>OX940951.1:46295678-48795678 GCA_954870475.1 Euphrasia confusa | reverse complement strand
AAGCTAAAACCCTAAAAATTGAAAACCCTGTCCTCTGATCCATTCTATAAAAATTAAAATAAATAAATATGGGATAAGCTTATTTTCAAGCTCACTCTGCAGGTACACCTTTGTTTCATAATGCACTAAACACAGAACATTGATTGTCGCTTGGTAGGGATCAATACATTGACATATCACATATCAATTCTTACATGCTTAGCAAATATTTGCAGTGCAACATGGTTACCGAACATTTTCTGAAAAAGATTCAAAGCTTCTTAAGGACGGCCTTCAAATGAGACTGAAGGCTCGTGAGATTGGTGGCCATTTCAACCACGTAAGTCAATTCTCCGTTAACCATTTCAAATACTCGAGTTATCTCCTTCACCTGGCACCAGTATAGTAGCATTTCTTTATCATTTAAGTGAAACCATACATAACTACTTAATGTCTCTTGAAATGAACATCATCATAAGATTCATAATGATGTATATCCACTTAATGAGAATGAGAAAAATGTTCTAAAGTCCGAAAAATAAACAAATGAATATGAAGAGAAAAATGTTAATTATAAAAAAAACATGCATAATATATTATACTCCGTATCTCAATTGATCGATTTACCTTGGACGCGTTACCAACTAGTGCACTCTTTAGCTTCACACTTCTCTGTTCTGAATCATATTCCCCTTTCTGCAGAATTAGATATGACATTATTTGATCAAGACTTCTGCGAGGTCCTCCCAACCAATTGATACATTGATACATACTCATAGAATAAAACTAAGAGGAATACGGGTCCTTGGCAAATTGTGGTTTCAATAGTGAACTATACAATATAAGCATATAACCCTTCGTTTATCGAAAGCTAGTTAGCTACAATAAGATGGCTCCTGCAGTCGACATTGTGATATTAACTCAACATCAGATTTCATCAAAAGATCACCCCTGCTATTGAGCTATCAAATAGGCCGCGTGAAAAATAATCCGGCAGAAATCGATACAAATGATTTAAAACAGTAGCAGAAAGAGTACCTGAACTTCAACGAGACCAGTGCTCTGGGCAATAACAACTTCAATCGAGCCGTCGAGTTTAGGCTGCCAATACCCACTCTCAGAGTGCATCGGATCTCCGGTGCTCGATTTCCACGTCTTGGAAGAATAAGCTATGACGGGCTATATTCAATTCAATTCAAATCAATAGGTTATTATAAAAAATTAAAAAAAAAAAAAAAAAAAAGCTAAAATTCATTTTTTATTTTGCTTCCACAATTTCGAAATTTTAATTGGGGAAAATGTGATAGAGCGATTACCTTGATGGGGGAGTGAGAGAATTGAAGCTCTTCGGTGTATTTGAACGGGGAGATGGTCGGAAAATTGCCCTCCCCTTGTCCTCTCCAGGTGCCCAGCAAGTACGAAAGCGGCTGCACCGCTGGGTGGACGGCCGCTTGAGGTGGCGGTGGGGGGCTTGCGGCCATCTGATTCTGGTTGTTTTCGCGCGTATTTCTAGTTGAAATGGCGAGAACCTCACTGCACGCAGAAGATGAAACAAATATTGGGATGGTGTTGATGAGTGATGACTTTCGAAATACAGACTGATAAGATAAATTAAAAATAAGTACGGAGTATAAACATAATTTAGGCACAATTAACTAACATTAAAATGACATTAACTTAATAAGTAAATGTCATTTCATAAATTAAAGTATGAATTATACGTAAATTCGTAATAAGGGAAAAAATATATCTACACGAAAACATTCCGTATTTAATCAATAAATTTGAACATAACTTTGAGAAGATGAAGAAAATCAAATTATCATTTTATATATCCATTGTTTTCCCTTTTCAATTTCAGTCGCTGCTCTTTCTAATTTAAGCAGAGCTTCTGAGTGATCAAAGTCGAGGAAGAAGAATCAATGGCCTTCGAGAAGATTCAAGTCGACAACCCAATCGTAGAGATGGACGGTCAGTCCGATACGCCCAAACCCCTTTTTTATTTTCTGTCTGATTAATTTCGATTCCACGGCCTTTTCAATGCTCGATTCTTACTTCTTTTTTATCGCCATGTTTTTATGCGATTGGGGTGTTGATTACTGTTGGATCAGTGGAATTTGTGTAATGTGTTTTTTCACCTGAAAGCTATTTTTTACTTGATTTTCTGTGTTGTTGATTTGGATGGAGTGTGTGTTGCAGGTGATGAGATGACTCGAGTCATCTGGAAATATATTAAGGAAAAGGTCTGTATATTAATTTTCTATTTCATCCTTGAAAAGAATGTTTGTTGCTATGCTCTGACTGTTCATATCATTTTTCTTAACCTAATTTACAGCTTATACTTCCTTTCCTGGAGCTAGACATAAAGTATTTCGACCTTGGTCTTCCTAATCGTGATTCAACCAACGATAAGGTTACGATTGAAAGTGCAGAAGCCACACTAAAGTAATTTGTTGTCACCTAATTTTGTGTAATTCATTTATTTAGTTGTTCGTTGGATGGTGTTTTTTTAACATGTTTGTCGAGTATATGCAATTGCATTTCACTATACCTTCATTGTGTTTTTGTTTCTCTGGTTTGATAAACTCTAGGTACAACGTGGCAATTAAATGTGCAACCATCACTCCAGGTATGTTCTATTGAGTTACAAGATTATCAATTCAACTTGATATTTGTTATTTCCACTTAAGACTAGGAGCAACCATTATTTCTCGAATCCCTCCTTTTTCATTTGGTGGAAGATTAGTTTCACTTGTTTCTATACTTTCTATTCTATCACATTTATAACTTAAATCTTGTGTTGATATTTTCTCAATTGTTTTGGTTAATTTTAGACGAGGCCCGAGTTAAAGAGTTCAACCTTAAACAAATGTGGAAGAGTCCAAACGGGACAATTCGAAACATCTTAAATGGTTGACGAATTCCATTTTGAAGTATTTTGAATTTTTTACTTGAATATTCATTTGATCACAATTTGTGACCCGGAATGTGATTTTCACTTGCTGCAGGGACTGTTTTTAGGGAACCAATCATATGCAAGAATGTTCCTCGGCTTGTTCCAGGTGCTTATTATGAATGACTTGTAATTTCAAAAGAGATACTTTCCTCTCTTTTCTAACTAGTGTTCAAAAAATTCAATTCTTAGGTTGGACCAAACCAATATGCATCGGGAGACATGCTTTTGGGGATCAATACCGAGCTACAGATCTAGTCATTCAAAGTCCTGGAAAACTTAAAATGGTGTTTGGTATACTTGCAATCATTATTTAGTTTCTCACTCGTATTGCATGTATGTACATTTTGGTGTTTTAAATAATTGATGATGGTAAACCAAACTTTAAATAATTCACATTCTAGCTCGAAATTTAATACTTATCAATTCAATACTTGAACTTTCAAATACATGCAAAAAAGACGACCGGTTGGCTAAATGCTTTGGTCTTCTCCCTCTGTGTTTGGTGATAGACCACAAGAATGTGACAGTTGGCGCATTTTGCAGTTCCAAATAGAGACGGTGAGAGCATAGAGCTGGAGGTGTTCAATTTTACGGGGTCTGGTGGGGTAGCTCTGTCAATGTTTAACACTGATGAGGTTCAAATCTATAAATTCCTTGAACATTTGCCTTCGCGTCATTTTTTTTTATAAATATTGTGATGAGCATACTTAATATAATTTCTGTTGTGGTTCAGTCTATACATGCTTTTGCAGAGGCTTCAATGAACACAGCTTACCTGAAACGGTGGCCACTTTATCTTAGCACCAAAAATACCATTCTAAAGAAGTATGATGGAAGGTAGCCATTGCACTTTATCAATTTCTACATTATCAAGCAAATTGGAGCTCTGGTTTTACATTTCTCTTCTGACTTTATATTTTTCTTTGATATTGAATGATGGAAGATTCATGGAAATCTTTCAAGAAGTTTATGAAAGAGAATGGAGGTCCAAGTTTGAGGCTGCCGGGATCTGGTACACCTAATATATGGCAAGACGGAATTCCAAGTTGGAGCTCTCTTTTTTGAAATGTGTTATTTACTTATTTTGATACAACAGGTATGAACACCGTCTTATAGATGATATGGTTGCTTATTCTCTCAAGAGTGATGGAGGTTATGTCTGGGCATGCAAAAATTATGACGGGGACGTTCAAAGTGATTTTTTAGCCCAAGGTTTATACGATCCTTCTGTTAATCTATCTTTGACACAGAATGTGCTTCCGATTAAGGGTTTGAGTGCTTATTTCTCTTAATGCAGGATTTGGATCTCTAGGTTTGATGACATCAGTACTAGTATGATTTCTGTTCCTTCCATCTTTTTCTACTCTTTTTCCTTACAGTTCTTGAGATTACATTTGTCTAACATTTTGCGCATGTCGTAAATGGAGCAAATGGCAATTCCTGACACCAAATTAGTTTACGATTGCATCACTCAACTTCTCCAAAATATTACAAATAACCCCTTATTTTGTGTACTACATTTTACATTACATCCCTCAATTTCCAAGTATTACAAATAGAAATAGTTAGACGAAATATTGGGGCTTTTGTTATATTTTGAAAATTTAAGCGGTGTGATTTGTAATATTTGACACTCTCAGATAGGCCAACTAATGTTGTTGACTTTTGTAATTTTCATAGTTAGATGTTTTGTTTGTTTTTTTGGGGGGCAAATACCATATACGAGTTTTTGTAATTATCCCTATTTTTCCTTTATCAATATCCTATTATTTAAATAGGTTTGCCCAGACGGGAAGACGATTGAGGCAGAGGCAGCACATGGCACGGTTACACGCCATTACCGTGTTCATCAAAAAGGCGGTGAAACTAGCACTAATAGCATAGCCTCAATCTTTGCCTGGTCACGGGGGCTTGCACACAGGTTCGTAATGGTGCTACTATGGTTTCACTGCTGGTTATATTTTTCCAATTAATGCACAAATTTAAAATTTGTTGACTCTTAGGGCAAAGCTAGATGGAAACTCCCGACTCTTGGATTTCACAGAGAAACTAGAAATTGCCTGCATTGCAACTGTCGAGTCTGGAAAAATGACCAAGGATCTTGCTATTCTTAGTCATGGACCTAAGTGAGTATTGTTCACAGTCTATTGTTATTTATTTTCTCGCCATACATGTCTTTAACATAGAGATGGCAACGCGTTCCGTCTCGGGTAAATTTAAAGAAATCTGACCTCATTCTTGTGTAACGTTTTTAGAATCACATGTTTATACCTGTTAGTAATCTTAGTGGGCGTCCCCCCGACTCATTGCCAGCTACCACTTCTTTAGTCTATAAAATAGTTTGTTTTTGTTGCAGGGTGACCAGAAATCTATACCTGAACACCGAAGAGTTCATTGATGCAGTTGCTGAGGAATTGAGACGTAGACTGCCAAAACCGGCAAAGCTATAATTAAAGTCTGCACATTCTATCAGAGTACTTTTCAAACATGTTTTTAATAGTCAATACAAATAATAGCACATACCACCAATAAGAGTCCTTGTACTGAATGAAATGTGTGTTCCAAACCAGTTGAAAAACGCGTTTATAATTTGTAAGAAAGCGCAATTGGCCTTCTAGATCTGAAATGCCTACTTGAATATATAATTTAAAGAGTTTATAATTTTATAGACTGCAGGTTGCAACAACGAAATTCTAATGCTCGAGCTGTTGATAGTCCACTAACATGAATACTGATAATGCATGGAAAAGCAGCAACACACAAAAGAAGAATCTTACATTTAAAAGCTTATAGCCAAGGCACTTGAAATATCTTGCATGGCAAGCCTCACAACATGAAAACAGTACCAGTAGTTTTTCAAAGAAGAAATTAAAAGTTATAGGAAAGAATCACTTCGAATATCTCCCAAATTCCGGTTCGAAACCACTGTAAGGAAACGGCATTATTCTCTGAGCCTGCGGCGCTACCAAATCGGAAACCTGGGAGAACGTGGCTTGAGATCTTCCGATTGTCTCCGCATTCTGATGATGATTAGCCAGCAGCTTGTCCAGGAATGACCAGTCCCCGGTGGGTACTGTGAGCCTGGACTGAAGGTTCTGAGAACTCTGCATGTGATCGAAGGCGGGGGCCAGTGGGGGCGAGGACAGGAATGAGTGATTGGGCGGGATCATTAATGTCTGATTTTCGGGACTGAGTAATTGCGGGAGATGGATTGAACTGTATGCGGCGTAGTTGTTGATGAACTCGGATGGGTGGTTTGGATCGGGCATTTGGTGCCCCGATCCGTGGAAAGGTGCAACTGGGTCGTCTTGGTCCGGTTCGAGTTGGAAGCCTCGGGTGTGGTTTTTTTTCATGAAGACTCTGCAGATAACCCAACCATCTTCCTGCTCGAAAAATGCAAGGTCAATTATATATATTGATTTGTGATAAATAACATACTATTAAGAATTTGCAAACCTGGATTTGAGCATTGTCATCGTCGAGTCGATACTCGTGCATGATCCAATCTGTCTTGAGGCCGTGCGGGGCCCGGCCCGTGTAGAAAACTAGGGTTTTCCTCATTCCAATTCTCCTGGAGGAGTTGGTGAGGTGAATGGCCTTGTCCCGACCGGTGGCCTTCCAGAAACCGGCAGTGGTCGCGCGGTTCGTGCGGGTCCCAGTCGGATACTTCTTGTCCTTGTGACTGAAAAAGTACCAGTCGTTTTGGGGGCCTGATCCAATCCTACATTTCTCTGCCAAATATATCCAAACCATATTAACACACACTGATCACACACATATACTATGAAATACTAGTGCAGTAGTACTATATAATAACAACTTTCATTTTAACCTATGAAATTCGGCCGTTGAATTTTTTTCTCCCAAAATATTGTTACGATTACGACCAAGATTAAGTAAGCCAGTTACATTTCCCAGACTACATCGACCAAATGTCGAATAATCTTGACCAAACGCACAATTCACATTCGTACGTGCAATTTCAGTACAACACATACGACTATTTTTTAGGGTAAATTTGTTTTTTTTTTCTATTGGATTATATTCATGATACTTCTAATATACTAAAAAAAAAGGAGCTTGAGTATATGGCGGATCTTATGATGATGATACTTTGGTTTGTTCCCAGGCAAATGTTTCCACTTGATACAGCTGCTAGCCTCAAAGTCATAACTAATTAAATTAATATTTATATTTTGTTATATATTAATTGAAATAATAGTTTTTTATCCATATATTTTATATAAATGCAGCTTGTAGTCAATTATGATCAAAGTATCAAACTAAGCTAGCTTATTATATATTAAGTGAAATGTATTGACAACGACTGCCAAATTTAAATCAGGTGTGGATCGAGATCGGTTTTAGTTGTTTGTTTACGTACCTTTGAGGTCCCAAGGCTCGAGTTTGTTGAGGTCAACTTCTCTAATGACATCCAAGTCGATGGGTTCATACGAAACCTTCTTCCTCAGGTAATAATACAGCAACTCCTCGTCTGTCGGATGGAATCGAAAGCCTGGTGGGACCGATAACTCTCCGTTTCCAGCCATATATGTATGTATCTGCATGCAATGAAGAAGAAAAGAACCAACTAGGTTATGGTTTCTTAAAAATTCAAAAGGAGTTTCGATCAATTATTTGACTCGATCGAGACTGGCCTGAAACCCTAGCTAGCTAGCTAGTAAATTATATACTGTATATCATATATGTAGTAACTTGAGCTCATGATGATATGTTACAAGTGCATGACTAAACTCAAACCCTAGCTACAGAACAATTGATACACATACACTAATTAAGCAAGTAACTAAGTTCTCAACAGTCGACGAGACAGGAAAGAGAGAAAAGAGTCGACGACAGAGAGAATGAAAACCATTAAAAAGAGAGATAACCTTAGTTAGGGTTTGGTGAGTGACAGTGCCCAAAGGAAACGTGTGAGAGATCGATGGAACGAGAAGCTTATGGATGTTGGCCAATATTTCTCTTTGAAGAAATTAAAGAGCACACAAATCGAGTGCTTTTAACAAGAGGGGGGCTGGGGCACCCCTCACTAATTAAATAATTAAACAAATAAGAATAAGAAAATGAGAATTGTTTCTCTCTCTCTCTCTCTATATATATGAACAAACACGGTCAACAAACTAATGTATTAAGATTTACAGAGAATTAGCCAAAAGTATTTTAAAGTAAATATTTTAAATTTAAATAAATTTTTAATTATTCCATTTACTATGTGAGTTATTCCCACGTTTAATGTTTATTTTTGAATAATTTGATTTATTTTTGTTTATAGTAGTACCGTATATGTTGAAGTAATATTAATATTCACACAAAAAATGTTGAACTTTGACTCTTTTATTAAAGTTAATTAGAGGTAAAAATGTTTTTTAGGTGTGAAAGCAAGATTAATATTTTAGGACTAATAAATTAAAATTCAAAATCATGCTCTCATCTATATGTATATTTGTATATGTTAGCAAACAAATTATTAATGTCATCAATAATATATTTTTGTCCATCAATATCCCAAACTGAGTACGTACGTGAGAAATTAATAAAGGATTAAAAAAAACAGAATTTTGGAAATTAATGTCTTTGAATGTGAGACCCCGTCCCTAAATTCGCCGCATAAAAATGATGAATATATGCATCACTGTCAATCAATAAATATATATATATGCATCTCCAATTTTAATTTAATTTTAATTATTATTTATATATATATATATATACATATATATGTATGTGTTTGTAATAGCGGTCAAAGTCAAAGCAAGAATGATGGAATTAATTTGGTTCTCCAATTCCGCGTAATTTGTATGTATGTGCATGCACACATGCATATACATTATTACACGCTTGATTTGTTGAAAAAGTGGGTCTTCTAATTTGGTTGCGTCCAAACAGTCAAATTTATTTCAGAAATTATTATTACTATTATTATTTAATTTCATGTTTGGTACGTAGTGATGAAAAGATAAGGCTTTTATTAAATTATTTAAGTATTATTTTCTTATTTATTTATATAGTATATATTATTACAATATTGTACACACACGGCCACTCAAAATAGGACAAATATTAAATCAAATAAAATGTTGATGTTGATTGTTTGTCCGCATGAATGAATCTCCTCATGTTGCCCAACTCTCGTTTAATTTAGTTAGGCAACAACTCCAAACACCTCATCACCATCACCAAAGTGTGACTAATTTACTATGTACACTAGAATATATTTCAAATGTACCGTCATATCTATATATGTGACCTCATCTTAAACACGTGAACGTCTAGACTCGTCTCGTATCAACACATGACCAGAACCCGAACATCTTATGGAAGTCGCAAGAATTTAGTACGTGGAGCTAGGGGGTGCACGTCCCTCTTTCCCTTCGAAGTCGTCTAGGTTGAAGGTAAACACAAGTAACTATTTGTGCAGGGGCAAAAAAGTAATTTGACGTGCATATAAAAATGCAAGAAAGAGAGAAAGCAAAAACCCTGAAAGCGCGCGAAATGTAGAGGTTCCGATCCAAAGCAAAAGGGACGGAATCCCATGCAATGCATCGATCCGCATAAACAATGAAACCTCCTTTTTCCTTCCGTAACTATATTTTCAGAGCCAAACCGATTCCTACGCCACCACCCATTATTTCACTCACACAACCTGCCTATGGCTAGTCAAACACGGACACCGATCAAGGAAAAATAATGTCAAATGACTAATATGCCCTTTTCAAATGTTATTACTCTGCTCTGTTGGTAGAAATCGAAGGCGAGCGAGTGCAGTCTCACGCCTAACGCACCCAATCAGTATTGATGTACTGTACATATTATGGATCGAGGGTGTAAACGATGAATTGTAAAATAAAATAAAATAAGGTGTGATGTATTCAATGTATCTTATATTTACATATTACACATTTATGTATATTTAATTTGCAAGTCATGAAATATTATATAATGAATGAGTTCCAACTTGCAAAGTCAATCTTGATCCTAATCCCTATGATATATATATATAAATTGTTGTACTACATATGAAATCCACATGCTGCATGCTGTCCTAATTCCTCAAGAAAGAAAAGACTACCTGGTACTAGCACTAACAATAGAGGTGCCGTCCCCTTCACGGACACTTACAAGTACTATTAATGTATGCAGATTAATTAATGAATTAATTAAACAAATTATAAATGAACTTTGCATCACAATCAGTGAGGGTTGAATCCTTTTTTGAAAGATCCCATAATTGTTCACTGTAATCAGAAACTTCTATTCTCTGTAAATAAAATCTTCATTACATGTTTATCGATGAGGGGATCACATGTACTCATACTATATGCTTTAATGCTTGTTTAGAGTCCATGTAATAAATGCCCAAGATGTACTATTTGCATTATGCACCCTACTCTATTATGACACTACTAAGCAACCCCAAAAATTATGAATTACCTCGATGAGAATCAAGTTCGTATTTTTACTGCTTTGATAAATGATACGCAGATTCATTAGTAATGGGCCTGAAGCTCCAATTGAGAAGACCGTTTGTTGGTTCGATTGGGGTTATGTGTAACACGTTCTTATGGTGCTCGTAAAGAGTTCTTCTATGGCCTATGCTGACATAAGTGATCCCAGCAGCTTCGATGAGCTGATATAAATGTGCCTGCAGTTGCGCTTAAAACACACATAATAAGAAAAAGGCATTTGATCATACTATACAGATAACTAACTGTGCCATTAAGCAAGGGAGGTCATGAGAAGTACTAAAAAAAGATTGAGTAAGGAGGTAATAAGAGCCTAAATTATAATGTAGTTCGACATTTACGCAGAAGCAATCAACTCAAGTAATAATATATAAAGATCAATGATAATTGATAAATTTAGAATGGTTCAACCGTTCGAATAGGTTTGAAGGAATAATTACGATAAACTGATTTAACAGCTTAAGTAATCAGAAGAACGATTATAAGGAGACCAATTGCTTTTCAGGGCGCCCATGGTTGAACATTCGACATGGAAATTCAATTTTCTCTGTGCCAATAGTAAACTTAATAGTTTTGGGCAGATGTTCCAAAAAGAATTAGTGACTAAATTGGTTTAACAAGACAGATTAATAAACTAAACAAAAAGTCCGACCAAAACATTTCACTGTCATCTGATCCAAATCAAAGATATAAGTCAAAATTACCTTAGCATAAGCAGGATGAGGATCGAATAATCATATGAGAATTGAATTTAATCAGGTGAGTAATATAGGTTTTCCTTTGTTGTACCTTAAGGCTGATAATCTTATGAGTGGAATTTGAAGCAATTTTCCCATTAATAAAGTGTGCAAAGGTGCAGTAACATTTTGAGAAACGAAAAGCATGTCCAACTTAATTCACCTCATTGGCTTCATCTAAAGCACTCGTTGCCTCATCCAAGAGAACCAAGTTTGGTCTTGAGAGCAACAGGCGTGCGAATGCTAGACGTTGCTGCTCACCAACAGAGAGAACACTAGACCATTCATATGTGGAATCCAGGTCAAACCGGGATAATATATAGCCCAATTGAACATCTTCCAAAACTCGGACTAAATCTCTGGATGTTGGCTTTGTGGGTTTTGAATCCGTGTCTGTTGTTGGCATTGGGAAAGGCAGTGAACCTGTTAAATATATGGTCGTCAATTTGGTCATTGAGCAAGAGTTTTTGCATCAACAGTAATCATATTTTAACAGATACAATTCCTAAACTAACGGTTCCTTAGTTTATCTGATATTTTTGCATGTCCTGACCCATCTGTACAAAGTTAATTATATTTCTGATATTACCACAAAACAGAAATGATGAGTTTTTATACTTAAAACACAGGACAAAGTAGCTCTAACTTCTCATCATATACATTAAATTATCTCTTTCGACTTTTTTCATTTCTTATTTTAAAATATAATTAATACAAAAGTATCATTTATGTTCTTTTGTTTTTCTAACAGTCGAGTTGGGCCATGAAACTACAAGAAATTTAATTTGGCCAGGTGGGCTGCCCATTTGCTCAGCTCTAAATATCAGGGAGATGGTGGCATAACATACCATTTGTCATATCACCGTCTGACATGGATGCTGGGTCGTTAATCCAGATTGGATAAAGCAATTGTTGGCGAAGTGTACCCAAAACCATGTACGGCTTCTGAGGAAGGAAAAACACATCTCTTGACTTTCTCTTATTCTGTTTGTCATAATCATCTTCAGACTCAGAAACTAAAATTTCTTTAGGTGAATCTACATCTGGAGAAAGGTATGGCAAAGTATCCCTTGTATTTCTGAAGTAAAATCTTACAGTTCCCCTTCCAAATCTCCACAGACCAGCTATGGCTCTGAGTAACGATGTTTTACCACTTCCACTTGGTCCTGTAATCTGTTAATACAGTAAATTCAATACGTTGGGACCTTTTTTCACTTTTAACAATAAACAATTGCTCCTAAGAATCGTATTCTGAGATATTTCGACTATGAAATATAAATACAAACCAGCAGATGGTCCTTCTCACAAATCTCCAATGACAAGTCCCTTATGAGAGTTGCTTTACTTGGAGTCAATAGAGTCAAATGGTCAACCAATAACAATTTTAAACCTCTGTCGAAGGGCACAGCTCCATTACGCGTGTCAGAATTGTTTATATTGAAGAACTCGTGACGGACCTCTTCCATGGATTCACTATTGGGATTGATTTCACTACTAGTTAAAAGATCGTCAAATTCACCTGCAATTTTACTTAACATTAAATGTGAGTAAATTCACATCAATATATGTGTCTACATTAATGGTTCAAATACTCACCGAGAACCTCATAAAAACTAGTACAGTATTTCATAAGATTTTTGATCAGTGTTGGTAATTACTCTACTTCAAGATATTCAAATGATACACAAGTCTTGAGTGTACTTTTCAAATAGGAGAAAACAATGTGTACCTAGTCGATCAATGACAGCAGAAAAGGCACTGATAGCCTGAAATTGATACACAATGAGGGAGAAGTCTCCGAGTATTTGATTAAAAGCAGAGAGGGACTGATTTATGACTCCGAATTCGATTTTTCCAGAGAAGTACATGGGTGCAACAACTGCTGCAGGAAGAATCTGGATCAGGTGCCGGTAGCCACTAGTGAAGAACTCCAGATTTCTGGAAGATATCAATAATTTCTGTAGAGTTAAAAATGACAGAAAAATGAACACAAGTTTAAAGATTGTAATAAGCTAAAGAATCGTGTAGAATTAAGGGCTAACTATTAACATGATTTAAAGAATGTGTGGAGGGGAGTGAACTAATGGGCACTAGGGCTGTTAATTCGGTTAACCGAACAACTATTTCGCTTTGGGTTTTCATGAACCAAAAATCAACCTGTTTTGGAAACGGTTTGTTTCGATTTTAACTGAACTGTCTAGGTTTGGTTTGGTTTGACTTTACCCGGAAATCTAATTAAGAATAAAATATAAATATGTAAAAACTATGTATAAAGGCTGACTCACAATTTGGTTAGAAATTAGAATTATAAAAACTATACGTTGTTAGAAATTATAAAACAGAAAACATATTGTTAATTTTTTATTTAAAAAAAAACTAATTCTGATTAGAAAATAGATTTAGAAAACAAATATAAGAATTATAAAGAAAATGAAAGATGAAAATAAAATTATGGAAATGTGAAATGTTTAGTTCCTTGTATCTTAAATAATATTATATATAAATAGTCCATATTCAGTTTGGTTTTTATCCGTTAACCGATTAAAACAAATCATTGTTTTTTTTATTGTTGACCAGAAGTTGATGCTCCCAAAATTCATTGTTTAAGTTGTGTGGAGGCTCCAACACGATCACACAACTTTGATTGTATATATATGTTGGTTCTAAATGTCCTCTAAAAGGGATAGGTACAGAGCATAGGCCGACAAAGAAAGGAATTTAATGATATAGAAAATGAAAAGAAAATCGTAAGATTTTACATACACTAAGATTGTCAAATGCACTTCTGAACCGATGCAGCAGTAGTTGCATCTCATTTTCCTCGCCATCATAAAATGCAATGGATTCTGCATTTTCTCTAACACGAACAAGTCCATAACGAAAATCTGCTTCTTTTTTCTCTTGCAAGAAGTTTAGATTCACCAATCCCTAAAAGAAAATTCTCATCATTAGAAATTAAGAACACGTGTTGGGTTGTTTTCATGTTCAATTTTTTAGTTTTAGAAATGAGTTTTGGCATTTTATCGATCGTGTAAAAAATGAAATTATGGAAATGTGATTATGAAATTATGAAGTTTAGATAGTGTAGCAAATACAGAAGGATGAGAATGTGATTGATAAGTAATGTCTTGTAATAATTGAAAATGGAAAAAAACAATTCTCAATGAACCAACATATAAACAAACATGATTCAATTTTATGAGAAGTTAAAAAAAGTGGAATAGTTAGTTGGGAAACATAAAGAATCATGCCCTAATAAGAGTCTCTTATAAGTTATAACAAGTACTTGTAATAATGATTGATAATAACGTTGACTTCAAGAAAATAAGAATTACCTTCCCAAGGAAGACACTGATAGCTGTTCCACCAAGAGAGTACCCAAGAAGCACGAGAAAAAGAGCCGGATAAATACCATATAAAATGCTACTGAAAGATATCAAGTCAATAGCCGCGTTGAAGAATGTCAAAGAAAATGCAAGAGCAGTTCCAGTGAAAGAACTTAGATCATCAACAATTCGTTGATCCGGGTTATCAATGATCGACTGGGATTGTATCTTGTAAAAAATCCTATTCTTCAGATAGCGGTCCATGTAATAGCTCGTCATCCAGGATCTCCATCTCAAGGAAAGAGCATCTTTTGCATAATCTCGCAGTACAAAAACCTAAAAAACAGTAGATTCAGAAACAATGAAGGCATGATGCATAAACCAACCAAGTTAGACCAACATTTCAAATGCACTAACACAGATACTGAGAGTAGTTTATCGTAACCATCTTTGATCCACCAATAAGAATGATCTCTCATAAGGGTTATATATTATCACGGTTTGAAATGCAAGAACCATTTATATAAGAACCATCCTTGACCCACCAAGAACCATCTCTCATAAGAGTTTTTCTGAAATACATGAAATTAACATTCTTCCCTTGTTTGATTATAAGTATAGCATGAGGAAAACTGTGTGCAAAAATATACAAAACACAAATACAGGAAATTTCTAAAGCTTAGAGGTTCAAACTTCAAAGTACCTCGTATTTTCATGTGGTCAGATTCTTATGAGTTAATAGAGTTGTCTAGCCATTTATCTTCGCCAAAAAATGTTTTCTTGTCCTTCTGACCAAGATGCGAGAGACATAGCCCCATGTATATGGGGTACAGTACTAGAGAAAGTTTTCAAAATTGGCACAGAACATTTCTCAATGAGATTGTCATCTTGTTGAGAAATGAAATGGTAAAATTGGCAATTCAACCAAAGCTAAAAACAAGATGTTTTTTTTTTCAAATCAGGGTTAAAGTATTTTTAACTTTACATAAGATACTATAACAATTGTGATGGGCAGAATCCAAAAATTTAGACATCTAATTATTTCCCTTCATTTTCAAGTGGGGAGAGAACTTCTTTCCAATAAAACATAACTATACATGTGTGTGGTAAGGGCGCGCGTTAGCACTCCTGCAAGAAAACGGCTTAGCTAAAGCGCCCAGAGATAAAACTAAAAGAGCAAATTGCTGAGAAAGAAGACACAACAAACAAAAGTGTGCATAGTCATATGATCTGAACTTCCTTCCACTAAAATGCATTATAGAATCACCATATCTTGCCTAAGAAAAAGGAGCAACGAGCCTACCGGAATTCCACCAGCAAAACTTGCCAAGTAATACATCAGTTGCTTTGTGAATTGTTCTTGATCCTTGTCTTCAGTGAACCCACATCAACAACCACCCTCATACATCAGGAAATTTATCTTAATGGAAAATTGTGGTATGACAAAACTAAAAGAAAATCATACTGGCTAAGGCGTTATAAAAGTCGCGGCTGAGAAAGTTGAAGCCGACGCTAATTCCAGTGGTCCCCAAAGTGAGAGCAAATACAGTGGCCAACCTCCATCGAGCCTCGGCCTTATCGTCAGAAAACCAATACGGAGCAGCCACTCTCCAGAACCTTCTCATTAACGATCGGACCTCATGAACCTTTTTGGGGGCATCCTCCTACATACATTGAAAAAAACAACGTGAAGCCTAAATACTAGAACAGCAGGTTTTGTTTTGAAGATCAAATTTACAATTCATTTTGAAGAACTCTAACCTGATCGGATTCCGGCGAATCCAAGGAGGACTTGCAGACAGAAGTTGAAGCAGAACTAGGTTTCTGATTTCTCCTCCTCATGAAAAATGAATATTTGAAACGGTGCGAATCGCGATGCTTGAAATAGGCCCAGAGATTTGGAGGCGATGAAAAAGACGCTGCTGGTACTTGAGAGAGAGTTAGGGTTTTGCAGAAATGCTGAGCTGGCAGATTCACTCAGGATTCCATTCCTTTCCTTTTCAAATCGGAATTACAACCGTGAAAATCTGACCCTATCTCTGAATTTACTGATTCCGATTTCGAAGAGAATTTGGGGATTTTTTTCCCGGATTGTTTACCAGTTTGATTTGCGGGAGATGCCACGTCACTCGTGGTCGCGCCCAATCAGCATCAGCCATCCTCTTCCGGGTATGGATCTGCATTTCCAGACCCGAATGTCCCGGCCCGGCCCGACCCGGTTTGCATAGGACCGTTGTTCATTCAGCAGCACTGTTATCATTACACAACGGCTATTTTTATTTTTTTACTTTTTTTTTACATTAAAAAAAAGCATTATTTCTTTTCTTCAGAAATCTCTTTCGCTTAGGGATTTAGAGTTTGTCCGATTTCATAATCATCAAATCACCGTCTCTGAATCCGGCGAGCTGAACGAAAATGTCGGACCCAAGCGGCGGGGCAGCACCCGATTTCGCAGCGGAGCAGGCAGCGCCGCCGCTCACCCAACGCCGCGCCCGAGTGAGGGAAGTCAGCTCGCGATTCATGTCCCCTTCGATCCAATCGAATTCGACCCCAATCCCAAACCCTACTGGTTTTCCGCGCTCGAAATTCGCCCGCAAAAACGAACCGCAATCCACCTCCGACGAGAACCACATGCCGGAGGTGAACCGCAGCTTCGAAAAACCATCAGCTTCGATTCCGTCCACAGTACAGAGGAAGCTCCACCTCCATCGCGGTAAGCAGCAAAACCACCACCATCCCGAAGCTAGGGTTTTCTCCAGGCCCGACACGCCGGGTACAGACAGAGCCGTCTCTTCCAGATACAAACAACTCCCCAACACTCCCTCCCGTTCGAATTCCCTGAACAGCAGTAGCAACGGATGCGAAGCGGTTACAGCAGCCGCTCGTCTTCTACAGGAGGCCACCTCCGATATTAGGTCGTCTATGCCGGACGTAGATAAATGGCTTGCCGACAGGAATTCTTCCAATAACGGGAAGATCGCGAGCGATTGTGCGCGTTCGTTGAATTTCTCCTCATCTGCGAAGATGGGGGCAAGCGGTGTTTCCCTGCCTCCTCATCCTTCGTCGTATGTAAGGTCAGGCGTTGATCCGAAGAAAGGGAGGAAGGTGCCTAATCAGATTGAAGATGTGCATTGTCTCAAGATGTTGAATAATCATCATCTGCAGTGGCGTTTCGCTATTGCGAAAGCAGGGGCCTCTTTCGATGCTCAAAAGCAGGAAGCTGAGGTATGTGAGCATTTTGTTTATCATACTTAATTCTGCCTTATTGTTTCACATAGGATTATTAGTTATGTGATCTTTTTCTTTGTTCTTCAGAGAAGTTTCTGGTCACTCGGTGAAAAGATATCGGGTATGCGGGATAGTGTGCAAAAGAAGCGCAATGAACTTGCAGTGTTGAGAAGTGTACAAGCTTTGAACACGATTGTCGATGCCCAGGTAAGGATTCCTTATACTTTGAAGTTTTACATTGTACTTTGGGCTTAAAGATTGTATCATCTGATCACATTATTTGTTGCTGTCCCTGCCCCATTTTCTAGATTCCATATCTTGATGAATGGGCTTCCTTGGAAAAGGATTACTCCCCGTCTCTATTAGGAATGACAGATGCTTTGCTCAATGCCTCCGCACGACTACCTGTCAGTGGGAATGTGCGGGTGAGATACTGAGATTCCTATACTTTTGTATTTGATTAACCAATCCGGTTAGCATTGTAAGAATTTCTCTTTGTTCGGTTCTTTTTAACTACACTGATTTTGTGAGCGCGAAATTTTCCCAGGCTGACGTTGGGGAACTAGGTGAGGCTCTGGAGTCGGCTCTTAAGGCGGTCGAGATGATAGGTTCTCAAATTCAGAGGTTTATGCCGAAAGTAAGATAATATGTCCTTCCCTTTTTCGCAAAATGAAGCTTCATCTCGTTTTCTGTTCAGAATATCTTATTTCCTCAGTGTGCACTCCCTCCGTCCCAAATTTCAACGCATATCAGATGAATGAGTATTGTAAATTTAAATCTCGGTGTATAATAGTCCATTTGTAAGATGTTTTCTTGTTTTCTTATACGCTTGAAGTATTCTAAAAGGACATTTGTTTGGTATGTATGTGCAGGCTGTAGAAATCGATTTGTCGACGTCTGAACTGGCTAGGATGGCTGGTGGAGAAAGTGCTCTTATTGAGGAATGTGGAGATCTAATATCCAAGGCATATGTTTCACAGGTGAAAGAATGCAGCCTTAGGAGTACTCTATTACAAGTTAACAATATTAATCGGCATCAAAAGCAAAAGAGTGAGGATGTCCTAAATAAATCATAGGGATTGTTGTTGCCATTTTTGTACTATGAGAAATATGTATATGTAATGAGTTTATAAAGAATGTGGAATAAATATAATATGGTTTCCAATTTTCAGTCTTCTCTCCTTTGTTTGTGTTTATTCCTCTGTAAAATTCATTTGCAGTTTGTTTTTATATATGGTTTTGAGTTTTTAATTGGTTTACTCAATTTTCTTTTGGTTAACTTAAGAATAAATATTACTGAGTTTACCTGTTCTTGCATGAAAATTAAGAAAATACTGTATTATTTCATTGACGTTCATTAAACAGAATTCTAAGTAAAGTTTTTAAATGAAAAATGTCCGCCATAATCTCCAGGTAGGCAACTTAACAGCAAATGATCTTTTTCCTCGTACAGTGTCAACTTATCTAAGGCAGTGTCAACTTTAATCATACTCTATAGTCTATAGCACAATTTACACACACACACACACAAAATCTGTATTGAAAACCATTAACACTTCTGAGCATATCGAAACACACTTTAGGAAAGCATTTTATTCGAAGACCACACTAAAAATGCCTTTCATATCAAGGAGTCGAGATAAGAATAATTTCTGCACCGATTGTACTGAAGGAGACTACCGTACGTACGATCCCACACCCCAATGAAGAGCGAATCCGTATCGGGACTAAACGAGACTCCTGAGATCTCGCCGAAAAAGTCAATCTCTTGTTCCTTGTCATAACCGTTCTTCACGTCGTACACGTGGACAAAGTCAGCTGGCTCGGCCGTCGCCATAAACTGACCATCGGACGTGAAACGGATAGATCGAATCGCGCCCAGGTTTCCCTTGAGCACAGCTAGGGAGCCTGATAGGTACCGGGCGTCCCATACTCTACATGTTTTGTCTTGGTTCCCAGTGGCAAACACATAGCCGTTTGGATGCCATGCAGAAGCGAAAGAGAAGTCCAAATGTCCGCGCACATATGCAATAGTCTAAGTAAGGATAGGAAAAAAATGGTCACTGCCGCAGTTAAGAATATGGATAATTACAAAACGACCCGTGGTTAGTTAGTTACAATAATAATTTGATATGTAACACTTGAAGATTGATTTTGAGTTAAAATCAAAAGGGAGATAATTGTAATATTTTTACTAATCTAAAGATGGTGTCTCAAATGTTTTTTGCTTGTAAAAGGCGTAAAGTTTTCGAAGAGTTTTTAATTAACTTAAAACTTTAGGGGTAGTGTCTGTGATTATCCCATAAGAATATGATAAAATTAACAAAACAGATAGTTCATAGTTACATAAACTGCACTTCAGATCTAGTTAAAACAAATAAAACAATTCTTTTATAATTACAAATGCCCCTCTTTCCCGTTTTTATTTTCATTTTCTTAACATATACTATTGAGGATGCTATTTGGAAAAGAAAAGGACATGGTAAAATATTTTGAATTTTGAGAAATAGGTTAATGATTTATAATTTTTGCAACAGACCCTTTAACAAGAATAATCCTAAGCTAGTAGTAAGTCCCAAGATTCTTAAACAGAACAGTCCACTGCATAGTATCAGGTTTTTTTAATCAATGTTATTTCGAGAAGGAAAAAAAAGGGTACCTTGCCAGTTTGTGAATCCACCAACATCCCTTCAGTATTATCCCCAACAATTGCAATGACTTTGCCATCTGGACTCAGAGAGGTATGCTGTAAATAAACCAACACAAATTCTATGTCACACAAATTTCTTATAAACCATAAAGGACTCTTGACTTGTAATCTCAAACATCTGCAGTAGAATGCTTAACTATACAACTATATGATTCACTCACAACAATGCAAACTTTTTGATAGCCGTATACATACAAATAACTATAATAATTTCTTTTATTGCAAGCATCATATAGCACTAACCGAATAACACTAATCCATTGATAGTTCAAATATATTTACAAGTTAATAAAGAGAGCTTACATTTACAGGCCACGGGTATGAGAAATGCTTAACAAGCTGAAATCTCTCCATGTCGAAATCTCGTACTCCACAATCGTTATTTGAAGCTGTGAAATGGACAGAACCACTGGTGGTGGTCCAAAAACCAGTCAGTTTCAGATATGGATTACAGTTAATAGCAACTAACAAAATTGGCACTTCATGTGGGGGCAAAAGTTGCTAAAAGGACATTTAAATTAAATATTTGGTTACTTTTATATGATGATAAATTTTATAAAATTATGTCTTCCATTTTATTAAATATATAAGTGAAAGAATAAGATACTAGTTTGAATGGAAAAAGAAAGTGAAACAAAAGGTGTAAAAAGAGTTAACACATCAAGAGTAGAGGACATAGGAGAAAAGTAGTGATGAATGAGAAAAGTAGAGGACATAGGAGAAAAGTAGTGATGAATTTTCAAGTTAGCACCACAATACCACAACCAATTTTATTATAAAACAAGCACTTTTAAAATTCAACTTGAAAATAAAGCCCAAGTAGGTAGTATGCAAATTCCATCAATTAGATGATGATGCAATATATCTATTTTATACTTCAATCTTCAGAGAGAGAGAGAGATGACATAAGAAAATCCAATTTGCTTGATGGAGAATGAGATTCACCTAGGACCATTATAAATATCAATTGCGTTTGTGATAGCATTATCATCATAAGTTGTCCTCGTACAAAAGCTAACACCAGGGCGGTCCAAATCCTGCATCAAATATGAGAACTACTTCAATCCAGCTAGAAACAGAAGAAAAAAAGATACTGAAAAGAGTGCATTAATTTTGTTTTTATGTATTATTTATTGACAAGTCAATCTAAGCATTTACTATACACCAATCATCTTTTATTTCATTAAATATAGGGGGGAATAAAACCAAAGTAATTGGAACTTGACAAATCCAGTAATCACTTGACCAGAAATAGACTAAGCAATGACCAAGTTCATGCCAAAGGTCCTCCAGCATTAAACTACGATTACCTTGCAAATAAGCTCCCCTTGAAATCCTCCAGCAATCAACAAGTTGTCGCGGACTGCAAGAGTACTTACTTGTGTCTGAGTAAATCCTTCCTGTAAACTTCCTGGGTGTTTCTGTAAGAGGCATAAATGTAATATCAGACCAGGTAACATAGAATACGTTTGTGAACATAAATATATAATTTCAAATGTCTCAACGTATGATTCTTATAAGAGATGCACCTCACTGGGAGCCACGTGACCCGAGACATTAAGAACTTCAGTCTTCTTGGAAGTCAACGAAGACCAATGACTGATAGAATAATGAGACATGAGGTAAACATCATGCTTTGACGTCGACCAAACCAGATTCCTCAGCTGCAATATAATCCATATAGGTGCCAAACAAGACATTACAATATACAACAGGTGAAACTGTTGTTAATTTGCAATACAGTACAGCATCCTCATGAATAGAATATACTGTATCTCAAGTAAACAAATTTGCTCCTTAATGAAAGATGAAAACAAAAAACGCAAAAATGCTGCATCGATTCTGTTGGTCAAGACTCAGATTGTAGGAGGCAAATAGTCAAAGATTGATTTGGACTTATTAGCATACACAAATAGTCAGTTTTATCTAAAGAATAACTGCAGAAAAACATATCTCCATGCAATATTTTTCTAGAATTCGAGAAAATATAATATTTTAGTTAGAAACTCAACTTTTCCATTAACTGCCCCATCTTAATGTGGGCTAATGCAGCTTGTATAAAATATGTAGTGGCACGGCAACATAATTGAAGTGAAATATAACAAATAATATATTGTATTGATACCCAAAGTTACGAACAGAAAATTAACAGAAGAAAGCTAACCCTAAACGGCTAAACCAAACGATCAATTTAAACCCACTCAGAAGAAGAAAAAAATGGAGCAATTTTCCCTACCTGGAAATGAAGAATGGTTGATTTTACGGATCGGGTGTTCTGCCAGAACTCATAGTATACACCACCTTTCCTTGTTAAATTGCACTCCTGCAAAATTACAAAGTAAAACTAATATCACTTGATGTATAAATCAAGATGTTAAAAATGAGATTTTGCACCATTTGAAACTGAATGTTACCTTCTCCGATCCCTCTCCTGATTGTGGAATATTCTCATAATTCTTATACTGTTCTAATCTAGTCTGTCTATACTTCTCCCTGGATATACTTAATCTATCCCATGGAATTCCTTGGATATCCTTTCCATTGCGCGCATCGGAAGCACAAGTATCCGTTATCTTATTATCCTGGATCCATAATCTAGTTACTTCACATCACCAATAATAAATAAAAAAACCAGAAAAAATATTTGAAAAAAATAAAATCCAAATATAATAATAATTATATATTAATCAATGAGTATGGTGAGTGTATATTGAACTGACCAAATGGTCATATCCGTCCTCATCTTCATCGTCAGACTCCGAGTCTACCATCAGCGCACCGCCAAAATACATATCCTCCTCTACTTCACCCATCTCATAGTCACCAGGCGCATGATCCATACCTCCCTCTTGACCGAATATCTCCTAAAATTAGTTTGTTTTTCTCACTTGTTTGATGCACAAAAGCAGTAACACACTCGAGTGCATATACAAACACCTACAACAGAGATGATAATAATCAAAATAAAACTCTCAATGCACATGACAAAATCGAGCTAAATTAAAATGACAATGGATAATATATATTTAAATTGATAAATTCTTAGACAGCCCCGAATCATACTATAAAGTATAAAGCCTCTTCCAACCACGACAAAAAATGTCAAAACTTGTAATTTCCGTATGGTAAAAAAAACTCAGAAAACAAAAATCGTTGTGAATTCTACAAGAACAAGACTCTTATCAAGATTCATAGCACGACACAGAGATAAATAAATTTGCAGAAATGTGTAATTGTGCGTTCATATATAGTTAAACCTAAACAGAAAAAAACAGGGGAGAGGCGGGGGAAATCATCATCATCAACAGCTAAATTCAAAAACACAAAAAAAAAAAACCCTAGAAAATTATAAGTTCAATTACCTCAATTCAATTATAATTTCCGGAGCGAGAAATTCATCGTCGACCAAAATCAGAGTCGCGAGAGTTCGATCGAGAGGATTAAGCAGAGTTCTTCGTCATCAAATTCAGAGACAGCGATCTGTTTTTCTTTTCCAGCTGAATTCGAAAGAGATGCTTAGAATTCTGACACAGCGAATCTTAGCTCAGGTGGGTATTTATGTATTCTATTTTCAGCAAAGCTTTCTCATTTTTAATTTTATGTTTTTTTGATAATATCCTCTTTCACTCATATTATTTGGATTTAATTTTTTTTAACAATTTGAAATTAAAATTATGAATATAATACTATAAATTATATTCTTGTACATATTAACATATGCTCTTTGACATTAAATTGAAATGAACTTAATTTAATTAAATGAATTTAAAATGAATGTATCTGAACTTTTATAAAAATAATAATAAATTTTATGAATTGTTAAATATTTTTGTAAAAATATTAATAATATTTTTAACATTAATTATATTGCACATTTGAAATTATTAATTCAAATTATTTTTATTTATTTTATTTTTATTTATTTTTAAATGAAGTTAATCTAATTGAAAGAGTTTGAAAATCTGAGTAAATTAAAGTGATACGAATTGAAATTAACAATACAGCTGAAATTAAATTGAAAAAAACATATTTTTAAAATGAGTACTATAGTCAAAATTAGCCGATTATGATTGAATAATTTGAAATTGCAAAAACATGTTTTTAATAAAAAGAATTAATTAAAAAAATTGAGCTTAATTTATTTATTAAATGTAGATATGCAAAGTCGTTTAACTAAAAACGCGATTATCGAAATATTGGTGAATCACAATTCACAAGGTCACGGCCCAAATTTATCATCTCGCCCTCTCCTCTTTCGATCAAAACTTTCTGCAAATCTCTCCGCCATGAGCGCCGCCGCGCTGATTCCAGCCACCAGCACCACTGCATCGCGATTTCCCTGCTTCGCGTCAGCTGCAACTGTAAGGAGACCTTCGATTTCTGTTAGGAATTCACTCGTAATCGAGGCGGCGGAGGACCAGGCATCGACGGCGGAGAATCCGACGGAATCAGTCGCAAGACGCCTCATACTGCTTCGACACGCCAATAGCTCCTGGGAAAATCGCTCCCTAAAAGGTACTCATTTTTCAGTGCTTCAGTTCGTCTTCTGGTTGGGTTTTATTCAATCATTATATTATGAAAAAAAAAAGTGTGTAAAAAATAAATTAGTTGATTGAATACTATAATTCCAATTTTCCGTTGTTAATTGAAAACAGACCATGATCGGCCTTTGAGCAAATCCGGACAAGATGAGGCCGTGAAACTCTCGCAGAAACTCGAGCATTTGGGATGGATCCCCGAGCTCATATTATCCAGGTGGAAGTTGCTGCCTAGTTTAAAATCGAGTTGAATGAAAAAAAAATGAAATTTGTGATTTGTAATCATTTATTTTAGTTTGTATGCAGTGATGCACAGAGAACAAAGGAGACGCTGAAAATCATGCAGGAGAAAGTGCGAGCATTCTTGGAAGCCGAAGTTCGTTTTGTTTCGAGCTTTTATCCAATTGCGGCCATGGATGGGCAAACGGCAGACCACCTTCAACAGGCTATCTGTAAATACTCAAGTGATCAAATCCTTACAATAATGTGAGCTGTTAAAAGAAAGTATCCTTACATGCGATTATTTTTTAAATCACTGTCTAAGTTGAACCAACTCGGATTATGCATAGAAACGAGAGATGAACTAATAAAAAATATCCTAAATGATTTTTACAGGGTATGTGGTGTTTTTGGTATTTTCTTACTGGAAAATGTATACTGTGAAAATGTTCTATTCCATTAATATTTTTGCAGGTGCATGGGGCACAATAGAGGATGGGAGGAGGCGGCCTCCATGTTTTCCGGTGCTGCCGTAGAACTGAAGACTTGCAATGCGGCTTTGCTGGAAGCAACTGGGAAATCATGGGAAGAGGTTGGTCCTATTTATACTTTTGTTGTAATCAAGTAACTTCTGGGGAAGCTATAATTTTCACAACTTTATAGTCTCACTTGTGTGTGTGAGAGGATGAATAAATAGCTTGTCCTTCAATTTTATTGGTTGATGGATATCTTAGGTTGATCCAGAAATAGTTATCCTTCATTAAGTTCTCTTGATTTCATACGCCAATAGTTGACATCCAATTCTAACTTCTCCAAGCTTATCTTAAGCATACAGAGGGAGTAGTTTAACAGTAGTATTTTTCGATTCTTTTACCTTTACAACCTATGTAATATGCATTTTGTAATCAGCACTCAGAGTAATTATGAGCAGATCAAGAAAATGTTTTTTGCTTATTTGTGATCTTTTCAATACTTTTCTTAGTGCATGAACAGTGAAAATGGAGTATATATTTTGATAGGTGGAAACATCTTAGTGCAAAATGAGCTGTGCCATCTCTCTCTTGCATCTGAACATAACCTCATTTTGTTTTAAAATTTTCCAGGCATTCTCTTTGGCCGGATTTGGCGGTTGGAAGCTACATGGCATTGTAAAGCCCGATACAGACCTCTAGGTTTTGTTTAGACTATGAACCAAGATATCATCACGGTTTATCGAGTCTATTTGCTTCTCCTCCTTTTATCCAAAATGACATTCAAGAGGAGGGTGATTAGGTAAAAAGTCTTCACCTTTTAACTAGATGGCTCGAAGAATTTAGATGTAGCCCTTTGCTGTGGTTGCGAAGAGTTGGGCTGGTGATGAGGAAGACAAAGCTCTGAATGTTGTAAACATGCATAACCTCGTTGTAAATGTAGTACTTGGTATGTTTTATCCAGTGTACTAAGGCATTAATTGATTAATTCACGATGGTGATATTAGGGCCGACCATGGAGGCACATCAGTCTAGAAGGGGTTTATTAGATTTTCTGTATTCTTAAAAGACTGGTGTTCATGATACATTTATAAAAAAAACTGTTATAGTAGTACTCCGTATTATATTCTATGAAAAAGCACTCATCGGTTCTAAAATTATCATTGTTCAAAAATATATTAGTTTCAACATATTATATATTGCCTAATGTAAGTAGGGTCAAAACTTAATTTAATTTAATTATATTATATATAAGTTTACAGAAATCTCAATTCTCAAGTGTCGGTTGAAGTTAATATGGTAAGGATTGAGGCTCTTGCAGAATAATTAACCGATTCAAACAGTCCTTGATCTAATAATGAAAGTGCGAATTTAAGATAAACTAGACAAACTGATTTCGAAAAAAAAGCACATACAAGAGATAACCCCAAAGTACAAGGCTCATAAACCAACACAAATCACAGCTTGCCACCTCCAGCGACCTGATTTCCGCTGCCAACGGGTAATCCTGATGAACAATCAAACTCCTTTCTACTCAAGAAAGTCGACCCACGCTCGACTCCGGCATTGGATGGGTGAGCATCATCTCCCAACTTTGAAAACTCAACACATTGCTTTTTCTCTGGCCTCTTGTTTGGGCTGTCGACTGGTGGGGCCACATGACGACAGTCAGACTCAGGAGTTAGAGGCTCGTGGGGAGAGGAGAAGGATTCATCGTTAGAAAGACTCTTGGTTGGGGGTCGATCTTTCGCAGGCTTGTCTGGAAAAGGCAGCTCAGATGTCGTGGCAGGAGTTGCTGGGCCGGTTTTATTATCGAGTTCGGTGGTAATATTGTTCGTTTCAGGTGCAGGTGCTTCCGAGAGAACACCACTGAGGCGCTGTTGTTCTTCAATTATCTTTTTGAGATACTTCCCTTGAGCTTCTATCCGTAATTGCAGCTGTCTTTGCACCTGTAGGGTTGTCGTAGTTTCATAAGATTCATTATTCTGCATTTTTATAAAAATTAGAGGAAAAAAACACGATTAAAAAACCTCTAATTGCTCATGCAATCGCTTTTGAACCTCCATCTGCAGCTTCAGTGCCTCGGTTATTTGCATTCCACTACAATATCCAAGGTTAGAGCGGGAATTAAATACACGTACATGAGCTTACAAATAGTTACCAAATGACTGTTGGATTATCTCGTGAACATCCCATGATTGTTGGATTCCACTTTTGGGAATCAACTCCCCAGATTAGAATTAAAAAAATGAGAAAGGTGATTCCACTTACGTTGAACCATCCAAATGGGAAATCAACTCCCCAGATTCTTTCTTTTCAGATTGTTTCCCTTCAGAATAAATTCCGACAACATGATAAGTAAATTTAAAAACAAGTATGATAAGAACTGTCCACACACCCTGAAGATCTTAAAAATTGCAATAAGAACTGTCCACACACCATACACAAATATGAGAATACTCACCGTCAGAAGAAGAATCTGGAAGATACTTGGCGAGCCGGTATTTCTGTTGGTGAAAATAAAATTACAGCAAGAACTATATATACTCTAACAAATAACATAAATCTGAAAGGGAGCCCTGATGTAAATACCTGTAAGTGGCTTTTTACATGGTAAATTGTTAGCCCTTGAACTCCCATAACTCTCAGAACACCTTTAGGCGTAGCCCCTGAAATGTGGTATAGTAATATATCAGAGATTTTTTGGTGTGTAAATCTGACACTACGAATGAAGACTGCCATAAGAATTTCCGCATGAAATCATTGACATTGTCCCCTTCAAATATAACTGCAGAAGACTTTCAACAATGAGGTTGTTTGCAAAAGGTAACCTGAGGTTGACCTCATTAAAGAATAACCAGCTAATTTTGAAAATTACAAAGCTACCCAGATATTCAAAATTTTGTCTTAGATTTAATCCTCCATAAGCAAAAAGGAATAAAGTTCAGAATCCCGCTTCATAGTTATAAAAAGATAATAGTACAACTAACCCCTAGATTTAACACTAGATCAAATCACATGGGGAGTTTTTAAAATTTTGAAATTCAGTACGGTTTTTATGTAATTAGGTCGAACTTCAAGTGTACATTTTGTAGGTATACATCCACTTTAACGTGCCAGTAACCAAAAGGCACTATACTCGGGAAATGCTCACAATATCCCAAATCAAAGGGAACAAGTGTTTAAATTGACAATAGCATATGTCCCTTGAGTTGCATGATTCACAAGAAATTGCATTTTTAACCAATACATAAAAGTATTACGTGCTAAAGTGAATTAAATATATTACTCCGTACAAGCTAAAAAAAGGTAGATGGATTGAAAAATAATACTCGAGCTAATTTACCAATTTCAGTTTTCCTGCCTTATTTATTTTGTTGGTCAGTTAACTCTTACCTTGGCATACTAATTTCTGAATCATTTACTTAATTTGTGTGAACAAAAACTAAGTACCATAAATAGAAGTAAAAATAACTCACTGTCTGGCCCACCAAGTTGTGCTACAGCATCAACAAATTGCTCATGAAGCTCATGTGTCCAACGAAGACGATTCTTAGATGCAGAATTCGGGTTGTTGTTCACATTGTTACCTCCACCTGTCTGATCCATTGTGTTGGCACCACAATCTAACAACTGACTTGGAACAACCGGAACTAAGCTTGAGCTAGGAGCAACTTGAGGTTGATACATGTTTCATATATCTGTGCCAGGGACAAGATCACTAATGACTAAACAAATCAGACTCACGAATGACTTTTTAAACAAAAGACAGAATCACTTATGTCAAAACTATAAGACCAAATATAATTGAAATCCACAGATAATATTGATGAACCACACCAACAATAGCTCAAAGCATATAGTAAGAATAGTTTGGTCATAATAATTCTTAGTAAAGTGCTAAAAATTTACTGCTTTGTTTTTCCACCTCACGAGTTTTGCACGCATGGGGGAGAACAATGACAACCGGTTCACACATTAATTTCAACCATTGGACACAACTTCATTCTATAATCTAGCTATAAGAAAACAATGAGAGAAAACTTTAATGAAATTTCAAAGGCTATTTGACAATAAACTTATAACCAGATAAAGCTTTGCGTAACTATATTTTTTATCAACAAATTAAGGAACAACAGATATGTTTCTACTATCAACAACTCTGTGTTTTTCTTTTAAATATCAATCGGAGAAGGAAAAAAGATATAAATGTCATTGCCCCATAGATCCTATATCTTAGGACTACTAGAGGGTTCTATAGGCAACGACAACGATAACTAGCAAAGGTTGACGATTTGTTTGAACTTTTTCACACTTCAAACATAAAAACATGACACCATAAACACAATCTTCGTTACAAAAGCTTTTGACATTAACCAGAGCTGCAGATTTAAGTACACCGATTTAGGTGCATTTACGTAACGATCATATTCATACCCATCATGTAGAACAATTAGCTTCCAAGTCATGTTCAACCACCATTAATATTCAGTTATACACCACACAGAGATATAGTACTTCAAACACATTTTTCCATTCATATTGAAAGAAAGTACATGGAGCTATCTTTTAAAAAAATAAATCATCTTTCTTCTTCCAAATATTTTTTTTATATACCAAAGTAACAAGAGTTGACCAAAAACACGAAACCCACAAACAATCTCATGATATTCCCAGAAAACAAATTAAAATAAAATTTGAGCTGTAATAAAGAAATTAATTCTTAAAGAAAATGGAAAATCCTTACACAGATCTGCGACCCGGGCGAGATCCCCACAAAAAACACGGATTTAATCGGACCACGGTTAAATCAAATTGCCCGTTCAAACAAAGAAGAATCCAGAAAATCCTCGGACTAAAACAAATGAAAAGAAAATCAAGGATTAAATATAGGAATTGAGATGAATCTGGGTCGGGCAAAGAATGGATAAGTGTGAATGAGCGAGGAGTGTTGTGTTGAGCTAACGGGGTCTCTCAATTTCTGGTAAAAGGAAAATGTTTATATTCTTTGAAGATGGACAAGGCGATGGCATTATCGTCAATTTAAAATTTTCTATCCTCACTACTCCAAATGTTTCTTTATTTACACTCTTTTCCCTTCATTTAATTAAATTTTGTTTATGGCGCGTGCGGGTGCAAACTGCAAATAATAATGTTGGGCCTTGCCTAAAGTCCTCATGTGTTACACTGCAATACCTATATCATACTCCTAGAGGAGTACTCTTAATTTCCTCATAATTAAATTCTCATAATTTCATTAGGTATGCTAATATATTCATTGTCATGCTAATTTAATGTTTATAAATTAGCATGACAATGAATATATTAGCATACCTAATGAATATTTATCCAAAAATACATAAAAATATAATCATGAATGTACAATTAGAATCGTGCTCCTAAGAAAAATGTGTAAGTTGTCGTTACACTGTACTCAAATAAAATACGTGTACTAATATTTTTTTAATTTTTTTTTTTTACATTTTCAACTATTCTTTAAACTCTAGGTCAATTAAATTTACTAGTAATAACTTCCGGTGCGATGCACCGAAATATTTAATGTAATTTATTTGGTTAAAAAAAATAATGCTTAAAATTATCATATTATTTTTTTTAGTATTACTTAATATTTATTAAAATATAATTTAAAATATGTTAAACGCTATCCTTATAATGAATTTTCTATATCTAAAGGATTACATATTTTTAAATAGTTGACTATTTCACAATCATCAATGATCGAGGCTCGGAAATTCTCATAATTTCCTTGTGCAGCTTGATACAAATATAGCATATTAGCATTCCCTTGTTATAAATTATTAAGTGGTTAATTCATAGCAACCAAGACCCAGATAAGGACCGGCATAACTTTGTTGCTGCCATACAACACAAATACACAAAAGACCAACAAAAAAATATTGTAACAAACAATAAAAATCAATATGAAAAAATAAATTACATATCAAACTTATTGACACAAATACACAAAAGACCAACAAAGAAATATTGTAACAAACAATAAAAATCAATAAGAAAAATTAAATTACATATCAAACTTATTGTGACTGTAAAAAATACAAAAAATATTAAACTTATATTGAGCACTGGATCTCATACACTCTTTCATGCATTGCCCATTGACTCGTTTTCGAATATTCACCAATTCAAAAAACCACCTAAAAAAAATGAAAACAAAAAAAAATACAAACAACTATACGCGAAAAAAACTCATAAGAGCAGCAAATCAATTAGAAATAAACAATTCGGATATTCACCAATTCAAAAAACCACCTAAAAAATGAAAACAAAAAAAAATACAAACAACTATACGCGAAAAAAACTCATAAGAGCAGAAAATCAATTAGAAATAAACAACGATCAATTTAAATTAATATAAACACAAAAAAATAAATTAGATACACCACAAATTAAATTATACCAATGAACAATTTAAATCAATAGAAACAACAAATTAAATTTTACTTACATTGCTTCTGAAAAAACAATAAGAAAAATGATTAATGATGATAATAATAATAATGGAACAATAATTAATACATAAAAAAAAATAATCTGTATGATTTTGAAAATGAGTGAAGATGAAGACCTTTTTATAGGTTAGTTATAAATTAGGGTTTGTATAATTTTTGAATAATAATTGAATAATTATCTTAAATACTATAATCAAATTCGGATTTTTAGTTAAAAACTAATACTGCTGCCCGTGCGATGCACGTGATTTATTTGTTTGAAATAATCTAAAATTTTATTTAATTTTCAACGTGGCAAAAATATTTATTAATGAACTAACAAATTATTTTATTTAAAAATTTATAGTATAAGCTTCTTGAGGCATAGCTGAGATAAGGTCTGTGGTGATGTTGGTGTAATATACCAACGACGCAGAGTTCGAATCTCAAATATGACAAATTTTCATTGAAATATTATGATGTTAGTCCTTGGATGAGACCTATTGGCTCTCTCCCACATGTGTCTGCTACTCGGGCACATCCTACCTGATCGAGAAGCCTCTGATCTGGTGGAAGAGGAGTTTCTCGTCTCTGCACTTCTAGTCCGTCAAACGCAACAAACAAATACTAAAACCTGGGGAAAATCAAAATAAATGGAAAATAAAAATTATAAATCTGGAAAATAAATAAAAATATAAAAAAATTGAATTTACTTGTTCAGTGAACAGGAAGGAGATGAGATGACATAAATGCAATTATATTAATATAACGTATGTTAACCTGCAAAATAAATTTAACATAACTTAATTATAGCAAGAGAAAATAATATACCTAAAAATTTTGATCAATTTTTTTTAATTCAAATGGATTAAGAAATAGGAGGAGATCGATTTTTATAAGATACGAATTAATTAGAATTAAATTAATATTAATAGAATAAAAAAATTGAGATAAAATTTTTTTATTATATATTTAAGGTGATAATTAATTATTATTACCAAAAATATATAATTTCAAATTATTATTTAAAATTTATATATAATAATTTAAATATACTTAATTATATTACTATTTATAATTTATAATTTTTTATTTATAATTTATAGTGTGAACACAACATCATTATTGTTTTTCTATTGGTTCACGTGGCGGATCCTGAAATTATATATGTATAGATTTCTATATTTAAGGAGTGATTAAATAAAATATGGTAAATTAATATAAAAGTAGCCTATTCTATGTAATATTAATAGGATATAAAATTACGACTTATTTATTTTCTATAATTAAGAAGTTGATTTATTTAAATAAGTATTAATATTATTATTTATATGGTATGACAAATGGTCCAAATTCAATATATGCATATTGATAATATATGATATAATTATGAGAGAATTGACCGTTTGATTGTGTTAAATATATTAATTTTAAATTATGAGAGAATTATTAATGGTGTCTTCTATTGTTATATTTAACCGAATTATAGGAATCTTACCATTTATTATTATTACTATTTACACATTAGGAAATGAATGCAAATTAGGATAGTTAATTAATAAAAACCCGAATTATTCCATTACCATAACTAAATTACTCAATACTAAAGTACCGATTTTAAATCATAAATATTTAAATGATCATATCTAATTAAATGTCACGTAATATTTATTATTGGTAAAGAAAAGCCACATAATCAAGTGGTATACATATGTAAGTTTTGTATTTGCCACGTAGTGTGAATATGCTCATTTTTCTTAGTATATTTTTGTGTGTTCACATTGTTCACTGTGATATTAGCAAAGTTTATTTATATATTATATAGATTACTATTTAATAAATAAAATACTGTTTAATTTAATATAATGAGATTTGTTACTTTTCTTATTTGGTTTTATAAAATTTAAAATAAAAATAATTTCAAAATGATTTTCTTTATCAATTAAACACTCATTTACATGGCATGACATTTTTTTTAAAGTCAATATCATAACTAAAAAAGTATTTATGACAATTTTTGTACTACTATGTGTACAAAGTATTTTATACATATTATCAATTATAATTATTATTGGTGAAAATATTTTTATAAATGATGATTTATGTTTTATCTAATGAGATTTTAATTTTGATGAAGATGATTTATTTTTTGGGCTTTGTGTTTTGTATTTATGTATTTTTTATTATTGTTCAATGATGATTATTTATTAATATAATAAATATTATAATGAGATCTTATATTTATTTGATATTGTATAATATATTCATACACTACACTTACATACACTTACATGTACCCGAATGATGATGATAATCATCATGTGTATAATGATGATTATTTATTAGTCGAAAAGTGCGTGTCATTGTTGTACATGAATGTCGTCTCACGAGAAATAATGCTATCGGCAGTGTAATGAATTTGGATTGATTGTCGAAAGCACTTAAAGAAAACAACTAAATCATGTGAATTAACTAAAAACGAGAATGAAAACAATTAGACAAGTAAACAAAATGTGATATCAAATGAGAAAGGGTTAGGGGGCTAGAGTCCTTCGCTTTTGAGACATGAGTCGATCCTTAAAAAACCTAGATTTTAATAAAGACGAGGTCGTTTAGGTACGACCGCGTTGTCCACTAGTGATACACCTCGGAGAGGTCCTCAACACGAGACGATCTTGAGTTGCACGTAAACGTCACTCGAATCAAGTGCGTGGCCCACTAGTGATGTTCCTCGTAGAGAATATTCAACACGAGACCTCACAACTCGAACCGAATGACTCCTCGATTCATTGAAAATCCTCAAAACATTATCGACTCAAATCTCTAAGCTAAGTACTTTAGCACCCTAACAAGACACCTAGCTACTCATGATAACACAAACAAACAAGCATGCAATAGATAAATAACTCATGATCGAAATAAGCTTACAAAGGTGTTTAGGAGGCGAGGCGAGAACGAGTCGTGCTTCCGAAATCGAGCCGAACTTCAACGTGTTACCCGAAGAAATGGCTCCGATAGAAACGACGAGCTCGGTGAGGTGATCGATGTTCGTGAATGAGATTTTGTGAGGCGATAAATCGATTGAGAGGAATTTAAATATTGAAGCTTGAAAATCAAGAACAAATAGAAAAATATCCAAGAACAATTCCAAGAACAAATTCAAAAACAAGAAGTGAGGTAGGACCAAATCTCTACACCTAACAAAGTTGTCTTATAGTGCATACGTGCACTTTGTATTTCAAAATCTTAGGTGGAAATGTCCAAAAAGTCCTTCAAAATGCCTTTCAATTGGTGGTCAAAGGTGGGTCAAGCCAAGTCAAACAATTTAATTTCTATTCAAATTTCACCTAAGGAAATTGCTAGTGCATTGGTGGATTCGTAACTCCTTGCTCGAGCATCCAAACACGATCTTGACCGTTGAAATTGTAGAGATTGAAGTTAGGCACACACAGTTCAAATTTGAGGGTGATCCAACGGTTAACGAAGCCATAATGACCGTTTTCCCGAAGCTGCACAGTGCTGATCGCCGGCATGATTATTCGTCTCTCCATCTCTACTCCAAAAGCTTCATTTTAACGCCTTTTTCACCTACATGCCACACATGTCTCGATCATACTATTTCATCAAAGTAATACCATAAGCTCATAATACAGAATAATCGAGCATCAAAAATAGGCATAATGAACAATAAACGACTCGAACTACGCACCAAAAACGATCCAATCAACATGTATGATAGAAGGATTGACATTGCATTGTATGTCATAAAATTAAATTAAAGAATATTAATTTTATCATTTATTTTAGAGTTAATTTGAAAAAGGAAAAATCATTGATATTATATAGATTTAAATAAGATAGTTTATTTTAATTATAAATTAAGTAGTAAATAATATAATTATCTTTTTTATTTTCAAAATAAATTTAATTTTAATGTAAAAACAGTTTTATACACTCTCATAACAACAGTCAAAATAATTAATTCAAATAATTAAAATAAATCTTAATTTAAATCCTTTTCTTTATTTTCAAAATTTTAATCATAATATTAATTTAAAATCTTAATCGTAATATTAATTTTGAATTTTAATTAAAATAAATTTATTTTAATCGTAATTTTAATTTTTTAAAAATATATTAATTTATAAATCTTAATTTAAATTGTCAAAACTAGTTTATAATTGTTAATATAAATTAATTTATTAATTAATTTTTAACTTTTTAACATAAGGGTATTATAATCTTTGTATAATTCAAATATTACCCTTTAATATAATTAAAAACATCTTAAAGCCACTATATTTTTTTACAAAATAAAAAATATAGATTTTTTTTAAGTAAAAAATATGGGGTATTATTTGTAATAAAAAAAACTAATACTCCCTCCGATTGTTAGCCAACCTGGTCAACCGTTCTTTTGTTCTTTTGTTTGACCGTCGATTACTTATGATAAAAAATATATAAAAATTATTTATATATTTTTAGTATTTTTTAAATAATACTAAATAACAACTTGGTCAACCAATCTTTTAGTATTTTTTAAATAATTTTTATATATTTTTTATCATAAATAATTGACGGTCAAACAAAAGAACCGACGGTCAAACAAAAGAACGGTTGACCAAGTTGACAAACAATCCTGGAATGGAGGGAGTAGTACATTTTTCCCAATAATATCTTTATTTTATTAACTTAATTAAATAAGTAAGGATCCTAAACTTTTTGAATAAATGTGATAAGAGCCCAAGGCCCACTGGGCCAGTCGTAAATAAGATTGGTCTCTTCATCGAATGGTTAGTGTGTACTACGGTCGATCGATCGATCCCAATTCATTGTCAAAGGTACTGGTTCTTATTTAATACTCTCCTCCATGCGTGTGTGTATGATTTATGATGTTTAATCTTTAATTCTACGAAAAAACCAAACCCTAGCTCAGGAAATCGGTGTTTTTGTTGTTGCTGAATTTCAAGTTTAATTATTTATATGATTCGTTGGGTTGCTATATTTTCTTGATTTGTATTATAGATTAATTTATTTTTGAATGTAGAGATATATAGAATATTGTAATTGGATCTTGAAACTCGAAAGTGTGATACTCCCTCTATTTCATACTCTTTCCTCGGCAAAATAGAAAGGACATGGTGGTCCTATTATTATGAATCGGATGAACTATTATTTATGCATTTGTTTAGGAAGAAAACTGTTATTTTGATCGATCTTCGAGTTCGTTTTTATTACGAGCGAGGTTTCAGCTTGTGTGACACTTATATATTCAGAGCGAGGTTTCAGCTTGTGTGACACATATATATTCAGCCAAGTCAGGCGAACACCATCTTTAATAAGTTAAATGACCTTTATCTATTAATGAAAACTTGTTGTGTGACACTAACTCAACTTAATAGAACTATAGAAGTCGTACAAATCAGAATCTTATATCTCTAAAACAATTTATAATCTATTTAAAAAAAGTAAGTGTTGAACTTACTTCTAGGAGCTTATAAGCTTTTTTAATTTTAAAGATAAAAGTAAAAAATATATCTAAAATTATTACTTTGTCTATATATACTTTGATTCTAAATTTATAATTCTCTTTACAAGTACTAGATGGGAATAATTGCCGGTGATTATCATTTGTTTTCCACTGTAGAATATATCGCCATAACTTTAGCTGCCGGTGATTATCATTTCGAATTCCCAATTATTGATTTTTAATTTCCAAATAGTTCGGTATTGATTCTCGTTTCAGTTCCTACTATTTCTATTTTACTTGTGTCAATTGTTATTATTTGGGTTGATTTTCAACCTAAATTCTGGAAGTAGAATTTCACCATTGTTTTAAGTCTTTCTTATTGAAATAAGTCGGAATTTGATTTTTTGTTTTGTTTTGGGTAATGCTTCCTCCTCAGATATAAATGTCTGAACTGGGTCATGGAGAGGATGTAGAAGACGTATACGTTTCTATTCCGCTTGGTGGCCCAATACACGTCCCGGATAGCACATGTCCGCTCACAAGAATAGCAGACTTCGAAACTTCTGTGTTTCAAGAGCTTCAGGTATTCGCAGCAAGTTAACGTTCGCTTCCTCTTGCGTGTTTTTATCTGCTGTATTTCTTAATTTCCCATATGTTCTTAGTTTTTATCTGCTGTATTTCTTAATTTCCCATATGTTCTTAAAACCCCTGGTTGATAAGTTCTTTTATACCACGCAGAATCTGACAGAGATGCTATCTCTTGACTCTATGGATACGTTCAATGAAGATATTTCGTGAGCATTTCTTCTCTTACTTCTTTTGTCTCATAGATTGTCGAGGTTAAAGGCCTTAAGACTACTTGAAAATAAAAGTGATGAGCAATACAGTAATCTCCTGAGAATCTGGATAACGAGGGGATTTCAATTTTTTTTAAAAGGTAGTTATTTAATCTGTTGATGTGTTAACTTTGTGTTGTGCATGTTGAGTATGTGAGGGAGGTTGTTGATAGGAGGAGTAGCTCACTATTCTTTAAACATGACTCCTTATACTTATTCAATGTGGGACTCCCAATCGTGAGTCGAAGTTTGTGGACACTTAGATGAGTTTTCATCCTACAATTTGGTGATAAGAGTATCCACGCTAGACTTATAAACAAGACCCACTTCTTATATTTAATCAATGTGGTACAACTTACAAGTGAGCATCTCAATAGATTCATGGTGAAAACCATATCATTTTAACCATCTGGTAAGGTTATGTCATCAATCAATCTAAATTCCTTGAATTTGAGGTGGTTGATTGTAGCACTTTAATGAAATAATAGAATTTATACAAGCAAGTCTCCTTTTCAAGGGACAGTGGATTGTTATCAGTTTAGGATGATTGGTTTGGTCTTGTAATTTTGTGTGGTATATTTTCTATGTTTTTTTTTTGAGTTTCTTATGATTATACGTGTGTGCACGTGTGTTTTTATACCCTATAATTGGTATATGAAAGGGGCTTCATTTTTTTGTCTTTTTCTTTTGCTTTCTTTTGGTCAATTGATGCATTTAGTCTAAAATGCCCGACCTTCAACATTTCCTAAATCAACAGGGTTGATGAGCTCAAAATAATTCGAAAGGATGAGTTAGTAAATAAAGCATTCGAAGAAGCTTTCAAGGTAAATGCTCTGAGCTGTTTTCAAATTGCGTAATGACAGTGTTAACCTTAACTGATTACACGTGATTTTTAAATGATAACAACAGGATGGTGAGTTGAGTATGGATGCTTCACAAGTTAAGGGAGTGCATATGAGCCCCCAGGTCAGGTAACAATTTTTTTTCCTTCCATATGCTGATACCCTTTAGGCATTGATGATTGAAAAAAGACTTATTTTGGACAGGCTGTCCTTTCCTCTCTCATAGTATTCTTTCTAATCATGGAAATGGTATTATGCTCGACTGCTAGTGCCTTCCTATGTCTAGTGTATTGTGTAAATTAACTTTCAAATGTCACTATTGTGCTTTTTATTTATATTTTAATTTTTTTTATAGAATGTGTGCAAATTTGGATTCATCTTCATATTTACAGGGAAACAGTTGATACTGATGCATCTGGTATTGAGCTTGGTTCAATACAAGATTCTGAAGGGGATATGAAGGCACTTGTTACGAGTGAATCCTCAAACGTCAAGCCTCTTAAGACTTGTCTGAGTACCGGTAAGGGATCAAAAAAGAAGCCTCCAGTGAAGCCGTTGAAGAGAAAGCGTAACAATAGAAATAATGACGATTTTGATGTGCGGATAAATAGCATAGTGATTAAGTTTTCTTTTCCTGTAACTTGTTCTTACGTTTTTTTATTTGTTCCAGGAAAGTTATCTTGTAAAGGTGGAACAGCTAGCTAGAATAAAGCAAAAACAAAAAGAAGATAAAGCAGCTGTGAGATTGCATTCGTTCGAGTGAGCATTTAAAAACCTTGTGTTTGTTTTCACACATTCACATTCTATCTGCATTTATTTATTTTCGCCTTTCTTGTCTATGATTTTCTCTCGTTAGTGGTTCCAAGGAACCCAAGCATGGTGCAAACTCAAAAGCTAATAAGATAAAATCTCTGAAATCTGGCAGTGTTTCAACAAAGGTTTGTCATCGTTCTCTCTTCTGTTTTCGATTCTGCTCATATGTGACTCAATGCATGTAGAGATGAAATTACAATCCAACTCTGAAAATGTTGCATTCTAATAAAATGCGTGCATTGCTTCTTGACTATTTACTTGTGGGTTTCAATCTGATTTCTACGTCTTAGGTTTTATTATTATTTACAGATATGATGCACTTGCCCTCAATTGATGGCTGAATCTACTGGATTTTAAGTCTTTTTTGGGTTGAAAAATAGGACTTCTAGGTGTAAAATACTAAAATGGAGAGGGTTTTTAAATTGATATCATATTGTTTTTAAATGATCTTTTTTACACACACATATTATATATATATATATATATATATATATATATATATATATATATATATATATATATATATATATATATATATATACACATACATAAACCTAAAGTTTGCATTTCTTCACAAGAGTACCAAATGAAGTGGGAAAAAAGGAACACTGCTTATTAAAATACTAAATACTTGTAGTCTGTAGGATTGTTTTATGTCTCCGCTTCTGTTTCAGTGTAATGAAGCTCTGTTGTATGTTCAAATGGTGATCTTTATTTAGTCTTTACGTAATTTTTTTGATCTGTTTGTTTTCATATTTGGTGTGTGCTTTGAAACACTTGTCAGGTGAGAGCCTCAAATGCTAGTGATAATGTGCCAGTGCATTTTCCTGAGACTGTCCTGAGTGTTGAAGTTTATCATAGCAAGAAGACAAGTTTTAAGGTATTTCCTACTTATTGACATCCAAAAGAGCACGACAATATTAATTAATTTACGATCTACTTGCATTGTGTGGTTATCTATTCAGATCCAAAAACTTTACCCACTTCAGATTAAAAAAGACTATCAGTGTTCCCTAAAATAGAAAAAAAAAACAAGGCATGATTTCTGGGAGTTTTTGTTTATAAACTACCCGGGATAATCTCTGTTTTGTAGTCTTCATCTTATCTTGAAAAAATTGTGTCCAGAGATTATCAATCGATTCGTACCACTTCACTAAAGAAGCAAAGTCTTTCTTTATGATTATTACACAAATTGACCCTTAGGTTTGACCTAATCACAAAAAAAGGAATTTTTTTTAGAAAAATTGCAAATATCCATAATGTAATATCGATACCTCCTTGAGGTTTGTATTTTCTTTAAATATAACCCTTATCGAGAATAGAAGAGTTTTAATAATATACCAGTTCGAAAGATAATTATTTTTTGAATCAGCCAACACCTCAAGGGTAAAATTTTGTAATCAAACCTGTTTCGCAGGTAAAAAAATCTTAGATTGTAGACCAAGTAATTATTTACATGTATCACCTTCTCTTTGTATCTTATTCTGTTTTCTTTCCATCCTTGTCCATTATTGAAATATCCATTTGACTAATGAATTTTAACCATTTTCTGTAGACTCAAGAATTTCTGGTTCTGGGACGGCAATTTTTGTCTGAAGTAAGAGACAATATATATTGTTCGACAGACAAGATGATGAAAAAGGCGGGCCAGCATGATCCTTCAGGCTATTTCCTGATAGAAGTAAAAATTTCTGACTCATTAATAAAATCATGCACTTGCCTTTTTCTCTTATAGCAGTAAAATCTGCTACTAATCAATTGCACTACATGTTTTGCCTTTCAGGATGTCTTTTATAATGATATGAGGAAGTCCTCTGCCATAGACTACAGCAAGCCCATACTCAATTGGCTTGAAAACTCCAAGACCGATGCACTGGAAAAGTGGGAATACATTGTTTCTGGTGAATTACAGCAGAAGCAGAAGGTCCTTTTGGGCAGTGAAAGTAAACAGAAGTTACCGAGATTAAAATCTGCCCACATGCAGAGCACAAGATTTTGTGACTTAATGTTTCGACTTGGTGCTGGATATCTTTACTGTCATCAGGTACTTTTCCCTTGTCTTTTGCTGGATTTGTTGATTGTTATTGTGAACTTGAAAAAATGGATCATCATATACTTTATTGACAAGATGTTACAAACAACCCGAACTTCTTGTATGACTGTAATACTGTATTTAGGAAAAATAGAAAGACGTAAATGTAAAATGTATGACAAAAGATGATGTTATTTGAAATATTTAAAAACGTTGAGGAAGTAGTTGTAAATTTTTTTTATGATGGCAGCAATTTCCTTCTGCTCCACCACTCACGAGTGTCAGGCGCAAAATTTTAGACAAATGTAACCTCTCTATGGTCATTTTTGTAATTTTCAGAGATAGGTGTCATTTGTGTTTTTGGTCAAGTCTGAAGTATAATTTCGTTACTATCCATCCCCTTTTGAATTATGTGGATGGTTTATTCTCTTTCTTGTTGTTTACACTAGGGGGACTGCAAACACGTAATTGTGATACGTGATATACGGTTAATTCATCCAGAAGATGTACAAAGGCAATCGTCTTATCCACTCGTCACGATCCAGTCAAAAGTCCGTTACAAGAAATGCTCGGTTTGCAAGATTTACAGGGCACAAAAGATGACCGTGGACGACAAATGGGCCTCATCCAATCCGTGTTACTTTTGCGATGTTTGTTATTATATGCTTCACTATGCTGAAGGCTCGCTGTTCTATAGTGATTTCAAGGTGTATGATTATCTTAGCGATTAACTCTTGAGCCCAACTGCCAGAAAGGAAAAGGTGCGTGTTTAATATTGATTTGCAGCTGCAAGTTTTGTCATTTTGTTTTCAAGCACTTTTCCATCAATCAATCTGTATTGAGAAAACAAACAACACTTGTAGTAACATAATCTAAAAACAACGTAGTAACTCAAAACTAAGAAAACAAATCAATTTCTCAAGTAGAAAGTATACAAGTAAAGTTTATACCCTATATTCTATGGGCAAATGTTTACCCCAATTACCACCACCATAATTGCTCAATCTCTCACCATCTTCTTCACAATGATCATCCACCACCACCACATCGCCGGTCCTAATGCACCCGCCGTCTCTATAGCTATACTTCAACCACACACGCCTCGACTCACCTAGACACAACAACGGAATATTCCTCTCCTCTCCACCTCTCAATTCCCTGATCCTCACAACCATATTCTTCGGCTCTCCGATCCTCACCTCGACATTCTCGACTCCTCCTCCAAGCGTCCTCGCAAGGAACTCCTCGAAATCTCTCACCGTCGATCCATTACAACGGTCGAGCCCGAACCGATGGATCGCGATCGGAAACCGGCGGTGAGGTCTGGCCGGAGGAGCATCATCCGTCAGATGAAGGATGCAGGCCCGCGGATTCCTCCGAGCCCGGCCCTCGAGAATTTCCACCCCCTTCTCGAGTGCCCCCTCGTCTAGGCACATCCGGTCGATCGTTCTGAGCGCTGCTCTCTTCCCGCACGGAGTCATGCGCCGAAGAGCACAAGCACGCGAAGGGTTGTCGACAATGGCCAAGCGATCGACGGGGCGAAGAGAGGAGACCACAAGCACCATCGCTTGCTTTGCGAGCATTTCCGAGTAGGGCCCATTGCTGCTAGGGCTGGCGACTAGGACCAAATCTGTGGCCGGTTGATTTTCGAGCTTTACGCCAAGGTAAGCTCCGTTGGCTCGGAGGGAGAAGGAGAGGCGGGGGGCAGATTGGTCATTATAGTGTCTCCGGGGGTTTTGGTGGAGCGGGCAACGAGGGAAGTGGGTCCAGTGGGCCCGGCAAATGGGGCAGGTCAGGCTGCCGTGGGTGACGTTGGAAGTGATGCAGGCGAAGTGGAAAGAGTGGGAGCATTGGGCGGTGAATATCGCTTTGCTGCCGGAGATGTAATCCAGAGGGTCGAGGCAAATCGTGCACAAGTTCTGCGACGATTCGAAAACATTTTTTTAATTAATTGAAAATCGAATAGAATCGAATTGAATAAATTGGGGGAATTGGATGAGTACGTTGTTGGGAGAAGGGCTTGAATCTGCAGTTTCTGAAGAGGTGTTGTTGTTGTTGTTGTTGTTGAGCGAGGACGATGAATGATTTCGTGAATCGCGAGATACCTATTAATCGGAGGAGTAATCACAGATCAGAAAAAGAGGAATTATTGTTGTGTGTGTTTGTGTGTGTTTTACTTACAGGGGAGACGTGAGTTTGTTGTTGCCTGTTGCAGAATGAGGCAGCGAATATTCTCTTGACGGCTTTCTTCAGTTTCCGCGACGCGCCACCATCTCCTCCGCCCATTTCCACCACCGCTCTCTCTCTTTCTCGATGGTCTAATTCCACCACCTGAAATTCAACAGCTACAGCTACTATTTATAGAGTCCCGACTCTATCTTATTTTCAATTTTCAATTTCTATTTTTACTATACAAAATATCCAAATTCACATAATTACTAGACACTCTATTAATAGAGTAAAAAAAGGTGTGCGATTTAAATTTGAAATCTCGGTTTTGCCAGTACTGATAAAAAAGTGGTCCATGAATTCCAACTTTGAAGTCAAATTCAGCTTCACCAACACTAAAGGTACAAAAGAAGAAGGATAAATATGATACAATAATAATTTTAAAAAAAATGTTGCTATTTACATGCATAAATATTTGTATTTTTCTTATTTTATAGGTGAAAATGGACTTAGATGTGAAGTAACTATTTTTATAGGAACACCTCTAATTAGACACAATACTTGTACATTAAAAAATATTTATTTAATTCGTTTCACTACAAAAAATACATTTTTTATTTTTTATTGTCTCATTGAACTTTCGAATTCGAAACACTTATTAATCTTAGTACTTATGTTAGTTGCTAGTTATGACATAATAACAATAAATTATTAATTTTCTACTAAAATAAATTTCATTTATAAAAAAAATTATTATTGTTGTGGTGTGGGATTCCTTTTTTCTTGTTTGCTTCTTTTGTTGTAGTGCTCCCCATCAAAAGAATCAAAAGATTAAAGACATGGGGTGTCTGTCTCAACTACGAAGCCATGTATTGTGGCTAAAAGTGAAAATTCTTGATAACCGAGGTTTAGAAATTGATGAAAGATCCTGTAATCATTGGTAACCAGGATTTAGCTGCTTCTAATTTTTAACTAAAATGTCTTTCATCATCTTTGACTGAATCTTCCTTTTCCTTTTTACTACTAACCTCATTACCTTTGTTTTGCATATTTTTTCTTTTATAGTTTATGGATGTTAAAAAAATTCCGACTGTTGTATTGGATCGCCCCACCTTGTGGCCTAGCTAGTCTCGGCCTCTCGGGTGAACGATGTGTCACCCTTAGTCGAACAAATTAAAAAATCAAGCAATGGCCATGAAAAGTGTACTGTTGATGTCAAATTTTAAAAAAAGTGTTAGACTTGAAGTATGCAAAAATGAATCATTAAGATCATAAATTTAGGATTAGTGAAGTAACAACTAACAAGTGTACTAAATACTACTATACTTGCTCGAAATGCAAACATTTAATTTATTACAAGTAAATAAATTGGACCAAAAATACATCCAATCTCAGCAGCTCTACACCAATAAAGATATGAATAAAAATAAATTTATAAGATTTACAAATAAACAGAACTACTTGATGATCATAATCCACACAAACTTCTGCCAAAGGCTAAGAACTTTGTATATGCTTATCTCGAGCCAATTAAAGTTTCAAGTTTCCATTGTAATGTACAAGCATCACACAACAAAATCCTACTGTAAATAACAAGGAATAATAACAAAATTTATCTCATAGTTTTGTGCGCTACCGATACAGAAAACAAAACACAACAAAGGGATGAAAATGCATTACAATCGATAATGTATACCCTACAACTCAAAGCACACCACATATAACAAAAGATGTTGCAATATAGATACTTATAGGTTCTTAATTAATTAAAAACCTACAATTACTTGAATTGAATTGTGTGGAGACTTCTAGAGGATTAATTAATTAAGAACCTAAAATATCTATATTAATATACCATGTCAGGTGGGAGAATATACTTCATCGATTAGTATAAATAGACTTGATGGGTCATTTATACTATTTACATTTAATAAATAAAGAAAATACTTAACACAAAAATAATCTAATAATTTTATTTTGTTATTTTGTTTATAGGAAAAATGTAGAACATTCCTATTTTTTATTTTGTTTATAGGAAAAATGTAGAACATTCCTATTTTTGCAGACCAATTTCAAGTAACAATATGTTATACGGGTATATTAATAAATGATAAAACTCCAATAAAATATCAAAAATACTTATTTTTCTTGAATAAAATTAGAGTGATTTTTTTCAGAACTCCAATAAAATATCAAAAAATACTCGTTTTCATTAATAAAATTAGAGTGATTTTTCAAATAATTGAATTTACACAATTCGAGTACAAAATTATTAAAAGTCTAACTGTTTTTATTCTAAATCATCAGACTTTTTGGAATTATTCTAAATCATCAGACCTTTTGGAATATAAGTTTGTTTATTTTCGTTTCTTTGTGAAATTGAAAAAATCCATAACCCTCTTCTTTTTATTTAAGAGCATTTTCAATCGATACCAAAAATCTATTTTGGAATAAGAGAGATGCTACAATCAATACCAAAACGTAAACCTATTATTGGTTTTATGGTGGACCCACACAAAAAATACTTATATTTATGTTTACCTCAAACTTAAAAACCAGTAAGTATTCTTTATTTATAAAAACGTCATTTCTCTTTTAAAAATTAATGAAAATAACCTATAATTTTTTTTTTATATTTTTTAATTTCTTATGTATTTATTTTTTATGTAATTTATTTTAATAATCATATCATTAATATGAAAATAAATTTTAATAAGAATATTTTTATTAATAAAATAAAAATACATATTTCAATATAAAATTTAATGTCAAAAATTAAGGAGTTAAATTATAAATTTGTAAGAATATTGGTTATTAATAAAAATAAAATAAAACGTGGCATAAAAGAAATATTTCGAGAATATTTTTTTAAGTTTGATTATTGAAAAATATTTTTTTTAAGTTTGATTATTGATTTCTTTTGGAGTCAAATTACTGAAAACTTAAAATTAAACTTATTTTTTAATTTTAATTTTAATGTTCAGTTGGAGATGGAGCAAGTCAAAATCCTAAAAAACAACCTCAAACAAAATTAAATAAAAAAATATGTCAGTATATTCCTAAGAAGCTTATAACTGGAAGAGAAAAAAAAAAGAAAAAAAATGCATTTGTCATACTATTTTATTGCAAAAAAATGCATTTGTCATATACTATATTATTGCGCGATATTGCACTCGCGTAAATATTGGTGATCATAATCCACGAACTTCTGCCAAAGGCTTCGGAACTTTGGTATGCCTATCTCCAGCCAAGGTTTCAGGTTTCCATTGTAATGTACAACAGCTGCTCGTTCGATATCCTTTTGAGGTACATTTGGGTTGTAACCTAGTCCCAACACATGCCATGACTTGTCGAGGGCATAAGTGCGATTCCAAAAGGTTATCAGACCCGGGGGCAATGTGCCCAGTTTCCATAACAGCCTGTCCTGATTCTGAACACATAAAAATGACAGCTTTACTAAAAGAAAAACGATTCACATACCTTTCAAAATTACAAACGATATTATTATCTTACCAGGTTCTGCCACTTGTGGTACACATCCGTAATATTCTGCTTCTTCCACTCCTCCAAATCAAAAACATTCATCCCGAACGCCCAGCCACAGGCTCGAGGGTCAAAGTTTCTCGAGATTAGAGGGTTCGAAAAATTAAGGTACCGGTCAAACCTGTGGAAGCTTTTACCACAAGTCTCGACAACACCTGCAACCATACCCTTCAGATCAAGAGACCATAAGCCACTAAGATCCTTTTGGACAACAACATCGTCGTCCAAGAACAGAACTTTACCGAGCTTGGGAAAAATTTCGGGCAGGTAGAACCGAAGGTGGTTCATGATGGATAGATACTTTGGGTTCCGGAATTTCAAGTTGGGATCGGATTCCGCACGGCGGCTCTTGAAGTAGTAGTCAAACGTGGAGGGCGCATTTAACTGCTTAAGGACGGGGCTGTAACTCGAGTTTAGCCACATGAATTCGTCTACATTTTGGACGTGAATAGCTGCCTTGCCAGGTGGATTGGATAAGAACCACATTTTCATGGCAGCGTGGTTGAACCGGTCAGTAACGACGTGGAAGACATGTTTCGAGGGGTCCTACGAAGAAAAAAAGACTTGTCAAAACCATGTTTTCAGCAGGGTTAATAATGTAAATACCCATTTCTTGGGTAATTTGTTTTTAGTTACTCCTAACAATTACACTGAACACAGTAAAAATCAGTTTCATTTACCTTTGCTTGGGTGATTGTTGAGTTCACGACAACTGCGGCTGCCAATATGTTATCAGAAAACAAGGCATAGTGGTAAAGCTTCGGATCATCCAATTTCTCCTTGTTCGGGAAATCCCTTTGAGAGGAGTTTAACGCGAAATACTCGGTTGAAAGTCGCAAAGGGAGACAGTGGAGCCCCTTGGGCATTGTCTTTGCGGTTAAATGAGTCAAAAACAAGGTCTGTTTCCTGTGGACCTGGAGTTGGTCCTCAGCTAAATGAAGCATGGCACGGAGTTTCTTTACCACGGCCGCGCAATCATCTTGTATTTGTTTTCCCTTCAAAAGTGTCTGCGCCATATCTTTTAATTTGGACTTAGCACTGCATAGTCAAAATCGCAAATTAATCATTAATTATTTTTTGTAATTTTCCAAATGATCTTCTTCGTATTTTACCGAATTTATTCCTTTTTGCATCTAACCCATTGGAATAGCAAGGGGTACTCATATTTATCGACAAATAAAACTAACTTTTTTGGCAGCTCAGAATCCAGGGTAGCCTCTCCGAGTGCTTTAGTAACTTCCTTTACACGCAAACGAAGCTCCTTTATGAAGTGGGCATTATTTCGGGTAGCCAATAGTGAGAGATAAACCCTCGCTTGAATGAGTTGGTCCTTGAGCTGGTGCACACGAGCATCTGTCCTTTCATTCTTTTTCTTGGCTTTAGCCTTAGAACTATTTTTCCCAGAGGTTTCCGAAGAGTTATTTAGTTCCTTAATAAACAGAATAGAAAACGAGTTGATTTCAAACATTTTAGAATCTACTCGAACAATATCATCAACAGATGTTCAAGTTCACATCCCTATGCATCAAACAATCACAGACATGGAATTAAATTTACCTTTTTCTCCGGGGCATTTTCTGATGTGGCCTCAGAATTCTCGCCCAATTTAGGTATATTTGATTTTCCCTTCGTCGCCTCAGCCTCACCTATCACTAGCTTGATGGGATTCTCAACCAGAGACAACAAACTCGAAGTTGATGAATTCGAATTTGCAGTTCTATCTTCCGTTGACTCTGTTATAAATTTCAACAATCAGATTACGGAATTCATCGTAGTTTCAACAAAGAAGACAGTGGGCCGAGTAAAGGAACCTTCAGTGAGTTGTCTACTAATACGAGACGACGAGTCGGGAAACTTGGACCTAGACTCGATCGTATTTTCCTTATAAACTACGCCCAATGGTTCTCTCAACGATGTGGACGACTCCTGTTTATGTTTTAATCAGGACACATCCATCGACACGAGAAAACGTGGAGATTAACAAATCCGTACCTGAGGCAGCACGTTCAAAGGCCTAAATTCAGCAGCAAATGCCTAATAAAACGGAATGACAAACACAAAATCAACAATCAGGACGCAAAATACAGTAACCATGAACATACTTACAAATGTTGAAACACCCTTCTCAAACTCATTCCTAGCTGCCAAAGAATCAAGAAAAATACAAAAATAATAAAAATAAAATTAATTAAACATGTATTAATTAAATGATAATAAAAGGATTATTACAAGAAGATGGAGTGAAATAGAGTCCAAGGGTGTCTGTGTAGAGAACCATGGGAGCGAGTACTGTCACCATCAGCAAGAAAAGCACTGATTTTCTCAGCTTCATCTTCATCGCTTTCAAAATCAGATCTTTAATCCAGAACACATGAATAAAAACACAACCCACAAAGGGAAAGCCCAGATTTTGTTTAGAACACCGATTTCTTCTCTTAAAAATAAATCTTGATTGGGATTAGGGTGTCCTGTAATGAAGTGTATCTGCAACAATGATTTTGATTTGCATTAATTGAGAAAACAGTAAACCCAAATCTTGTTCGATAAAAAAAGGGGGGAAAGAACCGAAGAAGGTACCTGTTATATCATGTGGGATCCTACAATTCATCACGCACATTTGACCAGTGATGAATAAGCAATAACATAATCTCACTTATACAAAACAAAATAAATATTTTCAAGTACTTTGTAACAGCCAATTTATACCTTTTGAACACATTTGACCAGTGATGAATAAGCAATAACATAATCTCACTTATACAAACCAAATTAATATTTTTAAGTACTTTGTAACAGGCAATTTATATTTCGAGTACGATTCTAATTGTATACCCATGATTATATCTTCATGTATTTTTAAGTACTTTGTAACAGACAATTTATACCTTGTTCCTTGTTATGAATAAGCAATAACATAATCTCACTTTTTACCTTGTTCCTGGGATAAATATTCATGAGATATGCTAATATATTATTGTTATGTTAATTTAATATTTATAATAATTATTTTTTGAAATGAAGATTTCTTATTATTAAATGATGATTTTTATATTTTAAAGGCTGAGAGCACTATTTATATCTTACTCTTAGGAACATAATATCGGTATTGTTTGTAACATGATTCTAATATTTCTTTATTTTTTTATTATATTTGAATTTCTTTATAAAAACTTTGAAAGGCAACTAGTTATTTTTAGTTTTAATTTCAAATACTAAGTAACAATTATCTATTTAACTACATCCACTTTTTTTTCTCTAAATTTATGCAATGTTATATTACTTCAATATACTAGTATATTAGTATATTCTAACTTTAGATACAATATTAGTAATTTTTTTTTTTTTTTTGAATTTATGTTGAATGCATATGAATTGAAACAGATAAAATACATCTTGTAAGCATTCTATCCCGAGCACGGTTTGAGTTGTATTCCGATCCTAGAAAGAATCCCTGAAAGTCTAGTCATCCCTCTTAATAGTGAAGACTATAATTATGATTTCTGTTATCTAGAAGTGTCTGAAATCGAGACCACTTTTCTTTCATTTTAATAAGGTACGTTTGTTTTTCCTCATCACCGTTTGAAATTGAGCACACATTCTCTACATATAAATTGTATAATTTGATGAAATCCAAGACTTTTAGTTCCCAATTATTTTTATCTTTAGTTGTATAATTATCGGGTCTCATATTAATCAGATTCATCCTAATAAAATCATTAATAATTATAAGCGGGTGCCCCATTTTCACAAAAACCTTTGTATAGATGTCTGGTAGCATGCTTACGTAAGTCGGAGTTGTGATAAAATTATTGCAATGTTTAGCTAGTTTGTAGCTATCTTCTTTACTAAGCAAATTCCCATACTGAACGCTTATATCCATTTCCATACTCTTCATTCCCATAAATCAATGGCATGAATAACCGTTTGATGAGCTTTCTGTCTAACTTTGATTCAATGATTTCCATTTTATTCATATTATTGATGCTATGATGCAAATATACCTTCAAATCCTGGAGCAAGTATGTGTATACATCTTGTATTTTTCCCTCAGGGTTAGGAATCAGATTAGTTCTCATAGCCATATCTTCGTTAAGCAGAAAATAGCTCATGATCTGATATGCACTAGCGCTTGCATCTTGACTTATAGGAAGGCAGCAATCTCTTTAAGATTTAAGATAGAAGGGCAATCCCCAAAAGAAGCGGCCAGAGGAGACATTCATTAATAACGGATCTCGACCCCTCACCCGTACTGATGGGAATGACGGGCACTGCATCTTAAGATGCCGAAGCCGAGGAACTGAACCAATTACTTTAAAGGCTGGCATCCCGGACGGATAAAGAATCAACTAGGAAGACTAGGCAGAAAAAGATTATCTTACCCGCAGTAGCGACAATCAGGAACACTACTTCTATAAGTAGATTCTCGCCATTTTCCTTACAATAGGGGCATTGACTTCAGTCTCAACTAGACCTAGACCCAATAAAGCTCGAAAAAGCAGGATTGCTTGAATGGAAAGAACAAAACGGAAAGGACAACCAAACGAAACCGCTAACAGCAGAAGGCAGTATCTATATTATATATAGTAGAGCTCGCTTACCATACGAAACCAGGCCTTTAAGGCTGGAGTGGAAGGGAGAGTAGACCCGAGAGCTGCAATAGTAATTAGTATTAGAGCACCAGCCCTTATCGAGACAAGAGACCATAAATTAACTATGGCAAGAACATTCAATGGTCTGCGATCTCCCTTCCTCAAAGAAAGGAGAAGAAGCTATCGAACAGTGTCTTATAGAAAGAGTATAAATAACATCTCCAAACAAAAGTCAATCAACGAAGCCGGTAAGGAACGGAATTGACAAAATTCACCAGTTAAAAAATAAAATCTTGTTCCGGGGGGCTGTCCTCAGCTCGACTACTCTTCGTCAGAGGCCTTGTCTCGGCTGTTGCCTCTTATTGACTGTGTGCCATTACTTATCTCAGCTGTCCAGCCGGACTGTTCGTCCTGCCCACTCTAGCTATGCCTCTAATGCTACTCGTCTTGCTGCTCTACTTGAAGGCTCTCACCTTGGACGTGCTGGTTCGGCGAAGTCGATTTCCAAAACAAGATTCTAAATTCTAAGCCTAAGGCGAAATAAAGAAGAAGTTCTTGTTGTAAGAACTACTCAGTCTCAAAGGTTAAGCTACCCTCGATTGTAGGGAGTAACTAACCTACGGAAAAAAGGGGTTGGCCCTAGTGTAGGGTTCCTTCTATCTTGATGAGAAAGGCCATGCTAGCCTTATAAAAGTTAACCAACCTAAGGGTGATAGGGGTCGAACTGCCCCAGCTTGAAGGGGCAGACGAAAACGGATGTCAAAGGAAGAATTTTGATAAATGAGAATGATTCATGATATGTCGATGGATGCTTCCTGGGGTTCGCTTCTTGAGCGAGACACTGAGGCCTGACTTATGTACATGGGACTTATACAAACCTGTGAAAGGGAATGACCTGAGTCTTTGATTATTCCTGTATACACGTTAGAAACCTACCAGTAGGAAGACTATGTAACAGGTAGATAGATTGATAGTACGATAGAGGAGAGTCTGGAAATCAAGAACTAACACCGGATAAGCAGAAGCGGAAACCTATTATACTATATATGCATTGCAGCTCTTGGAGTCAATACTTCTAACTCTTTAGCCTCATTGGACTCAAGGACATATAAAAGAGGGGATAACCGTAAGAGGGAATAGAAACGAAACTTGAGGAAGGAAGAGAGGGAGGACCTATTATTGAGTGAAATACGTCCTTAAACCGATACTAGAAGAGATAGAGTAAGGAATTACCAATCGGAAGCATTAGACGAAAGGATGCCTCAACTCAATGGTAGATGTCTTACAAGTGAATTACAGATCATATGAGTTGATTTTTTATCACACTATTTTGACCTTATGGTGGCTTCAAGGCACTTATTCTAGCCATCTATGGATCCTTCAAAACCATACACGAGAAAAAATATTAAAAAAAAAACGATGAAGATGGCCTCAGGCAACGACACGACAGGTGCATGAGAGGAAGAGAACACAAATCGATACCGTAGAGATTGAAGATAATATTGAACTCCTTGTTATTAATCACAAAAGTAGTACAGTATTTAATAGTTAATACAAACACAAAATCAAGTCTCTTGCAATAACCCTAATCACGGAAACATGTGTTATCAATAGGCTGATCATTAACACAACTCCAAATGCAATCCAACGGCTCAAAATCATCGACTTGGAACGACCTCAAACCATCAGAGTAATCATCCTGAAAACACATTCGAGGATGATCAAAATTCGCAATCAAAGTGTCCTCGGCTATGCCTACGTACGGACACGATGGCGGAAAAAAGTTTTCATCGTGCCCGAAAAACTCATTCACTCCAAAGGCAGAAGAACCATCTCTCAGCCATGGAAAATCGAAAACTCCCATCGACTCAACTCGTATTTGATGATCATTGCCCCTATCATCTCTCTTGTGTAAATCTGAGGTATAATAACTAATGGTGGCTTCTTGTTTCTTGCTTTTCACACGGCATTCTTTCTTCCCGCTGTGCTTATGATCATCTCTTGCTCTCTTTCGTTTTTCGGTCTTCTTTGCATCCCTATCCATCGTATGATCTGCTCGAGTCGATGACATAATAATATATGGGGAAAAACACATTAATCGAACCAAGTGATTTAAAAAGCTAACTGAGAACAGTTTTTGCACACAGAGACAAACGGGTAGTGTGTGTAAAAAAATGGAGAACATCCATTAATTTGTTATTGTCTTGACCAAAGCTGTCAACTGTGTGCCTCTCATTTGAATCTCTCTTTGTGTACAGATATATTTTTATCCTATATATAGGATTTATTTTTATTTTATTTACCTTGAGAAAGTGCGCGCTTTGCGTTCTTTCTTTGGAAAACTAAAAAAGAAAAGGTTAGAAAATGCACAAATATACAAGAGATCGAGGACGAATGTGAAAGTTATCATCATTGGATCATTTGGATGGATGCATGAGGTGTTATATACTCGAATAATATAAATTGACGTCACAGATTTACAAAAAATGAGCATCACCAACCTCAGTAACGAACACTGATTTCCCAAGAACATGTCCCGGTGGGAACATTAACCGTTAAGAAACCTTGTTCCTTGGTGAACCCGAAATCTGCATCCTTCGAATTCACGTAACATATCCTTGGCTCCAAACTCGAATATGCTCCAAAAACACCTTCCCCTTTTCCTAAGATTCGTATCCCGTTGCATGAAGAGTCGTCTATAATTTCGACTGCATCAGTTGAACCTCCAGAATTGTACATATTTATCAGCCCAAGTGGTGCAAATTGGATTTCTCTATGATATGCCTGTAAAAACAAACGCGTATAAGCATGTATATATATACACGTTCTTTTACCATGCAAACATTTGTAACTACCTTGATGGCAGATACTGTGAAGATATCACATTGTAAGGTTTTTAAGGTGACATTTATCTTTCCATGCATTTGAACCCTAACGAGAGAACCTGAGAAGAGTTTCGTAAATGAAGATTAATTACGAAAATAAACTTTTATTTAGTGTCATTTGGGAGCCAGAGTGTGAGATCTTTCATTAGTATTCTTACCTGATTTAAATGAGAAGACCGCGAAGTCCCTGGTCGAAGGCTCATGTGAAATTTCTTCAGGAAACTCAATGTCTGCTGGGGATATATCTCCAGACAACTCAATGCCATTTGTTTGAGTCGAATTCTCCAAACCGGGCCAGGTTCCGGCTCCTTGACAATTGAATACAGCAAGCACTCCAGAAAGTTTGTTCAAGTTCCATATTTTCATAAGGCTTTCAAAATAAAAATAATCGGAATATGAGATTAAGAAAGAAATGATATACATATACACTGAAATTAAATATTGGTAATACCTTTTCCCATCCATAACAGGATCAACGAATAAACAATCACGGGAAGGCCTTCCGGGATATTGTGCCCTCATCACTGATCCATCGGGCAGCACAAGCCTTTTGAGTATCGTGAAATCGTGCTTTCCGGGCTTATCACTAACAATTGCTTTGAGTGTTAAAAAAGGAAACACCAAGTTTGATTAAAAATAAAGGGAGATATGTTGTGTGTAGCATATATACACAGAAGTTTAGTTTTAGGGATTATTATAAAAATGACCATGGGGCTTTGTCGTATTTACAAAAACAACCCATTTAACTTTGAAAATTACAAAAACCCACCCTTGCTCTTCCATTCAGCTTACGTTTGGCCCCAATCATTAGTTGATGTCATCAAATATATTGCTATTACACATCGCTTACTTTTTGAAAATATTACAAATAGACTCAAACTTTTCGACAAGATGAAAGTTTGGGGGTATAATTGTAATATTCAGAAAATTTGGAGGCATAAAATTGTAAGAATTTTGATGCATCAGAAAATTTATCCACTACGACAGGCGATTTCCAAAATTTTCAATGTGGACCTTTTATAAAAAAATGGTCAAACCTCAATGTAGTTTTGTATTTTTTTTTTAAAATTTTTGTAAATACAAATATTGATTATGCATTATTGAAAGTAATGATCATTTTTAACTTCATATTTTGCAAACAGGACTATACCTTACATAGACCCCACAACCTCCCACAGCTCGAGCAACCGCGTGAAACTCAGCCGCATCATGGAGGCTCTGATATTTTGACGAAAATAAAATTAGTTTCCAAGCAATTTGTACCGGAGTTAAGGTTGGATACATCATGAGAAGACCGTACATAGAACATGTCCCAATCAGGGACGAATATTTCACCAAAGAATAAGCTGTTATAAGCAACAGCAGCTATATGCAAAGTCTGTGTGGTTGGGTTCTTGGGGTAGTAATCATCCGATGCACGTGTAACAGCATTTGTTTTTGAGCTGTCAAACCATAAATAAGTTGTTTTTGTAAAAACAACTTTATAATTAACATTTTTATCTTCAATTCTTATTCCAACTTTGTGCGAAAGTTTTACATCACTGCAAACTACTCTTTCATGTTTTAAAACAAAAAGTTGACAAAAAAAATTCCAATTTCATACCTGTAAACAGAGTCCGTACTGTGAGCCATGCAGCATATTATCCCATTATCTTGGAAATTTTTCGATATCGACATTTCAAGAGATAGCTGAAAGTGTTTAGTAAGTGAAACGCGCCCCCCTGAGCCGGTAGCTACTGTTTCTAGAATGTTCTGTACATCAACCTTAACTCCATCAACTTCCTGTGAGACAAGATAACTGTGCAAATCATCGTAAAACTCAAATATCCTGTCTGGGTCAATCGTACCAACGCCGTACTCTTCCATACAGTCCATAGCCATATCTCGGAAATGAGAAAGATTCCCAGTCGACTGTAGTGGGAACTTTAACGTGGGATTGTATTTTTTAGTTCCGGAGGCATTTGGATGAAGTCCACCCCAATATCCCATTAATGCATGCCACACATATACATACCTGGAAAAAAATGTCAAAAATTAAAAGGAAAATCACCACTTAAGTTTAGCCTAATTACAAAAAAGTTCAATTATCTGTACAGAAATAGAAATTCCCTTCGGGTTTTTTGTTTTTCTTATATTTTAGGTTCCAATGTGTAAAATAGAAATTGATGTCGATTTTTTTGAAAGAAAAAAATTGAACCGATTTAATACAGAACCACCCCTAAAATTTAGCATAATTATAAAAAAAGTCTTGTTAACTTTTAAAATTACTAATTCTCTCTCAAGGGTGTGTTTCTTACAATTAATAAACCTCAACACTAGTAGGTCTGATATGTAAAATACAAATAGAAGGAAAGAAAATTGCTGCTATTTTCGAGAAATAGTTGGGTCTTTTTGTAATTAGGCTAAATCTCTAGTTCAGATTTGTAATTATCCTAATATATAAAAAGGCGGAAGTTCAAATTTACCTGAGGCCAAAAGTACTTTTGATATCAGAAACAAAGTCCTTCAGACTATTCGGGCTGTTGCTTGCTTCATCATTTGCTGGCTTCCGGAACTTCGTGTTCTCTCTTATACTCATCAATCTGGCTCCAAACCTGGTTTTTTTTTTCATTTAGTCTAATTGTATTACATTATGCATTTTCGTGCTTAATACTACATCCATTTTCAAAATACTAGTTTAAGAATTGTGCACAATACTTTAAGACATGGAATAATATGACCACATTGACCTTTTTCAATTATTTTTGTACGGGTAAAATATTAACATTACAGTGAAAAAGTAAAACAAATTAACTGAAATGTAGAGAGTACCAAAGATAGGATTATAAATTTATAATTCATTACTTACTGTGACCCCTCAACAAAAGGCTCTCCCTCTTTTCGGAACTCGTTTGTTGTATCTTGCCACCCATCGTCTATTATTAGAAACCTTGCAGGCGTGCCACCTTCAGACAAGCTGAGAAACCAGAACAAGAAATATAAGTAGTATTATAGTATAATTATATAAATAAAACAACTTATGAAAACCACACCAAGTGTTTAACCTGATTGCAGAAGAAAACAAATTGTGGACAACATAAGAAAATAAAAATAAAAACCTTTTCAATCCATCTCTAATTCCTTGAGGATTAACATCTTGGTAAAAAGCGTCCCACGTGCACCAACCAAACCAATCTAGCATTCCAGGCATCTGCATAAAAATATAAATTCTAAAACATTACACTTTAAGATAATTTCATTTCTCACAATTTTAGTCGGAACATATTTTTTTCCGGTCTGCTTGCCTTCTTGGTTTCTCTTACTGCAAATGTTCCACTATACTTCTGAAGGATCCTGTAAGCCAATACAAAATATTCGTGAACATATATTTTCTCTCCTTGTTTAACAGAAATTAACCGTCTCCATAGGGCCCACCTACTTCATAGATTCCCCGATTAATTCAAACGGGTTTTTTCCGTAATTCACAAAAACAGCTTTTGGAGACTCCGACGATATTACAGTCGAGTCACCTATTGAATCATGATAAGATCACAAGAAAAAGACGCGAAAAGCAGAGTTATGCACTTATGCAGAATTAGAGGCATTACAAATTAAAAAAACTAGTACTAGGACATGGTATTCTAACCGGTTTCAATACAGACTTCGAGCTCATCAGACGAGTTCCCTTGCAAGCTGCTCCTGAACTCACCGTCTAATACAGGCAAAAACAGCACATAAGCTGTTTTTTCATTAAAATGTTGAGGATTCGGGTTATCGGCCTCGATTAGCAACATCTGTGTTTCAACAGGAATGTCCTTTCCGGAATTTCCCACCCGAGGTATCATCCACCAGATTTTAAATCTAAACATAGATAGCAACCGGGCTTCTCTGCGAGCATAGTTAAAAAGCAGCACTTACATCAGTGATCATCAACAGGCTAAACCAAACAAAATCTACATTTCAAATTTAACAGAACAGGATTTTTTTTAAGTGCTTACTGAATAACCCCTAGCTTGAAAACATGTCGAGAATCTCCCTGAGCAAAATTTGCACCGAGAAACGCCGACGAGTCTGACCACGGAGTAACTACAACGTTATCGGGGACGCCGACCAGTGCATCTGTCCCATTGAATCGCAAGACTCCATCTTTAACAAACGGCGCCGTTTTGAGGTGCATAGAGCACCTGATGGCGCGTGTTCTGTAGACGCGCACAGACCCATTGGGAAATGTCCTGCCGCTGTGAGCTATAAATGGATTGCGTTTGAGTTGCAGAGTTCTAATCGATGCGCAACCCGCTAATGCTATTGCCATTGCCATGGAGAAGAAGAAGATGAAGTTCCAAAAGAAATCCCGAGTTTTTTATTTTTTATATTTATCAGTATGAGCTAATCCAATTGGCTGGCTCTCCAGGAATTTCTCATCTACACAATCCCATCAATTTTTATTTGTACTGTACTTTTGTCTTTAACTCGATCACAGATTGGTCCAGCCTAATTTATTTAGATAAAATTAAAAAAAAAATCATCTTTTCGTAGGGCAATATACTTGTACTTCATTATTTTTCTTGGAATTATGCAATGGACAATTGGACATTGTTTTACAAAAAAATACTCCGTACTTATTATTTTTTGATTTGTTTTTTAAATTAAAAAGTAAAAATGTTAAATGCTAAAATTTTGAGATGAAAAACAAAATAAGTTAGTACGTACTCTATCTCATTCTGTATGTATTTTCACACATTTTTCTTTGAGTTATCCCACATATATCTACACATCTAAAAAAAACTTATTTTTTTCACTTTAAAATTTAATTACTACTTGTGTGCCTTGAAAAATGGTGAGATACTAAATACTCCTATACTGCACTACTTTTGTCTCTCTAAAAATGCCTTGGAAAATAAATTGAACACTATGAAGGGGCAGGGGGTGTACGAAGTACAATCGAAACCAACTTGGAAGATATTTTACTTATATGCTAAACCTGAAGAATCGAATCGAGGATATTATGTGGGAGATCGATCCAATAGTTGGTCGACGACTTGAGATCAATATCGAGATCGGAACAAGGCAACAATGTAGTTGTACTCCTGTCATCCAAATCATAGACATGGATATCCATGCCGTTGCTATCTGTGTAGTATATAGAATTGGGCTTGATCGCTCTTCCAAAGGATTCCGAGTAGCAACAAAATCCATTACCGTAAACACCGATAAAAATAGTTCGATCATCTAGGTTCTCAAGCTCTTCGCACACCATCGTATTAACATCCACCCGAAATATCTTAAAATGCAGGCCGCATTCGTGATGAACGTGGGAAAACATTAGAGTAACCAAAAGGAGCTCATTGCCACATGGCGACTCGATCAAATAAGTCGTGATCCATGTGATCCAACTTTGGATCGATTGTGAAGGAACTCCCCAATATTTATGTTTGCCGTTGATCAGCATTGGTCTCGCCTCGAGGGTGTCTCCAACCACATGAATAGTCACTAATTCATATGGAAATTCGAATCCAGGTTGGGTTATCCCGCAAATCAAGCCTTTGAAAGAGACCATATCGATTATTTTATAGTTCAGGTCTTCATAATTCACCTGGAAATATGAACCATCACTAACCCTGCAGACAGTTTGGGTCGAACAATTAGACTGGTCGAACATGATGAAGCAATCTGGTTCGGTTGGGGAATTGGACAAGAGGCATCTGTTGTAGAGACACGGGTCCTCGAAATACATTAGTTCGATAGTGTCCATGGTTGCTGGATTCCAGACAAGACAGAGACCTCTGGAATCACCATCTGAATGATCGAGTAAGACCAACCATCCGAAGGCCGAACCGAGTACGCACTTGTTGTTCAAAATGGGAAGACGTGTGGTTGAACATCGATTATCCAAGAGGTTATAAAAAGATTGTTTTTCGTATTCCTCACCATGGATTGTCAAGAGCAAAGGAGGAGGAGCTATATGCTTCTCTTCTTTTCCCATCCCAGGAACTACATTTCCCCTGTCCATGTCCCTTAAACACCAAGAATAAATAAGTTACACATCACATGCAATTACTTTTCTAAAATAATGTAGTACAATAATATTTTGTTAGATAAATTAACCATTACTTTTTCTCCCCACAAAAACTGAAGATCCAATTCCAGCAATCAACCACACTTGTCAACCTGAAAATCAGCACCAGCAATTATACAAATTCGATCAATATTAAAAAAAAAAAAAAAAAAACTTAGCGAGGGTGTATATTTTATTTAGAGAGAAAAAAAAAACTTTAACCTAGTTTGAAATTGCAAAAGGGTTTGAGAGTTTTCTTGGAGTACTAGATGTTTGTCTTTTCCAAACCCTTTTTTTTATTTGGTACTCTCTCGGCGGTCTCTCCTACAGTTACTTATAAAAACAAACGTACTAAGATCTAAGACAAAAATAATACTAATTCTCTATTTTGTTACATTAATTATTAAAAAAACATTTTCTTAAATCGTAAATTTTCAGGTTATAAGATCGATCGTAAAATCGTAAATTTTCAGGTTATAATCACCAACGAGGTTTTCCAACGAGGTTGCAAAATGTAAAAACACATAAATAAGGGCTGGAAACGAGCCGAGTCGAGGTTTGAACTTATCGAGCCGGTTCAGAAAAAATTTAGCAGGCTCGAGTTTGACGAGCCGCTCAGGACGGTGCTCGAGCTTGACTCATGAATTTTTTTTCATGCTCGAGCTCGGCTCGATCGATCCGCTCAACTTTTGCTCACTCGATTAGTTGAAGTTCAGCTAATTCGAGTGCCTCGACTCGTATTGCTCGAGTTCGACTCGACTTGAATTGCTCGAAAAGCTCGACTCAATATATAACACATATAAAGTATGTTTAATTAAAAAATTATACTGCTCGATTCTTCAGAATTTGTGCTCGACTCGAGCTCGAGTTTGACCGAACATGAGTCGAGCGTTGACTCGATCAGCTCACGAGCGCTCGTAAACTGCTCGATTCGTTTCCAGCCCTGACATAAACCTCTGATTGAAAAATGTAATTCTCCTTAAAAATAAATAAATTTTAATTGGAGATTAAAAGAAATAACAACAAACGAACATCCCATTACTGTAATTACCAATAGTCCATGCAACACCAGTACACTTGAAAACAACTGGGTGTCTGGGTACATATTTCACTTATGCTAAACCTAAAGACTCGAGGATATTATGTGGGAGATCGACCCAATAGTTGGTCGACGAGTTGAGATCAATATTGAGTTCGGAGCAATTAGGCAACAATGTAGTTGTACTCCTGTCATCCAAATCATAGACATGGATAACCATGCCTTTGCGATCTGTATAGTATATAGAATTGGGCTTGATCGCTCCTCCAAAGGATTCGGAGTACCAACAAAATCCATTACCGTAAAAGCCGATAAAAATAGTCCGACCATCCAAGTTCGCGAGCTCTTCGCACAACATCCCAGTAACATCCACCCGATAAATCCTAAAATGCACGCCACTTTTGAGATAAACGTTGAACAACATTTGATTAACCAACAACAGCTCATTCCCACACGGAGACTCGATCAAATAATTCGTGTTCCATGTGATCCAACTTAGTATCGGTTGTGAAGGAACTCCCCATGTATGTTTGCCGTTGATCAGCAGTGGTCTCACCTCGAGCGTGTCTCCAACCACATGAATAGTCACGAATTCACATTGATGTTCGAATCCAGGTTGGATGATCCCGAAAATCAAGCCTCGGAAAGAGACCATAGCGATTATACTAAAGCTCAGGTCTTCACAATCTACTTCCAAAATCAAACCATCACTAATCCTGCAGACGATTTGGGTCGAACAATTGAATTCTTCGAACACGATGAAGCAATCTGGGTCGGTTGGGGAATTGGACAAGAGGCATCTGTTGTAGGGACATGGGTCCTCGAAATGCAGTAGTTCGATAGTTTCCATGGTTGCTGGATTCCAGAGAAGACAGTCACCTCTGAAATCACCTTCGGAATTATCGAGTAAGACCAACCATCCGTAGGCTGAACCGAGTACGCACTTGTTGTTCAAAACCGGAAGACGTGTGGTTTGGCATCGATTATCTACGAGGTTGTAAAAAGATTGTTTTTTATATTCCTCGCCGTGGATTGTCAAGAGCAGAAGAGGAGGAGGTAGATCAATAAGAAGATGCTTCTCTTCTTTTCCCATCCCAAGAACTACATTATCCCTGTCCCTTAAACACCAAGAATTAATAATAAATAAGTTGCACATCACATGCAATTACTTGTCTATAAAATAATAGTAGTAATATTTTGTCACATAAATAAATTAACCAACTTACTCTTTCTCCCCACAAAAACTGAAGATCCAATTCCAGCAATCAATCATACTTGTCAACCTGAAAATCAGCACCTTCGATTATAAAAATTCGATCAGTATTAAAAAAAAAAATGGCGAGGGTATATATTTTATTTACAGAGAAAAAACAAATCCTTTAACCTAGTTTGAAATTGCAAAGGGGTTTGTGAGTTTTCTTGGAGTATATATAATTAATTAGATGTTTGTCCTTTCCAAACCCTTTTTTTATTTGGTATCTCTCCTATTTGGTATAGTACTTTTCTTATCTCCTACTTAAAACAATTGTATTCAGACAAAATATTACTAATTCTCTATTTTGTTATTCATTAATTAATTTGAAAAAAACTTTTCTTAACTTAATTTGATTGTTTATTTAATTATTTATCTAGGTGACAATATATTCATTAATTAACACTAAAATTATCATTATAATTATGTGGGACTCCATAGGAAAAGTGAGTCAAAGACGAATGGCAATAGAAAAAGATGATGGAAAATTATTAAGTAAATACTATGTTAAATACAGTTCTAAACAAAGTCACAAAATCAGCATTTGACATTTTAATAAATGGTAATATTCGGAAGGTTGGAAAATATAAAATCGTAAAATCATAAATTATAATCGGCAACGGTTTTCGACAAGGTTGTAAAGTATGAAAAATCATAAATCTTCAAGTTGTAATCGGGAAGGTTGGAAAATATAAAATCGTAAAATCATAAATTATAATCGGCAACGGTTTTCGACAAGGTTGTAAAGTATGAAAAATCATAAATCTTCAAGTTGTAATCCGCAATAGTTTTTCGACGAGGTTGTAAAATGTAAAAACACATAAACTATGGTGGAAACGAGCCGAGTCGAGTTTTGAGCTTATCGAGCCGGCTCCGGAAAAAAAAAATTATCAGGCTCGAGCTTGACGCGTGAATTCTTTTCATGCTCGAGCTTGGCTCGATCGACCGCTCGGCTTTTGCTCCCTCGATTAGTTGAAGTTCGGCTTATTCGAGTACCTCGACTCGTATTGCTCGAGTTTGACTCGACTCGAACGGCTCGACGAATCGACTCAATATAAAATATATTTAATTAAAAATTGTAATATTCTAGCGGCTCGCGAGCCACTCGATTCTTCAGGACTGCTGCTCGAGCTCGACTCGAGCTCGAGTTTGACCAAACTCGAGTTTGACCAAACTCGAGTCGAGCGTTGACTCGAGTAACTGGTCGGTTCGTTTTTAGCCCTAACAAAAACCTCATATTGAAAAATGTAATTCTCCTTAAGAATAAATAAATTTTAATTGAAGATAAAAAGAAATAACAACAAATGAACATCCCATTAATTACCATTTCAAGATGTTAATGAAATCTAAGATAAGTCCACCAATAATCCATGCAACACCAGTACACTTGAAAACAACTGGGTAGATATTTTACTTATGCTGAACCTTAAAGAATCTTGAGAATATTATGTGGGAGATCGACCGAATAGTTGGTCGACGACTTGAGATCAAAATCGAGATCGGAGCAAGGCAACAGTGTAGTTGTACTCCTGTCATCCAAATCATAGACATTTATAACCATGCCTTTGTATTCTGTATAGTATATAGAATTGGGCTTGATCGCTCTTCCAAAGGATTCCGAGTAGCAACAAAATCCATTACCGTAATAACCGATAAAAATAGTCCGACCATCCAGGTTCGAAAGCTCTTGGCACACCATCTTATTAACATCCACCCGAAAAATCCTAAAATGCACGCCACATTCGTGATAAACGTTGAACAACATTTGTGTAACTAATAACAGCTCATTGCCACACGGCGACTTGATCAAATAATCCGTGTTCGAATTGATCAAACTTAGTATCGAACTCCTCATTTATGTTTGCCGTTGGTCAGCATTGGTCTCGCTTCGAGCGTGTCTCCAACCACATCAACAGTCACAAATTCATATGCAAATTCGAATCCGGGGTTGATGATCCCGTAAATCAACCCTTGGAAAGAGACCATAGCGATTATGTAATACTTCTGTTCTTCATAATTCACCTGGAATGCCGAACCATCGCTAATCCTGCAGATGATTATCTAAGAGGTTATAAAAAGATTGGTTTTTGTATTCTTTTTTGCCATGGATTGTCAAGAGCAGAGGAGGAGGAGGAGGAGGATGCTTCTCTTCTTTTCCCATCCCAGAACTACACTGTCGACCCTGTCCCTTAAACACCCAAACATATGATATGAATAAATAAATAAATAAATAAATATATAAGTTGTCTAAATTAGTAGTACTAAATGAACTAACCAACTCACTCTTTCTCCCTAAAAAAGCTGAAGATCCAATTCCTGAAAGGAGAGGGATCAATCATAATTTTAAACGTAAAAATCAGTAGCAACAATATATCATTAAAAAAATGGATAATTTTGTTTTCATGTCATCATCTAAAATAAATCCAGTTAAAAGGAACAAACACAACATATTAATTTGACAAATATCCACAAAAATTGATGATTTGAGATCGAACAATAAAGAAACTTGTATATGGCTATGCATGGAACCAACTCACTCTTTCTCCCAACAAACGTCTGATTCCAGAAACCTGAAAACACACTTTGCGAGGGTACACATTTTATTTATAGAGAAAAAACAACAAAACTTTAACCTAGTTTAAAATTGCAAAGGGTTTGGCAGCTTTCTTGGAGTATATAATTAATTTGATGTTTGTCCTTTCTAAACCCTTCTTTTATTTAATACTTTCCTTAATTTTCTTATTTAGTAGTTAGTACTGTCTCCTGCCAAAATCCTATTAAGAAAAAGTCTCTAATGTGTTCTTCATTAATTATTTTGAAATTTTAAATTAATTATATTTTAATTAATGTTAATATCAAAATTTGGATAAAAACATTTAATTTACATTGAAAAACCCAAAACGATAAATAAATTGAAAAAAATTCAAAAAAAAAAAAAAACTACTTATAAAATTGGCAGAATAGTAACTTAACTTAATTTGATTGTTTATTTAATTATTTATCAGAGGTCACGTGAACGTCAGGTTTCCGGCGCCACCGGGCTGGGCATGCAGGTGCTTCTCAAGCGACTTTTTGGCCAAAAAACTGAGTCAAAGGACGAATGACGATAAAATAAAATAACATGATGGAAAATTATTAAGTTAATAGCAACTCTAAGAGAAACCAAAAATGATTATAACTCTCGGATATTCAATTGATGGCACGTTCATGACCGTGGACGAGTGTACAAATTGTCCATATCCAGGAGAACTCAGAGCCATCCAACACACACTGCACAAAGATGTAAATTCATGGCAATGGGGATGGCACCAGCATATTTTCTACATCTTTTCCACAAAAAATGTCTAACCCTTTGCAATAGGATACTTAAGGAGGACAGAGGGAGTAGTGCAATCGAGCTCACAGATGTAATGAGTATCCGTACCTAGACACCTGTTTACAGTGGTTATATGCGAGAAAAAAAAGCCGGAGACCTCAAGGATCGTCTATTTAAGGTGTAAAAAATGTATTAGCATGTTAAAATAATTCAAAACATCACAGAGTATGTAATCATCTAAAAGGAATATCCAAAAAAAAAAAAAATGAGTTGAGAACAATAAAGAATCTATATGGCTGATGTAACCTGGCTAGCTAGAGCCAAGATAAAGAAATTGTTGGGATGACTTCCGGCGCAGGCATGGGCAGTATCCAAGCTGCCGAATCCAATCTCTTGATTCCAAAAGCATGATCCTCCAAATAATCCTCGTTCAACGAACGATATTTACCGTCACTCAAAGAGTACAGCACAGGAACATTGTCGCCGTGGAACATGGGAAAAGAGATAGTGTTTTCCATACTCTTAGTAACAGCATTATGTCCGAAAGAGGAGATATGGCTAATGTACAACACTCGGTCTCCGATTCCCTCCACCGGGTCCCACTTCATCTCCGACGACAGCCTAAACACACTCACCTCTCTTTCGTCCCCAATAACAAACACACCAAACAACCCATCTTCCCCATTCAGCTTCACTAAGTATTGCTCTCTTATGTTCAAGTTCTCGTTGTCCTCTCGAAGCCCTAGACACTCAAAATGGACACCCAAGTGTTTTCGCTCGATATCAAACACCGCGACATCTCCACTCACGCTCAAAAAGTAAATCATCCCACAGTGCAATATTGGGGCCCCGAGCGACATCAAAAAGCTACCTTCTTCCTTGGCCGGATATTCATCGCATTCCCATTTATCCTCTCCATGTTTAAGCGTGCATATTCCTACATCGCTCGTGCAAATGAGAGTTCTGATCCCGACAACCACGCACTCAGGGGATGTCGGCGGGTTGTAAAAAGTTAACGAGGAGTATAGTTCGCGGACCTTGGAAGGCAACTCGATCTTTCGGTTATTACTAGGATCGAAGAAGAAAAGGGTGTCGTCGTACCGAGACATCAACATCCAGCCGTACTTGGAGCAGCGAAGCTCTGCTTTTTCCAGCTCGGGAAAGCTGAGCTCGAGGATAGTGTTGTACTGGTAGAACTTCCAGGTTCTGGTTCGACGGTAGTAGTACATGAGGCATGGAGAATATCGATAGGGTGAAGTCGAAGAGACGGCGTTCCAGGGTTTGCATACGAGCCTAAAACTAAGTCTGTCTTTACCGAATAGTTTTGACAGAATCAAGTTGAGCAGGTCGACGTTGAATTCAGCCCAATTACTCATAATTTCTTTGTATATACAAAACTGATTCAACAAATATCGAAACAATAAATTCAAAATAAAATTACTACGACTTTAGAGATAATGCTGTTGCGAAAAGATAAATAATTTATCTTAGGAATGTTACCAGCACCGTGACGCGGGCGGAATTTCAGTTTGAACCACCGTGAATTTTCGCCGGGGCAGGCGGGACAGAGGGGGCGGAGGGTTCTTCTCTTCTCTGATTTTGGGGCAGAGATGACTTAGGGATTTTAACGTGTGTAGTATATATACCGAAACCGAAGTCGATTAGTAATTCCCAATAAGTTTCGTGTTTTCAGTTTGACCCTCAAACTTCAAGGTCCTTCGATTCAACCGCATGTACAATGGTTACTAATTGACTATTTTTAAAAATAAATCTAATCAATTTAATCAATAAATGAACTGAACTACAGTAAAATCTTTATAAATTAATACTACCTCTGTCCCATATTAATGGTCATACTTCCTTTGTTATTTGTGAAGGAAGTGTGACCATTACCTTGGGACAGGAACAGAGGTAGTACTCGATAGGTTAATAATCTCTCTAAATTAATATAATTTCTCGGTCCCGATTTGGTTTTTTAAATGAAAAAAACACACTCCTCGATTCCGATTTGGTCTTTTAAATGAAAAAAACACACTCGATAAATTAATAACCTCTTTAAATTAATAAAATTTCAGAATCCCGAGACTATTAATTTATAGAGGTTTTACTGTATTTATCATTTACATTGGTTTTTCGGTTTGAACTCATTTTACGAGGCCACTACTTTTTAATATTAATAATAAAAATTGCAATTTTAATTAAAGTTTTACTTGCCAACATGGAGAGTGTGATACACTTTCTTGTGGCAGACCAATTAACTAAGGACATGTGTCAATATTTGTAAAAAATAAATAAAAAAGTTGAGTTCATACCTTTGAACTCGGTTTATTTCACAATTTGCAGTAGAGTGGGGCATATTGTTGAGATGCTATCACAGATCAGTCAACATTTGGAGAAGTCAACAATATAGGAGCTGCAGCTGGATTTTATGTTTTCAGTTCTTTTATTTGTATTATGTAATAAAAGCTGTCTTCAGGGACTTATTAGCAATTTATTTTTGTGTATAAGTATTGTACTTGGCAGCTCCTCATTTGTTACGTTGAATGAAAATCATTTTCCCTCCAGCTATTTTTTTTTCCTCTTTTCATCATCTTCTTCACCAAGCTCACTGTGATTCTGTGAGCTAGGTTACTGGATTTTTTATACTCTGTAATTCTACATGGTATCAGAGCACTGCTATTGCAGTCGATCTATCCTTCTGAATCTCTCCCTTCTATATTGACCTTTTTGTTGTTGAAAATGAGCTCGTCCACCTCAAATCCCAGATCTACCATCGGAGAAGCTGCGAATCCTTATTACCTTCTCAGTGGTGAGAATCCGAATGTTGTCCTTGTTTCGCCGTTGCTAGATGGTTCCAATTACTTCTCCTGGCGTCGCTCGATGGAGATCGCTCTTGGATCCAAAAGGAAGATGAGTTTCGTGAACGGAAAATTACCCAGACCTAATGAAGATGATCCTACATATGAAGATTGGCTCCAGTGTGATTTGATGATTTCTTCATGGATTCTCAATTCGTGCACTAAGAAGGTTGCTCAATGTGTAGTCTATGCCACTGATGCAGCTCAGATGTGGAAAGTTCTGCATCGACGTTTTGCTCAGAGGAATGGGCCTCGTACTTATGAGCTGCAGACTACTATTAGCAACATGAGACAAGGTAGTTTATCTGTCACTGATTACTACAATTCACTTGATGCACTGTGGAGTGAGTGGGATCAATTTTATAAAATCTCTCCATGTTCATGCCCTAGTTTTGAGTATTTGACTGGTGAAAATAGGGTTATTCAGTTTCTAATGGGATTGAATGAGAATTTTGGAGGTATTAGAGGCCAGATTCTTACTATGTCACCATTGCCTACATTGGATGGGGTATTTAGTTATGTTATCCAGGAAGAGAAACATAAATCTGTGACTCATGCTAGTTCTGAAATAAATGCCTTGAATGCTAGTAGAGGAAGTGGTCAGGTTAATGCTGCTGAGAATGTGAATGGTAATGCTTCTGAAGCCAGTGTTCAGTATGCTAACAAAGGCAATGGTCATAAATGGGGGAATTCTGGAAAACCAATCTGTGGTTATTGCAAATTAGAAGGACATTTGAAGGATAAGTGCTATAAACTTCATGGCTATCCACCTGGATACAAGTTCAGAAATGGACAAACTCCTGCTAATGTGAACCACAACTTACCTCCTCATGTGAACAGTGTTACTTCTAATTCTTCAACTCAACTAGCCTCTGGTTCAGCTGGAACAGATGGTGGTTATACAGTTAGCAGAGAGCAGTATAATCTCTTGCAGTTGTTGGGGAATCTTAACACTTCTTCTGTGAATCTCTCTCAAGCTGGAAACACTACAGGTGGACATGGATCCACTGGGATTCTATCATCACCACACCATTCATCTGCATCATCATCTTCCAGTTGTATGGCTTATGGAGGTGAGTACTCTCTTTCTTCTGAGCATCATGCCTTCACAGTTGATGCCTCCACTGTCTGGATTATAGACACAGGAGCAACTGATCATATGATCAGTTCTCATAGCCTTTATACCCACAACATTATTCCTTTTCATCTACAAATTAACCTGCCAAATGGTCAAACAACCACTACTACTCATAAAGGATCTGTGACCATAAACTCACACCTTACCCTTCATAATGTACTTTGTGTCCCACAATTTCATGTGAATCTCCTTTCTGTTAGTACACTGCTCAGAACTACTCATTATAAAGTCATTTTTTCTGAGTCTAGTTGTACAATACAGGATTCACTCATCAACCAAGTGATTGGCATGGGTAAAATTCATCAGGGATTGTATTTGTTGTCTGCTGTTTCTTCTTCTGTGTCAGCTGCTCAAACTTGTCAAGGTCTTTGGCATTCCAGGTTAGGTCATCCTTCTCTTTCTAGAATGCTCCTTTTGAAACCTTTGATTTATGATGTTTTGCCAACCTCTAATGAGATTTGTACTGTTTGTCCTTTGGCCAAACAACATAAAATGCCATTTAATAAAAGTACCTCTGTTTCACTTCACATGTTTGATCTTATTCACTGTGATCTTTGTGGTCCTTTCCCTGAGCCCACTCTGGATGGCTATAACTATTTCTTAACCATAGTTGATGATCATACTAAGTATACTTGGGTCAGTCTTCTCAAGTTAAAATCAGATGTCAGGGCACAACTTGTCACTTTTCATGCCATGGTTGTTAACCAATTTAAAACTACTATCAAAGTCACCAGGTCAGATCAAGGATCTGAGTTTATACTGTCTGACTTTTATGCTCTTCATGGAATAATTCACCAAAAATCCTGTCCTTACACGCCACAACAAAATGGTGTTGTTGAGAGAAGACAACAAACCATCTTTACCATAGCAAGAGCACTAAAATTCCAATCTGGAGTTCCATTATCATTCTGGGGCCACTGTATTACTACAGCTGTACATGTCTTGAACAGAGTACCTTCACCACACCTAAACAACCTTTCACCTTATGAGAACTTGTTTCATACTCCTCCAACATTTGACCACCTCAAAGTTTTTGGTTGTTTAGCCTTCATGTCTAATCCTCTTCCTCATAAAAGGAAATTTGAACCCAGAGCTTCTGCCTGTGTTTTCATTGGGTATCCTGTGCATATTAAAGGATATATTCTATATGATCTCACTACTCACTCTGTTCATGTTTCCAGACATGTAAAATTTGTTGAAACTGTCTTTCCCTTTCTCAATCCTTCCACTCCATCAGAACCCTTCCAAATACATACCTCTGATCATTTACCATCAAAAACATCTCCCACCTTTCAAAATAACTCAGCTTCACCCACTCCAACAGATATTCCATTATACCCTGTTTCTGATAATTCACACCCTGTTTTTGATGATCATGATCCTGATAATCATGATTCTCCACCTATACCTTCCTCACCACCTTCCATAAGACCTCCCAGGCAGAGAAAACTTCCCACACATTTAACAGACTTTGTTTGTTACAATGCTACTTTGGAACCATCCATTTTTTCTGAACCTACATGTTATAAAGAAGCTGCTGGTATACCTCAATGGGAAGCAGCCATGAAGGCTGAATTACAGGCTCTCTCCCTCAATAACACATGGGAAATCACAGATCTTCCTCCAGACAAAACACCCATTGGTTGTAAATGGGTTTACAAAATCAAGCTAAAGGCTGATGGTAGTATTGAAAGGTTTAAGGCCAGGCTAGTGGCCAAAGGATATAATCAACAAGAAGGGCTTGATTATGAAGAAACATTTGCTCCTGTTGTGAAGATGACCACTGTCAGAGCCTTATTGGCATTATCTGCTATCAAAGGACTTTCTCTTGCACAGTTGGATATAAACAATGCCTTCTTACATGGAGATTTACTTGAAGAGGTTTATATGGTGATTCCAGATGGGCTTGCCAAACAGGGGGAGACTAAAGTCTGCAAATTGTTGAAAAGCTTATATGGACTTAAGCAAGCCAGCAGGCAATGGTTTTGCAAGCTATCTGGAGCTCTACTTGAATATGGTTTCTTACAATCCAAGTCAGACACTTCTCTATTTACCTTGAATACTACACATCAGATTGTCATCCTTTTGGTGTATGTTGATGACATAATAATTGCTAGCAACTGTGATCAGAAAGTTGAAGAGATTAAACAGTTTTTGGATGATGCTTTTCACATCAAGGATCTTGGGCAATTGAGTTTCTTTCTTGGTCTTGAAGTTGTTCATAAACCAGAAGGCATAGCTGTTGGACAGTTAAAGTACACCAAAGAAATTCTGAGGGAGTATGGTTATATGGACTGTAATTCAGTGGATTTTCCAATGGATACAAAGGCTAGATTCAGCTGCCTTGATGGAGTCAAACTTGAAGATGCAACTCAGTACAGAAAGTTGGTTGGAAAACTGTTGTACCTAACTATTACCAGACCTGATATTACCTTTGGAGTTCATGTGTTAACACAGTTTATGAATAGTCCTAGCCACAAACATCTGGGAGCAGCACATAGGATACTTAGGTATCTAAAGGGAACTCTGAATAAAGGTGTTTTTTATTCAAGGAATTCAGAAATAAAGCTCAATGCATTTTGTGATGCTGATTGGGCAACATGTGTTGATTCCAGAAGATCAGTTACAGGTTTTGCTATATTTCTAGGAGAATCCTTGATTTGTTGGAGGTCTAAGAAACAAACTGTTGTGGCAAGAAGTTCAGCTGAGGCTGAATACAGAGCTTTAGCTCTAACAATATGTGAGTTGATGTGGCTTATACAGGTGTTTAATGATTTTGGTGTCAGACTGCCTACAACTAGCATATTCAGTGACAGCAGAGCAGCATTGGCATTGGCTGCAAACCCTGTGTTTCATAGCAGAACCAAGCATGTGGATGTGGACTGTCACTTTATCAGAGAAAAGATCCAAGATAACACAGTGCATGCTTTATTTGTTCCATCACATATGCAGGTTGGTGACTTGTTTACTAAAGCACTAGGAGTTGATCTGTTTCACAGGATGGTGGACAAGTTGGGTATGCAAGAGGGATGCATTCCAACTTGAGGGGGAGTGTTGAGATGCTATCACAGATCAGTCAACATTTGGAGAAGTCAACAATATAGGAGCTGCAGCTGGATTTTATGTTTTCAGTTCTTTTATTTGTATTATGTAATAAAAGCTGTCTTCAGGGACTTATTAGCAATTTATTTTTGTGTATAAGTATTGTACTTGGCAGCTCCTCATTTGTTACGTTGAATGAAAATCATTTTCCCTCCAGCTATTTTTTTTTCCTCTTTTCATCATCTTCTTCACCAAGCTCACTGTGATTCTGTGAGCTAGGTTACTGGATTTTTTATACTCTGTAATTCTACACATATGGATAAATTAAACTGAACTCACACTTGCAATGGTTACAGTTCAATTAAATGAGTTCAAACTCAAAAAAATTGGTACCATTGTACATGCTATTAGTTCTTTGTTTTATTCTGAAATCTAATGTTGACCCTTAGATTTAATATTTTACTCCCTCCCAATCAAATTAATAGTCGCACTTCTTTTTATTTTGTGAATAAAGTGTGATTATTAGTCTGGTTAGGAGTGAATAGTTTATAGAGTAAGTGAGTAAGGACCTGTTCTTTTGGACTTAATTTCAGTCCAGTTCAGTTCAGTTCAGATCGCTTCAGTTCAGTTCAGATCGCTTCAGTTTAGTTCAGTTCAGTTCGTTTCAAAATAAATTAAAATAAAATAAACAAAAAATAATTTCAATTTATAATTTTAAATATAAAATCTAGTTACTGTCATAATATTATTAATATTTTTAAAAAAATATTTAATAAATTATAAAAACTATTATTATTTTTATAAAAAAATCAATTCAGTTCAGTTCAGATCGCTTAAGTTCAGTTCAGTTCTCGCTTAAGTTCAGTTCAATTCAGTTCAGCCGGTTTCCGTCCAAAAGAACAAGTCCTAACTATTAGAATAAGTCAAACTTTTTAATAAGGATTGATAAAATTGACAACTTGCTAGCTAGTACTACAATTGTAAAGATCTATTGCTCAAATCAGTCGTAATAACCCTTGCTCATAATTGTTTACTTACTTTAAAATAAATAAATAAATATTGGTATAACTTAAAAAGTAAATTAATAAAATAATAGTAAAATTATATATTTAAATTGAAGAAATAATTTAATTGTAGTTTTTTAAGGGTGAACATACTTGTACAATTGAGAAAATACATAATTACTGTAAAATATCTAGGGATTTAATAGCAATTTGTTGGATTCCGCAGCTTGGATAATTAGAAATAAGAGGATCAATTTGTTAGTAGATTTTTCCTATAAATAGTGAAGGACCTTATACAAATCAAAAGGCACGTCACTTTCTTTCCCTATTGTTTTCGGTAGTGTTTTAAAAGTACACGGGTCGGGTCTTTCTTTTACTTCTGTCTTAAATCCCAGTTAATAATTACTTTCGACAGAAAGGGTGAAATCCGTACACGAATACTGTCGATCGATCGATCCCAATTCATTGTCAAAGGTACTGGTTTCTATTTTATGCTCTCCTCCATGCGTGTGTATGATTTATGATGTTGTATCTTTTATTCTCTACGAAAAAACAAAACCCTAGATCAGGAAATCTGGGTTTTTGTTGTTGCTGAATTTCAGGTTTAATTATTTATATGATTCGTTGCGTTGCTGTCTTTTCTTGATTTGTATTATAGATTAATTTATTTTTGAATGTAGAGATAGAATATTGTAATTGGATCTTGAAACTCGAAAGTGTGATACTCCCTCTATTTCATACTCTTTCCTTTGCAAAATACAAAGGACATGGTCCTATTATTATGAAACGGATGGACTATTTTTTATGCATTTGTTTAGGAAGAAAACTTTTATTTTGATCGATCTTCGAGTTCGTTTTTATTACGAGGTTTCGGCTTGTGTGACACTTATATATTCAGCCAAGTCAGCCGAACACCATCTTGAATAAGTTAAATGACCTTCATCTTTTAATAAAAACTTGTTGAGTGACACTAACTCGACTTAATAGAACTCTTGCAAATCAGAATCTATACCCTTATAACAATTTATAATCTATTTAAAAAAGTAAGGGTTGAACTTATTTCTTGGAGCTTATAAGCTTTTTTTATTGAGAGAAAAATTAAAGTACACTAAATGGGATAGTGAGACAGCTTTTTTGTATTAGGACATAAAAATACCGCTTATATACACCAAAAAGCTGTGAACATCCGAAATTGCCCTCCAACTATGTCGATTCCTCAATTACCTCATAACTTTCGACAAGCTATGGATGGCGAATGTGTAGGCGAATGTTAGGTATAGCTTAGTTCAGATCCTTGTGGAATCAGATTAGTATGGCGAATCTGATGTCGAATGTTTGACAAACTATGGAGAATATGATGTCGAATGTTTGTGAGGTAATGTCGAATTTGATGTCGAATCTTAATTGTCGCTTCTTCACTCGAATATGATGTCGAATGTTTGTGAGAGAATGTCGAATTTGAAGTCGAATCTTATGTGTTATATATTTTTAATTATTTTGATGTCGAATCTGTTGGCGAATCTTATTAGTATGTACTATACGATGTCGAATCTGTTGGCGAATCTTATTATTTTGATGTCGAATCTGTATCATCTGTTGTCGAATCTTAGGCGAATGTTTTATAATGTATTTGATCTTAAGCTAATTTTTTTAATGTTTCAAATATAATTTTGTTTCAAATATAATTTTTTCAAATATTCTGTCTAATAAAATCCGGCCTCAGTTAATGATTACCACTCTTGTTCACGCAATTTGAAACAGTACTTTTGAAAAGACAATTCAAATTTATACCACCTAATTAATTAAATGATCTGAAACGGGGTTTGTCGAATCATTGCGTCTACTTGGCGAGTGTAATGGTTGAATTAATTGAATGCCAACCTTTCACCAACCGACTTAATTGAACCGTCCCATGGCCTTTCAAATTTTTTACAAACCCTAATATTTAACTATAAATATTGAATTCTACACATCCATTATTCTACATATCTACATCTACAAACCCTAAACTTCAATTCTACAATCATAAAAAAAATGGCTACCATTGGTCTCGACAAATTCTGGAAGATAATAACTTCGACCGATTTCAAGACGGTGTTCCGCCTCGATGCTGATTTCGCAAACTCCCACGAGTACATTGTTGGTGATTGCGAACTAAAGGACAAAACCGGCAACGCGTGGACTGTGAAAGCAACATGGCAAGCAGGTTACTTTTCTTTTGTCGGTGGTTGGCCGGAATTTTGCAGGGCACATCATCTGCAGTTGGGCAAGATTGTCCTCTTCGAGCAAACCAGATTCAATACCTTTGTTGTCTCTGTTTATGGTAGAGATGGGAAAGAGATTGTGAACTTCACAAACTCTTGGGATGCGGGGTCTGATTCTTTGCCGGATTTCAGTGCAGTCATACGCTCCATTCTCGCTGACAACAAAAGCTTTGTCGACGTGTACGTCGATGATGATGCTGATGATGAGGAGGACTATGATATGGATGACGATACCAGTAATGGTGATGCTGCTGCTGATGACGATAATGATGACGTAGGTGAAACTGCTGGTCCAGATAATTCTGGTGATGGTGCAGCTGCTGGGGACGATGGTAAGGGTGACGGCGCATAATGTGTTCGTGCTGTTGATGTTGGGTTTTTTTGGCTGTTAGGGTTGCTGTGATGTGTTTTTTGGCTGTTCGTGCTGGTGATGTGTTGTTGGTTTTGAATTAATATAATATTTTTAATCATTCGCCTTCATTAATTAACATTCGACAAAGTATTATTAACATTCGACATCGTATAATTAACATTCGACATGGTTTTATTAACATTCGACATGGTTCGATTGCACATGAATGATTATTAAAAGGAAAATTAACGTTCGACATGGTTTTATTAAAAGTAATGATTATTAAAAGGAATAGTCAAATGTCTATTGGAGAATCATTATTTAAGAATCAAGGCTTAATTAACAAAAATCAAGGCTTAATTAACAAAATATACATTCGACAATATTAATCATTCGACAAGGCTATTAATTAATACCAATCGAACGTTTAAATTACACATTCGACAAGAAGTAATATACATTCGACAAGGATTAATATACATTCGACAAGGCTAAAAACATTATTATTTTGTGAATTAATATTGTGTCGATTGGTATTAATTTATTAATTTATGGAAAATAATAATAAAATAAGCATTATTTGGAGTAATAACATACTGTGTCGATTGGTATTGTCGCGCACATCCAATTAAAATCCTGTACTGTGGCGAATCTGAAAATTTACATTCGCAAAACAATGGCAGAGTTACCGTCGACTTCCAACATCCCAGCCGCCGATATGCCGGATTCAATTCATAGCGGTTCACAGGAATTGATCGATACACAGGAATTGAACGACACACAGGGAAGTTACATCTCGACGCAAGAGGTTGATGCGTTGCTAGCTTTCGCACAGACGACACAAAATGTGTATGCGGAGCCCGTCGAGGAAGACCCTGATCTGGTATGTTTTTTTATTACTGATTATGATATTGCTGATTTTGGGGTTTAGGGTTACCAATTAGGGGTTTTTCTGAAATTGGGGATTTAGGGTTTATGAAATTGGGGATTTAGGGTTTCTGAAATTGGGGATTTAGGGTTTATGATTTTCCCTTAAACATACAGGAATGGTCGTGGGTTAGAGCTACTTTCCAGGGAACTGGAAGCAAGGCTGGTCTTTACAACAAGATCAGTAATATGAATCTGTTGTATGTTGGTTTGAGTAATAATAATCGGCTGCTTCAGAAGATAGACAATTCGTGTTTTAAATACTTTCATAGAATGGATCATCACCAACTTGATTTGCCTAACAGTGTTGTTCATACAATTCTTAGTCGACAAATAACTTTTCCCAATGTCAAAGCGGATGAACTGTGGTTTAGGGTTGGATCAAAGCATATATGTTTTGGGGCACCCGAATTCGCGCTTGTCACTGGACTTCGTTTTGGTGCTACAACATTTGACACGACTATTAGTCACCCAACACCGGAGAATGGTTTGTATGCCCGTTTTTTCTCCAATTGCAGATTGCCATCGAAAGTGAAAGAACTTTTGAGTGAATATACGGCAGGCCGTTTTCAGTCCACTGACATTAGTAATGACGATCAACTAAAAGTGTACAAGATTTTGTTTGTTCATCTGATTGTGTTGGGCGTAGACGATGCGAAAAAGAGAGTAGACAGCTGGGTGTGGGCGTTGATCGAGGACGATGAAAAGTGGGAGCAGTTTCCATGGGGTTCATTCGCTTTCAAGAAATTGATTCAAGACATCAGTGCGGTGCGGACAACTGCTGGGTATGCCAAGTATCATGTATACGGGTGTTCTCTTGCGTTCTTGGTATGCTACTGCAGGGCTTATATTTACTGTTTACTTATGCAATGACAAATGTCGAATTCTAATTTTTTGTTCTTATTAATACACTGCAGTTTTGGGCATTCGAGGCTATTCCTCGTTTGGGCTATGAATGTGGAAACCCAAATACCAACCCGTCTGAACAGAGCCCTCGGATTCTGAAATGGGAGTTGACTAAAAAAATGTCTCATATAGACTTGGAGTACATCTTCAAGGAACAGGTATTTGGGAGTTGACTAAATAATGGTTTACTTAGCCACATGGGCTTTCTCATTGTGTATGTTGTTTCCTGTTGCAGACAATATGCCACACACGTCTGGAACCAACAGAAGCTGAGAAAGTACGTTACGCAGATTGGTGGGCGAACGTAGCAGATCCTCAGACTGAGGAGTTGCGTATTAGGGCGCGTAAGAAGCCACGCATTTCATCTCCTCCACGGCGGAGTCAGGTTGATCGAACGCAACCCGTAATGCAGCCGCAGGTTGAAACTTTGGTAGGGGATCCATTACTACTCAATTTGAGTGACGTCGCGGTTTTGGAGGACGTCAATATACGGCCGAGCACAGAGCACTTTTCCCCCAATTTGCAAGATCGCCAAAATGATACATCTCCGGCGCGGGGACATAGTCCATTTACTGACACATCTCCGCCGCAGAGACAGAGTCCATTCAATCACACATCGCCGGCGCGGAGACAGAGTCCATTGAATGAGGTGGGTTCCGGTGCTTGCAAAGAGTCCACAAATTCTTTGATCGTTTCCTTGGTGGAATCTGTTAATGCCCTTCGAAAAGAGAGCGCCGATCAGTTGGAGGTGGTTCGGAAAGAGAGCGCCGATCAATTGGAGGTGGTTCGGAAAGAGAACGACAAAAATTTCGCCGACCTTAGGGATCAGATTCCTGTAATAGTTGGAGAGAAGATGGAGAAATGTTTGATGTCATTGGAAGAACACATTGCATCCATTGTGGACAGTGCCGTACGCAAGACTTTCACTGACATAACACCAACCTTTAGTACTGAGTTCAAGGAAGCAGTCCTTCCATGTATCTCGGATTCTGTTATGCATGGGCTTCGTAATATGATCATAGAAAATAAAAAAAAAAGCAGCTCAATCTAAGACCTCAAATGTACAGACTCCAATTGTACAAACTCCTTGTAATGTTGGTGCAGGGCAAAGCTCTATTACTTCTTTTAATGCTGCTGCAGGGCAAAGCTCTAATCGGGAAGGTAATGTTGGGAACCAGGTCAGTCCTCCGATTGGAGATAATGTTGTGCAAGCAGCTGAGCCCTCTGAAGGAAGTATCCTAGTGCCACTAAAAACAGCATTGCCTCAGAACGTGGAGACAGATAAGGGCAAAGCTGTGGAGATACAAACTGATCCAATCCCGCAGCTGCCAAATACCAAAAGAGCAATAAAACCTTCTGACGCCCTAAAGTCCCCGTTCACGAATGTTGACCAAATAGTGGAAAGAGCTGATAATTCATTCAGAAAATTCATGAAAAGCAGTGAAAAGTATGTTAACATTATTACATGTTACAAGACTTGGTAAGATTAGCAAGTGGATAATGTATCTGTTAATTTGTTTCGTGTTTTGGCAGGGTTGTTGTGTTTGGCATGATTACACATGAAGCGGATGCAAAATGGTTTTCAACAATAACAGATGTCAATCAAGATTTAGAGACAGAGGTAATTTGGAATGCTTATGATTGAATGCAACATATACTAACTACATAACACTGTCTTCAGCACATGAATGTCTATCTGCGTATATTGCACAATCATCCTGCTTGGACTTGCGGAGCGGCTCAAAACAGTTCCTTGTATTTAGTGTTGGACTTGCAGTTTGCGGTAATTATTTATGAATGAAATTTATTTCTTTTATGTACCTAATCAAGTATGAACTTAATGGGAAGACCATATCCAACCTCAGGACACTGTTCGGTGCTTGTGGCGGGATAAGTTGAAGGAGAAGGGTGTTGTACCCGAGAAAGTTATCTTCAAGAAAAATGAAGTTAAGGAATTGGTGAAGCGCGTCCGTGGAGAAGTAACACTCAACGGCTGGCATAATATGAAAGATTGGAAAAAATTTAAATCGGTTAGTATTTACATGTCACCATTCAAATCTTATTTATCACAGGTCCAATTACTGATGACATAATACTACAGGTTGTTACTCCTTGGCATACAAATGACCACTGGGTAATTTTGCTGCTTTCTCTTGCGAAAAAGACCGTATGGATATACGATCCCATAATCCATTGGTGGTCGGCTGAGATACAGGAGTCCAGAATAGAATCGGTGTTGTGCTGGAGGAGGATGATTCCACAAATACTCTCACATGCTGGCTATTATGAATTGAAAGATACTCAGGTGACTGAAACCTGGGACGTATCCATTGCGCCACCGAATGCATGTTTCGTACAACATGACCTTCATTCGTGTGGGCCATTCGCCTTGAAGTGCATTGAGCAGTTTTTTATAGGACGACAACTAACAGGTGTGACCGAGGAGAACATGCAAAGAATTAGATTCCGGATGGCCGAGCGAATTTACTCACATGCTAAACGGTATCCACTACCCGTAGGTTTTTAATTCTGGTATATTTACGAATTCTGGTATATTTCATTTTGTGGTCTGTACAAGGTAATGCACATTCGACAAGGTCGAATGCACATTCGACAAGGCTAGGCACTTAATCCATTCGAATGTTCATTACAATCGACAATGTTTAATACTATCTAATACACATTCGACACGGTCTAATAAACATTCGACACAGTCTAACACACATTCGACACGGATTATTACGCATCGACACAGTTTAATAGACAAGCTAATGCACATTCGACAAGGCTAGGAACTTTACTATTTTGTGAATTAATATTGTTTCGACAAAGTTTTATATTATGTCGACGATAATAAACATTATTTAAATGAAAATAATAATAACACTTTCGACAAGGTCGAAAGTTTTATTATACAAGGCTAGGAACCTGATTTGTGTTGAACTTTACTAGTTTGTCAATTAATATTTTGTCGACAAATATCATGGGGTCTTTGTCGAATCATAGTTAAGCATATGTCCAATGTCACCTGATTTGTGTCGAATGTTATCTGATTTTTGTCGAATCATTAATAAGTCTTGTCGATTTAGAAGTACACAGTAAATCATATGTAGTTAATGGGGCGAATGAGTCTTGTCGATTCATAAGTCTTGTCGATTCATTGTGTCTAATTAATAACGCTTCAGTTCATCTGATCGAAGAAATCATATGTAGTTAATGGGGCGAATGAGTGGCGTGGTAGTTGGGGTAATGAATGGGGCGAATTTAATTAAGGCAACCTTTCACAAAACGATGCAAAAAGACAGTCCAATGAACTCTACATGTTGCTATAAATTAAGTTGTTTACCACTCTCCTTTTTTACCCCTCTAATATCCATTCAATACAAAAAAAAAAAATGGCAAACGTTGGTCTTGCAGTTACCAAGTTCTGGAAAACACTTGTTTCGGATGATTTCAAAGAGTTGCTTCGCCTGGACTCCGACTTCGCACAAGAAAACCTGCACCTCGCCGGCCGGGACGTTGAACTGAGGGACAAATCTGGCCACGTCATGATCGTGCATGTTTCATGGACGTCGGGTTTTCTGACGTTCAATCGTGGGTGGTCGCAATTTCGTGCAGCGCATCGTCTTGGGCTGGGTTATGTGGTCCTCTTCGAAAATTCCTTATTCGATAGCTTTCTAGTGTCCATCTATGGGAGAGATGGCAAAGAGATTGTGGATTTCAATAATCCTAGCCTCGTGGATCTGAGACGTTGCCGAAAGTGAGTGATGTTGTTCAGTCCATTATGCGTTCTAATCAAGCATTTGTTGACATCTACTACGATGATGTGTCGTCGTTTGATGGGGACGAGGAAAGCGCCGACAGCGAGGACAACGAGGATGATGATGACGATGACGACGGTGCAGAGTGAAAAGTTTCTTCTGCACGGCCAATGTAAAATTTTCAATCGAAAATATGTTTGTTTTTTATTTTAATCTCCATTAATGAATGTTTAATTATAAAGTTATAAATTTGCAATGTATTTATCAATAATATTAGGATGATAATATTCCACAAGCATTCGACAAACAAATTAAGCATTCGACAAACAAATAAAACCCTAGGCGAATCTGATTTACACACATCAAACAAATTAAAACCCTTGTCGAACCATAGCGAAACCCTTGTCGAATGTTAGTTCAGCTGTGTCGAATACACATGAAAAACCCTAGGCGATTCTGATTTACACACATCAAACAAATTAAAACCCTTGTCGAACCATAGCGAAACCCTTGTCGAATGTTAGTTCAGCTGTGTCGAATACACATGAAAAACCCTAGGCGAATGTATTATACAGCTTCTCGAACCATAGCTAAACCCTTGTCGAATGTTACTTGATTTGTGTCGAATGAAAGTTAAACCCTAGGCGAATGTTAAATGAGCTGTGTCGAATCATATTTAACCATGTTCAATCATAACTAACCATTGATAAGTGTTTCATCATAGTTAAACATAGGAGATTAAAAACATGTTCTTCAAATCATTACAGCCAACTTTCACGGTCAAATTCGGTAAATTCTTCAACTTCGGTATTATTACCGTCAGTAGCAGCAACAAAGGCAGGGCATCTCCTACGAGTGTGATCGGCTCCACTGCATATGGAGCATTTTTTACGAGCACGACGCTTGCTTTGTTCACCTACCTCGGTTGGCCCAACCGTCTGCTGAGATAGCACCACCTCACAGCGTACAATGTTGTGACCATCTCCACCGCAACGTGAGCAATGCTGTGGTATTTTTGACCTTGATGCACTTCTTGAACTTCCAGCAGAGAACCTTGACCTCCGGGGTCGACCTGCTTGTCTCTGCCTATCGGGAGGAAGGCATACGATACTTCGCACAGATGAAGGTACCACCCAAGCACTCAATTCAGGGATGGGCATCACTGTTCCGCCCCACATTCCACGTAAAACGGAGGTCTTATAGCAGTCTCCGACGTAGGCATTTATGTTGTGATTAATCGTCCTAAAAAAAGAAGGAAAATACTACTACCACATATCATCCAAAAAAGGAAAGAATAACAATTCAAAAAATACGTGCATGTACCGTATCGCCGCAGCTGCATGACTGCATGGTTTCAACATTTGGTCAAAGTAACCACAGCTACATGTTCTGTTTGCGAGATCCACAACTAATATTTTCACTCCATCTCTAACTTTAAAGCAATTTGCATTGATGCGTTCGACGCTCATTCTCGAACCTTTTTTTATTGCTTCTACCAAATCCTGGGCAGTGGCGTGACTGACCTCGTCGTCTCGCGATAACGCATCGGTTCTTCGCTCGTAGAACCACCTCTCAATTATTTCACGCATTACTTCAAGAAGAGAACTTATTGGTAGTGTACATTCCCATACAGCTCTTTTATTAAATACCTCGGCGGCATTCGAGGTCATAAACTCATAACGGCGAACGGGGCATAAACATCACGCCCACTTATGAGGACCTATATTTATTAACTTTTGAAACAAAGACTCGTGCCTAGTACGAAGGGTGGCAAAAGCAAGTTCATAATCGGAAGTGCGGAAACTGAAAGCGGCCTCTTTGAATAGTGATACAGTATCACTACCAAAATGCTTCATATTGGTTTGCATATGATGGTAGCAAAAGCAATGGTGAGCCTCTGGATACACCATATTCACAGCGTTGCCAATACTCTTATGTGCATCAGATACAATCACCAAGTTTTCAGGAGAACCATAAGCTAGCTTCACACGATCCAAAAACCATTTCCATGTGGAGTCGTCCTCAACATGGCCTACTCCTATCGCCAACGGAAAAACTTGTCTATTACCGTCTAAAGTGGTGGCGACAAACATAATACCATTGTATTTTCCCTTGAGGTGTGTACCATCCACTACAATCACCGGTCTGCCATAATTTGCGAATCCATTGATAGAGGCAGCGAATGCAAAAAAAGCATTTGTGAACACATGGTTGACAGGGTCAATTTCAATATCGGTCACTGACCCAGGGTTGAACTCTTTCAACGTATACAAGAAAGATGGCAAATTAGCAAATGATTGCTTCTCATCACCAAAAATCATTGTAAGCGCATGATGCTTTGCTCGTAACGCAGTCTGATATGTAGAGTGAATGGAATTACGTTGTTCAAGTTCACTCATCATTGATCTGGGAATTAATGTAGAGTTCTCCGCAAGAAGACGCGGGGCAAAAAAAGCACCAAGGATTTTGGAAGGTAGCCTTCGGGGACCACTACGAGTAGGGTCTAACGTGCAAGTATGTTCTATCACTTTATAAACCCTCCAAACATTGCTATTATTGCTGCTACAAACCATGAAAGGGCATTGCTTAGACTTGCATAATACCTTCAGTCTCTTCTTGTCCGAGTACTTGATTCGATATTCACCAACTTTGTCCATATGATACAACCCGACGGCTCTGGTCAGATCCTCTTTAGTTGTGTAGAGAGCGCCAACCTTTATGACACCACTATTCATAAACAATCCGCCTTCCTCGTCCTCTAGGCCACTATCATTGCAAGTAGTTGGAGCTCCTGGAATTAGCCACATTGAGCTCCTTACAATATCAGAATCTAGGTTGGTGTTACCATCTCCGGTAGATTGTTGTCTCAGGTATGGAGGAAATGTGAGACGATTGGTACTACCAACAGGTTCAGAATTTTGGTTATTGGCAAGCTTGTACCATGACATGAAGTCCTCAAACTTGGCACGCATATTAGGGTCCTCAAAAACCTCTGCTGCTCCTCCTTCTTGAGTGAGATTTCCTTCTCCTTGTGCCACATTATCTCCTGGTGCCACATTATCCACATCATCTCCAATATTATCTGCCTCAGGATCTCCATGCAAACCCCACTCCTCACCAAAATCAGTACTCGTGCCATGTAGAGCTATAACTGTATTGGGTATTTCCAATGGTTGTACTATATTCGGTGTACGTGCTCCGTGTTTATGATCGTATGGATGAGATGTACTTTCATCCACGAAAATATTTGTGCCCGTGAAAGTGGTAGTGGGACGAATTTTTATTACTGATACAAAAACAACTGGATACCGGTCCTTTCGAAACAACTCAAAAACATCATCGTCCGTCTTTAGTTTCCTTTTCCGGATTTGGTGGTCATTCAAATCCACATATGATTCAAAGATATACCTAGATGTAGAAAGTAAATAGCAACGAAGTATTTAACATTCGTCATATCTCATTTCAACACTACACATATGCATATCACGTAACACAAACCCGTAACACATTAGAAATCTTACCTGTAGAGATTGGTGTCTGCGTTAACACAATGGTGTACGCTGTCCCACAAAGCTTGATAACCACCGTCTCCAGGCGGTACAAAAGCTACGTCATCTTCCCCTCCAACATATTCCAAACCAGACCATTCACCACCGTATCTCACACACAGTTTTAAAGTGGACATATTTCAATTTCAATACTTTGGAAATGATCAACATAGCTTTCAATCCAAAATAAAAAACTCTAAGGTTGTTGTTGTTGTTGCTGGTTGGAATTAATACCTGGTTTTCTGGTTGGAAATGAGAACTTAAGAAAAGACAAGTCTGAATGAATGATGATTGCATTTACACTCTTCAGAGAATTAATGTAGGAAATCATAGGAAATCTTTTTTCTGACACACAGTAACAATTTATAACATTCGACACACAATTGATATCATTCGATACACAATTCGACACAGAATTGATAACATTCGACACACAGTCAATATGTGTGTCGATTGTTTTAATTTGCTAGGCGAATGTTATAATATCTTTGTCGAATTTCAATTTTGTATCGAATGTAAACAATACACCTCTTCAACTGTATGTCGATTGGCCAACTAATTTGTATGTCGATTGCCCAACTAATTTTGTATCGAATGTCGATTGATTACATTTCTTTGGCGAAAGTTATAATTTCTGTGTTGAATGTAATCAATAACAGTTCAAAATTTAGTAGTCGTTGCCCAAAAGTAAGGTCCACAACAACTAGCCGTTATCGAAAACGCCTATAAAACCACATATATTCATTGTTGAATATTGATTCTGTGAAAGAATATGAAACCCGCTCCCGAGTCTTCTAGCAGAGTTCGGTATACCTTCTCATCTGCTTTAGGCGATGGGCCACCTGTCAATTGTGAACACGGTTTAGAGGCAGAGCTACTCACATCAACAACAAGATATTTGCGTTGTGGTGTTCATGAGGTAAAATCAAATGACACTATTTTTTAATTCACATTCTTTTTTAGTCTCATATATATAACTTATAATTTGTTTCCATGTAGTACGACGATTGTGGCTTCTTCAAAATGGTTGACAATGACGACATAGGTAAACTACAACGTATTACTATTGCAAGATTGAAGGGGGAAATTGAAAAATTGGAGTATGAAAAAAGCGTGTTGCAAAGAAGGCTGGAGTCAGTCTCTGCTAATTGTGTTTGTTCCCCGAATGTTGAATAAATTGTATTAACGTAATCTCTATAATGAATCGTGTTTGTAATGTGTGTTTTGATGATTTATATTAAATTGAATTGGTAAGAATTGATTTTTGCATTGAATTATTTGGTGTTGGTGGGATAGCCTTAAATTCACAATCGTTGGTAAGAATTGATTTTTGCATTGAATTATTTGGTGTTGGTGGGATAGCCTTAAATTCACGTAACTTACTGGATATAATTGGATCATGTTTTAGGCTTTAGGGTTTAGGAATAACCATTATTACGAATCTGATTGTGGATAAACAGATTGTCGACACATATTCTTACATTCGACATACAAATCGACACAAAAAATAACATTTAGGGTTTACGAATAAATATTACAGGGCTAATTAGAATAATTAACCATTGTCGAATCATAATTAACCGTATGTACAATCATAATGCAAACATGCATTGTCGATTCTAAATAATTAAACATTGCATTGTCGAATCATACATTAACTGTCTCGAACCATCACACCTTAGGAGAATCATAATTCTCTCTATTGAATATGTAATTGGCAATTGGCAGGTCAAACTACAATGAATATAAAGTTGCGGGATTGGTGGGATCGCTTTAAATTCATTGTAATAAATTGTTAGTGTTTCCCATAATAAATGATATCGTTGTATCTACCCATATAGGTAGAGACTATTCAACTTTCTTTGGTCTATAAAAACAAGTCAATTACTTAATCTCCCCATTATACTTCCTTTGCTAAAACGTTTCAAAAATGGAAAATTTTTACCGCATCATAATTCATCAAGATCAAGCAGAAAAAATTCAACTTCCCCCCGGCCTACACCCCCGCACAAAGGCTTTGGTCAATCAGAATTTCTCGCTGACAGATCAATCCGGCAAATCGTGGGGCGTCAAATTAATCAAAGAGGGTGGAGAATTTTATTTCACTACAGGTTGGCCTAAATTTTTCAAAGATCATTCATTAACTTATGGGAATGCTATCGTGTTTAACAGAACAGATACAAATGAATACCTGATTAACATATTCGGTCGTCACGGTTGCGAGATCGGCGGATCCGGGAGCGGCCATGATGAGATCGGCAAATCTAATTTTATAGCATAATATAATGTCAGTGTCTTAATTTTATCTTGTTTTCAGTGTCTTATTTATGAATAATAATTCGAAATACTTATGGAGACATTCGACACAGACATCAACACATTCGACACATAGACATCAACACATTATACACTGAAAATACACATTCGACACACTTTCGAAACTGAAAATACAAAACATATTCGACAAACTTTATACATCAGATTTGACAAAAACACAACATTCGACAAAAGAAATACACATTCGACACAAATTCTGACATTCGACTTACCATTTCACAAAGAAAATTACATTCGACATAGGTGTCGACATGAATCATCATTTCGACAAGGGCGAACCACATATACTTATCTATCGCCCTGAAGAAGGAAAATCCGGTGAAAATTACAAGTAAGGGTATAACAGTCATTTAGTGTATATAAGCGGTTTTTTTATGTCCTAGTGCAAATAAGCTGTCTCACTATCCCATTTAATGTATTTTTTTGGTTTTGCACTTTTTTATTTTAAAGATAAAAGTCAAAAATATCTCTAAAATTATTACTTTGTCTATATATACTTTGATTCCAGAATTATTATTTTGTTTACCTAATTATTTTTCAATTTTATTTGTCCATAACATGTACTGTTGTATTTTTTTTAATAATTATGGTTATATAATATTTTAACTTGCCGAACAAATTAACAGTTTATAAGTTTACATTTTTTTTAATCCAAAAAATTTAACAATTTATTTATTAATAAGACATAAGACCTTATAAGGTCATCAAAACACCATCTAAATTGTAATGTGCAAAATTTGAGTATCCTAATAAAATTGTCTTGTTTTTCACTCAAATTCACTACATCTAGATATAGTTTTTGAAAACTTTAATATTTTTAATCTAATATATAGCACTACTAGTATCATTCTTAATGATTTTTAATAGCATGTTTTTTCTCTTTTGGTGCTTAACTAATTACTTCATCCTTTCATCAGGATGGGAAAGGGGAATAGGCATCTTCCTCCTCTACTCTTGACGTCGCATGGTGAGCAATCTGAAAAACAATCTATTTATAACCTCTTGGAAGATCGATATCACACTATGTGTCATCCCATTTTGTGCAACAAGTCCATACTCTGTTCGGCCTACGGATGGTTGGTCTTTACTCGATCAAACTGGAGGTGACTTGAGAGGTGATTGTTGTCTCTGGAATCCAACGTCCATGGACATTATCCAACTCCCGAGTTTGAAGAACCCAGTTCCCTTCATCAAATGCATATTGTCCAATCCCCCGACCGAGCCAAATTGTTTCGTCGTGTTCGACGATTATCCTTCTTTTGTGCAAATCGTCTGCAGGATCGGAGATGGCACGGTTTTCGAGGTAGACGCGGAAGAAAAAGACTATCGAGTAGTTGCCAAGGTCTCTTTCCAAGGATTGATTTATGGGATCATCCAACCTAGATTTGAATTTGAATACTATGAATTTGTCACCATTCATATGGTTGGAGACACACTTGACGCCAGACCATTGTTAATCGATGGCGAACGTCGATGGAGAGTTCCTCAACCGACACGAAGTTGGGTTACAGAAAACGTGAATTTCTTGATCGAGTCACCGTGTGGCAACGAGCTGCTGTTGGTTACTAAAATGTTGTTCAACGTTTATCTCGAAAGTGGCGTGCATTTTAGGGTTTTTCGGGTGGACGTTGCTAGGATGTAGTGCCAAGAGCTTGACAACCTAGATGGTCGAACTATTTTTATCAGCTCTTTAGGCAACGGATTTTGTCGTTCTTCTGAATCCTTTGGGACAACGATCAAGCCTAATTCTATATACTATACAAATGAAAATGGAATGGTTGTGTATGTCTACGACTTGGATGATATGAGTACTACACTGCTGCCTCGTTCCGACCCCGATATTGATCCAAACACTTCGAAGAACTATTGGGTCGACATCTCAGAGACATCCTTGATTCTCTAGGTTTAGTATATGTAAAATATATACTCTTTGTGTATGATTCTCTCCTGTCTGTTTCTTTGGAAGAGATGCAGAATTTGTTTTAAAATGTGTTTAGATTTGTGGGGGGCAGGAGTTTGATTTTCTTTGACATAAGCAATTAGAACCTTTTTTTCTTTTTTTTTTTGTAATGTAACTGGTTGAACTGAATTGAATTTAATAGGTGTGAACGGAATTGAATTGAACTTCGTAATTTTGTACGGAAATTAAGATCGATTTAATTTAATTTTAAAATATTGAAATATGAATAAAAAAATTAAATGACTGAACTTAAAAAGTATGAGTAGAAGCGAACTGAGAAAATAAGTTCAAAAGAAAGAACATGTCTCTAAACTGAGTATGAACATAAAAGGAATATCCAAAAAAAATGAGTTGAGAACAATAAAGAATCTATATGGCTATGTAACCTGGCTAGCTAGAGCCAAGATAAAGAAATTGTTGGGATGACTTCCGGCGCAGGCATGTGCATTATCCAAGCTGCCGAATCCAATCTCTTGATTCCATAAGCATGATCCTCCAAATAATCCTCGTTCAACGAACGATATTTACCGTCACTCAAAGAGTACAGCACAGGAACATTGTCGCCGTGGAACATGGGAAAAGAGATAGTGTTTTCCATACTCTTAGTAACAGCATTATGTCCGAAAGAGGAGATATGGCTAATGTACAACACTCGGTCTCCGATTCCCTCCACCGGGTCCCACTTCATCTCCGACGACAGCCTAAACACACTCACCTCTCTTTCGTCCCCAATAACAAACACACTAAACAACCCATCTTCCCCATTCAGCTTCACTAAGTATTGCTCTCTTATGTTCAAGTTCTCGTTGTCCTCTCGAAGCCCTAGACACTCAAAATGGACACCCAAGTGTTTTCGCTCGATATCAAACACCGCGACATCTCCACTCACGCTCAAAAAGTAAATCATCCCACAGTGCAATATTGGGGCCCCGAGCGACATCAAAAAGCTACCTTCTTCCTTGGCCGGATATTCATCGCATTCCCATTTATCCTCTCCATGTTTAAGCGTGCATATTCCTACATCGCTCGTGCAAATGAGAGTTCTGATCCCGACAACCACGCACTCAGGGGATGTCGGCGGGTTGTAAAAAGTTAACGAGGAGTATAGTTCGCGGACCTTGGAAGGCAACTCGATCTTTCGGTTATTACTAGGATCGAAGAAGAAAAGGGTGTCGTCGTACCGAGACATCAACATCCAGCCGTACTTGGAGCAGCGAAGCTCTGCTTTTTCCAGCTCGGGAAAGCTGAGCTCGAGGATAGTGTTGTACTGGTAGAACTTCCAGGTTCTGGTTCGACGGTAGTAGTACATGAGGCATGGAGAATATCGATAGGGTGAAGTCGAAGAGACGGCGTTCCAGGGTTTGCATACGAGCCTAAAACTAAGTCTGTCTTTACCGAATAGTTTTGACAGAATCAAGTTGAGCAGGTCGACGTTGAATTCAGCCCAATTACTCATAATTTCTTTGTATATACAAAACTGATTCAACAAATATCGAAACAATAAATTCAAAATTAAATAATTATGCTGCTGCGAAAAGATAAATAATTTAGGCTAGTGATGATACCACCACCGTGACGCGGGCGGAATTCAGTTAGAACCACCGTGAGTTTTCGCCGGAGGCGGAGGGTTCTTCTCTGGGCTGATTTTGGGGCAGAGATGACTTAGTAATTCCCAATAAGTTTCGGTATATATTTTTCTCCCAATATATATATACCGAAACCGAAATCCATTAGTAATTCCCAATAAGTTTGAGTTTGACCCTCAAATCAGCCATAATCTATCTATATCTATATAATATATAATTCCAGACTTTACTGATCTCGTTTGGAAAATGTGAACACACAAAATTACATTACAAAAAATGAGCATTTCACACTACACACTACATGGCAAGAGAAAGTTTTCATATGTCTACGTGGCATTTATAAAGCTTCTTAATGACGTGGATATTTAATTATTAATTATAAATTTTAAATTGTGATTTATATCATTCGAATTATATGTTTTCCACAACTTAAAATTAATGATTTCCTATCATAATCATTTCCATAATCCACAATATAATTTATAAATAATTAACCTATTTAATTGTCTCATTACCTATTTAATTAGCCATTATAGTAATTATATTTTTAAATCAATTCAAATAATTTAATATATTATTTTTATATTCTCTTATTAATATAGGTAAGTTTCTCCTAATTAAATTCCACACAATCCGATCAATCTATAAATAATTAATTTATTTATATTACTATAATATAATATTTCCATATAATTCGATACAAAATTCTATTTAAATTGTTTCTTTTTCATTTTTGTTTTCATCTGCAAACTAATTTTTATTTTCTCTGTAAATACATTTTGTTTTTCTTAGTTTGGGTAATTGGTTAATTGATTTTTTTTGCAGGCACCTACAATGTAAATAATTAATTTATAATTATTTATATGGTCTCTAACTATTTCATCTTGATATGTTCATTATTTAAGTTGCTTCTTTTTCTTCTTCATAGTATTCATTTTCATCGACAAGCAATTTTTATAAAGTTCGATGTAATTAACTTGAATTTTTATTGCTAATTTAGTCATTGTTTTTATTTTTTTGCAGGGCACAATGAATATATGAGGTATTTATTTAATCCATATATTTTTCAATTCCATCATATTATTGTTTTTTCGAATTAATAAATATTATTCATATTATTATTGTATAGTTCTGTGTATTTATGTATAAAACTTTTTTTTTGCAGATTAAAAGGTAATTACATTTTTGTCATATTTATTTTTTAATTAGTGTCATATTTTATTTACATATTTTTTTTTTACAATTTTTGAATTTTCTTTCAATTTTTTATTTCATTTTTATATTCTAATTATCTCATTTTATTATAATATAAATCTAATTTTTTTGCAGTATTCGGTGGGTGAAAAAGAATTATAAATCTCATTATATTATAAATCTCATTAATATAAGAATTATTTGAAATTGGAAAAGAAAATCATTACAAAGTTTGAAGATTGTTCAAACAACTCAAAATATTGTTTTTTCACTTTTGCTGATGAATTGGTGAGCCCTAATACAACATTTAACATTCCAAGTATTTTGACTTCTGGTGAATTATTATTTAGATTATGTTTTCAATTTTTTTTTTGTTTTTTACATATTTTTTCTATATTGTTCATTTTATGTCTAATTATTCGTTAATCTAATTATTCATTAATTTTTTTAAAAAAAAATATGATTTAATCATTACTGTAAAAAAAACTAAAAAGTTTTGATATGACAAGAAAATAGAAAAGAAATAAAAATTATGTATTTAACAAGGACATTATGGATTTTTAAATCATTAATAAATTTATATATATAATAAGGGTGATGTACTTATCAAATTTGGGTGTAAATAGCATCACATTTTTCTTTAAAACCAATTTTTATTCATATTTTTTTAGGGGTAATTGCACTTTGCTACCTGAGGTTTCAAGAAATTTGCACTTTGCTACCCAACCGGAGATTTTGAGCGCGGTGCTACCAGAGGTTTAAAGAAATTGCAGATTGCTACCTGCCGGTTGACCATAAGCGAATATTCCGAGGAATATTCCTTTTTGGTGCGTAACACGTGATTTCTGAAGGGTATTTTGTGAATTGCACATCTCAGTTTAAGGGCAGGTAAGTAATTACACATTTAATTAAAAAAAATTATTTAAAAAATCATTTATATGAAAAAAGAAATTCATTTCTCTCCTTCAACCCGTCGATCCCCAATTCATTTCAAAATTAAAACCCTAATTTTGCTCTACTCAAAATCCCGCTACCAAAGAACCCTAATTTCTTGCTACTCGATTTGGGAAATTCAAAATGCCATGGAAGTTGAGAGCTGCAAATGGGTTGTCGCCCGAAGAGGAGGTAGCACGAATGTCAGACACTGAGAGATTTACGCTAAAGTTTCATCATTCGGGGAAATTTAGGCTTTGCGACGGTAAAAAAGTTTATGTTGAGGGGAGAACGGATTATGTTGATTACTGCAAGAAGTCTGAATTAGGCATGGAGGATTTTTCATTCATGGCGGCTCAAATTGGATTGGCTGAGAGCCTTCAGTTCTATTACAGTTGCAGTGGTGCAGATGACTGTGAAACCCTAGTTCGCTTTAAAAGTTTATATTGCCTAGATGGTTTGGATTGTTTTATTTCAAAGTCAAATTCAATTTCAGTGTTTGTTGATCATGAGAATTTTGATGAAAGGGCCATAGATTTCGATGGTGTCCCTGATTTTCCATTGTCTGATATTGATGATGATGTTAGTGAGGATTCAAGTTCATCTATGCAGAATTTGATGAAGGAGTATGAATTGCCTGATATTGATGATGATGTTACTCAACCCAAAGACAATGAGAGAGTTGAAGATGAGGGAGCTGCAAATGACAGAGTTGAAGATGAGAGAGCTGAAGATGATAGAGCTGCAGATGAGGGAAATGGAGATGAGGGAGCTGCAGATGAGAGAGTTGCAGATGTTGAAGATGATAGAGCTACAGATGAGGGAAATGGAGCTGCAAATGAGAGAGTTGCAGAAGGTCTAAGTAGGTTGTTTGGTGACCAAGTTGATGAGGATGACAGTGAAGGAGAAGTATCATGTGGAGAGGATTCAGAAAATTCTGATTACCTGGATGATAGTGATGGATGCTATGATGATGAGGAGGCTGACTTCCAGAGGTATGTTGATTCTGATGAGGAGTTGGGAAAAAATGATGACAGAAAGGGGAAGAGGCCAATGACCAGAAGTCAAATGTTCAAAGAAAAAGATGCTGCATTGAAGAAATCAAGGATTCTGGAAGAGGCTAGATTGAAGAAACCTGCTCCAAATGTTCATAGAGGCTTCAAATTGTTCAATCCAGCTACAGATATGGATCACATTGATTTCCATGTTGGCCTGTCATTTTTAGACATTCCAACTTTCAGAATGGCTCTCAAGGCTTATGCAGTTCAAAATGGTAGAAGCTTGAGATTTACATTGAACAGGCCAACCAAGGTACAAGCCAATTGCAAAGATAAGAAGTGTGAATGGAAGATTTATGGATCCAGAGTGCCAAATGATGATACTGTCCAAGTCAAAACCTTGTATGATACACACACCTGTGTGAGGCAGGAGAAAATCACACAAGCTGATGCAAGGTATATTGCTGACAGGTACAAGCAGAAATTGAAGAGTGATCCACATTGGCCAGTGGAATCAATGATTGAGGTTATTCAGTCAGAAATGAAGTGTTGTGTCAGCAGGTGGCAGATGTATAGAATGAAACATAAGGTGGCAGAAATGGGTGATGGGGATGAGTTGCAACAGTTTGCCAGCCTCTACAGATATGCTGAAGAGATATTCAGAAGCAATCCTACCAGTACATGCAAGATAAAGACAACTGTTGTAGGGGACAAAGCAGTCTTCAAAAGGATGTACATATGTTGGGCAGCTCTGAGGGATGGGATGTTGGCTGGTTGTAGAAGGCTTATATGCCTTGATGGTTGCCATTTGAAAACTCAAACTGGAGGTGTATTGTTGACTGCTGTGGGAATTGACTCTAACAATGGTATGTACCCCTTTTCATATGTTGTTGTTGAGAAAGAAACCTTTAAATCTTGGTTGTGGTTTTTGGATTTAGTAGTCAAAGACTTAGGAATTTCAGAACAAGATAGTTTCAATTGGACTGTGATGTCTGATAAGCAAAAGGGACTTGTTGAGGCTGTAAGTGTGGTGTTACCTAATTGTGAGAGCAGATTCTGTGTGAGGCACTTATATGCTAATTTCAAACTTAGTAACAAGGGTGTGGGATTGAGGGACATAGTTTGGAGAGCTGCTAGGGCAACCAGACAGGTAGATTTACAGAGAGTGATGGAAGAGGTCAAAATTAGATCTCCAAATGCCTTTGACTGGATTTCTAAAAGAAATCCTCAACACTGGTCCAAAGCTCACTTCAATACCATTAACAACACAGACCTTATAGTTAACAACCTTTCTGAAAGTTTCAATTCCATGATTTTGAGGGCTAGGGGCAAGCCTATACTGAAAATGTTGGAGGATATTAGGAGAATCTTAATGAAAAGGATTGGATTAAGGAGAAGGGATATGTTAAAGCACAGTGGATATTTATGTCCAAACATTCAAAAGTCCTTAGATATGTACAAAGTGAAGTCTTTTGGGTGGGCTCCTTCCTGGAATGGCAAAGATGAATTTGAAGTATGTGATCCAAATGGCCAGTACTTTTGTGTGCATCTGGGAAACAGAACTTGTGGGTGCAGGAGATGGCAATTAACTGGAATCCCATGTCAACATTCAATCTCCTGTATGAACTACATGGGGTACAAACCTGAATCATATGTGGATGAGTGTTATAGCACAAATACTTACCTCAGCATTTATGATCACTACATGAGTCCAATGCAAGGCATGGAAGAGTGGCTTGTTATTGATGAAGACAGATTGGATATTGTGCCTCCAAAGATTGGGAAGATGCCTAGCAGACCCAAAAAACATAAGAGGAAGCTGGAAGTAGGAGAAGTGATAGGATCTCTGAAAAATGGAAAGTTAAAGAGGTCAGGCTTGATTAGCACTTGCCAGCTTTGCAAACAAACTGGTCATAATTCCAGGACATGTCCACAGAATGCAGGAGCAAGTTCAAAGGTAATTGCGCTTTTTTTTTTTTCATAACATAATTTTACTCATCTCCATTGATTCTTCAGCCCACTGAAGGATTGGATATTCTTCCTGCATCAGAGCCTGTTCAAAAGCAGAAAAAGAAGAAGGCAAGAGCAACTTCAAAGGTAATTGCGCTTTTTTTTTTTTCAAAACAACTTTTTTCCTCATCTCCATTGATTTTTCAGCCCACTCAGAGATTGGATATCCCTCCTGAAGTAGAGCCTGTTCAAAATAATGAGAATAAGATGGCAGAAGCAAGTTCAAAGGTAATTGCGCTTTTTTTTTTTTTTTTTCAAAACAACTTTTTTTTTTCAAAACATAATTGCTCAACACCATTTGTAAATTTTGCAGTCCACTGTCCAAGTGCCTACAAGAAAGAGCCCTAGGAAGAAGAATAATGCAAATGAATCCTCTGTCCAAGTGCCTACAAGAAAGAGCCCTAGGAAGAAGAATAATGCAAATGAATCCTCTGTCCAAGTGCCTACAAGAAAGAGCCCTAGGAAGAAGAATAATGCAAATGAATCCTCTGCCCAATTGCCTACAAGAAAGAGCCCTAGGAAGAGGAATAATGCAAATGAATCCTCTGCCCAAATGCCTACAAGAAAGAGCCCTAGGAAGAAGAATAAGGCAACTGCACCATCTGCTTCACAGCCCACACCAATTCCTTCAAAGCATATTCAAATGGATAAGCCCTCTGCTTCACAGCCTGTTCAAATGGACAAGCCCTCTTCTTCACAGCCCACACTGCCATTAAATTTGGGACTTGCTAGCCGAAGAAGTGATTACATGCCTTTATTCACTAATGCTCCAAGCAGTAATGTCACACTTTCATTCAGAAAATTTACATTGATCAGAGGAGAAGAAATCACACCCCCTTGCTGTCAGCATTAGTCTTTTGAACAATAGTTTGTGTGTTTGTTGGTTATTTTGTGTGTTGAATCTTAGTACTTTTGTTTTTTATAAGTCATCAGACATTGTGGTGTTTTTATAAGTCATCAGACTTTTGTTTTGGGTATTTTGTAAGTAAATCCAGATGGTGTTTTATTAATGTCTACTTTTCAGTTATCTTCACTATTTTGTTCCAGGTGTTGTGATTGTTGAAACATGAAACATCAAGAACATAAGCATCCAACATAAATTTTGAATTACATCCTCAACCAACTAGAATCAAATATCCAAATTACAGCTTACATTAACACACAAACCAACTACAAACTATGAGAAGAAAAAGATTACATCTTGAACTGATACATTAAGGCAAAACACACTAAAATCACAACAATCAACTTCTTATTGCTTCTTTTCACACCAGCTATGTCCTTCTTCAACTCATCAATTTCTGCATCCTTCGAATTCATATTAGCAGCTATGTCCTTCTTCAACTCATCAATTTCTGCATCCTTCGAATTCATATTTCTCAATAATCCTAGTATGATTTTAGTACAACGGGCACATCCAGGTTGGTCGACCCAGCAAAAATAATTACACCCCACCAGAGTCTGGTAAAAGAAAACCCCAGGAATTAGAAAGAAAAAAAGAAAAAAAGAAAAAAAAGGAGGATGTAGAAATACGTACTCGGGAATTAGCACATGACAAATAACTCCTTCCTGGGTTTGCATCGGAGCAAGAAGTGCGCTTCACAGCAGGTCTTCCACAGTGACACTCCATTCATGGTGCGAGTTCGTAGTTAATAACTGGAGAAGAAGAACTTTTTTCACTCTAAACGACGCCAATTATGAGGGATTGAAATTTAGGGTTCTTATTCAGAGCAGATTTCGGGATCGAAAAATTTGGGGGATTAGGGTTCTGGGAGCGGGTTTCGATTTGGGGAGAAACGCGAACTGAATTTTTAACAATTAGGGTTTCAATTAAATAAGCTGATTTATAGTCAAGGTCAATGTCGATTTCAAAGTCAAAATAAATGGAGTGGGGGTAATTAAGTAATCAACCAAAAAAATAAATTTCAGAAATCATAAATTAATTAATAAACGAATATTCCTCGGAATATTCGTTATGCAGGTAGCAATCTGCAATTTCTTTAAACCTCTGGTAGCACCGCGCTCAAAATCTCCGGTTGGGTAGCAAAGTGCAAATTTCTTGAAACCTCAGGTAGCAAAGTGCAATTACCCCTTTTTTTTTTATCATTTGAGCTCTTAATATAGAGCCCTTATTACGAATTATTTCTAATTTTTTGTTTTATAAATAAACTAATGAAATAAATTTGTTTAACATATTTTAAATTATATTTCAATAAATATTAAGTGATATTGAAAACAAAATAATATGATGAAATAGGTATCATTTTTTTAAACTAAAAAATTTAAATTAAATATTCTTGTGGATCGCACAGGGATTAAATTACTAGTAATATTAATAACCCTTACTCATTATTGTTTAATTAATATTGGTATAACTTAAAAAGTAAATTAATAAAATCATGGTAAAATTATATTTTTAAAATTGAAGAAATAATTTAGGGTGAACACTGTACGATTAAGAAAATACTACATAATATTATTAATATCGGTTAATAGCAATTTGTTGGATTTCAGCAGCTTGAATAATTAGAAATAAGAGGATTAATTTGTTGGATTTTTCCTATAAATAGCGAAGGACTTTGTTATAAATCAGAAGGCACGTCACTTTATTTCCTTGTTGTTTTCGCCTTTTCGGTAGTGTTTTAAAAGTACACGGGTCGGGTCGTTCTTTTACGGAAAATGCTACATTAACACTAAGTGTAGAGGAATTCGGATCTTCTCCTTTTACTTTTTTTTCCTAATATTTTCTAATAAACTAAATTATAACCATTGATTTTATTAAACGGTCAAGATTATTCTTGATAATTAAAATACACTATATTTTCCTTAAGAAAAAATAATTCTCTTTCAAATCCTTGTGTTATCTTCTCATTCCCTCTTCTCTATTTCTTTGTGTTAAAAAAAATTCACACTTTTATTTTTTTCATCAATAGGATTTTCCTTCTTCTACGGATTCGAATGTTCGAATCACGTTTCTTGGACACCATCGTCTCGAGCCTCAAAAACTCCCTCTCTATTTCTCTCTCGTTCTCAAACACTTCCTCCTCTCAGTTGCCGTTAAGATTCTTGTTCCCTACACAAACTCTGATAATGATAATGATCATCACATGCCGTTTTTTCATTATGTAGTTGGGGAGGACTATGTCCCCCTCACAATCGCCGTTGAACGCCGATTTCGGATCCCTCGTGGCCTTCCATGCCAGGGACTTAGCAGACGAGCTTCATGATCCTGGAAAAGTAAAGTTGCAAACTTTTTTAACAATTAAACTCAAAGAAATAGAGAAGATAACACACGGATTTGAAAGAGAATTATTTTTCCTTAAGGAAAATATAGTGTATTTTAATTATCAGGAATAATCTTGACCGTTTAATAAAATTAATGGTTATAATTAGTTTATTAAGAAATATTAGGAAAAAAAGTAAAATGAGAGGATCTGAATTCGGATCAAATTTTGACACGTAGCATTATTGATTAAAGTATTTATTATTATTTTTGATATGATATCTATACATTTGGTAATACAAATCAAATAAAATTTTGTTTAATTTCCTTCCATTGTTAAATTTAGTATAAATATTTTAGTTACTATAATTTTAAAGTAAATTAATTAATTTAATTCATTGAATTAATTTTAAATTAAATTAAATTTATTAATTATATTGCTAATAAAAATAATGAAGTGAGTACTTATATTCAATTTATAAACTAAAATTTTACATTAAATTGAAAAAAATTAGAATAGTAAGAAAATTTTAAGTATAATAAATTTTAGGGAAAATATCACAAATGGTCCTGTACGGATGTCATTTTCAGTAAGAAGTCCTGTATCTTCAAAAGTTATCACGGTTGGTCCTTTTGCCCGGGAAAGTGACGCGTTATTGTCACTCGCCGCCAAAAATCTGACGTGGCAATCGGAAATTAGTTGACTTTCCCGGGCAAAAGGACCAACCGTGATAACTTTTGAAGATACAGGACTACTTTTGACGGCGCGTGACAATAACGCGTCACTTTCCCGGGCAAAAGGACCAACCGTGATAACTTTTGAAGATACAGGACTACTTACTGAAAATGACATCCGTACAGGACCATTTGTGATATTTTCCCTAAATTTTATAATAGAAAATACTTTAACTATATTGTGAGTAATAATTATTTTATTTATGATTAATTTCTTAAAATTACATTTAAAGAAATAATTATTTTAAATATAATAAATTGTACAATATAAATGTTGTACAAAAAACATTAATAAAAAAATATACTCAGTGCTACATATTTTAATAAATCAATATTTTACTTAAAATTAATTTCTTATAATGAATTTGACATAAAATGTACTTTATTTATGAAAATTCATTATATTAAATTTTGTATAATGAAATTGACATAAATTGTAGGCTATTTATTTAAAATTCTTTATACATAAGTAAAATAATCGAATTGCATATGTACTATTGAATAAACAATTTTTGGTTTACACGATTTGAATATGTCATATAATTTAATTGAATAATGTGATAATTAATACATTAATATTGAGAATAATTACTTGATACAATTTTAAAATAAATTATTCAAATAAATAAAGGGACATTAATTAATGGAGTGTAATGATCTAATGAGCATTTTTTTTATTATGGTTATATAAAAATGTATTAATCCTATAGAAAAATAATGATAATAAAATAATTAATTTTAATTTTTTATGTGACATTTTAATACAATAATATTGAGTAGAATTAAATAGTCATTTAAAAAAAATGAATAAAATTGAATTGAATCAACGAAAATTGTTTTTATCTATTCTTAACAAAGTGAATTGATATTTTAGTTGGATTATACAAGTATTATAATTTGATTTATTTATTTTTATGTAAAAATTTAAAATCCTAATATATAGCTTAAATAATTGTAACATTAATTATGTGTATATAATATAATAAATAAGTACAAATTAAAAAACACTATTGATTTTAATATTTTTTTCAAATATTAAAAACTTGTGTATAATAAATAATAAGAAAATTGGAAAAACTTGTATAATAAATAATAAGAAAATTGGAAAAACTCTATGTTGTTAAAATAGTTTTTTAAATAAAAAAAATATCAAACATCAATTTATTATATAAATAAAATTCTTTTTACTGATCTAATTAATAAATATAGTTAAGTTCTTAATTTTTAATTAATTATTTTAATTTAAATTATAATTTTAAATAATCAATTGAATTGAATTGATGTGTAGGAACTTCATTAATTAAATTTGTTTATTTATCAAATTGATAAATTTTGTTAAATTTTGTTTTTTAATTAATTAGCTAAAATAATTAATTTACTTTTAAATTCTTAGTAACTAAAATATTTTTACTAAATTAAATCATGGAAGAAAATTAAACAAAATTTAATTTGATTTTTATTACAAATTTATAGATATAATATCAAAAGTAATAATAAATATTTTAATTAATAATGCTACATGTTGAAATTTTATTGACGGTGTAGAGAGTCATCTCTACACCTGGTGTAAACGTAATTCCTTCTTTTACTTCTGCCTTAAATCCCAGATAGTAATTACTGTATATTTTAGACAGAAGGGTGAAAGCCGTACACGAACACGGTCGATCCATCGATCGATCCCAATTCATTGTCAAAGGTACTGGTTCTTATTTTATACTCTCCTCCATGCGTGTGTATGATTTATGATGTTGAATCATTCATTCTCTACGAAAAAAACCAAAACCCTAGCTCAGGAAATCGGGGTTTTTGTTGTTGCTGAATTTCAGGATTAATTATTTATATGATTCGTTGCGTTGCTGTCTTTTCATTATTTGTATTATAGATTAATTTGTTTTTGAATGTAGAGATAGAAATCCTAGAATATTGTAATTGGATCTTGAAACTCGAAAGTGTGATACTCCCTCTATTTCATACTCTTTCTTTCAAAACAATACAAAGGACATGGTCCTATTATTATGAAATCGGATGGACTATTATTTATGCATTTGTTTAGGAAGAAAACTTTTATTTTGATCGATCTTCGAGTTCGTTTTTATTAGGAGGTTTCAGCTTGTGTGACACTTACATATTCAGCCAAGTCAGTCGAACACCATCTTGAATAAGTTTTCTTTTTTAATAAAAACTTGTTGTGTGTCACTAACTCGACTTAATAGAAGTCGTGCAAATCAGAATCTTATATCTTTAAAACAATTTATAATCTATTTAAAAAACGTAAGTGTTGAACTTATTTCTGAGAGCTTATAAGCTTTTTTTAATTTTAAAGATAAAAGTAAAAAATATCTCTAAAATTATAACTTTGTCTATATACCTTGATTCGAAACTTATTATTCTCTTTACCCAATTATTTTTCAATTTTTTATGTCCATAACATGTACTACTAGTCTACTAGTAGTTTTTAGTAATTATGTTTTTATAAGATCTTAGATTGTCGAACAAATTAACAGTTTATATGTTTACGTTTCTTTTTTATCGATCCAAATAATGTAACAATTTATTTATTAATAAGACATAAGACTTTATAAGCTCATCAAAACACCATCTAAATTCTATTGTGCAAAATTTTAGTGTCCTAATAAAATTGTCTTGTTTTTCACTCAAATTCACTACATCAAGATATAGTTTTTGAAAACTTTAATATTTTTAATTAAATAGCACTACTAGTATCATTCTCAATGAATATTTAAGCTCTTTGGTTTTACTTTATCGTAACACCTGAATTAAATCTATCTATTTATATATATTATACACTTGCACGTGTACAAATGTGATATCTTAACTTTTTAATAGAATGTTTTTTTCTCTTTTGGTGCTTAACTAAGTACTAGTTGTTTTTGCAGTTAACAGATTATACATCCTTTCATCAGGATGGGAAAAGAGAATAAGCATCTTCCTCCTCTACTCTTGACATCGCACGGTGAGCAATCTGAAAACCAATCTATTTTATAACTTCTTGGAGGATCGATACCACACTATGTGTCTTTCCATTTTGTGCAACAAGTCTGTGGTCGGTTCGGCCTACGGATGGTTGTTCTTACTCGATCACACTAAAGGTGATTGTTGTCTCTGGAATCCTACATCCATGGAGATTATCCAACTCCCGCAATTCGAGAATCCACGTCCCTTCATGAAATGCATATTGTCCAATCCCACAACCGAGCCGGATTGTTTCGCCGTGTTCGACGATTCTCCTTCTTTTGTGCAAATCGTCTGCAGGATTGGAGATGGTACGGTTTTTAAGGTACGTAGATGCGGAAGAAGAAGGCTATCGAGTAGTTGCCAAGGTCTCTTTCCAAGGATTGATTTATGGGATCATCCAACCTAGATTTGAATTTGAATACTATGAATTTGTCACCATTCATATGGTTGGAGACACTTGACGCCAGACCATTGTTTGTTGCGGGAATTGGTTAGAACTATTTTCGTTCACTCGCACAACAATGGGTTTACATTTTCATTCGATAAGCTCATCAAAATCATTCTTTTCGAGAAATACTAAATTCCGGATTCGCTACATAGTTCGTTCGTGTGCAACCTAATAAGTCCTAATAGAAGAGGGTGATTAAACTAGGAATTGAAACATGCAATAAACTAGCAAATAAAAGAAAGTAAAACGAGTTAGAAAAGTATGGCCAATCTTTGCAAACACAATCACATCGATACTTGTCTCAATTTTGCTTAACTGGGAAAAGTTCACTATCCAATTGTGTTTTCCAGGCCAGGTACGTCCAAGGACGAATTCAACAATATTTGAAACACAATGTGAATATCTCCGGCTAGAGTAATTTTAGCTAGACATCAACTCAAATCACTATTAAGCTAAAATTCTCAAATTAACTCTAGCATACGCAATAATCGAACAATCGAAATTCACAAATTTATCACACATCCCCGCTAGGAAATTGATGAGGGATTTACAATATTTTAATGTGAACCGGTTTTAGATATGTTGTGCAACCATTTTGTAAGTGTTTTTTTTGTTTTAAAAATAAAATACTTTGTTTATGGCGCGTGTATTTCACCATCTGAACATTATGTGAAATGTTTGGTGGTTATAAAAAAATGCTAGAATAGAAATAGAAAAGTGTAAAAATAGTCTGATCTTGAATAGAAAAGTATAATAAACTCTAGAAAAATTGTCATTACAAAAAGTAGAAAAAAATACTATATTTGTTTCATAGTAATTGTCATACACCTCCTTTTATAAATTAAAAAATATATATATGACAACTATCTTGAGATAAACACATGAGAAGTTTACTTTGATCCTCATTTCTAGAGCTGCAAACGAGACAAGTCAAGTCGAACATTGATCTTATCGAATATGCTTTATAAAAAAATTAAACGAGACGAGGATTTTTGACCTCAAGTTCGACTCGTGAAAATGTAGATTGCTCGAGAGCAGCTCGATAATTACAATTTTTTTATTAACTAAATATAGATTGCTCGAGAGTAGTTCATTGATTAAGTATTACCCTATTTCTAGAATATAAAACTAGTTTCTCAATTCCATAGACTAAACACAATTAAACATAAAAAAAAAAATCGTAAGCAGGCGATGAAAAATGTGTTATTACCAACTAAAGAGCTCCAAATCAAAAATTCATTGGGATGTTTAATGGTGAGAATTCATTGTCGACATAAACATAGGATACCCATTTTGAACTAAAAACTCAAATTCTGTTGGTACAATGTAGAGGGTTGTTTTTATATTTTTTTTTCCTATAAAAAATAGTAAAAAATGATCAATCTTTATTTTTTTGTAAACTTGCGTCTAATTGTGAAATCGGCTAAACTTACATGACTATTATGAAATTATCCCAATGTTATTTTATACTTTGAAATTAAAATTTAGATTAAAAAATATAGGAGTATATATGTTTGTAGCTTTTATTATTTATCATCACAAGACAAAATAATAAATAATACACATTTTAATTGAAATTTAGGCACTTCAGTGTATAAATACATAAATTGCAAGTGAAATACTCAGAACCATTCTCAAGGAAAACGTAAGGTTTATCTAGCGATTTTTATTTGTTTCCTTTTTTCATTCTTTTCCTTTTTCGATTATCTATCTGAATCGTTTCTGATGAATTTTCGATCTCTGCTTTTTCACCTCATCAAACATTTTCAGTAATTGGTTAATCAAGAAGAGAAAAGCAGCAATCCTCAAGGTAATTTTATTTTCAAATTGATTTTAGATTTGTGTTGAAGTACTCAGAGGTAAATATATTTTCAAATTTGAGTAGGGCAAATTGAAACTCCACTGATGTTAGATCTAAACTTTAGGGTTTAAATCTGTAGTGATAATTTGGGGTTTAAATCTGTAGTGAAAAGTTAGGGTTTTGATGTGAAGTTGTTTTTCATGTGAATGAAGATTTCATGTTATGTGCATTTATTTGAACTCTTATGTCATTCTTTTGCCATTTTCTTCTACCACTGATTATGATGAAGACAAATTTTCAATCAGTATAATTCTATTAATTTTATTGGTACATAAATGCATGCGACAAATTATTTAGCATGTTGATCAATAGTAACTCGCAAAATCCTATTTCAATTCTTCCTCAAACCCCTTTTCGAGTGAAAGTCATCGTCACCTCGTGCTCCACACGGTAAGCGGGACCCTAGCCTTAATCGACTTGAGTCGTCGTTTTGATGAGGTAGCGAACTTGCTCGGTAGAAATCTTCTCATCGAAGTACCCGTTCGACAGTGTGGAGCACGGGGACTATATTCATTAAAATGTGAAAATTATTAACATGTAGTTTGCTACTTAAAATTTATGTGGTTGTATTCATTAATAAAAGTCATTAACATGATTTATATGGTATTTATTTATTTTTTTTAGAGAAAGTCATTAACATGATTTATATGGTATTTATTTATTTTTTTTAGAGTGTGGAGCATGTTGAGTAAAGTTTTTCCTATGGATTTTTTTTATATGTACATGTTTTTTTCTAAACAAAACAAATTTTTTATTTTGACTTTTTTTAATTGTTCTCAATTTAGATGTAATTTTGGTTTTATTAAATGATATAATCACTTTAATTCATTAAAAAAATCATGTTTTTATCTACATATTTTTTCTCAACAAAGCAAAAATATTTTTTCTATTGATAAATTCATTAAATAATCGATTTTTTTATCTACATATTTTTTTCTCAACAAAACAAAAATATTTTTTTATTAATATTTTTAAAATATTGTCAATGGATATTTATTTGAAACTAATTTATGAACATGAAATATTTTTTTATTAATATTTTTAAAATATTGTCAATGGATATTGACCTTTCAGTCATGCTCCACCAACTAATCACATTTATTTGAAACTAATTTATGAACATGAAATGAGAATGAGAAACAATATATACACTAATCACATATATTTGCATCTAAAACATGTCATGTCATGGGTAGACAAGACATGAAATGAGAATGAGAAACAATATATACGACCAACCAATATAATGTAAATGTGTTAACACATGAAATGAAAAGGGTCATAGTTAACATATTTTATTTTATTGGAAACAAAAAAAAACTTCTCTCTATTAAAAATGAAATTTCTCTTTATATATATTACTAATGAAATTAAATAAAAATAAATCTTAATAATCTTGTCAACAAATCCACACAAATCATTAATTCCACACAACACAATCTCAACCTCATGAATTGAAAATAGCTACATTTTAAAACACCCACAACTGGTCGAGTCCAGTCGCGCTTGTTCTTCTTTCTCTTGCCCAAATCTTGGAGTACGATCGGTCGTCGTTGTCGATCGTGGTGAGGAGGAATTAGACGAGGACGACTCCATCACCAGTTCGAACATTTCTTTACCATCACATATTATCTTGACCTCGCAAAACTCTGGGGCACCCTGCACTATCTGATCGACCACCCCGTTGCCTTTCCTAGACCTTATCCTCCTAACAATGTGGAACAAATTAATGTAAAACTGTTTGTGATTTGTCGATAAAATTGATTTGGTCGTTACCTTAGAGTCAACCTATTGGCGCCTAAAACGAGAGTTCTCATGTTTAGAATGGGCATGAGGTCGAGTATGGCTTTGGCCTCCATATCGCTCTCGATAAGTATGGTGTCAGCTTTAACCTGTTTGTAGTATCAAATTAGTACATGTGTATCGATGATATCGAGAATGCTTAGAGTAGTGTACCTGAGAATCATAACAGAGTTTGAGAAACCTATGAAGAAAGTCTCTCCGTTTCATAGCTTGTTGGGTCATATATATCTCCTTCTGGTCAGGGTTCACATGCTTTATCGGTAAATTTCCCACTGTCACGGTTAAAAACTACAGTAAAAATAAAATTACTACTCACACACTTTTGTCTAATTTCAACCCAACCCATGTGGGTGGTAAGTCTAAACAGCATGGTCCATGAGAAGGGTATAATGGTCAAATTAAAATTAAAATTAAAATTAAAATTAAAATTAGGTTCTTACGCGGCGTGGGAATAAACTTGACCTCGGGGAAGACGTGAACGAGCATTACAACCGAGGAAGGATGAACCGCCGCGTTTTTCAGCGCCCAGGTCAACGCCGCCATGGTCGTCCGGTCGTGATCGGCGCTGCCCTGTTTCCCCACCGCCACGTAGACAACGGCATCCTCCACTCGATCTCTCTCTCGCCGGAAATCAAACAAGGGCCCCACATCATCATCCTCTCTTATGGTGGACAGATGATTATTCTTGCTATCGGGCGATGGGCACTCTTCTTCGATCTTGCAAACACCGCCGGTGAAATTCTCCCACTGGTCGGTGTAGTGAGCCCTCAGCTGGGGCAGCTCGTCGGGGACGACCCCATCTGAGGAGCCGATTATAAGATTCGATGCCATTTTATGATTTTTTCTTTTTGTTTTTGGAGTGTTTTTGGAGCTGAATTGAAGAAAACAGAATGGGGATTATAATTTGATTAACGTAATTTGACTAATTGTCCAATTAAATAAGTATTTTACATTACTTTATATAGTAGTTTATTTATTTATTTCAATTTTATTATTAAAGTGAAGAGGGAATATGCGAATACTTGCGAGTGTATAGGAAAGTGTATATGGTCAAATAATGAATAAAAAAATACTCCTGCTATTATACTATATATATCATACACTAATTGATTATATACAATTACACATCCGTCAACCCTTGAATTTCAAAAGTCAACTAAATTACGTAAGAGGGAAATCGAAAGTAAGAAGGCTTTAGGGAAGTAAGGTTGGTTAAACAATTGCTAATTTAATTGGCATTTGTCATACCCAAAATCTATCTTGATATATCAATGCTAAGGATTAGGGCGTGGCAATGATACATGATTCCATTTCAAACCGATTCAAATACCTACTCGTACAAACTTTAATGGTATACCATTAAAGTGGTATACGGTACAGTATACCGTACCAATATTAAAATGTGGTACGGTACAAGTACAAAATTTTCATGTACTATGGTACATAGTATGTACCAAGTTATACCAAATACATTAATATCTTAAAATATAAAGAAAAGTAGTAAAAAATTATATATTATAAATGACATATTGATCATATTGTTGAATATTATTTTTTTACTATCATAATAAAATTGTACATCATGTTTTTATATATCATTATAAAATTGTATGTTTTCTTAGATAAACAAAAAAAAAGTAAAGTAAAAAAAATACACATAAACTCTAAATATTTATATTTTTATTAAAATTGACAATGATACGTAAAAAAATTAGAATTTAGTAACATAAGATAAGTATTTTCATCAAAATTGACCATTATATGAAAAATGAAAGAAAAATAAAAAAAGGCTATATAAAATATAATTCAAAATATGTCTGTAGAAACTATGTACCAACTGTACTTACCGCGTACCTACCGTACCAATTGGTTGGTATACCAACATAACTGGTTGGTATAAATTCCAATTTTCTTATACCAATTACATATTGATTGGTACACGGTATAAGGAAAATTCAATTGGTATACCTACCAATCCAGCCCTACTAAGGATTGAATTCAACTGAATTAAATTAAATTGAACTGAAATAAACTTAATATGTTTGAATTGAAAATTTTGAATTGAAATTAAGTTTGATGTAATTTAATTTTAAAATATTGAAATATAAATAAAAAATAAAAATAAAATAAAAAATAGCACTCAAATGAACTTATGAATTTCAACTGAACTTAATAAAGCTAATTGAAAATTAATCCAAAAGAACAAGTCATTCTGTCACAATTAATTATGAACAATTCATTTACACAATTATAAATTAGAAGCTAAATGCCACAATTAGTTTTATAATTTTCAAAATAATTTTTTTATTAGAAAATTAAAAGGTTAATAAAAAAAACTGTTAACATTATATCACTTAATTACAGACAGTAAATCATTGAAAATATAGTATAATTATGAAATTTAAAACAACTTGTAACCTAATATATATATATATATATATATATAGGGCACTTCTAAGGTACATTGAATGTACGATACTTTTTTTATATTTCAACGATCAGATTTTATTAAGTAATATGAACCGTACAGATTTATTAAAGAATATAATACTTAGAGTGGATATTACAACATACAATTATTATCTTCTGTATAAACTAACCTATCAAACAGGTTAATATTTTGATTTTTCAAAGCATTGTTAACAATTTTGTAAGTTAATAAAAAAAATAAAAAATTCTAATATTTTATTTAAAAATAAAATATAAAATTATATTTTACTCTTACTAAAAAATATAATGCAAATAATTAAAAATAAAATAACATTTTTATTTAAACAAAAAATTAAGAATATAAAAAAGTAATTATTCAAATATATAAAATTAATAATACATATTTTCTTGTCATAAAAATACTTCGTATTTTAAAATATAGTATATATTAATTCGAATCCAATGAATATTTTTATTTTTTCAGAATATTTTTATAATTAAATTTCTCATTTTTATTTGTAAGAATATATTGTGTTTGCACAACTTTAATTTTTGGCCTAATTTAAATTTATTTCTTTGCGCAAATTTTTATTTTTGTTTTTAATATTTTTATTTGTGATATTGTTTGCGCAATATTTTTTTTAGAATATAATTTATATTTAAAAATATATTTAAATATTAATATTTTTTTTTTAAATAATTTTTAGATGAATATATTATTATTTGTACTATTTAATTAAACTAATCAAGTATTTAAATATTTTTTTTTATTTTAAATAGTTTTATAAAAGTATTTTATATTATATTAATAAAACTGGCTATAACAGTTACTCTCTATTTATTACTTAGAAAATTAATTTTAGTTGTAATCATATATGGTAATGTGTATAGTAAAAAATTGAATTGTCATTAGTTTAATGGTTATGTTATAAATTTACGATCCATTCAAATTTAAGAAATGTACTGTAGTATTCTCCTATATTATATATATATATATATATATATATATATATATATATATATATATATATATATTAATTTTATTAATTATTTATTTGTATTATTTTCATTTTATATGCTAAATTTTTTGTTTTTTAGGGGTTACTCTCTTTTCTTGAATCTTGAAGAAAAAATGGAATCTTTATTAATTTTTTAAGTCCTTTTTTTCTTGGTTTCCCCTTTTCCCAATTCTTTGGGGATAGAATCATATATGGTCCCTCCGAGAAAAGCCATTTTCATAAACGGACTTTATCTTTTTTTTTTATCAGATATGGTCCATTGGCTACTGTTCCGGCTGAAAAACTCACGTGAATCGCACGTGACTTGTTAATGGCGCCGGGAAGATGACTTGGCTCGTAATTAGTGGTTAATTTGCCACATCATATGACTAATGCCTGGGCCCACAGTGTTTGGAAACAAATTAAATCGAATTGGGGCATTTTCATCTTTCAGAACCCTAATCTCACACCCGCTCTCTTCTCTCTCTGATTCTGAAACTCCAGCGTCGCCCATATCGAATTCGAGAACAAGATTGAAAGTTCGCGACGAAAGCATCTCAGGTAATTCAATTTGAAATTTCTGATTATTTCTCCTCCTCTCAAAATCGCTCTCTGTGGAATTTTGGGAATTCTTGAAACATTTGATTTTCAACACTCGTCTGTGTGACTTTTGGCAATTTCAGAATGTCTACGAACTCAGAAAATTCGCGCACAATGAATATTGGGTTTCCTAGCCGATTCAAGTTCGAAAACAAGCTCTGTAGCTACTGTGGAAAGAAGCTTCAGGTTCGAATTTCCGCAAGTGCAAAAAATTACCAGAAGTTGTTCTACTATTGTGATGTGCACACTTTCCAGTCATGGTGCAATCCAATCAATGATGAGGGCTGTGATAATGATGAGGGCTGCGATAGCTATGATAACAAGATGATTCCATCTAAGGATGTGAAGTTGTTGAAGGATGGTATGAAGCTGTTGAAGGATGGCATGGCTAGAGTTGATACTATTTTACAGCTTTTGAAAGTAGTGTTGTTCTTGTTGATTGTGGGCATAGCAATGCTTGCTAGGATGTGATTCTTATTTGGTGTTATTATGCATTTTGAAGGATTGTTATTTGAAAACAATGTAATTCCTATGGTTTTATCTAAATTTGTTTAAGACATTGATTTTTGTATCATAATTTTTGCATCAAATCTAAAAGAACCTGTCAATAATAGTCAATAACTGTCATATTCACACAAAGTAGGACACAATAACAGGTTTTTTACCACAAATTAAATGCCCATAATAACAAAAGCAAGGCACATCCATACCAGTTTTAACCTACAAAATACATGCCCATAAATAACAAAAGCAGGGCATATCATAACCAGTTTTAACCTACAAAATACATGCCCATAACTAACATGTGCAGGGCATAATCAGTTTTAACCTACTAAATACATGCCCATAAATAACAAAAGCAGGGCATATCCATTGTTCAGAACCCTAAATCACCAACATACTATTTCAACCTAGCTTTCCTTATCCCTGCCTTCATCTCTGCATTTTGTAGCAAACATTGGTCTGAACCTCATTGGCCTTTTTCCAAGCAGTGGCATAGTAGGGTATTTAGGAGTTGATGATGGCCCTTTTAGCTGTTCCCAGGGGCTTGGTCCTTGCAGTGATGGAACCATTGGCTCTCCTGTGTTGAAGTCATTAAGCAAGGCTTCAAACTGTGAATCATCTTCATCATATAACCCTCTGCTGCTCATTGTAGTAGCTGGAAGCTTACTTTTCTTGAGTTCCTCTCTTCTAAGCCTCAGTGACTCTCTTATAGAAGCTTTTGTGGTTCTCCTCACCTTTACATAACAAATAGTATAAGATAATATTTAACAAATGTGTAAGGTAACAAATTAAAGTGAAAAATAGTATAAAATTAACCTGCAATTTCTGATTCACCTGGGGTGGTTGAATTGTTGATTCTTGTGTCTGAATCTCAGGAAGGGCAGTTGAATCTTGTGTGAACACTTCTGGAAAAGCACTAGATGCTTGAGTCATTACTTCTGGAAAAGCAGTTGAATCCTGAGTCATTACTTCTGGAAAAGCACTTGGTGCTTCTGGAATTACATCTTCAGGAACATCAACCCTCATCTCCTCATTCACCCTAGAAGACTCTCCATGTTCAGTCCCAACAACCTTTTTGCATGTTGGCTTTGTGTGCCCTTCTACACCACATTTAGAACACTTTATCACTCTCTTTTGTCTCTTCAACCTCACAGCAGTCTTACTTTTCTTTGCATTTTTTTTTCCATTCTTGATCTCATCAATCTCTGGCCTCCTAAGCTTTTGTTTTCTTCCTCTTGTTTTACCAAAGTTTGGTGGCATAGGAGGTATGAACATAGTTTCAGCCCACTCTACTTGTCCAGTCATAGGGATAATGGCCTCTGCATACACCTTCTTATACATTTCCACACTGTAACATTCATGTACATAGTGCTTGGGATCCTCACCTTGGTGAACTAATGCAGACATTGCATGATTGCAGGGTAGACCACACAACTCCCAAACCCTGCATGAGCACTTCCTTTCCTGTAAGTCCACTGCAAACTGCTCTTGATTAGGGCACTGGATTTGATAATATCTGCTATCTGACTTCACTGGAATACAAGTATTCATTCTGTCCATTGCTTCCCTGAGCAACTTCACAGCAGATGGAGTTAAGTTGCCTTTCCACCTATTTGCTTTGTCCCTGTTTGTCTGGAATCTCTCCATCATATACTGCCTAATCCACTCAAACATTGTCAGTATAGGTTGATCCCTTGCATCTAATATAGCTGAATTGAAGCTCTCACAACCATTGTTCAACACCATTGCACATTTGGACTTCACACTGAAATGTGACATGGACCAGTGTCTTGGGTCTTTGTCACTCAACCATTTAGCAGCATGCTCATTAAACTTCCTGAACCTCTTCATTCCTTCATTGAAGGTCCCAACAGTTGTACACCTTGCCATCCTTTCCACTTGTTTTTTAAAAGCTTCTCCCCTGAAACCACCAGAAGCCATATTGTTCTCCATGTGCCTCACACAAAACCTGTGCTCAGCATTAGGAAAGATCTCTCCCATAGCTAGAATCAAACCTTTTTGTTTGTCTGAAATGAATGTATAGTCCTCTGACCTTCCAATTTGCAGGTCACTTCTAAGCATTGTCAAGAACCACTGCCATGTTTCTTTGTTTTCAATAGACACCACAGCAAAGGCTATTGGGAAAAGCGCATTGTTAGGGTCAACTCCCACAGCAGACAGTAGAATACCACCCCTTGGCCCTTTCAACCAGCAACCATCAACACCTATGAATGGCCTGCAGTACTTGAAGCCCTTCTTGCAAGCATCATAGCAGATATACAACTTGCTGAATTTTCCCTCCTCATCAATATCAAGAACTGTAGTTGTACCAGGGTTTGATCTTCTCAGCTCCTGACAGTAGTCCCACAACTTGCTATATTGAATATCAGGAGTTCCATGAAGAATCTTCATTGCATGAGCCCTTCCTCTATATGCTTTTTGCTTGGAAACATCAACATTGAAGTTCTGTATCACCTCTTTCCTCCAACCCCTAACATCCCTTTTAGGATCACACTGGAACTCAGACAAATGTCTCTTCCCTAGCCAACTGCTTGTCATATTTTTCACATGAAATGTTGGGGCACATGTGTGCTCTGAGATATATGTTCTAATCACCCAAGTCTCCTCCCCTATGGTCTTGATTGCATGGCAGGCCCATTCACACCCCTCTTCACTACATCTTGCATAAACTCTCTTCTTGTCATTTTTCTTAAAAATCAGGCTTCTTCTGGTGTTGATTGCATGAGAGTTAATTGCTTCTTTGAACAATTCTTTGTTCTCAAATTCCATGGCCAACTTGAAGTCAGGAGTGAATACCACATCCCTATTAAACTTGATTACCTCCTGAACCCCATCATTCTCCTCATCTGACACTAGGGGATATTCATGACCCTCAGTAGCAATAATATCCTCCTCCTCAGACTCTCCTGACCCCTCAATATCACTGATTGAGTCATCATCCACATTGTTATGCCACTCAACATCATCACCAACATATACATCATCACCTCTCTCTTCAGTGTCCAATGAGAAGTTGCTGTCTTCAGAATCTGACAAGTCAACCACAGCTGCATTCTCAGGAGCTTTCCCCAATTCAACATCATTTTTTTCCTTTGGCACAGCAGCCTTCTCCAATTCAACATCAACACCAACATATACATCATCACCTCTCTCTTCAGTGTCCAATTCAACCTCATTCAGACCCTCACATTGTTTAGCCCAATCATCCAGTGCATCCTCCACATCAACATCCTCCACATCAACCTCATTCTGGAAATTTAGTTCACATTCTTTAATCCAATCATCTAGTGCACTCCCCACAGCAGGATTCTCCTCACAAGCATCCTCCACATCAACATTCTCCTCAATAGAATCCTCATCAACAGCATCCTCCTCACTGGATTTGTCTTCAACATCATACTCCACATCAACACTCTGTTCAACAGTTTCAGGAATTTCAACACAAAGCTCCAGTTGCTTACTACCCTCACATTCTTTCACCCAGTTTAGTAAATCTTCATCAGTACTTAACAGCTTCTTCTCGCAGTTCAAAATAGCATAGTAAGCTTTGGCCTCAGTTAACCCTAATTGCTCACAGCGCATATTCAATTTGAACATGGTCACATCTGACCTAGGGTTGACAAACCTATCCACCACACTCTTCCCTCCATAATACATGTAAGAAGGCTTCCCAACATACGTAACTCCATAACGCAGCGTCAAAGAGTAAAGATTCCTACTCTTCGTCGTGTAATAACTCCTGCTTGAAGAGACCCTGCTGGAAGAGACTCTCTCCGACGCGCCGCTACCCCCAGGGCTGCTCCCAGAAGCAACCATTTCAGTTTATTTGTATGCAATGTGAAAATTTAGGGAGAATTTGGTTCAGAGATTTCTAGGGTTCATATATTTGGGGGTGAATGTATTGAGTTTTGAAATGAAAAATCTGTTTTTTTTTGTTAAGTAAATCGAATTCTTAATGCAAATATACATTCAGCCTTCTGATACAGGATAATTACATGACTGCCATTGCGTTTTCCCTCCCTTTTATCCGCCAAAACTAATGTGGCAAATTAACCACTAATTACGAGCCAAGTCATCTTCCCGGCGCCATTAACAAGTCACGTGCGATTCACGTGAGTTTTTCAGCCGGAACAGTAGCCAATGGACCATATCTGATAAAAAAAAAAAGATAAAATCCGTTTATGAAAATGGTTTTTCTCGGAGGGACCATATATAATTCTATCCCAATTCTTTGCTACGAAGAAGAAATGGCTGTGGACTATTCCAAAAGAAGCCGCCCAGCAGTTCCAGGCTTGGATGGAGGAAAGGTATTTATCTATTAATTAATTGTTATTATTAAAACTTCTTTGGATTACCCGCTTAAAAGAACGAACACACCAGTATATATATGTTTTCCATATACTCTGTTTTTTTAGGTATTTACTACTCCCCTACAATCGGAATATTGAAGAAGTTATAGTATTTTGAGTGTGTGTAACTCTGCATTTGAGGGGCTGTGTGAATTTACTTATTCTCATACTCATTTTTGCATTGATGAGAAAATTACTACCTGATTGCAAATTTTGTTATTTGGTACTCATGTATTCTACATAAAATCAGTCGAAGCTTGTCGCCCAATCACAACACCTTTGATGCGTTGAATAGGGCAATCTATCAATCAGCAATACGCGAATTCGTAGCTCACTGGATACAAATTGATTGAAAAGCCACAAATGAACTTAAGAATATATATTGTGATTACCTCTTCCATTTTACATTCTTGTGGTCTTACTAATTGAGCCCCATTTTTCGACAGGGCCTTCCCGTTTAAAAACACTTCTGCGCGAACCAGTCGAGCCTGTCAAACATGTTATGCAACTTGCCGGAGGATACCTTTCAAGAATCGATTATGGACCTCGGAAATTTGACCATTAATTCTTGAGGTGAGAAATCAAACTTTCTTATTAATGTTGTATTTTATTTGCCTTTGAAGTTAGTTTGTTTATCCTTTATAAGCAATCTAATATATATATTCCAAAACATGAAAGATTTGATCAGTGTACAATGCCCTTTCATGAATACCCTAACATATAACAAACAAAAAAAAAAATAACAATATTGTTTTTTTCCTTCTAATTTCTTTACAATATAAACCATTCTCTTCAGAAGTTAATTTAACTAGATGGCTCCCCAGCTTCATCATCCCCTTTCCCCTCGCGCCATTTTTCCAATTCCACCTCGACTAGCTTTCTCGCATCTTCCGACATCTCTGCCCTCTTCACAGCATCCTCTATTTCCGATTTCATCTCTTCGTTTTCTCTCGTCATCACCTCCACTTTCCTCGACGCTTCATTCCCACTCGCAGTTATCGTCTCCAGCTGCGCCATTAGAGTCGCCACTTTCTCGTTCGCTCGATTATTGCAGTCCTCGATCTTTTGGTTCATTGCCTCAAACTCCTCAGCCGACAACCTTATCCTCCTCAAAGACCCCTGACCATTCGCTTCAGCCCCAATCCCGTCGTTTCTCGGGGATTCGTGTATCTTCTCGTCAGCCAGCTTCTCCGCAGCAACTGCAGCCTCGACTTCTTTCAAAGCAGCTTCGAGCTTCTCGTCTACTTCTCGAGCCTCGATATTCGCAACCTCAGCTTCTTTCCTCAACATCATAGCTTCCTTATTCAACCCTTCTGCTTCGTCTCTACCTCTCTCGGCTTCGGCTATTAGCTTCTCCAAGTTCGACCGCATGTCGTCCCAAATTGCGCTCCCCGACTTAGCCATCTCGAGCTCCGTCTTCTTGCTCTCCAAATCCTTTTTCATCCCCTCGACTCTCGACTCCAACTCCACCGCTCTCCCCTCGCTCTCCGAACGCCTCCTCCTCGCCTCCTCCAACTCCAACCTAACCGAATCCACACGCTCCCAAATCCCCCTCTTCTCCTCGACGATTCCTTCTAGCTCCCTCCTGTTAAAATCGAGCTCCGAAACCGCATCTTCCAAAGATCGCAAGTCCGAAGTCCTCACATCCTCCAGCTGCTCCCTCAAGATCGCAATCGCCCCGTTCGCCTCCTCCAGCTTCTCCTCGACAGCCGGGCCCACGTTCCCCTCCCTCAGACGCTCGATCTCCCTCTTCGCCTCCTCCATCGTCAACCTCCGAACGAGCGCGTAAACCTCCTTCTCCGTGCTGACCCTCAAGTGCTCCTCCTCTGCCTTCAAAGACTCGACCCTCACCTGCCCGAGCGTCTCTCTGAGATCCTCGGCTTCCTTCGAGAGCCGCCCTTTTCTCGCAAGGTTCGCCCGCGTGGCGCGGTGGGCCCCCTCCTGCTCCTGGAAGGCCGCCAGCTTGGCCTGGAGGGCGGCGTCCACGTCCTGCCTGAGGCTGGTGAGCTCCTGCTTGCTGGCGATGAGCTGGCCGGCCGAGGCCTTGTAGGCGTCGTGCTCGGTTTTCATGTCGAGCTTCCACTCCTCGTTCTGCTCCTCGACCAGCTGCTGGGAGCGGCGCTTGGCGTCCTCGGTTTCGTGGATGGCGGACTGCTTCGACTCGCTGAGGGCCTCGAGGGTGTTGGTCAGCTCCTGGAGGGTTCGGTTGGCTCGGCTCAGGTCCCTCGAGGCTTGGGCCTTGGCTGACTCGATGGCTCGGAGCTTGTCTTTGTAGTGGTCGAGCTCGCGGAAGATCATGTGGTGTTGAGTCTCTTTCTCCAGGAGTTGTTGCTGCATGCAAGCGGAAAACGAAATTAAGTTTGTTATGTGGCGTTTTGGTTTGTTTCGTAAGTCGTAAAAGTCGAACCTCTTCGGCTTGAATGGTCTTCTTGGTGAGAGGCCTGTCCTTTGGGGACATGACAGGTGGCTTTTCCTTGGGAGATATGACATCGCCGAATAAACTCACAGCGGCTCGGACTGATTTAATGGGGGCTCGGGTGTCGATTTCTCCCACGTCGGTTTTCGGGGAGCTTGTGGAACCTGGAGACGACTCCGGGTATGAAGGGGAACCGACGGGGGGGCCTGGAGAGGTTGAACCGAACCCGTTTTGCCATGATTTAACGCGAAAACCAAACATAGTCTTGTTGTTTTTGTCCTGGGAACTGCATGTAAATCATATATGGTTAGACTCCAGAATTTGTCATTGTTCTATATATCCAGATAGTTTTACCTCAGGTCAACTGCATTTGGCATTGGGGAATATATGATGAATCTGTTTTAATATTTTTTTACTGTGAATAATATTGAAATTTGTTTTTTCATTATTTTTTCTTCCTTGGTCTTGAATCTATATGTGGAAGGCCTGTTATTGTGCCCCGATATTTGAGATCTTCCATTAAACCTTTTTATTTTTTTTATTTTTTGCAAAATAAAAATGATAATAACCTCATCATTCTGACTTCCAAATATTAGGGTCATTCTTTTTTTTATAATCACTAAAAATGATTTAACTTAAAATTTAAAATATTCAAATAGTTATTTTTAATAGAGTCCTGTGGATTTTTGGTCACATTTATAAGAATTGTGAGTTTTTTGTGCTCAATTATAAGAGCATGAGTTTTTTACACCAATTGCATTTGAAGTACCTATTATACCCTTGAAAGTAAAAGAAAAAGACAAGAAATAAAAATTATTGGTCCCCACTTTTTTTTTTACTCTTCTCTCTCTCTCTCTCTCCCCGTAACCCCAACCCCAAACCCGCCGCTGCACAATTTTTTTTCGATTTCGAATCAACGGAGCAATGTCATCGTCGGCGACGCCATCTGATTCCGAGCATGAGGAAGAACAACAACAACAAGAACCGAGTCTCCAACCTCCGGTAATTCCCGAATCCGAAACCCTTTTTTCGATTTTTTTTTTTTTCGAGAATTCGAGCAATGTGATGGATTATATGGTGATTTAGATGTTTGGTTGAGTTCTTAGTAGTGTTATAAGTGATTTAGAACTGTAATTTTGAGTTGAATTGTCTAAAATTGCGATTTCTGAAATCTGTTCTTGGCTGCTCGATGGCAGTCGATTAGTACCATCGACTAACCCCATCGATCAACCCATCGAGCAACCTATTCGATTAACTTCATCGACTAGTCAGATTGGTTGGTCGATTTGGTTACTCGAATTGGTTGGTCGATGTGGGGTTGGTCGATGGTGTTACTCGAAAACGTTGGTCGATGGTGTTACTCGAACACGTTGATCGATGGGGTTACTCGAAATAGGTTGGTCGATGGAGGCAGAAACTTTTTTTTTTTGTTTGTTTTGATCCTATTAATCTGTGTTTAATCGATTCGGTTCTCCATTTGTGCAGGCTGGTTTTCGATGGAGGAGACCGGATTTCGTCGACATTTCGAGGGCGATAAATTGCGGCGATCGACGCGGCGTTCTGAAAAACGTACGAGAAGTTCTGATGGAGGTGGGTGGAGAAGAGGGCCTCGCGGAGTACGAACAGACGTATCTCTTCATTCAGTTCCTTTCCATGCCCAGTGCAGACCGATCGAACAAACCTCTGCACAAACTGCTATCGAGAGAGATCGTTAGCAAGAGCAGAATACCAGACTTTGAGCACTGGTTTGCCATCGGGGATCGTATTGTGAAGTTCCGAGCACAAGAATACGCCCTGATCACCGGCCTGCGCTTCGGGGATAGTAACTTCGATCCCACAAACAAAGGCCATGAAGCTCCCATTACAGGCATCCATCGGAGGTTATTCCGTTGCAGAGTGATGAAGATTGAAGCACTGCTGAGTTCGTTCAATGGTCTGCGGATGGGCCACGAGCTAGGTGATTATTTCAAGGTTGCCAACATCCTGATTCTCTACTTCGTTCTGATTGGTCGAGAGAAACTGGATGTCGAGAACTGGGTCTGGACACTGGTGGAGGATCACGATGGCTGGGAGTGGTTTCCTTGGGGTTCTTACACGTTCCAGAACTTCTCCCACTACATCAGCATTACTGGGATGGCAGCTGATCAGGCCGAGAAAGCGGCTTATCACTTTTACGGTCCAGTTTGGGCCTTCCAGTGTTGGGCCTTCGAGGCCTTTCCTGCTTTAGGGAGACAGTGCGGTACTCGGAGCCGAGAGACGCGAAGGCCCCGGTTTTTGCATTGGACGCAGAGGAAGACGAACTTCGATTTCACGGATTATTTCGAGGATGAGCAGGTAACCGTCAATCTGTTTTTGTTAATAATTTTGAATTAATAATTTTATCGATTATCTAATAATTTTTTTTTAATTGTTTTCTTTTAGCTTGAAGTTCACGAGACCCTCACACCGACACCGGAGGAGGAGGAGATGATGTATTACCGGAGTTTGACGGAGGCCGGTGAGCTTTATGCCGTCCCGTACCAGCCTCCCCTCCGCTTAACTCACGCAGCGGCAGCGGCGCCGGCACGAGCACCGGCACCGAAGAAGCAGATGGAGAAGAAGAAGAAGAAGAAGCTTGTGGATCGTGTGGCCGAAAGCGTGGCCAAGACATTCAAGAAGGCGGCGACAGGTATCCGCACGCGTGACGATGTCACGCCCAGCTCTTCAACAGAGAGACTAGAGAGACGTAAATCTCGGAAAGCTCGACATGCTTCTCCGCCTCCTCGACATGCTTCTCCGCCTCCTCGACATGCTTCTCCTACTATTCCTCCTCGAGGTTCTTCTCCTCCTGCTCGAGATGCTACTCCTCCTGAGTCTCGAGCTCCTCCTGCATCTGAGAGAGTGGTGGACGATGATCCACCTATTTATCGTCGGAGTGACCTCGAGAGGATCTTGTTCGACACGTCCGAGAAGGGATTCACGACTCACATCGTGAAGGCCGTCACGGAGAGCGTGACGAAGAGTGTCACGGAGAGCTTGCTCTCCAAAATGAAGGGCTTCTTCGGTATGAGACGACACTCGCAGCCACGGCCTTATCCCTCGAGGCCAGTGTACGAAGAGCCTTCCTCGCCACCTCAGACTTCACCTCCTCGTCATTCCTACCACGCATCGGACATTGCTGAGACTTCTTTGAGCAGAGCACCAGCTCGATTCTCGACGTCGGCGATGCCTGACCCTCGGTATTCATATGCAGACGCTGACGCATGGATGCGTTACCGCATGCAGCCCCAGCCTCAGGTGCCTCCGGCCTATCCGTTTGAGTATCCATTCGAGAGTTACCAGATGCCGGGTCCATTCGGTCCATTCCAGGGTCCAGTCTTTCCATTCCAGGGTTATCAGATGCCGCCACCGGCCTATCCATTTGAGTCCCCCAGCTACCGCACGCCTCCGTCGATTGTTCCTTTTGATCTGGAGACGTCCAGCACTCCGACACCACCTGTTGTGGTCGATGTCGAGACCCATACTGGGAGGACCTTTGATATCTTCTCACAGCCAGCGGCTGATGACGAGGAGGATGACGACGAGTATGCCGGGGACCTCGGGTGTTTCAGTGACGAGGATGACGACGACGACTAGGAGGGTGACGAGTCCGAGCAGGATGCCGGGGAGAGCAGCCTCGGACCTCGTGTTGTTCAGCTTTCCAAGTTCCTGCGTAGCCCTTTCATCCGACAGTTCACCAGGGCACGCGGTAGAAGAAGCTGGAAGCTGTACGATGTGTACAGAGCAACGGGGCCCGATTCCTGCGTTAGGGTGAGGTGCTGTGATGATTTGATCCTTGATCAGAAATTCTTCGACGATGTGGAAAATCCCTTTGTTTGGTTCAGCTCTCAGGTAATATTTTAAATTATAACCTTGTTAATTTATGTTTAAATATTAACAATGTGTCAATTTTCAGGTGCTCGACTTGTATATTGCGTTCATGAAAGTGAAAATCAGAACTAGGACAGGGGTGAAGGGTTACGTGAAGGACTTTACGCACCAGATCTTCGGTCCCGACTTATACGTAAGTGAATGTCTTTTATCTATGTTAGTTATATTTTACTTTTATCCTGTTCTTACTGACATAAAATTTAATATTTATGTCATTTTCAAAGAATGATTTCTGCATCGAATACGGGAAACTGAAGCATACAGGGACTTCGAGTGATTTCGAGAAGAGATACAAGAATTGGCAACCACCTAAGCGTTTGCTAGACATTGTCGAAGCGGGTCCGGCTCGTGGTGAGCATGGTTGGTACAATATCCGTCAGGTATGTTAACTGAATTAGGTTAATCTTTGGTTTCTATGATTTCTTATATTTTCATTGTTTGTATTTTCAATGTTTGTTTGTAAGGTGGCCATGATTTGCAACATTGATAACATTCACTGGGTCGTGGCGGTCATTGATTTCGAGAACTGGACTGTCGAAGTGTATGATTCATTGTGCAATCTCAGAGCCGCACAGCTGAAGCCCCTGACAGATTTGTTGCCTCGATTGTTGAGATGCGGACACTGGTGGGACCAGCACTCGTACCTGTAAGTTTCGTTCATTTCACTGTGTAGTGTAGTTTTTTTTTCTAATATGATATTGACGTGAGAAGTGTTTCATTCATTTCAATGTTTTATGTTTCAGGGAGCGTAAGAGGTGTGCTTTCAAGTTTAAGCTGATGCCCAGGGCTCAACAAATAATCCAACCCGACGGAAACTCGTGTGGGCCGATTTGTTGCATGTACCTGGATCGGTTGTTCAACAAGAAACAAACTCACGAGGACAAGACTATTGATCTTCCTTACATCGTTAAGTATAGAAAGTACATTGCTAGGATGATTTATTGGTTAGCTCAGGAGGCATACACGGAAGAAGACGTACGAGCTTAGTATTTGTGTTTGAATATACTTGTTTAGGATGATTTATTGTTTAGTATTGTTGGTATTTTTGTCTTGGATGTGTTGTATATTGAATGTTTGGTTAGAATGTTGCAGGTTTGGGTTTAAAAATGTGTAAAAAAGTCATTTTTCATTCTGCCCAGAGGTTACTCGAATGGACTGTTCCATCGAGTAACCATCGAGTAATCAAGAACAGGTCCATCGATTAACGTATAATCAGGCCTGAATCTGCAAAAGTACTCTAAAACGGTTACTCGAAATAGGTTAATCGATGGGGTTACAAGATGAGGTTAATCGATGGTGTTACAGGATGGGGTTAATCGAATTGGTTACAGGATGGGGTTACTCGAATGGACATCATCCTGTAATCATAAATCTCCAAGGTTGGTCGATGGTATGTTACTCGATCAACCATCGACTAACCATCGACTAACCTCCTAAAATTAGTATTTTTGGACCTTTTTTTAGATAATTAAGTTGTTATTTGCACTAATAAGTTCAATTTAGAGCCATAAAACATTAATAAAACAGTTTAGATGATCAATCGATTCGTTTAGAGTGAAAACAAGTGAAACGTGGAACATTAGTCATACTTTTCTAAATATCTTAAGTAAGTTTACAACAAACAAACTATGATATTAGTTCAATGTTGACATGTTATGGATTAGAACTCCGAAATTGATCATCAAAACATGTTTAATAAGTGTTTTTTATCATTAAAATGAAGTTACATACTCAAAAACACAATTAGAAATTAAAGAACGGCCTTAAAATTGAAAAAAAAGGGTACTGTTCTTAGTTACTCGATGGTTACTCGATGGTTACTCGATGGTAACCCTAATGTACTCGATGGAAACCCTAATGTACTCGAAAGGGTTAATCGAATGAAGGGTTAATCGAATGCAGGGTTACAAGATAGGGTTACTCGAATTGGTTAATCGATGGGGTTACAAGATGAGGTTAATCGATGGTGTTACAAGATGGGGTTAATCGAATTGGTTACAGGATGGGGTTACTCGAATAGGTTGCAAGATGGGGTTACTCGAATAGGTTACAAGATGGGGTTACTCGAATAGGTTAATCGATGGTGTTACAAGATGGGGTTAATCGAATTGGTTACAGGATTGGGTTACTCGAATTAGGTTAATCGATGGGGTTAATCGAATTAGGTTACTCGATGGTGTACAGAATATGCAGAATGCCTTTTCTGTTTTTTTACATCCCCTAACCTGCAAATCACATAGGTATAACAACAACCGCAAATATCCAAAGAAACACACTGCATATATCCAGAAACAAGATAACAAATCAATCCTAGTCATACGATGTAACGAGAAACACGATAACAAATCAACCAAACACAAGAAGAGCCCTCAATCCACACGCATCGGACATTTTGTTTTTGTGTGTCCCTCGATTCTGCAAATGTTGCACTTTTTCTTCTGCCTTCTTCGACCCGATTCTTGCGTTCCTGAGGCTTCCGGAGGGACATTCAAATCAACGCCTGCAGGAGGGATGTAAGCCTTGCAGTTGCGTATGTTATGTCCTACGCCCTTACATTTCGTACACACCTGCACACAAAGACGCGGTATTAGGTCTTTACTCAAACTAATGACGACACAATATTAGGTACGAAGAACAAACCTGAACACGACGAGCAGACCCAGATCCCTCAACTGCAGAACGAACCCGACTCATCCGCGGACGTCCAGCCTGACTAACCACTTCCGGTGGAAGACACACGTACGAAGCTACTTCTGGAGGGACAACCCAATCATCAACGTGTGGTACTGGCACAATAGGAGTCGCATACATCTCTCTCAAGCTGCTTTGCTTGAAATAGGGGCCGACGAAATCGTACAATGAAAATCTAGCCCGTCTACACAAAGTATCAGGTTAGTGGCATTAATTAATTGAATGTTTAAAATTAAAAAAGAAGATGTAAGGAAACCGATATCATACCGTATAGCGGCAGCAGCATGACGACACGGAATAAGGTCTAAGTCGAACTCCCGACAGTCACACGTGCGTCTCGCGATATCTACGAGATAGGACCTGCCGTTTTCCTCAACTCTGAACACGGTCCCCGCACTGACCTCCCGAACAGGAAAATGATGACTCAACTGATTCTGATTAGACACCTTTGCGAATGCCTCTTCGGTCAGCTCATCCTCTCTCTCGTTAGCCTTCCTTCGTTTCTCGTCAAACCATCTCTCAATCATCGCACGAATCGACTCGAGCATAGCACAAACAGGCAATCGTCGTGGCCATCTGATAGCAGCGTTGAAGACTTCGGCCGCATTCGATGTCATGAAACCATATCGTCGTGCAGCACATTTCGACCTTGCCCAGGTCTCAACACCGAGTCCAACGAGGCGCCTATAAGCACCGTCTCCACTGGCTTTCTCCAAATCAGATAAATACTTTTCAAACTCATCCTCTCGATAACAGTAGGCAGCTTTGTGTACAATTGTGACCACATGAGAGCGGTACATTGCTAGATTCTTCTCGAGGTGGTGACAGCACAACGCACGGGTTGCGTGGGGATAGGCACTCCGAATGGCATTCGCGATGCTCTTGTGCTGGTCGGACACAATGAGCAGATCGTCTCCATCGTAGCAAAGCCTGAGGTTCTCTAGAAACCACGTCCACTCCAGGTCATTCTCAATCGGACCGATACCAAAGGCAAGCGGGAAAATCTGCTCGTTTCCGTCCTTCGTGACGGCAACAAATAACACACCACTGTTTTTCCCCTTCAAATGAGTGGCGTCGACTACTATGATGGGACGCAGAGTGCGCTGCTGAAATGCACTAATGCACTGCCCAAGTGCAACAAACATGTGACAGAACACGCCCTCACTGGTCGTCTGAATCTCATACCGAGTCCCTGGATTGCATTCTTTCAGCACGTGCAGATATGACGGGAGCATCTGATATGAATCCTGATAGTTGCCGTACCTCATTTCAACGGCCAGGTTCCTCGTCCGCAGGGCGAAGCTGTAATCGATCACTACTCCGTACAATCTCCTCAGATAAAAAATCATCGTCTTCGGCTTCAGTGTGATCTCATCGTCGACTAGCTGACGTGCAAAGTAAGTAGCGGCAACCTTGCTCGACACGTGACGATCGGCAGTCCGACTCAAATCATTGACACACTCGTGATTCAAGTTCAGCCTCATAATCTTCCAGAGTGTTTCGTCATTCCCAGTAGCACACAATTTGAACGGGCACTTCTCAGAACCTTGCTTGCAGACGAACGCTACCCGTTCAGTGGTCGAGCGTTTAGTGGCACACTCCACCATATGCTCCATGTGATACATCCCCACCGCTATCTTCAGATCCGATTTCGTTCGGAATGTCGAGCCGACTGCAATGTGACCATACACCAGTTCGGGAGGCTCGACCGATCGCAATGGAACCGCGGGGTCAAACTCCGGCAGTGGAATGATCCAGTTGCGCAGTGGATTATTCTGAGCATTCTGAGCTGCTTCGGGATGCTCGCCGGCTCCCACACTAGAACTCGAGGACAGATTACGGCGTGACAGAATATTTGTGATGACCCGCGGCTGTCTAATCCATTCTGTCCATTCAGTGGTCAACGACTGCAACAGATCGGTCTGACGAGCTTCTTCGTCGTCCTCGGAATTCTCAGCATGCCTCTCGCCCTCGGTCGGTACATCCGGATCCACTTCTGGAATATTCACCTCGGGGGCATTTGGTTGTGCCTCCTCTAGCATCTCGGTGACGAAAATGAAACAATCGTCCTTTTGCTCGTCTAGCATGCGGGATACATCGTCGTCGCTAAGCAAAGGACACCGCACGCTCCTAAAATCATTGCCTCGTGTTAAGATGAACAACATGTACTCGATATTCGGCGGAGGGCGCAAAACGGCACGAATCTGTCTCACAAGACCATCGAGGGTAAGTTGATCCCTCCTGAAGAAAAGGCACATATCTATCCCTTCGACGTAGACCGCTCGTTCCCAACGACCACCGTAACGTATCGTGATTCGTTGATTCGACATCTACAATTACAAAAAACATTATTGAATTAGGTTAACTAATACAACATATCCATATAAATCGACGAAACAAACCAAAAAATAAGAAAAAATGCATTTTTTGGCAAAAAACAGGCCCTGTTACTCGAATGGACTGTTCCATCGAGTAACAGGATGGACTGTTCCATTCGAGTAACAGGATTCGATTAACGTCATATGCATTCGATTAACCAATTCGATTAACTAATTCGAGTAACCTCAATTCGAGTAACCTCAATTCGAGTAACCTCACATTACTCGAATCTGTGTTCCTGGAAAGAGGTTACTCGAAACCTGTTACTGGAATTAGGGTTACTCGAAATTTCGAGTAACCTGATTTCGTTTAACCTCAGTCGAGTAATGTTTAACTTCATAAATTCATAGTTACTCGATGGGTTGCTCGATGGTACGCTCCATCGAGTAACCCATCGAGTAACCAGCGCTGAACAAAAAAATCGAAAAAAACTTGAACGCGTACCTCTCGTTTTCGCTCCTTTAACCTCGCGTATGTTCGACGGCGTTTTCCAGGATCTAACGGAGCAACATGATAGAGATTTTATGTGTGGGTTTGAGAGAATTTTTGAATTTTTTTTTGGTTTGGTTTGGTAGGTTTTGTTATGAATATGGATATGAATGCACAATTAAACATACACCAAACCCTCAACTCAACAAAAAATCTGATCTCGTGGGCCCCACAAGTTATTTTGATTTTGTTTTTATTTTATTTGAGATTGTTTTTGTTTATTTTGGATTTATTTAAATAGTAAGGGTATAAGAGACATTTTATGTTCAATTGGTGTAAAAAACTCACACTTTTATAGATGGGGACTTTAAACTCATCTCTTTATCAATTGTGACTAAAAAGTCACATTCCCACTTTTTAATATTCATGCTAACAATTAAATATTATTCTTCCACCATAACCATAAGCATGTATCCAACTTATAAGTTTATTTACCATTTTGCCACAACAATCAAGAATCAATGGTTAATGCTGCTCCTGGTCAAGGTTTGATTTTAAAGTTACTACATACTACTAAATACTAATGCAGCAAAAGGGATTTGTGGAGTTTCTCCATCAGTCTCGATGATTCTGATCAAGACGAACTCCGAGTCCAATTAAGGATAGTTTTTTTAATTTTTTGAATTTCGGGGGTTTGGGTACAAGACTTAATAATATACAGTATATGGGGAACGCAAATTGAAAGGAGGAGGTTAGTAGTTTGTGTCGAGGGATCATGGGATGACTGGAAAATGAGGTTATAATAATTAATTAAATGTTAGTATTACTGAGTTTCAAAGCTATTGTGAGAAGCTTTTAATAAAATCGAGGTGTTGTTTATTATACAGGAAGCCTTTGCTAAGATCGGGAAAGATTTCACGATCATGATGGTTCTTTCTTCGGGTATCTATCGATATAGGTTTATTATTGATGGGGAATTGAAGTGCTCCATGGATCAGCCGTGGGAGCAGGATGACTCTGGAAATGCTTATAATCGTTTAGATTTGCAGGTAAGTTTTTTTCCGTCTCGTGGGTTCACTTCTTATGTGGTGTTAAACCATGTCTACATGCATAAAGATAGGTCCCACCCGTCTGCGGTGGTACTCTGGTCGACTAACCGGTTCTTGTCCAAATACGTGACTGTGGTACTTTACAAGGCCATACATAGCTAGAAAAAAAATTGCACTTCAAAAGTAGTACTAGTATTATTAGTGTATTAGTTAGTTTGGATTGATCTCAGTTCTCTGTATAATTGATTGATACTTTGATAGTAATATTTGAAAGGATCCAAAATGAAAAAGAAAAACATAGGTAATATGAACATGTTGAAAACTCTGATTTTGATTTGACATTCAAGTTCATGGGCAAGTTTTATTTTTTACTCCTATTTACTAATTATTTCTTTGCTTGTTACTCCTTGTTAGTATAGTTGATAAATCTCCATCAATTATCAAGTTAGAAATGTTCTTAAAACTCATTGTTGACAAATTTCAAAAAGTAAAACTTGCCCATTTTCTAAATTATAATTCACGTATTAATTTTGAAGTAAATTATCTTTTATACCCAATATACCCTTCCATTTTACCAACAATAAGTCAATAATAAACAAGTTTTTCAACTTTTCATTGGTTTGTTAAGGAGTTCAATGGAAAATTATACTCCTTCAACATTTTTGTTTTCAAATTGTGAATTTGTGATCATGCAACAAGAAGTTTAGCAAGCCCAATTAAGCAAATAGTTAGGGTCCGTTTGGTTGCTTATAGATAAATAGAAGTTAGATACATTAACATACCTTGTAGGTTGTTTTGTTTGTTTTTCCTGGGCCTGTGACAGATATAAGGCCGCCCTTAATCCCTGTTCCTCTTCAAACTATTTATCAGCCCGAATGGGTAAGTTGAAATGTCATATTTCAACATAACCAAGTACCAAAATATAGTTATCTTGGATTATGTATGGATAACTTGTTTAGCCTACCAAACAAGCATTTAATCTATTGAAAACTTTTATTGTTATTGCCTTATTGGTCATAGATCTACTGCAAGAAATGGTTATACTATTAAATTCATATATTGTCATCCGTCAGATTTTTAGATATGTTCATATGAAGTCTCAAGATGTTAACCTTTTTTTAATAAATTTGCTATTTTTTTTTAAATAAAACTTATCTGGGGTGAGTTTATTGTATTTCAATTCTATCTACGCCTTAATTTATAAAATTATTTGTATATTACTTTGTTCACCAACTCTTATTTTATAACATTATATGTGTGTTAATTTGTTTACTAACCTGATTGAGAACTCCTCAGTTATTATTCAATAATGCAAATAAAATATTTCAATATCCTACAGCAAATAATAACATTTCAATATTTCATAACACAACCGCCAAAATTGATATTTAATAATAATTCTATTTTTCCCATTATATTTTGGTATACCCAATTTGCACTTAGACCAACCTAATAAACCAAGTTTCCAATATATTCATTAGCTTGCTAGGATAAAAAGAAGATTGTACAACTTTTATATATTTGATTATTTTCTATTACCTTTTATTTATTAATTAAATATTTCTCAAGCTAAATGCCAAATGAAAAAAGCTATTTTTAGATTTGATGCTTAAAATGGTGGGCCCAAAAAAAGTTGGCTTTATTAGGTGCGTGAAATGAATACCCAATATATAAGAGTCATGAATGCATATAATTTTGCAATTGAAACTTTAATTAATTGTCAATCTTTCTTTTCTTTTGCTACTGTTATTTCTTCCTCATTGCATCATCATTTCATTGCCATCACCAAATTTTTTGCACCAAACATGTACAAATACTCACCTTGCTTCACTACCAAGTTTAGGTACATCTATTCATTTATATGGGTGCATATTGAGTAGACATGTTCAATATAGGACTTGATTATTTAAGAATATTATTATATATAAAATTGCACAAATAGGTTATGAAAATTGAATTTTTGAATCGACTTGTGACAATTCACGGCTATATATAGTTTGTTTGTTCGATTATATATAGTTTGTTTGTTCGATTATTAAGAGATGATTTGCTTAATAAAATCGCAAACGCACTTTTTGGACTAATGTAAACCTTAACTGCAATTTCTTAATTTTGAGTTCGATCTATGAATTGAAGCCACGTGGCCTAATGGCAAATTGATAATTGATTAGGGTTCGACCATTCGTTCCTGAATTGTATACTCCATTTTGAATACACCTTAGCTTGTTATGGGTTTGCCTGCCATCAGTTTTAGATGGTGACACTATACAGTACATTGATTCTGAATGTGTAAAAGAAAAAACAAAACTCTCGGCCTCAAATAAAGAAGAAAAATGACTTTTCCTCGTGTCCCGTACATTTCACCTCGTGGCCACAAAAAATCGATAGAAATAAAAATGTAATAAGAAAATGAAGGAATGAAAAATAGTCGAAATCTCTACAACAACAATTACTCATGGAAAGATCCATATAACCAAAACAATGTCGACTTTCTTTGACTAAATTACTTATGTATAAACGTATTTTTATACGTAAGAATATGAAATGAATGTTGCTTGTAAGTTGTAAGGTGTAAGATGAATGCACTGTGTTCTACATATTTCTTAAAGTTCATAGATACTTGTAAGATCATAATATCGAAAGTTAATTGTTGCCATTTTTGAGTTTGGAGCTTGGTTTTTGAGTTCTTGAACTACAATTGTAGACCGCCTTAGTTCTTGTAACAATCCTTAACAAATCAATATATAAAACAATAGTACTTGCATAGTATATTTTTCTATTAGCAAGTTGAACAAATTGGTGCAACATAGTTGTAAAGGAATGGTCTTAGTCTAACTTTTGGACTTTAGTTTATTATAGGTATTAGGCGTGAGAATGGAACAGAATTTCAATAATAATTATTTAATGAGTGAATAATAAAGACCGAAGAAAAAAATGTCAAGATTAAGGGTCAACACCAATCAACATCGGATCTCGAATTTCAATTACATTGCATACTATTGTGCTAACTGAACTAATTTAAACTGAAGTAAAAATAAATTGAAAATAATCGTTCTAAAAATTAAAAAACGGTGAAAAAAATGAAAACAGTTTTGTTGATGTTAATTAATACTGTAATAACAAAAGTATATTGATAAGATAAGTCACATGATAATCAAGTGTTTAAGCAACGTATACATATAGATCTCGAAAATTATCCCGATTTTCAACACATTCCTAAGTAATCCAAGAGCCTAATTAAATCTAATCAATGTACTATTAAATTACACTAATATACTTAGTTATGAATTAATTGGAAGAAGAATATTGACAGGTGAGGTATGCTTATCAGTGCCAGCACATGCACAAATACAGACAGAGTAAAAAATCAGCAACACACACATTCATGCACATACTATTTAGTATTTACACACCACCCCCAAAACCCGATCCGCTTAGTGAGATTTGACTCGATAGTTGACACATTTAAATAAAAATATATTTATTTATTTATTTTTAAAATTATAAACACATTTTTTAATTGAATTATTTCATATAAAATTAGTTGGACGTCAATAATTTATACCACAAATAAAATAGAAAACAAATAAACAATACATATTGTCTTGTTGTTGTGTATAATAAAGAATAATTTATTTAGTATACATAGCAGCTACTTTAATTAGAACATACCTTACCCACCACCGCTCTTTAACCAAAGCAATTTTATGGTAACATAAAATTAATTGTATAAAAAGATTCAATCAAATAAAATAAAATAAATATTGGACAAAATTCGTTCAACTAACAATAATAATAATAATAATAAAACAAAAAAAAAGGAAAAAACTAATTTAATTTAGAGAATATTTATTTTCCTTTTGCACAGCTCACTTTACTTGCTTATTAGTTACCACTTTCATACCCAATTTGTTTTCCACCATCAACACTTATCTTTCTCTCTCTCTCTCTACCGACTCGTGTGTAGTTTCTCTCTCTACAAAGTATCTCCTGCAACTAACTCTGCATTCAGATCCGGATTTGTCTCCCCTCACTCATGGCTGTAGAGAAGGTACGCAGCCCGCCGCCCCGATTAATTTATGAATTTGTCACCGTCACGTATTTTCCTTTTTATTTAATTATTCATATTTTTCATGAATTCAGGTGACTGTAATGGTGCTCAAGGTCGATCTCCAATGCTCCAGCTGCTACAAGAAAACCAAGAAAACCCTCTGCAAATTTCCCCGTATGTTTTTTTTTTTTTTTTTTTTTAAATTATTAATTCGTAAAAATTGATTTATAATTTGTGATTGATTCCGATGGATATTTCAATTCAATTAATTTTAATTGTAGAAATTCGAGACCAGATATATAACGAGAAGGCCAACACGGTGACGGTGACGGTGGTGTGCTGCAGCCCGGAAAAAATCCGCGACAAGCTGTGCTGCCGGGGCGGCAAGGCCATCAAGAGCATCGAGATTCTCGAGCCCGCCAAGCCCAAAGAGGCCGAAAAGCCCAAACAAGCCGACAAGCCCAAGGAGCCCGAAAAGCCCAAGGCCCCCGAGAAGAAGGTCACTATAATGGAGCCCAATTCAGGTGGCAAGCCCGTGGAGGCCGAGAAGCCCAAAGATGTCGCAAAGCCCAAGGACGCGGAAAAGCCCAAAGAAGGGGGAGGAGGGGGAGGAGAAAAGCCCAAATCCAGCATGAAGCCCAAGGGCGATGGAGGTCCGCCGCCTCAAGCCGAGCCGGCGAAAAAGCCAGTGATGGTGATGAACCCGGTTCCGGTCCAGCAGGCGAAGGCTCCCGAGCCGGTGATGGCTCAAGGGGTTCCGTCGGTTTTCCCGTATGTGGGACCCAGCTACGACGGTTACGGGGCGGGTCCGTACTACCACGGGTATGGGTACCCTGTGCCGCAGCCGCAGCCATGTTACGAAGGGTATTATGGGCATGATTATGGGTATGGGTATGGTAGGGTCGGAAATGGGAACAGAAATGATGGTTACTTCTCTGAAGAAGAACCTGCAGCTTGCTCCATCATGTGATGATGGTGGTGGTGGTGAATTCAATGGCCATGTCGAATGCAAATCCGAATCCCATGTGATTAATATGAGTTTAATTAATCGTATATATACTTATTAGTATAATATTTGAGTGATTTTATATTTTACTACGAGAAGTACAATTTTATGTTAGTAATATAGAGAAAAAAAATGAAATAATACATGATATGATGTCGGTGGGAATGGGTATATGTGGTGATGGCTCAAAGTTATATATCAATGATTAATCGGATGGTGCCTTTTCTATTTTATTTTTTGAATTATTATTATTATTATTATTGTTATTATTTGTTTTAAATAATGAATTTCTTACTTTATTGCTTCAATCAATCTTTTGTTTGGTAGGCGGAGAATTTATGGTGAGATAGAAAGCATATCGATCTCATCAATTGAAATTTGGAAAATATTTAGATATAGTAAGCTTTATAGGGTTGTGACTTTTGTATAGAAAGAATAACTTTGTTTATAAAAGAAATTTAATGTATCACCTACATTAATACTAGTAGAAAGAATGCAATAATTAATGTTAAGGCGTCCTTTTTTACAAAATAAATTTTACGTCCCACGAGTAATTGATCGGAGTTCAAAAGAACAGCAGTATTATTTTTTGGATTGAATTCAACTTAATTAAAGAATTATAGCATTTTTAATAGTGTACTTTTTTTTAATACAAATTTATGACATGTTTTTTGTCACATCAAAAATAAATTATACCTATTAATTTATAATTCCAATCTCAACAATGTACAACTTTTACTTTTGTAAATTCAACTATTATACACATTTTTTTAAATTTACATACAAATATTAAAAATGAAATATATGATCAATTGGCCCACGATTGAATTTCTACCTAAATCAATACTTTAATACTCAATTTTCTCTTTTTTAAATTGTACTTATTTTCCAATGGTATAATGAAATTGTACATATAATTGGTGATGCTCTTATTTTATAATAATAATAGTAATAATTTATATTATTAAATATTTAAATTAAATTATAAATAAAAATTATTAATTATAATTATTTTTTATATTATTTTAATTTATTTTTGAAATACTTAATTGAGCTAAATTCTAATTTGAATTGAAATAAATGAATTTGAAATAAACTAAAAATTTTATTGAAGCGAAAATAGGTTTTTTAACCATCGAGGCCGAAACCATTTGAATGAACCCGTTAAAAGCCCGACCTTTCCAAAAGGCTGTACCTCCTTTTGGTGGCCCGATCCATCAAAGGCCCAACATAATTTTGTCACACAAACACAATATTATTTTCAAAAAAAATGTGTGCAGATTCATTTTTAGATTAAAAAAAGATCATTGAAAATAACAATGAACAAATTAACGTCCAATCCAAGATGTCTTGCGCGTAGGTTGCTCTTCAAGTTCTCCTACTGAAACACTTCTCCGCAACGACGAGAGAAGCGACCGAAAACCGACGAGAAGGAAAACATCATGCTACACAATGGTGATAGAGTTTGAGGAAAAAATTAAGGAAATAGTATTAAATACTCTATAATTCATACATTTCATAGTAATTTATTTATAAATTAACGAATTTTTATTTTGATTAAGTTCTCATTAAGAAAAAACCCGAGTAAGTAAAAAAGAAATGCAATTTCACATTTTCAATTACACCCCCTAAAAATTTTGAAGGGGCAATTGTGGTAATTCGCTCTCTCTTCCGATAAGGCCCAAAACCCCTAAAGCAATCCCTCTCAAATCTCAATTTGAAGGAACTCACTCACTCACAGGCCACAGCAATGGCGTACAATCTGAGCGCCTCGCCTTCATCTTCCCTCTCCCGCGAAACCCATCTCTTCTGCAATTCTCTCTCTCCTCCGGATCTCCTCCAGCTCCGAACCCATTTAAGCCTCAGCTTCCCTCTCAAACTCAACCCCACAAAACCCTCACTCCGCGTCTCTCCGAAAGTCGCTTTGCAGGAACCAGGCCTATACCCTTTCTCTCATGAAAAATCTGAAGCCCCCGATGAAAAATCCAGAGCTCCGGCGAAAACCCACGTCTGGGTCAATCCCAAAAGCGCCAGAGCCTCCAAGCTCAAGAAGGACACGTACGACTACAGGTTTTCTTCCTTAGTTAAGTTAGCCGAGTCTTTAAATTCATGCCCTCCTTCGGAAGATGATGTCTCGGCAGTGTTGAATATTCTTGGCGATAAAACAGTTGAACAGGATGCCGTCATCGTTCTGAACAACATGTCGAACGCTGAGACGGCGCCTCTAGTGCTCAATTACTTCCTCAAGAGGTTGAGTACGTGTAGAGAGGTTGTGTTGTATAACGTCACTCTGAAAGTGTTGAAGAAATGCAAGGATTTAGATCGTGCTGAGAAGCTGTTCGATGAAATGCTCGAAAGGGGAGTCAAGCCCGACAATATCACGTTCTCGACGATAATTAGTTGTGCCAGGCAGTGCTCTCTGCCCCACAAGGCGGTGGAATGGTTCGAGAAGATGACTTCTTTCGGGTGCGAGCCCGATGACGTGACTTGCTCGGTCATGGTCGACTCGTATGGGAGAGTGGGAAACGTAGATGTTGCCCTGAGTTTGTACGACCGAGCGAGAAGTGGGAAATGGCGTCTGGATGCAGTGACTTTCGCCACCTTGATTAGGATTTACGGGTCTAAGGGGAATTTCGACGGGTGCTTGAATGTGTACCAGGAAATGAAGGCCTTGAAGATTAGGCCCAATGCAAGTGTCTATAACTCCATACTGGATGCTATGGGGAGGGCTAAGAGGCCGTGGCAAGCAAAAACCATTTACCGTGACATGGTTAAAAATGGGATCGACCCAACTTGGGGCACTTACGCCGCACTAATTCGGGCCTACTGTAGGGCCCGGTATGGAGAAGACGCACTCTCTGTCTATAGAGAGATGAAGGAGAAGGGCTTGGAGCTGACTGTTGTCTTGTACAATTCGCTCTTGTCCACATGTGCCGATGTAGGATTAACCGATAGGGCTTTGGAAATCTTTCAGGACATGAAGAGCTCGGGTACTTGCGCCCCGGACAATTGGACATTTTCGTCCCTCATCACAATATATTCTTGCAGTGGGCAAGTTGAGGAGGCCGAGGCTACATTGACAGAGATGCTGGAGGCCGGCTTTGAGCCTAACATCTTTGTACTAACTTCTATTATCCAGTGCTATGGAAAATCAGCCCGTATAGATGATGTTGTGAAAACATTCGACCGGGTTTTGGAATTAGGCATAACTCCTGATGAGCGGTTTCTCGGTTGTCTTCTCAACGTAATAACTCAATCTCCGAATGAAGAGCTTTATAAGCTAACTGCTTGCATTGAGAAGGCCAATCCAAAGCTCGGTTATATTGTGAAACTCATCGTTAATGGAGAAAAGGAGAGTTTAAAAGAAGAAGCCCGCGAGCTCTTTGGGTCTATTGGGGCCGACGTGAGAAAAGCATACTGCAACTGCTTGACCGATCTATGTGTTAATTCAAATCGATTGGATATAGCCTCTGAGTTGTTTGAACTTGGCCTTGAGCTTGAAATATACAACAATGTAATGCCAAAAAATCCGACACAATGGTCTTTGCATCTGAAGGGCCTTTCTTTCGGGGCAGCCTTTACAGCAATGCGTGTGTGGATGAGTGAGTTGAACAAGGCTATTGAAAACGGGGAGGAGTTGCCGCCTTTGCTCGGGATTAACACAGGACATGGGAAGCACAAGTTTTCAGACAAGGGGCTGGCAGGTGTATTTGAGGGGCACTTGAAGGAACTGAGTTCACCGTTTCATGAGGCTCCGGATAAGGCCGGATGGTTCCTGACAACTAATGTTGCAGCGGTTTCGTGGCTGGATTCGAGGCGTGTTTAGAAGACTGTTGGTGGCCTCTCACGCGAGTGGTTATGTGTGCGGGCATTTCTTGAGTCTGATTTTCCTTGTTCGGGGAGGGAGGTTCGTTCTGCTAGTGGCTTATAGGCTGTATACCCTGCTGTTTTTTGTTTGCAATTTAGTTATGTTTTGCAGGATGTTTGAAAAAGAAAACAAAACTATTGTCGGCCTTTGGCTGAGGAGAAATGTTTCTTTAGTGTTTCGGAAAGTCGTACTAGGATTGTGGTCTGTGGCTTTTACTAACGAGGAAAAACATTTTTTTTTTCGATCAAGTTTTCATTTGTGAGTAATGCTTCATCTGATTCTCAATAAACCATAAAAATTCAGGGACGCCTACGACAGTTCCTCCATTTTGATTATCTGCTTCTGGATCACGATGGATTGAGAACATTATTCCACTACTGCAGAAATGGTCTTTAACACGGCTCATTTACATCGGTTTGAGTATAACCGATGTAAAGTGTAAAATTTATATCGGTTACTTAGACAACCGACGTGAGTTAATATTCGTACATCGGGTTTACGTAGCACTGAACCGATGTAAATTTTGTCAACAACATCAATTAATGTATAACCGATGTAACTTTATAGACATGGACATCAGTTAATACATAACCGACTTAAATTTACACACACAGACAAAGGTTATAATTTTTGTGCTATGAAGAATTATTGTGTGAATTTTGATTCGTTTTTTGTTTGATTTTCTGAATTGTCGGTGAGTTTCGACGGATCTACCGAGTCAAGGAGTGTTGGAATTTGTTTTGATACACAGGTTTGAGGATAAAGTTCAAAGGGGCATGGATGGAAAACCTTACATTCAAGTCAAGATTAAAGATGGTGAGACCTAACTCCTGAGGATATCAATGCTTTCGTTCTGTTGTAATTGTTCTAGGTAAACTTTTGAGTGACATGTTATTTTATAAGAATGTGGGGAACTAACTATATGACATTACTCATTATTTTGCTTATTTTCTGCAGATTACTTCAATGATGCTCAGATGCCGGTGTAATTGCTGAGTTGAATATTGTGAGGATTATTAATGGCGTTTTTAGGTTCTTTCAACAAATTGTGGCAATCATTTGAGTGGTATCTTATATAGATTGTTTTGAACCTATTTCGAGTTCATAATTTTTCAGAAATCTAAATAAGAGAATATGTCTACCATACCATTTAACTGATTTTTGAGGGAATGGTGAACTTTGAACCTGAATGCACCTCTTAATGTCAATCAGGTGAGGATTTTGAGCAGAGTATCATAGGGTATTGAAGGGTGTTAAACAAAATGCATTACTGTACTACTACTACATTTGTGTCGTCTCATTGCTAGTTTTTGCAGGTGGTTAATTGTCAATAATCTACTAAATTTTTTGTTAATTGCAATTTAGCTATGTTTTGCAGGATGTTTGAAAAAGAAAACAAAACGATTGTCGGCCTTTGGCTAAGGAGAATTGTTTCTTTAGTGTTTCGGAAAGAGTTGCGTGAGGAAAATCATTTTTTTTTTTTACAAAACGATTATGTTCTGTGGTCGACTTTTTTACAAATGAGGAAAATCATTTTTTTTTTCGATAAAGTTTTTATTTGTGAGAAATGCTTTCATCTGATTCTCAATAAACAGGAGACATTCAGGGCCTCCTACTACAGTTCCTCCATTTCTATTATGCTTCTGGATTGGATTGAGAATATTATATTCGCACATTGTGAATCTTAGTAAAATTGTCCTATAATAAGTTAAGAACCAAGTTATGCCTTGCCTATGTCACGGTTATTCATTGCAAATCAAGGAAAGAATATTGATCAGGAAAAATCTCTCTAAATTAGATATAAACAAACTTTTTAAGAATGTGCGTTTTGACAACCTCAAAAAACAATGCAGGAGATATACACCAAGCTTTTGCAACACAAATATTTGTTGTCTGCTGCAGCAATTTTAATTATGTTACTAAGCATTGGAGTTTTTTCTACAATGGTGCCTAAATTTACCAGTATCATCTTATATTTCTGGCCTCTTTTTCTATCCACAGCTTGTGTATTGGCCGCAATCATTGTTATCGGTCAATTATCGCCGCTGTCTCTTGAACTGTCCGGTGACGGAGAAGCCAAGGCTTTGCTAGATTATGTAGTGGGGCACCCATTGTTGCCGGAGAATTACTAGCTAGTAGCTAGTGATTATATAATATATTCGATATATATTGGTGTACAAATGTAACCGACTAAAGAAAGATAAATCATTTGAACAAGATTGTGATTGTGATTTTGTTTAATAAATAAATTGTTTTTACTTTAGCTGTTAATTCAATTTGAACAGTTTTGAGTTCTAAATAATCAACAGAACAATGATATTTGAGTACAAATTCGAAAATCTTTTGAGTTCTAAATAATCAACAGAACAATGATATTTCAGTACAAATTCGAAAATCAACCGGAAAAGTTACCCAAAATTTAAAGGGTTTAATTTTTAGTGTCTTTTGTGTCGGTTTCAAGTCTTGTTTTAATAGTGTTTTAAAGTTTAAAAATAAATGGTCTCAAGTAATAAATTGTCAACTAAACGAATTTTACTTGTCCCATATTGTATGTGAGAATGAATTAGTTAGATATACTACATTTTTTTAAGTGAAAAATAAAAATGATTATCTGTTTTGAATTATGAGTAGCAGTGTCTTTCGGGGTTATATCAATTTATGTGATGGACTGATTTATGGCATTGATTGAGGGCAATTACGGTACTACAAATGTCATATCTAGATCCCAACTGAAGACAAGTGTTCGGTAACGAATGATTCGTGCTATAGTGAACACTTGTCCTCCCATCCCGATTCATCGGTACCTATACGGGCTATACCTATACCTATACATACCCAACCCTTCGTACAATAATTATATATGTAAACACTTCTTATTATAGAAACATTGAATAATTCCCACAAAATATATACTTCTAGTTGTTGATAATCCATCTATATATATTTGTAAATTAATATTTACTAGTATAAGGTTTATAACTTTGGGGGTTTCGAGAAATTTTTAATAGTCGATTTTAACGATAAGAAGATATACGTACAAATGTAGTTGTAATTGTTTCCCATTCGAGAGATAATGGAAATCATACCCATTCGATCGTCGGTATATATGATTCGGCTCGATTCCTCAACAAAAATCATCGAGACTATTGTAAAGGCCATTCTAGAGAGGTGTACGTGATTGAAATGTTTGAAAACGATGGTCACGAGACATCACTTCATTATTTATATTTGAACTTCTTCTAAACAAGGGCCCCCCATTAATTAGTGAAAACACTTTGACGTAGCGGAAGCAATATAACAAACAATTAAAACTCGTTGATTCTGAGAATACCCGAGAATTAAAACATCAAACTTTCGCTGATTCCGAAGAATACCGAAACTTGATAAAAACCTCAACAGAGGAACCTTTTTATTTCATATCAAAACAACTGTCCAACACAAAGACAATAACGCGATATAAATAATACTTAAACCCTAAAACACGTGGGCTTTATTTAATTGGAGAAATTAAACGAAAATAATAGGAGTATAATTAAAAATACTATTTATTGGGCCCAGTATCCACATCATTCCCACCGGGGTCAAAAAGATTCGTCCTCGAATCGAAAAGCCGAACTTGACGAAGTCCCTCTGTATCATTATAATTCTCCAAGTGCATATGCAGCAGTAGCACTGTCAAATGTCTTTCCCCAACATTGACTACTGTCAAATCTTTTTTCCCAAGATTATCACACTTCATGATTAACGAAGGCAAAGAATTGCAAGACAAAATATTTCCAAATGACGGAGATAAAGAACACGGATAAAGAAGTTTCATCCTATAGTGGGTTGGTGGTTCCGGTAGAACAGACAAATCGAGAGGCATGCGCAAAACCACACGCGGCTCTCTCCCCGTGTCCATTGGCAGAACAATATCAATAACATCTTTGGGAATCACATCAATATACGAATCGAAAAAAGACTCAAAAATATTGTTTGTGTTCTTGAAAGTTACCTCATCCTCGATTACAATCTCCTCAATGGTTTCTTGAGACTCGTCATCCCAGATTGGATCGTCATCCCAAATTGGTTCGTCATCCCAAATTGCCTCGTCATCCTGGATCGTGGCTGGTTCGTCATCCCAAATTGGAGCATCATATGGATCAAGTTCATCACCAAGGGTGCGCCCTAGCGCGGGGATTGGTAAGTGTTGAGCTTTCGGTAGACCACCGGTAATAGCAAGACGAAGTTCCTCGAGTTCGACGGCAAGAGCTGCGATCTGGCGGCTTAAGGCGGCGACGTCGGCATCGCGACGGGTTGCGGCCTCAACGGCGGGTTCGCAAGCATACTGGCGACGGGGAGGCATCGTTCCGGCTCTGATACCAACTGATGCAGCGGAAGAGATTAAACAAAGAATTAAGACTCGTTGATTCCGAGGAATGCCGAGAATTAATCGATCATAGATCGTTGATTCATATGAATACCGATAAATGATAAAACAAAGAGAAACTCTTTTATTCAATGATGTGGATACTGGGCCCAATAAATAGTATTTTTAATTATACTCCTATTATTTTCGTTTAATTTCTCCAATTAAATAAAGCCCACGTGTTTTAGGGTTTAAGTATTATTTATATCGCGTTATTGTCTTTGTGTTGGACAGTTGTTTTGATATGAAATAAAAAGGTTCCTCTGTTGAGGTTTTTATCAAGTTTCGGTATTCTTCGGAATCAACGAAAGTTTGATGTTTTAATTCTCGGGTATTCTCAGAATCAACGAGTTTTAATTGTTTGTTATATTGCTTCCGCTGCATCAGTTGGTATCAGAGCCGAACGATGCCTCACCGTCGCCAGCCTGCTCGCGAATCCGCCGTCGAGGCCGCAGCCCGTCGTGACGCCGACGTCGCCGCCTTAAGCCGCCAGATCGCAGTCCTTGCCGTCGAACTCGAGGATCTTCGCCTTGCTATCACCAACAGACTACCAGTGTCCCTGCTGCCCTCGTCATCTTCTTACGATGACTCACCTCGTTTTGCTTACGATGGCCCTCCTCGTTTTGATGAAGTTGATTCCTTGGCCATGCCCGAAGAGCACGTGGTCGGAGGCGTGGGTGACCTACTCTACCACCTCCGGAACAATATACCTATTTTGTCCCCGCTGCCCGGCTCGGATATCTCTGCGTATGATAGTTCGCCTAAATTCGACGAGGAGCCCACTCCTACACCCAAGCTTTGTCGTTTGATGGAATATGATGAATCACCTAGGAAGACCTCACTTTGTGATTTCCTGGGAGTTATTCCTAAAGTTCTAGTCGAAGGCAACTTGGATGCCTCACTTAGGCAAATTGAATCCACTGACAGTAAAGTTGAATTGTTGGGATGGGTTGGAGAATCAATTGCAGTTGTTGAAGTTAGCCCATTACAATGGAATTTGGTTTATGCAACATGGTACCGACACTCGGATTTTCTGCCCCAGCCACGTTGCGTTGACACGCGTGATGTCAGGACAATTGCCGCTCCCTGTGGTACCCACCGTACGCCACGTCACTTGCTGGTCGCCCTCTTCGATGCGTCAACATCCTTTGATATTCACCGTCAGTTCGTGTTTGATCCCGGCATCTTCGTGCTCGATCTTTCAGGTTCGCGGTCGAACCTTCTCCTAGAGGGGGAGAATGATGCAGATATATATTTAAATAAGGCAAAGATTGTTTCTTATTGCCCAAGTTATTTAATTTATTTTATTTTATTTTATTAGGGTTTTAGTACTATTTATATGTCTAGTATTTTGATTTATTCGACAGTTGTTTTTGACATTGAATAAAAGAGTTTCTCTTTGTTTTATCATTTATCGGTATTCATATGAATCAACGATCTATGATCGATTAATTCTCGGTATTCCTCAGAATCAACGAGTCTTTAATCTCTTCCGCTGCATCACACTTTAATTTGCAGCTGCACCACAAAAATATACAGGAGATCTTTGATTTGTATGTACGTGATTATTAATTAGGTTAATGTCTGCTGAAAGTACTGTGTTGTTTCTTCCTGAGGACAAGATGGTAATTTGGCAAGTGTGACCATTGATCATGATGATCATGTACATTTAGAACTGCAAATGAGCTAGTCGACTCAGGTTGAACATTAATTGACTTTATTATTGTGTACTAGTATATATATATATATATATATATATATATGCTTAATAAAAAAACTAATTAAAAACATTTAAATTCGAGCCCGGCTCGTGAAAAAAATTGGCTGCTCGTCGAGCTCTTCTGCATGTATCGAAGTTGTTCGTAAGATTAAAAAGATAATATCTATATGTAGAATTAAGTATGATTTGACTTTTGAGGAGCGGTACGTGTCTTCACTTGTCTCGCCATGCATGGATGTACACATCGTCCCTACCATGTGTGCATTATTATGCATTACCAATACTTCAAATTTATCATGGATATTAATTTGAGGTAACGAGATCATTTTATTTTATGCTTTAATTTGGAAACAAATTAATAATGTCAATTTTTTGACCTCAAAAATTCAATTTCAATAGTTGAAATTTATTATGGATATCATTATATTGTGACATGCATGCAACAAATATTACAATACATCACGATGACAAAGAAGAACTTGATGTGCATTACGTACATTATTATTATGAAGAAGAAGAAGAAGAAAGAAATTAAATTAAAGTACAAAAAAAAAACATCCATATATTGGAATTTTTATAATTATAACAACCCTATCATAAGTCATAACATAGTATTCATGGCTTGGATCCTAATCTCTTCTTTCATCCTCCTTATAAATTCTTCAAACTTCTTGTTCAACTCTTCTGTGCTAACATCATTTATTTCTTCTTCTTCTTCCGATAACATATCATCATCATCATCATCATCATCATCATCATCATCATCGTCCTCCCAATCTCCGTTCTCTAGCGCCAAACAAGTCCTTAGTTCTTCCGCCCCTCTTTCCAAATCGGCACAATAATAACATTCTTCTTCATTTTTTTGATCTTCTTCGGCTCTTAATAATATATCCGGTACCGTGGATGGCGTTTCTTCAACATATATCACGCTCTCTTCTTTTAATACTAAGACACGGGGCGGCATTTCCGTCATTTCACCTCCCGAGGTGTTGAGTTTCACGTTCTTGGTGAGGATTACGATTATCCCGTTGCAGACAAGGAACATGCAGTTCCTGTCGAAGAGATGTAGAATCAGAGCGGTCGTCGGAAGACAATGATGGAGATAATTAGCATAAACACCAGACAAGATAGAAGCAATTGAGGATATTGTAAAGAGGAGAGAAAATAGTAGGGAAAGTGGGAGTAGGAAGTGAACAAGGGTTTTAATGATCATAGGATGATGGAAGTGTACATGTGATTGGAAGATGTTATCCATATTTTTAAATTGGATATAATTATATGATTAATATTTCATGAGAATTGTAATGAATTAAAAATTAGGAGACTTAGTGGCCTTTATATACACACGAGCTACCTAGGCATAGACTCTACTCCATATAGTAGCTATTGATCACAATTATTGGGGATGCCAATAATGCACTTTTGATTAATTATGGTTATATGCACACACAAAAGTTCACATTTTTAGTGCAAACTTATAAATTAATTCACTCTAAAACTACCATATATTTTATTTGGTAGTTAAATTGGTAAGAAAAACAAATATCCCAAGAAATTATGCACATTTGCTTTGTAAATTACATTACAAAATAAGTGTGCATAATTTTTTAGACAGAGTTAGTAATCACTATGTCAAATAACAGTATTCACACTTTCAACAAAAAATTATTTATTTACTTTTAATTATATATATTTTCATTCTTAATTTTTAAGTTTATTTACATTTATTTTATTTTTTAAATTGAAAATAAATCTTATACATTAAAAAAATAATTAAAAACTGCTAGTACTATTTTTTAACTGCTCAACTAACTCTACAAATATCTAATTATTTTTCTTTAGAAAAATGAACGATAATCAACTAGTTTTGTTAACATATTCATAGTCCAATTTTTTAAATTGGGTTTATGCTTCGGATTGGGCTTACTTTCTGAAGGCCCAATGATATTACTAGCTCGCAATCCGTAAACACTGCCACTTACGAGTTACGACTAGGAGTAGCATTCAACTAGGCAAAACACAAATAATTTTGGACTAATTTCTTAAATTAAATAATTGGAAATTTTAGAAATTGGATGACTTCTAAATATTTCTATATGGTACAATTTTACTTTTAAATTGAACTAATATTTTGATCTTAATTATAAATTAGGACAAATTTCCAAAATTAATCTTCTTTAACATATATATACAGTACATAGATAAAAGTAAAAGTATAATATGTAGTCATCATCAATTTTAAAAATTACTACTTTAAAATGAAAATTAAAACATTTCAGTACCATGTTTAATAGATAATGAAAAAAATACACTCTTTCTATTTCATAATAACATGACAATAATAAAATTATCTAAAAATAATTATTTTTTTAACTTTAAAATATAATTTTACCTATATTTTTCAACTTACTTTTTTAAATTTATTCATAATTATTTTAATTTTTAACTTAAAATGCAAGTTTACTCTTCATCTTTTATCAAAAAGTTAAAAATTAATATTTTTCTTAATCTTGTGTTCGAGTGGTCCTATATTTAAAAAACATAATTTTTTTATAATAATAAAAATCAATATTTTTATTTTTAATAATACCTTAAATTACCTTTAACATTTTGAAATACAACACAAACATAAAAAAAAATAAAAAAATTCAATGTGTATTAAATGAATTCAATAATAACCATACAACATTTGATTTTGGTCAGAAGATCTGATAGCTAATTTTGTAAACATATTGATAGTCAATTCACGAATTATTATTTTCCCAAAATCTTTTTGTATGAATTTAGTAAATAATATTTCTATAATTTAAAATTGTATTTAAACAATATTATTAAAAAACAAGCTTTTATTTGCAAAAAATAATTTTTTCAAAAAACTTTTTCAAAGGTCACACACATTGAGACGGTGCGTACCATGGCCAAGTTTTATTTATTTATTACTATTATTATTTATTTATTTTTGCACCGCACCTCTTCGGCTTTCTCCCAAGAACAGCAACAAACCTTTTCAAAAAAAAATCTCTGCGAAAAAAAAACGCACAAACAAACAGTGGAATGTGTATTGCGTAACCACGACACTTGGGTTTTGCATATATCCGATAAAAACGTCACCTTTTTTTTGTTTTCTTGTCTGTATTAAAACCCTTATTGCCTACCTTCTTAAACCCTTAACCGCCAAAGCTCAAAATTCTATTTTCTTTCGCTCTGCACCCAACTTGATCTCGTGTTTTTTTGTATCTTCTCGCTTTTCTCAAGGTTAATTTTATGTTTATTTCTGTGCATTTGCTCTCGTGTAGTCTTACTTTGTTTTTTTTTTTTTGTTTTTTGCATAGGCTGAAAGATTATTTTTTGATGGGCTTGGTTGATCATACTCCTACGTTTTTTAGTATATATATTCATTCATTAAAAATAGTTTTGTAAGAAAGATGATATTTTTATTTATCTTCATTAATTTGTTTGTTTGTTAAACAGTTTAATTAATAGAACTCGGATTGGTATGATTCATTCTGGATAATCACTGCTGAAATGATGTGTTCTCAGTATCAATTTCTGGTTCTTCTTTATCCTCTGTTTGTTCAGGATGTCGGAGAATCGGGTGTTGAGGGCGTGGGAAGAGATTTGGGTTTCACAGGAAAAGGGCAGCCGAGTCGTTCACTATTTAATAAGGGACTCGTTAGCGAATTCTCTTCTGGCCGTGGTCGGAAAAGACAGGTGCGTAAACCACTTGGTGTATGCGGTCTCAGAGGAATACTTACGTGTCTTTGGGCCCACGGCCGATGTCAATGCTGACACAAAGTGGCTGGCCAGGCGAGATGTTGTTCATTGGCTAATATCGGTGGCCTCAAGAGGTGGTCCGATCTTTGCTAACTCGTCGAGTATGTATTTTCTCATGTACAATATTTATGCTTCGATTTTGTGAAGTTTAATGGCTTTTGCAGATTTTTTTCTTAGTAAAATAAATTAATTACATTTATTACTTGGTCTCTCTAAGCAGCCAGTTCCTCGTCTTCAAAATGCCGACTCTCCGAGCAAACCAATGACGCGCACAAGTCCACTAAGTCGTAAGAAATTGAGAATCGAAAGGTCGGGAAAGGGTCCAAATATTAGTATTAATCTTGTGGTACGTGAGCCAAAGTGTCGAGCGATGCCGGAGCCCGATGTGAATATTGAGCATCTTAATCAAGACAGTGGCTTGCATGGTTGCTGGTTCAGAACCAAAGTATTGCATTCGTCTCAAGATCGCCTGAAGGTCCGATACAAGGATGTTTCGGAAGTCGATGGATCTCGGAGCATTGAGGTATTTGGCCGAGTCCGTAAGCTCTTGAAATTTAGGGAGAACTACAAAAAAGGAAAGAAAATGATTAAAAAGATCTATCCAAAAAACAGAGCATTTTGGAAATTGCAAATAAAGAAAACCCCGAGGTTTGATTTTGTAAGAAACAATTATAGGATCGTAAACAAATTAGGTGCTTGTAAATTTGGTTTAAAGAACTTGTTTTTACAACCTTGTTTAATTTTGACTATTTTTACCTTAATTTGTCTGCTTTGTATAGGACTGGATCCCAAAATCCAGAGTCGCAGCTCGAGATAAATTAGGTATGAGATGTGCAGGCCGACTAACGGTCAGGCCTTCGGCTAGTGCAAATTCTTCGGATGCCAATTTTGTTGTAGGGTCTGCAGTTGATGTGTGGTGGTGCAACGGCTGGTGGGAAGGTGTTGTGATTGGATGTGACACACCGGAAAAGAGCAAGTTTAAAGTTTACTTCCCCGGTGAGTACTTGAAGGTTGATTAAAAAAATTAATTTCTTACATTTAATCAAACATTTGGGTATTTTTTGTAATTTTGGATGGTAGCTGGGTTTATTTGTATTTCGGTCATACCCTCGAGGGTACTTTTTGCTATTATCCAAAAAAATGAAAGCAGTTCTCAACTTTAGTCGAAATTACTCTAAATTTTCCTCCTAGGAGCTGAGTTTTCTATCGGTTGGAAAACTTTGTTTCGTGCCTATTTAATAAGTATACTATGGCACAGGTGAGGACAGGTTCTTGGTCGTTGCCAGGAAAAACATTCGGATTTCAAGAGATTGGATTGACGGCAGATGGGTTGATATAAAGGCAAAACCCGATATACTCTCTTTCTTATCTTCGATTCTCAGCACCGGGCAAAAACTGGCAAATGGCGAAGTTCAGAATCCTCAGAAACTTGAAGGACCTAAAGATGATAAAAGGCTGGTAACGAGCTCTACTCTATCCGAAAAGCCAGAAACTGTTGGAGAACTTCATTTTAAGAAAGTACTTATACGTAGATACAACGAAGAGGCGTCTCGCGGAAAGTCTGATTAGGCTGTCCTTTGATGCAGAAGTAATGGCTCACTTGGTTTTGGTGTAGTTTTGGGTTTGTATCTCTTGTGGGTATAAAATGTTCATAATTTTGGTTTTGCAGAAATGCAAAGCTTGTAAATTAACTTTAAAAAAGTTAAATTTGAAAAAAGCTGATATTTTATACTACAGTTATGTTCAATTGTTATGAGGGGTGGTTAAATACATTAACATTTCAGAAAGAATTACTGTGAAAATACAGAGAAAAAAAGAATAAATTCCAAGTGAGAGTAGGAAGATTTCCAAATGATTCTTGAGATAAAATCTTGATTGAGAAACTCTACAAATTAGAGAATAGTATGTTAGCCTCAAAATATCGCTCGACTAGAGCATCCCCCAACTAAGAACACGCCATTTGTAAAATATTACAATTTCTTCTACTGATTTTTACGACCTCCAACATTATCCAATTCTAACCCCACCAAAAAAACATTAGTAGGATTGCAGACTATCTATGTTTCTATGAGTCTTTACACAAACAATCTCATGGTGGGGCAATCCCCTTCCTCGTAAGCATATCATAAATCCTGCTGATTTTAACCGGCTCGATCGGAAATAATGAGTAAGAGTCGGATTTCTTAGTGATCTTTCCGGTCAGGACATGTCTTGACATATCCTCCTGGATCTTCAGATACTGCTCAGGGGCTAACTTCATCTCTCGGCAAAGTTGTTTCTCCTGTCAAAGCACAATGCAATATATTAGCAGCTTTCAGTTCATTACAAAATAAAAATAAAATAAATCAACTCTGATTACAGAAAGAGCTTCATCGAAAGTTATGTAAGTATACACTTAACTTCATAGTGTTGTCAGATATTTCTTAATGAAAAACTCGAGATTTGTTTATTTTGAAAAACTTAATAGTGTTCTTTCGTAATTAGGCAAAATATTACGTTTTTTTTTTTTTGTAATTTAGCTCTATTTTTAGTAGTATTACCCATGAACTCCGTATGGATATACTCCAAATAGTAACAGATTCAGACAGTAAACTACAGTAATAGGGAAAACATGCACAAAAAAAGGTACGTATTCATTGCAAGAAAAGAGTTTAGCCCTTACAGATTCAGACAGTAAACTGGCACCAGAAACCGATGCGAAATTTGAACCAGTTGATGAGTTGACCTGGCATGCAGCAGGTGTGATAGTCGAATATGTACCAAGCAAACCTGAAGAAAGTGGTATGCTCGGACTTCCTTGGCTGCTGGGGCCTTGTTGAAAGGTTTCCTTCCGATGAACACTTTCGTTAACTTGCCTTCTCCTCTGTTCAAGGTACCTATCGGCTTCGGCAGATGTACGACAACCAGCAGCTCGTGCTTCCTGATTATACATTGAAACAACTGGATAAATTATCATACTAAAACTACCAGCTGAACTTCTGCTTGGGGGTGAATTCTCTAAGATAAATAGTAAATAACAAGGATAGTAATAATTTTGACAGAAAAATTACAAAAAGTAAAAATTGAGATTTGACCTAATTACGAAAAAAAAAACAGTTTCAATATCAAAGAAGCACAGTATACATATATTCAATACCTTGAGTTCTGTCATCCGTTTTAGAATCCTATGTTCTGATAGTACCGTTTTGAGTAGTTCTTCATGCTCCTCTTTGGAATGGAAACGCATGAAGACGTCATATCTACGGCATAGGTCGCTCTCCTCCTGAGATAGGCCTTGATACTGATAAGGGTACTGTAGTAAATTCCTCTCTAGAATAAAATCTTTCCTCCGTTTTCTCTCATCAAGTCTGTTAACAGGGCGTATTCCCATGAGTTACAAAATATAATATTGAAATAGATAATCACAGTAGACAAAATAAATTGAACGGTTCATTTCAAAAATCACATCAGAGCTGTTTCTGCATGTAACCCTGTCAATTAGACAAATATACCCTCGAGGTTTGATCTAATTAGTAATAAAAAAAAAGACTTTCAAAAATAACAAAAATACCCCCGGACTTTTTTGTTGTCTGACAATAACCCCTCCTTAGTTCGTACTAAGTAAACATTTCAAAAACAACTTCACATTTGTGAAAATAATACAGATATCTCCTCTGATATAACAAAGGCAAGATTCAAGTATTAATTGGATAAACTTGGATTTATTTTCTTCGTCCAATTTTTCTTTGACAAAATTCATTTATTTTAAATAAACTGGGAATGCATGCACAGAAATACTCCTACCTTTTTGAATATATATGAAGCACTCTAAGTTTCAACTGATGCTCGACCTCAGAATCCGTGTCCTTGAATTCCATATCTGCCAGCAAGTGCTCGGCATCATTATCATATTCAGGATCAAACTCTTTTCTCTTCGGGTTATAACCACTTGCACCCATCGAAGAAGGGGAATCAATCTTTGCCGATTTAAGTTTGCTGCCACCAAAACTCTGCCCGTACACATGATCTGCTGAAAATTTCAAAAATTAAAAGGACCCCACAAAAAAAGAATTGAGAGAAATTATGAATTTTCAGAAATAATCAAACATGTAGTATCCCACCTTCCGTTTTAAGAGGGTCAGCGTAATAGTTGGCAAAAACCACATTGGATGTTTTTTTTATTAACTTTAGCTCTTGTGAATTTTATTTTGTTTAGATCTTTTCCAAAATAATTGCTGACGAAAAAACTGATTCTAAGTTCTAACTACCTGTAATGGCAGTGGAAGGATAAAAACGACCTGAAGGACCGATTTTGTATGAATCTTCAACCCTTAAGAGAGTGAGAGAGAGAGAATGCAAAGGTTTAGACATGTGGAACTATATTTTATTATTTTTATGCAACTTTTATAAAGAAACTAGTGGTGAATTAATTACAAAAGCTGTCCTCGAGGTTTATTCTATTTACAAAACCCACATATGAAATGAACTTACAAATACGAGGTGATGCACCATTTTTAAGACAACATATCTCAGGGAGATTCCAGATTTTGAAATACAACATGTGATTTTTTTTGCAATTAGGCTAAACCTCAAGGATATCTTCTGTAACTAACCCAATAACTTATTACTATACTTGTCTCTCGAGAGCGAAAATGGAGTCTCGTTTATCTGAAGAACCCCTGGCAGACGAAGACAAGTAAAATCAAATTACTCGGATATAACTCAAAGAGTCACGAGAGACGAAATGAATATATAAAATGCCAGACAACTTAATTCATAGCACCAACCTGTTTTATCCTCGACATGGAATTTAGCCATTTCAAGGAGTTCATCCTTATTTTTACCAAGAACCTGCGTCATATCCTGACATGCGAAATATAATTCAAGATGTACATCTTCTAAAAATAGAAAAAAAATCTTAAAACGTCACTCACCGGTAAAGGGAAGTTAGGAGAGTTAAGGTAAGCATTCGTATAATGCTCGATGCACACGTCCTTTGACTTGGTCCCGACATGCTCAGCAACTTCAGCCCAGTTTCCCATTCCATACATTTCAAGCCCCTAAAAGATTTACACGTCACAAATCCAATTTTGTAAGGTAAAATACCGACCGGAACGTATAAAAAGAGACTGTAAATCACCTCCAGAAGTAACATTTCTTCATCAGCATTCCATTCTGGAGAGATGATAGGAAATGATAGGTTGTCCTGAACATATCACAATTAAAGATTTTTACATATAATAAAAAAAAAAACGTAAAACGCATATCGTGATCCAAACACATCCCAAAAGTTAAAAACTAAAATCCCCAGCAACATAAAAACAAAGCAAAACCGTATCTTGTGCGCTTCAATTAAAACCCAACAATCATACATCTCTCAGAGAATATTACTAAATCACATTCGAATAAAAAATGACTCACCAAAACGTGATACGGATGACCACTCTTGTGAGGATAAAGCTCAGCTCCAACTGAGAAACACTCGATGCAAAGGTCGAAATCCGTGCACACGACACATTTTATACGAGTTCTACCTGAAATGTCTTTGTTACAGTAGTTACAATGGTACAGTGCCACTTTTCCATCACTGCTCCCTTGATCTGCGGAGCAACCAAGCCAAGTTACATACTTACAGGCCGCAATCGCAGAAAGCCAAACGACAAAAGTGTAAGTTTTTCGAGAGAAGAAAAAACCACCTGCAGGAACAGAGTCCCAATTTTCTCCGGTGGGCGACGGGTTCTTTTTCTTTCTTGATCTGATCGGATACATTACAAGAGAGAAACTTCAAATGCGAAAATACAAATGCAGAAGCTACTGTAGCTGTGGAGTATTTATTGTACAGTGCTAACTAACTAAACTGAAAAGCCGTTAGGATACTAACAAGTAACAACCCACCCCATCCCCACAAGAACCAGAGCGAGCGGTTAAAAATCGAATTAAAAAATGAAATTTAAAAGATTAAATAATACAGTAGTAAAAAAAAAAGATGTAACCTTTGAGTAGGATCTTCTCCGGCATGAAATTTCCCGCGGGATCGACCCATTGAATCAGCCAAGTAAATAATTTTACTGTATATAAATTACTGCGGAATTCACGCAGTAATTTAATTTTACAGAATAGCAATTTCAGGGGCTTTTTACAAACAGCTACGCCTACGTTGCTTTCATAAAGCCCTAACTTTTGTTCAGAAGGAGGGGGAAATCGACACGCAGGTTTTAGTTAATTTATTTTAAAAAATAAATTTTATTTTAATTAAAAAAAATGTAAATTCAATGGACAGTGATTTTTTAAACTAAAAATTACTACGCGTACATATTAAATGCATAATATTTAAAGATGGTTTTTGGATAAGGAGGAACTATTATACATAGTGATTTCTTTGTAATTAAATAACTTAATTTTTTTAATTATAAAAAAATGTAAATGTCACCATTATCCTTTTTGGTTTTCAAAATAAATAAAAAATTTTAATTGTCAAAATAATAACAATTAAAATTCACATATATTTTTTAAATAATTAAATATAGTATTAGGACTAGTTTATGATTATGATTAATACTACTTGATTAATAAAAAAGGAGAAAATAATAAATCATAAATTTAAAGTGTATTTCATGAAGTTTTAAATGTAATTTAATAAATCAAAGTATTTTTTTTCAAAAATACCAATATCTAATCATATAATTTAGGAGTATGTACTTTAATTACTTGAAATACGCACGGATAGCATCATTTTTGCGATTGGGTAATTGGGTATAGCCTCGACTATTCCTGCAACCTGTCAATTAGTTGATCATAAACATGTTTTAGTGAATGTACGTGCAGTACATATACCAAGCTATCGTTGTAAACTTTCAAATATTATTATGGCGAATGACGAAAAACAATCTCAATGATTGGATTACTACTTATTTTCGAAAATGCTGGGTAGATAATAGGGCTGGGCGCGGGACTGGCTGGGCCGATCCCAAAATTTCTAGGGCTTGGCCCAAAACTTGTTTTTGTCAGTCCGGCCGGGCCGGGCCGGGTCGGGCTTTTTAAAATTAAGGCTCGACTTGAGACAGAGCCCGACAGTCCGAGCCGAATTTTCGAGCTTTTCGTGCTCAATTTTTTTAATTTTAAAATTTTGTTTTTAATTATTAAAAATAATTATTTATATAAGAAATTTATAAAAAAAATAAATTTTAAATTTTAAATAATACTATTGTATACTTATATTTATAATTTTAATTTTTAAGGTTAAATTATTAATTAAAATATTAAAATTTATATAAAATTATATAATATATATTAAAAAAATTATATAAAAAATAAAAATCGGGCCGGTCACAGGCTTTCGGTCCCAAAACTATTTTTGCCCTGGCCCGGCCCGTCTTTTTATTTTTCGGTCTGGGCCCTGGCGGGCCGGTTCCAAAAAAATTGGGCTCGGCCCGCAACGGGTTTTTTCGGGTTTTCGGTCTGGGCTTTCGGGTTTTCGGGCTCAAACGCCCACCCCTAATAGATAATCGAATACTTAAAGTCATCCTAAAAGTCAAGGTTGCCTTCAATCTATTTAGGGGCCGTTTGGTGGGCCGGATAAAAGCAAGTTAGTTAGGTTAACTCCGTTATATATTGTTTGGTTTGCTTTTATTGGGATTTGGGCCTGCGTCAGATAGCAGGCCCGTTTCTAATCATTGTACGTCTTCAGAAATCTTATCCGCCCAACTTGGGCAGATAAGCATTATTGTTTCAACAGTAAAAAAATAGGAGTGCTCCGTATTTCTGTTTACTGCGTATTTTTTTTAATTTCGAATCCCATTTTTTTCTTGGTAATTCCTAATTTCGAAATTCATATCCCATTTTTTACTGCGAGATAGGCAATTCGAGAACTCAAATTTGAGGTATGTATATTTTTTTTATTTTTAGTTTCTTAATTACTTTATAATTTTTTTTTATTGCATTTGAAATGCAGGGTGTGAAATTTGTTGTAAGTATTGATGGATCTGTTGCGACTTGTTGAACTTCTTCATTTTTTATTTTTTCATTATGGATTTAAGTTCATATATGTACATCATGAATATTGTTGTTTTTGTTGAATTTGTTTTTGCACACTTTTACAATTTTATTTTTTTTAATTAGATTGATTTTTTTGTTTTTTACTTTTCTTTGAAAGCATTGAGATGAAAATCATAGATTCATGTGGCTCAGCTTTAAGTTAGTACAAGATCAAGACAGTTTATTTTCAATCTACTCAAATCAAAGCTCAATTTTAATATTTATTTTTGAGAAAAAAGAATAAAATAAAAAAAATAGTTGAAAAATAAGATACAATAATATTTTTATTCAATCTTGAATATCAAAAATATGAATCAAACACCAATTAATTAATCTATCTCAGTTGAATAGTACCTAAGATAAGTTATCTAATTAATCTATCTCAGTTGAATAGTACCTAAGATAAGTTATCTAATGTTACGTATAGATAACTTAACTTGACAACCAAACATGTCTTTATGGTTCAAAAAGTCATTCCATATATTATGAATGAGTACGGTTTATTTACACTTCTCTTATTAGTTATTATTGTACACTTAATTCATGAATATGTATCACTTAATTCATTAATATTAGTAGTTAGTACGGAGTATATTTTATTAATTGAGAATACATTGTACATATAACATTTGCTTTGTCTTTTCAATTATGTGCATTTTATGTACAATTTACTATATTATAATGAATTATGTGTATTTTCATATAATATAATATAATGTAAAAATATTATATTATAATGATATACATGTGTGAAGACATTAATAATTACTTTTAATTATTTAGTTTATATTAACAAATAAACAATTCAATTATCAAATTTCGGAATGGCTAATCTTCCTAGCGACTTATTTACTGGATTTAATTGGACAAGTACGTACGTAGTACACATAATATTATACGTACATTTTATACTATCATGCTATCTTTGTCTCAAAGGAATGGTATTACTTCATTTGTCGTTTGAAACAGAGGTATGTATTATATACACTGTATAATTTTATTTTGTTTTTTAAATTTTGATCCAGGCCTAATATTAGCTATCACACCGGGTCTCTCACGTCACGTGTGTAAATCAGTTTGTTATTTTATTTTTGTTTTTGTTTAACAATTACTCGTACTACAAAAAATATATTATTACCAATGGTAAAATTCATTATTAAATAAGTCGGTAAATAATTTACCGAGAGAGATTTGAGTTATCACTAATACTTTGTAAATTTTAACGACCAAAAAATATGTTTTGTTCGACTTTTTTGACAATCAAAGAGTCCATATGTAATTATATAAATTGATACTAAAAGATAACAAATTTGTAAGAATTAGGACTTATCTTTTAACTCTTTATTTTCTAAAAATTCAAAATTCTAAGTAACCACTCTACTAATGATTGAAAATTAAGAAAAATATTAATTTTTAATTTTTTTATTAAAAAATAAAGAATAAAAATTTTATTAAAAAAATAAAAATAAAAATATATTTTTAAGTTAAAAAATAAAACAATTTTTTACTGAGAAAGTAACAACTAATTTTATCGTTAATTATCGTCAACCACAATATATGTGTATCAGTGTATCCACGGACATTCAAAATCTGTAGTTATCAATTTATTTTATTTACTAACTTATGTATTTACACTGATTCAGCAGTAATTTAATTTTACAAAATACTAGACCAAATTTTAAAAAGGGATAATTATAGTTTAGTACTTGAACTATAGGCATTTTCGAGCTTTGGTGACTGATCTTTTTTTTTTGGGGTTTGGTACCTGAACTTAACCGAAATTAGATTTTAGCGACTGGAGTGGCGGATCCCGGCCACACGTGCAAATCATGTGTCTATTTTAATAACAGTTGCAGACTTAGAAGGGTATTATCGACATTTCTATACATAGTTAATAATTAATTATAAAAAAATTATAAATAATTAAAAATAATTAAAAAAATTATAAATAATTATAAATATTTATAAAAATAATTAAAAATAATTAAAAAATTATAAATAATTATAAATATTTATAAATAAATAAAAATAATTAAAAATATTTATAAAAATAATTAAAAAAATTATAAAAAATTATAAATATTTATAAATAATAATAATAATAATTTAAAATATTATAAATAATTATAAATATTTATAAATAATTATAAATAATTAAAAATATTTATAAAAATAATTTAAAATATTTATAAATAAATAAAAATAATTAAAAATATTTATAAATAATTTAAAATATTTATAAATAATTATAAAAATAATTAAAAATATTTATAAATAAATAGAAATAATTAAAAATGATTAAAATGTTTTTCAACTAAATCATTACAATATTTTTCAAAATCTTCGTTTTTTTCGATGGAAACTGTAATTACAGTCAGGGGCAAGCAACTCAGTTTTTTGAGTCGACGGATCGGAAGAACCCGTCTCAGAAGCTCTCGACGTGCTCCTTCTCCGAAAGACCCAATAGCAAATCAAATCAAATCAAAAATTGTAATTTACAAAAAAGATTAGAAGCAGCTGGGCAAAGGGGTTGTTGTAGAGAGATTAGAAGCAATCTTTATTTTCAGCAATTGAAATTACAGCGGAGGAATCGAAAATTCGAAATGGGGTTTGTGTGATCTGACGGTTGTGAGAGTTTGCAACGGACAAATGGATGGATGGATGAAAAAACCCACGAATGATTCTTCCATGATGATGTATACATACACGACACATACACTGTGTGTTATCTATTCAGAGAGTGACGGAGCAGAGTGTAATGGCGATGGCCCTTTCCGTTCATTCTCTGTCGTCTTCTTCGTCTGCTCATCGCCGTACCGTGCCGGCAACAGTAATAATAGTATTAATACTATTAGGGTTCTTTGGAATCTGAATTGGGGACAAATTCGTTTTTCTCAAATACACAATATATACATATTGTATGTAGTATACTAATATGATTTGGACCGTATATAAATTAAAATATGTATTAATATGTTTTAAAAATAAAGGATATATAATGAAAAGGTTAAAAGAGTAACTTCTCATCTTCAGCCAACGAAATTGTGACACTTGTTAACTGAAATCACGTGATTTGCACGTGTGGCCGGGATCCGCCACTCCAGCCGCTAAAGTCTAATTTCGGCTAAGTTCAGGTACCAAACCCCCAAAAAAAAAAATCAGTCACCAAAACCCGAAAGTGCCTATAGTTCAGGTACTAAACTATAATTATACCTTTTAAAAATTATAGGAGTGGTACTTTATCTGTTTTAGTCCATACGGAGTAAGTATTTTTGAATTATCATTTTTTTATTTAACAAAAGATTTTTATCTTTACATTTATGAATTACTACGATTGTATTGGGATGGATAATGAGGGTCGAAGATATGTTTTGTGGCACCCATCAACTCTCTCATATTCGGTTCCCAATTTCCAGAGAAAAATAATACACACACGCACTGTTCCATTTACTCCATAAATTAGTTCATAAAAAAAAAGGGAAAAAAGAGCAATGGCAGTGACGATGGGTTTATCATCCTTCCCGTATCAACAATCGAGAACAATAGCTCACGCCCAAGGTCAGCTCAGCTCAAGCTCAGATGTCGCCCAATTTTTATTCCTTTTTAATTTAATTTTCTTGTTGTTTATGTTGAGTTGTTCCATACGAAAATTGATCAATCTACTTCAAGTTTTTTTTTTTTTTTTTTGAGTATTTTTGTTAATTATGTTGATAACTGTTAAATGGGATATGACTGGTTTTAGCCACTGCCTTGTTAAACTATCCGATTAGCCTCGTCCCTGTCGGGCGGGAAGTGACCATAATATGTGACTACTTGCAAACTCTTGAGCTCTATGGTTGGATTAATATGTATTTTTGGAAAGGCTGGGTCGATAATCGAATACGTTATAGATCATAATTTTGCACTTCTTGACAATGGGAGGTGTCAGAAATTACCCTCTATAGGGTTTTCATGTATTTTTCATGTATTTATCTACTTGTGTTCCTTTTTCACTCGATTATGATGTGAATTGTTAGTTGCAGAAAGGACTTGTTCTAGTCAATTCCCGATGCACGGAGCTTTTCCTTTTACTAAAACAACTTCATTTTCATCAAAATCGAAGAAATTACCCTTGATAGTCCCCAGATGCAGTGGGCCTACAGACCCGAGTGGCGCCAAAGATGAAACCTTGAACCAAATTAAGGTATGTTTAAATACCTTGAAATGTCTTTCTATTGTACAATCAGCAGTGAAATTTATTGAAGAACTATCTTAATTCTTAGATGACTCTTTGTTTGGGTTTTCTTAAAACTTTTCTTGACTTTTTGGCCTATGGGTATTTTACCGAGTTGGGAGAGCGTTGTACTAATTGCATGTTGTTATCAGACGCCGTTTGGATACACGAGGAAGGATGTTATATTAATCGGAGTTGGAGTTACCGGTGCTGGCATTGGCCTGAAAAGCGGATTGGAGGTATCCGAAACTGTCTGTTTCTTCTTTTTAGTGAATTACATTTCCCCCCTAATAGTTAACATCATGCACAGTTTTGTAAATACGCCAAATAAAATTCACCCTATGTTATATTCCCAAAATGACGTTCGACACTTTCTTGTATGGAAACGATGATAATAATTTAATTAACTCACCATTTTGTTTTTTTTGCAGTATCTTGGAGTCGACCCCTTACAGGCAGGGAATGTTGTTCAGTTAGTCTTGGTCTTAGGTCTTACAGTTGGGTGGATCTCGACTTACATCTTCAGAGTCTCCAACAAAGAAATGACATATGCCCAACAATTACGCGACTATGAGGGCAAAGTCATGCAGGTCGGGTCATCTTAATTAATTGTTTTATTTCATTTTTCAATATCTCGCATCTTCTATGTTCTGGGTACGTACCAGTTATTATACTTATTCAGTCATGCTAACATCGTTTGTGTTCAACTTTAGCAGAAGAGACTTGAGAGCTTAACAGAAGCAGAGATAGAAGCATTACTCGAACAGGTTGAGGAAGAGAAGAGAAGCCTGGGTGGTGGTGGTGGTAAAAAGGTGAAGTAACTCTTTTTTTTGAAGTGCTAAATGCATATGAAAATAGTTTAGATTTATATACGACCGATGAATGCGAAGAATTCATCCAAATGCCATGTGAAACATTTTGAAAAAAAAAATGTAGATTTATATAGACCGTCTTATTTAATTCAGGTTTCGTCCCTTTTGATCTATGCATCATGCGTTAATCCGACCAGAAAATTAAAATAAAAATTTCATCCGTAAAGCTAAAAAATCATTATCAAAACTTTATTATCAGAGGTTCCTTTTTTTTTATTCTGTTTCATTCATAATACAAAGTGAGCAAGATGAATAACAATGCAATAAGCTTAAAATTTAACCCAACAAAATAAGAAGATTATTGGCCTCTTATGGGAGATACCCAAACTTGCATGAGTCATGACCTGTCATTGGTAACAAGATTCTGTGTCACAAACTATTCAGCATATGAAATTAAAAAAGAGTATTGGGTTCATATCTTGAAGGGCTGATCAGAACTTTTATTTACAAAAAGAACCCAAATACTTTTCAAAATTACAAATACCGCTGAGAAGATACTTACTTGGGTCGAGGTCTGTTAAAATGGCGGCGGCAGTGAAGTAGCAACTGCCGCCACTGTGCTTGGTATTCTGATAGTAGCTGTTGAAAGCATAGGAGGCGTGATTTGTTGTCGTGTTGGGAAGGAAGCACGTCTGCCAATCTTGAATCGCGGTGCAGTCTGCACCGTTAGTGCACGCCCATCGCATGGCGTAATAAAGTGTGTCGTCCGTGGCTTGCTCGTCTGCTATGCAGTAGTCCACATCCTGTGCATCTGCATAATAATATAGCCTAGCATGATCAGTCGAGTTAATTGAGAATATCTGGTTTTATTACTGTATGTATGACTACTAGTTTACCAGAATGCTGAGATATTGAGAAAATAAAGACAAAGGCGAGTAGGAATTTGGCTGAAAATACGATCATCAGCATTTGATCTGTAGTTGAAGCTGTTTCCAAGAGAGAGAACTCCTGGAATATTTACTTGGGCAAGATCAGATCCAAGGGGAAGACCATGAATGACTTGTGTCTTGAGATGTGATCTACTTTGGAAATCCCAATCTCAACTCCATGAGAAAAATACTACTATTAAACCACTGAAATAACAGCTCATGACTTAGGATACTGAAATAAATTTTATATTACTCCCTTAATTTCATAATTATTTCTCAGTATCATTAGCTTTCACGTGTTGATTAATTAACATGGAACGGGTTTCTTCAAAAAGCTTTCATAGCTCAGTTGGTTAGAGCACCCGTTTAGTAAGCGGGAGGTCTTGAGTTCAACTCTCAATGAAAGCAATATCCATAAACTATGTTTTTCCTTTTTCCTTTTTAACTTTAATTTAATAAACACTATTTTGCTTTCTTAACATCAATATTTAAATAAAATAAACTATATTATCATATTGAAAACCAAAAAAATAATATACATTCAATGTTATATGTATGATTGTGCTGTTTGACACACATCAATTGATGATGGAATACCAAAAGTGACCCCAATATATAATTATTGAGCTAGAAAATGGGAATTGTTTTGTTTTATTTGCTTCTTTTTTTTCCTTTATATATAAATATATGAAGGACATAAAAAAGTGGAATATTAAATATAATGGGTGAGGTGCGGACCATACATATTCTCATGATTCTATTCGTTCATCTTTTTTATTTCTTTACCATATGATACTTTAAATAGTCACTTAATTATACTTTAAAACATGTTATTAAAATTTGTTTAGTATTTAAAAAAGTTACATAAATTTTCCAAAGTAATTCGTAGAATTTATAAACTTTGCTAAAACAAATCATTTCGAAGCTGACGTGAAATTTTGATCACTCATGACGAAGTACCAAAATTTTAAAAATAAATTTAAAATATTTTCGATCACTATCAATAGTCTTAACTTGTACAACATATATAGCTCGGTTAATAAAAACGACCGGTTTCTTTATGCACCCACCCCATCAGTTAGTTGCAATTGAGGTTCACACATTTCTCGTCGGACGATCTCTCAAAATGTTAACCAAAACCATACATATTTTCCTCATGTATTGAATGATTTCTTAATTATATATAGGTGTATATAAATATATATTATGTTCTTAATTATAGGTATATATATATATATATGTATATATATATATTATTTTTTTTATAATAATTGAGGTTTAAAAAGAGAAAATTATTAATTTATACACAATGTTGAGGGAAATGAAATAAATATTGGTTAGTGTATGGCACAATTGCATGTGCATAAGCATTATATATGCCAGTGATTCATGAGCAGGCAAACAACCGGTTAGAAACATATATATGTACATACTTTTTTTGTTAATATAGTATATACTAGTATGTGATTATCTTTTAAAATTAAAAAAATGATATGTCAATTTTGATATTAACAATTAAATTAGAATATTATTTAAAAAATATCCATCCGAACAATTAATTTCACTCTTGAAATTGATTTTCATTTGGAAATGAAAATGAAAGAAAACTTATGTGATATGTTTTTGAAATTTGGACTTCAAAATATGAAAACCAAACTCTCTCTTGTGCAATTTAAAACATATTTAGAGAAATGAATCAAATGACCTTGCCCCCACAAGAAAAAATATTTAGCCTGCTCGATCAAGATTTACATTTAGTAATCATGTGAGATTATAATTTAAAAAAAAAAACATTTTTTTATTCATTTCGACTAGAATTGATATCAAATTTTCTTTTACCTATGAATAATTCAATTGATTTGGGGTTGTTGATTAGGATCCACGTGAAGCAATAATGTCTAAACAAATTTCCCAAATTAGGGAACGTATTATTTGGTTAAGAAATGGGTGGCTCCATAACTAGGGGTGACTATTCGGGTTCGGGTATTCGGGTTTGTACCGAAATACCCGCACCCGTTAGGGTTTTTGGGTACCCGTACCCAATAAATATGGGTAAAGGGTAGGGTTATGGAATTCATTTTAAAAAATATTGGGTATTAGGGTACCCGATTACCCGTTCGGGTATACCCGAAATACCCGATTAAGTATTTAAATTAAAATAATAAATATATTGATATATTAATTAAAAATCTACAACATTATATATATAATAAACGATATATTTTTATTATTTTTAATTATAAATTTTGTTTTTTATTGCAATTTTAAATTTTAATTGATAATTTTTTATTGTTAGTTGATAAAAATAAATTATTGAATTTGAATATTATTATTGATTTTTTGTAAATTAAAAATTTAGGGTAATTTTGGTTACCCGATTACCGTACCCGTTTACCCGGCCCGGGTATTGGATACCCGATTTACTAAAGAGGGTCGGGTTATTGGATGAATTTTTTTGATTATTAGGGTTCGGGTACCCGAAAAATTCGGGTGCGGGTACCCGTCCGTACCGAATAGTCACCCCTATCCATAACTCTATGGACACAATACAAATTAGGAAAACAATTCAAAATTCATTTTCTTTTCCTATCCAACACTTTGTCATGAGTAGATTGTTTCAACTAACCGCCCTTTATTAAAAATGATTATAAGTATATTTTGATTTATTAAATTTATACCATATGATTAATTATTATATATGCACAAGTAATGCTACAAGTGTCACGTACATTATATTATAATGTAGCAAAACACATTGAAAATTGTCAGAAATAATAATCTCCACGGTGATTGGTGAATAGCAATACACGTTTCTCTTCTCCTACTTCTTGAAAATCACCAATCCCATTTTAATGACAATAAAAGACGTTATTAATTAAGAAGATTTGCCATTATTTATGAAATGAGCAATCACACTCACATTTCTAATTAATTGCAATTTACACATTTCAAATTTGAACTATAATTCTCATTATAAAATTAGTTCGAATTTTTTCGCTGAGTTTCACAACAATTATATGCACATTCAGAAATTAAAATTTTACTTATTATGTTCGACAAACTACGAAAATATTGAAAGAACGGAAGCACGGAATGAATATAAATTTTGAGGTGCAAAAGGTAAATACTAACAAAATGAAGGCCCACACTGCAAATTGTACGGTACTTTTTTTTTTTCTCATTTCGGAAATTTTCAAAAATCTATAAACAGAGAGGTTAGTCACCAATTACACCGTCTTGTCTTCTACATTTCTTACACAATAGGGATAGCCAAAGAGCACTCTCTCTCTCTCTCTCTCTCTCTAAATATATGCAGAAAAAATACAGCGTACATCAACGCCATAGTTTCCCCATCATCATCATCCTTCCCCACCTTCAATTCTCCATCGCAATTCAATTAAACACAGTCACTGCTATAAAGACTGAATTTTGATAATCAAAAAACACTAATAAGATCATAAAGGAGAGGAGGGGCTTCGAGTTCTCTGCTTCACAACCCGTACCTACGCTTAGATCTTGAATTGATTTATTTTTCTCCATCTGGGTTCGATTTTTGGTAATATATTTATATTTATATGTAAACTGGGTGTTTGATTTCATGGCTTGTTATAATCATCTTGCTTGTTTCAAGTCAAAGTTCGAGTCTTTATTGATTTTTCAGGTCTTTTGGATTCTGGGCTCTGTTGATTTCTCTCTTGATCAGATTGTCTCTTCTTGAACAAGAAATCTCCAAAGTTTGTTGTCTGCAAGGTATTGTTTTCTTCACACAAGCTGCACTTTCTTGTTTATTAATGATTGGATTCTGTTGTTTTGATGGTGGATACTGAATTGAGATATTTGTACTAAGTTAAATAGCAAAGACTATATACTTTAGTGATCTAGCTTACCTGCTGTTGGATCCCATGTTTTCTTTTCCGCCTTGGATGGTTGTGATTTTTTATCGAGTTCGTGTTTTGATATGTGTGTGTGTGTGCAGAGAATGGAAATGGAAGCAGGGAAGTTGTTTATTGGTGGGATTTCTTGGGACACCACCGAGGAGCGTCTCAAAGAATATTTCCAAGCTTTTGGTGATGTAGTCGAAGCTGTGATAATGAGGGATCGAACCACGGGTCGAGCCCGTGGTTTTGGTTTCGTAGTCTTTGCCAATGCTTATGTTGCTGAAAGGGTTGTTAGGGAGAGGCACATCATTGATGGTAGAACTGTAAGTCTTTCCTCCGTTTACTGATAAATATGTCTTTCCTCCGTTTACTGATAAAATTTCGATGCCTAATTCTTTCGCAGTGTTGTATTTTGTAGATCAAAACTTTGAATGTTGATTTCTCAACAATGTTTATCATTTGAGTAATGATGTCTAGGTGGTGCTTGTAATCACTAAAAAGTGATCGTGTGGTTGAAATCTGAATCATAAATTTGGGCTCCATTAGATTTCTAATTCTTCTTTTATTATCAAAGAAGCACTTTCGCAACTCATTCGCCAAACGCTATCTTCCAACCATTTCTACTTCTAGTTAATAGGACTACTTGTTAAGATTACCAATGACGATTCTTCTAACTTTTGCTATGTTAACATTTTCTTGTTTCCTTTCATTCTATCAGGTGGAGGCAAAGAAGGCCGTTCCTAGAGACGACCATCAAACAACCTTCATCAAAACCAATGTCAGCTTGCATGGTGGGTCCCCTGGTCCCACCCGCACCAAAAAGATCTTTGTCGGGGGCTTACCTTCCACAACCACTGAACCCGATTTCAAGAAATACTTTGACCAGTTCGGGACAATAACAGACGTAGTCGTAATGTACGACCACAACACTCAAAGGCCCCGAGGATTTGGGTTCATAACCTACGACTCTGAGGATTCGGTGGATAGGGTCCTAGTGAGAACCTTCCATGAGGTCAGCGGGAAAATGGTCGAGGTCAAGCGTGCTGTCCCAAAGGAGCTCTCTCCTGGTTCTGCAAAAAGCCCAGTCAGCGCCTATAGCTATGGCCCGAACCGCGCAAATGGATTTCTTAATTCTTATTCGCCGGGAAGTAACTATGGAATCAGAGCGGATGGTCGTTTCAGCCCTGTGAGTGCTGGTCGAGGTGGATACTCACCATACAGCCCTGTGAGTCACAGCATGGGATTCAGCCCCGATTCTGGGTTGGGTTTGAACGGGACCGACTACTCTTATTTCGGTGGAACTCCGGGTAGAAATGGTTCTCTGTTGAGTGCTAATGTGAAAGTTCCTAATTACAATACAATCTCTAACGATTTCCTTGGCTTTGGAACTGGAAATGGTGTTTTGGATGGTGGTTTGGGGAGTTTAGGGGATGTTTGGGGTGGGTCCCCTGTTTATGCTAAAGGGAAGGAGAATATCATGTATGGAGGTGCACGCGATAACTTTGGTGGGATGGCGGGCTATACGAGGGATGGTGATATAGGCAATGTTGGATCAGCATTGTTGTCTTCTTTTGCGAATAATAATGTTCGTGAGGGAGGTCTTTTCGAGCAATCGTTTGGGGGAGATTCTTTTTATTCCGATCAAACTTGGCATTCGTTGTCTCGAGAGCTTGAGAGGTCAGCCCCGTTTGGTTATGGACGTGGGGATCATCCAGCTGGGGATGTTGGGCCGAACAATTCGGTCGATTATGTTGGGGATTACAATGTTGGTAGGTCGAATAGAGGTAAGTATTTTATACTATAATATACTGCGTGTTTTTTGTGGAAACACTTGCTGATGAACACTTTATTCACTGTTTTATTGTCAACGCAGGAATTGCAGCCTAGGGAATAATCACATTATGGATACTCGAAAGAAAGTGCGTATATACGAGAGGGCAAAACTGAAAAACCGTAGGACCATCTCATGTTCTGAGGATATTGCTTATATCTATGTAGTAGAGCTATTATTAGGAGTACCCGTCCCAGAGGGATTCATGACCATGAGCAACTGGCGAAAGCTTTTCGCCAACTTCTGAAGTCGAAGCCAGCTTTTTTATCTTCTTGTGATTTGTTTGAAATTGAGTTATGGATGTATTTCTCAGATATATCTTCATATGTCTTTGTTGACATGTTGAGACATAAGAGACACTCTTTTATTCTTTTTCTTTTTTGTGTAGACTCAGTTATTCTTCTGTTCTTAAAGTTATTGAAGTACCGAGTTTTTGTCAGATTTCGTGTTCGTGTCATGTTCTTGGCAAACTGGAAATTTTACCAGCAGTCGGTTTTTGATTATAAATTCAAAAGGAACATACTAAGGGAAACCGGAGAAAGTTCACTTTTTTTTTCTTTTCTTCAGAGTTTCAAATCAATTCCACGAAAGAGAAGGGCTCACGACGAACAGCACTTGCCTTTTGTACTCGCTCCATCCTCTTCTTTGGTTACTTTTCCATCTCCATCTCCATCTCCGTCTCCGTCTCCTCCTTTTTCATTATTCTCCTCCGCCTGTAACACTACAGTTTTTCCATCCAGCACTGTGTCTTTCTGTTGGAGCTCCTGAGAGTGAGACTGCATGACTTTCCGGCTCAAGATGTTGTAAATCTCTCCCACCACCATCTGAAAGGCAACAGCCACATTGGAGGAGTCGAGGGCCGAAGTCTCTATGAAGAAGAGACTCTGGGCCTCGGCCAGGTCCTTCCCCTCGGCAGTCGAGACCTCACGCGCCTCTTTCAGGTCTGATTTGTTGCCCACTAGTATAGTAACTACGTTCATGTCCGAGTGAGCTGTTCAAGATTCGATTTTTATACGATCAGACATAAAAAAAAAACATAGGGAAGAAGGGTAGTGTCACATTTGGCTTACTTTGAAGCTCGTTGAGCCACCTGCCAATGCTCTCAAACGTCTGGCGCCTGCTTATGTCGTACAACAGAAGCGCCCCCACTGCACCTCTGTAATACGCTGATGTCACAGCCCTGAACCTCTCCTGTCCGGCCGTATCCCATATTTGAGCCTTGACTTCTTTTCCACTGATATTCATTTTCTGAGTTTGGAACTCGACACCAATAGTGGATTTCGAATTGGAGTAGAACTCGTCCTTGGCAAATCTCGAGAGGAGATTCGATTTACCGACAGCTGAGTCACCGACTAACACAATCTTGAAAAGGTAGTCCTCAGTTTGTTCCTCATCCGTTTGGAAGGCCATCGACTTTTTTTCAACATCACAATTACAAAATCATAGTTTTTGTGAATTTATATATATAACCTACGGATGCAAGAGCAGAAGGAAGGTTGTAAGGCGGGAATCAGAAGGAAGGTAGGAATATGTGTAAGAGCAACTTCTCGTATTTGGCTTATATGTCTCGGCCCCTTGCAGTTTAAACTGAAACATGTATAAACGGAGTTGTTAAGCTTGATCAGTTTACGAAACTCCACATCCAGAATAGGAAGAAAACTAAGGGAATAATATTCTACACAGACAATTGTTATGGAAAAAAAAAAAACAGCAACATAAGCCTCTATTTCAAGTTCAGTATAAGTTTCTATATGTAAGCTAGAGCATCTCCAACCGATAACTCATCTCCAACAATTAAACCTATATATTCTCTCAGCACAATCGTGCAGGTTAGACACGTCACACGAGCGTGATCATACAAACTGATTAATGCAAACGACGAAATGTGTTTGTGAGTAATTATACATAAAAGAAAAAAATAAGGCACAAAGAAAATTTGGAAAAAACACACATATCTGATATCCCAAACACACCACCACTTGCAGGAACTCTACCATAAAACCTTCATTCATTTGTGACAGAATTTCAGTACACACAGCAACAACAACAAATGAATGATAAATCCCACATCGAATTATCACATAATCTAGCTGTACATTAAGAAAAAAAAATAAAAAAAATGTGTTTCCTTTCTAAGAAAATAAACCTAAATTTCATAAATAGAATAACAAAATTATAACTCACGAATTAATCAAGAAAAAATAAATGAAAAACATACCACTTCGCGAATGCAGATAATCCTCTATGAAATTTTGAAGCCCTTCAAAACTTGTCATCAATATCAGAAGCTTAGCTTTTTCTTGAGACGGATTTGTGTTTTTTTTATTAATTTTACATATAAATATGGATCAAAATTTACGCTTATGGTTTCTGGTTATATTAATTTGATAAATTATTTCAAGATTTGATGAATCTAAGAGCATAAAAACAAATGAAGGGAAAAAGGCAAAAAAAATAAAAATAAAAAAATCAAAGCCCATTATTTAATTTAAATATACATGATTTACAATAATATATATTTTTTTTGAGTTAAAATGTGATGATGCTACTAATAAAAAACATTTTTTTGAGCTATTGAGCTATAATACAAACTTCTCTACGTATTCATAATATCTTGAAAATTTATAGTTAGACTTGCGTGCATATAGTATATGTTTGTGAAGGTCATGTATACTCGATAAAATTTTACTCTAAAATTTTGCAATGATAAAAAGAAACAGTTAAATGATGAACAATTCAATTATCATGAATGAAGAATACAATTATTTTATATAATCCATTCCACACATGCACGCCTGACTATACTAAGAATACAATTATTCGTAATTTTGAAAAAACAAGTAATTTTAGTTTTTTCAATGTCAGCTAGCTTCTAAATTCTAATCACATGTCTCTACACTATGACCAGTCTGGACTCCAGGAGCATGCATAGACGTCGAAAAAGGCATGTGCAAAGGCGAACATCAGACATGGTACAAAGGACCGGAGGATGATGCAACTAAAAAAATACTCTCTCTGTCCTGAACTAATGATCACGTATTTGTATCCTTAATTAATATAAACTACAATAATTAACACTAAATAAATAAGACCCCATAAATTTTATGGACTTGAAGCTTCCTGCCGAGCTTCCCTCATATACCTAAGCAGTGTTTCAGCCTGCCAAGAAAGAAAAAAAATAATTAAATTATTTTTAAAAAATGGCGTGAAGAATATTGCAACTTTTTATAATTAAATTACACATTCAAATACTCCTATATAGTATAGCGTCATAGTCAATAAAACAACTTTTCTTCAAACCAATAATTGGGTTAATTATTATTAGACTAACCTATTTTCCAAGATTGACTTGTTTAATTTGTTATTACTGTACTAGTAATTGGTAAATATGAACCGAATCTCGTAAACTTGGACTTCGTTTACAAATTACAACTACGTATCTGCATGACCACAGCCGGGATTGGATCGGATTTTTTACAAGTCCTCGAGCTCGTCGACCACATCAAATCAAGAAATTTTTTGTTTGACTAGACTCGCCAAAGAAATATATATGCATATGTTTGATAATTGTTCAACTATAGCTTATGTGATTGTATTATGGTAAAGTAGTAATGTGTAATCGAACATCCCGAGTTGATACTCGTTTGCAACCGAACAGTCTGTAACACAAGATAGAACACATGACGACAATAAGATTAATTAATTTAGAAGACTGACCTTATGCTTAGCCCTCCCTGTTCCGGTGTGGGACAACCACACCAGTGGCGGTATACCTCCTTCTCCGACGAGCAAACCCATGTTAAACACGCTCTCACCACACACCTGCAAAAGTGCCGACACTGCAAATTCCTTCCCTCTTTCGCTCCCCACATCAATCGCCTCCACCAGCACGCCGATCCCATTCTCCGCCGCTATCGCCTCTCGCCCCATCTCAATTCCGGCCAAGCTATTCAGAACCACCATCGCCTTCTCCGCCAGCCCCTCCCCCTGCTCCGCCACCAGCGCCACCAGCGGCCGGACGGCGCCCGCGGCGACCGTCCTCTCCTTGTTCGGACTCACCGAGCAGAGCTTGTAGAGCGCCGTGAGCGCGTCCTTTTTCCCCCTGCCGGAGCCGTCGACGAGCAGCGCCACCAGCGGGGGGATCGCGCCGCACACGCCGATCGAGAGCTTTTTCTCGTCGGATCGGGCGACGCTGAGGAGGGCGAGCGCGGCGTTCTGCTTCGAGGTCTCGGTGCCGGATTTGAGGGCGAAAATTAGGGATCTGACGGCGGTTGAAATTGGGGCTTTGTTGGTATCGTGGAGGGAGAGATTGAAGAGAGCGGTGACCGCGTGCTCCTGGGTCATCGGGTCGGGGCACCGGAGGAGAGGGATTAGGGCGGGTATCGACCCGGATTCCCCGATCAGGACCCGATAATCGGATCGGGTTTTCGCCAGGAGACGCAATTTAGCCGCTGCCGACCGTCTCGGCTCGATCGACGCCGACCGCAGAGCATCGACGCAGGCTATGACGGTGGGGAGAAGGTCATCGGGCGAGATGCTATCGATACATGATTCCGGGTCAAGCTCGGAGCTCCGGTATGGATCCGGCAGAGTGGCGCGATGGTGGAGCTCGCCGGAGGTGTCGCTAGAGGAGCAAGACGAGTAATCGGCCGAAATACCGCACGGTTTTTTTGAATGAGTCGGCGGTTTTGTTGGTAGGCCGGCGGACTCGGGGAAGATGTTGGAGCGGACAGTGCGCATGGAGCCGGCGATGGAGCGGGTGATGGTGGCGGAGGACGGCGGCGGAGTGTAGTAGAAGCAGCAGTAAGGGTGGGTAAGGGTGCAGCGGGTTGTGCTGCAGTGGGAGTGAGAGGGAGAGATGGTGTTTTCTAGAGAAACCATTATTATTATTATTATTATTATTATTATTATTATTAATTATTTTCTGTAATCTGTTGAAGAAAGTAGAGCATGGCTGAGAATGGCGGAAGGCGGTTGGAGGGAGAGGAGTCGAGTATGGAATGTAATTTATACAGCGTGGATCGACAAAGTGGATGTGATTGGTAGATTGAGTGAGTGAGTGGGGCCCACGGTCAAGAGTGACAGCTGTAACTGTGTGGGCCCTACTTCAGTTGAAAAATCTGATTATGATTTCATGCGGGCGTGTGCAAATCTCATCTCGTGTGGAACCAAAATTAAAAAATTCTAAACATGGACCGAGTAAAGAGATTGGTCCGCTCGGCCCGAATATAAATGTTAAGTAGGAATTGAGGATAAATTTGCTAAATTAACCACATGTTTTTACCGAGAGACATTTTTTGTTATCCCTCAAAAGGGGTAGAGTTTTGATTTGATCCATTAAAAAGGGTGGTTTCAATTTAATTATTTAAACTATAAAAATTTAGTTAATTTAGTCCAATTTAATTGAAAAAAATTCAATTTTTCGCCGGAAAAATGACACGTGGATTTTTTAAGCTAACTTTGCTCATTAGTCGCCACGTGGATCTACCACGTGGGCATCAACTTGACCGATTTGATCCACTAAAAAGTCCCGATTTCAATGTAGTCATTTAAATCACAAAAAAAAAAATCAATTTAATCTAATTTGATTAGAAAATTTAAATTTTTATATACAAAGAGAATTGAAGTGCTTTGTTTCTATCAAAAAAGGGGAGTTCAACCAATTGATCACCCACTACAATCGATCATATTGTCAATATATAATATTTGTTTTGGATACATTAATATATAATTTAAAAAATACTCTAACATTTTGAATTTAAAAATATAATAATTTTTTATTATTTAATTATTATTAGAATTTATTGGAAAATTAAGTGGGACAAGACATGCTAAATCATTTGTACAAAATATACATTGAGAAAAATTATAATACCTTTGTGTCAGAGCAATAATCACACTTTCTTCACAAATTACAAAAAAAGTGTGATCATAAAAATTGGACAAAGGGAGTATGTAGGAGAGGAGCTATTGAAGCTCTCAAACTCTTGATTTTTTTGTGATTTAATGGACTAAATTGAAATAAATTTCGTTTAGTTAACCAAATCGGTCAAACTGATGCCACGTGGCAGGTCACGTGTCATCTAATCAGCAAAGTTAGTCTGAAAAAATTCACATGTCATTTTTCCTGCGAAAATTTGAATTTCCCGATCAAATTGGACTAAATTGACTACATTTTTGTGGTTTAAAGGACTAAATTGACTACATTTTTGTGGTTTAAAGGACTAAATTGAAACCGGCTTCTTTTAGTGAACCAAATCGAAACTTGACCCTTTTTTAGGAATCAACCAAATTTTCTCTCTGTTTTTATATGAAAAAATAAAGAAATTTTATTTTAAATTATATTAAAAAAATATAAAAATATAAATGACTATTAAAATAATATTCGACGAATACAAATTGAAATTTAATAATCAAATTAATATGAATGCAAATACTTGCATACAGTATATAATTATATATATATATATTTATGAAACTTTAAGAACATGTTTTTTTACTCTATTTATATTTGACTTCAAATAATTTTAGTTTAGTTAAGTTCTAAATTAAGTTTATTTCAAAATAAATTAAATTAAAATAAATACTACTAAAAATAATTTAAATCAATAATTTTTTGATTAAGTTCATTTTAAAAATAAATTAAAATAAAATAAAAAATAATTTAAATTAATAATTTCAGTATATACAATTTAATTAATAAAAGAATTTAGTACATGTCAATATATTAAAAAAAATTATAAAAAATATTACTAGGTACTACTATTCCTATAAAAACAAGGGATAATTGTAGGCTAGTAGCTGAACTATATGCACTTTTGTACTTTGGTTACTCACCTTGCAATCTGTACACCCGACTAACTGAACTTTGACGCATTTGCACTTTCATGCAAAAAGTGGTGTTTTCCGGCGACACGTGCATTGCACGTGACCAGTATTTAATTTCTATCAGCTGAGAGAGGGCAATCTCGACATTTCCACTAATTAATAAATGAAAATAAATTTGTAATGAAAAATCGGTTTAAGGCATGAAAAACGATTTCCTCTCTTCATTCTTACAAGTTATTTTCAGAAAACGTTCAAGAACCCTAATTTCCAGTTTCAAAAAATCTACCAATTCCATTTCAAATCTACCATTCAAGAACCCTAATTTCCCGAATTCGATTTCAGTAAGCCAAAAACCCTAAATCTCTCTACTCGATTTCAGTAAGCCAGAAACCCTAAATCTCGCTACTCGATTTCAAAAGTTCAGAAACCCCAAAATTTTGCAATGTCGTGGCAAGTGAGGAAAGATTCAGTGGCTTTCCCGGATGGACAACTCTTGGTTGAGTACGAAGGTCTAGTAGATGTCTGCACTATCATTCTCCACCACTCAGGCTGTTTCTTGCTGGATATCCCTGGAAAGAAGGATTACCTTGGTGGCAGCGTAGATTATATTGATTATGTTGAAGCTGAGAAAGTGACAAAAGAAGAGTTGCGGCTTATGGCAGATTTTCTTGGTTTACAAGGGCCTCTGCAATTTTATGTAAGTATGAATGGGTATGATAACTGTGATGGTTTAGAGCATGTCAGTTGTGATTTCAATGCTGGGCCTTTAATTTCTGCTGTTATTAGCAAAGAGCTTACTGTAACAGTATATGTTGATCATGATGGTTTGGATCCTCGTGATATTGTGTGTCATCCTGATGAGAGTGTTGCTGGGCCTGTTACTGATGATTTGGATGCTATAATTGATGAGTTTACTGATGGTGATGAGCAGAGGGAAGAGCCTGCTAATAAGCCTAAGGATCAGAGGGAAGAGCCTGCTAATGAGCCTAAGGAACAGAGGGAAAATGATCTTTTAAAATATTCAATGGAAAAACTTGTTGATGAAGTGATAGAGGATGAGGACAGTGATGGAGAAATATCTATGGGAGATGACTCTGAGTTGTCTGACTATGAGGTGGATAGTGACTTTGATTGTGAGAAAGATAATGCAGATTTCTATAAGTTTGTTGACTCTGAAGATGACTGTGGAAAGAAGAAAGATCTGAAGGGGAAAAGGCCAATGACAAGGAGCCAAAGTGAAGGGTGTTCCAAGGAGAAACAACCTGTAAAACAACCTGAAAACTCAGGGCAGCAGAAGCCAAGAATATTTAAGGTGTTCAATGAGAAGACTGACATGGAGAATGTCCAACTTTATGTTGGACTGTGCTTCAAAGATATACCAATATGCAGAGCAGCTGTGAGACAATATGCTATTGAGACTGGGAGATCCTTATATTTTCCATGCAACAATATCTTCAAAGTTCAAGCCAAATGTAAGCAAGAAGGATGTCCATGGATGTTTTATGCCTCCAGAGTACCTAAAGATGACACTGTGGTTGTGAAGACTTTGGTTGATGAGCACACATGTGTGAGGCAAGAAAGAGTGACTCAAGCTACATCACAGTACTTGTCCAAGAGGTATCTACAGAAGCTGAAATCTGATCCTAAGTGGCCTGTGAAGAGTATGATTGAAATCATGCAAGCTGAAGTTGGATGCATTTTCACAAAGTGGCAGATGTATAGGGTTAAGAAATTTGTGGCCAAAATGGGAGATGGAGATGCTATAGCTCAATTCAGAGACCTCTACAGGTATGCTTCTTAACTGTTCAATTATCTCTTTTGAAATTCAATTTTATATATCTTTATTGAGTGGAAATTCAATGTTCTACAGGTATGCTGCTGAAGTTTTCAGAAGCAACCCAAATACCACATTCAGAATCAAGTCCAAAGCTCTATCTGATGAGGCTGTGTTCCAGAGGCTATACATATGTTGGAATGCAGTAAAACTTGGAATGGCAGCTGGGAACAGGAGGATCATTTGCTTGGATGGGTGCCACCTAAAAACTGAGTATGGAGGAGTGTTGCTAAGTGCAGTTGGAGTTGATGGCAATAATCAGATGTACCCTATTGCTTATGCTATTGTGGAGAAAGAGAAATACAGTTCTTGGCTGTGGTTTTTGGAGCTCTTGGTCTCTGATTTGGGGATAACTGAAAGCAGTGCGCATTTATGGACAGTAATGAGTGACAAACAAAAGGGACTTGTTGATGCAGTGTCTACCTTGCTTCCATACTGTGACCATAGGTTTTGTGTGAGGCATCTAGTTGCCAACTTCAAGCTGGTTCATAAGGGATTGCCATTGGAGAATCTGATTTGGAAAGCAGCTAGATCTACTAGGGTTGTGGACTTTGAATCAACTATGGAAGATGTGAAGAAGAGGAATGTTGCAGCCTTTGAATGGCTTTCAAAGAAGAGTCCTAACCACTGGTCAATGTCACACTTCAACACATTGAACCACACTGCTATGATCTCAAACAACATGTCTGAGAGTTTCAATGCCATGATTGGGCAGGCTAGGACCAAAGGGATTATATATATGCTAGAGGAAATCAGAAAAATGTTAATGAAGAGCATTGGATTGAAAAAACAGGAGATGGAGAAGCACTCAGGTTACCTATGCCCTAATATCCAACAGATTCTTGACAAGCAGAAGGTGAAGTCATATGGGTTTGCAGCCCATTGGAATGGACAGCATGAGTTTGAGGTGACTGGTCCAAGTGAGAGGTCTTTCTATGTCCATATTGGGGACAGAATTTGCAGTTGTAGGAAGTGGCAGCTGACTGGTATCCCATGCCCTCATGTGATTGCATGCTTTAATCACATGAGATACAAACCAGAGGATTATGTGGAGAAATGTTATACCAGAGAAACCTACCTCAAGGTTTACAGCAACTACATGACTCCCATGTATGGCAGAGATGAGTGGCCTGCACCTCCTCAAATGGACATGCCTCCTCTAGTTCCTCCAACTGTGACTAAGATGCCTGGAAGACCAAAAAAACACAGCAGAAGGAAGGAGCCAGGGGAATTAATTGGCACTGTCAGAAATGGAAGAATGTCAAGGAGAGGGGTGGTGATGACTTGCACCCTGTGCAAAGAAGAAGGCCATAATAAAAGGGGATGTCCACTGAATAAAAGTAGAGTTCAATGGGATGAAGGGTTGGGGATTCCATCTGCAACACAAGTAAGTGAGAATATTTTTGGCAATTTTTTGAAAATTATCATTAATTATGTTTTTCTGGATTTGTTAATGTTTGTAGGAGTCAAGTGAGAATGTCAATGAAGCATCTGCTCCAACATCTCAGCCTACTACAACACAACCTCCTGTTAGAAGAAGTCCAAGGTTGAAGTCAACTCATCCAATCAGGGTTGAAGTAAAACAGACCAAAAATAAAGGAAAAACAGTTGCAAGTTCATCTAACCCTACCATGAAAAAACAGGTAACTTTGTGTTAACACTGCTATTTTATGTTAATGTTGTTTTTGGAATTATATGTTTCTGATTTGCTTGTGTGTTTGTACAGCCTACTGAGAATCTCACTGAAGCTCCTGCAGTTCACCATGGAAAGAGAAAGAGAAATGAACCTGCAAGTGCATCTGAGCCTGCTGTTCACCCCTCAGTGCCTGAAAAGAATGATAATGTCAAAAAACAGAAGAGCAAGGGGAAGGAAGTCATGTCAGCTTTTGAGGCAGGTAAAAGATCTGTTGAAAGTGCTTTTGAGCTAGGAAAAGCATCATCCCAGCCCACAAATGTCTTCCAGAAGTTGCCTGTGAAAAGACAAATTTCATTTTCTCAACCCTTGTTCTCAACTGAGCCTGCAGATCAAACTTTCACATCTTCACCACCATACAAGGTGATACATTGGGAAGAGGGCACTCCTGAATGTGTACAACAATGATGGGAATGAATGTTTATGTCTTGTTTAGATTTTGGAAACTCTTGAACACTTCTTAGATTTGGGAACCAGTTATTGTGTTGTGTAACTGTTGGTTTTGGAATCTTTTGAACAGTTGTTAGTTTTGGGGATTTTGTGAACAAGTTAGTTATGTGGTATGTATCTAATGACATTGTCCTGTGTTAAGTATTATGAACAGGTCATTGTATGGTATTATGTTTTGGGAACAAGTTATTATTTTTTAAGATTTGACAATGTATTAGGTATTGTGTATCTTACCATAAATCATACCCAAAGTAAGAGAAAAAGATCATTAAATCTGAAAATCATTGTCACATTAAAAATCCAGCAGCAACAACACACATTAAAAATCAGAGTAACAATCTTAAAAGTAAAAAACATAAATCAAAGTCACTGCAACTCCAATAGCTAAAGCCATCCGCATCTTGAAAATGGTTTTCTTCAACTCAAAATTCTTCAACTCCATCATCTTCAAATCTGATTCTTTTCCATTTATGTTCCTGAGCAGCCCAGGTATGATTTGATAGCATCTTTCACAAGCAGGTGGGTCGACCCAAACAAATTTCTTGCAACCCCCAAAATTCTGCAAAAAATCAAAATTAGGGTTAGGGTTAAAATTGGGGATTTGAAAAGATAAACTGAGAAAGTGAAATTATTTACTGCAGAATGAAATTAAGTGCTCTGGGTTGATGCTTAGAGGATCGAAAACGTAAATTAGGGTTCTAATAATGCTTACCCGATCTTTTGCGCATGCCATGAATCTCCTACCCGGATTAGCGTCGGACCATGAAGTTCTTATCACCAAAGGATTCTCGCAGACACAAAGCTCTTCCATCTCGATTTGAATACTGGTGTTCTTCTTGGATCTCTGAAAAATCGAAATTAGGGTTAGGGTTGGAATTGGGGAAGTCGCGTTCTGAATTTGGGGAAGAAAATCTGATTTTTTAAAACATATACTGATTTATTAAATAGGTAAAATGAATACAGGGGTATTTATGTATTTTCCATCCTCAGTAAGCTGAAAACGCGACACCTGGCAGAGAGAATCACGTGCAATGCACGTGTCGCCGGAAAACACCACTTTTTGCATGAAAGTGCAAATGCGTCAAAGTTCAGTTAGTCGGGTGTACAGATTGCAAGGTGAGTAACCAAAGTACAAAAGTGCCTATAGTTCAGCTACTAGCCTACAATTATTTAATTTCAATTCTCTCGTTTAAATCTATTAAATTCAATTCAATTCAACTTAATTGGTTTCAGTCTAAAATAACAAGTACTTTCGACCCTCATCTAAAGCCAATGACCGAAATACAAAACTATTTTTAGATTTTTTTTTTCACTTAATTACTTCATGTTCTTCAAGTTAAAATGAAATATTTGTTCTTCTTTCTACCATAAAACAACATCTTACGATAAATTTACCTTTTAATATATTTCAACGACGAAATAGAATACACTTAAAAGAATATATTAATTCTTTTATTTCTAATATAAATAATACAAAATTATAAAGTGAATATATGAGTTTAAATTGACAATTAAATAAAAAATGATAAAATTAAGTTTAACAAATAAGTTTTTTCAAGACTTTATTCTTTTTATATTTAATTTTAGATCGATTAAATTAAATTCAATTCAGCTCGATTAAGTTAGTTGAGTTCAAAATAAAATTTACAGAATAAAATATAAAATAATTGAGATGAATGATTTCAAAAATACAATATAATTTGTACTACAAGATTATTCATTTTTTTTAAATATTGAATATTATTAAAAAATTATTATTAATTTTATAAAAAAAATTTAGTTCAGATGGATAAAGTTCAATTGATGACATTCACAATATAATTTAGAGTAAAATACGTTTTCCTACCTGAGGTTAACAATTATTTACAATTTCCTACCTGACCTGAAAATAGTTGCACCCGCCTACCTGAAGTTTAACACAATTGCAAAATCCTACTTAGAATCGAATATTCTGTGGAATACTCCGAGGAAGTGTAAGTCACGCTCCTTCATTGAGAGTGTTAAATATTGTTGTATGAAGTTGTGGGGCTATTTAGGTCATTGCACCTGTAATTAATTAATTAATTCAACAAATACACATTTTCAATTTGAAAATCACAATACACTTCTCCCGTTCTTGAAATCCCTAATTTTCCAAATCGCAGAAAACCTAAATTCCCAAATTGCAGAAAACCAAAATTCCCAAATCGCAGAAATCACCAAAACCCTATGCCGTGGAAACTGAGAGCCGATTCGTCAACGTCAGAGAATGGGTTGGCGCCGGATAAGGAGCCCGGCGATTTGTCAGGCAGACGTGTATTCAGTTTGAAGTTTCACCACGGTGGAAAATTTCGACTTGATAAAGGTAACATCTGTTATGTGGGTGGGAAGGTCTCATTTGTGGATTATTGTTGTGGTGATGAGCTTTCAACAAAGGAATTTCGTAGCATATGTCATGAGTTAGGGCTGAAGGGTCAGTTTCAGTGTTTCTACAGTTTTAATAAGCTGGATAATTGTAATTTATTAGTGTTATTGAAGGGGATGGTCAATCTTGATGAACTTGAGTATTTGGTTGGTGAGGATAATTGTGCATATATGTGGATTGATCATGAAATGTGGGACAGTTATTTAATTGATTTTCAAGGTAGTCCACAAGAAGCTTCACTGTCAGATGTTGATAGTGTATTTGAAAGTGATAATCTTGTCAAGTTGATTGAGACTCCTGTTCAGCCTTCAATGCCAGATATGGATAGGGTAGTTGAGAGGCCTGTTGAAGCTTCAGAGCCACATGTGGAAGGGTTAGTTGAGAGTCATGTTGAAGCTTCAGTGCCCCATGTGGATAGGCTGTTTGAGAGCTATGAGGATGAAGTGGATGTTAGACAACCAGCAGAAAAAGAGAGTGTTGCTAATGGAGTTTTTGATGAGCAAGTGCTTGAAGAGGAAAGTGAAGGAGATATTTCTGTGGGAGATGATTCTGAATGTTCTGACTACTTAGAGGATAGTGAAGGTTGCTATGATGATGATGCTGAGTATTTCCAGAAATATGTTGATCTAGATGTGGGGTTTGGAGAAATATTACCTGAACCTGTTGTCAAGAAGCCAATGACTAGGAGCAAGAGCAAGCATTCCAAAGCTGATGAACATAAAGAAAAGGCAAAAGTGGTGAAAGAGAAGGGTAAACACAAAGGGTTCAAGTTATTTAATCCAGATGTGGACAATGATAAAGTTGAGTTTGAGGTTGGGCTGAGATTTACTGATGTTGCTACTTTCAGATCAGCTTTGAGAAGGTATGCAGTGCAAAATGGGAGATCATTATGGTTTCCTATTAACTGCAATTACAGAGTTCAGGGCAAGTGCAAGGCTGATGATTGCCCTTGGTACATATATGCATCCAAGGTGCCAAGTAATGACAGTTTTCAAGTTAAAACATTGTATGACAGTCATGAATGTGTGAGGCAGGAGAAGGTCACCCAAGCCAATACAAGGTACCTGACAGAAGAGTACAAAGACAAAGTGAGGATGGATCCTAGATGGCCTGTAGACTCCATGATTGAAACCATTCAGTCAGATATAAAGTGTCTTGTGACCAAGGCTAAGATGTACAAAATGAAAAAGGCTGTCTTCAATATGGGGAATGGAGATGAAAAGGAGCAGTATGGAATGTTGTATAGATATGCTGAGGAAATATTAAGAAGTAACCCTGGAAGTACATGCCTGATTAAGTCTTATGTGGAAGGAAACTATGCTGTCTTCAAAAGGATGTACATCTGCTGGAATTCTCTAAAAAATAGCCTGTTAGAGGGATGTAGAAGGGTGGTATGCTTTGATGGTTGTCACATAAAAACTCAGGGAGGTGGCATGTGTCTTACTGCAATTGGGATTGATGCAAACAATGGAATTCTTCCATTTGCCTATGCTGTGGTGGAAAAAGAGACAACTCAGTCTTGGATTTGGTTCATTGATTTGATAGCCAAGGATTTGGGCATAACAGAAGGTGGCAGCCACATGTGGACTATCATGAGTGATAAACAAAAAGGATTTCTGGAGGCAGTTTCTCAGATTCTACCTAATTGTGAGCATAGATTCTGTGCAAGGCATTTGTATGCCAATTTCAAGTTGTTCCACAAGGGAGTAGGGTTAAGGAAAGTGATTTGGAAAGCAGCCAGAGCAACAAGACCAGTTGATTTTCAGAGGGTGATGAATGAGGTGAAACAAATCTCAGTACCTGCATATCAATGGATTTGTGACAGAAGTCCTGAGCACTGGTCCAAAGCCCATTTTAACACACTCAACCAAACTGACATGATTACCAACAATTTGTCTGAGTGTTTCAACTCTATGATACTGAGGGCCAGGAGCAAGCCACTTCTGAAAATGTTGGAGGATATAAGGAGGATACTAATGAAAAGAGTTGGAATAAAGAGGGCTGAAATGCTAAAACATGTTGGTTACTTGTGCCCTAGTCCTCAGAAGATACTTGAAAATAACAAGGTCAAATCATTTGGTTGGGCACCTACTTGGAATGGGGAAAATGCATTTGAGGTCAGTGGTCCAAATGACCAATTTTTTTGTGTGCATCTGGGTGATAGAACTTGTGGCTGTAGGAGATGGCAACTCACTGGCATACCTTGTGCACATGTGATAGCATGTCTTAATTACATGGGTTACAAGCCTGAGATGTATGTGGCTGATTGCTACACAAAAGACACTTATTTGAGGACATACAACAACTACATGAATCCAATGAACATCATGGATGAGTGGTCTGCCCCCCTGAAGATGAAAGACATGAGTTGATTCCTCCAAAAATACAAAAAATGCCAGGTAGACCAAAAAAGAACAAAAGAAGGTTGGAGCCAGGGGAGATAATTGGAACATCCAAGAATGGGAGTCTAAGAAGGAGAGGTCTGGTGAGCACCTGCAGAAATTGTAAGCAAAAAGGGCACACCTCAAGAAACTGTCCACTGAAGGTATTTCAAGAAACTGAAATGCGCATTTTTTGTTTGCTGTTGATAGAAATTGCGCGCATTTTGAATTTTGCGCGCATTTTTGATATTGAACTTTGATGATAGGTTAATGCTCCTCCTGTTGATGGAGCCTCTGAGGTTAATGCACCTCCTGCTGTTGGAGCCTCTGAGGTTAACGCATTTTCAATATTGCGCGCATTTTTAATATTTTAATATTGCGCGCATTTTTTGTTTGTTGTTGCATTTTTAATATTGCGCGCATTTTTGATATTTTAATATTGCGCGCATTTTAATATTGAACTTTGATGATAGGTTAATGCTCCTCCTGTTGATGGAGCCTCTCAGCCACAACCTCTGAGAAGGAGTCCAAGAAAGAGAGGGCCTGCATTTAATGATTTAGCCTCTCAGTCACAGCCTCTGAGAAAGAGTCCAAGAAAGAGAGAACCTGCTGCTGAGAAGCCACAACATGGCCTGAGAAAAAGTCCAAGAAAGAGAGAGCCTGCATTTAATGATTTAGCCTCTCAGTCACAACCTCTGAGAAAGAGTCCAAGAAAGAGAGAACCTGCTGCTGAGAAGCCACAACATGGCCTGAGAAAAAGTCCAAGAAAGAGAGAGCCTGCTGCTGATGGAGCCTCTCAGTCACAACTTCCTACTGGAGAGACAAAAATCAAGAAACAAAAGAGGATTGTGCCTGCTGCTGAGAAGCCACAACATGGCCAGAGAAAAAGTCCAAGAAAGAGAGAGTCTGCTGCAGATGGAGCCTCTCAGTCTCAGCCTTTGAAAAATATTCCTACAAAAAACAAGGAATTACTGGCTGATGGTGGACCCTCAAGCTCTATGCCAATCAAGAAGTCAAACTCTCATGCTGGTTTATCTCAAACAGAAATACTTAAGCAATTAGGAGGTTCATTAATTACTCTAAGTGGTTCCAACAGCAGCTATAGGCCACTGTTTTCCACTACACCAAGCTCTGATTTTCAGTGTATGAGGGTGGAGGAAGAGTCTCCTGTGTGTACGCAGCAGTGAAGTTGATTGTTATGAAGTGATTTGCTATGAACATGTACCTGTGAAGCTATGAATCTGCTTTTGTTGTGAAGATGTTACTTATGAACATGAACCTGTGAAGCTTGTTTTGTTATGAAGTGTTTTGGTCATTTATGAATGTTTTGTTATGGCCTGCTGCTGTTATGGTCATTCATGAACCTATGAAGCTGCTGTTTATGTATTTTATTGCTATGATAAAGTTGTTTATGTATTTCATTTCTATGATAAAGCTGTTGTTTATGTATTTCATGAACCTGTAGATTTCATTATACATTACACCTTAAATCATAACATTGCTACAACTTTACCACTGAAAATAGAAATCACAGAATTAAGTACATTGCAAATCAATTCATGACTGAAAATCATAACATTGCTACAACAACAAACTATAATTCATTACACCTTCATAGAATTAAGTACAAGGCAACTTCATCACTGAAAATTAGAAAATGAAATAGTAGCAAAGAACAAGGACAAATGCTAGTGCAATCCACAACTGCATATTTTTCTTCTTCATCACTGCAAGCTTTTTCTTCAACTCCTCCATTTCGTCAACTTTAGAATTAAAATTTTTGAGAAGTCCAGGTATAATTTGATGACACCGTTCACATGCAGGAGGGTCAACCCAACAAAAGTAATTGCACCCTCCAGTCTGAGAAAAACATGTAAGAAATTAAAAGAAAATCAAGAACGGTAGGAGATATGAAAATCCAATACTAACCTTAAACTGTCCGCACGCCATAAATCTCCTCCCCGGGTTCAAATCAGACCACGACGTGCGTCTCACTACTGCTTTTCCGCATCGGCAGAATTCCATTCCAGAATTTGATGAGCAGAATTTAGGGTTCTTCAAAAGGGGGCGATTTTAGGGTTACACAAAGAGGCGAAAATAATGAATCTGATTTATAGTTTTTAGGGTAAAATACGTATTCTGATATATATTTTTTTATTTTATTTTAATAATGTTGACCAACCATTGACTGAGGGTATATTGGTAAAAAACCCTTAAAATCGGAATATTCCACAGAATATTCGATTCTAAGTAGGATTTTGCAATTGTGTTAAACCTCAGGTAGGCGGGTGCAACTATTTTCAGGTCAGGTAGGAAATTGTAAATAATTGTTAACCTCAGGTAGGAAAACGTATTTTACCCTATAATTTAATACAGTTCAATCCAGTCAATTAATTAAGTATAAAAAAACATAAATACCATAACATAAATCTCGTTTAAATTCTATGTTGGATATACAAACGGTTGGGATTTTCATCCAAACATGTCACCAAAACAATAGAAACATTAATAATGAAAATAAAGCAACACAAAAGATTTATAAATAATTTATTAGTTAACAATACGCCTATTTCGTTGTTGCAAGTTTAACTAAAATAAATATCTATTCTTCGAATTTTTATTTTTATTTTTGGTATAAATTAATTGCAAAAATTTAAATACTCACAATGTCTCGAGTTCGGACTTGAATCTTACGATTCTCAATTCAAGTGTTCAACTAAATGAACAAATAACCATTGACAATTCTTCAAAAAGTTTACAAAATACAATTGCGAATTCTCGTTTTTAACCAGTTGAAAAAACCTAAAACAATATTTTTCGTTATTTTATAATCTCACGACTCTTAATTTATTTCAAAAAAATTCAGTTATATAATTAAAGATATATAAAATACATGATACATTTTTATAAGTTGTGAACTCTATTTATAATTAAGTTGAGACCTAATTAAGCAAATAATAAACTCTAAAAATAATACTATAAGTTGTTAGGATATCATATTAATATAGTTGCATGCAACTTTGTTTTTATATATAATTAATTTTCATATCAAATGATGTGCTTTATGTATTAGATGTTTTACCAAGCACATTAAATTATTCACTTTATTTGAGTGGAATATAAATATACTTTACTTATTTCAAAAAATTATGCACAATTTATTTATATTTAAAAAAAATTGTGCATAATTTTTTAAATAATTTTTTAAACGGAAGTACTATAAGTATATTTATAAAATTTTTTATGCTCTATATACATTTTTTTACTTTATTAATCGATGAAAACTCAATCTAATCACTTTAATTCTAAATTCCAACACGCGCTGCTAACGTATACTAGTATGTTCCTTTCGAGTGAATCAGTTAAGAACAAAATTTGTTGTACCCTTAATTAGGTGCAACGCTTGTTTGACGTTTACATTAGTAATAATTAAACTCGATTTCATAAGACCTTAAACGTACCAACACTTCTTTGTGTAAACAAAATAAAATATTATGTGTTGCCGCGTTAAATTACTTGCTACATCAGATAACAGTGATAATATATACTGTAGAGTTGCTTAATTGTCAAACAACAATTACCTTCTTTATTTTAAATTCTCACATGACGTCTCAGTATAAATGTTGAAATTTTCCTACTCAATCACACGAGACTGTATAAATTAGTGACTCCACCCCGAAACCGGGAGGAATCATTAATTTCTGGGTCCATTTAAATTCAAAGGAGGTCCCATTGAGCTAAAAAGAAGAATTAAGTCAGTTTTACTAGTAGTATAAGATTTTCAATAACTTAGGTATAACATTGACCAAGCGATAATGAAATCTTCCATAGTTGTTAGTCTTAATTTGATACTCGTGAAATTTATTTTATTTACAAAATTATAAGAGTAGTTCTGTTTAATCTTTGAATTTATTTAATTACAAAATTATAAGTTAAATATTGTTATGAAATGGAGTTGTTAAATTAAATATGTCATATCCTAAATTAGACTCCTCTAATAATACATACGTGACTCCAAAAAAATTAAATTTAAAATGTAAATTAATTGTTTGGAATGGCAACTGCCAACTGGGAATCTCATAATTTAGCAAACACTCTATTTACAAGTGTTCTCAAAATTTTATGAAACTTAATTAATACTATGCGTTTACCTAAGTAAACTCTATTTTATGGATTGAGGGGGCGTCCAGTGCACTTTTGCACCGGACAATAGCAAGTGTAATCTTGCACTATACACGTGTACAATAAATAATCTAACGGTAAATAAATGATATATTTTGTTGTTTTAATTTGTTTTTTTACTTAATTTATAATAATAGTATATTATTGTTTTAATTTGTTTTGTTTACGCAATTTGTATTGTTTTATTTATTTTTATAATATTTATAAAAAATCTAAAATCATACAAAATATATACAAAATAATTATATAATTAAATTCAAACACTAAATCTAAATTAAATTTAAAATTATATATAATTTTTTATAGGTTGAACCTCCAAATTTAAAATATTATTTATAATTATTATAATATATTTAATTATATTATTCAGATTGAGTATTTGAATTTAATTATATTATTATTTGGTAATATATATCTTGTATTATTTCATATTTAATATAAATATTAAAAATAAATAAAACAATAGCGTAAAGAAAACAAATTAAAACACAAAAACATATCATGAATAAATAAAATAATAGCATAAAGAAAACAAATTAAAACACAAAAACATATCATTTATTTACCGTTAGATTATTTATTGTACACGTATATGGTGCAAAATTGCACTTGCTATTGTCCGGTGCAAAAGTGCACTGGACGCCCCCTCAATCCCTATTTTATTAGACTTAAACGGTCCCTCAAAATAAAAAATAAAACTAAACCGCGTTGAGTAGGGACCACTAAAACTAACTACAATCACATCTTTAAATAAATAAAATCAACTCTTATACAATGTCCATATAATTCACTATCTAAACTCTTTTTTATACTTTACAAAATTATTTCGGCATCTTAAATTTTAAAATAAAAAGTTTTTTTCATTATTTTATATTCAATACATATTTATTTAGCACTAGTTTTTCAACTACTAACCATATTTAGATTCTTACATATGACATCAATATTCAATACTCAATTATATATCCTTACTATATAATTATTCACATACAAAAATACTATTTTTTTTTTTAAATTTTGTATCATTTCTCATTGCAAACAAATGGATGACAAATGAAGTATAATTTTTTCATTTATTTTTAAATTGGGTGTCATTTCTCCTTGCAAAAAGAGTGTTTTTTCTGATCAATCGAAGGCAATATATACTCCTATGTAAACTAAAAAATTATAGTATGCTTAATATTACAGTCAACAAAAATTTAATCTTCACTTACAAACGAATGGAGGATGAAGTGGTTAATATTATTTTCCTTTGAAACAAAATGGATAATGAAAGGTTTCTATATAAAATGTGAGGAATTATTCTGTATACCCGGTATACCACGTTTGTTTGATAATTTGGTGGTCCTCACTCAATCTGTGTTTGACATTTGGTAATTAAAATAAAAATAAAATTTTTAATTCTTCACTACAAATAAAAATAAATAACATAAAATAAAAAATTATTAAAAACACAAATAAATCCTCAATTTTTTTAGATTAAGAAATCTAGGGCCCGGCGGTGGCCAGGCAGAGTCGATGGCCGGTTCTAACCCGCCGTCGAGGTGGTGTGCGTGAAGATTATGAGGAGGTGGAGGCCCCCTGCACGCCTAACCTTTATAAGTAACTCGACCAGAACATCAATCGATCGATCCGCAAATTAAAATAGTGAGACCCGAGTCGGCGAGGAGATCGGAACAGCCGCGGTACAAGCTGGAGGAGGCAGCCAGGGCTTACGACGCCGACGCTTTCTGACCCCGCGAGGGATCGGCGGTGCTCAATTTCCCCGAAGGCCCACCGACATAGTCTCGACGGAGGAGCTGGCGTCGACGCAGATTCAGGCGGCGGAGGCCAGGCACGCTCGGAGGAAGGCGGCCGGATCTCGAGCGCCGAATGCGGCGGAGTTGGGGTGCTCTTCTTCTTTCGTTGAGTATCGGGGCGACGGCGACTTGGCGGCGGACGGTGGAGCCGAGGAGGAACTCCGGGCAGAAACCGCTCTCCGGCTGCAGGGGGATTCGCCTCCTGATAATCCTCACGCGGACCACCTCGTCGGCCGGTTTAGAACCGGCCGTCGACTCTACCTTGCCGGCACCGTCCTCAGGCCTTGATTTCTTAGTTCACAATTTGTGGATTTCATGGGTATGGATCCTTGATTCCTTCATCTAGAAAATTTGGGGATTTCGTGCTTTTAATTAATTTTTATTTTATGTTATTTATTTTTATTTTTAGTGAAAAAAAGGATTAAAAATGTTAAGAAATTTTATTTTTATTTTAATTACCAAATGTCAAATACAGATTGGGTGAGGACCACCAAATCATCAAACAAACGTGGTATACCGGGTAAACAGAATAATTCCTCATCACATTTCACCTAATTGTATCTAGTAAAAAGATAATGAGCACCCTCAAGTCTCCATGCCTTACGCTATTGCTCACAATAGCATCCGGCCTCTATGTGGCATGATGTACTTAGTACATCATTGAAGATTTAGTACAATTCAAGTGAGAGAAAAATGAGTATCATAGTATTGATACTATATACAATTGCATAAAAAGCCCAATATATTATGTTTTTTTTAATGTATGTAAATAAAATAAAATTGTGTATAATGATAGGGCCTACTAATGTAAAATTTTTACCTTAATTACCTTGTTGGGGAGTATATATAAATTAATATGTACTATCTGTCCCAAAGCAATATAGTCACACTTTTTTCACAAATAACAAAGAAAGTGTGAATATAATTATGGGACAGAGGTAGTATAATTTATTTCTGATGTGTCAAGTGATTGACATCAATTTGTCTTTAAATAGGTATACCACTGAAGATGCTCTAAAGTGACCCAATATGGGATGTTCGTCGTGCACGAGCACAACAGAACAGAGAAACACCCGCTTGGAATACATGAGCGTATATCCACAAGATTGTGAGGAATATCAACATATGGCTCAACAAGATTGTGAGGAATATCAACATATGGCTCAACGTAAGTGTCAAAGGTGCTCGCAATTATCGGGACCTATAGAGTAGAGATGCAAGAGCCAAGAGGACTCGAGAGGTACCAAGAGACTCTTTCCTTTAACAAAAAGCCGCGAGCGGGATTATCCACTTCTTTAGAAAATCAATTGTCCTACTTTGTACGTACAATTGTAATATTTTCTCTCTTTTTAACGACTATTACCTAATAAATTACCCACAAATAATAAATTACCCACAAATAATACAATAACAAGTAGGGGTGAGTGTGCGTCGTGAGGGCTCCCAAAAATTATGGAACTCATCCAAACTGCGCGCTTCTCGTCAGAGTTGTTTTCAAAATGATCAAAGGATCGGCTTGAGCCCGAGTACTAACGAGCAGGATCCCTGAGTTTAATATGCAAATTTGAATGATTGACATTTGTTAGATATCTCACGTGGGTTGGAAGAAGACTTTAAAGCTCAAATATAATTTGGATTACCTTATCACTTTAACAAGGTCTTTAAAGGTATTATTTACCCAACTTTGACATGGTATCAGAAACTTAAGCTATACCGAGTTGTTCGACTCCCACCAAAAGCCACTCCACTCGAATTAATTATCTACTTGTTGGAAGACAGCGGACCCAACTCTACCCAAAGACATTTGACCCAATTTTAACATGGTATCAGAGGCTTAGGCTATGCCAATGTCTTGAGTTCGACTCCCACCAGAGACAACTACACCCGAATTAATTATCAACTTGTAAAGCCTACCCAAAAAGATTGAAATTTGCCTACAAGTGAGTTGACTTTTTTTGTTCGTCCAATACATATGATAAACAGTATACAAAAAATATAAAAAAAATTTACTAAAATAAAATTTAATAGTTAAATTTTATTTTAGTTATTTTTTCGTAATTTTTGTTTACTGTTTATCATATATATTCAACTAACAAAAAAAGTCAATGTTGACCACATGTGCCTATAGCCCTGGGATAGAATGAATATATAATATATTAAAAAATATATATTATATTTAAAATATATAAAATTAAAATATATACTATAAACGTAAATATTTGAGAAAAATAGAATATAAAAGATCTTTTTCATATATAAAATATATATGGGGAATGTAACAGAGGAATATGAGATAAATTGGGAAATATAAGAAATTTACTAATAATTAATATAATTAAATGAAAGTAAAAATAACAAATTTGGATTTCATAATTTGGACTGAATTTAAATTTACCAATTCTATTGGTGAATCAACCAATTATATATATTAATAGATTAATCCACTAATTCTATTGGTGAATCATAGGATTCTGGATTTAATATATTATACTATAGATTATAGATACTCAATAATTTACATTACAAAGGAATGGAGGATGAAATGGTTAATATTATTTTCCTTTGAAACAAAATGGATATATAATGAAATGTCTCTATATAAAATGCACCACATTTTCACCTTATTCATGAAACACACTCTTTCGCTCACCTAATTATATCCAAATATGAGCACTACTACCCTCAAGTCTCAACGCCTTCCGCTGTTAGCATTCATCATCTGTTGTTTACTGTCGTGCGATTACCTTGATAATCAAGTCTCGGCCGAAGTCCCGTGGGCCCCGATCCGTGATGTAAGGAGCCCTAAAGTGATCGAATACGGGAAATTCGCCGTGGATCGGTTCAACAGACAGAAAAACATTCGGTTCGAATTCGTGAGCGTATACCAAGGAGCCACCCGCAAGATTAATGGCGGGAATACGAGCATATGGCTCGACGTCCTCGTCAAAGTTGCTTTCGATCTCCAGGACCTATATAGGGCAGAGATGCAAGAGGACTCGACAGGTGTCAAAAGACTCGATTTCTTTTACAAGAAGCCGCGACAGGGTTGACTCGATTGATCGACTTCTTTAGAAAATATATACAAATAATCAATTGTATGTCCTCTACTTAATTTGTACGTACAATTGTAGTAATAAAAATATATAATATGCAAATTTGAATGATTGACATTATACTAATTTAAGAGTTTACATATTTAACTAATAATTGTAAGAGGGATCCAAAATAATTCAAAATTTACTTTTATTAGTCCAATTTTCATGCACATATATACTTGATTACTTGTTCATGATCTTGTGAAAGAATCGAGAAATTTCTGAACTCGGCCACCTACGACATCCTCTGAAATTGTGACTCTGTACACGTGCGTGTTGGTTATGTCTTTGACTTTGATGTCAAGCCATATGTTCAATCTTCCCTGCTCTTCCACTCGAAAAGCTCCTCGGCTGACGGTCTGAAATTTGAAGTCGGTGTGCACTAATTTGTTGTGTTCGTTGACGGCGAATCTACCGCATTCAAACACGTAAGTAGTTCTTAGCCGTTGGATCGGAATCCAGCTCATGTCGTTTGTAGCAGAGGATTCAAACTTGGAAATCGAGAGCATTGAGGTGGTTTTAGACACATCCATGTGTTTAATTAGGTCAAGATGTATTATATGGTTTGCAGCTTCTTAATTATATATAGATAGACGACCTCGATCACCTCAGATCGATGACTACGTGCTTATTGCTTATCTCCTATGGGATAAAAGTACTTGGCATTTATCGGTTTTGGTAAAGGTTTAAGGTGTGATGTAGGGAAGTAAGTAAGGAATAGGATTAAAATTCTATTCTTAATATAAATACTGTACTTGTTTTTTTAACTTGGTATAATTGTTTTTTAAAAATTAATAAATTAAAATAATTATGAATAAATTTTAAAATTTTGATAAGAAATATGGAGTATTGAATTGTATTTTAGTTAATATTATTGATTATTACTACTCCTAATCTCCTACTATAAAATTACAACTATAAAATTACAACATAATAATTTTGGTACTTATTTCATTTCACTTAGCTAGAGTTTGACTGATTACAATACAAATCAGTGAAATTCCTGGCCTTCTCGGCGGCACTCCGTCGACCTGGACTCGCTCGACGCCGCACGCTCCGTCAAACCGCCGTTCTATTACTGGAGCTTCGACGGAATATCGAATCCGTGCAACGGCATAGTACTCGTGTCATGTACAATCCGTTCACGGGAGGATACATGGTTCTGCCTAATGTCCCATCTGTCGACCGTCCGGCTCCTCCGCTGAACTGATTCTCGAAGATGGTGTTCGGATTAGAGTACGATTCCAGAAACGAAGATTATAAGTTTGTTAGGGTATTTGAAATTCAAGCACGATATAAGCCACATTTGGATGGCGTCGGAATCTGAGATGTGTACAGCTTGAACTCTAATTGCAGATTTGCATAGGTAGGTATGTGGAGGAGTTCGATACGGATGGGGCTAGAATCATTGGGTAAGGGTTGAGAGGCATTATCAGCTTAAGTCGCTGCCCAGGATTCGAATTGGGTCGTTGATGTCAGCTCGGATGTGATCGACAGCTGTCTTTCTGCCGTGTGTTGTAACAAGAGTAATAGGGTTGTTAATTGTTATTTGGGTGGTGAAGGAATCTTGGCTTAAGTTGTTGACAGTTAGTCCTCCGTCGATCGAGAGGAATGATTCCATAAAGAAGTTGGTTCATTCAAGCGGAGGTGATAAGTTTCTTTTGAACTTCGATGATATAGAGCTTGTTTGGTTTATTTTGAAAAGGGAAAATGTTGGTAATGTTAGATGTTTAAGTATGCCTTTCGTGTTTTATATGGAGGGGTTTGTGTCGAAAGCCTTGTTGCAATTGATGACCGGTTGAGATCAGGAATCGCGTGAAGGTGAAAAGGAAGAAAAAAAGGGAAAAGAAGGAAAAGTGTTGATAATGTTGATGTTGAAGTATGCCTTTCGTGTTTCATATGGCGGTGGTTTGTGTTGAAATCCTTGTTGCGATCGATGACCGGGATGAGGTCAGAAATCGTTTGATTGCGAAATGAAAACCATTTGGATGAAGCAATAAAGGTACTGTCTTCCCATATTATAGTCACATTTTAACTTTGTGGTTCTCAGTTGCCTTCCTTGCACTAAACCAGATCACACCATACCACAATATCAGCCATGAAGTAAATGCGTATTCATTACAGTTAGTCGTATTTTCTGCAGATTTTGTCCTTTTTTGAAATGAAAAGCAGGGCACCCTTCGTCCAAAACACGTTCTCATCACGACAGCAATGATGGTTGCCTAACAGATTCAGTTACAAGTTCATATAAAGTTTGTTGAGAGAAATTCATTCAGAGAAAAAACACACACATACACACATGGAAGGTGAAATCAAGAACTTGATTCTTGTTTGGACTACAATTGTGGTATCTCTATGGTATTGCCACACAGTGTCCAAAATCTTCCCCACCGGCATTCCCAAAACCCTTTCAATCCTCCCAATAGTTTTCCTCTTCGTCGTTCTCCCCCTGAATCTCACTTCCATTCACTTCAGCGGCACCACTGCTTTCTTCATATCATGGCTTGCAAATTTCAAGCTCATCCTCTTTGCCTTCAATCAAGGCCCGCTGTCCTCGAGCCCCCCGATCCCGCTATCCAGATTCATCCCCCTGGCATGTTTTCCCATCAAACTCCATTCCAAATCCACGGCCCGAAAAGCCCGCGAGTCATCGCCTCTGAGTTACGTCGCCAAAATATCGATCCTGGCCCTCCTCGTACGTGTGTACGGCTACAAAACTTACATCCACCCACAAGTCTTGTTGTTTTGCTTCGGCTTGCACATGTATCTCATGCTAGAACTGCTACTGTCCCTTTTCGCCACCGTCTCTAGAGCGCTGATCGGAGTCGAGCTCGAGCCTCAGTTCGACCAGCCTTACTTTGCTACTTCCCTGCAGGATTTTTGGGGAAGGAGGTGGAATTTGATGGTGTCGAATATTTTAAAGGCCACCGTTTATGTGCCCTTACGGTCGTTATCAGCCCGTTTCGTTTCGATGAAATGGGCATCGGGCTTGGCTTTACTGGCTACCTTCTTGGCTTCGGGCCTTATGCACGAGCTTGTTTTCTACAACATCGGGAGATTGAGGCCCGACGGGAAGGTGGTGTGCTTTTTCGTGTTGCACGGGGTTTCTTTGTTGGTCGAGATCGAGGTCAAGAGAATGTGTCACGGGAAGCTCGTTCTGGCTCGATTTGTTTCGTCGGTGTTAACGTTGTTGTATGTGATAAGCACGAGTATTTGGCTGTTTCTCCCTCCGTTTGTCAGGGCGGAGGCTGAGTTGAAAGGGTGCACCGAGTCTCTTGCGTTCGTAGAGTTTGTCAAGACGGGTCGACTCGTCGACCCGAGCGATCTGCGGTGCCCGTTCTTATGATAGTTCGAGACGAGTACGTGATGCAGTGCCTTCATTAATCAAATATTCTCAGTCCGGAATGAATTATCATACTTCCTTAGTACCTTAGTACGTGATACTAGGCGAACATATAGTCCATAAAAATTATATAAAAAATAATTTAATAATTATTTGTTACTTTTTTTTATATTATAATTAATAGTTCACTTAAATTTATTGTTTTACGCCCTCCTACTCCTAATGCAATGAAAATTATCTTTAAATAAAAATAATTATGCAAAATCCATTGAATTTCCGAACAATAATTATAAAAATATACTACGTAGTACTATTGAAAATGAAAAGTTTTTCCTAGAAAAGCTGCTGTATAATAATCTGGGTCACTTGACCCGAAAATACTCGCTCGCTCAAGATTCAAGAGCAATATTATCCCTTTCTTTATAAATAAAAAAATTATTTAATTACAGTAATTAATAGTAAAAAGACCCGGTTGTTGAATTTGTATGTTGGCCGGGTTTTCCAATTCGGGTCGGGTCGGACCAATTTTTTTTCAATTAGGGCTTCGCGTTTGATTTGATTAGGTAGAAATCGAAAAGAACCAGTTTTGAAACGAAAAACGAAATCTTTCGCAACCCTAACTGCGTTGCTACTTCAATTCCAAGCCGAGATGTCGCCTGTCGGCCTATCGTGAGTGTTACCTTTTTTCTGGATATTTTAATTCAAACTCGATTGATTTTTATTTTTTTTATTTTTTTTAATCTTTCGTATTAATTCGTCTCTGAACATTATTGATTTAACCATTTTTGTTTTTCTTGTTTAATTTTTTTTTTGAATCAGAATTTCTTTTTTTGTACTGCTATTACGGATACATCGTAATTGAATTGTTCCAGCAATATGCAAATTTTGAATCCGGGGGACATGATTAGTCAGCTGCCGGATGATATACTGATTCCAATCATCTCTCTTATCCCGACAAAAGAAGCTCTAGCCACGCGCATCTTGTCGAAACGGTGGAGGGATGTTTTTCGGTTTATGGCCGATGTCACTTTCTCGCGTACCTGTAATAAGTACAAATGCACTTGGGACGCGGGAGAATTCATCAACGGAGTTCATAATGTTTTACAGGGTCACTCGGTTAACATTCGTTCTTTTTACTTATGTTGCTGCTTATCCGAGTCTTTCGCACACACAATGGAGCAATGCTTTGTTTCTCTAGGAGTTCTTGGCATTCAGAATTTGAGCCTTTGTTTACCGTGTTATCAAACATCAGTATTGTTCGAAATTCCTTTTTCTTGTAACCTTATTTCTCTCATACCGTCATTGCAAAAGTTCAAATTGTCGCACTATGGATCTTGGCTGCCGAGTCTGGAAACTCCGTGCAACTCTTTGAAAACTCTTAGTCTTAGTGATTTGATTTTATCTCCTGGTTCTTTTGAATGCATTTTGACCAATTGTTCGAGCCTTTGCACATTGTCCTTAAAAATGTGTAAGGTTCCTTCTAAGTTATGCTTTCCCCGGATCAATCTCCAGTTAAAGTACATTGTTATTCATGGTTGTCGAGGCCTTGAAGAGATAGATTTCTACGCTGCCAATCTCACTACCTTAGATCTCGATTGCCAAAGTGAACTCAACTTGATTTTTTACTACGTCCCACAACTGCATAAAGTTTATCTTTTTTCAAAGCCAGAAGTTGTGCCTTATTTTTGTGGGAGACTTGCAAAAGATTTGCCCGGCCTTAAAACCCTTCTTCTGGATAATACTGAAGATATTTACCAGGTATGAATCGCGTCCATCTGGTGATATTTCGTTGTTCTATTTTGTTGGTTAATAAGATTATTTGATTTTTAGGATGGGAGCGTTGGTATGGGGATTAACATGTTCAGCAACCTTAAGCGATTAGAGTTGACAGTTAGTATACATTACTGTAATTTGCTTTCACTGATTCGGGTTGTGCATGCATGCCCACGCCTGGAGGAGTTTCAATTGGCGGTAAGATTACAATACGAGTTATGGGTTACTCTGATTTTCTCAATATTATCAACCCATGAACATCTTTAGTTTATTTTTCTTAGACAGCGGCTGATCACTATTTGTGGCCCGAAGAGGAAAAGCAAGTGATAGTTCATTCTCAATTGAAGGTGGTGGAAATTAGTGGATTTGGGGGGAGTGAAAGTCAGGTTGGGTTTGTGACATATATCCTTAAAAGTGCAGTCAAGCTGCAGCAAATGTTTATCAGTTGTTATGAGAGTGTGTACTTAGGATGTGGTAAGTGGGAGGCGTCGGATTATCCTCCGAGTCGCTGTAACAAATGGAGCCAGCTGAATGAATGTATTCAACAGATGAAACTTGAAGCTGTTTCCAATACTCTGCAAGTAATTGCTCAGGAATTTCCCCAAACAAAGTCCAAACAATTCTGAATTCTTAAGAGTTGTTTTTTAATCAATTTTGATTTGTTTGGTCACAATACTATTAATTAATTATTGCGGGTAGTAGTAGTATACATATTTTGTAATTGTAACTTGTAACCTCCATTTTTCTTTAAATAAAACTATAGCATATTAATTGATATGCAATGAAACATCTAAGAGCATCCTCAATGCAGGTGAGGAATCCTATGATTGAGATAAATTTGTACGGTTGTACCCGATAGAGATCAAATATAATATATTTTTATTTTATTATTATTATTTACTATTATTAAATTAATAAATAAAATAATTATTGCGTGATTATTATTTTGTTTTTTATATAAATTAATTAAAATAAATATTTATTATTATTATTTTGTATTTTTATAAAAAATAATTAAAATAAAGAATTTTAATTTTTATCATTCTGATCATTTTGATAGTTAATTTTTTTTAATATTTTTATTTAAATCATGAATTATATGAAATATTAATTATTTATTTTTTTCATTAAAAAATCATGTAATTTTTTAACTTCTATAAAAAAAAATTAACTTCTATAAAATTTGTCGAAATGATTCGAGGAGTTGGAATTTTTTTATGGTAAAAATAGAAAAAAAAATGAAATATTAATTATTTATTTTTTCGTTTAAAAATCATGTATTTTTTTTTAACTTCTATAAAATTTATTTTTTTGGGTAGAAATGAATCGAGGAGTTTGAATTTTTTTAAGGTAAAAAAAAAAAAAAAGAATGGGTTCACGCAACCTAAAGATTCAACATAGGACTGGAGTCTCTAAAAACAAGATGTGACTTAATGGAGTGGATTCAGTGGAATAGGTACCTTTAGTATATTTTTTTTTACACAAATTAAACCAAAAAGTTTAAATATAGATAAATCATTTAATTGGAAAAAATCAAATTTAAAATGTTTACATGTTATCAATGTATAAACCGTCAAAAAATAAAAAGGATGATTATGTTTCTCAAGGAAGTTACATCAAGGCCCGCTGTCCTCGAGCCCCCCGATCCCGCTATCCAGATTCATCCCCCTGGCATGTTTTCCCATCAAACTCCATTCCAAATCCACGGCCCGAAAAGCCCGCGAGTCGTCGCCTCTGAGTTACGTCGCCAAAATATCGATCCTGGCACTCCTCGTATGTGTGTACGGCTACAAAACTTACATCCACTCACAAGTCTTGTTGTTTTGCTTCGGCTTGCACATGTATCTCATGCTAGAACTGCTACTGTCCCTTTTCGCCACCGTATCTAGAGCGCTGATCGGAGTCGAGCTCGAGCCTCAGTTCGACCAGCCTTACTTTGCTACTTCCCTGCAGGATTTTTGGGGAAGGAGGTGGAATTTGATGGTGTCGAATATTTTAAAGGCCACCGTTTATGTGCCCTTACGGTCGTTATCAGCCCGTTTCGTTTCGATGAAATGGGCTTCGGGCTTGGCTTTAGTGGCTACCTTTTTGGCTTCGGGCCTTATGCACGAGCTCGTTTTCTACAACATCGGGAGATTGAGGCCCGACGGAAAGGTGGTGTGCTTTTTCGTGTTGCACGGGGTTTCTCTGTTGGTCGAGATCGAGGTCAAGAGAATGTTTCACAGGAAGCTCATGTTGCCTCGATTTGTTTCGTCGGTGTTAACGTTGTTGTACGTGATAAGCACGAGTATTTGGCTGTTTCTCCCTCCGTTTGTCAGGGCGGAGGCGGAGTTGAAAGGGTGCACCGAGTCTCTTGCGTTCGTGGAGTTTGTCAAGAGTGGTCGACTCGTCGACCCGAGCGATCTACTGTGCCCGTTCTTATGATAGTTCGAGACGAGTGTGATGTGCAATGGTATTTTGGTCAGCCAAGTGAAAATGTAGTGCCTTCATTAATCAAATATTCTCTATTTCCGAAATGAATGGTCATACCTCAATTAGTGATGATACTAGGCGAACATATAGATCATAAAAAAATATATAAAAAATAATTAAATAATTATATAAAAGATCAAATGTCAAATGTTTACATGTTATCAATATATAAACCTTCAAAAAATAATTAATCAAAATAAAAGGAATAATTATGTTTCTCAAGGAAGTTACATCTTGTACTTGTGTATCTAATTCATTTTCACTTGTATAAAAAAAATACAATTGCAAAAACCAGATACTACACCGTAAAATTAGGATAGTAAGTATAGTAAGTAGAATTCAAGAAAATGTTTGAGCCCACCACCAACACATGATTCAACAATAGTATTACTTTTACCAAAATACCCGCATTAGATATCGGGTAGTATTATTTTTACCGAAATACTCAATATAATTGGGTAGCCGTTAAAATTGAGTAGAAAATATATACAGTATTTAAAAAAAGTGTTATTTTGGAAAAAAAGTATTTGAATTTATGTATTTATATTTTTTACTCTATAAAATTTATTTTTTAATTAATTGTTTAAATATTTTAATTTATTTAGTTTTTAGAATATTAACTACCATGTTATTACAATTAAAACACAATATTAAAATGTTAAAATATTACTATATCAAATTACCAATGAGCTAAACTCGAAATACATAATTAAATAATTAATATAAAAAAGTATTTATTATAATTATAATTTTATATTGATTCATAGCGGTAAATAAGAATATAAATGATACTAGTAGATATAAATATATACTCCTTTCTTCCTCTTATAGTTTGCTTAGAAAAAAAAGAACTAAATGTAGAAGTAATGATATTAATATAAATAAATAAATATTTATGAGATACGTTTTACTTAGTATATAATTGGGTTTAGGGTTTTTTTATCGAGTTCTCGATTTATTAGAATGGGTCGAGTTTAGTATATAATTGGGTTTAGAGTTTTTTTATCGAGTTCTCGATTTATTAGAATGGGTCGAGTGTACTTGTTACAAAATCGTTTCCGACACTTGTTTCTTATATTTTAACGTTTTGAATAATTGGATTGTTTGTTGATACAGTATATAAGAAAAGCATCAAATCAGGTAAGTAATTGAATTATTTAGAACAATTCAAATGAAAGTATATTTTTTTAAGATTTGTTTCTTGTTTCTATTTAATAATTTTTTTTAATTAATCTTGTTATTTAGTTTTTAATGATTATAAATTTTAGGAACTTTTAGAAAAAAGATAATACTGTGTATGAAATTATAACTTTTAGCTTATAAAATACACTTCATTTTAAAAGTTAAATATAAAAGTGGTGATCAACTATTTTTTAATTAAGAAAATGTAATTAATTGTATGCATGTTAATTATATTAGTAATTGGTGATCAACTATTTTGAAAAGATATATATTAACTATTTATAAGAATTTGAATATATTCATGTCAGATATTAATATTAATAAATTTGTCACCTAATTCATTAATAACAATAGTATCAAAGTTATAAAAGCGTAACACACCAATTAGTAGGTTTTTTATACACTACACCAAAGTTAGTAGGTTTTTTTATCACAAAATTGAATTAGGACTAATGTCATATTTAATATATCAAATTTACAGGTATGATTGTAATGGAGCGTTGTGGAGCGGATAAATATTGCTCCGTAATCGTTCAGAATAAATTTTTTTAGTGTGGAGCGTATTAACATCGCTACTTACCTGTTTAGAATTATTTTTTTTTTATACAGCGGGGCTTTGGCAACATCATACAATGCTAAGCCAATTTTCCATATTTTTAAAAACCAATTAAATGATGAATGAGGTTAATTAATACTCTATATAGACTCTATCCTACCGAGATATGACAACATCATACTCTACCGTAGACTCTATCTTACCGACATATAATACTATCCTTTTTAGTAGTTTCATCAAACTTTTGTCTCGTAAGGATGTTGTAAATCAAAATGAAAATTGGAGTGACCCTGAATTCTGTTTCACAAACTCAGAAACCTTGGTAAAAATAAGAAGACCCAAATCCACCTGAGATTTGTCACATAAATGAAGGTGTTTGTGGTAACAGTCAAACATTTGAGGTATGAGTCCAGTTTGCTGTGCAGAGCTTGAACATGGTGTAATAGAAGGAAGTGAGATTTGCTTGATCGACTTTTGATTTTCCCACCATAAACAGTCTGTACTCGAATAGTCTCAGTGGTAGGAGAAACAGTGTCGACCACCACATCCTGGCATTCCAAATAAGTGTTGATAATAGTCGGAGTAAAACGGTAGACGCCACTACGAACATAGACTTTGCCGAAGGTTCGAGATCAAAGTTGGGACAAATATTGGCATAAAAAGCCCGAACTACCTGTGGACAGAAATCTCGAGCAGTGGCAGCTTTGACGAGCTTCAAGGAAGTTATATATGTTGTGTGACTTGAATTCCTCCCCATGAATGGCTATGTGCAAGGAGAATGACCTGGTGTGGTAAGCTTCTAATCGATACTTTGCTTCAACATCATAGTAGTGATATTTCAGAGTGTTATGAGCTTCAATCTCATATTTAATATATCAAATTTACAAGTATACTTGTAAATGGAGCGGGTGGGAAGCGGATAAACATTGCTCGGTAATTGTTTCAAATGATTTTTTTAGTGTGGAGCGATCAACATCCCTACTTACATGTTTAGAATGATTTTTTTTATACAATTGGTTTGGAAACATCATCCCTACTTACCTGTTTAGAATGATTTTTTATATTTAGAATGATTTTTTTTATACAGTTGGTTTGGAAACATCGTACATATGCTAAACACATTCCCCATATTTTGGAAGAACAATTAAATTATGAGTGAGGTTAATTAAAATCGAAATGAATGACCAACATATAGACACTAAAAATTATATAAAAAATAATTAAATAATTATTTGTTGCTAATTTTTATATAATTAATTGTTCACTTAAATTTATTATTTTATGCTCTCCTAAAGCAATAAAAATTATTCTCAAGTAAAAAAAATTATGAAAAATCTATTGAATTTCAGAACAATAATTATATAAATATACTTAGTAAAAATCACTCAGTAGCAATATTATTCCTTTCTTTATAAATAAAAAATAAATTAATTAATTAATACTCCCTCCGTCCCAGAACTGTTTGACAATCTGGTCAATTGTTCTCTTATTTGACCGTCGATTATTTATGATAAAAAATATATAAAATTATTTAAAAAATACTAAAATAAAATTTATATTATAAATTTTATTTTAATATTTTTTTAATAATTTTTATATATTTTTTATCATAAGTAATCGACGGTCAAAAAACTATTCAGTTGACCATTGACAAACAATGAGACGGAGGGAGTAGTAAAAATACCCGGTTTCCCTAGCAATAATTAAATTAATTAATAGTAAAAAGACCCGGTTGTTGGATTTGTATGTTGACCGGGTTTTCCGATTCGGGTCGGGTCGGAACAATTTTTTTCAATTAGGGCTTGGCGTTTGATTTGAGTAGGTTTGATTTGAGTAGGTAGAAATCTAAAGAATCAGTTTTGAAACGAAAAACGAAATCTTTCGCAACCCTATCTGCGTTGCTACTTCAATTCTAACCCGAGCTGTCGGCCTATCGTGAGTGTTACCTTTTTTCTGGATATTTTAATTCATACTCGTTTGATTATTTTTATTTTTATTTTTTTAATCTTTCGTATTAATTCGTCTCTGAACATTATTGATTTAATTGCTGATCGACCACTTTTGTTTTTTTGTTTAACTTAATTTTTTATTGAATCAGACTATTGTTTTTTATTGATAGTACGGATATATCTTTGTAATTTGAGCAATATGCAAATTTTGAATCCGGAGGACATGATTAGTCAGCTGCCGGATGATATTCTGGTTCCAATCATCTCTCTTATCCCGACGAATGAAGCGCTAGCCACGCGCATCTTGTCGAAACGGTGGAAGGATGTTTTTCGGTTTATGTCCGACGTCACTTTCTCGCGTACCTGTAACTGTAATTACAATTGCACTTGGGACGCGGGAGAATTCATCAAAGGAGTTCATAAAGTTTTACAGGGTCACTCATCTCACATTCGTTCTTTTTACTTACGTTGCTGCTTATCCGAGTCTTTCGCACTCACAATAAAGCAATGCTTTGTTTCTCTAGGAGATCTCGGCATTCAGAATTTGAGCCTTTGCTTACCGTGTTATCAAACATCGGTATTGTTCGAATTTCCTTTTTCTTGTAACCTTTTTTCTCTCATGCCGTCATTGCAAAAGTTCAAATTGTTGCACTATGGCTCTTGGCTGCCGAGTCTGGAAACTCCGTGCAACGCTTTGAAAACTCTTAGTCTTAGTAATTTGAGTTTATCTCCTGGTTCTTTTGAATGCATTTTGACCAATTGTTCGAGCCTTTGCAAATTGTCCTTGATAATGTGTAAGGTTCCTTCTAAGTTATGCTTTCCCCGGATCAATCTCCAATTAAAGTTCATTGTTATTCATGGTTGTCGAGGCCTTGAAGAGATAGATTTCTACGCTGCCAATCTCACTACCTTAGATCTCGATTGCAAAAGTGAACTCAACTTGATATTTGACTACGTTCCACAACTGCATAAAGTTTATCTTATTTCAAAACCAGAAGTTGTGCCTTATTTTTGTGGGAGACTTGCAAAAGATTTGCCCGGCCTTAAAACCCTTCTTCTGGATAATACTGAAGATATTTACGAGGTATGAATCGCGTCAATTTGGTGATATTTTGTTGTGCTATTTTGTTAGTTAATAAGATTGTTTGATTCTTAGGATGGCAGCGTTGATATGGGGATCAACATGTTCAGCAACCTTAAGCGATTAGAGTTGACAGTTAGTATACTTGACTGTAATTTGCTTTCACTGATTCGGGTTGTGCATGCATGCTCACGCCTGGAGGAGTTTCAAGTGACGGTAAGATTTCAATACGAGTTGTGGGCTACTACTCCGATTTTCTCAATATGATCAACCCGTGAGCATCTTTAGTTTATTTTTCTTAGACAGCGGCTGTTTACTATTTGTGGCCCGAAGAGGAAAAGCAAGTGATAGTTCATTCTCAATTGAAGGTGGTGGAAATTAGTGGATTTGAGGGGAGTGAAAGTCAGGTTGGGTTTGTGACATATATCCTTAAAAGTGCAGTCAAGCTGCAGCAATTGTTTATCAGTTGTTATGAGAGTGTGTACTTAGGATGTGGTAAGTGGGAGGCGTCGGATTATCCTCCGCGTCGGCGCTGTAACGAATGGAGCCAGGTGTATGAATGTATTCAACAGATGAAACTTGAAGCTGTTTCCAAGACTCTGCAAGTAATTGCTCAGGAAATTCCCCAAACAAAGTCCAAACAATTCTGATTTTTTTAATCAATTTTGATTTGTTTGGTCACAATTTGATACTGCTAAATAATTATTGGGGGTAGTAGTATATTCTGTAACCTCCCTTTTTTCTAAAATAAAAATAAATCATAGTATGTATTAATTTATAGAGGTCTGTGGATAAATGGTTACAATTATAAGAAATGTGTTTTTTTTGTGTTAGGTTATAAAACTAGGAGTTTTTTACACCAATTGTAATAGAATGGTCTAATATACCCCTCAAACTTAATAAAAAAACACAAAAAAGAATAACCAAAATTTGGTCCCTACATTCTTTCTTTCTTCTCTCTCTCCGTAAACCAAAATCCCCGCCGCCCACTTTTTTTTTTTTCGATTTTGAATCACCGGAGCGGGAGCAATGTCATCTCCATCGCAGTCCGAACGTGAGGAAGAGGAGGAGGAGGAGCAACAACAAGAAGAACCGAGTCTCCAACCTCCGGTAATTCCCGAATCCAAAATCCTTTTTTTTCGATTTGTTTTCTCGAAATTTCGAGTAATTTGATGGATTATATGGTGTTTCGATGCTTATTTAAGTTCTTTATTGTGTTATACTTCATTTAGAACTGTATATGTGAGTTGAATTGTTCTGAAATTTGAGTTTTTGAAATCTGTTCTTGACTGCTCGACGGCAGTCGATTAACCCCATCGACTAACACCATCGACTAACACCATTGACTAACCCCTTCGATTAACCTATTCGAGTAGTCAGTCCTGTTAATCGAATGGGTTGGTCGATTGGGTTAATCGAATTGGTTGTCGATGGGGTTAATCGACTAACCCGATCGACTAACGCCTTCGATTAACCTCTTCGAGTAGTCTGCTCTGTTACTCGAATTGGTTGAGTGATGGGGTTAATCGAATGGTTGGCCGATGGGGTTGATCGATTGGGGTTGGTCGATCGTCTGCTCGATCGAGTAACAGACAGTTTTTTTTTTTATCCTATTATTCTCTTTTTGTAATTGCTTCTTCTCCATTTGTGCAGGCTGGTTTCCGATGGAGGAGACCGGATTTCGTCAACATTTCGAGAGCGATAAATTGCGGCGATCGACGTGGCGTTTTGAAAAACGTAGAAGACACTCTGAGGGAGGTGGGTGGGGACGAGGGCCTCGCAGAGTACAGAGAAACGTATCTCTTCAGTCAGTTCTTGCCCCTTCCCAAGGCAGACCGATCGAACAAGCCTCTGCACAAGCTGCTATCGAGAGAGATCGTTAGCAAGAACAGAATACCGGAGTTTGAGCACTGGTTTGCTATCGGGGACCGTATTGCGAAGTTCCGAGCACAAGAATATGCCCTGATCACCGGCCTGAGCTTCGGGGAAAGTAACTTCGATCCCACAGCCGCAGATTATGTCGCTCCCAGTACAGGCATCCATCGGAGGCTATTCCGTTGCAGAGTGATGAAGATTGAAACATTACTCAATGTGTTTAAGGATCTGCAGATGGGCGACGACCTTTATGATTATTTCAAGGTTGCCAACATCTTGATTCTCTACTTCGTTCTGATTGGTCGAGAGAAATTGGATGTCGAGAACTGGGTCTGGACACTGGTGGAGGACAACGATGGCTGGGAGTGGTTTCCTTGGGGTTCTTATACGTTCCAGAACCTCTCGCACTACATCAGCATTGCTGGGATGGCAGCTGATCAGGCAGAAAAAAGCGGCTTATCACTTTTACGGTCCAGTTTGGGCCTTCCAGTGTTGGGCTTTCGAGGCCTTTCCTGCTTTAGGGAGACAGTGCGCTACTCGGAGCCGAGTGACGCGAAGGCCCCGGTTTTTGCATTGGACGCAGAGGAAGACTAACTTCGATTTTACTGATTACTTTGAGGATGAGCACGTAACCGTCAATTTGTTTCGTTAATAATTTTGAATTAATAATTTTATCGAATATCTAATAAATATTTTTTGTTATTGTTTTCTTTTAGCTAGAGGTGCACGAGACCCTCACACCGACACCGGAGGAGGAGGAGATGATCTATTACAGGAGTTTGACTGAGGCCGGTGAGCTGTATGCCGTCCCGTACCAGCCTCCCCTCCGCTTAACTCACGCAGCGGCGCCGGCACGAGCACCGGCACCGAAGAAGCAGATGGAGAAGAAGAAGAAGCTTGTGGACCGTGTGGCCGAAAGCGTGGCCAAGACATTCAAGAAGGCGTCGACAGGTATCCGCACGCGTGACGATGTCACGCCCAGCTCTTCAGCAGAGAGACTAGAGAGACGTAAATCTCGGAAAGCTCGACATAATTCTCCGCCTCCTCGAGGTGCTTCTCCTCTTATTCCTCCTCGAGGTGCTTCTCCTCCTATTCCTCCTCGAGGTGCTTCTCCTCCTGTTCGAGATGCTACTCCTCCTGAGTCTCGAGCTGCACATGCATCTGAGAGAGTGGTGGACGATGATCCACCTATTTATCGTCGGAGTGACCTCGAGAGGATCTTGTTCGACACGTCCGAGAAGGGATTCACGACTCACATCGTGAAGGCCGTCACGGAGAGCGTGACGAAGAGTGTCACGGAGAGCTTGCTCTCTAAAATGAAGGGCTTCTTCGGTATGAGACGACACTCCCATCCACGGCCTTATCCCTCGAGGCCATTGTACGAAGAGCCTTCCTCGCCCCCTCGGAGTTCACCTCCTCGTCATTCCTACCACTTCGAGGACATTGCTGAGACTTCTTTGAGCAGAGCACCAGGTCGATTCTCGACGTCGGCGATGCCTGACCCTCGGCAGTATTCGTTTGGAGATGCTGACGCATGGATGCGTTACCGCATGCAGCCCCAGGTGCCTCCGGTATTTCCGTTTGAGTATCCATTCGAGAGTTACCAGATGTCGGGTCCATTCGGTCCATTCCAGGGTCCAGTCTTTTCATTCCAGGGTTATCAGATGCCGCCACCGGCCTATCCATTTGAGTCCTCCAGCTACCGCACGCCGACGTCGATTGTTCCTTTTGATCTGGAGACGTCCAGCACGCCGACACCACCTGCTGTGGTCGATGTCGAGAGCTATCCTGAGAGGAACTTTGATATCTTCTCAGAGCAGGGTGCTTATGACGAGGAGGGTGACGAGGATGACGGCGAGAGCAGGTGCTTCACTGACGAGGACGGCGACGAGGAGGGTGACGAGCCAGAGCAGGATGACGGGGAAAGCAGCCTCGGACCTCGTGTTGTTGTGCCTTCCAAGTACTTGCGTAGCCCTTTCATCCAAGAATTTAGTAAGGATCGCAGTGTAAGAAGCGCGCGGTTGTACAAGGTGTACAGACAGTCGGGGCCCGATTCCTGCGTGAGGGTGAAGTGTTGTGATGATTTGATCCTTGATCAGAAATTCTTCGACGATGTCGAAAGTCCCTCCGTTTGGTTCACGTCTCAGGTAATATTATAAATTTTAACTTTATTAATTTATGTTTAAATCTTAACAACGTGTTAATTATCTTAACAACGTGTTAATATTCAGGTACTCGACTTGTATGTTGCTTTCCTGAGACAAAAAATCAAAAATAAAGAAGAGGTGAAGCCGCGCGTGCATGACTTTACGCACCAGATCTTCGGTCCCGACTTCTTTGTAAGTGAATTTTTTTTATATATGTTTGTTATATTTTATATTTTTATTATAATTTTACTGACATAATTTATGTCATTTCCAAAGCAAACTATGTGCCGTGAATACGGGAAACTGAAGCATACAGGGAAGTCGGATAATTTCGAGCAGAGATACAAGAATTGGATCCCACCTCTGCATCTGAGAAAAATTGTATCGGGTCCGGGTGGTGGTGAACATAGTTGGTACAATATCCATAAGGTATGTTAAATGAATTTTAATAAACTTCTTGTTTCTCTGATTTCTTATATTTTCATTGTTTGTATGTAAGGTGGCCTTGATTTGCAACTTGGATAACATTCACTGGATTGTGGCGGTCATTGTTTTCGACACCTGGACTGTCGAAGTGTATGATTCCTTGTTGCATACTCTCCCGAATCCCAAGATCAGGGTTAAAGAGCTGAAGCCCATCACAGATTTGTTGCCTCGATTGTTGAAAAGCGCAAACTGGTGGGAACAACATTCGTACATGTATGATTCAATCATTTAATTCATTTCGTTGTGTAGTTTTATCTTTTTTCTTATATGATATTGACGTGTGCTTTCAATGTTTTATTTTTCAGGGAGCGTAAGACGTGTGCTTTCAAGGTTGAGCTAATGCCCATGGACCAACAAATATTGCAAGACGACGGGAGCTCGTGTGGGCCGATCTGTTGCATGTACCTGTATCGCTTAGTCAACCAGAAATTGACTCACGAGAATAAGACTATTAACATTGGTTACATCACAAAGTACCGAGAATATGTTGCTAGGATGATTTTTTGGTTAGCTCGGGAAGGGGTAACGAATGAAGAGTATCATCATAGATGATTTATTCTCGACACTTTAGAAATTTGTTTAGTATTGTTTGGTATTTGTTTTGATTTAGAGTGTTTCAAACTATAATTATTTGTTGGTATTTCTGTCTTGAGAAGGTGTTCATTGTTAAGAATGTTGCAGGTTTGAGTTTTAAATTGTTAAGAAAAAGGCTGTTTTCATTTTGCACAGAGGTTACTCGATCGCCTGTACCCATCGAGTAACCAAGAACAGGTCCATCGAGTAATGTGGAATCAGGCTTGAATCTGCCAAATACTTTAAAAGAGGTTACTCGAAAGGGTTACAGGAATAGGGTTACTCGATCTACTACAGGAATATGGTTGCTCGAATAGGTTACTCGAAGATGTTACTGAAAAGGTTACTCGAATAGCCATCATCCTGTAATTATAAATCTCCAAGGTTGGTCGATGGGCTATTACTCGATCTACCATCGACTAACCATCGATTAACCTTGCAAAATTAGTATTTTTTGGCCTTTTTTTGGATAATTAAGTTGTTTTTTGCACTAATAAGTTCAATTTAGAGCCATAAAACATTATTAAAACAGTTTAGATGATCAATCGATTCGTTTAGAGTGAAAACAAGTGAAACGTGGAACATTAGTCATACTTTTCTAAATATCTTAAGTAAGTTTACAACAAACAAACTATGATATTAGTTCAATGTTGACATGTTATAGATTAGAACTCCAAAATTGAACATCAAAACATGTTTAATAAGTGTTTTTTATCATTAAAATGAAGTTACATACGCAAAAACACAATTAGAAATTGACGAACGACCTTAAAATTGAAAAAAATGGGTCATGTTCTTAGTTACTCGATGGTTACTCGATGGTAACCCTAATGTACTCGATGGAAACCCTAATGTACTCGAAAGGGTTAATCGAATGTAGGGTTACAAGATTTGGTTAATCGAATAAGTTACTCGAATGTGTTAATCGATGAGGTTACAAGATGGGGTTACTCGAATTGGTTACAAGATGGGGTTACTCGAATGGTTATATAAAACAGGTTACTCGAATTGGTTAATCGAATGAGTTACAAGATGGGGTTAATCGAATTGGTTACAAGATTGGGTTACTCGAATTAGGTTAATCGATGAAGTTACAAGTTTGGGTTAATCGAATGTGTTACAAGATGGGGTTAATCGAATAGGTTAGTCGATTATGTTACTCGAATTGGTTAATCGAACGGGTTACAAGATGGGGTTAATCGAATTGGTTACAGGATTGGGTTACTCGAATTAGGTTAATCGATGAGGTTAATCGAAATAGGTTACTCGATAGAGTACTGAATATGCAGAATGCCCTTTCTGTTTTTTTACATCCCCTAACCTGCATGCAAATCACATAGGTATAACAAAAACCACTGCAAATATCCAAAGAAACACATTGCATATATCCAGAAACAAGATAATAAATCAATCCTAGTCATACGATGTATCGAGAAACACGATAACAAATCAACCAAACACAAGAAGAGCCCTCAATCCACACGCATCAGACATTTTGTTTTTGTGTGGCCCTCGGTTCTGCAAATGCTGCACTTTTTCTTCTGCCTTCTTCGACCCGATTCTTGCGTTCCTGAGGCTTCCGGAGGGACATTCAAATCAACGCCTGCAGGAGGGATGTAAGCCTTGCAGTTGCGTATGTTATGTCCTACGCCCTTACATTTCGTACACACCTGCACACAAAGACGCGGTATTAGGTCATTAATCAAATTAATGACGACACAATATTAGGTACGAAGAACACACCTGTACACGACGAGCAGACCCAGATCCCTCAACTGCAGAACGAACCCGACTCAGCCGCGGACGTCCAGCCTGACTAACCACTTCCGGTGGAAGACACACGTACGAAGCTACTTCTGGAGGGACAACCCAATCATCAACGTGTGGTACTGGAACAATAGGAGTCGCATACATCTCTCTCAAGCTTCTTTGCTTGAAATAGGGGCCGACGAAATCGTACAATGAAAATCTAGCCCGTCTACACAAAGTATCAGGTTAGTGGCATTAATTAACTGAATGTTTAAAATTAAAAAGAAGATGTAAGGAAACCGATACCATACCGTATAGCGGCAGCAGCATGACAACACGAAATTAGGTCTAAGTCGAACTCCCGACAGTCACACGTGCGTCTCGTGATATCCACGAGATAGGACCTGCCGTTTTCCTCAACTCTGAACACGGTCCCCGCACTGACCTCCCGAACAGCAAGATGATGACTCAACTGATTCTGATTAGACACCTTTGCGAATGCCTCTTCGGTCAGCTCATCCTCCCTCTCATTAGCCTTCCTTCGTTTCTCGTCAAACCATCTCTCAATCATCGCACGAATCGACTCGAGCATAGCACAAACAGGTAATCGTCGTGGCCATTTGATAGCACTGTTGAAGACTTCGGCCGCATTCGATGTCATGAAACCATATCGTCGTTCAGGATATTTTGACCTTGCCCAGGTCTCAACACCGAGTCCAACGAGGCGCCTATAAGCACCGTCTCCACTGATTCTCTCCAAATCAGATAAATATTTTTCAAACTCATCCACTCGATAACAGTAGGCAGCTTTGTGTACAACTTTGATCACATGAGAGCGGTACATTGCCAGATTCTTCTCGAGGTGGTGACAGCACAACGCACGGGTTGCGTGGGGATAGATACTCCGAATAGCATTCGCGATGCTCTTATGCTGGTCGGACACAATGAGCAGATCGTCTGCATCGTAGCAAAGCCTGAGGTGCTCTAGAAACCACGTCCACTCCAGGTCATTCTCAATCGGACCGATACCAAAGGCAAGCGGGAAAATCTGCTCATTTCCGTCCTTCGTGACGGCAACAAATAACACACCACTGTTTTTCCCCTTCAGATGAGTGGCGTCGACTACTATGATGGGACGCAGAGTGCGCTGCTGAAATGCACTAATGCACTGCCCAAGTGCAACAAACATGTGACATAACACGCCCTCACTGGTCGTCTGAATGTCATACCGAGTCCTTGGATTGCATTCTTTCAGCACGTGCAGATATGACGGGAGCATCTGATATGAATCCTGATAGTTGTCGTACTTCATTTCAACGGCCAGGTTCCTCGTCCGCAGGGCAAAGCTGTAATCGATCACAACTCCGTACAATCTCCTCAGATCAGAAATCATCGTCTTCGGCTTCAGTGTGATCTCATCGTCGACTAACTGACGTGCAAAGTAAGTAGCGGCAACCTTGCTCGACACATGACGATCGGCAGTCCGATCCAAATTATTGACACACTCGTGATTCAAGTTCAGCCTCGTAATCTTCCAGAGTGTTTCGTCATTCCCAGTAGCACACAATTTGAACGGGCACTTCTCACGGTCTCGCTTGCAAACGAACTTTACCCGTTCACAGGTCGAGCGTTTAGTGGCACACTCCACCATATGCTCCATGTGATACATCTCCACCGCTATCTTCAGATCCAATTTCGTTCGGAATGTCGAGCCGACTGCAATATGACCATACACCAGTTCGGGAGGCTCGACCGATCGCAATGGAACCGCGGGGTCAAACTCCGGCAGTGGAATGATCCAGTTGCGCAGTGGATTATTCTGACCATTCTGAGCTGCTTCGGGTTGCTCGCCGGCTCCCGCATTAGAACTCGAGGACAGATTACGGCGTGACAGAATATTTTTGATGACCTGCGGCTGTCTAATCCATTCTGTCCATTCAGTGGTCAACGACTGCAACAGATCGGTCTGACGAGCTTCTTCGTCGTCCTCGGAATTCTCAACAGGCCTCTCGCCCTCAGTCGGTACATCCGGATCCACTTCTGGAATATTCACCTCGGGTGCATTTGGTTGTGCCTCCTCTAGCATCTCGGTGACGAAAATGAAACAATCGTCCTTTTGCTCGTCTAGCATGCGGGATACATCGTCGTCGCTAAGCAAAGGACACCGCACGCTCCTAAAATCATTGCCTCGGGTTAAGATAAACAACATGTACTCAATATTCGGCGGAGGGCGCAAAACGGCACGAATCTGCCTCACAAGACCATCGAGGGTAAGTTGATCCCTCCTGAAGAAAAGGCACATATCTATCCCGTCGACGTAGACCGCTCGTTCCCAACGACCACCGTAACGTATCGTGATTCGTTGATTCGACATCTACAATTACAAAAAAAATTGTTGAATTAGGTTAACTATTACAACATATCCATATATATCGACGAAACAAACCAAAAATTACGGAAAAATGCGTTTTTTGCAAAAAACAGGCCCTGTTACTCGAATGGACTGTTCCATCGAGTAACAGGATGGACTGTTACTTTCGAGTAACAGGATTCGATTAACGTCATATACATTCGATTAACGTCATATACATTCGATTAACCAATTCGAGTAACCTCAGTTCGAGTAACCTCACATTACTCGAATCTGTGTTCCTGGAAAGAGGTTACTCGAAACCTGTTACTGGAATTAGGGTTACTCGAAATTTCGAGTAACCATATTTCGATTAACCTCAGTCGAGTAATGTTTAACTTCATAAATTCTTAGTTACTCGATGGGTTGCTCGATGGTACGCTCCATCGAGTAACCCATCGATTAACCAGCGCAGAACAAAAAACTCGCAAAATCGAGAACACGTACCTCTCGTTTTCGCTCCTTTAACCTCGCGTATGTTCGACGGCGTTTTCCAGAATCTAACGCAGCAACATGATAGAGATTTTATGTGTGGGTTTGAGAGAATTTTTGAATTTTTTTTTGGTTTGGTTTGGTAGGTTTTGTTATGAATATGGATATGAATGCACAATTAAACCTACACCAAACTCTCACCTCACCTAAAAATCAGATTTCGTGGGCCCCACAGTCCAATTTGTTTTTGTTTTTAATTTATATAATATTGTTTTTGTATTTTGTTTTGTTATTTTGGATTTATTTAAAAAGTAAGGGTATAAAAGATAATTTATGTTCAATTGGTGTAAAAAACTCACACTTTTATAAGGGGGACTTTAAACTCATCCCCTTATCAAATATGACCAAAAAGTCACATTCCCTCTAATTTATATGCAATGAAACGTAAAACAAGATGTGAAATATGCAATGAAATGTAAAACAAGATGTGAAATAATGGAGTGTAATAGGTACCTTCAGTTATTTTTTTACACAATTCAAACAATATTTTTTATTATAAATAAATCATTTAATTGAAATAAATCAATTGTACTCCGAAGATACAATTATTAAAAATAAAAGGGTCCATTATTCAAAAATGTTTACTGTTTAAAAAATATACAATTGCAAAAAACCAAATACAGAAAAAATACAATTCCAAAAAACCAAATACAGTAAAAATAGGATAGTAAAATTCAAGAAAATGTTTGAGCCCACCACCAACATATACTATATACTACTATGATTCAACAACAGTTTCTATCAAACATACAGAAAGCACAACAGCAGTGGAAAAACCATATACCTAATTGATAATCTCGCAAACGAAAAACAGATTGTAGCAGTGGCGAAACCATATACCTAATTCATAATCTCTCGCAAACGATAAACAGATTGTAGCAGTGGCAATACCAAATACCTACATATATGATTCAACAATAGTTTCTATCAAACATACAGAAAAGCACCAGCAGCAGTGGATAAACCAGCAACAGATTGTAGATGTCAAAACCAGAATGTACAGTTCAAAATATTGAATTCAACAAAAGGTTCTATCGACATATGAACAAAAAGAGTATGAGTCATCGTGCGGACAGTAGCCGAATAGATGTACTTTCCCCCAGTCTTCAGCCTGAAATACATACAAAGTTAAAAAAATGTTAAATTGAAATAAAACAAGAGCAGAAATCAATAGATTAACTAAATAATTGAGAACTAAACTAAATAAATCAAGGATTTAGAATTCAACAAATAGAACCACACACCAGAACCTACAGGTCTACAACATCATCATCGTACACTAACAATTTCATCAACCTAAAATTAGGATTTAGAATTCAACTAATGGAAACAAACAAGGCCAACTACAGGTCTAGAACATCATCATACACTGATACACTTACAATTTCATCAACCTCGATGGTTTGGATTTTGAAAAGTAAAAACAACATAAGTAAACCTTCATAATCTAGTAAACAATATATGCATACTAATTAACCCAAGCAGAGAAAACTAACCTAATCAGATGACACGTCACTTCACCATCAATGAAACAAGGAAAGGATTGTAGATATCATGAAATGGCTTTAGTATCACCATCAAAGCCCCAGCTTCAAAATACCTATATGATTACACAAATAGTAAGGAAAATAGTACTATGCACAGAAATACTTTCCTCAAATATATACCTATCACACACAGAATAATCGAACTCGACATTCTTCGCAACTTCAAGTTGAACGACGACCGGAATTTCAAACTGAGAGAAGTCAGCCAAAACCGAGTTCCCGTCAAGCATTTCAGACGCAACAACAATGAGGCCAACCTATAATAAAAACAGAAAAATAAAATTTATTAAAATGTTAGCTAAGAAATTATGAGGACTTCAGAACTTTTCACCTAACCTGATTTTCTTGTGAACTTAACAGAGCCAGAACCATAGGACAGTCGCTAAAATAGATGGCTGTCAATAAATATGTTATAAATAAGCCAAGCAAGTAAACATAACAGTACAATACTACAAATTTAGAAACAATTTAGAATTAGTCAAATACCTTCTTTACCAATTTTGTTGAGTTTTTCTAGAACTAATTTTCCAGCTTTTGTAGGCTTTTTACTCTTTTCAATTAGAACAACGTTCAAAGGGGAACGATCAGCAACCGGCTGTAAGATCCTCAAAACATTCTTTCTAGGTTCTTCGTACACCAGGTCCAATACCTTCTCAGCATATTTTTCCGAGTGAATTATAAAAGGTAAATTTGTCAAACCTAGGCCACCATCATCACCGGCTGCTCTTTTGCCTCTGAATGTTTGTAACAAAGCATGGCCTCTCATGACTTCCGGTTGACCATCATCCCGTGGAACCTGGCAGTCGCAAATTACAAGAACAAGATTTGATCGCCGCACAGATTCAAACTCAGTTGCTGCTGCTACAGCACTCGTCCCAGAGGCAGATCCAAAAACTGGATTTATTAAATCAAGTGAACAGTATTAAAAAGGAAACGACGAATGATTTAAGTGTACAATTATCATTTCGTAAGAAGAAATTAGTTCACAATTGAGAACGACGTCAGATTTAATTCACAATATACAACCGCACTAAGAATTCATCAATCTGAAAAACCTATAGCATACACACCACAATACACAAATTCTCTATTCAATTATCGTTTCGTGAGAATGAATTAGTTCACAATTGAGAACGACATCAGATTTCATTTACAATTTAGAACCGCACTAAGAATTCATCAAATCTGAAAAACCTACAATAGCATACATCACTATACACGAATTCTCTGCACAATTATCGTTTCGTGAGAATGAATTAGTTCACAATTGAGAACGACATCAGATTTAATTCACAATTTAGAACCGCACTAAGAAGTCATCAAATCTGAAAAACCTACAATAGCATACAGATCACTATATACAAATTATCTGCACAATTGAGAATGAATTAGTTCAAACTCCACTAAGAATTCATCAAATCTGAAAAACCTACCGTAGCATACGAATTAATTCAAAATTGAGAACACATCAGATTTAATTCACAATTGAGTCACGAACAATCACAAATTCTGGAAAATCAAAATTAACCTACCGGTCGACTTGCGGCTCCGGCAGATCTTTCGGAATTTCTCCAGAATCGATTCGCTACGGTAAACCGCCAAGATGACCTCTCCAACTCCAGATAAAAACGGCTGCGTGCTCGTCATCTCTCGCACTTTCTCTCTCTTCCGAATCTCTCTGTCGCACACTTTCTCTCTCTTCCGAGTCTCTCTCTATTCTGTTCGCTCGCACTTAATCCCTTCCCGCCTAGTTTTAAATAAGGCGATAGATACACTTGAAGTAAATAAATGGGATAATATGTCAATATTTAAAATTGTTGCAGAAGAATGAGCAATTGATTAAGTTGGTTCTGTGGTCAGTGTGGTCAAAGTCTAAACTAATTGTGCTAGAGATGCTGAGTTGTAATTCCACCTCAAGCAATTTTTTTTTTATATTATATAAGGAGACAAATTTATTTTTAAATTTCAAAATACAATAAATAATTATTCTTATTTTTTCACTTTAAAATACTTTATTTATTCATTTTTTAAATTTTACTTACAATTATTTTATTTTCCAACCTTTATATTTAGTAAAAATATTATATAAGGAGACAAATTTATTTTTAAATTTCAAAATACAATAAATAATAATTATTATTTTTTCACAATAAAATACTTTATTTATTCATTTTTTAAATTTTACTTACAATAATTTTATTTTCCAACCTTTATATTTAGTAAAAATATTATATAAGGAGACAAGTTTATTTTTAAATTTCAAAATACAATAAATAATAATTATTATTTTTTCACTCTAAAATACTTTATTTATTCACTTTTTAAATTTTACTTACAATTATTTTATTTTCCAACCTTTATATTTAGTAAAAAGTAACATTTTTTAATGTATGTGCTCGAAACATTGGGTCAACTTTTTATATACAATGTCCAAACTAATTTTAGCCCTTAAAAAAATAAAATATATTTTCATTCAATCAGGAGAATAAAATCTACTTTAGAACTGGTAGAAATAGAATGAGAATTTTTATGAACCAAATTTTTGTTTATTTCGGGTATTTTTGTTTCTCAAATTATTATCAAGCTTTTAGGCTGCTAAAAAATAAAGATACACAAGATTGATCCCAAAACAATGAAAATAGATGTTTTCATCATCAGACACCAAACAAAGAAGGCTTAAAAACAAAATGTGACATTTGACAATGACTGAATGACAACACAGTTCAAATTATTTTCTTAGATTATTCAGATTGCATCGGATAACCAGAAATCAAATCTAAAGAAGAATCACTAATAAACACGTGAAAAAACAAAACAAGTACAAATAATGTCAACAGCAAATATAGAACTAGGCAAAGAGGGGCATATTTCAAATTCTGGCTTTCCCCAATCATTCTTTGGCCACAACAGCTTGCTCCTCGTTGAAATAATCGTGCCTACAATAACACGGGAAGCTTAATGTTAATGCCTCGGAATACAAAAACGAAAAATATTCAGCAACATATTTAACTTACCGAATTTTCCGGGAAAGCTGGTAAATGCCTGTACCAGCCATCACAATGTTTACACTAAAGAGGTTCCAGTTCTTCTGCAAGATGATATGCCATAAAAAAGACGGAAATTAGTACATACTTCAACTTGGTGAAACCAAAAAACTAAGGGTGCGATTGGATGCCCAAGTTTTGTATTCATTACACTAGAGATCAAAAACCACAAAGTTGTGATTGTGTAATATTAACTAAATCAGAAAATACACTATTTGCAAATAACATTGCTCAAACTCATCTAAATTCATAGTCTCAAAACTTGAGATTTATGTACTAAAAAATTTCTAAGATACCAGTTATTTACTATCATTATTTCACTGTCTTTATTTATATCACATCAATTTTAGCTATCACACCCCTATGCTATGAACTGAAATGGGAAAGGAGGAGAAAGAAAAATTATGAGACCTTTTGTTCCCCAGTAGAATTTATGCACATAATGACATAATAAACACTATTTATAATCAGTCACGAGTGCTTTTAGGGTTTTAGCTTGAAAAACATTGGGGGTGTTTGGAAGCATAAAGTTTTGGTTTATTTCAGTAAACTCTAAAAGCTAAGGGAATGACATGTCTGTAGTTGTTTAAAATAAAATCATTTTATATGTTACATTGACACCCTCATTCTTTTCATCACCACTAATCAATTAAATCACTATATATTTTTCCAAAAACATCAAGCATTGGTTTTTGTTTTTAAATTCAATTTGCAAAGACTAATATATCATCTCAACTACTTGTGCTTCTCCTACAACAAAGCACTTCTAAAAAGAAACGAGGAAGTTTGACATTTCCAAACAACATGAAACAAGTACTTCAATAACTTATCAACCAGACACTTTTACAATTTTTAGCCACTATTAGCTTTTGCTGCAATAAATCCATCCTTTCAAACACTTGTGGTAATGGATAGTTCACACTCATCAGGAAAATTCAATGTACAAAACGGCATATATTAAAAAGACTTGCATATTGCATAATCAACTGAACTTACAGGAGTAATGACAGTGCTGTAGCGTGACCAAATAACTCCGGTTGCTGTAACAGCTGCACGAGCAATTAAATAATGTATAAATGTATTCCATCAAAGCAACAACAACAACAACAACAACAACAAAAAAAAAAAAGCAAAAAAAAAAAAAAACTAGTACAAACCTATTTGCTGTGGATACGAAACATTCTCAGGGGGTTTAACGGAGTCGGCAAGATTGGCAATGCTAATGCCCCACTTAAAGGTTGGTGCCCAGAAATGAACTACACACAGAACGGAACAATTAGTTCAAAATTATAAATGGGGCGTTTGGTCAGGTTTCATAAGACACAGACTTTGATTCTTAAAGCCTAATTCGATACAAACAAAATCCAAACTTCATATCAAACACCTTCATCTGATACTAATACGAGTATCAAATCAAATATGTCATGGGGAGATCGTAGATTCGAGCAATCCATTAGAAACTTGTGTCCTGCTGCTTTACAGTAACATTTCTCAATACTTAACATGCGTTTAAAATCCAAATCACATAACTACAATTTAATCAATCAGATAATAAAATTAATATTAAAAATAGTGAAATTGAACAAGGTGTTCCAAAACCTAATAATTGGGGGAAAGAAATACATCGCCGAAATTCGAACGATTACTCACAGCACACATAATCAGAATCAAAGATTAGAATTAGTTCAATAAATATTTTTTTAATAAAAAAATTAATTGAAGGGGGATGAGGAGTCGGAATTAAATAAATGAAACTGGATCATCGGGAAATAATTAACAATAATTCGATTTAGGAAGATTTAGAATTAGAACTGACTGGTTTTAGGGCCAGCGGGGTGATTCCATAGAGCGTGTAATTTCGAGGTCGCCATGGATGTCGAAACTCTCGTTTCTCCTGCGTCTGCTCTGCTGACTTTCTTTACACAATAATTAAGAAAGTTGAAATAATACGTGAATTTGTTTTAGCCTTTTTTATTCTTCTTTAATGTCAAGTTCAATTAGCTAATTTAGGTTTAGGGCGTCACATTAAATATTTGGCAAACACACCCAATCATATTAAAATTATTTCTCATAATAGTAAAAATTAGTAGTAGAATTTAAATGTTGAATTGTGGGCCTGTGGTTGCACCATGTTTTATTAGCCCTGCTCTATTTAGATTAAAAATAGTTAACGATAAGAGTTTAGTGAACATGACCAACTCGCAACTCAAATTCTAAAATTGAAAAGACGAGTAGGAATTTATAATTTGGCTCACTAGTTAGTCACTTGTGACTTGTGAGTCAAACTACAATCTTCATGCTACTCTTGACAAACAGTTAAATTATTTCACCTAATTATTAATTGTTTTTTTTTTCAACTTATAAATATGATTCCAATTAATAAAATATGTTTAATAATAATTTTATTTACTATAGTAGCTTCTAAAAAAAGATGGAAATCGTTTTGCCACCACAAATATTCACACAAGTTAGATATTGCTTGTTATTTCAATTAACAAGTTTTCTATAGGTAAATTTAGCATATAAATTTTAAATATTTTAAATTTAAGGTCAAATTAAATTAGCAGCCTAAATAAAAAATAAATGTTCCAAACGCATATAATAATTAATTAATAAATAAACCTCGCTTATTAAATTAAATCATGAAAGAAATGCAAATGACTGTACACCAAATCAATGGTGACGATTTGCCCCGACAGTACTAATCGTGCGGTTGTTATTCCAAGAAAATAAATGGGGCCCGCAATGGATATACAGGCTGAAATATTTCGAGTACGCACGCTCTCATTCAGGGGTTTTCCATTTCTTCCATCTTCAGTCTCTAGGGTTTCTGGGCGATTTTCTAATCAGCTGAATCTTCTTGATCCGTGTAAGTATCTGCTTCCATAATTTCATCTCCATTTTCATTTTGATTTTGTATATCAATTTCAGTATAGTATAGTACTTTTCTATTTAGGGAATAAAGTTTGAGTTTCTGGAGATTTGAAAAAAAAAAAACGAAATGGGGAAGTCCGGCGGTAGAAAAAAGAAGAGCGGCGCTAGCCAAAACCAGACCCAAAACACCGCCTCTGGTAGCAATCCGCCGCCGCCGCCACCTGCTGTTAACGGCGGTGTTAGTTTGGATTCGGCTTTTTTGTTGAAAAAAGCCCACGAGCTCAAGGAAGAGGGTAACAAGAGGTTCCAGGCCAAGGATTTCGTGGCCGCCCTTCAACAGTACGAGAACGCCATCAAGCTCACTCCCAAAACGCACCCGGATCGGGCCGTCTTCCACAGCAACCGGGCCGCCTGTTTGATGCAAATGAAGCCCATCGACTACGAAACCGTGATATCCGAGTGCAATCTCGCGCTTCAAGCCCAACCCAACTATGTTCGGGCCCTGCTCAGGAGGGCTCGGGCCTTCGAGGCCATAGGGAAGTACGAAACAGCTTTACAAGACATTCAGTCCTTATTGCTTGCTGATCCTAATCACGGAGAAGCCTTGGAGATTGCTGGTCGGTTGAGGACGGCTCTTGGGACTCGTCCAGATTCCCAACAGGATCTCCAGAGCCGCCCTTCACCTGCTGCTCTCGGGGCCTCTGCTGTAAGGGGAGCCCCGATTGCAGGCCTCGGGCCGTGCTTACCAGCACGGCCCGTTCCCAAGAAGCAGCCTTTGCCGTTAACTGCAAGGACGGAAAAGCTGTACCCGATTCCGCCTCTGGAAAATGGTCCCGAGAACAAGAACCAGATGGAAAAAATCGCTCTGAAGCCTGGAAGTGGATCCTCGAGGCCGAATTCAAATATTGTTTCCGGCAAGGACAGCCAGAAGGAGCAGTCAACTCATCAACCATCACTTCTCGTGCAATCTCAGCAGCCGGCTACGATCGAGTACAGGCAGTTGAAGCTCGTCTACGACCATGACATAAGGCTGGCCCGAATGCCCATAAACTGCAGCTTCAAGTGTCTGAGAGATGTGGTCAGCAAATGCTTCCCCATGTCGAAAGCTGTATTGATTAAGTACAAGGACTCCGATGGTGATCTGGTGACCATTACTTGTTCCGCTGAACTTAGGCTGGCCGAGTCTTCAGTTGACACAGGAGACTCCTCGATCGGAATGTTGAGGTTGCATATTGTTGAAGTGAGTCCTGAGCAAGAACCGCCTGTACTTGAAGAGGAAGAAGTTGAAGTAGAAGTGAAGCCTGTTACGATCGAGGAGGCTAAAGCAGACGAGACTGATGAGAAAGTGGGAACTTCAGAGGACCCAGAATGCAAGGAAGTGGAGATCGATGACTGGCTTTTTGAATTTGCTCAGCTCTTCCGGGCCCACGTGGGGATCGATCCAGATGCTCACATCGACCTCCATGAGATTGGCATGGAGCTATGCACTGAGGCCCTAGAAGAGACAGTGACGGGTGATGAAGCCCAAGCCCTCTTCAAACGGGCCGCTGTGAAATTCCAGGAGGTGGCTGCCTTGGCCTTTTTCAACTGGGGGAACGTCTACATGTGCGCTGCCAGAAAACGGATGCCGATAGACGAGACTTCTGGGAAGGAGACAATGAGCGCTCAGCTGCAGGATGCCTACGATTGGGTTAGGGAGAATTACACCCTAGCCAGGGAGAAGTACGAACAGGCTTTAAGTATAAAATCTGATTTCTACGAGGGGATGTTGGCAATAGGGCAGCAGCAGTTCGAGATGGCAAAGCTGCACTGGTCCTTCCAGCTGGCAAAGAAGTCGGACCTTTCTCAGTGGGACCCAACTGAGACAATCGGCCTCTTCAATGGTGCGGAGGAGAAAATGAGAATGGCGACCGAGATGTGGGAGAAGGCGGAAGAGCAGAGGCGAGAGGAGTCCAAAGGGGAAATTACAAAAAAGGACGAGCTCTCAAAGAGGAGGAAGAAACAGGTAGAACTGGAGGTATCGCCTGATGAGGCGGCGGAGAATGTGGCGGTTATGAGGTCACAGATTCATTTGTTTTGGGGGAACATGCTTTTCGAGAGGTCGCAGATAGAGTGCAGGTTGGGGCTGGAGGGATGGGAGAAGAATCTGGATGATGCAGTCGGGAGGTTTAAGCTTGCGGGGGCTTCAGAAGTGGATATCGCCACAGTTTTGAAGAATCACTTTTCGAAGGAAAAGGTTGGTACCAGTGTGGAGGAAGAGAAGGTGGTGGTGATTGAGAATTGAGTTTTTTTTTTCTTTTTATTTAGTTGGTGATTTATGGGTTTTGGTGCTGGACATGGAGGTTTTTTTAAGGAAGTAGTTTGATTGGGTTTTTGAGGTTTTAATCATAATTTGTATGGAGGTTTTAGAAACTGAAGTTGTTGAGCATTTTGAGCTTAAGAGAGTAATAAGAGTCATGTTATTTACTCATTATTATTAATTTATTATTATTATTATTATTATTATTATTATTATTTTTCAAATTATGTTATAAGTAACTAATAAGCATTACTTGTATACTTTTGTTATTAATCTCTTGGGTAGAAAATGAATTACTATATCTGATACTTTTTATCGTGTTTCAAGAACAAAATGATTCGAATTCTAATCGAAAAGTGATTGAACTCATCACTCAGTTGAAAGTTTCATCTCAAACCAATAAATAGATTTTTGTTCGAAATCAAATTTTGTATAAAACGAGTCGTACGACAGGAACAAGATATATTTTTGTATCGACGCACAAGACCCACCACACAAATTTGAGTTAGGTTGTGAAGCACATACCTCGTGTAAGTTCATATTAACACACGCTTTGCGTGTATCCATAATACATAACTGCTTGCTTAATTAGGACTAGTAAAAAAGATATCTATTTCATTGATTTATAAAGTGTGTTTATTCATTTCGAAATATCGAATATAGGAAAAGATGAGGGTAACAGCGTCTTTTCATTTCACCTACCCGTCACCAAGCTATAATATAAATCGGCCGACTCAAAACTCTGTTCGAACTGTTCGTTCCTCTTCAATCGTTTCACCCTCACCAAAAAATGGCGTCAATGGCTTCTGTCGCCCAGTTTCCATTGACAACCTTACAGAATTCGTATCCTAAATCGAGATCAACCTCCACGGCCGCCTTCAATCGGATTAATTTCTCGCCCCTTTCGACCGCCAAGTCAACGAAGCTGAGCCGGAATCTCGCCGTGTGCGAGGCCGTATAAGGTGATTTTGGATCTGAAAGTGATTATTCATCTCCGCAGGTTGCGGTTCTGGAGGAAAAGCCGTCGGAGATCGATGTACTGAAGAGGCAATTGGTCGACTCGTTCTACGGAACAAACAGGGGACTGAGCGCCTCCAGTGAAACTAGAGCGGAGGTTGTGGAGCTCATCGCGCAGCTCGAGGCGAAAAATCCAACCCCTGCTCCGACCGAGGCTTTGACCCTACTCAACGGAAAGTGGATCCTCGCGTAAGTCCCCGTTTGCCCTTTTTTTCATATTGATTCATATTACAATTGGCTGAACTGTGGATTTACTGATTTCCGACTGGAATTTTTTTCCATTTGGTGGTTCACTTGTTTTTATTGTGTGGAGGCCAATTGCAAAATTCTTATTTGTTAGTATATATGATTGTCTTTGGACATTTTGATTTCATTGTGTGGATTCAAGTGTTCATACGATAAAAATCTGTTAGTAGAATTCTTCATACCAAATGTCGAAAACTGAAACTAAACGTAAATGATATGGAATGTTGTGGTATCTTTGAAGAGTCGAGAACTAGCTCGTCACACTATTCTCATTTTTTTTTTTTTTGGAGATTGAAGGAAAACATGTGAAGCGTGGGAACGTACTTAAAATTATTTGCCCAACTATCGTGCTCGTGCTTTCTTGTGGAATTAATGAGTTAGAGTTGCATATAAGACTATGACATGATATATGGAGAAAAACATTGCATGTGGGAATTGGTTGAGTTAAAAATTTTGACATGTGCATGCTCTTATTTTCAGCTAGTGATTTATTAACCTTTTCCATTGGGTACTTTAGGTACACATCATTTGTGGATTTGTTTCCTTTGTTGTCAAGGAGTGCAAATCTACCATTGGTGAAACTTGAAGAGATATCCCAAACCATGGACTCCGAGAATTTCACGGTCCAGAACTCTGTCCTGTTTTCTGGACCATTTTCATCCACTTCAATTTCTACCAATGCCAAATTTGAAGTTCGAAGTCCCAAGCGCGTGCAGGTTTTCTTGCTTCTGCTTACATTTTTATTTACAGAAGCTAAAAATCGAATTAAGTTGATAAATTCTTTGGTGAATAAGAAGATGTGGAGATACTTTATTTACGTGAAAGTTAATTCCAGAACAGAATGAAAACATAAAGCAGACCTATAGATTTTTGAATAAGTACGAAGAATTAGATCTAGATGTAACAAAAGACATTCATTTTTTGAAAATATTAATACCTACCTTAACCGGTCGTATTGTCCAGTCACTTTTTTTAAGTGTTTACAAACATCCCTTAAATATTGTTAGATTGTTTTCAAATAATTTCTACAATTTCAATTTAAAATTGCACCACTATTCCATTTTTTTAGTCCTTTAGTTTCACTTCCTATTTCCATTTTTTTTTTACATTTTTGTTTGTTTGAATTTCAGATCAAGTTTGAAGAAGGCGTGATCGGGACTCCCCAGTTGACAGATTCCATTGTGTTGCCAGAAAAAGTGGAAATTTTCGGACAAAATATCGATCTCACGCCCTTCAGTGGGTTGTTTGCCTCCGTACAGGACACGGCTTCATCTGTTGCCAGGACCATTAGTAGTCAACCGCCATTGAAGTTTTCCATCCCCGATAGATACACGGAATCGTGGCTGCTCACTACATATCTCGATGATGAGCTTCGTATTTCGAGAGACGAAGGAGGCAGTCTATTTGTGCTCATCAAGGATGGCAGCTTCCTTTTGAATCTTTAGACAATTAATTACTGATTTTCTTCAGTTTTAACTGTCTTTGATGTTCTGTTTAGGACTTGTGAAGATGCTATGTACTGTAATTATTAATTACGGGTGAATTGACAAGAAACCTCGTTCGAGACCAAGAGTTATCTCCCAGTCTTATATATATACACACCTCATTGCAATGCTCATATATGGTTATATTCAAGCTTTAACTAACTGAAGATGCACTTGGTTTGATGAGAGATGACAGTTATTATCTTCACATGATCCAGTTGAAACATTCTTGAGTATAAATTTTGTTTATGTATATGTGTGTGTGGATGTGTCTGTGATATTACTACCTTCTTAACCCTCTTGCAAAAGTTTCAAGTTATCAAGAATATCTACTCCTTTCTTTATCAATATAAAAACAGATCAGTGCAAACATCATGGAATACCTCGAGTATGATCCCCCGGAACTCATCCGAATTCATCGACATATAATAGTTCAAGAGCCGCCTCAAATCCCTGGCCTCGCGAATCTTGTTCGAGACTATCATCTCCACCATCGACTCCCTAAAGTCCTCCCTAGGATCGCAAGATGATTTCTCCGTAGCCACCATCACCACAAATTTGGTGGTTACGTCCCGATCACGCCTCGACCGTCCGATTGTTTCCTTCTTCTTCACATCTCTTCTTTCTCTGATCATCTGACTCAGCCTCTCCTGTACCATGGCGTGTGCGATGCTGGAGATCGGGCGGTGCTTATCCGAACTATACGAGATTTCCGATTCTTCGGAGGAAGATACACTGAGTCTGGAGGTGGTGTTACAACAAAATGACTTGCATTGTTTGTTTTGAAGCTTGTTGGTCATCTTTGTAGATGTTTGCAGTATTAGCACATTTTATGAGGGAGGGGTTCGGAGAAGGAAAAATGATTAATGTAATTAGGGGGGTGGGCTCGAGGATAACAATGATTATGTCCTGAGATTAAAGTGTGCAAAAGTTTGAGGTGACAGGATTAGAAGCTCTTTTTCGAACTGATATTGTTTATTTAAGGTAGTAATGATTGTCGCAATGTTGCAAATATAGATTAGGTGTCTTGCTTTCTAATTGTGGTGTATGTTTAAAGAACATGTGTTCAATTATCTTTGTTAAGGATAATACGTGATTTTTATATATCGTATATTATTTGTGTAAATCTCGTTTCCTTATATCACGGCTCTTATGTATTATATATTTCTGTATCAATACAATTATTTCATTGAGGCAAATACTTTATTTTTCCTATCATGGTATCAGCCTAAACATTGGCCGAAACCCTAATCTTCTTCTTTCTCGTTCCGCCTCCGCCAGTTGTTTATCATCATGACTGCACCAGAGACTCCCTCTCTTCCTCTTTCTACTATGATTCACATGGTGAATATCAAGCTCACCTCCTCCAACTATCTTCTTTGGCATGCACAGATCGAGCCGTTGCTCACCAGTCAACAGTTTATGTTGATGCTTGACGGATCTTCTCCTGCTCCGTCCAGAACAATACGTACAACAACGGACACCACAGCTTCCAATCCTGACTTCGTCACTTGGCAGCAACGAGACCAAACCATCAAATTATTCCTCGTCTCCACTCTTACGGAGGAATCTATGGCCGTTGTTATCGGTTGCAAAACTTCCAAGGACGTTTGGGACGCACTTTCCCAGGCATACAGCCACAACTCTAAAGCTCGTGAACTGAGTCTCAAAGATGAATTACTTTCTACCAAACGTGGTGATAAGTCTGTTACGGAGTATGCGCGTCACTTCAAAACTCTTTCCGATCAACTCACCGCTATTGGTCGACCAATTGACGCCTCCGATAAATCTCACTGGTTTCTTCGGGGACTCGGCTCCGATTTCTCCAGTTTCACGGCTGCACAGATGGCACAAGACCCATTGCCAGAATTTACAACTCTCTTTGCCCGTGCACAATCACATGAATTATTTCAAAAATCGCTTGATTTTACTCACTCTTCGCAGGTTGTTTCACAGGCAGCCTTCACCGCTGTTACTCGTGGTGGACGTGGACGGGGCTCTGGAAGCAATCGCGGTCGTAGCTCCTACTCTACCCGCGGCCGTGGTACTTCTAACACCTCCACAAATGGCTCCGGTTCAAATCGAGGTCGTCGAAATTACACCCCACGCTGCTTCTTTTGCCGAGAGACGGATCATGATGGTTTTGATTGTCCTAAGCGTTTCGATCGAAGCTACGATCGTTCATGTCGCCCCAGCAACACCGCAAATCTTGCGGAAGCTCTCTCTGCTGGCTGCACTGTGTCTCCAACTCCCTCGTCTGATTGGTATTTAGATACCGGTGCATCAGCCCACATGGCTGTTAATCCCGCATCTCTCGATCATGTCTCCTCTTACTCTGGGACTGACCACGTCACGGTCGGCAATGGTGCGAATCTATCTATTTCTCATATTGGCTCCCTCTCTCTTTCAGACAAGCTTCATTTAAATAATATTTTTGTGGTCCCTGGCTTAACTAAGAACTTGTTATCCGTTAGTAAATTGACTCGTGATCAGCCGGTTACAGTTATTTTTAATGACTCTTGTTTCTCTATCCAGAACCGAATTACAGGGCAGGTTCTCGCCACGGGCACTATTGATCGTGGTCTCTATTTGTTGGACTCGCCGGTTCATGCTCTTGCCGCAGCTCATGGACATAAAAGATCTCCTGCATCTTTTGAAATATGGCACTCGAGACTTGGGCATGTTGCCACTTCGACTGTCTCTCTATTGAATAAACTTGATTTATTATCCGTGACTTCTTTATTACCATTACCTACAGTTTGCAAGACATGTCAACTTGCCAAAAGCACTCGTTTACCTTTCATTTCAAATGTAAAACGTGCTTCTGGTGTTTTGGACTTAATCCACTGTGATCTGTGGGGGCCTGCGCCAGTTACGGCAAATACCGGTTTTCGTTATTATGTGATTTTCATTGACGATCATTCTCGCTTTTGTTGGTTTTATCCTTTACACGCGAAATCTGATTTTGTGGACACATTTCTCAAATTTCAGTGTTTCGTCGAGACTAAATTTTCTCGCAAAATTAAACAGTTCCAAAGTGATGGTGGTACGGAGTTCACAAATCATCGTCTACGATCTCATTTTGCGTCCTCGGGTATTCAACATCTCATGTCATGTCCTCATACTCCAGCTCAAAATGGTAGAGCCGAACGCAAACACCGCCATATAACAGAGATGGGTCTTGCTTTGCTATTTCACTCTTCTGTTCCTCTACCATATTGGGTGGATGCTTTTAGCACGGCGGTCTTTATAATTAATCGACTACCTACCACTGTCCTAGACAACAGAACTCCTTTTTCTTTACTCTTTGGATGCGAACCGGCCTACGACTCCTTTCACGTTTTCGGCTGCAGGGTATACCCATGTCTTCGGGATTACGCAAAAACGAAGTTCGCCCCTCGGAGTCTACCATGCGTGTTTTTAGGCTATAGCACCCAACATAAAGGTTTTCGTTGTTTGGATTATTCAACACGTCGCATATATATCACTCGGCATGCTCGATTTGATGAAACATGTTTCCCGTTTGTTAAAACCACTCACTCACGATCGTCCTCGCCTCTCAGTTTCTCCGAATTTATTGACGCCGGTAACTTGCCTACTCTTCAAATAAATTCTCCTTCACAGCCTTCTATTGTTCCCACATCTCCGTTGCCGCCGCATGTTATTTCTCAAGTCCCTGATTATCCATCAACTCCACCACATCAGCCAACACCTTCTACACTTACACCTACTGTACAACCAACACCTATTGTGCAACCACCTACAGTACAACCAACTCCATCAGTACATTCTTCCCCACAATCAGATGTTTCAACTTCAACTCAACGCAACCAACCGCCACCTCCTCCCATGCGAACTCATCCCATGCGCACTCGTGCTCAATTGGGCATCTTCAAAAATAAATATCCCGCTGATGTCGCTCTCCTTGAAACAAGTTCTTTATACTCGGCTCTTACAGCCGTCTCTGAACCTAAGGGAGTCAAATCCGCACTTAAACACCCGGCATGGGTCCACGCAATGGACGACGAAATGGCAGCACTTCGTAAAAATCATACATGGGACCTCGTCCCTCGCCCCGCTCATACAAATATTGTTGGTTCTAAGTGGGTCTACAGAACTAAATTTCTCGTCGATGGCACCGTTGATCGCTACAAGGCTCGCCTTGTGGCACAGGGTTTCAGCCAAATTCCTGGTTTCGACTTCACTCACACATTTAGTCCGGTCGTTAAAGCTTCTACCGTCCGCATTATTTTGTCTCTGGCCGTACTTCATTCATGGTCACTTCATCAACTTGACGTCAAAAATGCTTTTCTTAACGGCGTCCTTCCTAAACCCGTTTACATGGAACAACCTCCAGGCTACGTCGACCCCTTACACCCAAATCATGTTTGCCGTCTTCAAAAGGCGTTGTATGGGCTTCGACAGGCACCTCTCGCCTGGTATCAGCGTCTTCGTGCTTTTCTCCTCCAACTTGGTTTCATTTGCAGCACGGCTGATACGTCTCTCTTCGTTCTTCGTCGCCAAAGCGTTCTAATTTATCTTCTCGTCTATGTAGATGATATTATTATCACCGGAAACAACACAAGCTCGCTTCGCACTCTGATGCAAAAACTGAGTAATGAATTTGCTTTAAAAGATCTCGGTCGTCTCGGCTATTTTCTTGGTTTGGAGGTTTCATATCCATCGACCGGTCTTTTTCTCAGTCAATCCAAATATGCTCGCGACATTCTCGCTCGTGCGGATCTCTTAGATTCTAAACCTGTTGCCACCCCTCTTGCACCAGGAGCTTCGTTCATCTCTGCCGGCACTGCCTTTTCCGACCCTACACTTTATCGCTCGTTAGTTGGCGCATTACAATACTTAACCATCACTCGTCCCGACTTATCGTATTCCGTCAACACTCTAAGTCAGTTTCAGCAGCAACCAACCATTGAGCACTTCCAAGCAGTTAAACGAATTCTTCGGTACGTAAAAGGTACTCTTGGATTTGGCCTTTCGTTCTCTCCTGGACCTTCTTCGCTCCTTGGTTACTCCGATGCTGATTGGGCCCGATGTCTCGACACCCGTCGCTCCACTTATGGGTACGCCATCTTTCTTGGCCCGAACCTTGTATCTTGGAGTGCTAAGAAACAACCGACGGTTTCCCGCTCGAGTTGTGAATCAGAATACCGTGCTTTGGCAAACACGTCCGCAGAACTTATATGGGTTTCAAACCTTCTCCGAGATCTTTCTGCTCTTCCCTCAACGCCACCGGTTCTACTTAGCGACAATCGCAGTGCTCTTTTCCTCGCTCAAAATCCCATTTCGCATAAGCGTGCGAAACATATTGACATCGATTGTCATTTTGTTCGAGAGCTTGTCGAGTCTGGACGTCTTTCCACTCGCTTTGTTCCGTCTAACCTTCAGCTTGCCGACATTTTCACGAAGAGTCTTCCTCGTCCACTGTTTGAAATGTTTAGGTCCAAGCTTCGCGTTCAACCAAGTTCCACGCTTCACTTGCGGGGGGATGTTAAGGATAATACGTGATTTTTATATATCGTATATTATTTGTGTAAATCTCGTTTCCTTATATCACGGCTCTTATGTATTATATATTTCTGTATCAATACAATTATTTCATTGAGGCAAATACTTTATTTTTCCTATCAATCTTAAAGTACTTCTTCATGCATTCTAATTGGTTAATACTCTGCATTGTATTAAGATGTGCATTGTATTAAGGGAGGAAAGGGAGTATTAAGGGAGGAAAGGGAGTATTACGTACTTAATTCTCATAGACATTTCTTTACATACACACATATATATATATATATATATATATATATATATATTAAATCCTTTAATATTTTTTTTTTACAAAAGAAGTGTAACAAGTACGAGACAAATATGTGTTCAATTCTTTAAATACTCTTTATGTTGTATAATTGACATCTTTTTTTAATTAGTGTCCCACAACAATTGACATATCTTAAAAAATAAATAAATACTTTAATTTTTTTATTTTAAAATACAATTTATTTCTTACTTTATTTATTTTTTAAGCTTGAATCATAATTATTTTATTTCAAATTTAAATAAATTCTTACTTTTTACTTTTTGATAATTTTTATTTTTATTTTTGTGCCAATATAAAATGTGTGAACTCTGCAAAAGAGAGATTATTTTCTTTGATGCCAAATTAAGTAAGCCAAATTAAGTAAACCAAATTAAGTTTTGAATGTATCAATCATTGATTAATGTGTTTTAGATTTTTCTATTCTTTTATTTAAACTCAACGAGTCACAAGTATACATATGTTCAAGCAATTTAATTAAGATATTATGTTGCAATAACTATTTTTTTGTTATGAAACCATGGTTATGTCAATATATTAATATATTGAAGTTGGTCTACTCCTTGGGGACAAAAGTATTATATTATGACAAAGTTACACACAGGGAGTGGTGGGGAGTATCTAGGGCTCAAGATTTAACAATCATGGTTAACCACATGCATCTTATAATGAGATTCTATTTATGCATAGCATATGATTTGAATGATTTCTTGTGGTTCAATCATTCATGGCATTGTAAAGCTTTACTCAACTTAAGATAATGTAATCATTCATAATTTTAAAACACATGCAATTTCATTTAGTCAAGGAAACGATAAAACTACAAATTAACATTAGTTTATTATCCAAGGTCCCAAAATGTAGTTACAGCCTCAAAGCCCTAAGTTTATGGGCTAGGGCCCAAAATCTGTAATATATACCGTTGTTTTAGAAAAAAAAATAATGAAAAAGAACATAATTTACTAATGTACTAAATGTGCATCTATTATGTGATTATTGTGTAGATAACTATGTGCCACTTTTTTAAAACGTCGTATCTATTTACACCACATAAAATAGCTTAACATTAATCAGATACATACAACACAGAGCACATAGAGTTCGATCCATTCTCCAGGAATCGATTACATTAACACGAGATCAACTAGATTTGAGTTCATTTCATGTTGAGGACAGAGTCGAATTAAAAATGCAGTTCTGCACTAATACTAATGACTTGACGCACTTATATATTCAAGAAAACTAAGATATATTACCCTAAGAAAGAGATTACACGATTAAAACTGATTGAGCTTGTCAACGCTCTGTTTTCACACAAGCGTAATCTCGATTTGGCACACGACTTCGATAATAGTCTAAGAAGATAACGGAACATTTGATTCGTGATTGTGAATTGGATATGAAGTTGGTACAAATTATAGGCCATACGTACATTTTATATATCGGTCCCACACATATAATGTTGCAAGTATATGAGTATATGCAAGTAGCTAGTGTGTCAAATGACAATATCAATATATCATACAGACAAGTTCACAACAAAGGATTAATGTCTTCTTATATACTCCTCCATATTATCCTGTAAAAATGAAACAGACGAATGACCATGGCCACACGTTTTATATGCTGGGCTAGGCGAGCTACATACGTTTGTTCAATTCATTTTCGATCGGCTGTACTAATTAAGTAAACAACATGTTGAAAATATTACTTGGATCAAACATAACATGCAACTTATAAAAATGACATATTGTTGTCTCTGGTGAGTTTGAGAACCCTAAAGTTAATTAGTAGTAGGAATTCACTACTTTAATACTTGGCTAGTAGATTTTCGGTCGAGTAGTACTGCATTATTGTAAGGATAAATATGTTTGGGCATTACAATGCTTTAAAGGATCTAGGCAGAAGTTGTTTTGCTAACATATTTATTTGTTTTCTTCTTTCTTCACAATTTAAACTGTTGTAATCACTTGTCATATTGGTGATTTTATTTAGCATAGTTCATTAGTTGGAACGTGCTTGAAAAACAATCAACATAGAAGATTTCTGCCGCAGCACAGCCAGGCAGTGTTATGCCGCAAGCAGTGCAAGGCTTGGACAAGAGGTTGAGTTCAGAGAATCAAGTGAAACATGATATAAGGGCAAGGGAATGCTGAAGTCCAGATAGTATGGAAGGCAGTGCAGTGTGGCAGTGAATTCCAGAAGAACTTCAGAAGGCATCCTGCGGCAGCAGTCAAAGCAGCCTGCCCTGGTTTCTCTCAACCGATTGTTGACCTAGCAAAATAAGGAAATCAGTTGGAGACTCTCACCTATAAATAGAGGACGACCCAGCTGCATTTACTCAACACTCATACAACACATTAACACCTCCGGAAACACATTTCCTTCGGGAATCGATCATCGAGCTTTTAGAGCCGCGACTTCATTCGTGAAGCTCGTCGTGCCGTGTGTTCTCTCGTTCCTAAGAGAGTTCGTTTGGTCAGCTGATGATTCGATAGCTTAGTATAGGTGTTCATTTCAGTAGCTAGGTTTTTGTTGTTGATTGTTCATACTCTTCGGATACGATTAATACGAAGGCATACATGTGTATAGCCTTTGGTAATATCATTTGTAAATCCAAGAGTATTCTTTTGTAAAGACTCGTTTCTTTAATAAAGTTTCTGGCCGTAAGGCCGTTTCGTATGTGTATAATTTAAATACACATACAAAGATTAAATTCGTGTTCTTTACATTTCCGTACGTGTGTGTGTTCGTTCGTGTGATTTATTTTTAATTAATTCCGCTGCAACTTATATACATATATCACATATAATTTTATCAATTAAACAACTTGGTTAATCTGGATAAAATACTTAATCTCAATTAAATCACGTAAAACGAACGTTTTCTGTACAAGGCATCGTGCTGCGGCATACGCTGTTCTGCCGCAGAACACTGCCTTGCCTAGGCAGCGCATTTCACTGCGTTTTATTTACTGCCTACGACTTTCAAGTGGTATCAGAGCGGGCACTAGACTTACTTAGTGTTTAAGGTCCGTCTGATCACGCACACTTACAATGGCAGATCCATCTTACATCGTACGAACACCGGTTGTTCTTGACGGTAGTAATTATGGATTTTGGAAAACCCGCATTGAAGCAAGGATCAAATCAATTGATCGCAGTGCGTGGCTATCCGTACTTCGAGGATGGAAACCACCTCAGGAGGAAATCCCTGAGGGCGGCAAGCTTGAAAAAGCTCCGGAGAAGTGGTCTATCGAAGAGACTGCCGCAGCTACTGCCAACGATAGGGCAAGGTGTGCCATCCTTGAATCCATCGATTGCAATATGTACAGAATTGTCAAACAATGTACTACTGCCAAACAAGTGTGGGATTTGCTGGCTCTTCATTGTGAAGGTAACAACACAGTGAAGAAAACCAAGGTCCGTATGCTTATGTCTCGTTTCGAGAACTTGCGTATGAACGAGGACGAGACTTGCCTTCAGTACTTTGGAGAATTAATGTCCATTGTTACTGAATGTGCTGATCTTGGTTCACCCATTAGAAACCCGGCAGTGTGTAGTAAGATTATGCGATCGATGAGCAAAAAGTTCCTGCCGAAGGTCACTGCCATAGAAGAAAGCGAAATGTCTGAAGAAGATTATGTTTCATTAATGGCGATCTTCAAGAATTATGAACTGAACCATGGGGATCGTGAAACTCACGGGAAATCACGTTCACGAAGCGACGAGAGAAATATTGCCTACACCGTGGCAGAGCCCGACGGCAGAGAACAAGGCAATAGCTCTCATGGCAGCAGCCCCACCTCTACCAATGACTTGACCGATGAAGAGATCTACGAGCTGCTTGGATCTGATGGTGGAGATGACCAGTTTGCATTACTCGCCCGGAAAATGGATGCTGTACTTGTTTGCTCGCTGAAGAAGCCCTACGATCCCCGACGAAGGAAGTTTCCGGCAAGGTCACCACAAACTCAAGATCGACGCCTTGTGATTCGTCAACCAAGCACGGGATCAACATCAAGTCCAAATTCAAAGGACTGGTCGAGAGTCAATTGCCACGTTTGTCAAGGGATTGGACACTACTCAACCGAATGCCCCTCAAAAGATCGAGGCATTGGAATTTTGAATTCCATGGTTGCACAAGAAGATAGGGAACAATATTGCCTTGAAGACTCAACCACTGCGCTTTCTGCTCAATTCGAAGGCACAACCCTATCTGACGTTGAAGATGACGGTCCATCCAATATGAATGCACGACGGCATGTTGCATTCTTTGCCTCTGCCGCAGAAACGACAGAAAGTCCTGCCGCAGAGAACTGCCTGTGTCTCACTGCCTCAATCAATGGCTATGAATCTGAAGAGGAGACCATTCCCATTGATATTTTCATTGAGCTCAAAGAAAGTTTCGATGAGCTACGCATGAACTTTGCTCGGCAGACCAAGATGATGAAGATGCTTACTTCAATCAAAGCCGGATATGAAGAAAAAGTGAAGAAGTAGGCCATGGCAATTGAACAAATGCTCGTAGAAAAGAACACCTTTGAAGAACGATTAAAGAAACTTGATGTCCAACTTACCAGAAAAGATATGGAGGCCGAAAAACTAAAAATTGACTATAATCGTGTAAATGCAAAACTCGAAGTTGCTAACAATACTTTTTTAAAACTTAACACGGCAACAACAAAACTAGATGCCGTAATGAGTATTTCACATGTTGAAAGGGAAGGCCTCGGACATCAAAAGGTTGTAGATGCCATTTTTCCAAAGAAAAACCCAACAGACATGGCATTTGTAAAGGCATCAAATGATGTTTCAACAACTGCCGCACAATCCTTAACTCCAAAAAGGGATGACCAAACCGAAAGCAAAGCCACTGCCTCAGCCAGAGACTGCCGCAGACGGCCAAAACAAAGGCAGACATCATCAGGCAGGATGAAGACAAGGAAGCCCCTGCCTAAGCAACATTTTAAATCGAAAAGACGATATGTTTGCCACTACTGCCTTGTACCTGGTCACATTCGACCTTTTTGTTGGAGACGCGAAGAGGATCAAGCAAAAGGATTTTATTCTCACTCCAACATTGGACCACGGCATCCCAAATACTTCGCACATTCTATGTCTTCACGATATTCTATCAAAAAGAAGGCAACGACTATACGCAAATGGGTGCCCAAAACTAAACTCTCTACTAATGTTTGTTTTACAGATCCCTCCTATGATTCCTCTGCCGCATCAAATGCCATCCAAAGTGCTGAAACATGCAATGTTATCTTCACTGCCCTCAAAGCTACCAAAGATGATAAGTGGTACTTCGATAGCGGATGCTCGCGGCACATGACCGGAAATAGTGATCACCTCATCAACTACAAAGTTTTTCACGGAGGAGAGGTCACATTTGGAGGAGAGTCCAGTGGTTCAATAATTGGCCGAGGCACATTAAATGTGAAAGGGCTGCCGAAGCTACAACAAGTGCTTCATGTTGAAGGCCTCATCACGAACCTCATAAGCATAAGTCAACTATGCGATGAAGGCATGAATGTAAAGTTTACTCACCAAATGTGTGAAGTGTTTGATAATGCAGGGAACCCACTCATTCAGGGGGAGCGTTCCAAGGCAAACAACTGCTACTCCATTGGAGAAACATGCCTCTCTGCACAAGTCAAAGATGACATAGACCTATGGCATCAAAAACTTGGACACACAAGTCTTGGGAATTTAGAGCGTCTCATCAAGCTCAATGCTGTTCGTGGACTTCCAGCTCTCCCAAAAATCCAGAAGACTACATGTGGACATTGCAAACAAGGAAAAATGACTCGTGCAAGCCATCCAGCAATACCTGCCGCAGGACAGACTGATACCTCTGCCGCAGGACCTGCCAATTCCAAGGCAGGGCTGTATCAAAAGCAAACCAAATGCTTTGATCTCCTCCACATGGATTTAATGGGACCAATAGAGACAAGGAGCCACTCTGGAAAACGCTACGTACTCGTCGTAGTAGATGATTTCTCAAGATACACTTGGGTGCGTTTTCTCCAAGACAAAAGTGAGACGTGTGATGAGGTGACCAAGCTCATTAGGTGGATAAAGACCAACCATGAAGCCTCAGTAAAGAGAATAAGAAGTGACCATGGCACCGAGTTCGAAAACCAACGGCTTTCTCGTTTTTGTGACGCGCATGGCATTGCCCAAGAATTTTCTGCCCCCATAACACCGCAACAAAACGGCGTGGCTGAAAGGAAGAACCGAACCCTCAAGGAAATGGCGTGTACCATGCTGATCGCCAAGGGCCTAAGCAAGCAATTTTGGGCAGAAGCATTCAATGCCGCATGCCATATCCTGAACCGCATCAGCATACGTTCAGGAACATCAAAGACGGCCTATGAAATTCTGAACAATAGGAAGCCCAATTTGAAATACTTTCATGTTTTTGGCTCTGTTTGTTATGTTTTAAATGATAGGGAACCTAGATCGAAACTTGACCCAAAATCCCTTAAAGGATTATTTGTTGGATACTCTAGGAATAGTCATGCCTATCGTATTTTTATCATACAAACTAGAACCATCATTGAATCTGTGAATGTTGATTTTGATGATCTTAGCCGACTCAGGAAACCTAAAGAAGAAGATGTGAAAGGTTTGCTCGAGCCTGCCGCAGTAGCAGAAGTTGAAGGCAGTATCACACCTGCGCAGCCTACTGCCGCACCTACTGGCTCAAATGATGATGCTCAACCTTCGACAGCATCTCCTGAGCAATCAAACGATGATAGCACCCCACATCAATCAGATTCATCAGATGGTGAAGAGGAATCAAACCAACGACGAAGGGATCCCCCAAGGCATGTTGTCCGAAACCACCCTTCGAGTCAAATGTTGGCCAGACGCATGAGAGTTCATCCGTATATCAACTACCGCAACATGACCAAGAACATAAGCATGTCTGCCACATGCGTTGAAATAGGCATTACCTCGTATCTCTCAACGATCGAACCGAAGAATGCCAAAGAAGCATTGGCCGATGAATTTTGGTTTATGGCAATGCAAGAAGAGATGAACCAGTTTGAAAGAAACAAAGTTTGGAAGCTCATTCCTCGTCCCCAAAACAAGAATATCATCGGGACAAAGTGGATATTCAAGAATAAGTCGAATGAGCACGAGCAGGTTGTACGCAACAAGGCAAGGCTGGTGGCGCAAGGCTATACGCAAGTTGAAGGCATCGATTTCGATGAAACTTTTGCCCCCGTAGCACGCATGGAGTCCATTCGTCTACTCATTGCCATTGCATGCCACCTCAACATCACCTTACATCAAATGGATGTGAAGGCAGCATTCCTTAACGGCATACTTGAAGAGGAGGCATACGTTGCACAACCAAAAGGCTTCGAAGATCCGAAACATCCTGACCATGTGTATCAACTGCACAAGGCATTGTACCGCCTAAAACAAGCTCCTAGAGCTTGGTATGGCTGCCTAACTGATTTTCTACTCAGTTTTGGATTCACCCGAGGCACTGCCGACAAGACCCTCTTTGTTAAATTCAATTCTTCCAAATTTAATAGCTCAAATTTATGTAGATGATATTGTTTTTGGATCCACATGTGAGAACATGCTTAAGGCATTTACCTCTGCCATGGCATCAAAATTTGAGATGAGCATGGTAGGAGAACTAACTCATTTTTTAGGGCTCCATATCAAGCAATCATCAACTGGAACTTTCATCTCACAAGCTTCATATGCTAAGAATCTCATCAAAAGATTTCAACTTGAAGGATCAAAGCCCATGAAAACACCTATGGGCTCAACGGACAAAATCTCCCGAGGCACTGATACTGCCGCAGTGGATCAGACACTCTACCGATCCATGATAGGGAGTTTGCTTTATCTTACGGCAACTAGACCAGATATCATGTATAGCGTTTGTTTATGTGCCAGGTTTCAAGCTGATCCAAGGGAAGAACACTTGAAGGCAGTCAAACGCATCATACGCTACGTTGCCGCATCAGTCGAGTTAGGCATATGGTATACCAAAGATACCACCACCGATTTAGTCGGATTTTCAGATGCCGACTGGGCAGGAGACACGGAGGAACGCAAGAGTACAAGCGGAGGATGTTGCTTTCTTGGAAACAACATTATTTCATGGCAAAGCCGCAAGCAAAACTGCATTTCTCTATCCACTGCCGAATCAGAATATATTGCCGCAAGGAGTTGCTGTACCCAACTGATTTGGTTGAAGCACATGCTTGATGACTACCACCTGGATAGCAATGTTCTTACACTCTACTGCGACAATACGAGTGCCATAAATATCAGTCATAATCCAGTGCAGCACTCAAGAACCAAACACATCAGCATAAGGCATCATTTCATACGAAACTTGGTGGAAAAACGCCTTTTAAGGATTGATCACATCCCAACAGAGAAGCAAATAGCTGACATCTTCACCAAGCCATTGGACTCAGAACGGTTCATTGCTCTAAGAAATTCTTTGTGCATGTGCACCATGCCTTAGATGCTGATCTGCATCATGCTGCCGCATTGTCGTGCCTACTGAACCTCTGCCACAGCATTCTGCCTTAGTCAATTTATGAGATTAAAATTTTCCGAAGGAAGAGAAAATACCCAAACCACTTTAGGCAACATGGTCAAACCCACATACATGTAATTAATACTCAATGGGTTGAGATACTATGTACTAGGTGAACTAAGTATTTAATAATTTCATTTTTGACATGGCATTATGCCCAAGTAGAGTCTAATTACTTATGATGCAGCATGATGTTCCATTAGGATTAGATAGTTGTTACTCTTTTCCTAATTTTGCTTTGTAAGCCTTGATGTTTCACACCACAAAAATATTTTACTTATTTTATTCAAAAAAAAAATACATATGAAAAATAGAAAAAGAAAATATTCTAAAAACAGAAAAAGAGAATATTAAAAACAGAAAAAGAATATATTAAAAAAAAAAAAAAGGGATTTTTTGTTTCATTTTCTGGCAACGACCTGCCGCAGAGCAATGCCCACTTGACCGTTGGTCAGCACTCGAGTGTGCGGCAGGCGACGGTTCAACTTCAAAAAGTAACCGTTGCCTAGTTGCCCATCCCATCAACTGCCATCCGTTTCTTTCTCTTAAAACTATTTCAAGTTTTTTTTAATATTTACTGAAAATTAAAAGTCCTAAACCTTCTCAAACTCTATCTCTCTCTATTCAAATCCGATTAAGAGTTTGATTTTACTAAAATTCTTCAACCCTAGTTTTTCCTATCGAACGCACAATATAAATTACCCATCTCTTGCGTCGATTGTGGTTGTGCTCTGTTTTTATCCTTGAACCCTAGTTTCTTTTTCTCCTCACGAACTCAAAATTCAATGGCTGGTGCATCTCCGATTCCAAATCCGTTCACCCGCTACTTCGAGGATCCTCGATTCCTGGAGCTGGTCAGAGAAGTTCGCTCCAACGCAACGATGGACGACCTCAACGAAGGTGATTCGATGCACGCCATCAACCGCCTCAAGGCTCTCAACGCCGCCGCCGCCACTGCCGCCGCGTCGCAACAGCCATCCCTCTCTCCAGAATCGCCGCCGATCGATGTCGATGAAGGACCAGGTAAGGCTTCTCCCATGAACATCTCCCCGGATCATGATGCAGGGGGAGAAACTGCCGCAGAAGAAGGACTTGCCGCAGAGGATGAGCCTATTCCCCTACAGATCATACTCCCTGGTTTCAGCCATTCTGAGCCATCCCAAACTCCACGATCACCGGTGGTCATTCCAGGAGTTGATGATGTGCTTGCATACGAGGCTGCCCAGAATGAAAGATCCCTCAACACTTCTGATTTTAAGGGCCTTTACACTCATGAGCCCTCTGCTACTGCCGCATCATCTGCCATTCCACAGGCAGACACTGAAGTGCAGCAGCAAGGCAAGAGCATGCCTTACAACAGGAGGGATGATGCTGATGATTTTGACTACCACGAGCTCTACGACAACTACCCTTCTACTAAAAAGACCAAGGATCGCAAACCGACTCCTTACCCTTCTGCAAATCCACCCTCTGACGAGGAAGATTCCGGCCACTCCAGCCAGCAGCAGCATGATGCCGCAGATGGCTCTGAAACAGAATCTGACCCACTGCTGCAGGATCTTGCCTCAAGGAAGCGCAAGAAGAAGCAGGTGCCCCTTCCTCCTCGCCGGCCGTCCACCAGATCCGCCACTGCCAAAGGCAAAGGCCCGGCTCTGCCCCCTACCTCAATGGAAAATCCCATTGATGTTGAGACCACCGCCGCCAAGAAGTCCCGCAAGGGAAAGAGTGTTGTTGTCGCTTCAAAAACTGACAGCTCACACAGTGGTGATGCCGCAGCACAACCCGCTGCGAAGAAAGGTGGCAAGGCACCAAAAATTGATGCCCCCAAGGAGGACTCGGATTCTGACATGAAATCCGGGAAGGGTTATTCGAGGCGATTCTGGTCGGAACGCCGTTCAGTGATTGGGCCCCAGTTCTACTCCAACAAGCCTATTCAACCTGACCGTGGTGGTGATTTGTCAACCTGTGCCAAACACAAAGTTGACAGATTCTTAAAGAAGATGAAGTTGGTCAAGGCAGTATCCTACGCAGCACCCTACTGCGAGGATTTGGTGCGCGATTTTTATGCTAACTTGCGTCCCTGCTTTGGTGATGATGGATACAGAGGCTACGGCAAGGTGTACATGCGTGAAAAGATCTTTAACTTCACCCCTACCGCAATAAATGCCTTCTTGGAGCGCTCTGATGTCGAGTATCCTGCCGCAATTGCTGACCCCACCATTGCCGCAGTGTCTCACCGCCTGACCAGATCACCACCTGATGCTGCCAACAACATTTCTTGCTCAAAACTCTCTTCTTTTTACTACTTTTTGTTCACTGCTGCCAGGCACAACTGGATTCCCACTACAAATGTGCATTTCGTGCATACACAAATGGGGGAAGTCTTGTTTCACCTTGGTGCAGGTAGGCAGGTGAACTTGGGAGAGCTTATCTTTGAGAAGATAGCATCACAGGCAGAGAACATTACCCAGACGCAGAGCCTTGCGTTCCCATCACTGATCTGGGAAATGTTGAAGATCCAAGGGCTCCCACACAATAGTGCTGATCTCCTGACCTCCGTGCCGCAACCTTACAAGTTGTCTGTTCGGGAGTACAATGATCTGCCCTGGACTGGTTTTCATGCCACTGCCGCAGTGCCTCCCACTCCAGCTCAAAAGAAGACATCCAAGCTGCCGCAAACTGCTGCCCCAAGCTCATCTTCCCCACAGCCTAATATTCATGCTCGTGTCCAGGCATTTGCAGAACAAACTGCTGCAAGTCATATGGTCATTATGCAGGAATACATGGCCAAGTCACTTGTGGATGCTATCACTTTCTTCCTTGAAGAAGAGGGCATTTCTCCACAAAAAGGGGGAGTACCAGCAGCCGAGGCTAAAGTGGCAAGGAGCACTGTTTTGAAAATGTTGAAAAAGCGCATTGATGAAGACATCAAGGAGGTGGAAGCTGAAGAAGCTGCAGAGATGGAAGCTGCCGCAGCAGAGATTGATGGAGAAGAGAGTGGATCGTCACCCGAGCACGATGATTGAAGAACCTGAAGGATTGCAGTTCTCAAGACCCGAAGAAATATCATTTCTTCTTTTGATGTTTAATTTTTATTTGCTCTGAACACTTTTTATTTCTGCATATTTGGTTATTTGTTTTTGAACAATTTGTTTAAGTTTTTATTTGGTTTGAACAATGTTTAATTTAAGTATTTATTTCCTTTAGAAAAAATTGGTGTGTTATTTAGAGGCTTACTTAGTTTAACCTGTTTTTGTTTTATTAGTTAGGTATTAAATAAATTTTTGTTCTACTTAGGAAGTATCAACTAAGGGGGAGTTTCATTGCCTTAGTTGTTTGTCAAGATAAATTTCATATACTTCTAAGTCAAATGTATTTCATTGAGGGGGAGTGCTCCATTGCGCTGCTGCCTCATGGTTTTGTGAAGAAAGATAAAAAGGGGGAGTTTGTAAGGATAAATATGTTTGGGCATTACAATGCCTTAAAGGATCTAGGCAGAAGTTGTTTTGCTAACATATTTATTTGTTTTCTTCTTTCTTCACAATTTAAACTGTTGTAATCACTTGTCATATTGGTGATTTGATTTAGCATAGTTCATTAGTTGGAACGTGCTTGAAAAACAATCAACATAGAAGATTTCTGCCGCAGCACAGCCAGGCAGTGTTATGCCGCAAGCAGTGCAAGGCTTGGACAAGAGGTTGAGTTCAGAGAATCAAGTGAAGCATGATATAAGGGCAAGGGAATGCTGAAGTCCAGATAGTATGGAAGGCAGTGCAGTGTGGCAGTGAATTCCAGAAGAACTTCAGAAGGCATCCTGCGGCAGCAGTCAAAGCAGCCTGCCCTGGTTTCTCTCAACCGATTGTTGACCTAGCAAAATAAGGAAATCAGTTGGAGACTCTCACCTATAAATAGAGGACGACCCAGCTGCATTTACTCAACACTCATACAACACATTAACACCTCCAAAAACACATTTCCTTCGGGAATCGATCATCGAGCTTTTAGAGCCGCGACTTCATTCGTGAAGCTCGTCGTGCCGTGTGTTCTCTCGTTCCTAAGAGAGTTCGTTTGGTCAGCTGATGATTCGATAGCTTAGTATAGGTGTTCATTTCAGTAGCTAGGTTTTTGTTGTTGATTGTTCATACTCTTCGGATACGATTAATACGAAGGCATACATGTGTATAGCCTTTGGTAATATCATTTGTAAATCCAAGAGTATTCTTTTGTAAAGACTCGTTTCTTTAATAATGTTTCTGGCCGTAAGGCCGTTTCGTATGTGTATAATTTAAATACACATACAAAGATTAAATTCGTGTTCTTTACATTTCCGTACGTGTGTATGTGTTCGTTCGTGTGATTTATTTTTAATTAATTCCGCTGCAACTTATATACATATATCACATATAATTTTATCAATTAAACAACTTGGTTAATCTGGATAAAATACTTAATCTCAATTAAATCATGTAAAACGAACGTTTTCTGTACAAGGCATCGTGCTGCGGCATACGCTGTTCTGCCGCAGAACACTGCCTTGCCTAGGCAGCGCATTTCACTGCGTTTTATTTACTGCCTACGACTTTCAATTATTGATGAGAAAACGAAATTTGAATCATCTAAAAATATTTAATATCAATCAATAACGTTTAAACGTGACGATTGATTCTTTTCATTTGTTTGTTGTAATAAAAATCACAGTACTATTTGATCATCACATGCCGGAACGTGAAAAACGAATCGACCACTCAGAGAAAGAGACTCGTAACTAACTCCGGAGGGATGGGACGAGCCAAGGGTCCGACCCCGGATGAATCGGTGCACATATCTTTTGGACAATGGGTTGTTCCTTAAACATATTAACTGGAAAAAAAATATATAGAGTGAATTCATCTAATCTATATTGATACTCCTCTACTCCATGTTTGCAGTACTTTTCTTTTTTTTGTTGTCTCACAAATGTTTTCACGCTTCAAAATAAAAAGTTTTTATTTTAACTTTATACATTCAATACACATTTATTTACACAAATATTACTACTTTTTTAATTAATTTTATTATTTTATTATAAATTAATACTCATTATACTTCTACTTCAATACAAAAATTATTTTTTCTTAAACTGCCCTTATAATAGAAAGTTTTTTTAATTTTATTCTTTTAATACATATTTATAAATCAACTCATTATACTATACACCTTTATATTATCCAACACAAAAAAATTATTTTTTCTTAAACTACGTGAAATGCTCCTTAAGAAACATTACCAAAGGGGCTTCCCTTTTTCAGCCTACATTGCATGGAGGACTGGAGGAGTACATAACATCCATCTCATGTTCTCAGTATTTGTTTAGCCAACTTTATATAGTCATATTTAGTACCAATAATTGCAATTGGTAATTTAATTTAAATTTAATTTAGGGGAAAAGTGTATTGGATGCCCACCATAAATTGGTAGGTATGCATCACATCGTAACTAAATTACGACAATTAAAATTAAAATTAAATGTTGCAAAAGGCTGGTATGAGGCCACATGGCACGTGACAGTTGCTATCAAGAAAAGGCCTGTCTCGGGCTTGGGACCGTAACGCATTCATTTGTCAAACCCCAAATTTTATTTTTATTTTAATACTTTTAGCTTATACTGTACTAGTATTTACGAACTAAAATAAAATAAAATATCGCTATCGAAATTAATTGATTCTTGTCTACATTAGTTGAGCCCACCAGCTTTTATGGAAGAGAATTTGGGTATGTGTAAACAGTTCCACGTTTGTCATATTCCCAAACGGGGCCTACACAAAGCTGGACTCGCCCCTTCCTTGCCTTCTTATCAAATTAGAGATTAGAATTTAGTTAATTAAATTCATCACATCAGTTATAGTATTTCCATACAAAACCCTCGTGACATTTTGCATATATACATTACAAAACAACTTTAAAAACTATTCAAATTAATTTTTATTGTTGTCACTTGATCGGTTGAATTCATCACAAATCTTTCGGTTATCTCCCGATCAATTGAAATGTAAATCGACCGATGTACTTCAGTATCAAACACTTGGATATGCTCTAAATATCAATGATTATGATATGATAATTAAGTCTATTTTAAAGAGGCCCCAACAAGTCTTTTTAAAAAATTTTAGATAATTAATTTCGATGTTATAAGACTTCAACATTAACTAACATTCTAATATCATGTTAAAAATTCAAGTGGTTAAAAAAAATTGAACAACTTAAGCATCTTACTGCTATGCCGTGCACTCCTAACTTTTAATTACTACGGAGTACTACTAATATCTAATGATAGGATAGTCTCATTTCACAAAGAATAAAGTATATTAATAATAGTAATAAATAAATAAAAAACAATAATAGTCCCTTTCACATTATTTATTACTCGGTGTTTATTCCCACATCTCCAAGCTCAAAACCCAACCCAGTGTTTCCATCGCAAAAATCATTTCCCCATTTTTAAATAACAAAAAGCTTTGGTGAAGAAAGATGCTACACCCGCAGGTTCTTTCCCCATGCAACAGCGGAAGAAGAAGCGACGCTAAATCGCCGGAATTCGAGTTCTGGATGCTCCGTAACCCTATCAATTTGCCCCCGCCCAATCTCCTTTCCGCCGACCAGCTCTTCTCCGGTGGATTTGTTCTCCCCCTTCACCTCCTCAACCTCTCTAATCCGCCTCCTCCTCCTCCCCCTCCTGAAATCGGATCGGATCGAGTTACGAATTCGGATCCGGATCCGGATCCGGAACCTTCGTCGAGTGTAAGCGAATCTGCACCCTTTTCGAAGCGATGGACGCACATTTTCAGCAGAGGCGATAAGAAGCAGTTAGATTCTTCGTCTATCGGTAACGGCGGAGATGCTGAGCGGAGCTCGAAGGAGAAGGATTCGATCAGGAAGAGAGAGAAGAGGGTTAATGGCGCCTCCGCCGCGGCGGAGCTCAACATCAACATCTGGCCGTTCGCGAGGAGCAGATCCGCCGGTAACGGCGGAAATCGGCCGCGACCGGCGGCGGTTACGAATCGGAAAGTGAGCAGCGCGCCGTGCTCGAGGAGTAACTCGACGGGCGATTCGAAGTCCAGGAAGTGGCCCAATAGCCCCAGCAGGGGCGGAGGGGTGCATTTGGGGAGGAGCAGCCCGGTTTGGCAGGTCCGACGCGGCGGAGGGCGTGGATCTGAGGCGGTGGCGAGGAGCGCGGGCAGAAAGGACGGGAGCGAAGTTCGCCGGAAAAGTGCTGCGGTGGGCAGAGGCGGCGGAGGTTCGAAAGGGAGGGTGTTGAGTTTGAATGTGCCGATGTGCATTGGGTACCGAACTAATTTGAGTTGTAAAAGTGAGGTTAGTAACGCTGCCGCCGGTGGTGGTCGCGGCGGCGCCGGCGAGAGAAGTAATTCATTGTTTAACCTTAGGAGCCTATTCACCAAGAAAGTTTATTAATGATGAATTTCCGGTGGGTGTGGGGTTTAATTATTTAATTTTCACCCCTATGTTTTTATTAGTACAGTACATTTTAACTTTAGGGTATGTACCAAATTACCTCACTAAGCATTTTATTTTGGTTTTTTTTATAAAGTCTGATAATACTATTAAATAAAGAGAAGGAAATGCGCTGTTGCTTTGTTGTAAATAATAATAATTATTATTATTGTACTATATGTTATATGTTCTCGACAATTTCTGGTGTTTTATAATGATTTTATATTTAAAGGAGGATTTCCTATATTATTGGATGTAACAACTAACATGTAACACACAGACTATAGTACTATAGTAGTGGTGATATTTAAAATGAAATAGTATCCAAACAGTACACATAGAAATGAATTAAATTTTGAGCAACGGTAACCAACTAATTATGAGGGCAATAATAGGCCGTCGCATCGCATTTATGGTGAGGGATGACGTTAGTTTTACAATTACAAAATGATAAACAGTTTGTTTATTTTATCCAATAGAGACTTGGTGGCTTACAATTCCATACTAGTTTTGTTTGACGTTGAGAATTGAGATATATTGAAATTATTTACATTTGCTTCCTTTTTCATCGGAATAAATTCTAACATGAATGATTAAGTTTAATTTTTTATTTCCTTTTCAAAAATTCAATTAAAGTAAAATTATAATTTAAAGTAAAAAATAAAATAATTGTTTTTTTTATCTAAATGTGTGAATATTGAGTTGAAACATTTAAAAAAATGAAATTATTTTACTCATAGCATTGAACTTATTTTAGTTGAATTGAGCTTATAAAAATGAAATTAAATTTAAAATAAGAGAGTTGATCATTTATTTTACTCAAAGGAGAGTAGGAGACTCTTAAAGTGTGCTACTAAGTTTTTTTTTGTAAATTACAAGAGTCGGACAAACACTTAAGAGATAAAAGAAATATATATTTTATCATTTTAATTTGTTAAATTGTCAATATCCTATGAAAAACGAGTTGAAGGAAAAATATATTTAATTGAGATTTTAATGGATTTTTGAACTTTAAAAATACTACTATTAAATATCATGAATTTAGAAAATTCGCTAAAAGTTCATATAAAGTTTGATTAACATTTTTTTTCCTATTAATTTATATGAATTTTTATAAATTTTTTAAAAAATGATTTTTTTTATTAACTCATGAATTTTAATAAATTTCTTATTAGATAACTCAAGATTTAATAAACTTTTAAAAATTCAGATTAAATACTCCTAAATTTTTATAAAATTCAAAATAATAATAATTAATGAATTAGATCAAATAAAATATTAGTATAAGAAAATTATGATGCCTTTAATATAATAGAGTGATGGGTAAATAATGTTTGGTAGTAGTGGCATGAAAGTGTCCCGTTGACAATTATTTTCTCCAACAAAACACAACTCACATGAACCAACGTTTAATCATGTCGTATAATTTGACCACAGAACATGTGAAACTGGTGTATCACATTGTTGAGAGACGAATCATTGATTTTTAATTAGCCTCCCTTGAAGAACATCATTCTTCTAGTATTGTATTTTTAATTATTGCAAAAAAAAAAAATCGCAAATGGAGAAACAAATAAAACAATTGCTAGTTACCTGAGATAATCGTAACACATAAGTAAGTAGTGAAGCTCTCATACTTACACCTTTTTTTTTTTTTTTTGCATTTGTCAATTATTAAAGCTTAAAACTTGTGCCTTTCTCAGGCTTGCCATATGGAGTCAGCACAACTGCAAACGAAAATTTGGTCATAACATATCGGCTGCTTCATGATCCGGAGTCTTGAATGCAAAACCCGAATCCTCACTAGACCGCCTCGTCACAACGCTTGCTCTCTGCATCAACCGAACCAGCGCTTGCACAACTTCTGACATGGGGGGTCGAAATTCGGGCTCAGGCTGCAATGCATGGTCAAAATAACAATTAATTATCACATATACGACGAGAATTTGTAGTAATGTAATTTGGAAAACAGAAACAATTGTTGATTATTCGATAGATCATTACCTGGACACAGAGGGCGATGATGTCTGCGAATCGGCTTAACGACTTTGCAGGGTACATTCCATTTAGGGTAGGGTCAACCATCTTGGCTAAAGCATCGATATCATGGAGTTGTGGAGTGGCCCATCTAACAAGTGATTGTTCTAATCTCGCTCTTGAACTGAAACATGTCAAGGAAAAATACAACATGAGAAAAATTCATGTAACCTGTAAATATTTAAAAGCATATCCCCATTTTCCGATCCGAACCATGTGAAATGACATGTCTATACCTATCGAGAGGCTTCCGTCCGGTCAGAAGCTCAAGCATAACCACACCAAAACTGTAAACATCGCTTTTTACAGTGTATATTCCAGACAAGACAAATTCAGGCGCACTGTAACCGAATGAACCTATCATCTGGGTCGACGACACCTGTCAACAATACCAGGAAATTCCAAATGGCGTATTCGTAAGTTTGATATATATATTAAATCTTTAATCTTTATTGTTGTAATCAGGCTAAATGAATGTGTAGTATATGAATTTACCTGTCGTTCTGTGTTTGGTGTCAGTACAGCTAATCCACAGTCTGAAAGATGAGGATTGAGCTCATCATCAAGTAAAATGTTAGCCGACTTTAAGTTCCTATGTACGACAGAAGGCAAACACACTTCATGCAAGTACCTGAGCAGAAGTTGAATTGTTTGAGATTCAATCAAGAGGGAATGAGGTTTTAGAAAGAAAAAAAACATTATGCGTTCAAAAACTAATTCCACATAACGTACTCCAAAGCTCGAGCTGTACCAAGTGCAACCCTAACCCGTGCGTTCCACGTCAGCAGCTTGCTCCTTTCATCAGCAAAGTGAAGCATATCATGCAAGCTACCATTCGCAACATAGTCATGAACCAGAAGGCGTTGCCCATGCTCGGCACAGTATCCGACCAGTGCCACGATACTTGGATGTCTCAGACGCGACATATTTGAGATGGTTTCGAAAAAACTGTCTTCCTCCTGAAGTGAAAGTGCTGCATTGTCGACCTTCTTGATGGCCATTATCTAAACCCAGCAAGAAACATACAATTATGAATAAGTTCATTCATCCATAGGGATCATAAAAAAACTACCCTAGAGTATTGTAATTCTCAAATTAACCTTTTCTTTGACAAGTTAAAAGAAAGCATGCTTTGAATTAGTTATAAAAAAATATTATTTTTTACCTTTCCATTGTGAAATTCTGCTCTATAAACACGACCAAGAGAACCTTCACCGACCAGATTCTCTTGGCTAAAGCTATTAGTTGCAGCTTGAAGAGCAGCGACTGTGTAAGAGGTAGCAGTTATTGGACTCTTCACTCTTTTCAAAGACCCATTTTTTCCCTGTAACCTTTCCACCGTCACATTTTCGGCCGGCGGGGCCTTTAAATCTGACAATAGAGTAGTTGTTGGCTTCGAGTTCGACCTATGTTCTTGCATCTCCATATCAGCTAGAGACAAATCAAGTGCAATATGAATGATAACAGTAAATGCAACGTACCTTGAAAACAAAAGACACCAAATAACAATAAAAAAAAATACAGAATATTTTGCATTACTACCATTATCATTAATGCTGACAGGGAGACTTCCAGTTGAGGTTCGTGCAGCGATTTCCTTTTTGTTACCCCTCTTCAGGCAAAAAACAATTACAAGCAGAAACAACAGTACTACGAATATAGATCCGAGAACTATGCCCACTATAGGTCCAACTGCCAACCCATTCTTGTGCTTATTGTGAGAATTGATGGGGACGTTGGGGACAGGATTACGACTATGCGGAGGGGGTTGAGTTCTGTTATTGAGAGATCTACTTGGAGGAGGAGCTGTGTAAGGCGGGGGAGGGGGAGCAGGACCATTGGCAAATGCATTCCCATTGGATCTGGTTCATCGGAAAGTTTCATGTGAGGCAATTTTACTCAAGGTAAGATCATTATAAGTATGAAATTACTGTTAGGGATAGTTACAAAAAGGTAATCCTTGTGGTCTGACTCAAGAAAACACAAGAAACCTCCAAATCACAAAAAACAAAAACAAAAACCATGTAATTTGGAAGTTTGCTGTTTTTTCTTGTAGTTAAGTGAAATCTCAAAGGTACTTTATGTAATAATGGCACTTACTGCAAGCACTTACACGAAATTGGGAATAGAAATCAGTTCTTGGGGTACCCAGCCACTAAAATGGTTGTTTGCGACGTTTCTGCGGAAATTTTAGTACGAGTGAGTATATGTGTTAAGAGAATTGAGTTAAAGGAAACAATGTGGAGGCCATGCTTACAAATTTGTTAAAGGCAAACCGACGAGGACATTGAGAGAACCTGTTAGTTGATTGTTCTGAACTAGACTGCCAAATGAATATGAATGTGAGAGAAATGATAGCAACGACAAAAATAAAGAGAAAATATTATAAGTAATAATTATCATACTCACAGCGACGACAGATTTGTCAATGATGTGAAGGAGGATGGGAGATCCCCAGCAAAGTTGTTGAAAGATAAATCCCTAAAATGATTTATACATTAGTGCACATTTAAAATCAATAAATACTCGAGTCCCTCAATAAATGTAAATTAGAGAAAAAAAAGTGTGCAATTTAGAAGAATTAAAATATTTCTTATATCACAACTAAATGACTCACAAAGTCGCTAATGAAGAATGATTGGCAAGCATATCTCCAACTGCCTGAGACAACATATTTCGGCTGACGTTCCTAAAACAATGAATAATAGGTTTTGTGGCATTAGAAACAGGACGTGAACCGCTTAATCCGATAATGGAACTAGCTTTCTTGCGATACTTAGTGCCACTTACAGATAATTAAGGGAGCCCATATTGGATAGAGAATAAGGAAGATTACCACTTAAACTGTTGCCAGCAAGGTTACTGAGGATAAAAAATAGTATATTAGAGAACAAGAAGTACTAACTGCTATGAGAAGTCGAGAGTCGTCATTAAATGAAACATTACAGGCTTGTCAGGTTTGGTGGTAACTGATATGGAATCGAATCATGAATATTGTTGTTACTTAAGTCTCTGCAGAAAAAAATAAAAATGAAGAAACGATTTAATAAAAAAGAAATGTGACATAGAATAAACAAACACCTCTCTTACAATGTCTTGAGTGACACAAGGTTGCTGAGTAAGTATCCCATTGTTCCACTGACTCCCATTCCAGATATCTGGCTGTTCCGGAAAATCAAAGAATAAGTTTCTCACGTACCCGAGAAAAGATGATCAAGACCTTCAGGTTCATCTAACACTTACACGGAGACAACAGAAGAACCTTGACATGTGATTCCCTTCCATGACTCTCCACACGGATCGCCACTGCTCGATTTCCAGCCGGTTAGCTGCGAGGGACTGTTCAGTGAAGTGTACAGGACTTGGAGCCCTTGAACTGCACAGAACACGCAAATATCACCACCGATACTCGGGTCACAAATGTACATCCCGATCACGATCATACTAAACAGAAATCGTGCATTTCACAGCACAAGCTTACATCAATTGTTTCCTTATATGTATATATTTTTGTGCATATTATGCAGAGCAAAGAAAACCCGATGAATGCGCCCTGTTCGAATCTATGAATTCGAGGAAACTTGTATAGAAGGGCCAAATCCAATCCATTAATTAATCATAATAGTAGTCATGAATATGATTTCTCATAATTATATTCTCACAAGACTCAATCTTTATTTTCTACAGTACTTACAATATAATTTAATTATAAAAATTGAAATTGAATCACCTAATTGAATTTCAGTAACCTTATTTTCTTCTTCAACAAGCAGTAGCTCATCGATCGAATCAGCCCAACAGAAACCATAAACGAAGAAACAGGAAGTAAAATTTGAACAAGCAGTAGAAATAAAAATAAAAATAAAAAAATATTTACCATCATTAGGATCAGTAGTGGCATTTACCACCGCAGAGAAACCGAAAATAACCGCCGCGATCAGCACGAGTTCGGCGATAAACGGAGAGCGGGTGGGGCCCGCTTGCCTTTCCATTGCCGAGATTCACGGTTGCTACAGTTTAGAGCAAGTTAGTTAGTTCATGCGGTAATTACCATTATCGGAAAAAGGCGGTGAGGGTGAGGGGGGAGGGGAGGCGCCATTGTAGTTGTAGGTGTCACCACCATCGAAAAGCACTCTTCTTTAGATTCGAAGCTTCACGGTATGGAGAGAGAGAGAGAGAAATAAAAGTGCAAATAAATAATTAATAAATCAGTAAAATGTGTCGGCTAAAATGGGAAATAGTTTTAAGGGGGGATTAATGAATCATAAGTTCATAACTAATCATTTAATTAATTAATGACACTAAATGAAAATGGTGAGATAGACTATTATTACTGTAGTAATAATGAGATTACCTTTTTTGTTTTCAAACAAATAAAAAAGGTTACCCCCTCCTTCTCAAGTATTTTCAAAAAAAACATTAACAAAAAAATTGAAAAACACTTGTAAAAAAATAACAGTACTATAACTTATATAAAATTATAGGAGAAAGTTTATTTTTTTAATAATAGTAATAAAGAATAAAGAAATGAACTGAATGATTTTTTTTAATAATAAACACAAATTAAAAGAAAAATGATTTAATATTTTCTAAGGAGAATATATCTGATTTTATGTGTTAATAAATAACCAAAAGTTAATACCATACACAAAGGAAAGTGTTTCAATTATGAATTACTATATAAAATAGAAGGTATGATATTGACTGATGAGGTCAATTAATTTATAAAGAAATACTGGCTCAATTATTATCAAAGAGAGAGTTTGATATTGATTGTCTAGGAAATTTTTTAAAAGGTAGGTCATGTTCTTGTCAATTTATTTTCATTTCGATTCAGTTCATTTCGAACAAAAATTATAAAAATTAATAAAATAAATAATTTTATGTATACATTTTAATTCATAGTAAAATATTTTCACCTTTTTTGAAAAGAATAAAATAAAAATATTACATTTATTATTTTTTTTTTTAAATAATTCAAGTTAAAGTTAATTTCATAGTTGAAAAGAAAAGATTGTTGTTTGTTGAAAACCTGTTTATGGACGAAAATTTCCCTGGTGTCACCGAGGCATGATTCGATACTTGGACGCGGACAAAAGTAGATCGGAGTAAATGGCACAGTCAGGTGTTACTCATGTGAATGAATATACTTATATACTAACTAGTACATGAAATTGAAAAGACTAATTTGTCCTTATATCGTGATGGTGAAATTTTGGCCTCTTACTTTGTACTTTTATTGGACTATTCTTTGACTTGAAAAACAAAGGAACCGTGTGTGATTTTATTTGTGATTTTCTAAATTATTTTTTGAAATGAAAAATCATATATCCGCGTTTAATGAATTGAAATACTACTACCACTACAGTAGTAAATAAATAAAATAAATATAAACTTGACAGCACATATTGCATACATAGTAGTCAGAAGAAGTAGTGAATGACTTTCCAGGTCGTACTGCCCCTAAAGAAAGTTATGAACAAGTTGGCTTAATTATCCACCTGTTCCTTGTCACAAATAATGTTCAGATATTATAAGCAGTACTAGTATTAATTTATTTATTGTAGTAGGTAATTATACGCGTTACTCCTGTTTTAGAGAAAATTTCAAATCAAGTATAATTATGGAAAAAGAAATTATTTAATTGTGTTCCCAATTTAATTAATATAAAAATTCATCACATTAAGATGCAATAACCTTTATTAGGATATTACGACCTGGAAAGTCATATGAGTACATTTTTGAATCAGTCAATTTCCGACTTAAAAAAATAAATTCAATGTCCATCTATATGTTCTACTAAAAGTGGACTTTTTCATTCTCGCAAAATCACTAAAATATTCACTTCCTTGGTTCAACTGTTATGCTACAGGCGAGACTCTTTTTTAAAACAAACATTATCATTTTGATTCAATTTAGTCAAATTGAGTTATAATTAAATTCATCAATTTACATCAATTCTATTATATTCAATTCAATTTATTTTAAAAAATAGTTCAAAAGAACATAATTTAATTATTAGAGACGTCAATTGAAAATTTACTATTTTATCAAATTAAAATTATCAAAACAATATTTGATACTACTGTGATTTTTGTTAACCAAATTAAAATATTTAAAATATTCATTTTGATCCTACAGTGAATTAAGGTGTGTTCAATTAAATTTATTTTAAAGAAATTATGTTATTACATTTGTAAGTTATTTTTGGTGTTGTGTTTTATTTTATAAATAAATTATTGAAATAAAAAAGTATATAATTTTTAAAGCAGATTACAAGAAAAGTGAGTTGAAATGTGAGTATATAATTTTTGGTGTGAAACGAAAGGAATACATTTTTTTTATGAAAATTGAATTGACATACTATGTGACACGTAGGACTAAGATCTACACTACGAGCACACGTACGAGTCATTTTTAAAACTTTGTATGTATGGTCCTTGAAATTTATTTTTTTTAGAACTTTGTATGTATGGTCCTAGAAATTTAAAACGTACATAAACGTTGTGTATTTAAAAGGTGCGATGATTATATGATTCGAAAAAAAAAATTAAAAACAAAAAATCATTCTATCAACAATATGCATAATTTTTTGACATCATTTTATTAGAATTTTAATAGTACGTACTACAAACTAATTTTAATAACGGTAATTTCAGCGAAAAGCAATCTAAATACTGTATCCTTAGTGCCTTTTTATATAGAGGATTCATTTGTCATATCAATCATTCTCTTTTACATCAAATTTTGGAACATGTCAACGGCCGTGATATTTCTTCAACTCTCAGAACAACTTCTTAACAGAATTCGTAAACGGTCGTCATGTTTGACATTTCACCTCTTAGACCGGCGCAGTCAACTGATCGAGATGGGCGCCCGCAAGGTGTTTGATCAAATATCCCAATGAACAAAACAAGAAAATTTTCATCTTTCATTCAACAACTGCTTAACATGAAAAAAGCTCAAGATCAAAGAACCCGATTCAACCCATTTTTTCTCGGGCTTTTCGCGCTCTGTATTTTCGGGCCCCGAGTCGAATCCCAATCCATCCAATCCTGTGGCGCGTTAGCTTCCTACTACGTGTCGGAGGGCGATACTCTCACCACCATATCCACTCGCTTCTCGACCTCCATCGAAGTTATCTTGAGCTACAACCCTCAGATCACCAATCGAGACCTCATCAACGCCGGCAGCAGAATAAACGTGCCCTTCTCCTGCGGCGCAATCGAAGAGCTCTTGGGCCATCATTTTCCGTACGAGGTTAGGCCCAACAACACTTACCAGAGGATAGCCGAGTTGGTTTACTCCAATCTGACCACAGTCCAACTCCTGATGAGGTTTAACAGTTATGCCCCGGAAAGCATCCCGTCGGGTGCTCGATTAAATGTCACGGTCAGATGCTTCTGTGGGAATAGACGCGTGTCGGGTGATTACGGGTTGTTTATAACGTACCCTTTGCGCTCGGGTGAGAGTTTATCGGCCTTAGCGAGCCAATTCGGGCTTTCGGAGAGGTTGCTGCAGGGTTATAATCCCGGTGTGGATTTGGGATTTGGGAGTGGTTTGGTTTTCATTCCGGGGAGAGGTGATTCGTTTATTCTATGTGCAGTAAAGTTTCTTAACATGGATGCTTTTGTTTGAAATTATGTATTGACTTAGATGGAAATTAAGGGAGCATTTCGAATCAGTTTTTTAAAAAACTAAAAGTGATTACCAGCTCCTGGATAAGAAATAGAAGTACTCTCTCCGATCCCTTTTAATAGACGTTTTAAAGGCTCGATTTTGATACTAACTAATTGCTGTTTCAGAACATTTTACGATGTTGTTTGAACTTCATCTATACATTTTGTAATTAACTCTTATATGTTGTGCCTCTCTCTGCCTCCTTAGTAAATGCATCTCATTTGTTTCTTTGATTCAAATGCAGATCAAAATGGAACGTATCCTCGATTGGTGACAAGGTGAATTGATACTTTAACAATTACTCGAAAATCATATTAATCCAGTTTAAATTTTATTGACATTCGTATCTAATTGGACGCTATTTTCTTCATGCAGTTCAAGCGGTTCGTACTCTCCTTCACATGGTCCAAATATTTCGTACACTTTTCTTCATTGTGTCAATAATCTCATTAGAGTGACCTGCTCCTGCAGCAGGAATATCCGGTGGAGCCATTGCTGGAATATCAGTTGGAGCAGTTATAGGAGCAATCTCGTTGGTACTGTGCTTTTATTTTATTATTTACAGAAGGAAAAAGACCACAGACGAATCACCTTTCCTCAATGACCAAACAGATGGTAAGTTTATTTTATCAATTTATCTTAGTTTTCCGTTGATAATGATAATTTTTATCCTCTAAGCTTTGATAAAATCCATTTTTTCCCGATAAATATGTAGGCCTGTATTTAACGGAAAAATACTCAGAATCAGGTAGGCTTGTTTCTGGTGGATCGCCACTAAAAGGTATTTCCGTGGATAAATCTGTGGAGTTCACATACGAAGAACTAGCTGAGGCTACAGATAATTTCAGCATTTCTTATAAAATCGGGCAAGGTGGTTTTGGAGCTGTTTACTATGGAGAGCTCAGAGGCGAGGTTTGTGCTAAATCAATAATTTCAATTTAAAACAAATGACGTATGTTTCCATCATGATTTTACTGTGCCAAATGCAGAAAGCTGGAATAAAAAAGATGGACATGGAAGCATCCAAGGAGTTCCTGGCTGAACTGAAAGTTTTAACACACGTTCATCATGTGAACTTGGTATATAATGCTTCACCGATCGATATGACAAAAAGGCTTTTCAGTTTGGTTTAATTAGAAAAAAGTGTACCCTTGAAGATTAGTCTACTTTCAGGAAAAAAAATCTGGATCTTTTTATAATACTAATAACCCCTTGAGGTTTGTATCTACCTTACGAAAATAGTCTCCTCTTGAGGTGCACTTTTGTAAGACAAAAATGTATGCCCAGGGGTTAATTTTAATTTTGAAAGATATAGGGTGATATGTGTATTTATCGTTGTTTTTTTCTGAATGCAGGTGCGTTTAATTGGATACTGTGTTGAAGGTTCACTGTTTCTAGTTTATGAGTACATTGACAACGGTAACCTTAGTCAGCACTTGCGTGGTAAAGGTAAAAACAATACTAAGAGCCACAAATTAATACTACTAATAAATAAATAATTTTGAATTCTCTTTATTGACAGTATTTTCCTTTTTAATTTCAGTAGCAGAACCATTACCCTGGCCCACCAGGGTCCGAATTGCCCTTGATTCTGCTAGAGGACTCGAATACATACATGAGCATACAGTCCCGGTCTATATTCACCGTGATATCAAGTCTGCGAATATTTTGATTGACAAGAATTTTCGTGCCAAGGTGGCTTAAACTTATTAAACACACGCACATATATAATACAGTAGAATTTTAAAACCATTTTCACTGACAATGTAGAGTCAGCTCACGCTAAGTTTTCAAATTTATCCAGGTTGCCGATTTTGGTCTTACGAAACTGGCTGAAGTTGGGGGTGCTTCTCTGCAAACGCGTCTCGTGGGAACTTTTGGATACATGCCTCCAGAGTAAATTTACTAGGCTTTTAACATAGTAAATTTATTCTTATTTCAGCTATTTGAACTGATTTAATGAAAAGTTTTATCCCAGCTTAGAATATTACTACCATTTTATAAAGGATGAATTATAAAAGTACACATGGGGTTAAAATGTGATACGAGTACCCAAAAAAAAAACTTTCAAATTGCAAAAAACACCCTTGAGATTGTATTTGTCTTACAGTTACATCATCTATTGGATGTTTTTCTGACAAAATATAGAAGTTGGGTTTTTTTCTTTCCCAAAACCCCTTTAATTTCAAGTCTTGCTTTAGTAAAAAAATATAGTACTACCATTTTTTTTCTCATGGTTGCCTTGAATACAGGTATGCACAGTTCGGAGATGTTTCACCAAAGGTAGATGTGTTTGCTTTCGGTGTAGTTCTTTTCGAACTAATATCTGGAAAGGAAGCAATTGTGAAGACAAATGAATTCGTAACAGAATCCAAAGGCCTTGTTGCATTGGTAATGTTACGCTATATTATCCATATGTTTGGCATGTTTGCACATCCAGTAAAAGTGAAAAAAAAAACATCTGTATTGATCAAGGATTCTTGGTGTTTGGTGTATTACAGTTCGATGATGCTTTTAACTCGCCCGATCAAACCGAAAGCCTACAGAAGCTAGTTGACCCCAGGCTTGGTGATGACTACCCATTTGAATCGGTTTCTAAGGTAAATCTTGAGGATTAAGATTCTTTTTAAGCTCCTTAAAAAAAGTGGTTCTTTGTTTCCCTTTGCACAAAATTAGTTTTATCGATTTCAAATGCCAACTTAGACCTCTGAGTTACACAATATGTCAGGAATCGAACAACTGTGTTGATTTGCTGTGATGTTTGTAGGTGGCTCATCTTGCAAAAGCTTGCACACACGAAAACCCTCAACTGAGACCAAGCATGAGATCAATTGTCGTGGCACTGATGACATTGTCATCTTCATCCGCGGATTGGGACATCGGATCTTTTTACGAAAACCAGGGTTTACTACATCTGATGTCGGGCCGGTAGCTACATATTTGTAAATTATTTTCAATCATTTTTTCCCACAAACAACTTTTCAAACATATTTTCATTCATCATCCCACAATTCACAAACAAACAAACAGTTACTTTGTAATTATTATCTCCCCCACCATGAGTTGGAGAGTGTAATGAAAGCACTTTTGTGAGATAATCATAATTCTACAGCATCATGTTTTGGTATTGAACACTACACATTCAACCACTCTAATATTTTAAGTGATTCCTCCACGTTAGTCTTTTCAAAGCTTCATTAAAAAAACATTCACTATTAAAAATTTCCACCGACTTATAATGGTGGGAAAAATATTAGTACTACAAATTTGAAGGGACCCCCTGATTCATTAAACAAACACATATTTAATTATGAGATTAATATTAATTTTGACATATACAAGCTTAATGATGCATTGTGCATTTATTTCTTATAAAAAAAATACTACTCCCTTCATCCCAAAAAAAATAAGACCCTCTTATATGTATTTTATGAATAAAGTAATTTATACATGTGAGATCCACATTCCACACAATAATACACATTTTAATTTTTACCTAATTATCTAAACTTTGATACTTCTTTTTTCTCCCCTATTTGTACTTCCTTCCCAAATTAGAGTTCAAATTATTGTTATATACTATATGAAGTGTACCTACCGTCATTTGGGGATGCTCTAATTAGTCATTACAGGTAGATTTCATTTCATCATTCCTAGGAGATAATACAAACAATCTTCATCCTCTGTGGGATCAGAAAGTAGCCGTTGCAATATTAAATAAGAGCACCCCGTGGGCCCCCCTCTCTCTTGAATTAATAGTAATAAGTACTAGGGAAAAATGGCAATAAGGCCATTTTTCAACCTTTTTTCGGCAATAAGGCTTTCGAAAAATTACGCGTGCCAATTAGGCCGCCTAAAATGTGCAAAGACATCGTTGCCCTCGCATATATACACATTTGAACAAACGGTTTCAGCAATTAATTTCATTATTTCCCGCACACACGAACTCCCACACACACGAAACCCACACCTCCCTCCATTACTTTCTCACTTTTCTCTCTCGGCTCCCGCTCGAAAACTCACAGAAAAAAACCGAAACCAAGCTTCGTAACCACCACCGCGAAATCCTCTCATCTATCTGCTTGCTCAGTTCGATTATTATCAGATGGCGCCGTCGAAGAAAACCGCCGCCGCGAAGAGAACCGCCGGGAAGAAATCGACTCCAACCGCCGCTGCTGCTTCAGAGAACACGGAACGGAGGCTTGTTCAGTACACTCCGTCGAGTGAAGAGCAGGCGAGCCCTATCCCTCAGCCTGCCGCCGGCGAGAAGAAGGAGAGGAAGTAAGTATTTCGAACCCTAATTCAACCGATTTTCAATTTCAATCTGTTAATTTCCATTGCATGAATGAATTTTGTGTGTTTTGATGGAGGTTCGGTGTGGTTGTGTGTTCATCAGTGTTGATTGTGTGTGTTGGTGGCCGTTCAGTGTTAATATGTTCTGTTCAGTGTTAAATTTTCCTGCTCAGTGTTTGTTTATCCCTGCTCAGTGTCTCTTTATGCCACCCAGTGCAATTGCATGACCACTCAGTGTTGATTGTGTGTGTTGGTTCCTGTTCAGTGTTAAAATGTTCTGTTCAGTGTTAAATTGTCCTGCTCAGTGTGAAATTATTCCTGCTCAGTGTCTCTGCATGCCACCCAGTGCCTTGTGTGTGCCACTCAGTGTTGATTGTGTGTGTTGGGTGTATGTTCAGTGTTAAAATGTTCTGTTCAGTGCCTCATCATTCCTGTTATGCCTGTTCAGTGCCACTGAGTGCAATTACATGGCCACTCAGTGTTGTATATGCCTGTTCAGTGTTGTATATGCCCTGTTCATTGCTTTGTACTCACATCGGTGTGTGTTTTTTTGGTGTTCGTTCCAGGTCCTATAAACAGATGAGGTCCAACTTGCTGACCATCATCCGGACGATTGATGAGATCAAGGACAAGCTGAAGCCGGGGCACGACGAGTATCTGAAGATGACCCCCTTCTACCATCTCTTCAAGAGCATTAAGGATCAGAGGCTGACCATCCTCCACACCCGAAAGAGCGACGCTGCGATAGCTGCCGTGCTGGAGCAGATGGATGCCGGCGCTCGTACTATTAAGCTCGGCAGCAAAGATGTCAGGATCACTCCCGAGGATGTCGATCTTATATTTGGAATCGTAGGCGGGAGTAGGAAGCTCGATATCAGTTCGAGGTCCAAGTGCGATAACAAAAGATTCAGGGAGAGGATGTTCCCGGGGGAGAAGACGCTGAACCCGAAGCTGCTGAATGAAAAGCTCGATATTTTGGTGAAGCGTCGGAGTCGCAAGCCTCAGGCTCTTGCTGATGTAGCTCGGCTCCTCTCTTTGATAGTGATCGGCACTGTCTTCTTCTCCACTTCCTCCGTCACGATCCAATGGAAGTGGTTGGATTATGTTGTCGATCTGGAGTCGATGCAGAGCTACAACTGGGGCGAGGCGATCCTCAAGGCCCTTTGCGACTCGGCAGCTGCGAACAGGGGCAACCCGCAGAATACACAAGGCTGCACGATACTGCTTCTGGTATGTGCTTCTACTTGCTGTTCTTCACAATCGTCTTGCCGTCTTTTTTATTTTTTCATTCCTTGATATTTACCTCGGGTTTTTTTGTTTGGTTTTTGTGCAGTTCTGGCTTTGTGAGCACACAAAGCTGGCAAAAAGGCTGGAGAACGAGCACCTCCCCCGGGTCCTGAACTGGCATCTCAATGACCTTTCGAATGTGACCAAGGAGACCCTGGCGGGTCTCGCGGACGAGGCGGTAAATATCTTCTCTCTTTCTTCTGCTTCTTCTTTTAATTCTGTTTTTGTTTTATGATTCAGTGTCCGTCGACAGTGTTTATTGAGGTTCAGTGTTTATTGCTTGCTGTTCAGTGTGAAATATTGAGGTTCAGTGTGAAATATTGAGGTTCAGTGTTTATTGCTTGCTGTTCAGTGTGATATTCATGCACACAGTGCCTGTGGGTGGACAGTGTGAATGATGTTCTGGTTCAGTGCTTTTTTATGCTGTTCAGTGTCAAAGTAGGATAACTGCGATGTTCAGTGCTTATTAATGCTGTTCAGTGTCACTCACTTGAGGGGTGATGATGTTTTTTTGAGTTCTAACGCGTGATGTCCGTGTCTGACAGGTGGATGCTCGTCTTCTGAAACACGGAAAGACGGTGGCGGAGATCCACGCGTACAAGGGCTACCTTTCCTACAAAGCAATCGTGAACACTCCGCGTGCGGCGGAGAGCGAGGACGAAGGGCGGTCTGATGATGATGATGATGACGATGACGAGCATCCGGGCTCTGATTCGTCGAGCCCTGAGGAGGAAGAGGAACAAAAAAGAAAAGGCCCCGGGGGCGGGCCTTCTGGAGACGAGCAGTCGTCAGATGGGGGGGAAGACGACGACGACGACGACGACAGTTCTTCCGGGCGGCATCAGGAGATGGCCTGCATAGTCCCGGAGCCGGAGGACGAGGGTGGGCCTTCCGAACAGCAGCAGCCCGATGAGGAACGCCCCGCTGTTTCTGCTGCTGAAGCCGAGAGGTTGCTCAACAACCTCCTGTCGGAGAATCAAGATCTCTCCAGCGCTGTGAGGGATCTCCAATCCAAGCTCGATAGCACGACTTCTCGGCTGAACGAAGCGACAAGTGCTAATGTCGAGCTGGAAGGCGAAAACCAGCGTCTGAAGAGGAGGAGCTCCGAGGAGGAGGAGGAGCTGAAAAATCTGAGGGCCCGAGTGAAAGAGCTCGAGGAAGAATTGATCAAGAAGGCGAATGATCAGAATAATCCGGTGACCGAGGCGGGAGAGGCTCGAAGCTCCGGTGAGGAGGAGGAGGAAGTGCGGCTTCTGAGGGCTAGAGTGAAAGAGCTCGAGGACGAAGTGGATGTTTTGAAGAATGCGTTGGCTGACCTTCAGATGTCGTCGGTCATTAACGTCTACGAAAAAGTCCAGCTCGAGTCTCTGGAGGCGGACATGAAAGCGCAAGAACTTGTCCACAGATCCCAGATCGAGGCTCTGCAGAAAATTGTCAAGGAACGGGAAGATGAAGTCTTGAGTCTCCAGGCGGAGTTGTGCGTCTACGAGATTGACCGCAACAAGGACGATGAAGAAGAAGGGAGCCCGTTGAGACCGGAAGCTGAAAAGATAGAGCCTTCGAGCAAGGCGAAGACCAGGTCGATGGTGCGACGGGTCAAGGGCAGGAAAAGGAAGCCGGCCAACGGCGACGACGACGATTTTCAGTACGATCCCCCTGCCCCTGCCGCAAAGAAGAAGGCGATCAAGAAGGGTAAGAAGGTGGTGCAGGAGGCGAGCCAGAAACCGATCCGCAGTGATTACAATGAGGATCATCTCAACTTCTTGATGAGCGTGAACAAGAAATTTGATGTGAACTGCGGGTTGGAATTGGAGCCGGAAATCCTCGACAAAATCATCCTCCACAACAGCGACCCGAAAACGTGAGTGAAGCTTCTTTTATTTTCCTTCTTTCACATTCTGTCTTTCCCTTCTTTCTTTCTTTCTTTCGTTTTTTTTTTTTTGTGCGCTAAGAATGTGTTTTTTTTTCCCTTTTTTTTGACAATCAGGTGGACGATGAAGTTCTTCCCCCGTATAAACACAGTCGTGACGGTGGCTGACATTACCGACATGATGAAGTGCACCTTCATCAGCAATCATGTGGTCGACGCCTTTGCTGAGTCGCTGCATCGAGACCACAACAAGAAGCTGGAGGCTCTGATACTCCCCGCGCACTGTTGGGTGAGTCTTTACTGCCCTTGACTGTTCAGTGTTTTTAATGGTTGTACAGTGTGTTGGTGTCTGTTCAGTGTTTTTATGTGCTGTTCAGTGTCATTGATTTTGATCAGTGTTTATGTGTGCTGCTCAGTGTTTCTAATGTGCCGCTCAGTGTTCAGTGTTTCTAATGTGCTACTCAGTGTGTGTGTTTTCTGTTCAGTGTTGTTGTAGGTTGATCAGTGTTTATCATGAACATTCAGTGCTGATATGTGCTGTTCAGTGTTATAATGTCCTGTTCAGTGCTCATTCAGTTCATCCTTTCTTAATAAAAACTCGTGGTTTTTTTTTTTTTGTTTTGTTTTCTTCCTCGCAGACTTCCATCGTCATGGGACGTCATGACAACCAGACAATGTACAGAACAATCACAGATATGATCCCGTGCGTGCGAGAAGGGATTATAATGTTCCCGATTTTGTCTCCTGGGATGAAAAAGGATACAGAACCGAACCATTTCACGCTGCTCGTCTGCGACTTCGTCAAACAGAAATGGCTATTCTACAACTCTATTCAACCCAGGTTGGCGAAATCGAAGGACCATTACATGGCGAATGCAGCGGAATTGGTACGTCTACTGTATTTTAGTCGATTTTTAAAAACGGTTCCCTTTCTAACGATAATTGACAAACTGTATTGTTTCGTACGTTTCAGAAAGAAAAGGTGGAAACCAACGTGGGCCAAATGCTGGAGAAAGCGGGGAAGTCTGGTTTCCCGATACATGATATCGAGGCCGTGAAGCCTCTCCCACAGCAAGCCCCATCTCTGTAAGTATCTCAGTGCATAATTAACACATTCAGTGTTTTGTTTCTGTTTTTTCATTTTTATGCCTGTTCAGTGTTATATTTGTGCATTCAGTGTCAGTGTTTTTTTTTTTTGTTTTTTTTTGTGTGTTTTTTCCTCTGATTCCTCCACGTCTGTCACTGTCCAGGAATGAATGTGCCTTGTACGTATGCTACTACATGGAGAAGATTCTGAAGAAAGAGCCCATTCCGGACAAGGTCAGGACGGAAGATTTCCAAGAATTCAAGGGTCACGTGATACGAACCATCCTGACCATGAAGGAGAAGTAGTGATCTTGGGGCTGTGCGCGCGTTTTTGGTTTAGTTCTGGTTGAAAAAAAACAAGAAGTGTTTTTTCTGTAAATGTATGAACATGATTGTGTTTGGGTTTAGTTTCTGTAAAAACAAAAAATTGTGTTTTTTGTTCATATTTCTGGGCAGTTTTTAGTTGAACACAGTTGTGATGATATTGCTTGTTATTCAGTGTTAATTCTGTCTGTTCAGTGTTGGCAGTGTTTATTCTTCCCAATTCAGTGCCATCAGTGTTAATCTTGTCCACTCAGTGTCAGCAACTAAGGCTTATTGAATTGAAACATTAAAAAAACACAAGCAAAATGCAAAAATTACAAGATACAGGAACAAATTAAACACACTCCAAGACCATAACTGAACAAGAAACAAATCACATAATGTTAAAATCCCGTGTTTTTTTTGAGATGACAATCAGTCAGTGTGTTTATGAGCCGAACAGTGCCTGTCACTGACAGTCAGTGTTTTTTCACCCCATTCAGTGTCACTGATCACAGAAATCATGTCGAAAAAACACAACGAAGATCCAAAATAAGAAAAAAAAACTCTACTAACTAACTAACTAGGGTACAGGCTCCGTGCACGTTTTCTTGTTGTGATTGCCGACACGTCCGCACCTCCCGCACTTCATGGCTCTCGGGATGTGCTCACCCCTGGACGGAATCCTCTTCTTCTTAGGTCTTCCAGGGGGCCTCTTCGATGTTGGCGGCTCGATCATGACGTTCTCTGGCACGTTCGAAGGTTGATCAAACATGGAAACCGGCTGAAGCGGATCGGCATAAGACCTTGCGTAGCTCTCTGCGTGGTAAAACTTGTCCACGAACGAGGCCATCGGCTTCCCGGACCGCAGAATGCACGCAGCTGCGTGGGAACACGGAACCCCTGTAATCTGCCACTGGCAGCAGGTGCACGTCTGATCAGCGATATTGACCACGACGGACGGAACGCACTGCACTTCGAAAACCGTTTCGGACGACCCCACAACCACCCATTTCCTCCCTTCGTTGATGGCTTCACCCAGCTTCTTCTCAACCGACGGGCAGAAAGCCGTGGTCCACTTCCTGCTCCTGGCCCCCCTGTCTGATTCAGTGTTAAACAAGGCCAGTCAGTGCTTGAACAAGGCTAACAGTGTTAAAAGTGTGCAATCAGTGTTTGAGATTGATAAACCCTCATCATACCGTGGAAAAAGGTCATCAGCTTCAGCCTGATTGTGTTGACCAACGCCGTGATCGGAAGATGCCGGGCTTCCATGATCCATTTGTTGAACGACTCCGCGGCGTTGGACGACATCTCGCCGTACCTCTTCCCCGAGAAGTACACGTTGGCCCAATTCTTTGGATCCATGTTCTCGAAAAACACTTTCGCTGTCTGGCCTCCCTCTTTCAACAGCTCGTCCATGCTCAGTTGGTAGGCTTCGACGGTGGTTGCGTACGCGCATTTCAGGAAATTCCACACCACGCCTTTTCGTAACATCTTGGTCGCCCATCTGCCTCTGAATTTGTCTTTCAGGTTCAGCTTCAAGTGATTGATGCAGTAGCCGTGCGGGGACCCTGGGAACACCCTGCTCATCGCCTCGAGCAGCCCGAGATTCCTGTCCGACACGAACGTAACGGTGCGAGAAGTAGGTAGGATGTGCTTCAGGTTGTCCAGAAACCACTTCCAGTTAGCATAGTTCTCGGAATCGACAACGGCGTAAGCCAGCGGGTACAACCCTGCATTCACGAGACACGAACAAAAAAAAAAAAAAAACACTTCAGTCAGTGTGAATAGCACCCATTCAGTGTTGAAAATACATATTAAGTGCTGGAAGCAACAGGGGTCAGTTTCAGTGTGCTCATTCTGACACTGAATGAAGTAAATAAACACTGAACCCAGTCAGTGTTAAAAAGTTGGATTCAGTGTGCATTTCAAACCGTCAGTGTTCCACATACCTCCGTCGCCGTCCTTGCCCGTAGCAGCTAGCAAATGGCCCTTGAACCTCCCCTTCAGGAACGTGCCGTCCAGAAACAGCAAAGGGCGACAGTGGTTCATCCCGTCGATGCAAGCCTTCATCGAGATGAAGACCCTGCGAAACTTCCTGGACGCCTCGTTGAATTCGAGCAGCAGGTGCGACCCAGGGTTGGAGTCCGATATTGCCTGCAGGTGCTTGGTCAGTGCGGCAAAGGAATCTTTATCGTCGCCGTGAATCAGCTTCCTGGCCTTCTCGAGCGCATCCAGAGCGAGGCCAGGCGAGATCTCCAGGCCGTAGTGATGCTGGAAGTTTCTCACGACTTGGACCGGACGAGTCAGCGTGCTTTTCCGTACCTCCTCGACTATCAAACTGGAAACCAAGTCCGAGCAGACGCGCCTGTGCTTCAGGGATCGAAAGCACGCGCCGCAGCTGTGCTCGTTACTCAGCTGCTTGACGTAGAAGAAGCCGTTGCTTCGATCCATCACGGCGCACACGGACCAGTTGCATCCCGTGCTGCTTTTCTTCGAGCACACGGCAGAAACCTTTTCGGGTCTGTTCTTCACGTACTCGAAATCGAATCCCACTCCGACTGCCACCTTACAGAGCGCGTTTCGAAAGTCCGGGGCGCCTCCTTGGAACATCTGACCGACACCAGAAATCTCTTTGTCCCAGCCATCGGTCAACAGCACTTTAGAACTCGACGGACCAAACAGGCGGAACATATCCTCTGCTTCGAATCCCTCGTTGTTTTCTGTTCCAGTCGCACTGACAGCGCTACTGTTGGACACCGTTGAGAACACAGAACTAGAGGTGTGGTCTTCAGTCGCGACGGAAATGTCGATGCTCACCCGAGGCAGCTTGTGAAGCGCAGCTAGGGATACCATGTTCGACATGTCCGCATCGGTTGAGAGCACGCAGTTTGGGAAATCGGGTACAGAGTAATGCATGCCGTACGCAACGTCTCGGAGCTCAGGCCACTGAAGCTCGACTGTTTCCTTCAGCTGGTGAAGGGCGGCAGCACGGGAGGAATCGATTCTGGACACCAAATTCTCACCGCCGAATGCACAGAATGCGAAAACATCGGCCCCTGCTGCTGAAAAATAAAAACACAAAAAAATAACGACTCACAGTCAGCGCACGATTTTTTTAAGGAATGCATGAAATGGTGTGATTCAATGTGTGTCCCTATCTGTTCAGTGCTAAAAAATGGTGTTCAGTGCTATTAAAGTGTGTTCAGTGCTGTTCAGTGCTATTGGAGTGTGTTCAGTGCCATAAAAGTGTGCTCAGTGTTTGTTTTGATTTTGTGGTTCAGTGTGTGTTGCCTCAGACAGTGTTTTTAAGACATGTTCAGTGTTAAATGCACAGTCAAAGGAACAGTGTTTTTGAGGCCTGTTCAGTGTCAAAGTCAGACTAGACAGTGTTTTGGTTTTTTTTTTTTTTTTTTAAACTCAAAGAGTCTTATTAAGCAAGCAGCAAGTAATTCAATCACGAGCAGTACAACGAAGACAAGTCGTCGTCAAAATCACAGGAAACAGAAAAAACGACAAAAAACAAGATTTAACAACAATAATAATGAGACGGAGGAAGTCTTGGGTCACGACGAGGGGGTTCCCTGACCGGGCGCACCATCGACTGGCCATTGTGATCGAATACACCAACCGAGAAACTTCTTCCTCCGGTCCAGGTAACCCGGATGTTCCAGCCTTCCTGCACTCCAAACTCTCGAACGAGGCGTTCCCAGTTGAATCCGTGGATGGCCGTTTGATTCCGATGAGTGGTGAGAGGGACGTGCCATTTCTGGCCCAGGGAGTCCGTCAGAACGATGAAATCCCCCATTTCTTCCTTGATCGGACGAACAAAGACAGCCGGGAGGGGAAACTTTTCTTTATGCCAACGGCCATTGAATCTTTGCTCGGTCCAGTGAGAACCATTCAAAGATTCAACCCCCCGACTTCTTGCCGTCTGCCCTGGCTCCCGATCCAGTGCGCCCGGTCGCCTAGGCATCATTGGTGGCCCCCGACGGAATCTTTGTTCTGGCGAGGGAGGAGGACTGTTATCGAAAAATTCTGCCTCGCTTGGTGTCGGTCCTGGCTCTCGATCGAGTGTTCCCCTTCGCCTCGGCATCGTTGCTGGCTGCTCAACCCCCGATCGAACAGAAACGAGATGAGGAAACCAGAGAAATGACGAGCTATTTATAACCGTAATCACCACACTAACAAGGCAGTAAATGCCTCAACCCTCAACTAACATGGCAGGCATTTATTGAAAGGGAGACAGGTCAATGCCTCAAAGGAAACAAAGTCAACACACACTGATTCCTGTGACACATTGCATTTCCAACGAGATAATAACAGGTACCATAGGGATGGATTCAGTGTGCAACAAGGTGGGTACAGTGTGTAAGTGCAATTAGCCAAGCTCAATGAATGCACACTGTTATTATCTGACACTGAATGAATCAATTAAACACTGAACAAAGCCATCAAACACTGAATGAATCAAACAAACACTGAATGAATCCACATGGTTGAATATGGATTCAGTGTGCAACAGGTGTCTACAGTGTGGAAGAGCAATTAGTCCGGCTCAATGCACACTGAATCAAGCAATTAGACACTGACTGAAAACAAGCTCAGTCAATACACACAATGTGTTACAGGAATTAGACACTGACTGAGCCAATTTAGCACTGAATAGCAAGCTCAGTGCAGGAACACTGAGTGCATGGTGAATTACACACTGACTGAACAAAATAAGCACTGAATGGCAAGCTCGGTGCAGGAACACTGACTGCATGCACACTGAGCACTGAGGGCATGGTGAATTACACACTGACTGCAACGAAAAAACACTGAACATGCATAACAAAAAACAATCAACACTGAATGCATGAACAACGCACACTGAATCAATCGACACACACACTGTGCATGCATGCTGAATGAAGCTTTTAAGCACTGAACGGGTACGTGGATTCGAAATCGCGTACCTGGATTCGAAATCGACGGCAAGGAGGGCGGCGGCGCATCTGACATATGAACTGAGACAGGAACGGCGGCGGCGGCGATGAAATCGATCGATCGATCGATGCCAAGGGAGACGGACTGCATGGAATCGCGGCTGAGAATTGGAGCTGCTAACCGGCGGCGACCTTCTCCCTCTCCTTGGCTTGAACGCGGCGGCGACGGAGATGAAATCCTTCGGCTCGATTGTGAATAGCAGCAGCGGCGGCGTAGCTGAGAGAGAGAGAGAGAATTGAATGTGCCCGATTTGTTTTTCCCCCAGCTCGATTGTGAAGTTAATATGGAAGGGTAATTTCGTCTTTCCGGATACATTTTTTTGGCCTAATCGGAACATTTTGGCCTAATTGACACCAAAATTACAAATTGGCCTTATTGGACAAAAAATGCTGAAAAATGGCCTAAATGCCATTTTTCCCTAAGTACTACTAATTGCAACAATTAAATAAAAGGATTATTTAATGCCCTTTTCGTTTCCCTCACTATTTAACTATCACAATTTACAATCACCCACAAAAATCGATTCTTTAAAGGAGATTATTCCCTTAACCTGCTGAGATTAAAAGCAAAAAAATAAATAAATCTGGCACTGTATTCTTCATTTAGTCAAAGTGAAAGAAAAAAAAAACATCCCTTTTTCTCATTTTGAATTTCTCTGGATTGTGTTGCGTAATTGTGGGAAGTGTTCTTCTTCACTCCTAATTTTCATGTTGCATTTCTGAGCAATCAATATTCATCATCTTCACGGTATGTATTTGTTTACTAATTTTATTACAACATTAGTTTTTTGGGTTGTGATTAAAGTTTTAATTTTTTTTGGTTCATACTAAGTTATGAATTGAATGTGGACTGTGGTAATTGGTTTGATAATGCAAAGCCCAGAAATCCTGTCGAATTATTGCAGTTGTTGATCACAAAAAAGTACACTTGAGGTTTGATCTAATTACAAAAGCACCCCTGAGGTTTTGCTTGAATACATTCAAACCCCTCATGAGTGAAGTGGAACAACAATTAAAAAAGAACAATCTTTTCTCAATCACATCCAATATTTTGATTTATTGCAGGAACTCCCTTCCAGTGATTTCTAGAAGCTTTTGATGGCCACTTCCGGTGATATAGCGGTTGCCGCCGGAATAAATATCCTATTTGCCGTGGCCTTCTTATTCGCATTCGCTTTTCTACGCCTTCAGCCGATAAACGACAGGGTATATTTCCCAAAATGGTATCTCAAGGGCTTGAGAAGCAGCCCCATGAGTTCTGGCTCGCTCGTGGGCAAGTTTGTGAATTTGGATTGGAGATCGTATGTTCGGTTTTTGAACTGGGTGCCGGATGCACTGAGAATGCCGGAGCCCGAGCTCATTGATCATGCAGGGCTGGACTCAGCCATCTATTTGAGAATTTATTTGCTCGGGTATGAGGGGTAGTTTCGTAACTATCCAAAAGTTTTTAGGATTGTTACAAGAGGTTAGACATAATATCATGTGGTTGTTGAATTAAGCAGATTGAAGATATTTGTTCCCGTTGCATTACTCTCATGGGCCATCCTCGTGCCCGTTAACTGGACGAACAACACCTTAGCTATAGCTCTAGCAGTCGATAAGGTACAATACAGTGACATCGACAAACTATCTATCTCGAACGTACCATTCGGATCACCAAGGTATATTATTTTAGTCACAAATAAGCATTTTCGAATTATTAAGTTTGTGTTTTGATATATTGAATCGACAGGTTTTGGACTCATATAGTAATGGCCTATGCCTTCACTTTCTGGACTTGCTACACTCTGCTGAGAGAGTACGAAAAAGTGGCTGAAATGCGCTTACACTTTCTTGCTACTGAGAGACGCCGTCCTGACCAATTCACGGCAAGACTCGTTTTTTTTTACTGAAAATTAGCCGCCTTTGGAATATAACAGGAGTTCCAATAAATGATTTGCGCAGGTTCTTGTTAGAAACGTGCCACCGGATTGGGACGAATCCGTTAGTGAGTCCGTGGAGCATTTTTTCTTGGTTAACCATCCGGATCACTATCTCACACACCAGGTTCTCTTTTATATTAAAGCCTACTTCAGAATCATTACAGTTTTTTTCTTGTTTTTAAATTAAAAAAACGATGCAGGTCGTAATCAATGCCAATAAACTTGCAGACCTTGTGAAGGAGAAGAAGAGCAAGCAAAACTGGCTCGTTTATTACAAGTTAAAATATTCGAGAAATCAACTGCGCAGGCCCGTCACAAAGGTCATTTTTTTATTAAAACACTATTTATATACACGTGTGTGTGTGTGTATAAAACGACTTCTTTTCCTACATTCTGCAGACTGGTTTTCTTGGCCTTTGTGGGGAACAAGTTGATGCCATCGATTATCAGACATCTGAAATCGAGAGGCTGTCAAAAGAAGTAAGTAAAACTATACTTGAATCAAGCATGAAAGTTGTAATTCAATATTTTTGATTATTGATAAATCAATACTTCTCTCCTAAAACAAATGCAGATAGATGAAGAGAGAGAAAGGGTAAAAACCAACCCCAAGTATATCATGCCAGCGGCATTCGTCTCGTTCAAGAATCGGTGGGCCGCCGCTGTCTGTGCCCAAACTCAACAAACAAGAAATCCGACACTTTGGTTAACCGAATGGGCTTCGGAGCCACGTGATATCTATTGGGACAACCTTGCCATCCCCTATGTTGAACTGACCATTAGGAAACTAGTTACTTCCGTTGCCTTCTTTTTCCTCACCTTCTTCTTCATGATCCCCGTTACTATCGTGCAATCTCTCGCGAATATTGTAGGTATCGAGAAACGGGTGCCATTCCTGAAGCCAATCATTGAAGTGTGAGTTAGAATATTCACTGTTGATATCCTCGTTGTTTTACTATATCTGAAAAAAAACAGAACAAATATCGCTTTTCCATGATGCAGACCCTTTATCAAGTCTGTAATCCAAGGCTTCTTACCCGGGATCGCCTTGAAGATTTTCCTCATCGTGCTGCCAACAATACTGATGATAATGGCCAAGTTCGAGGGCTTTCTGTCCAAATCATCTCTCGAGAGAAGGGGCGCCACGAGATATTACATCTTCAACTTTTTCAATGTTTTCCTCGTGAGTGTAATCGCGGGAACTGCATTCCAACAGCTCGATAGTTTTCTTCATCAGTCAGCAAACGAGTATGCCATTTCAACTGTTATAGTCCTCCTTTTTTTTAATAACAAGGGCAGTTTTTGTAATCATCCAAAGTTAAATAGAGTGAAAGTTTGAGAGTTTCTTGTTTTATATCTCACTGCAGGATTCCTAAAACAATTGGTGTGGCAATCCCTATGAAAGCAACTTTCTTCATTACTTACGTGATGGTTGATGGATGGGCAGGCGTTGCAGGCGAGATTTTACGACTCAGGCCGTTGATCATTTTTCATTTAAAAAATTTCTTCTTAGTGAAGACTGAAAACGATAGAGACGAGGCAATGGATCCAGGGAGCATCGGTTTCAACACAGGCGAACCTCAGATACAATTATATTTTCTGTTGGGGCTCGTTTATGCTGTGGTCACCCCAGTTTTCCTTCCCTTTATATTGGTTTTCTTTGCACTGGCCTATGTCGTGTTCCGTCATCAGGTAAACTTAAAGAATAACCTTGTTTTGTTTTAGTATCTGTATTTGCATTTAAGTGTTCTTTGTTCTTTTGCATTGTGTAGATCATAAATGTGTATAACCAAGAATACGAAAGCGCAGGGGCATTTTGGCCCGATGTCCACGGGCGTATAATCTCGGCCCTCGTCTTCTCGCAGCTTGTTTTGATGGGATTAATGAGTACAAAAGGGGCTGCCCAGTCATCTCCGTTTCTCATAGCGCTTCCGGTTTTGACCATATCGTTCAATCTTTTCTGCAAAGGCCGTTATGAATCTGCTTTCCTTAAATATCCTCTGCAGGTAGTTCAAAAAAAACTTGCCAGATTTCCCCCATTAAATTCAACTAATTACAAACACCATTCATGAGGTTTCAAGATTTTCGACAATACTTGTTTGTGTGAATGACAGGAAGCAATGGTGAAGGATACCCTAGAACGCGCAAGAGAACCGAACCTGAACTTGAAAAGTTATCTACAGTACGCTTACATCCATCCCGTTTTCAAGAATGATGGTGTGGACGAAGACGAGGATGCTGTCAATGGAAAGATGGAGGAGGCCGTGTTAGTACCTACCAAACGGATGTCTAGGAAAAATAGCAGAACTAGTGGTGGATCGACAACATCAGTTACAGATGTTCTTCAGGAGAGATCTGTGTCTTTAAAACACGGAAACTCTGATTTTTGTACTACCTGATAGTTGATACTTGTGATTATGAGTTGACTGCCCAAGCTTAGGGTAGATTTTGTAAATTACAATAGGAAGTTTAGTAGCTATAGTTTTCATGTTCCATACGAAGGAACATTTTTGGGGAGAAGAAGTAACTGGAGTTTCTAAGGTCAGCATGTATCTCTAAATCTTGTTGTACTAGTTTAAAATATTTTGTTAAATTTATTAAACGGAAATAATAAGTTTAAAAACACTTAATTAAGGTTTATAGAACATCTATAAAATAATGTCCATAGTAATATACTTAGTTCTTGTATTTTTGCAAATTTTACATAAAGGGTTAGGAGTTGTGGTTGAGGATTTGAGCATGAAGGCGAGGTGAGGACTTCACGGTGGCTGATGGCGGCATCGAATGATTTTTTGGTGGGGGTTAAGGCGGCGACAGGACTTGAGAAGGTGGGTTGAGCTTGTTCACGAGCATTACCCATGGCTACGTTTGTTTAGGAATTTTAATGACAAGAATAACAACAATAATAATGGGGTTTTAGAGAAAAATACATCCCAGTAATTAAATAGTTGCTTAATTTGTTTATTCCAACAAATAAATATACACATTCAATATATTATTAATATTGGTCTCATTAATCAAGCGAAAATAAAGACGATGTAATACAATTATTCTTGATAGTATAAAAGTATCAGTAAATTCCTTTGGGCAATACAATTACTACAGTAGTATGGGAATGCATCAGGTGGATACAGAGTACATTTTACTGGTCATATGTCCAGTCCTGCATGAGCCTCCGTACATGATGAGATTTTAATAACTCGTTTCAAAAGCTCGTGCACGAATTTTGGAAACCAAATAGAGTAAAAAATGCTACCATCATCCAGCTTGATTCCTGCTTGAGAATGAGATCAAACATACCAATGACAGATAGTGGATTAAGCTGCTAAGTTTCAAAACGTATGGCCAAATGGTTGCCATTCTAAACACGGGGCTGCAAATTCTAGCTCGACTGTTTCTTAGGGTACTCCCGTGCTCCAAATATGGTTGATCCGATTCTAACATTTGTACTGCCCATCTCAATCTGTAACAATACAGTTATCCATTTGTTATGCTTTTTAATTGGGCAGAAACTACTTTATAGCTCCACAATTTATCCCACATGTTATATCATTGAACTGAGATGATTAGATTGATATTCCAAAAAATTGATAAGTATCGAACGAGGATGAGGAAAAATTAGGGTTAATAACAAAAATAAACCTGAAATTTTAATTAACCCTTACATATATGCTCTTCATAATCCTCCTTCACATGTATACAAAAATTATAGCAAGGCCCTTAATTTTAAAATTAAATAAAACCCTGAGGGTACCTTTCTTTTGTATTTATCCCATGAAATTATGCTAATAAGAAATTCACTATTAGTATAATTGAAACAAATCAAAACGTAAAATTAACACTCACAGCAAGCTCAAAGTCGCCAGACATGCCCATTGATAGCATACATTGCTCTTCTTCTATCCCAAGCGCCTTACAAACCTCATTTCTACAGTTTGACAATGTCTTACACCCAAAGATTAGTCAGATATGGAAAACATCGTTATTAAGGGATAACTGCAGAAACTTGCCTTGCGTTTAGGTTAATTACAATTTGTTCTCTGAGAACTACAATAACCTTGAGATTGGAGCATGTATTACACTTGCCTCTTTACGAGCAAAAACGTTCCAAGCACCCTCTTTAGATTTGTAAAAATATTATACTTGCCATAAACTTGACAAATAATCAAACTTCAATGTTATCATTTTCTTTCACTTTTTAAAGTTTCGACATAACTTTTTTTTTTTGTTCTCAGTTAAATAGGACTTCAAGGGTAGTTTTTGCAATTATCAATTGTAAAAATTGGAAATATGCTACTTATACTACCTTGAAGTTCTCAGGGGTAGAAGTGTAATCTGGCATTCCTATTGTCATCAGGCCAGAAAACTCAAGGTTATGACAGTTCATACTAACATGTTTAGCAAGCTCCACACAACCAGCAGGTTCCACACCATATTTTGCTGAAACAGAAAAAGGCAAAACCAATTTAACTTACTTGCCCTGTGTTATCCTAGTCCACATCAACATATAACAAAATGAGTTCGGTCATCCAATAAATGAATAAATAAATCCAATAGTTAAGACATCTTCAAGTTACCCACATTCTTCACCGCTCGTATTGACTTGGACCATTACTTTCAGAGGCTTTCTTCCAATGTTTCCGACTGCTCGGTTGAGATGATCTGCAATCTACAGAAAAGAAGCGCTTGAGCAACTATAATGAACTAGAATAGAACAGATTAATATAAAGATCAAATTAACATATACTACTCATTTTCAGGTTAGAAAACAAAGTTTAAAGGCATATATGAATTGGCAAACTCTAAGTTAAGACGTAGACCTTTTGATCATCAACAGTCTCCACCATTCCCAGATTTGGAACACCAGCTGCAAAAACAGAGAAGAAAACGAATAACGTATAAACAAAAATAATTATAGTATTTATTTTCACACAGACGAGAGGGGTATAAACATACACAGAAGTGGCTTCACTTTATTGCTTTGCAAATTTCCAATGAAGTGCCATTCTATGTCCTTGGGCAGCTGAAATCAAACACACAGATATATCATCTATCTATCTAATTAAACCCTAATCAAGTAATTACCCATCAATTCGAAACCAAATTCACACGGAGATATATGTCGAAAGACCTGGGGAGCTTTCTCGACGATCTCTTGGACGTAATTCTCTCCGAAGTGTCGATGGCCGGCCTCGTAAACTTGGTGAAGGAGGGGGACCGGCTTGGTCTTGCTCACGGCGACAACTCGAACCCGGTCGGACGCACGGCCGGACCGCTGAGCGGCTTGGTTAACACGCTGGAGCACCGAGCGCAGAGCCGCCGAAGCCATACCGTCTGTGGCGGGGGACGCCTGCATAAATCCCGGATATGGAGATGATGATGATGATCGATCGGTTGGTGTTGAGTGGTTCTGTGTTCTCTATTTTCGTTTGATTCTGGATCGTTCATTTTCGGTTTCGGAGCTTGTTTAAAACTACACTTTGACCCCTCTAACTATTATTTATGACTAAAACCGTCACATAAATGTTGATACTTGATAGTTCAAGTCCCTTTTGACATTTCTAACATTTCACTATTATTTTCTAATGCTTCAGCTTTAGAAAAATCACTACCTAAAACAAAGTCATTTTTATCTAATGTACCCTAAGTTGTTAGAAAAAACCAGCTACAACTTAAACTTAAGAGATACTCTTTGCACATCGATGCGACAACTTAAGAGATACTCTTTGCACATATGTGACCTTGTTTTATTTTTATTTTTTTTTACTGTTTTTATATTTTAATTATTTAATATAAATATATTAATTTTATAATAAAAAAACGTTTTTCGAAAATATTAATTAAAATTCATTTTTTTCTTTCAAAAGTAAATATTTTTACATTTTTTAAATCTACAAAATGCGCAGATAATATAAATATCAATTTTAAATATCAATTAATTCATGCGTTTCTACTTAGTCGTACACGCAATTAAATTCGTTTCGATTGTCAAAACATATTAGTTTTTTAGTTTTGAAAATTGCGCAATAAATATAAACAAATACAACAAAACTTCTAACATATAAAATTGTCATAAAAACTTTCAAACACCTTAATATAAATAAATTATACTATAAAGTACTTATTATACTTTAAAATATTCAATAAATAATTAAAATACTAAAATAAGTTTAAGGCATTACACACTTCATATTTTTAACAAAAACAACAAATCCAAGGCACGTGGTTTGAATGTTTTTCGTTGTTTCGTTATCAATTTTTACCATTTAATGAGTAGTTAGTGTATTATATAGTGTATTAAAATGTGAAAATGTTAACGGCAAACAAATTGTGTAACGCCTTAAACTTATTTTAGTATTTTAATTGTTTATTGAATATTTTAAAGTATAATAAGTATTTTATAGTATACTTTATTTATATTAAGGTGTTTTAAAGTTTTTATGATAATTTTATACTTTAGAAGTCTAGTTGTATTTGTTTATATTTATTGCGAAATTTTCAAAACTAAAAAACTAATATGTTTTGACAATCGAAACGAATTTAATTGTGTGTACGAGTAATTAAAAACGAATGAATTAATTGATATTTAAAATTAAATTTTATATTACTGCGCATTTTGTAGATTTAAAAAATGTAAAAATATTTACTTTTGGAAAAAGTGAATTTTAATTAATATTTTCAAAAAACGTGTTTTTATTATAAAATTAATATATTTATATTAAATAATTAAAATATTAAAAAAATAAAAAAAATTAAGAAATGCTATTTGTAACATCATGTGTCGCATTTGTGTTACAACTTGTTTGCTTGGAAACTCAGATTTCCGAAAAGCTACGTTTTACAAATTTAAGTTTTATGAATTTATTGTTTCTAAATTTAGGAAAAAATTAAAGGAAATACAAGTATATATAAATAAATTAAGGAAAAGGAAGATTTGATTAGTAAACTTGCTAGTCTATGTCTAGATTTGATTATGCCTCATACTGTTTCCTTTAAATCTTCTTTAAGTTTAGTAAAAAATAAATTAATTAAGGAAAAGGAATTATCCTCTCATTTTCGTACGGGATACACCAATTAATAATCGTATTATTTTTTTCAAAAAGATTTTAAAAGTAGGCAAATTAAAAAAGTCTCTATAAAAGTATAAAACCATATATAAAAACCAAATATTATTTATACATTATACTCCGTATATATTTAAAACTAATGTTATTTATTTAAATTAGGAATTAAAGGAAATACAAGTATATATATTAGCTTTTTTCGTACTTTTTACCCACAAAATTATGATTGCAATTTTATTTTTTTACTACTATAATTTAAAGATATTTTGCGTGAAAAAAAAGGCTCGATCTATTCGTATCTCTCATTCTATAAACTAGGGCTGGGCGTTTCGGCCCGAAAACCCGGACCGAAAACCCGAAAAAAGCCCGTCACGGGCCGGGCCCAATTTTTTTTGGGACCGGCCCGCCAAGGGCCCGGACCGAAAATTAAAAAGTCGGTCCGGGCCGGTCCCAAAAAAAATTGGGCCCGAAAGCCCGGACCGGTCCGTTTTTTTATTTTTATATAAATTTTTAATAAATATTATATATATTTTATATAATTTTTTAATTTTTTAATTAATAATTCAATTTAAAAAATTTTAATTATAAATATTTTATATAATAATATCATTTAAAAATTAAAAATTTATTTTTTTTATAAAAAATTAATTTTAATAATAAAAAATATATTTTAAAAATTAAAAAATCGGGCCCGAAAAGCCCGAAAACCCGGCTCGGACCGTCGGGCCCGGTCCCAAGCCGGTCCTTCATTTAAAAAAAACCAGGACCGGCCCGGACCGAAAAATCGGGTTTTGGGCCGGTCCCTAAAAATTTTGGGCCCGGCCCGGCCCGCGCCCAGCCCTACTATAAACAACAAAGAAAACATTTGTTGAGAATTCGACGAGACAACAAAACAATCGAGCCGCACGCGATCAAAAGCTTCGAGTCAACAATGGTGAAATCGAGATTCAACGTTAAACACTCGATCTAACACACTTGAAAGTATTTCTGAACTCGTAGAAATATAATGCAAAAAAAAATCACACGAAATAACAAAGTATTTTACGAGCTTTGATCGACTGAAAGTCGATCTATTTGCTCAGGGAGGGAGGTGATGCTTCTGTATTATTCGAGCTCTCAAGGCAATCGAAAAGTATTCAGTTACAACTCTAGATCACACACAACTCATGAATTAAATTATCATATACACACGCGAATATCTTCAATTCCCGCATGCATATGAACCCTATGATCAATCACAATTAGGCGAATCTCCACCACATATTTCTAACAGAAATTGTGATATGTATGCTGAGCGTGAGCTGACGAGGATCTAGAAGCACTTGGAAACTCGGATTGAGGTTTAGAAACACGTGAGCAATACCTGATCAAAGTCGCACGGCATTTCGTTGAGCCCAGGCAAAACTCGTTTTTGACTTGGCGGCAGATTTGAAATTAGCTGAAAAGACCACTTTGCCCTTGCGTCTAAAATGTTTAAAAAAATACACTTTTAAAATTCAAATTTTGCGTACTTTTCAATAAATCTCTACTTTACACAACATTTGAACTACTGCAAACATCATACACCCAACAATCAACACCTGATCACCCGAGAAATCAAGAACCAAAATCTGACAGAATTTGTACTTGAGCTCAAAATGCACAACAGCCAACTTTGATTCAATCTTCTGAAAACTCAACCAAGAATCAAATACTCATATCAATCCACCAAGATACTCCTTCTCATCCTCTTTCCAACAAGCCCAAGATCATGATCTAACTCCCACCAGAGCCATCATAGTCCTCAGAAAACCACAGCATACTCAAGTATCCAAACTGAGATTTTCTTTTTACAATATCGTTTAATTACCATTGTGAGTACATTTTAACAATAACAATTGGATATATTAAGAACCATATGTATATTTGGTTATTCTATTACAAGAGTATTTATATACGAGACACTTATGGTTAGCCCACATAAATAAATTCTCTCCTCGGTTTTTTACATTAATTACACTTATAGTAAATTCTCCACCAAAAAATATGGATGTTTGCATTAACATGACGGAGATGGGTGAGTTTTTCCCTACGGCGTCCCCGTAGGGGTGAGCCCTACGGATCTCAAAAAAATCGTAGGGAACCGTTTCCCCACCTATATATACAATACTAGTAGGAGTAGTGTTTTTGGAAGACGGTGATACTCGCCTTTGCACTCGTGATTTTGGACATTTCGGCTGTGGAGACCAAGAAAGACGAAAGAGATCAGGCGGAAAGTCGGGAGGTGGAAGGTCCTACTACAGCCCTTGTGCGGGTTTCTCTGCCTTTTCCTGGGCGAGAAATCCCACGATTTCCCCAGTGCCATTCTCGGAGTTTTCCTCTGCGCTTACTCCATCCTTGTATGCCTCCTCAACAGCATCAAGGATAGCTTCGGATTATTCGAAGCCTTCGTCGGCATGACGGTCCAGGCCTTCTTCCTTCTCTTGCACAAGAATCTCGGAGCCTACGCTGCTGTCGGAGTCTACATGGTAGCCTTGGGAAACTCGTTACAATTACATTACGCATGCTACTACTTATGTTGCTCGATTACCCAACAGATCATCAAGGAGAAAAGTTGCTGGTGAAATCTTTGCCGTAACAGAACAAAAATTCAGATCATCAAGGAGAAAGGTTGAATTGATTTGGAATAGTGGATAAGTTCATCCGTATAATTTTTCTTTTCTTTTTACAATGTATCGTTTAATTACTACTGTGGGTATATTCAAAGAAAAATATGTTTAGTTTGTTATGAGTCTATTACAAAGTATTATATATATATTATAGAGGCCTCTCGATTTTCAAGCACTTTTATAAAAGAGCTATTTATTTTGTCTCCTCCCATAAGTTTACATTTATTTTAGACAATTTGTAAAGGAATTGTCTAAGTTACCCTTACCTTTTTCAAAACTAATAAAAAAGAACAAAAAAACAAAACAAAAGTCAGAAAAGAATTAAAAAAATTGGTCCCCCCAAATCCGATTTTCTCTCCCGTTCGGTCACCCCAACCCTACCAAAACCGGCGCCGGTCTTTGAGAATCAAACAACAATTCGGCCACTTCAATTCCGGCGAGAAGCATGGCTGACAACAACGAACAACAAGACGAGCCTCAATGGCCGATTCAACCTCCGGTAAGTGCCGAAACCTAGCTTTTTTCAATTTCGAAAATTCGATTTTTTTTTCAATAATGTGTTGAATTTGATGCGTAAATTGCTAGTATTTGAGTGTATTAGAGTTCCCTATTGTGTTTTAGTTGATTTAGAATCGAAATTCAGTGTTGAATTGCTCGTTTAAATGTCTGTAAATCTGGTTTTTGGGCCGCTGTTCCAGGCTACACGGTAGCGCTACACGGTGGTGATTTTCTCGGTCACCGTGTAGCTACCTACCGTGTAGCCGATTACTGACATCAAAATCCCGGTTACATGGTGTGAATTACTCGGTCCCGTGTACCCGGTTAATCGGGTACACGGTACCGTGTACCCGGTCAGAACACGGTACCGTGTACCCGGTTACCCGGCTACACGGTACCGTGTAGCCGGTCAGAACAGAATTTTTTTTTTTTTTTAATTTGATTAAAAATGTAATATTTATTTATTTGACTTTGTTTTTGCAGGAGGGATTCAACTGGAGGAGGCCACAGTTCATTCACACGACGAAGAACCTAAATTTGTACGATAAAGATGGCGTACTAGAAGAAATTAAAGCCACGCTGACGTCCATTGACCCTACCCATGCGACTATTCGCACATTTAGGGACAGTTGTTTTGGGTTTTTTCTCTGGATTCAGAGATCCGGAAGATCAAACGTGGCCATGCATCACCTCCTAGCTCGGGAGATCGTGGGTGCGACGATACCTCCGTTCGAGCATTGGTTTTTCGTCGGGGGTCAGACTATTCGCTTTCGAGCACAGGAGTATGCCCTGATCACCGGACTTCGATTTGGTGCTCACGCATTTGATCCTTCAGACAGGGCCAGCCACTCGATTTCTGAGCAGTCTATTTACCACAGACACTTCAGACAGCCGACGCTGATTTCAGTGCTTCGTACGAGATTCAGGTCTCTGAGTATGGGCCACGACCCGGCCGACTACCTGAAGGCGGCCAACTTGCTGGTTTACTATTTCTTTTTGTTGTGCCGAGACGACATCACGGTCGAGAGTTGGGCTTGGGCTTTTGTCGAGGACGTTGATGGATGGGAGTCGTTTCCCTGGGGATCCTACACCTGGCAGATCATGTCGCACTACATCAGCATAGCTGCGATGAAGCCCGGTCAGGTTGACAAGAGGGCATACCACATTTACGGTCCAATTTGGGCCTTTCAGCTTTGGTCGTACGAGGCCATACCGAGCCTGGGCAGTGTCTGCGGAGTGCGGATGGAGAAAAGAAAGAGGCCTCGGTTTTTGAACTGGAAATCGATTGGATGCACCCTCGATTTCACTCATTTCTTCGAGGACGATGAGGTAAATTTTGTGAAATTAATGTTTTAAATTATTTATTTCCTTTAATTAATGCTTAATAAATTAATTTTCATTTGTTTTCAGCTTGTGGTCCTCTCGACTCTAGAGCCGACACGCAAGGAGGCGAGGAGTGTGTACTACACTTCGTTCCTTAACAGAGGAGCAGACGAAGTGAGGTATGATGCTCCTGCTAGGATTGGACATGCTCCGATCGGAGCACAGGCTGCAGAACCGGTGACGAAGAAGAAGAAGAGCTTGATAGAGCGCGTGGCCGGACGCGTGTCCAAGGCAATGGACAAGATTACGGGCGATGTCCCTCAGACTAGTCGACGCACGCGTGACGACAGGACATCCGATTCATCTGCCGAGCGGCATGCATCTCAGCGTGCATCTCATCGAGCCCGACGAGAGCCCTCTCCTGCAGCTGAGGCACATGAGGCACCTGAGGCACCTGAGGCTTCAGATGACAGTACCGATCGACGCATTGATCGACGGCTCCACAAGATCCTCAACGATGAGTCTGAGACTGGATTTATGGGCCGATTGACTGCCCGGATGAGGAGGATACAGAAGGAGAGCAACGACAGCCTGATGGAGCAGTTTCGGGGGTTTTTCGGTCGCAGGCGATACTCTCGAAGTCGCCCTTGTCCTTCTGATGCATCTCAGGGCGGTTTTCCGGCTGCTCGGCATTCTATCAGCGCGCCTCCTCGCTATCAGGACTCGGAGCCCGAAGAGTTGGTTGATGTTGATATCAGGGTTTCGTCTGGGGACAGGCGACACAGTTTTGCTGGTTATCGCAGGTCGCCACTTGACGAGCCGACCCATGCCGAGTCTTTCCATGCCGAGTCGACCCACGTCGAGCAGCAGCCTCAGGTCGAGCAGCAGCCCCTGTACGAGCAGCAGCCCCAGTACGAGCAGACGACCGTTGGCGATAGCTATCGCACACCGGCACAGACTCAGGCTGTCTGGGCAGATAGCGGTCATTCTTCGCCACCGAGGGCGCTGCGTGATTTTGAGGGTGTCTTCGGTGCCTTCCCAGCGATTCCCACCCACGGCATCTTCACTCCGACTACTGCTTATCGGCCAGAGTATGATCCTGGTTTTATTGTACCGAGGGGGGCTGATATACCGCAGGAGATCGTTGATGCAGAGACTTTTTTTCCGGCTGCGTCTCAAGTCGAGTTGTTCAAGATTACAACTCCCGTGGAAAATGAACACGTAAAAGAGATTGCATTGTCGGAAGAGGAGAAAGAACTTGGGGATGATGAGGAGGAGGAGGAGGAGGATGATGTCGCCGAGAGTAGTCTCGGACCCCGTGTGAGGAGGCCCTCGGCAGCTCTTCGGAGCCCGTACGTCGCGCAGTTCGCTCGGAGAGGCAGCGAGAAGGTTAGGGCGCTCTATTCGATGTTCCGTCGTGAGGGGCATGGAATGAGTGTTTATATCCCTTTCAACGAAGTGTATCTGGACCAGAAGTACTTCGAGCGGATTGAGTCACTACATCATTGGTACGCGGACATGGTAAGTTAATTTGTAGTTAAACTTTGAAATTTATAATGTTTATTAAATTGTGCTTAACTGTGATATGTATATTTTTCAGGAGATTGACATGTACATTACGTACCTGCGCGACAAGATAAAGTCCGGCAAGGGTTTAAAAGATGAAGTCACTCCAAGGAAGACTATACTCTTGTGTACCGAGTTCTTCGTAAGATCCAATAATCCTATGAAATACAAGTTTTTTTTTTTTTTTATCATTTTCCTAATACTAATCGTTTAAATTTATTTTAAATTAACAGACCTCTATGAAGACCCAGTACGCTAGGATTTCGATCACTCGTGCACATGCAAGGAGAACCAACTTGGAGAGGAAATATGAGTCCTGGGCACCGCCGGCCTTCATGCTGAAATACATCACGGGAGACGGTAGGCACGAGAGTTGGGAACACGCACGAGAGGTAATTTAAAGAACCGTACATTTTTTTTTTTAAATTCAATTTAATATTTTAATTTAATTGTAAATAACGTTTTATTTTATTTTTATTTTTGTAGGTGATAACGGTCTGTAATACCGGGGACCATTGGGTCGTGATAAAGATTGACCTGAATCTCTGGACTATACAGTTGTACGACTCGTTGTGGTGGCGTTGTCCGGAAATAAATGCCAAGTCTAATGTACTAATGCCGGTGTTGGAGTTGTTGCCTCGTCTTCTGGTAGCTGCAGGATTTTGGGAGGGCCCAAACTTGTTTCATCGAACCCACAAGAAGACTTCTATGCAGGTCGAAGCCCCGTTGGAGCAGTTTATGCAAGTCGACAACAACAACTGCGGCCCGTACGTGTGCATGTACTTGGATCGTCTCGTGAACAAGCACCTCAATCACCGCGGTAAAGAAATCGACGACGCGTACTTGATGAAGTATCGTCGATATGTAGCTCGAAAAATTTTCAGTTTGAGTCATCGAGACCAGTGATTTGTATTTTGGATGATTTTAGACTTTTTCGTGTGCATGTGTTTGGATTGATTGGTATTTGTGTTGAGATTGATTTGCAGGTTTAGCTTTGATATTAACTAAATAAATCCCGTCAAAATTTTTTAAAATTATTTATAATATATTAACTTATTAATTTAATAAAATTTGTAAAAAAAATAAACTATTTTATGTGTGTCTTGATTGATTTTGGTGAAATAAATGTGTTTTGATTGATTTTGGTGAAATATTTCGATTGAATTAAGTGAAAAGCGGCTGAAAAAACGGGGTCGGCCTTTTTTTTACCTTCGGTCAACTCAATTTGGGGGTCGGTCAACGAAAGTCAACTAATTTTGGTCTCGGTCAACTCAATTTGGGGGTCGGTCAACGGAAGTCAACTAATTTTGGTCTTAGTCAACTCAATTTGGGGTCGGTCAACGGAATTCAACCCTCAGGTCAACGGAAGTCAACCGCGGGTTCCTTAAGGAGAAATGCGGGCTGAGCCTCGTGTTCCACAGAACTTTTCCTTGGTACACGGTGGCTACCGGTTACACGGTCACGTGTACCGGGTTCTACCGTGTAGCCGTAACTGACCGTGTAGCCAAGAACTGCTCGGTCAGTTACTCGGTAACACGGTAGTACCCGGGTACACGGTGGGCTACACGGTGTTGACCGTGTAGTGTAAATAAAATTTGATTCTCGTTTATTTTAAGGCATTTTTCGATTGTTAACTTGTTCTTGTAGTATAAAACATCATTTTAATAATCAAAATGATTCAAATAACATAAACAACTATTGAATTTGACGAATTAAGTGATTACGCATGAACAATTTATTACCTATGTAGATAAGATTGTGACAATATTAGTAGAATGTTCGAAAAACGGTCAACATTCTAAGCATCTCATCTTTGTAGTCCTATATTGGTTGTTTTATGATGTTTATTGGATGTATCTAGTGTTTTAAATGATGTTTCATGCTGAACGTAACAACAAAAATGCTCGAGAAATGCTTCAAATTCAAGAAAAATCAAATATTTTGTACACTACACGGTAGGCTACACGGTGGGCTACACGGCAGAAGGTCCTACACGGTAGAAGGCAATTGCTCGATTTTTTGAAAAAAGCTTACTCGGTAACACGGCCTATACCGGCTACACGGCTACCGGGTAACCGGTTACCGTGTAAAAAAATAAAATGGGACTTATAGGATTCGAACCCCAAACCTTATGCTTTCAATGAATTATTCAAAGGCAGTTCACCAGTTGAACTAGAACTCCTCAACGAAATCATTTAGCAGAGTTTTATATATCAACCTTACTAATATTCTATAGATTTAACCTAAACCCTTTTTCAAAATACAATAAAATGTAAAAACAAAAACAAAAATTCATTTTCTTTCTCTCTCTTCGAAGGCACCTCCACCGCAGCCGATTTTTGAGAATCAAGAAAAACTCCGGCCACTTCAATTCCGGCGAATCGCAATGGCAGACAACAACGAACAACAAGAAGAGCAACAATGGCCGATTCAAGCTCCGGTAAGTGCCGAAACCTAATTTTTCAATTTCGAAAATTTGATTTTTTTTTTATTAATGTGTTCTATTTGATGCGTTAATTGCTAATATTTGAGTGTATTAGAGTTCCCAATTGTGTTTTAGTTGATTTAGAATCGAAATTCAGTGTTGAAATGCTCGTTAAAATGTCTGAAAAATCTGGGCAAACCCGCTGTTCCAAGCTACACGGTAGCGCTACACGGTGGTGATTTTCTCGGTCACCGTGTAGCTACCTACCGTGTAGCCGATTACTGACATCAAAATCCCGGTTACATGGTGTGAATTACTCGGTCCCGTGTACCCGGTTAACCGGCTACACGGTACCGTGTAGCCGGTCAGAACAGTTTTTTTTTTTTTTTTTTTTTTTTGATTTTGAGTTTTTTTTTATTTAATTGAATGTAATATTTATTTATTTAACTTCATTTTTGCAGGAGGGCTTCAAGTGGAGAAAAATAGATATGGATATGCTAAGCGGATTACCAGATGAGATCCTGCATCATGTCCTCTCTTTCCTGCCGACGAACCTCTCCGTGCGCACCAGCGTCCTCGCGAGACGATGGAGGTTTTTGTGGGCCCTCGTCCCAAATTTAGAGTTTCGCCGCTCTACGCATTTGGACATCATAGACAGGGTTGTATCGATGCACGAAGCGAAACCCCTGAATACTTTTAGCCTCTCCAATGTGGAGGGCAGCTCGTATCGACTGGAGACATTGATTATCCACGCCCTCAAGCGCAGCGTCCGAAACATGTACCTTGATTTTGGTGATATAGACTACAAGGAGTATATCGCGTGCGGTTTGCCAGGAATTCTCTTCATGTGCAAGACTCTCGTCGACTTGAAGCTCAATAACTGTGGAGTGATCCCCTCCAGATTTCCTTCAACTCGTAGATATGTAGGCCGAAAAATCTCATTGCTTTGTATTTTGTACGTTTTTGGATTGATTTGGTATCTTTTCGGATTGATTTGGTTTTTATTTGACTTGATTTATGTGTGTTTTGATTGATTTCGGTGAAATATGTGTGTTTTGATTGATTTTGGTGAAATAGGTGTTTGTTTTGACTGATTTAGGCGAAAATAGGTGAAAAAACGGGGTCTGCACTCTGCTACACGGTGGAACCGACTACACGGTCACGTGTACCGGCTACACGGTCACGGTAACAGTGACCGTGTAGCTCGATTTATTAAAAAAAAAAATCCGGTAACACGGCTGATACCGGATAACCGTGTTACCGGTATAAGCCGTGTTACCGGTAAAAAAAAACACCCCTGACCTGTTGCTTTAAACGCAATTTTTCAAATGGGGCGTTACCAGTTGAACTAGAACTCTACACTGAACTTATTTAGCAAAATGTTATATATTTACCTTAAGAATAACTTATAAAATCGACCCGCCCTTCTCCCGAAAACCTATTTCCAACCTGTTTTTTCACATATTTCACATTCACAAGATAAACAAACTCCAAAAACAAGCTCAATAGTCTGAAACAAGCACAATAACCTAAAAGACACCAAATATCCAAAATCCAACGAGAATAGACGAAAATAAAACAATCCAAGTCTCAAATATTTGTAAAACACCGATAAATCAACCAAACCCAATTTAGATCTCTGACTCCGTGCTCATTGGACATTTTGTTCTCGTGTGTCCCTCGTTTCTGCAGATGCTGCACTTCTTCTTCTGTCTTCTTCGGCTCGACTCTTGCGTTCCCGTCTCTTCTGCAGGGACATTTAAATCAACAGTCTCGGGTGGGATAAAAACCGTGCACTTCCGCATGTTGTGACCTACGCCCTTACATCTCGAACACACCTGCACACGACGACACGATATTAGGTCCAAGTCTGGACACGACATCCTACGTGGTGTAATGATATTAATTGTACAAACCTTCCTACGTGGTGTAGAGCTCTCAACTGCGGAACGAGCACGAGACATCCTCGGACGTCCAGCCTGTCTAACCGCTACCGGAGGAAGAACTACGGATGAAGCCACATCCGGCGGGACCACCCAATCATCATAATGTGGCAACGACACCACAGGCGTCGCGTACATCTCGACATGACTGCTCATCTTGAAATAGGGGCTCACGAAATCGTACAATGAAAATCTGGCCCGTCTACATAATAACAACAAACAAGTTAGTGGAATCAAATGTTAAAAATTAATTTTAAAGGTAAAATGATATCATACCTTATAGCGGCACAAGCATGACGACACGGTATTAGGTCTAAGTCGAACTCCCGACAATCACACGTGCGATTCGCGATATCCACAAGATAAGACCTGCCATCCTCCTGAACTCTGTATAGGGTATTCGCACTGACCTCCACAACGGTAAAATAACGGCTCAACTCATCCTGACTAGTCAACTTGAGTAATGCCTGTTCGGTGAGCTCATGGTCATTCTGTCTCACATTAGCTGTCCTTCGTTTCTCGTCAAACCATCTCTCAATCATCGCACGAATCGCCTCGAGCATCGCACAGACTGGTAATCTCCGTGGCCATATGATAGCACTGTTGAAAACTTCGGCCGCATTCGATGTCATGAAACCGTATCGTCGTGCGGCACAATGTGACCTCGCCCAGTGCTCAACCCCGATATCAGTAAGGCGCCTATAAGCACCCTGTCTACTAAGAGTCTCCACATTCGCAAAATGCCTTTCGAACTCATCCACCTGATAACTATAGGCAGCACAGTATACAGCTTCGACCACCTTCTGGCCGTACGGTGCTAGATTCTTCGAGAGGTGGTGATAGCACAACGCACGGGTCGCGTGGGGATAGACACTCCGAATAGCATTCGCGATGCTCTTATGCTGGTCGGACACAATGAGGAGATCCTCGTCGTCTGTATCGTAGCAAACTCTGACGTGCTGGAGAAACCACAACCACTCCTCGTCATTCTCTATCGGACCGATACCAAACGCAAGCGGGAAAATATTCTCATTCCCGTCTTTTGTGCAGGCGACAAACAACACACCGGTGTTTTTCCCTTTCAAATGGGTGGCGTCGAGTACTATCACAGGCCTCAGAGTGCCCTTCTCAAAGGCACGAATGCACTGCCCGAGCGCAACAAACATGCGGCAAAACACGCCCTGGTCGGTCGTCTGAATCTGGTACTGAGTCCCGGGATTATGCTCTCTCAGCATGTACAGATATGACGGGAGCCTCTGATACGATCCCTGATAGTCGCCGTACACTATTTCAAGCGCCAGGTTCCTCGCCCGCAGGGCGAAGTTGTAGCTGATGTGAACTCCGTACAATCTCCTCAAATCCTCAACCATATCTTTCGGCTTCAGTTCCCGATTGCCGACTAACTGACGTGCAAAGAAAGTAGCCGCAACCCTGCACGACACCTGTCGATCCGCAGTCCTCCCCAAATTGTTACGGCACGTATGATCCAAGTTCAGCTTCGTAATCCTCCAAAAGGTGTTATCGGAACCCGTGGAACACAATCTGAACGAGCATTTTTCACGCCCCAGCTTGCAAACGAACGTCACCCGTTCAGTGTTCGAGCGATCACTTTTGCACTCTACGTTATTCTCCATGTGATACATCCCCACCATCACCTTCAGATCCTGTTTCTTTCGGAACGTGGCTCCGACTGCCATCTGACCGTAAATCGGTTGGTGTTCGACAGAACGCAACGGAACAGCGGGGTCAAACGTCGGTAGTGGAATGATCCAATTGCGCAGTGGATTATTCTGTGCATTCTGAGAAGCTTCGGTTTGCTCGCCACCTCCCGCATGAGAACTCGAGGACATATTACGGCGCGACATGATCTTTTTAACCACGCCCGGCTGTCTAATCCATTCGGTCCACTCCGTGGTCAACGATACCAAGAGATCGGACTGACGGGCTTCTTCTTCGTCCTCGGAAGTATGTACCTCCTCATTCTCGTTCTCTGACGGTACGCCCCGATCGCGGTTTTCTCCTCCGATATTCACTTCCGGCGCAGCTCGTTGTCCCTCTACTTCGACGACGAACACAAAGCACTCGGCCCTTTGCTCGTCTAACATGCGGGACACATCTTCGTCACAAAGCATAGGAGCTCGCACGCTTCGCATGTTATAGCCTCGGGTATAACAATACAACATGTAATCGACACTGGGCGGAGGGCGCAAAACCGCACGAATCCGGCTCACGAGAGCGTCGAGTGTAATTTCTTCCCTACGAAAGAAGAGGCACATATCTACTCCGTCAACGTAGCCCTCTCGATCCCAACGACCACCGTAACGTACCGTGATTCGTTGATTATTCGACATCTACAATTACAAAACAGTTGAATTCAGTTAGGGAACCCAAAATATCCATCCAAACGCATAAACAAAGCCATTATTAGACAATTTAAAAAAAAAAAATGAAAAAACGGGGTCTGTACACGGTCACTACACGGTCACGTGACCGTGTAGTGGCCTTACCGTGTTACCGAGAGCACGGTGACCGGGTAATACCCGTGTAGTGCGAGCCCGTGTAACCGAGCAACCGGGTAATCTTCATAACTACACGGTGGCTACACGGTCAAGGAAACCCACCGTGTAGCTACCGTGTAGTTATGATTTTTTGCAGAAAATCGAAAAAAAAAAACCAGAATCGACGCGTTTCGACGTACCTTTCGGCCGGCGAACTCGTCTGCCCTTCTCAAGTATATTTAGACGTCGATTGTTGTAGGGGGAGGATTTTTGTGAGAGAGAGAATTAAGATTTGGTTTTTTGAAATGGGTTTAGGGTTTGAGGGTTTGAGTAGGGGGGAAGATATGTGCATTCATGCATGCAATAAATCTCACCAACCAAACAAAAATCTGATTTTTGATGTAGTGGGCCCCACAGTTTTTTTGTTTTGATTTTTAAGGTTTTTAAATGGTTTTAAATGGTTTTTTGTATTATTAAAAGAGTGAAAATAAAAGTAAGGGTAAGTTAGACATTTCCTTTGCAAATTGTCTAAAATAAATGTAGTGTTTATAAGTGTGACAAAATAAATGTAGTTTTTATTTTTGTGTTTAAAAAGTTGTATTCCCACTATATTATATATGAGCCGCTTATAGAAACATTGTGTGAAACAAATTAAACGTTACTTTTTGACGAAGATAAGTTTTTTTCATAATCAATTAGTTACTCCATTTCTATATATGTAAATGTGTATAAGACCTAGAGAGAACTTCACTAATTAAGAACATTATTATACTTATTCATTAAAGAGAGAGAAAACAAATTAACATATACTACTATATACTTAGTATCTAAACTGAAAGTAAATTCTTCACCAAAACAAAAAATATGGACGTTTGCATTAACATGCGGCGGTGATTTTGTGCTGTACGTACATTTCGGCTGTGGAGGCCGAGGAAGACGGGGGAGATCAGGCGGAAAGTCGGGAGGTGGAAGGTCCTACTACAGCCCTTGTGCGGATTACTCTGCCTTTTCCTGGGCAAGAAATCCCACGATTTCCCCAGTGCCATTCTCGGAGTTTACCTCTGCGTATACTCCATCCTTATATGCCTCCTCAACAGCATCAAGGACAGCTTCGGATTATTCGAAGCCTTCGTCGGCATGACGGTCTAGGCCTTCTTCCTTCTCTTGCACAAGAATCTCGGAGCCTACGCCATGCTCGGGGTCTAAACGTGATTCAATAAATTATATAAAAATGCACGTAAATTGCACGTTGTTTATTAAAATATAATAAAAATGCACGAAAATTGCACGTTATTCATTATATTATTAAATTAAATTAATATTATTTTTAAATAGTTTAAATATATATTTTTATTTATCATAATATTAATAAATATTTATGTTTAAATTTATATTTCTCATATCTTATTAAATTATTTTTGTTTACTCTTTTGAAATGTTTTATAATAAAATGAAAGTTATTTATTTAATTATATATAAATGCACCTAAATTGGAAATATTAATAAATATTTATATTTAAATTTATATTTCTCATATCTTATTAAATTATTTTTGTTTACTTTTTAAAAATGTTTTATAATAAAATGAACATGATTTATTAAATTATGTATAAATGCACGTTGATTGTTAAAATATAATAAAATTTTATTTATTTTAATATTAATATATATTTGTGTTTAAATTTACATTTCTCATATTTTATAAAAGTATTTACGTTTACTTTTTTTCAAATGTTTTATAATAGAATAAACGTGATTTATTAAATTATATATAAATGCACGTCAAAATATAATAAAATTTTGTTTATTATAATATTAATATATATTTGTGTTTATATTTATATTTCTCATATTTCATAAAAGTATTCAAGTTTACTTTTTTTTTAAAATGTTCTATAATAAAATGTATGTGATTTATTAAATTATAATAAAATTCACATAAATTGCAAATTATTTATTAAATTATAATAAAATGCACATAAATAGTTAATTTTCAGTTTCAGAACTTTTTTAAACTATACCTTGAGTCCTTGACCCCTCTTACTACTCTCTCCGTATCTTAAGAGTTTTTGATAAATTTTCACCTTGTTAAAAAAAATAATTTTATGTGTTAAATAATAATAAAATATAAGTATAATTAGGGTTGACAAAAAGAAGTCTGGCCCATTAGCCGGCTCGATCGGTCGATCAAAGGATGGACTGGGCCTCAAATATAGAGGCCCAAAAAGAGTTGGGCTTTTGGCCCGACTCGATTGACCGATGGGCCAATGGACTTGGCCCGATTGTATTGGGCCGACTTGATTATATATTTTTTTATTAATTTCTTTTACTTTTTTTATTTATTACTTACATTAAAATTAATAATTTATATATATTTATTTTTATATATAATATAAAATCACAATATTTATTTATTTATCTATAATTTGAATATATAAATATTATTTTTAGTAGAAAATAAATATTAAATTATTATTTACGTGCATTAAAAGTTGGCACGGCTTGATCCGACCCATGACATTAATAAAACTCGATGAACTTGGTCCGGCATGCCCGGTCTGGCCATTTGACAGGCTTAAGTATAATAAATTATTAAATATTGTTGTGTAAGTATTGAAGTAAGTTAAATGAAAAGGTTATGGAAATAAGAACTTGTTCTTTTGTACTGAAACGGGCTGAACTGATCTGAATTAATTTTTTTTATAAAAATAATAATAAATTTTGTAAATTGTCAAATATTTTTTAAAAATATTAATAATATTCTATTACTAACGAGATTGTATGCCTAAAATTATTGATTCAAATTATTTTTTATTTATTTTATTTTAATTTATTTTGAAACGAATTTTATAAAACTGAACTGAAACGTCTGAACTGAACTGAAATTAAGTTAAAAAAAATAAGTAGAAAGTATTTGAGAAGAGGTCGGGATCGGGAACGCCTAAGAGCCCCAGGCATCGTCCACGTAAAACCAATCCGCCCACCAAGCCGTTCTCTTACTCAACAACTGTTCGAGAAGCTTACTCGGGGCAAGCAAATAGTGGTCCCCGCCTCTGAAATGATTTATGATAGGAGAAAAGACGTCTCGGGAACAGATAGATGTCGATAAAACTCGTAATGGCCGAACAGGATATTTAGGCTTATAAGTAAGACCCAAGAGTTCGCGTGAAGTTGCATGGGAGCAACCCCCACGCCTGCAAGACAGCGACGATAGAGTCGTGGATTGGGAACCGAAGCCCCGCTTCCATCATCATGCTCGTAACGGCCACCATGCCCGGTGGAGGACAGTTCGCTCACTCATCAGGAGTAGGACAATAAATGTGAACATCAGATGGGATTCCCCAAGCCGACCTCATGTCCTGGAGCTTGGTCTCATCGATTATCGAGCTACGATCATTAGCGTTCATGCCCGCTCGGTCGAGGCCAGGACGAGCTCCGAATCTCGTACGTTCCACGAAAATATAAGGATTCTCGTGTACATAGTGCGTAAAGATGAAAGGAGGAAGAGGACCCCAAATCTCGCCCATCAAGTCGATGAAGCGACGATAACAGTCACTGACACCCCCAGCAAATTAAACAGTTCATGCTTTTCTCCTTCAGAAAAGCCAACAACGGGCGCCACGTCGTCCCCCGACGAAGAGGAGGCATAGGTCCCGGAGTTTGATGAATCATCGGATGCGGGAGCATCTGAAAGGGTAGCTGAACTATCGTGGTCGCTCATCCTCACTTGCTTATCGAATAATTATTTGTGATTTTATACGCACCAGTAAGACCTACCGCAAAAAGCCCCCAAATAAGTGCAAAAGAGAATGGCGAGAAAAACCTACGTGATTGGTTGAAGCCGAAGACAGTAAATGCAAAGCTGAGCACGCCTGAAAAAGGCGAGCAGGTTGATGGGGATGTCCGGAAATCAATAGCAAGAGGGAAGAAAGTGTATAATGAAGGATGTAAAGGGCTATTTATAGGGGCGAAAGACGGCAGAATTCAAATTTTGAATTCGAAAGGACAATTGACAGGAATCGAGGCGTCACTTCAGAGAAACGCCAATAAAAGGGTGACAAGAGACGGTAACTGACAATTAACATTAAATGACTCGATGTGACCATCGAGCCTCGACTTTCTGCTGGGATGGCCAACGATAATCCACACACCGACGCCGATCTTTTCTTACAAACAGAGCGACCTCGGGGGCATTTGTTGTGTGGAGAATTTCTGGCCAATCCCCGAGCATAAAGACCCCCTCTCGGGGAGCGACCAAAACGGGGATCGTCAGTTGTCCGAAGTCAAGAGCACGAGCAAAGGAAATGGACGTCAAGGTCATATACATATTATAGGCTATGAGGATACGGCCATATGAACATAGGCTGCTCGGCAAACGGGGCGACCTGCGTGCTCGGCCAGCGCATACGAAATAAAGAGAATATGATCGATCGTCAATAGTATATTCGATTCCTAGGGAAGACGAGCTGCAACCCTGGGCCGGAGAATTGATAGTGGGCTTATTGGTGGGCTTGGCCGTCCCATTAACCGATTTTAGTAACCCTAATTTATATTCTCTATAAATAGACATCATTAAAGGGATCGATACATTTCCTCAAAAATTCCTATAGAGCATTAATATCTTGTTCATTTACTCAATCCCCTAAATATCTATTTTTATTCGATAATCTGAGAACACGAATTTCGGACTATCAACGACTTGGTTGCTTGGAAACTCAGATTTCCGAAAACATGTTTATAATTTGTTACTTTTAGACTTGATACATTTCATGATCATAATAATTTGTTACTTTTAGACTTGACACGTTTCATGATCATAACTGAACATATTTACGCATTTTCAATTTCAAGGTTGTATTAGACCAAATTTTTACTTAGGAACTCTAAAAATCATTGACACCAAATATTTATTCTTTAGGCCAGAATCTCTTTTAAATCTCACATTTCAACGTTTAAAAAACGAATCAGATATAAAAAAAAAACAAAAACGAGTCAATTCGAACCCTCAGCTCGTGCGATCACGTCTTTAATCTTACGTCATAAACAAATTCATTAAATAATTAACGTGGTAACCACCTTTTTTTTTAAATTAAATTCACACACCACCTAATTACCTAAATATAGTGCATATAAATTGGAAGATCCTTTATGCTAAATTCTACATAAAAAAAAAAAAAACAGCCATGGTCACCCCACATATTATCCCACAAACACTGATCATCATAATCCTATCTCTAACTTCCACTTTCTCCACCTTACTTGTCAACTCCTATTCCTACCAAACTACCAAGAACAAAATCATGAACCCCATAGACTCTTGTTGGAGGCCCAACTCCAAATGGGCCTCCAACCGTCGGGCCTTAGCCGATTGCGCCGTCGGCTTCGGCAAAAACGCCATAGGCGGAAAATACGGCCCAACCTACGTCGTAACCGACCCATCGGACGACCCGCAGAACCCCAAACCGGGCACCCTCCGGTTCGGTGTGATCCAAACAAAACCGCTTTGGATAGTTTTCGCGAGGAATATGGTTATCACGCCCAAGAACGAGCTCATGGTCAACAGCTACAAGACCATAGACGGGAGAGGGGCGAAAGTGGAAATCGCTTACGGGCCGTGCATAACCATACAAAACGCGGCCCATGTGATCATACACGGCGTGAGCATCCACGATTGCAAACCCGGGAAACCGGGCCTTGTTCGCAACAGCCCGACCCACATCGGCCATCGTCGGGGCTCAGATGGTGATGCTATCGACGTGTTTGCCTCGTCGGATGTTTGGATCGACCATTGTTACCTCGCACGTTCCGCGGATGGGCTTATCGACGTGATTCACGCCTCGACTGGCGTTACTATTTCCAACAATTTCTTCTCACAACATGATAAAGTAAGTAACAATTTCAGTTGTATTGGAAAATATATTCGACTGATTAATATAAATGTCAAATTTCTGATCAACTTCTCTAATAATTCGAGCAGGTTATGTTGTTTGGGCATAATGATAACAACTTAGAAGACAAGAGAATCAAGGTGACCGTAGTTTTTAACCATTTTGGACCCGGGTTAGTTCAAAGAATGCCCAGGTAGGTATAATTTATATGTTTTGGTTTCGTAATATATATTACAGAATATAATTATGGATCAACAACGATGTGATCAGGGTTAGGTTGGGGTACGCACACGTGGCTAATAACCGGTACGAGCAGTGGCAGATGTACGCGATTGGTGGAAGTGCGAATCCGACCATCTTGAGCGAAGGAAACTATTTCATGGCCCCTACTAATACGTATATAAAACAGGTTACAAAGAGAGAAGTTAGGAGTGGTTGGAAAAATTGGAAATGGAGGTCGTCTCGGGATAAATTTTCCAACGGGGCTTATTTTGTACCGTCGGGATATGGAAGTTGTGCCCCGGGGTACACTAAGGCTCAGTGGTTTGCGGTTGCCGATGGGTCAATGGTGCCTGCTTTGACTTCCAACGCGGGGCCTTTGAGCTGTGCTGCCTATAAACCATGTTGAAATAATTAAGTGTATATATGTGTTTTCTTTCTGTGGATATTTTTTACACGTTTTTGTGACTACTTGTGATCATGAATATCGATTACATGGATTGTTACCCTTTTAGGTAAAATTTAGTACGTGGAGGCAAAAGGGTAAATAACAAATTTAAAGGTTAGGTACTGTTATTGTAATTCGCTTTAAGTTAATTTGTGTGGAGTGCTTTGTGCTAATTAAGGTTCTTGCTGTACTATTTTCTGTGTGCGATCGAATGAGGTTTAATTTCACAAAGTAATGCTTAGGGAAAAAAAAAGATTGAAAAAAACACTATAAACCCATATTCATCTAATTATCATTCTGCGACATCAAATAAGATCATTCGACTCCTTTCCCCATCTATACCCAGGGGCGTAGCCACTTGAGGCTTTGGGGGATCTTAAGCCCCCCCTAAAAAAAATTCCTTTGTATTTTTTATCATTTTTTTTTAAATGCATTTATCTTATGCTCATCCCCTTTAAAATAAGTGTGTATATATATATATTATATATAAAATAATTTCAGCTCATCCTATTCGATTTTTCTGGCTCCGCCCCTATCTATACCTGCACTCAAGCATCTTCTGAGCTTGTTTGGAGTATATATTGAATAAAAGAATACTGCTTTTCGTACCAACTATATATGCACCGGTTAATCAACATGTAAATTAAAAAAATATTATTTTTTAATTTTTTTTATCAAAAAGTGAAGAGTATGTATTTTTAAGTTAAAAAGTATAACTAGTGATGAGTAAAATTTATAAAGTACGCAAATAAAATATGAATAAAATTGTATTTTAAAGTGAAAAAAATCATTTTATTTTAAGAAAATGCATATTAAGTTAAATATAAAGAAAAAAGAGTATTACTTTCGTGTCACATATATTAACACTTTCCTGTTCTTAATGAAATCATTGATGAAGCAAAGAAGAAAAAATTGCAACGACTTTTATTTAAAATTGATTTTGCAAAAGCTTTCGATTCGGTGGAATGGAATTTCCTTGATATTATGTTAGATCGTCTAGGATTCCACCAAAAATGGAGAGGTTGGGTTATGGAATGTGTTACCTCGGCCACAACTTCGATCCTTGTTAATGGGAGCCCGACTAAAGAATTCTTGCTGGAACGTGGGCTTCGACAAGGTGATCCTCTGTCACCTTTCCTCTTTCTCCTGATTGTGGAGGGCATGAGTTTGATGATCTCGCGGGCATGTGATATGGGTCTTTTTGATGCTGTTTCAGTTGGGGTCAAAGAAGTTAGTGTTTCTCACCTCCAATATGCTGACGATACAATCTTGACGGGTCTCGTCTCCACCAAGAATATTTGGGCTCTTAAATGCATCCTTCTCAATTTTGAGCTCCTCTCTGGCCTTCGTATTAATTATTCAAAATGCCATATTTTTGAGTTAAATGTCGAGGATAGTCTGCTTGAGCAAATGGCAGTCGTTCTTGGTTGCAGCGTAGGTCAGTTTCCTATGTCGTATCTTGGAATTCAGGTTGGGGTTAATCATCGAAACCCCGAAGCTTGGTCATCGGTGATTCATAAGTTGCGGAACAGGCTGAGGTCTTGGGGAGACAAGCATATTTCTTTCGGAGGGAGGATCATTTTACTTAATGCTGTTTTAACCTCTTTACCAATCTACTATTTCTCCTTCTACCGCATGCCGAAAAAAACATTGATCGAGATTACGAAATTGCAGAGAGACTTCCTTTGGGGGGAAGCGGCCTAGCGAAAAAAATTCCGTGGGTCTCTTGGAGTAATATTTGTCTGCCAAAAGCAAGTGGTGGTCTTGGAGTTAAAAATTTTCTTCTCTTTAATCACTCTTTGCTAGGTAAATGGGCTTGGAGAGTTCGAGTTGAGCCTAATTCACTTTGGGTGAAAATTCTGGATTCTAAATATGGTGGCGTGAAATTACGTCTTCGACGTAGGATACCAACTTTTCGTAAAGTCGGTCTTAAACACTGTCACTTCAACAACTTCGTTCACACACACTCAGCTCTGCTAGATATGTATGTTGTTCGGTGTATGTGGTGTGTTCGAACTCAACAAGAGTAAAGTAAAGTGCTGAAGACAAGGTTGTATAATAGTTTCATTTCATTGAAAAACAAAACTAACTATTACACTTGTGGAGAAAGGTAGACGGTATGATCAAGAGTCGTATCCCAAGTGACGCAGCACTCCAACGAACTAAAGATCTAGTACTATATCACCTAGAGCTAAATCGCATAACTCTACTATCGGTGCACAGCACAAAACAACTACCAAAACTCTTAAAGCTATAAGCCGTAAACAACGAACGTAGATACTCAGATATCGGATTTCGTTCTCTCAAAATCGTCAAAGGATGTCATCCAACTCCATGGGTATATATAGGTAGCTCGCACATGTGAGATGTTGACGTGGCACGTTCTGATTCGACACATGCTTGGCTGATGTAACAATTCCATGGATGACATCACTTTTTGGAATCTTCGATTCTTGAATCTTGGAATCTTGAATCTTCGATTCTTGAATCTTCGAATCTTGAATCTTCGATTTCTTTAACTTCAGACTTCAACATTATCTTGACTCCGTCGATCTCAATACTTCATCTTCAACTTCATCGTGATGAACACTCGTCGTTGATCACTTCGTATTTCATCGTCTTCATTGTCGTCGATATAGTTGAAGTTGTAAAAATCAAATCCACATTGCAAAGACAGAGAAGGTAAGAATTGCGACTCCTTTTCGCAATTGTTGGAGAGGCATGAAATGCGACTCAAGTCGCAAGAATATAAGGTGCACAGGAATTGCGACTCAAGTCGCAAATGTTGAGGGTCGTGGATTTGCGAACCCGTTCGCAAAAGATGGAGAGGCATGACATGCGACTCCATTCGCAAAGGTTGAAGTGGGGCAAGAATTGCGACTCTAGTCGCAAAAGAGAATTGCGACTCAAATCGCATTTTTTCCGGAGGTGAGCACTTGCGACTCCATTCCCAATTTCTGGAGGTGCACAAATTGCGACTCCAGTCGCAAATGATGGAGGAGAGGAGTTTTGCGACTCCAGTCGCAAATGAAGATGGATTGGGAATTTGCGACTCCAGTCGCACATCATGAGGATGGTGAGATTTGCGACTCTAGTCGCACAAGATGATGATGGTGAATTTTGCGACTCCGTTCGCAACATATGAACTTCACTTGTCCATTCACTCTCTCACCTGAAATTCCAATCAAGCAACGAAAATCATATGTTGTTGTCAAAACTAACATTTACAATCTGCCCCTTTTTGGCACAACTCATATGAATTAGAGTTAGAGAATAGAGCCATACTAACTTCCCCTCAACAAGGCATATCACAAATATAGACTAAGTAAAAACGGAAAAACAATCATTCAACAACCATCAAGGATAAGATATGAAAAACCAAAAACTTAGTCGATCGATTAAACATTCAAAAACTTCAAGAACTGAGTTCAACAAACGAGATATGAAAAACATGCATGATGGGAAATAATCAAGTCTTATGCATGCAGAAAGAAAAACATAGCGAAATAAGTAAATAGTTCAAGTCTCAAAAACACAACATCAGCATCACTGAGATGCAAACTCAGAACCCTTTGGTGAGTCCGCAGGAGTGGGTGAGCGCATAGGAGTAGTCGGTGGCGAAGCGTCACCAGACTTTGCTTCATCATCTGTCTTTGCATCACCTTCATCATCTTCTACATCATCATCATCAGTGTCAGTGGTATGGTCTTGATGACCATAAATTTCATATTCCCCAAACTCGTCTTCACCGATCTTGATTCTTTCATCATCATCATCATCAAGATCTTCAATCTCAACATCTCTTTCAACATCTCTCAAACCGTCAGACGGCATCGCAGGCGATGCCTCTGGATGTGTGGAACTTCCAACTACCTTCTTTTCAACCTTCTCTTCTTCAATAACTTTGCCTTTGCCTTTTCTCAGCAACTCAAACACTTCCCCAGCCAGCATCTCTCGAACACCCTCATCATCAGTGTCCACAGCTTTCGACTTAGCTAACTCAGCAAGAGCTTCCTTGATCCCATCCTTGATTAGTTCAAACATAAACGTGTTACTCAGACTCTTTACAGATGAGCCAGCACTAGATCCACCCAAACCTCCCCCTTGATGGGTTATCTGGTGAAGAGCATCAATGGCCTCCTTCTGCTCGATCTGAGCATCGATCATCTCATTGTAAGCAATGGCATGAGCAGCCTGCTTACGCTCCAAGTTTCTCGTTGTTGTGAAGCAGCGATAGACAACAGCAGAGGGAACAACAGCTCGGAAGTTATTCATCGGATGAAATGGATTCTTGTGTGGAGGCAAACCAGACTTGGGACCATATTTTTGAGGAACCACTCTCGGTTGTGGAGTAGGTGCAGTCTTCGTGCGCTTGACACTCGGATGTTCAAGCTTGAGAGCAGGTGCCCTTTTCTTTGACGACTTCGGGGAAAAGGGCGGGGAGACAGGTTCAGGAACATCCTCACGCTTAGTATACGAAGTCCATGGGAGATCATTCACTCTATTCTTAAGGAAGGTTGGAGTGATGTTGATGTGAGAATTTTTCTTAACCTTTCTCTCAGTCTCCGTCATTGGAATAAACTTTTGGTCAATCATCATCCCATAGATCAAGCATGGGTGAGTGAGATGAATTCTCCTTACTTCCTCAAGGTCAGGCTGCTGGCGGAGAACATCATTCGAAGCCTTAGCCACTCTGCAGATATCAGCAAATATGATCTCACCAAGATCAACTTGTTCGCCACAGCCAAGGCGAAACAGAATATGCATGAGTTTTGGAGAAAGATAGTTCTCATCAGGGTGTGCAGCCCAATTTGTCATGCCGAGTCTATGCAAGGCGCCATAGAAGGCAAAAAGTTTGTTCGGAGTAGGGAGAGGTGTCCTAGCCTTCCCCTTAGTTAAGAAAGATCCAATCTTTAGAGCATACATTCTATCATCAGTAGTGGGAGACTTCCAAGATCCCTCAATCTCTAACCTTTTCAAGAAATTGTTAATGTTCAGAGGGCGGAAGGTGTAGAGTTTTTCACGAAACACAAAACGTCCACACATCTTGTGTGACGGATCAACGAACTCGGGGGTCAAGTTGGCGTAAAACTTTTGAATGATAGGCAGAGAGAATCTGTAGGTTTGAGTCACAGACTCAAGGATGTGCATATCAGTGAAAAACTTTGAGAGGCCATATTTCTCATAGTCAGCAACTCGGACCTGACGATCCTCAAGAATGGGTAGGTTCTCAATCAAAGTAAGACGACGTTCCGCCTTCTCAGTAAAGAAATCCAGTTTGTAGTGAGGACCACAGTCCTCAACCTTCATCACATAGAACTGATCAGCAGTAGCTCCTGTTGAGCCCGAAGAGTGTGGCACGATAGGTGGGATAAAAGAGCCAGAGACAACATGTTTTCCCCTATCACCAGAGTCAGGTGCTCGTTGTTTAGACTTAGAGGTGTCGCTAGAAAGAGAGGGTTTAGACTTCTTCGGTTCAGCAGCAGCGTCAGAAGGTTTAACCGTTTCAGCAGTGGAGGGAACTTTGTCAATTTTCTTGCCATCAGCAGTCATCTCGCCATCAGCAATCATTCGCTCATACTCCTTGCGCGACACTGTTCCTTTGAAGGAACGCAGGAAACCAGATTTAGGATCCTTGACATTCTTGCCTCCACAATGAGACACAGAGTGTGCAGGCTTGGCTGTCTTAGTAAGATCAACCGTAGGAGAGTCAGAGATGGATTTGCCAGAGCGACGATCCATCTTATCCATATGTTTCTGTAAGGCGTGAAGTGCCTTCTTCTTTGATTCAGGTGAAGGTGCCTGCTTCCAAGTATCGCGAAGAGATTCTAACACTTCCTTATCAAGATCATCGAACAGATTTCCAGTGGATGAAGACATAGCGATAGCAGGCGTGAGATGAAGAAAGAAAATCTACGAATCCTAAGGAGCGAGACCAACAGTTGTCGAACGCCGGTTGCGTGAAGAGAGGAACCACAAACTCAGAATATCGACGACGGCACAAGTGTATGAGACTTAGAGAATTTCAAATGCATGTAACCCTAATCCATGATTTTGAGGTCCTATTTATAGAAAAAATTTGGGCCTGCTCGTCTTGGAACAAAAGACCTGCGAAAAAGCCCAATAAACAGTACAAAATTGGCCCATCAGTACAAAAAGGATTAAAATAATAATAATAAAAATAATAAAATAATGTAAAATAAACCGAAAATCTTGAAAAAATTTCTAAGTAAAAAAATTTCAAAAATTTCAAGGATTTTCGGCAACGAGGAACGATAACAAGGTGTTCATCGTCGCAAGGCAGGGTTGATGGAGATGAAGAGTGTTGCTTCAGTTGTGTTGAACAGCAGAGGTGAGTCGAGGTGTAATGCAGAGTTGTTGATTACGCGACTTGTGTCGCGTGCGACTGGAGTCGCACGTTGTCGCTGAAGATGCGACTTGAGTCGCGTGCGACCAGCGTCGCGAGTCTTGGTCATGCGACTGGCATCGCACAAGAACACCGAGCGATCAACTATGCATGAGGAGATTAGCACTGGAAGCTGCTACACTCATATTCCGCCTTAAAGGTTGAACTCCACGAGATGCTGAACATGATTTATAAGAATACATAACAAAACAACACATCCCGAGTTAGTATTCAAGCGTTCAACACACTGCAAACATTCAAAAACATTTTAGTGGAGATTCAATCGGTGATACCAGGCAGTGAAGAGCAAATATTTTCCCAAAAAAATTTTCACTTTTCATCAATCTCCAAAACAAAAATATCACACAAGGTGAATAAAACTTTGAGGAATAATGAAATAACTCTCGAATTAAAGACCGGTGAAACGGACCGAAGTATGGTGAAATAAGTTTAACTTGTCCTTCGTCGCAATCACAAGAATGCGATCGTGTTTCATCGGAACATATATGGTGAGTTAACACCGCACAAGAGATTATAATTCGTGAGTGTAAGGTGAACTCTTAAGGCACTCCACTTGGGACTTAGCGTTACTACAATCAGAGGGGAGCAAGGTTCGACCTGCGTCCTCCAGACGAGTTTTAGATTTTAAAATGAAATGCAACAGATGCTCATTACAGCAGTCAGAGGGGAGCAAGGTTCATCCTGCATCTCCGAAGTGTGAAGGTTGAGCATCTTAAATTATAGCGTCTATGTGCTACCTTTCGAAGAGGGGAGCCGGCGGACAAAGTGATCCGGCGTCCTCCGTTACTCGGTATTATAGAACAATGCAAATGAGCTTATGGGAGTTATATGCCAGGTTCACATGTTTACACTTAGAGGAATAAATGCACTTGGGTCCGAAGACTAAACCGGCCTCGATCCATGTTCATCTTATTAGATTAATCCACGACGATCCATAGTGCGTATTCAGAAGTAAAGAAAACAATCTTTCAGACTTCAAATTTTTGTGAACTCTTAGAGAGAACACATGCAGAGAGAATTTCTTAATTTTTTAAATCTCTCAAAGTCAAGAGGTTTGGTGAAGATGTCAGCGAGTTGTTTTTCTGTTGAAATATGTTGTAGACTGACTATATCACGATCAACCAAATCTCTAATGAAATGATGTCGAATGTCGATGTGTTTAGTGCGAGAATGCTGAACAGGATTTTCGCTGATTTTGATAGCACTTTGGTTATCACAGTACAGCACCAAGGGAGCACTCTCGATAAGATAATCATCCAACATCTGCTTTAGCCAAAGCAATTGAGTGCAGCAACTCCCAGCTGCAACATACTCAGACTCAGCTGTTGATAGAGCGATGCAATTTTGCTTCCGACTATGCCATGACACTATGTTATTGCCAAGGAAGCAGCAGCATCCAGAAGTGCTCTTTCGTTCATCATTGTCACTCGCCCAATCCGCGTCGGAGAAACCGACAAGATTTGCTGTAGTGTCACACGCATACCAAAGACCGAGGTCAGAAGTTCCAGAGATGTAGCGGAGTATCCGTTTCACAGCTCGTAGATGGTCCTCAGGATCAGCTTGGTACCTGGCACACATACAAACACTAAACATTATATCAGGGCGAGTAGCAGTTAAATAAAGTAAACTCCCAATCATAGAGCGATAGAGTGTTTGATCAACACTTCGACTCTTAGTCGACATAGATAACCGATCAGTTGTCGCCATGGGAGTGTTGGCGGGCTTAGCATGGTGCATCTCAAACTTCTCAACCATATTTTTCGCATATTTGCTTTGTGAGACGAAGATCCCATTCGGTCGTTGAGATATCTGAAGACCCAAAAATTGGTGTAGCTCTCCTTCAAGACTCATCTGAAATGTGGAAGACATAGAGTCCGTGAAAGCTTTCACGAGCTTGGGGCACGTAGCACCAAATACAATGTCGTCAACGTAAATCTGAGCAACCATCATATGTGTGCCATCACGTTTCAAGAATAGGGTCTTGTCAACTGAGCCACGAACAAATCCAAACTTTAGAAGATAGTCTGTCAGACACCCATACCACGCCCTCGGTGCTTGCTTCAACCCGTATAAAGCTTTGTGAAGCTTGTAAACATGATTCGGCTTCTTTGGGTCCTCGAAGCCTTTCGGTTGAGCAACATACACTTCTTCTTCTAGTACTCCATTTAGGAATGCAGCTTTGACATCCATTTGTCTAAGTTTGATGCCGAGATGGCATGCAATAGCAATCAGAAGACGAATAGACTCAATGCGAGCAACTGGAGCAAAAGTTTCATCAAAATCTATCCCTTCTACTTGGGCATAGCCTTGCGCAACGAGACGAGCTTTATTTCGAACAACTTGGTTATGCTCATCCGTTTTGTTCTTAAAGATCCATTTGGTCCCAACAACATTGATGTTCGAAGTACGGGGAACCAAAGACCAAACATTGTTTCTAGTGAACTCATTTAGTTCTTCTTGCATAGCCATTATCCAGAAGTCATCCTTCATAGCTTCCTTATAGTTTTTCGGTTCGGTTTCAGATAGGAAGCAAGAGACTCCGATTTCATGGCACACAGCAGAAGTGCAGATGTTATAGAGTTCGTCGGGAGAAGGAATTTGTTTCTTCGAGCGGGTAGTTCGCTCGTTCATGTTTCCAATCATCTGAGTTGGAGGATGTCTCTTCTGCACAATACGAGATCCCTCTCTAGGTGCATCAGCTGGGTTATCCACTTCTTCACTTCCTTCCTCATCAGATGATAAAGTGTCATTGTGTCGATGACTAGTTTCTCCAACTTCAAGTGGAGTGTTTGGAGAAGTTACCTCAGGAGTCACACAAGTAGGTGTAGATGGGAAGGTTTGATATTCAAGAATTCCTTCCTTAACCCAATCAGCATCCACATCTTTCCCTAGAAAGTCTTGTTCATCAAAGTTTATATTCACTGTTTCGATGACTTTCTTAGTGCGGAGATTGTACGCACGGTATGCATGGCTGTTCTGACTATAGCCGACAAAGATACCATGGTCTGCCTTGGCATCAAATTTCTTAAGTGGATCACGATCCTTCAAGATGTAGCATTGACGCTACCGTCGTGGAGTAGCGTAAAATAATATTTATAGTTCCTAAACTATTCACTAGCACAAGTACTAGTAGCAAGTATAGGGTCGATCCCACGAGGAGGCGATTTAGCTTATAGTTTTCCCGGCTTTGAATGCTCAATTGGGTTGTCACGTTTAAAAAGGTTTTGTTTTGGAGAGCAGTTGGGCACTGCCGAACCGTGGTCACCGTGTTTACTTGACTAAAAGATAACAATGACTTAAACAGAAATAAAACTAGCATGCAACCTAATTAAAAGATTGAGCAATTAACAGACTTGACTAAGCAGCTAAGATGAAACAAATAAAGACTAAAGTATCCAGGCATTGACTCCCCTGACTTCCCCCTTGACCTATGTGCTGCCGATCATCGGTACGTATATCATTTTGCTAACAGTTTTGTCTTCCAGTTATAGATCCCAAGTATTAACATCCCTATAGCGTCACGCATATTAATACCCCGAACCCTTATTCGCTCTTATGTTTAAGTCCTGCCATATCTCTCTTGACAGGTCTCCTGACGTTGACCAATTCGACACTATGTGACCGCATGAGTCTAAGTTGGTCAAGTCGCCTTCATCCTCCAAGCAAACCCGGAATGGCCAATAGCATGCCTGGACAGACCCAAGTCATACGACCACATCTCCAGCAACATGTTGTACTTCGCGGACGCCTAGTCTCCCGGTCGCGTTGATCCACGTACTCCTGTGTTAGGCAAGTCGGGGTTCCCACTGGTCACTGTAGGATTGCCCAAGTCCCTAACATGCTTAAGTTACTACCCTGTTGAATCGGGAACAAAACTCAGCTAGTTGCTGTCATCAATAAGCCTCCCGGCACGATCATGTCTTAGGGTTGGTCAGGTTCTGTCTTTGCCCAGATACAAACAGATTAGCTACTCATGGAAATAAACAAAAATAAAACCAAGGAATTAAGACGAACTGAACTATGCATTGAAAACGGGAAATTGTTCAACAAAAGAAATAAACTAAGTACGGAATTAAAAAGCATAAAACATAAAGATTGTTTTTGGCCCGAAGGCTTAACAGAAAATAAACGCCGGCGAGTGGTGTTGCTCACGCGGCCGCCTTCTTCGTCACTGGTCAGGTAGGGTTCCGATCTGGATTTCTCGCTGCTCATACGTCGTACGCCTTCTTCATCAGTCACTCTCTTATATAGACGGGCTTCAGCTGATGGGAGACGTGTGGGGGAATACCTCTAGGGTTGGACGAGAGTCCTCCTTTATCTTTATCTCTGAATCTGGTCATCTTGAAGAGTCCACGATTTTAAGGATTCTGGGTACACCGAATGCCCAACGTTCCGCCTCCGTCAATGTTAGCGCTTGCCCATGTACTTCCTTATCTGACTGACTGAGGTAGCGGACCATGTGCGGTACTTGGTCGTGCTCAAGTCTTGCTCCACCTGCTGACGTCCTGGTTGCTTGCTCAACTCTGCTGGACCCTTTTCGTCAGTCTGGCTTGCTCAACGAGTGCTCTTGACCATGGAAGGTGATTTCCTTGCCTCTTTCACACAGTGCGCTCCTCTTTTCACTCCTTTACCTGCCCACCTGCAAAACTTGCCCAAGTACCCAAACGTGCCCTCACAGACACAAATAAAGTAAAAACAAACTAAGGACTCGATATACTTGACTCTAAAAACCTAAAAATGAGCCAAAAAATATGGCTCATTACACGCACACACTTTACTTCGCTTGTCCTCAAGCGTGTACGGTGACTTGCCTGCTCAAGCAGAAAACAAACAGGGGGTAGAGAAAGAAAGAAAACAGAAGACTCAAGGACAGCATGCTTATCAAAATACAGAGAGTTGATCAAGTGCACAGATAGTCAAAATCATAGTCAATGGAATGCATAAAAAACGGTCAAGAGTTTGCAACAGGATTTTGGGATTCTCACAAAGTGTTTCTCTCTATGTAGTGGGTGGGTAGTGTTTCGCTCAATGCTGTTTTAAAAGAAGTTCTGCTTTGGGCTTGACCAAGTTCTATCCTGTGACATTTTCAATTGAGTTGGGCAATATCATTAGGGCTTTCTAGGGTGACTGTATAGGCTGGCTTGGGCAATGCCCAGAATTGAGCTTAGGTAGGACATGCATTTTACTTAGCAAATTTCCTCCTAATTTCTTCTATCTTACGGGCCTTAGCACACCCTTTTATTCATAGATCTATTTTTTTCTTTTTCTTTGTTTTTCTCTTTTTTTTTCTTTTTTTTTTTTTTTTTTCAGAGAAGACTTTGCCCTGACTTGCTCTTTTTATGAACTTGAGCATATATGCAGGTTGGGTCAGGGCAGTGGGAGTTTTTCCCCAGGTGATCAAGAAATATTGGCTCGGCTCAAGGGGCTAACAAATGTCTTCTTTTTATTTGTAGTACAGAAAGAAAATGCCTAAATCATTTACTACTCAACTCAATTTTCAAATAATCACAATGGTCAGAACTTGGGCAAGCTTCAGCATTACAAACTTTTTAAACAGCTACTCTCATTAAAGAAATATAACACACAAATGTAGGCTCAAATCCTCACAGCTTACCTAGTTGCAATTCCATCGTCCCTAATATTTTTCATGCAAAGACTATTAATTTTGAAAACTGTTCAAATTGATCAAGGTATTTATCAAGCATGCGACTCGATCAAACTATGGGGTTGCTCTTTTCCTTCCCCCACTCACACACTTTGCCTCTGGCAAAGTGTGCAAACAGTAATAAGTTGGGAAAGCATCTCCCCTGACTCCGACTCCAACGATGTTGGCGCACCTTCCCACATACACACTTTGCCTTGGGCAAAGTGTGAAAATAAAGAGGTCGACCCCATCAGACATGAGCCGGGCAGACTCAAGACCAAATAAAAAGAAATAAAAATAAAAATAAAATCCTAAACTACTAAAACAAGGGAGGGTACATTTAGGTTTTGGGTTCAGGTGGGTACCTGAATCCAACATGGGCGAAGTATGCCATGAGGGCAGCGTGCAGCTCATCCTGCCTCTCTCCAATTCGGTCCTGCTTCTCCTCGAGGACATCCAATTGCTCAAGGATCTCCTCCTTCTGCAACTCGACCCTCTCACTTGGTCGACTCACAGGCTCGGTCTTCACTTTCGCCTTGGCTGCCATCGCCAAGGCCTTCACTTCCTCTGGGTTTGTGAACACCCAATCCTCTCCTTCAACTCTGATATCCGCCATCCTATTCAAACACGCATGGTCAAACTTCTCCTCGGGCATCATCTCCATCAACTCAAAGTCAAGCTTCAAATCCATCTTCTGGGCATAGATTCCTGGAAAGTGGGCAAGGGACAACCTCTGTGCTGGCTTGCTCAATATGTTCTTCAGTTGTGCGCACAGAAAAGCTCCAAAGTTGACCTTGATCTTCTTGGTCATGCACCACAGTAGATCAAGCTCGGTCAGGGAGATAGTGTTGCTGTTGTATTTTTTCCCATAAAAATTGTACGCCAGTATACGGTGGCAGATGCGCAACGCGTCGTCCTTGAGCTGGTGATTTTTGGCCTCCTGTGACTTGAACACTTTCTCCTTGCTCAAGGCCCTCCAGATCTCGTTCCTCTCCTTCTGCGTGCGCTCTGGTGGCGTGGTCAATCTCTCCTGGTACTCCTTTGAAAACTTGTCCTTGAAACTGGCCGCTCCCATGGCCATGTTGATCTCGAAGATGCTTACCTCATTATACGATCCCATCAATTTGAAAGAAATGCCCAACGGCCCGCCATCCTTGCTCGTTCTCACCTCTAACTCTTCATAGAACTCCTTGACCAACTTCTCAGAGACTTGCCCTGGCCAGGTCAAGAAGTCCTCCCATCCTATAGCTGCAAAATAACCCTTAACTTGATCAATGATATTCAAATCTTTGAGGGTTTCAAAACATACCGTCTTGGGCACTACAACTGCCCTTTTCTGAATGTTGGATGGTGGGGGTACTGATTGCTTGCCCTTGCTGCGAGTGATTCGGGTCGACGATGGGGTCTTGAATTTTTCAACTGGAGTCGCCGGGATTGACTTCTCCGTTTCGTCCTCTTTCTCCTCCGTCTCATCCTCTTCCATCTCCTCGCCGCCAGCGGTAGACATGTCGTCGCCCTTCTCGTCAGATGACGACTCCATGGTGGCGGGTGGCGTGGCTTCGCGGGGCTTCTTAACTGCTTTGCCTTTTTCTTCAGCCGTGAACTTCCTCTTTTTCCCGACGTCTTCACTCGGCTCACCACTCTGGCTCGCCGGCGCCGATTCAGTTGACGGTTTAGGGGTCACGTCAAGATCAGAAAGTTTTGGGGCTTCGATTTCGGCCGTCAATTGATCTACCAGTATGGTATTGATGGGGGCTGGGCTTGCTTCACGCGTCGGGCTTGGCGACGGCGTGCTCGCTTTCTTCGGTGACGGGGTTTTCGCCGGTGGTGGTGGTGGTGTTTTCTCTTTCGCGGCTGCAGCGGCGGCGGCGGCTTTAGACGACTTTCCTCCGGCCATATTTTTCGATGATTGTGGTTGGGGGCTGGTGAGATCGATTTGGGTACCGGTTGGAATTTTGTTTAACTTGGTGTTTTTGGTGCGGGTGGAAACCATTATTGGGGAAGTTAGGGTTAATGGGCGTGGTGGTGATGGGGGGAAGTTGAGGGGTTGTGCGGTTTTTTGAAGTAGTGGGGTAGTGGTATAGATGGTTTAGAATTTGAAATTGTTTAGGACTCTGCAAATTTAGAGTCGATGGGACTCTTATGCGGATTCCCGAGAATTCCGCAATCATCACAGCTGGCCTCTCCTACTCGTTGCCCAATCACCGCCATTGCTCACTCAATTCTCTTGTTCTCTGCAAACAAAAACAGACCAAAACCTTTTCCTGCCCAAGGCTACTCCTTGGCGTGGTGAATTTATTAACATATAATGAAATAAGGGAAAAACATAATATACATACCGAGTTCGCCTTCGGTATTTGCCTCTATTTATTGTCATGGGCCTGACTTATTTTTCTTGCTTTACTTGGTCAAGCGGCCGGCTCAGGGGGTATCATCCCCTTGAGGTCCTCATTCCCATAGTAAGCCTTGACTCTCTGCCCATTCACTTTAAAGATCTGATCGTCACCTGGCTTAAATAGCTCAACCGAACCATTTGGGCAAACAGCATGGACGATGAATGGTCCTGCCCATTTGGTGGATAGCTTTTTAGCTTTGAACTTAAACTTGGTTTGGTAAACCAGAACCAGTTGACCAGTCTCGATCTTCTTTTTCTTGATGATTTTGTCGTGGGCTCTCTTTGTCCGTTCCTTGTAATTGACCGCGTTATCATACGCTTCAATCCTTATCTCCTCCAGTTCAGTTAGGTCAAGCTTTCGTCCTTCGCTGGCCGCATCCCAGTCGAAATTGACCTTGTTCACTGCCCAATGCGCCTTGTGTTCGATTTCCACGGGCAAGTGGCATGACTTGCCAAACACCATGCGGTAGGGAGAGATCCCTGAGGGTGTTTTGTAGGCGGTTCTGTAGGCCCAAAGTGCATCATCAAGCTTGTCGCTCCAATCCTTACCTTCTGGCTTGACCGTCTTCCTCAAGATGGTTTTGATGATACGATTGGATAGCTCGACTTGCCCATTGGCCTGGGGATGATAGGCTGTGGAGATCCTGTGGTGCACTCCATACTTCCTGAGCAACCTTTCAATTATATAATTGCAGAAGTGCGTACCTTGGTCGCTGATTAATGCGCGGGGTACACCAAATCTGCTGAATATGTCGCCCTTGAGGAACGTGGCTACCACTCTCGAATCATTAGTTGCTGTCGCCTTAGCCTCGACCCATTTGGATACATAGTCAACCGCCAAGAGTATGTACTCTTTCCCTCTGGAGTTGGGTAATGGTCCCATGAAGTCGATGCCCCATACATCGAAGACTTCTACTGGCATGATGGGCATCATGGGCATCTCATCTCTCTTGGTCACGTTCCCCTCTCTTTGGCACTTGTCACAGCTCCTGCACCACTCAAAACAATCTCTTAAAAGAGTCGTCCAATAAAAACCACAGTCAAGTACCTTCCTTGCTGTACGTCGGTGGCCAAAGTGTCCTCCACAGGCTTGCTCATGGCAGTGCTTCAGAATGTCTGCTTGCTCAACTTCAGGAATGCAACGTCTCAGTACTTGGTCTTCTCCCCTTTTCCACATGTAGGGATCATCCCAAATGTACTTCTTGCTCTCCCGCTTGAGCTTGTTTTTGCCGTAGAGGGTCATGTCTTCTCTTATATCTCCTGTGACTATGTAGTTGGCCAAGTCTGCGTACCATGGCTCTTCTGATTTGGTTGAGATCTGATACAAGTACTCATCTGGAAAAGTCTCCGTGATGGGCATGCCTTCTTCTCGCTGGATTATCCTGCTCAAGTGGTCAGCCACGAGATTTTGGTTACCTGACTTGTCTCTGATTTCGATGTCGAACTCTTGTAGCAACAAGATCCATCTAATCAGTCATGGCTTGGTCTCCTTTTTGGCCATTAAGTACTTCAGCGCGGCATGGTCAGTGTAGACAATGGTTTTTCTCCCGAGCAAGTAAGATCTGAACTTCTCGAACGCAAACACCACAGCCAGCAGTTCTTTCTCTGTGGTCGCGTAGTTGCATTGGGCAGGGTTCAAAGTTTTGGATGCGTAGTAGATTACATGCCGTTCCTTACCCTTCATCTGCCCAAGTACAGCTCCAACAGCATACCCGCTTGCGTCGCACATAAGCTCAAATGGCATTCCCCATTCTGGTGGTTGGATGATGGGAGCTATGACTAACCTTTCTTTGAGGTGATTGAAGGCAGCTTGACAGTCATCATCAAAGTTCCAGTCAACCTCATTTTGTAACAGCCTGGTCAGAGGTTGGGCAATCTTGGCAAAGTCTCTCACGAACCTCCTGTAGAAACCAGCGTGCCCAAGGAAACCTCTGACTTGCTTGACATTCCTTGGATAAGGCAGCTTTGATATGGTCTCTATTTTGGCTCGGTCAACTTCGATTCCCTTGGCAGAGACTACGTGCCCAAGGACTATCCCTTCCTCCACCATAAAGTGACATTTCTCGTAATTAAGTACCAAACTTTTCTCCACACATCTGCTGAGGGCCAACTCCAGGTTGTTCAAGCATGTCTCGAACGAGCTGCCATATACAGTAAAGTCATCCATGAAGACTTCTATCCCTTGCTCGAGCAGATCGGCAAAGATGCTCATCATGCATCTCTGGAAGGTGCCTGGGGCATTGCATAGACCAAATGGCATTCGTCGATATGCAAAGGTACCATATGGGCAAGTGAAAGTAGTCTTGTCCTGGTCTTCTGGGGCCAACCAAATTTGCATGTAGCCCGAGTATCCGTCAAGGAAACAGAAATGGGTTTTCCCAACTAGCCTCTCGAGCATCTCGTCAATGAAGGGTAGGGGAAAATGGTCTTTCTTTGTTACCTTGTTCAATTTCCTGTAGTCTATGCACACTCTCCATCCAGTTTGAAGTCGAGTGGCTATCTGCTCCTTTTTCTCGTTCTCGATCACTTGAATTCATGACTTCTTGGGCACCACATGAACTGGACTTACCCATTTGCTGTCTGAAACAGGGTAGATAATGCCCAAGTTGAGCAGCTTGAGTATCTACTTGAGCACCACTTCCTTCATAGCAGGGTTCAGTTTTCTCTGTGGATCGCGCACTGGATTCGACTCTTCCTCGAGCAATATGTGGTGTTGGCATATGGTGGGACTGATTCCCCGTATATCCGCTAAGGTCCATCCAATGGCTTGCTTGTACTGGTCAAGGATGTTCCTCAGCCTGCTTTCTTCCTCCTTCAGTTTCGAACTTATGATCACGGGCAATGTATCATTTTGCCCAAGGAACATGTACTTGAGATGTGCAGGGAGTTTCTTCAATTCTAACTCCGGTGGCTTTTCCAGGGATGGTACCATAATCGTGACTTCATGAGGTGGCAACTTGCTCATGCCCATGGGGTGATTCTCCAGGGCTCCTAGTTGCTCAACTATCTGTTGAACTTCAAGTTGCTCATCCTCTGCATCTTCTCTGGTCAATCCCCTTTGTATCACCAGATCCACTTTGTCAGAAACTCCATATCCTAGGGCTTGCTCCTCGATCAATTCGTCAATCTGATCAACATAATGCACTTGCTCGGTATCTTCTGGGTGCTTCATTGACTTGAACAAGTCGAATGTGATCGTTTCTCCTTCAAACTTGCAGGTTAGCTTTCCAGTCTCGCAGTCAATGTGTGTCCTTGCTTTCTTCAAGAATGGTCTTCCCAAGATCATCACTGGCTGCTTGCTTGATCTTCCCATGTCCAGGACATAGAAATCGGCAGGGAAAATGAGCTCCTCCACCTTGACCAATACATCTTCCAGAATTCCCTCGGGATACACGTTTGATCTGTCTGCCAACTGGATTACTACCCTTGTTGGTTTCATCGGCCCTATACCCAAGTCTTCGTACATTGACTTAGGCATAACATCGATCGATGCCCCCAAGTCGAGCATGGCTTTTTCTATGTTCATGTTGCCTATTATGCAGGGAATATAGAACATTCCAGGGTCTGCACACTTCCTTGGTACATTCCTCTGGAGCACCGCTGAAACATTCTCTCCTACTTCGAACTTGGCATCATCTTGATATTTCACCTTTTTGGTGCACAGCTCCTTGAGGAATTTGGCGCATCTGGGCATGGATTTCAGGATGGTCAATAGAGGCATGTTGATTTCCACCTTTTTGAACATCTGGAACATCTCATTTGTGTCCTCCTTCTCTTTCTTCTTGCTCAATCTGCCTGGGAAAGGAGGGTAGATTTTTGGTGGTGCCACTGCTTGGGCAGGTACTGATGTTTCCTTCTGTTTAGGTGGTGTCAACTCAAGTTCCTCCTCTGATTCTTCTTCCTCGTTGACCTCTTCAACAGTTCCTTCCACTCGAGATGGTGGGGTGGGCTTCTTGGGCGCTTCAGCCAGGACCTTTCCATTTTTCAGATGGATTGCATTCAGTTGGGCGTTGTTTAGTTCAATTTGGGGAGGTAGGCCGCTGGTCTTCTTTTTCATCTCAGTCATTGCCTGGGTCAAGTGCGCCAGTTGGGCATTGATGTTTTGGAATTGCCCGCGCGACTCAAGCATTTGAGCATTGATATTCTGCAGTTGACCTCGAGTCTCAACTTTGTACTTCTCGTTGTCCTGTTTGTACCGGTCATTCTCCTGTTGGGCTTTGATATTTTCATTGACCAAGGTCTGCATCATGTCTGCCAAAGTTGGGCCATTGCTCTAGTTCTGCTGGTTGTTGCCCTGATTTTGGTAGTTATTCCTTTGATGATTATTCTGGCCGTGATATTGCTGGCCTTGATTGCCTTGGTTTCCTCCACCCTGGTAGTTGTTGTTGCCGTACCGGTTGTTCGAGTTGTACGTGTTCCCATTGGGCCTTTGTCCGTTCCCATTGTTCTGCATTATCACCTTGACCTCTTCGTCAAAAAGCTCAGGGCACTCGTCAGTGGCATGGTTACTTTCCTTGCAGATTTGGCACGCCTTGACTCCTCTCTTTAGCCCTGGGTTTTGGTTAAGCACCAGTTGCTCAACTATGTTGCACAGCTTGTCCAGCTTGACTTCAGTTGCAGATGGTACGGGCAAGTTGTTTCTGGGTAGATCACTGCCATCCTCCCTTGTTTCTTCGGCCATTTCCTTGAAGATTTTGAATGCTTCGTCGGCCCTCTTATTTAGAATGGATCCTCCACAAGCTGCGTTGACCCATGTCCTCTCCGTCTCCCTTAGTCCAGAGATGAAGTACTGGACCAAGTCATGGTCAAGGATCTGATGTTCTGGGCACGTGGCCAACATCTGCTTGAACCTGACCCAGTAGTCATGGAAGTTCTCTCCTCCTCCCATCTTGATGCTGTTGATCTTCTTCCTCATCTGCTGGATGCGTGCAGCTGGGAAATACTTCTCAAAGAACTTTTGCTGAAGTTGGCTCCAGGTGGTCACTTCTCCAGCAGGTAGAGTGTAAAGCCACTCTCGGGCACCTTCGGCCAGTGAGAAAGGGAAGGCTAGGAGTCTGATGTATTCCCCTAACCCTTCACTTGCTCGGATGGTGCCACATGCCAATTCAAAGTCTTGGAGATGTCTCTGGGGATCCTCCAATGGCATGTCACTGAACTTGGGCAAGATCTGGATGAAGTCGTGCCTCATCTCCCAAGTGTTGTTTTCAACCGTGGGCAAGGTGATACCCAGCGGCTTCAGATTCAAGTTCTCTGGGAACATCGTGTCCCTCAACGTCTTGGCTCTCTCTTCTCCCATCCTTGATCGCGTAGGTGACCTGGATGTGTTCGGTGAATCTTCTCTCGATGAGTCCGAGATCGACTCTCCTGACTCAGTTATGGTCAACTGAGTTACTTGAGCGGCACGTGCTAATGCTTGCTTTTGCTTTGCTGCTTTTCGATTCTTCCTCGCGGTTCGCTCGATTTCAGGATCAAATAGTAGCCCTGTATCCTTGCTTCCCGATGAGTTAGAGTCCTGCATACAAAGATAGGTCAAACGTTAGCACGGAAAACTATTGGCTTGGAATATTGCCTCCCCGGCAACGGCGCCAATTTTGACGCTACCGTCGTGGAGTAGCGTAAAATAATATTTATAGTTCCTAAACTATTCACTAGCACAAGTACTAGTAGCAAGTATAGGGTCGATCCCACGAGGAGGCGATTTAGCTTATAGTTTTCCCGGCTTTGAATGCTCAATTGGGTTGTCACGTTTAAAAAGGTTTTGTTTTGGAGAGCAGTTGGGCACTGCCGAACCGTGGTCACCGTGTTTACTTGACTAAAAGATAACAATGACTTAAACAGAAATAAAACTAGCATGCAACCTAATTAAAAGACTGAGCAATTAACAGACTTGACTAAGCAGCTAAGATGAAACAAATAAAGACTAAAGTATCCAGGCATTGACTCCCCTGACTTCCCCCTTGACCTATGTGCTGCCGATCATCGGTACGTATATCATTTTGCTAACAGTTTTGTCTTCCAGTTATAGATCCCAAGTATTAACATCCCTATAGCGTCACGCATATTAATACCCCGAACCCTTATTCGCTCTTATGTTTAAGTCCTGCCAGATCTCTCTCGACAGGTCTCCTGACGTTGACCAATTCGACACTATGTGACCGCATGAGTCTAAGTTGGTCAAGTCGCCTTCATCCTCCAAGCAAACCCGGAATGGCCAATAGCATGCCTGGACAGACCCAAGTCATACGACCACATCTCCAGCAACATGTTGTACTTCGCGGACGCCCAGTCTCCCGGTCGCGTTGATCCACGTACTCCTGTGTTAGGCAAGTCGGGGTTCCCACTGGTCACTGTAGGATTGCCCAAGTCCCTAACATGCTTAAGTTACTACCCTGTTGAATCGGGAACAAAACTCAGCTAGTTGCTGTCATCAATAAGCCTCCCGGCACGATCATGTCTTAGGGTTGGTCAGGTTCTGTCTCTGCCCAGATACAAACAGATTAGCTACTCATGGAAATAAACAAAAATAAAACCAAGGAATTAAGACGAACTGAACTATGCATTGAAAACGGGAAATTGTTCAACAAAAGAAATAAACTAAGTACGGAATTAAAAAGCATAAAACATAAAGATTGTTTTTGGCCCGAAGGCTTAACAGAAAATAAACGCCGGCGAGTGGTGTTGCTCACGCGGCCGCCTTCTTCGTCACTGGTCAGGTAGGGTTCCGATCTGGATTTCTCGCTGCTCATACGTCGTACGCCTTCTTCATCAGTCACTCTCTTATATAGACGGGCTTCAGCTGATGGGAGACGTGTGGGGGAATACCTCTAGGGTTGGACGAGAGTCCTCCTTTATCTTTATCTCTGAATCTGGTCATCTTGAAGAGTCCACGATTTTAAGGATTCTGGGTACACCGAATGCCCAACGTTCCGCCTCCGTCAATGTTAGCGCTTGCCCATGTACTTCCTTCTCTGACTGACTGAGGTAGCGGACCATGTGCGGTACTTGGTCGTGCTCAAGTCTTGCTCCACCTGCTGACGTCCTGGTTGCTTGCTCAACTCTGCTGGACCCTTTTCGTCAGTCTGGCTTGCTCAACGAGTGCTCTTGACCATGGAAGGTGATTTCCTTGCCTCTTTCACACAGTGCGCTCCTCTTTTCACTCCTTTACCTGCCCACCTGCAAAACTTGCCCAAGTACCCAAACGTGCCCTCCCAGACACAAATAAAGTAAAAACAAACTAAGGACTCGATATACTTGACTCTAAAAACCTAAAAATGAGCCAAAAAATATGGCTCATCAAGCATGTACAGCCAAAGACTCGAAAGTGCGAGACAGATGGCTTCTTGCCATTCACAAGTTCGTAGGCGGTTGCCGATGTGCCGGATCGAATACTTATCCGATTGAGAATATATCCAGCAGTGGAGACGGCTTCCGCCCAAAAAGTACGAGCAAGATTTTTCGAAATGAGCATAACACGTGCCATCTCTTGCAACGTACGGTTCTTCCGTTCGGCGATCCCATTCTGTTGTGGCGTTTTAGGTGCCGAATACTCATGATGAATCCCTTTCATCAGACAATATTCATTGAAGCTGGAATTTTCGAATTCAGTCCCGTGATCACTCCTGATCCTCTTCACCTTAGCTTCATGATTTGTTCTAATCCATTTCACAATACCTTTGAAGGCATTGAAAGTCTCGTCCTTTGTAGCAAGAAATCTCGTCCAAGTATAGCGAGAGAAATCATCGACTACCACTAGCACATACTCCTTCTTAGCAATACTCTTCACTTCCATTGGACCCATGAGATCCATGTGTAGAAGTTCGAAAGGAGCGGAAGTACTCATGAGTGTTGGAAGTGCTGGATGAGGGGTTCGTGTTAGCTTGCCCTTCTGACAGTCACCACATACTCGCTTCTCGATTTTGGGGAGTTGAGAGATTCCTCGAACTATCTCCCCCTTAACCAATTTGCTCAGATTGCGAGTGCTAGTGTGGCCAAGTCGTTGGTGCCACAAGTCAACTTCATCAGGAACGGTCACGGAGAAGCAACTATACTCAGTTGTATAGCAATTGTTTTTAGCACGTGGACCTTCCATGATACACTTTCCCTCAACATAAAAAACTCTGCATGATTCTTTATCAAAACTCACATTGAATCCTTCATCACACAGCTGACTGATAGAAATGAGGTTGGCAACAAGTCCCTTGACGTGGACAACATTTCTGATCGGTGGTAAACCTTTGATTTGTAGCGTTCCTTTTCCCTTGACAACACCTTTTGCTCCCCCTCCAAACACCACGGGGGAACCTGTCATCGGCTCATATTCTTTCAAGAATTTCTTAGTGCCGGTCATATGTCGGGAGCAGCCACTGTCAAAGTACCAAATACCTTTGTTGCCAGCTTCGGAGGCATTGAGTGCAACATTGCAGAAAATAAGTTCCCTCGGTTGCCAACTACTTTTGGAAGTAGAGTTATGTTCAACATTTTCTTTCCGAGATTTTGGCACCCATTTCTTCTTAACATTCAAGGTTTTGACATTTCTCTCAGTCACTGTCTTCAGATTTGCCTTAGCTGTTAGATTTTGAGAAATGGATTTCTTCATTTCCTTAGTCACTTCAGACTTTTTCCTCAGGGTCATAAGTTCCCTGTTCATGTCCTCTTTCATCCTATAGCAAAATGGTCGAATGTGTCCTGGTTGATCACAGTAGTGACATACATACTTTCTCCTTTGACGAGGTTCAACCTTTGTAGACGTCTTGACCAAAACAGTTTTAGTGCGAGAGGATTGTCCATTTTCCTTCCCGTTCTGAGATTTCTCTAAGTTCTTCAGCAACGTCTTTTCATAAGGTAGGATACCACGAGGATGTTTGACAATATTCTTCGGAAATTGATATGTCTCAGATTTTGAAGTCGAGATCGACTTTTGAGTTTTAGGTTCTGGAGACTTAGCAATCTTTTTCCCTTCAGCAATCTCCTTCCGTTTAGATGATTCAACGTCATCCTTACTTTTATCCTCAGGCTGATCATTTGATGCCTTCACAAAAGTCACATCATTCTTCTTTTCAGAAGTTGAGTATATAGACTCAAAAACTTTTTGAAATCCAAGACCGTAATGATTAGGATTCATATATGAAGCAGCATTGTCAAACACGGAAGAGTTCGTGTTCATTTTCCTCAACAGCTCGTCAGTCATATGAAGTTTTTCTTTCAACACGTATCGTTCCTTGTCAGTCATGGCAAGGTCAGTTTGAACTTTCATTAGTGATGACTTCAGTTCATCATTCTCAGCATCTGAGTTCTTAAACAAGGTCTGCAGCTTCTTAACTTCAGTTGACTCCTTTTTCAGTGAAGTCTTTAGTTTTGAGTTTTCAGAACTCAACTTCTCACACACCTCTCTCAGTTCGACAACTTCCTTGAAATACTTATGCTTTTCTTCGAAAAGATCATCAAATTTGACTTTAAGAATTGTCAGAGAGTTGTTCAACTTTTTCTTCTCGTCCTCAGTCTTCTCCACCGAGGTTCTCAATACTACAGCCTCATCATACATTTTTCGTTTCTCTTCAGAGAGTTCATCAAGAGATTCTTTTATGAATTTCAGTGACACTTCAAGTGTGCTATTCTCAGTGATAGCCGTGTCATATAGATTTTCAAGTTTAGAGTGACTCTCTTTCAGAGTGAGCAGTTCAGCAGACTCGGTCACACTTTGATGGACATCAGATGTCATCTCTTCCCTTTCGGTCTCAGACTCAGATTCATCATCCGAGAAAATGTTATCATCACAAAAATTTCGATTTGTCGATGCCGCACGGAAAATGTTGTCTGCAGTTGCAGTGTCTTTCAGAAAAGTGTCAAGTTCAAAGTTTTCAACTTCGAAGTTTGCTAGTTCAAAATCTTCACCAAAAGTGACAACTAGAGCGTTGTCCTCATCGTCGTCAGAATTATTGTCCTCAGACTCGTCGTTCTCAGAAATGACATCCTCATCGTCAATCACGACATAGCTAACTGGTAGCTTCTTCTTGCGATGTAAGTTCGGGCATTCATTTTTAACGTGTCCATATCCCTTACACTCATAGCATTGCATTTTAGAGACATCTTTGCTAGTAGAGGAGTATGGCGAAAGTTTAGTCCCCTTGAACTTTTTGTCAGACGATGATCCTTGATTTCGGTTGTCAGGAGTGTTCGGATACGAGTTAGAACTTTTCTGAAATTTTCGAAAGTTTCGAGCACGGTTCTTCCTCTTAAACTCTTGTTTCACAAGATACGTGACTATCTCAGTCAGTGCAGCAAGTTTGTCCGGATTACTGGAATTCATCAGTTTCTGAATTTCCTCAGCTTCCTCATCATCAGATTCACCCAGATCAGCAGAAAAACTACTTTCAGTTTTCTCATTTTTCAAATGAGTTTTTCGAGAGTTAGAACTTCTGGAACTTTTTCCTTTCTCTGAAATCTTGAGAGCAGTCATCGGTTCGTAGACAAGAGACATGTCTGGGTTGCTTCGAACTTTGAGAGTCAGGTCATAGTTTCTCAAATCAGCCATCAGGTCAGCATAATCCCAGTTTTGGTTTCCATCGTTTCGCGCTTCAATGGTTAACACCTTGCTCTCGAATCTAGAGCTAACACTGGAGAGGACTTTCTCATATACCATGGGAGCAGGAAAGATTTCTCCAAGTTCAAAAGCTTCATTCACATATCTCATGATCTTGTCCAAGTAGTCATTGATATCTTCATCTTCCCTCATCCGGAGTTGATGGAATTGAGCAGTGATAGTTCGGATTTTCGATCGCTTAACAGCATGACTTCCCTCACAAGTTCTTTGTAACGTTTCCCATGCATCTCTGGCAGATGTGCAATTTTTGACCAGCTGATACATACTGAGGTCCAGCCATTCACAGATAAGAAGTAGCGCTTTGCTGTTAGCCGTGGACAAGTCATGTTCCTCTCTCGTCCAACTACGTTCCGGTTTCGGAATTCTCACGCCATCGGCATCTTCCGTATATGGGCGTTCCCATCCTTCTAACACTGCCATCCAATATCTGGAATCAAAACCCTTAATCCTAGCAGAAACTTTGGCCTTCCAGTTTGAGTAGTTCTGATGAGTAAGCATAATCGGTTTCTGGACAAACATGGACGACTCCATTGTAGCGGAAATATGAAGTCAAGTAACGGATCACGTCTTATACGTATGACGTCCCGCTCTGATACCAATTGAAATTACGTCTTCGACGTAGGATACCAACTTTTCGTAAAGTCGGTCTTAAACACTGTCACTTCAACAACTTCGTTCACACACACTCAGCTCTGCTAGCTATGTATGTTGTTCGGTGTATGTGGTGTGTTCGAACTCAACAAGAGTAAAGTAAAGTGATGAAGACAAGGTTGTATAATAGTTTCATTTCATTGAAAAACAAAACTAACTATTACACTTGTGGAGAAAGGTAGACGGTATGATCAAGAGTCGTATCCCAAGTGACGCAGCACTCCAACGAACTAAAGATCTAGTACTATATCACCTAGAGCTAAATCGCATAACTCTACTATCGGTGCACAGCACAAAACAACTACCAAAACTCTTAAAGCTATAAGCCGTAAACAACGAACGTAGATACTCAGATATCGGATTTCGTTCTCTCAAAATCGTCAAAGGATGTCATCCAACTCCATGGGTATATATAGGTAGCTCGCACATGTGAGATGTTGACGTGGCACGTTCTGATTCGACACATGCTTGGCTGATGTAACAATTCCATGGATGACATCACTTTTTGGAATCTTCGATTCTTGAATCTTGGAATCTTGAATCTTCGATTCTTGAATCTTCGAATCTTGAATCTTCGATTTCTTTAACTTTAGACTTCAACATTATCTTGACTCCGTCGATCTCAATACTTCATCTTCAACTTCATCGTGATGAACACTCGTCGTTGATCACTTCGTATTTCATCGTCTTCATTGTCGTCGATATAGTTGAAGTTGTAAAAATCAAATCCACATTGCAAAGACAGAGAAGGTAAGAATTGCGACTCCGTTCGCAATTGTTGGAGAGGCATGAAATGCGACTCAAGTCGCAAGAATATAAGGTGCACAGGAATTGCGACTCAAGTCGCAAATGTTGAGGGTCATGGATTTGCGAACCCGTTCGCAAAAGATGGAGAGGCATGACATGCGACTCCATTCGCAAAGGTTGAAGTGGGGCAAGAATTGCGACTCTAGTCGCAAAAGAGAATTGCGACTCAAATCGCATTTTTTTCGGAGGTGAGCACTTGCGACTCCATTCCCAATTTCTGGAGGTGCACAAATTGCGACTCCAGTCGCAAATGATGGAGGAGAGGAGTTTTGCGACTCCAGTCGCAAATGAAGATGGATTGGGAATTTGCGACTCCAGTCGCACATCATGAGGATGGTGAGATTTGCGACTCCAGTCGCACAAGATGATGATGGTGAATTTTGCGACTCCGTTCGCAACATATGAACTTCACTTGTCCATTCACTCTCTCACCTGAAATTCCAATCAAGCAACGAAAATCATATGTTGTTGTCAAAACTAACATTTACATGGCGGTATTAGTAGATCAAGCATGTCTAGTTGGTGGCGAGATCTCCTTGACTTGTTCTTATCTGATAATTCTTGGTTTATGTCAAATCTCTGTAGAAGGATTGGGAATGGTATGAACACTTTGTTTTGGAAAGATTCTTGGATCGGTAATGCTAGGTTACTGGACATGTTTCCCAGACTATATTCTGTTTGTGTCAACAAAGATGCACTGGTAGGAGAGTGTGGTTCTTGCTCTAATGGAGTTTGGTGTTGGAACTTTGATTGGAAACGTAATCTTTTCTCGTGGGAACATGATTTGGTTAGTGAGCTTCTCTCTGTTATTGATGGTGTTACGTTTCATGTTCATTCCGAGGACTCTTGGGTTTGGAAGAATGCGAAACACGGTCGCTACTCAGTAAAGGGTGCTTACGCTTTTCTTATATCTTCGCTTCCGATGTCTGCTAATTTGGATGGGGACGCCTGGCTTGCTTTTCCAAAAATTTATAACAATTTAACGCCATCAAAATTCTCGAGGCTTGTTTGGAAAGTCTTAAGATATCGTTTGCCTACCAAAGTTGAATTGCGAAAGAGGAAGGTTATTGGGGATGACATGACTGTTTGCTGTAGTCTTTGTGACCAAGAAGATGAAGATATTGCTCACCTTTTTTTCGATTGTCGAAAGTCAAATCAAGTTTGGAAACTCTGTTATTCTTGGCTTTCCGTCTCCACAGCCCTACCGAATAGGCCGGCGGCTCACTTTTTGCAACACTTGGGAGTTTGGAGAAAAAAACGTTCGACGAAAATTCTTGTGTGTATTTGGTCTTGTGTGCTTTGGTTCATTTGGAAAGCAAGAAATCTTCGTCTTTTTGAAGGCCTTGAAACAACTTTCATAAAAATATTTGAAGAAGCTAGAGCTAAGTCTTGGAGTCAACTTTCTTTAAAAAGTTGCATTAATCGCAATTTGACGTTTCACGATTGGTGTTGTAATCCTAGATTGTGTATGACTTAGGTGAACTCTTATTCTGTTGAGTACTTCTGGTACTCGTTTTTAATTTATCTTATTTCTCCTTTCAAAAAAAAACACTTTCCTTTTTTCTAGGACTCACAATAATTATATGCACACTACTTAATTACAAAAATACTTTTTTTTTCATTTTAAAATAAAACTTATCTCTATTTTCACTTTAATTACTTATAGTATGGTACTTTTTAACTTATGGATACATTTTTTACTTTTATTTTTTAATAAAAAGTAAAAAAAAAAAATTAGTTATAAATTTTTTTTTAATTTCCCAGTGTGTCGAAAAAGTGTACATCGAATCATTTGTTTACAAGTAATATTCTTTCTTACAAAAACTACATTGAGCCTGAAAAAAAATGCGGATATCAATCCAGGGTCACATGAAGAAGATAATTGTTTTAAAAGTCTTCCCCATGATACTTAGTTGACATTATCTATCGGCTTTGATCGATCATATATAATAATTAAAATTGCACAAGTCAAAGAGCATAGTTTTTATACTCTAACAATAAAAAAATACTCCCAAAGGAGAGAAAGACTTGATGAATAAAAAATCTAGAGTACACTGACGCAGAAGAGATGTTTAACAAGTCAAGTTCCAGTTAATAATCATCTCTCAATAATAAGCCATATATATTTACACAATTACACACATGTCTCAAACTTTACGTTACAACTAGGAATCAACAATAAGGAGAAGACCACATTTTGCATGGCGATGGACGAACTGAGCGCAGCACAAAAGATCTGCAAAGCGGGCACGTGAATCGACACCTGTCGAGCCATTCGTCCAAACACCCCACATGAAACACGTGCCCACAATTCGGCAGCTTGTTCACTTCATCTCCTCTCAGGAATTCCATCAAGCAGATCGAGCACGATTCTTCTTCCTCGCCCGGCCCTTGGAACCGGGAGACCGGGAGATCCAGTTCCCAGCTGTCGGGGTTCGCTTCGGTTTGCGGTTGGCGGTGCGGGTCGAGAAGGAAGGTGGCAAATCTAAGCGATACCCGGGTTATGTGGATAAGCGGGGCCCACACGAAGGCGTAGAAGATGAAAGCGAGAGTGGATAAATGGGTTTTGGAGCAGAGGGAAATCATTTTGTATGTTTTTTAGGGTTAGGTTTTAGGTACTTAGGTTGACAAGTAACGTTTATATATATACAAGTCAGAACGGCAATCATGGTTAATAAGTCAACTCTAGTGTTGTGTATTCATATTATTGGCGTATGTGTATGTATTTAGTTAGTTAAGGTTTTGACTTTGGAAAGTCATGAGATGAGGCATTAAATAATAATAAAAGACGGTTGAATATGGAAAGCTCACGAGTCACGACTTATACGAGATAATAAATAAATAATCCGATGGGTAGTGGGAGGTCGGCGCCGACCCCACATTCCCGCCGGTCTTTTCTCTTAGAAGTAATTAATTAATTATCTCCTCTCCACCTGAAATCATTTAAATCAAAACAAACCACCGAGTATGAAATACTACTACTACCTCTAACCTGAATTTTGAAACTCCATTACATGTACAATAAGAACCTAAATTATACTACTCCCTATAGAGGGGAAATCAAGCAAATCATATGAGAATTTTGTCCGTGTATTTTCTATTCCGTTCCTTTTAATTTATTAGATGAAAAGTGAAACATATATATATGTTCATGTAAACGTCTAAGCCGAAAGCATTTAATAATTCTCATAACTTAGAGTATGAATGTGTCAAACAAGAATACACGTATAATCCATATGTCATGGGCAGTTTCGGCTTGAGTAACAAGGAGTTCAATAGTGGGTTAGAGGGGTTCCAGGAAGGGGCCGGAGCTGATAAGTAAGTGATCTTGTCTTGTCCAGGTTGACAGGTTGTGTGTTGGGTTATGAACTTGGGTTTGTCATCTACAACACAATTGTGGCAAGATTCATCAGGGTATTTGAACATATCACAGCCAAGAAGAACAAATTTAAACGGGTGTTGTCAATTAAAGGCGGTATTTTTTCGGCCGTATATGGAGAGGTAAATTATATATGACTCTATGAGTAGAGGTTCAGTATGATCACTTGGGTTGCAGATTGAGGCGGCGTTTGCTATAGTTTTAAAAGATACTCATATTATTATTGATGAATAGTTGTTGTATTTATATATACAAAAGAAATTACAAGTTTAATTTATTCTAACAAAAAGTTTCCCACAAGGTATATTAAACTACAATTAAGAATTGTAATTGACTGATTATTGTAAGGAATTAATTAACAAATACTCTACTTATTAGAAAGTGAAAATATTGAGTATTAGTATGGAATATGGCTTCACAACAATTCGTTAAAGTTGTATTGTAATTTATACTTGCTCCTATAAATTATTATTATTTTACATTAAGTTTGTATGAAAAAAATTATTGCTCCTCTTATTAACTAGTTTTAAAATAAAACATATGAGTGATTCAAGTTTTTCTCTCCGGCTTTTGCGGTGAATAATCTTTATGGTTATGCAAATTTGGTGCTCTTTGGCTTAAAATTTTGTTTATTCAAACTGCAACTAACGGTTTGATTCCATTGTAATAAAAGAAAATTTTGAGACCGACCAAATCATAAAAGATTTTTGTTGCTAATAAAAAACATGTGTTGCCAAACCGACGACATTTCATCCAGTTCTTGCATGAAAAACGCGAATTAATGACCACGTGGTTGTGTAATCAATTACTCCATTAATTGCTTCGATATATATAATGGAGTATATAAAGATTATATAGTCAAATTTTATTTTGAATAAAAAATCTCAAATGCTCGTTATAAAAATTTGAATATCAGTAAGTCCAAAGAGTTTGTTTGGGATTGCTAAACGGCCCAAATTATAAATATTGAAAGCCCACCAACAAATGTGGCCGTAGCAGGTTGCGATGACAAAATAATCATCCAAGTCTTGAACAAAATAATTTTATTAATAATGTCGATTTTAATTTGTTTTGTTATCGAAGAGACGATATATTCAATCACGTCCTATTCTACCTATGAGAATATACTACTACAATACAACTTTCGTTTTTCACCATAGTATAGATGCAAAAATTTATGAAATAACTCAAATTTCAAGTGAAGATTAAAGATGACGGTGATGGATCGAGATTCAAATTGTATTTATTCGTATTTAGTTCCTCTCCTCCTTCATTTTGTAATTTTAGATTGAATAGATATTCATATATATTCAAAATTTTCATTTTATAAATATATAAAGTAGTTGATTGTATATATGAATAATACTATCTGCTGTCCCCAGGAGCATAGCCGAGTGGTAAGGCCTGTGATGATGTGGGTGTAATTCCCCGGCGATGCAGGGTTCGAATCTCGGGTGGGACAAATTTTCATTGAAATATTATGAAGGTTTGTCCTGGGGTTCGACCTGTTGGCTCTCTCGCACAGGTGTCTGCTACTCGGGCACATTCCTCGATTTACATCCTACTCGATCGAGGGACCTCCGATCGAGTGGGGGTGGAGTTTCTCGTCTCTCCTCCTTATCAAAAAAAAAATAAAAAATAATACTATCTTGCTACATAGTACTAAGTAGTACTAGTATACTAGTACAGTATAAGTTATATTCAGAGCGTTAGGTACATGAATTTAATTTTTTTCAACCAAAAAGTCAATGACTTTTGATCAATGTGAAGTTGTTGGCAATAAGAAAATTGTTATTGATTGATGAATATTTGCGAACATTGACATTTGAGTAGCGAACGTGTCCCCATTTTCATATTCTTTCAATATCTAATTGTTTGAAATTAATTAAACATGAAACCATATAGCGAAGGGCCTTAATAGTACTATTAACTAAAACTTACTAGTATATTATATTTTAGAGTTAATTATAAGCATACAAAACCACCTTTATATTTAAATTAAAGCAAAACCCACTACACCATTAACACCGAATTAATCACCATTTTATTTGATTTGTAAATTAAACCAAAATTTTTTAAAGTTACAAAATAAATAATACAATACTCCCCCTATCCATTAAAACAATTTATATTTTTTTTTTAGTTCATCCCTTAAAACAGTACATATTCCATTTCATAATTTTATCCTCTCAATACACATTTATTTAGCAATATACCACTATTTTTTCAACTAACTACTTTATTACTTACACATCAATACCTATTATACTTCACTTTATATTATAAAACACACAAAAAATCACTTTTTCTTAATCCACGTGCAAGTTTCTCTATGCACAATTTTGAGAGATGAATGGAGTACTACTTTTGTCTCATATTTTTATACACATAATCTTTATAATAAAAGACCCGTGCATAAAAACAGGACAAAAAGATTACTAATAACTTTTGTTGCTATTTGTTAAATCAATTATAAATAATATATTAGTTTCAATTATTATTTTTTTAAGTAATTATTTTTTATTAAATGAATTAAATTAAATTGAAATGAATTTAAAGTTAAAAAATAAATCTTCCAAAGAAAAATGGAATTTAAAAAACTACTTTTATTGCAGATTGATTTAAAATAAAGGGAGAATATGCCTATATGCAGAAACACTTTAATTTTTATTTTTTATAAATATTATAATATTTTAATTATTTTTTGACAATTGATATGATTAGTTATAATATGCAGAATCTCCCTATATAAAGAAACACTTTAATTTTTATTTTTTATAAATATTATAATATTTTAATTATTTTTTGACATTTGTTATGATTTGTTATAATATAAGAAATATATATTGTAAAAAAAATAAAAAATAAAATTTTTAATTAAAAATAATGCATATTTTTATATTTATACTAAAAAAAGGTTAATTAAATAAAAAAAATATTTTAATGTATAATAGTAAAAAATAAAATTTTCATTTTAATATAGTTATTAAACTTATCATATTTATAATTATATAAAATAAAAATGGGCAGTTTGCCAACATAATCTGCCCATTTAGCATTCCCATACAATAAAACCTCATAGTTAATTTTAGTGACTCGCGAATCACGGTGCAAATAATGGTAGATAAATCTTCAAATGAAATGTCAAAGTTTTGTTATATACTTTCTCCTGCCATTAATAGATGTCATACTTTGCTGGACATTGAGTTTAAGAAAATTGTTATTTTTTAATTTTTTAATTAAAAAGTAAAGGGTAAAAATATATTTTAAAAGTGAAAAGTAAAATAGTTGTGAGTAAAGTTTAAAAAGTAGGTGGGGTAAAATAGAATAAAATTATATATTAAAATTAAAAAAATAGAATAATTGTTTTATTTTTTGAGGTGTGTCAACTATTATTGGACACCCTAAAAAGGAAAGTACGTTAACTTCCTTTGAACCGAAAGAGAGAGAGTATATTTGATGGTTGGAAATTGAATTAAAATTTTATTTTAAATTTTAATAATATCTATTTAATATATAAATCCAGACTTTTATGATCCCACGTGACCAATGTGAATACAAAAAAATACACTATAAAAAATGAGCATGTTCACACTACGTGGCACATATGAGCCTTTCATTTGTCTACGATTGATTATGTGGCTTTTTTACTAATAATAAATATGACGTGGCGTTTAATTATTTGATTTAAATTACAATTCTTTAATATATGGAATAAAGTCGTTATTTATGGACCAAATAATTTGAATGATTTAAATTACAAGTCAACGATTACATTACTTATTTAAATTTGTTTAATTATAGAATAAAATCGTGACTTATGGACCAATTCACTCAATCTTGGTGGGAATTTATTAAACAATTCATTATTAATTGATTGTAATTGAACAATTATTTTATTTACCATATTTATTTATTTACTACGATTTTTTAAGTTTTCAAAAAAAACTATTTATACTCCGTGAAGCGTGAACCATTCATTTACTCGTCTACTCACTATTTTTTATTTTTTAGCATAGTTTTTAGATTATTTTTTATGAAGCAATTCTTTAATTTTTTCTTTGGTTACTAATATGTCGTTTTACTTTTGTGCAGATAATTTCAAGCAATTATTTAATTATTATTGTTATTTATCTGTTTTTGTAATTATTTCAAGCAAATATTTTAGAATAAACATCATTTTTTTCTTGCAGTTAATATAAAAAAAAAATTGTATTTTTTTGCAGATTTACTCCACGGCAAGAAATCGAGATTTTTAAATAGGTATGATTTTATTCATTTTATTTGATTCCATCATACTTTTTTTATTTAATTATTTACATCTTATGTTGTTTGTATTCTATATATTATATGAACATGAATATGATTAACAATTTTTTGTTTTATATTTTGTTTTGCAGATATTAATTTCAGGCGACACAGATAATACTCAAATTATTTCGTACTCTTCGACTTATCAATCTACAAATCAAGATTTGAACATCAATACAAATCATGTATCTCATTAGGATATATTAATGATACATTTTTTTTGTTTTGCCGCTATCATGTAAGTTTTTAACATCATTTTTACTCTTTATTCATTTTTATGTATTAATTATTGTTCTATTATTATTATAATCATTATCGTTATTATCATTATATTTTTTTTTGTTTTAGATAATTTTTTTAATTATTTTTTATTTGCATACATTTTTTTAATTATTGAGTTAATTTATTTTATTTTGTTGATAAACTCATTTTTATTTTTTTGCAGTTTAAACGGTATATTTATAATCTATTCGTATTAATTTTATTTCTTTACCCATTTAAAATTTTATAATTTTTATATTACTAATACTAATTATTTACTCTTTTTTGCGTACAATTTTCATGTATAAATTTTCTTATTTGTTATTTTAGCAGACTAAGGTAATTATTTTCTTTTTCATTTAGAATTTTATAATAGATTTCGTTTATTATTTTTTAATTTTATAATATTTTTTTTTATAATTTTTTTATTAGTTAATTTAAATATCATTGTTGATAATATTATTGTTTTAAGTGCATATAATTGAGGGGATGTTTTGATTACAAGCAATGTATAATTTAATTTTTAAGTATGGAATTTTCATACCTTCTTAAATCAATCTCACTTTATTTTTATTTATTTTATGTTTAGTCAAAATTATTCTCAATATTGACTACGAGTAATATTATATTATGTATTTACAATTTGAGTGGTATATTTCTAACCTATTATTACATAAAAAAATTGTGCATCCAAAGTTCAATATAGTAGTTGAAGTACACAAAAAATACACTACAAAAAATAGCAAATTCACACTATGTGTCATACTTATATCTACATATCACTTCTAAAGCTTATATTCTAATTGACATGGATTTTTTTATATCATTTATTATTGACATGTCATATAAATTAATTATTAATTATGAATTATCAATTAAGACATTCGGATTATATGTTTTCCATAACTTAAGATTAGTTATTTTCATTGAATTATCATTTCCATCTATAATTATGGAGATTATAATTTATAATCAATTACCCGATTTAATTGTGATCTTTCTTCATATTAAATTATTAATTATGAATTTGGACATCCGCATTATATGTTTTCCTTATTTAAGATTAATTATTTTCCCAAAATTATTATTTTCATACTATTCTCATATTTCTATTTCTAATTAATAAATAACTATTTCCATTAAATAAAAAATAACAATTAATAATTAAAACAACCGGTAATATATTTTTAATTTAAATTAATTGATTTCAAAATATTCATTTTACTATTTAAGACTCCTTAATTATAATAAATATCTACTTAAATCAATTCAAAATAATTAACATACCATTTTTATCTTTAGTCTCCACAAAATCCGATCATGCATTACAACAATTAATTAATTTATAGTAATATAATATTAATTTTCCATCTTATACGGACCAAATTCTATTTAAATGAGTTCTTCATCTTCATTTTCAACCGCAAACAATTTTTTATATTTTCTATAATTTTGTTTTATTTTTATTGCTTCCTAATTGATTAATTGTTTTTTTTTTTTTTTTTGCAGGGCTCAAATATAAGTAATTAGTTGATAATTATATTTAAATTGCTTCTTCTTCCTATTCATTTACATCAAAATAATTCATATTATTTGTAATCGTGTTTTATTTTTATTTTTCTTTATGCGCTTGATTTTTTTTTGCAGGGCCAATAAAAATTCAAAAATAAACACATAAATGTGTTTTAATAAAAACCCAAAAATAAACGCATAAATGTGTTTTGTTAATTCTTTGCATTGTTTTTGCAGCTCCCAATGTAAGTGTTTCTATTTATCTTGAGTCTACGATGTTTCTGTTCCTTAGTCTGAACCTCACGATTAATTTATGTTCATTGTTATTACTGTAAACCACAACATATATTTTTCATTGTAATTTATAAAAAAATAAAAATTGTAATTTATAAATATATTATATATATATATATATCCAAATTTTGTTGATTACAATGTGAACACAAAAAAAAACTACAAAAAATGAACATGTGCATACATATATTTACAATTTTATGATGTGACTCTTTTTACCAATAATTAATACTATGTGACTTTTAATTAGCTATTGAGATTAAATGATTTATGATTTAAAATCAGTAATGTACATTTTTACCTATTAATTAGCTATGGTAATGGTGCGATTTAGCTTTACTATTAATTAGTTATGCAAATTTACACTAATTTCCTAAAATTTTTAAATAATACATAATAAAATATTAAAATAAAATTATAGGATCGATTAATTTCTACATAACAAATCGTGTGCAATTAATACAATTTAGTTATTTACTGAGACTGGCTGAACTAATTTGAACAAAATTGAACTAAACCGAGTTCTTTTGGACTTATTCAGTTCAGGTTCAATTCAGTTCTGACCTATTAAGCTAATTTCAGTTCAGTTCAGACATATTTAGTTATGTTCGGTTATTTTTTTTATTATTTCAATATTTTAAAATTAAATTCAATTGAACTTAATTTCAGTTCAACTTATTTCAGTTCAGACGTATTAAGTTAAGTTTAGTTCAATTCAGATCTACTAAGTTCAGTTCAGACATATTTAGTTTATTCCAGTTCAATTGACCAAGTTTCAGTCCAAAAGAACAAACCTTAATATGTTTGAACTAAACTTTCTGAAATTAGGACCTTTTCATTTGCTAAGTTCAGTCCAGTCTCATTCATTTCAGGTTCAATTCATACCTATAAAGTCATTTCAGTTCAGTTCATACATATTAAGTTCAATTCAATTATTTAATTTTATTTATTTATTTTTATTATTATTATTTCAATGTTTAAAAATTATTTAATCACTTTATTATATTAAATAATTACATAATTGAAATATATAATATATATAAATATACATAATTCTAAAATTTCAAGAGAATATATGTAAATAATAAATAATATAATTATAAAAACTATTGTGTTGGTCCTTACAACAACACATGTACAATATCGAATAAATACAATTAAATATTTATTGAGGTTCCTTAACAATGACATATTCTTTTAGATTATTTTCGATTCAATTCATTACAATTCAGTTAAGACCAATTAAGTTCAGTACAGTTCAGTTCAAATCATATCCATTAAGTTAAGTTCAATTCAATTAAGTTCAATTCAGTTCAATTAACTTATGTTCAGTTCAATTTAGTTCTGTCATTTTTTTATTTGTTATATTTATTATTTTAATATTGTAAAATTAAAGTAAATTGAACTTAATTTCAGTTCAATGCAGAGTTTAGAATTATTAAGTAATTCAGACCTATTAAATTCACTTAAGTTCAATGAGTTTTATTCCATTTGAACTTATTCTCATAACACTTTAGTTCAGTTCATTTAGAATTATTAAGTAATTCAGACCTATTAAATTCAGTTAAGTTCAGTGAGTTTTATTCTATTTGAACTTATTATCAGTCCACTTTAGTTCATCAGACTGATTCAGTTCAGTTCTGACCTATTACTTTTCATTCCGTTCAATTTAGACCTATTAAGGACATTTCTTTTGGACAAAATCTGGACGAACTGAGATTAATAGGTTTGAACTGAACTGAACTTAATATGTGTGAATTTAACATAAATTTAGTTCAGGCAATTTCAGTTCAAAAGAGCAAATTCTTAGTCCAAAAAATTATTCAATTTAGCCACATTAATAAAGTATTTTTTCAGAACCATTTAGAATCTTTTCTTTTGGACTGAAATTGGCTTAACTGAACTAAACCGAGTTCTTTTGGACTTATTCTGAGTTCGCTTCATTTCATTTCAGTTCAAATCCATTAAGTTCAGTTCAGTTAAGATCCATTAAGTTCTGTTCGGTTTAGTTCAAATCTATTAAGTCAAGTTCAGTCATTTAAATTTTTATTATTATTATTTCAATATTTTAAAATTAAATTAAATTGAACTTAATTTTAGTTCACTTATGACCTATAAATAATAGATAGTTAAATAATAAAATAAAATTATAGGATCGGTTGATTTCTACACAACAACCGTGTACAATCAATACAATTTAGTTATTTACTGAAATTGACTGAACTGATTTGAACAAAACTGAACTAAACCGAGTTCTTTTGGACTTATTCTCAGTTCGCTAAGTTCAGTTCAGACTTATTCAGTTCAGGTTCAGTTCAGTTCATAACTATTAAGCTCATTTCATTTGAGTTCACACCTATTAAGTTCAGTTCAGTTATTTAATTTTTAATTATTATTTCAATATTGTATAATTAAATTCAGTTGAACTTAATTTCAGTTTAGTTTATTTCAGTTCAGACCTATTAAGTTCAGTTCAGTTGAATTCAGATATACTAAGTTCGACCTATTTAGTTCATTCCAGTTGAATTGACCAAATTCGGTCCCAAAAGAACACGTTTTTAATAGGTTTGAACTGAACTTAGTGAACTTAAGACCTTTCAATTTGGACTTATTCTTAGTTCGCTGAGTTCAGTTCAGTCTCATTCAGTTCAAGTTCAGTTCAGACTTATAAGTCAATTTTAGTTCAATTCATTAAGTTCAATTTAGTTATTTAATATTATTTATTTTTTTTATTATTATTATTTCAACGTTTAAAAATAATTTAATCACCTTATTATATTAAATAATTACATAATTGAAATATATAATATATATATAAATATAAATGATTACATAATTATAAAATTTCAAAAGAATATATGTAAATAATAAATAATATAATTATGAAAACTATTGTATTGTTTTTACCACAACAAATGGAAAGTATCGAATAAACCCAATTAAATAATTATTGGGATTCCATGACATGTTCTTTTAGACTTATTTTCAATTTCATTCATTACATTCGGTTAATACCAATTAAGTTCAGTCCAATTCAGTTTTAAATCTATTAAGTTTTGTTCAATTCAATTAAGTTAGATTCAGACTCATTCAGTGAATTCGTTTATTTGTTTATTTATTATTTGTTTAGCCCAACATATTTTTCAATTTTACACAATGAATAAAGTATATTTTTAGCACCAATTAGGACATGTTCAGATCTACTAAGTTCAATTTAGTTCAGTTCAAAAATATTAAATTAATTTCAGTTCAGACCTATTAAGTTCAATTCAGTTCAGTTCAGACATATTAAGTCAAGTCCAGTTTAGCCAATTTCAGTTCAAAAGAGCAAATTCTTAGTCCAAAAGATTTTTCAATTTACCCACATTATTAATGTATTTTTTTTAGAACCATTTAGAATCTTTTATTTTAGACTGAAACTGGCTTAACTGAACTAAGCAAAACTGAACTAAACCGAGTTCTTTTGGACTTATCTCAGTTCGCTTCATTTCAGTTCAGTTCAGATCCATTAAGTTCAGTTCACTTCAGTTAAGATTAATTAAGTTTTGTTAAGTTTTGTTCGGTTCAGTTCAGATCTACTAAGTAAAGTTCAGTCATTTAATTTGTTTTATTATTATTTCAATATTTTAAAATTAAATTAAATTAAACTTAATTTTAGTTCAGTTCAGACCTGTAAATAATACATAATTAAATAATAAAATAAAATTATAGATTCAGTTGATTTCTACATAACAATCGTGTGCAATCAATACACTTTAGTTATTTTACTGAAACGGGCTAAATTGATATGAACAAAACTGAACTAAACCGAGTTCTTTTGGACTTATTCTCAGTTCGCTAAGTTCAGTTCAGACTTATTCAGTTCGGGTTCAGTTCAATTCAGACCTATTAAGCTCATTTCAGTTCAGTTCACACTTATTAAGTTCAGATAAGTTATTTAATTTTTTTTATATTTCAGTATTGTATAATATAATGCAATTGAACTTAATTTCAGTTTAGTTTATTTCAGTTCAGACCTATTAAGTTCAGTTCAGTTCAATTCAGATCTACTAAGTTCAGTTCAGACATATTTAGTTCATTTCAGTTCAATTGACCAAGTTTCAGTCCAAAAGAACAGGTCATTAATAGGTTTGAACTGAACTTAGTGAACTCAAGACCTTTTCATTTGGACTTATTCTTAGTTCGCTGAGTTCAGTTGAGTCTCATTCAATTAAGGTTCAATTCAAACCTATAAGTCAATTTTAGTTCAGTTCATACATATTAAGTTCAATTTTGTTATTTAATATTATTTATTTGTTTTTATTATTATTATTTCAACGTTTAAAAATTATTTTTTACCTTATTATATTAAATAATTACATAATTGAAATATATAATATATATAAATATACATGATTACATAATTATAAAATTTCAAAAGAATATATGTAAATAATAAATAATATAATTATAAAAAACTATTGTATTGTCTTTACAACAACACATGAACAATATCCAATAAATGCAATTAAATAATTATTGGGGTTGACCTGTTCTTTTAGACTTATTTTGAGTTCGATTCATTACAATTCAGTTAAGACCAATTAAGTTCAGTTTAGTTGAGTTCAAATCTATTAAGTTCAGTTCAATTCAATGAAGTTCAATTCAGACCCATCAAATTCTGTTCATTTCAGTTTAGATCAGTTATTTTTTTATTTGTTATTATTATTATTATTATTATTATTATTATTATTATTATTATTATTATTATTATTATTATTATTATTATTATTATTATTATTATTATTATTATTATTATTATTATTATTATTATTATTTTAATATTTTAAAATTAAATTAAATTGAACTTAATTTTAGTTCAATGCAGAGTTAAGACTTTTTAATTTTTCTCAGTCCACTTCAGTTCAGTTCAGACTCATTTAGTTCAGTTCTGACCTATTAATTTTTATTCCGTCAGTTTAGACATATTAAGGACATTTCTTCTGGACTGAATCTGGTTGAACTGAACTTAATAGGTTTGAACTAAACTGAATAAAAATAAAACTGAACTTAACTTAATAGGTCTGAACTTAACTTAAAAAATAACGATATTAAAAATAAAAATAAAATTTTTAATGACTGAACTAATTAAATTGAATTCAACTTAATTTAATTGATCTCATCTGAACAGAACTGAACTTAATGAGTCTGAACTCTACTGAACTAAAGGGAACTGAGAATAATTTCAAAAGAACAGCTCCTAAGTTAGTTCAATCATTTAATCTTTAATTTTTTTTATTATTTCAATATTTTAAAATTTAATTCAATTGAAGTTAATTTCAATTTTGTTAAATTCAGTTCATTAGTCTAGACCTATTAAGTTCATTTTAGACCTATTAAGTTCAATTTATTTCAATTTAGTTTAGACGTTCAGTTCACTTCATTTTAGTTTGCACCTATTGAGTTTATTTCAGTTCAGTTAATACATAATAAGTTTAGTTTATTTCAATTCAGACCTATTAAATTAGTTCAGATCACCCACTTTTAGTCCAATTTTTTTCCAATTTTACACAAATAAATAAAATATTTTTTTAACCCCACTTAAGCACATGTTCTTTTATTCTCAATTGTTTCAGTTCACATCCATTAAGTTCAGTTCAGTTCCGTTCAAATCAGTTCAGTCTCTTTAGTTTCAGTTCAGTTCACTTATTTATTTATTTATTTATTTATTTATTTATTTATTATTATTATTATTATTATTATTATTATTATTATTATTATTATTATTATTTCAATATTTTAAAATTAATTTCAATTAAATTTAATTCCAGACATATTTGTTTAATTTTATAGAATTATAATTATCTCAAACAGATCAAATTTTCGAAGTATATCAGGTGCCGATAATGATGTTACGAAATATTGAACACACGACCGATTTATGCAATGGAGATCGATTGATAATGATGTTTAGAAAAAAAGGATTCAGAAAATGCCGTATATATTCAAAAGGTGACGCTCAATCCATCCGATGAGCGAATTTCGTTTCAGTTTAGAGTCGTCAATTCCCCGTAATGATATCTTATGATATTAAGATTAACAAGAGTAAATGTTAATCTGTGTCCTGCTTTATTTAACCCAACTAAACAACATAAATGTCAAAATTTATAAATTAATTATGTGTTTCATAAATATATTTAAGATTATAACCTTAAATTCTAAAGTTATTAATCCAAATTTCAATCTTTTACCAAGTGCAATAGAAATTTCAAAACATAAAATTTAACTACAATACTAATTATGATTCATTTTTCGAAAAATCCAATTTTATTAAACAAAATTAGTTCATTTAAATTCTTACCATAGTACAACTTATTAGGTAATTGTTCAAAAATTTAATTAAAAATACACTTATAAAATAAAATTATTTATAATTTTTAATAAGTATAAATTTATAATTAATATAAAAAAACAAATATTCAGTTTTTTGTTTTTAGTAATTTTTAACTAAAACAATTACACTACATATTACCGTGCATCGCACGGGCAGTTGATATTAATAAAATTAAATAGATGGATCACTGCACAATACATACTCATTTATTAGCCGGGACCGTGATAAAGATTTGAGTTATGACTTTACGAGGTGTATTACTATATTATTATTAGCATAACATAGTCATTAAAAATGCACTAAGAATTGAATTGAAGTTCTAAATGCTTCAATTGTATATAGCTCACTCAATTATATTGACCAATTATATATTTATATAATTATTACAACCTTAAAAATTGGCACATAACTGGTAAGTTTAATTTGATAGTAAAAAACTATGGTATTGTATTTTAAAACTTAAGTATTTATCGAGGTAATTACTAATTAGATCAAACTTCAAAGTGAGATACATCTCTAAAGTCTGAAAAATGGAATTGTCCGCAACATATTTTCAAATTTCTAAATTGTTATCGAACATATAGGTCAAATACAATACAGATAACCACACAAGTCACAGTTTTGAAAAATAAAATGAAACTATTTGAAATATTTTATAAAAAATTAGCTACACACACGAAGCATATAAAATAACATATCGAGTGTGATAATATAAGAAGAATTCTTGAAATTCTGACATAAATAATTAATGTTTGGATAGTATTTAGTACTATTATTATTAGAAATCACGAAACAAATGTTACAAGTATTTTGTTTGGTCACAAAAGTCCAAATAATAGAAGTCTCACGCGGTCCGTGTCTATCTCACCAATCCGTCACAGTCAACTCTCTCAAACTTTTGACCCGCTCTACTCCCCACAAATTACACTTTTCACGCATTCATTATTTTACTAATTAATTATCTATTTTTAATTATTTTTACTATGTATTTCCTTAAAAAAAATCAGACCTACTAAGATTAACGTAGATCTCGGAAGTTTCCAAAAACTAATCAGTCGATTTGTGCATGTATAGTTTTTCAGGCATGTGTGTGTATGTATATTACTAAATGAAATAAATTAGATTTTACATATACCTAACTAAGATACGGATCATCGTGTGAGTGAGTCAGTCGATTTGGGTCAAATTCGTTGACTTTCTCCGAGCTAGCTTTTCTGATCACGTGCAAACTGCCGCATTTTTAGGGACGGTGGTTTACTCACCCTCCTCTTCTTCTTCTCCTTCGTACCAGCTTATGACCAAGTTCACACATGCAACATTGCCACGTCAGATCGATTTTGTCATTTTCCTATTCTACTTATATATGTAAATATTCATGAAGACGACTTCACAAACCCTTCAAACACATTTGACATTTTTCTCCCTATACTTATCTCTTATTTGATTATATAGTAGTATATCATAAATGTATATGGACAGAGGAGGAGAATAATCATCATCGGCTTAGTATGTTTCCAAGCGGCATGGGAGAACGGCCGGAGGTGGACTTCTTCTCGGAGAAGAAAAGACACGGCGTTGAAATCAAGAAGGAGGCCATTGGAGAATCCGAAGTCGATGTGAGCTAATTACTACCAACTAAAAAGATCTATCAATCGATCAGCTTTATTTATTTTGTACGTTGATTGAGTTTTTTACTTATAATACTTGGTTAATTAATGATTATATATAGACTGGTTTGCAACTTTTGACTACTACTACAAATAATAATAATACGGGGAGTGATCAATCGACGGTGGATGATGGTATGTCTTGTGATGCCGAAGATCACGCCAGACGGAAAATACAGGTAATCAATTAGGCGAATTGTATAATGAAATTTCGTATTCTTGTTAGTTTATAAATGGTTCGATTTTTAAGTATGATCGATGATCGATATTTTTGTACCTTTTAATAATATATCTATATAGTTGGGAAATATTCGATCTGAACTTGAGAGACTTAACGATGAAAATCAGAGGCTAAGAGGGATGGTAGCTCACGTCAGCAACAATTACACCGCCCTGCAACTGCAACTACACAAGGTACGTTCTTTTGTACTCCAACACTTGATTCAAATTAGTACAAAATTACATTCCAAAAAAAGGATATATTTGTGATTCAAATTTGTATTTCTGATTCAGATGGTGGATAGGAAATCTGTAGGAAATGAAAGAGCAATATTAGTGGCTAGACAGTTGTTGGATGGAGTAGTACTCGAGCAATCTGATTCGTCAACGGAGGAAAGATTAACGCTTTCAGCTGGATCATCACCTCCTCAGGAAATTATGCCCAAGACTAGTAAAAAAAGGACTAGTAGTACTGAACATCATGATCTTAACCGAGAATCTGATCAAGGCTGCAGGGCTTCCAAAAATAAGGCTCCTAGAATGATGAGTAGTCATCCCAATGCAGTGGAGCAATCCAGCATGCGGAAAGCTCGTGTTTCAGTCCGCGCACGATCCGAAGCTCCAATGGTGAGTACATATATCACTAGCTAGGGAGGGGTTGCTTTTTATGTTTTCGGCTAATTAATTAATTAATATTATATATAATTTGTGTGGTAATTAAGATTTCGGACGGATGTCAATGGAGAAAATACGGACAAAAGATGGCGAAAGGGAATCCGTGTCCACGAGCTTATTATCGTTGCACAATGGCACTCGCTTGTCCCGTGCGCAAACAAGTACGTACATGTTAGCCAGATCAGTTGCTTGCTTATCAAATATACTAAAGAATTTCTGCTAAATTAATTAATTTTGTGTCTCATTATATAAGTACAGGTCCAAAGGTGTGCGGAGGACCGAGCAATCTTGATGACTACGTACGAAGGGACCCACAACCACCCGGCGGCCATGACCATGGCTTCGGCCACGTCATCAGCAGCCAACATGCTGCCGACGGCGGCTTAATAAACCACAACTTCCTGCCACCAAACATGGCCGCCACAATCTCGGCGTCGGCCCCTTTCCCCACAATCACGCTGGACCTCACACTCCCATCATTCCCCATGGCCCATCACAATTTCGGCCCAGCCCAAGTTCCTCAGATGCTGGCCCAGCAAGCCCTTCACAATCAGTCCCAAATTGAACACCACCAGCCGGCTCTCAACGCCGCTATCACCGCCGACCCTAATTTCACGGCGGCTTTGGCTGCCGCCATCTCTTCCATCATTGGCGGGAACAACGTAAATAGCTAGTTTAATTGATAGTAACAGTTTTCCAAGGACTTAATTAGTGGAGATCGATCGATCGAGTTGTTGAATAGGTTTAATTAATTATACTATATATAGTGGACTAGTATTTGGTGGTGTCATTTATTCGTATCACACAAAGACAAGACTGAGTTTCTTTGATTTTTGTGGACTTAACAAGTTCATCATAATTAACAAAAATGTTTTCTTGTTATTTAAGTCTCACTACGTACCTATTAGATATATTAGCTCCATTCCAATAACAACTGCTGAAACACGTGACTTAATCGGGGAATGAAAACAAGGGCTACATTATTATAATTAAATGATGGAGCTAGCTGAGGAGGATATTCTAATTCAGTTCATGATGTTGATCGACCTAATAATTAAATTGGGACCTCTGGTGCAGAACTAATAATTAATACAAACAACATTCCAACATGAGTTAATAATTAACCGAGAGTTAGTTCAAGGGAGACATCATGATGAGTCGCGTATGTAGAGGCCGCAGCTGATGGTTGTCCTAAGGCTTTCGACTCTAACCTCATATTATTGTAACTTGATCCTGATGATGATGAACGTCGTGGATCCTTGATCTCCCTTCCGGCCTGAAAATAAATATATATATATATATAACAAACAATAATATCATGAATCCATTTACATCCAGTGTACATCGATCATTGATAAGTTAATAAATTGAATTAATTAGTTAGAAGTTTAGCTAATTTACTCACATTAATAATATCTGAGGTATGCGGTTTGCAGCTGCTGAAGAAGTCCTTGAACATGACCGAATAATTGAATCTCTGGCCGCCGCCATGTTCTACTTTTTCCATACTCCTCGCTTCCACGTCGCACCTACAAATCAAACATTCGTTAAATAATTGCGCATATCATGAAACTCTATATAAAAATCTATCCCAAGTATTACTAATTATATATAAATCTTACTAAAAAATGCTAATGGAAATTAAAAGTCATGTAACTAATTCAATGTTATTCGCGATTTTTAATTAATTATAAAGATCGAGTATGCTGCTAGCTGTCGATGGATCAAGAAGAAAAATAGATAATTAATATATTGTATGTACTCACCACGTGGGTGATGGTCGGGTTTCAGGGAGTATGTTCGAGCTGTATGCGTTAACAGAGGAGCGATAAGGCTGGTCACGATGATGGAGTGGATTTCGGGTAACGAGTCCCGAACCATAGTACTGATCATGCTCATGATGATGCCCGTTAATTACTTGTCTACCGCTCGAATGACGACTAATTAGTTGTTGTGAAGAATTAGTGCAGCTGGCTTGCACTTTCTTAATGTTCTTTTCAGCTGCAGATTCTGTACAAACATTAAACATATGTGAACAAATTTCCAAAAAATTAATACTCCATTACTTAATAATTAATTTCTTATTCCCTATACGGATGATTCAATTCATTCGACTATATGTATATAATTAATTTCTGAAAAATTATTACTTACCTAGTATAATCTGCTCGTGCTTCATGCTCCTGTACATCTATACATATATCCAAAAATGAGATATATATATAGATAAATAGTAAATAATAGAAATCATTAATCCTAGCTAGCTTTTTGTGTGTTTTAATTTACCTGAAGGTGACTCTTGACGTGGGTTATGGACAGCCCCTTCACATTCATCAACTCCAGCACCATTTTCGGAGTGGCCCCTTTAAATTTAAATTAAATATTCAAAAATCAAAACAAATACTGTACTATATATATCTTCATGCACATGCAAATAGTTAAGGGCTTTACATGACTACTTACTGTCTTCTCCTCCGAGACGGTCGACTGCGCTGACGAAGCACTGGTGGAGATCGTGTGTCCACCTGAGACGGGGCATTTTAGACCTCACGTAAGGGCGGACCCCGCTACGGGCGGCGGCGGCGGCTGGCGGCGCCGGAGCAGGTCTTTTCCCCCTGTCGGAGGAGGAATAATCGTTGACCATGTGGTGATGATTAGGTCGCATGCCGGCCGCCGAGAGATAATTAGGCGGAGAATCCATGAATGAATTGAATTTGGTGTTTGAGTTTTTGTGTTTGTGTTTGGTTTAATATGTAACAACAAAAGAGAATAAATATACGAAGGTGAGTGTGAGTGTTGTCACCCATTTGTCTATTTGTGCAGCTTTTTGGAGACTCCGGGGCACTTTCGTCTTTTTCATTTTGACTGTCAGCTACAAAAATATCCTCGCGGAATTCCAAAGCTTCGGGATAAGTTCAAATTACGCAATTCATTCATTCATTCTTTTTTTTTTTCTCTAAAGAATGTACGTGTTCAATTAGAATATTAATTATATAATAGATTTTACACTAATTACTTAAATTAGGATATCCTACCGGTTTATAATAGATTTTACTAATTGATATGATCACCTACATTAGTTTTGGTCCATTAATTTGATTTTTTTTTCTAAATTAATACATTATATATAATTTTAACTTTAAAAAATTTTGATATCGAATTTAACATAAATAGTCAAAAAATCAAAATTAAATTTAATATTTAAAATTCCATCTAGAGAGGTAGTATATTTTATAATTATTTAATAAAATAATATCTTATTATAATTTAATCATTTTAATTTGAGTTCACATTTTTAATAAAGTAATATTTTGGTAGTTAGTTAAAAAAATTATAAATACTTAAAATGAATTAGAATGTAATATGGCTGGGCTAATAATTCACTCGTATGGTCGAACTATTTCGGTTCAAACTGATCCGGACTCGCACACAAATTAATTTTGAGTTGAATTGACATCCCAATATGATAAAGTATTATAAAAATGAAAAAATAAATACACAAACTTAGAAAATGTAATAAGAATCAAATAATACATGTAGTTATAAATACATACATTATCTGCTAGCTTGGGTACAATTGTTTATTTTAGACAAAAATCAATTAATATTTAGAATATTTTAGGTAGAATGAAATCGGGATGAGAGAAAAATTAATTGATGTAGTAAAAAATAGACAAATAATTAATTATTTATTTTTTTCACCTATAAATATAAATTTAAAACAGGAATATAAATACAAAGATATCAACTACTCTCTGTATCTCAATTAATTCACGAACAACTCACCGTTGTAACCTACGAATTGTAAGCATTATAAGAGGATATGTATCGTGCATGCTGCCTCACCGTAACCCCGTATGCCTATGTCATGGCTTTTAATTTACTATTTCAACCTTCATCTCTCTCTATATATAGTATGGAGTATTTTGTATCGTGTAATGTAATTCGTATACACTATTACATGTTAACAATAATATTTATCAAACAACCGTTAAAACTCGAAGAGCACTCTCGTTTGTTCAGAATTCATTTCAAAATTTCAAACTTGAAGAGTGTCGGCTGTATACTTACTGCCCGTTTGAATTAATTTATTAGAAAATAATTATAAGATGTTATGTCTTATGAGTTGTTATAAATTATTTTAAGAGTTGATAAATTATTTTGTTTTATTTAATAAATAAATTGATAAATGGATAGAATAGATATTTAAACTTATAAAATTTTAATTTGTTTAGCAATTTAAGATTTTATATAAATAAAATCATCAAAAAAGATATGTTATATACAAAAAGAATAATTAAAAAATAATTGATAAATAAAATAATAAATTTGGAATTTGTGTTTATATATATTTTTTAAATAAATTATTTTTAAATTTACAAAAAATATTTTTAAAATTTATCAAACAAATTTTAAGATGTTTTAAGGAGTTTACGAAATCAGTACTTAGTTATAATTAATCAACGATGATTGTATTAATTAACGAAGATTGTTTTGCTGAAAAGTAATGGATTAATATTTTATATAATAATGATTTTAGTTTTATGAATAAAAAAATATTTTTTTGTATTTGTGTTTTTTTCAATTTATAGATGCTTTTATTTTTGTTATTATTTTTTTTTTATGATGTTTATTTATTTTTTATGATGAAGATTATAATTAGTTTTTGAGCGACACACGTGTGTACGTGTGTACACGGATTATAAGTAAACCAACCCCTGCATCACAATTCACAAAGAAACATCCCAAAATGGGAGTGACTTTGAGATCGCTTATAACGACGACTAAAGTCTCCTTATTGCTGCTGGAATTTATACCAACAAACCAAAACTCTTTCTACTAAAATTCTATATATAGCCACGTCAGCCCAAAATTCATGGTTGATTTTTATTATATCTTCGAATTTTGAATAATAAATAATCTAAATTATTCTCAAGTGGATCCGATGATACTGCAGCCAAAAATGACCGAAACCGAATCGAACGTGCCATGGCTTGGCTATGGACAAGTGTTTCTCGCAACGTAAACATTAACAAGTAAATACGGATGATGCATCCACTCAATTTATATTTTAACTTCTCATTTAATTTTAAAATTTTGAATTCATCACTTGTTTTTTTTTTTTTTTTGTGTAAAAATAATACATTAATTTATGTATAAATATTGTAAGAAGAATGACACGGAGTACTATTCAGATATTCTCTTTTATTTACAAAATATAGAGTTTTACTATTATGGAAACAAAAAGTATTATTTTCTATCAAGTAGAAAATTTATTATCTTCTATCAACTATGTAAATGTTGATTTTGGCGACAACGTATTTTTCCTTATATTTTTTGTTTTTGTTGATTTTCAGGGTTACAGGTTAAGAATCCGAAGTCAACTACCTTGCGCATGGAAATGGAGATTTGAGTCTCCACTTTTGGGTTTACATGAAAACGGCGACCAGAGTCGCCGCTTTTGGTGATGCAAGGAAACGGCGACTCCAGTCGCCAGTTGTGTTGCAAGGATGATGTGACAAGAAAACGGAGACTCCAGTCGCCGGTTTTGGTGCATGCAAGATTGACATAGAAACGGCGACACGAGTCGCCACTTTTGTTGCTGCGAAGAAACGGCGACTCGAGTCGCTGGTTTTGTGACATGGAAATTTTCCAGCGACAAGAGTCGCTGTTTTTGGTGCGTTGGAGAAACGGCGACTCCTGTCGCCGTTTTTGGTGCCTTACAAGATTCCAGCGACACGAGTCGCCGGTTTTGTGGTCATGCCATGAAAACGGCGACACTTACCCTTGTCCATTTTTCCGGAGAATGTAGTCGCCGGTTTTGGTGTTACATGAAAAACGGCGACTCAAGTTTTTGTGGTTTTAATTTTTAAGACTAAGTACTTACAACGTGTTTTCTTTCACCAGGTATTCAGTTCAAGGAAATGAAGAATTGTTCCAAGTTTGCAACTTCAACAATATCGACGACCGTGAAGACGATGAAATTCGAAGCTTCAACACTTAGAGAATTTCACGAGAAATTGAAGATGAAGAATTGAGATCGATGGAGTTAAGATTGAAATTGAAGTTTGATTTGAAATTGAAGATTCAAGATTCGAAGATTCAAGAATCAAAGATTCAAGATTCCAAGATTCAAGAATCCAAGTTCTACAATAATGATGTCATCCATGGAAATGTGACACAGGCCAAGCATGCGACGAATGAGAATGTGCCACGTCATCACTCTCACATGTGCGGCTCTACTATAAATACCCATGGATTTGTTTTTCATCATTTGACGATTTTGAGAGAACGAAATCTGATTTTTAGAATCGTAGTCGAGCTTCGAGTTTGTGTAGTAGCTTTTGCGCCGTGTGCCAAGATTAGAGCTAGGAGATATAGCTTTAGGTACTCGTGTGCTAGTTTGCAAGTTAGTGGGAGTTGTTGCGACACTCGGGAAACTTCTTGTAAACGTTTTGCCTACCATACTCTACAAGTGTAATAGTTTAAGTTTTGTGATCAATGAAATGGAAACGTTTACATAACTTTGTCTTCACTTTTTATTCTTCAAATTGTGTGAGTGTTTTACTTTGACGGAAGCTGCTGTCTGTGAGTTCAAGACCAATTTCACGAAAAATTGGTATCCTACGCTGAAGGCGTAATTTCAATTGGTATCAGAGCAGGACGTCATACGTATAAGACGTGATCCGTTACTTGACTTCATATTTCCGCTATAATGGAGTCACCAATGTTTGTTCAGAAACCGATTATGCTTACTCATCAGAACTACTCTAACTGGAAAGCTAAAGTTTCTGCTAGAATTAAAGGCCATGACTCTCGTGCATGGATGGCTGTCTTGGAAGGTTGGGTGTGTCCGTATACTGAAGATGTCGATGGAGTGAGAACTCCCAAACCTGAACGTAACTGGACTAGAGAAGAGCATGATTTGTCAACTGCTAATAGCAAAGCTCTACTTCTTATCTGTGAATGGTTGGAACTAAGTATGTACCAACTGGTGAAAAATTGTACTTCAGCGAAAGACGCATGGGAAACTCTTCAGAGAACATGCGAAGGAAGTAAGGCCGTGAAGCGCTCTAAAATTCGAACTATCACTGCTCAGTTCCATCAACTCCGCATGAGAGAAGATGAAGACATAAATGAGTACTTAGACAAAATCATGAGATATGTGAACGAAGTTCATGAACTTGGAGAAACTTTTCCTGCTGTCATGATTTATGAGAAAACTCTTCATAGTCTAAGTTCTCGGTTCGAAAGTAAAGTGCTGACTCTTGAAGCACGAGAAGAAAAAGATCAAAAATGGGACTATGCAGATCTGATGGCTGATTTGAGAAACTACGACTTAACTCTAAAAGTACGTAGCAACCCGGATATGTCACTTGTTTATGAGCCAATGACTGCTCTAAAAATTTCTGAGAAGGGTAAGAGCTCAAGAAGTTCGAAACTGCAGAAAACTCCTTCGAGAAATGAGAAATCTGAATGTAGTTTCTCAGCTGATGTAGATGAATCTGATGACGATGAAGCAGAGGACATTGAACGTTTGATGAACTCGAATAATCCTGATAAACTTGCTGCACTGACTGAAATTGTCACGTATCTTGTGAAGCAAGAATTTAAGAGAAAGAATCGTGCCCGAAATTTTCGAAAGTTTCAGAAAAATTCTAACTCTTTTCAGAGAAACTCAGACAACCGAAATCAAACTTCATTCACTGACAAAAAATTTAAGGAGACAAAACTTTCTCCATATTCTTCAACTAGCAAGGATGTTTCTAAAATGCAGTGCTTCGAATGTAAGGGATTTGGACATGTCAAGAATGAGTGTCCCAACTTGCATCGCAAAAAGAAACTGCCAGTGAGCTATGTTGTTTTTGATGATGAAAATGTTATCTCAGAAAGTGAGGAATCTGAGAATGAAAATTCAGATAATGATGAGGACAACGCTCTAGTTGTCACTTTTGGTGAAAATTTCGACCTTGAAAATGTGGAGGTTGAAAACTTTGTTTTTGATGGTTTTCTGAAAGACACTGCAACTGCTGACAATATCTTTCGTGTTGCCTCTGCAAACCGAAACTTCTGTGACGATGATATTTTCTCGGATGTTGAATCCGTGTCTGAGACTAATGAGAATATAATGACATATAAAGTGTCTCAAACTGAAGATGTCTGTGGTGAGTTACTCACTCTAAGAGAAAGTCTTTCTGAACTCAAAACTTTACATGACACTGCTATCACTGAGAATAGCACTCTGGAAGTGTCTCTGAAAGTTCTTACAGAATCTTGTAACGAACTCTCAATTGCTAACCAAAAGATGTATGATGAAGTTGTCGAGTTGAAAAACTCAGTTGAGGAGACAACGGACGAGAAAAAGAGGTTGAACAACTCTCTAACTATACTTAAAATCAAGTTTGATGACCTTTTCGAAGAAAAACATAAACACTACAAAGAAGTTGTCAAACTAAGAGAAGTGTGTGAGAGGTTGAGTTCTGAAAACTCAAAACTGAAGACTTCGTTGAAGAAGGAAACGTCCGAAGTTAAGAAACTTCAAATTCTTTTCAAAAACTCTGACTCTGAGAACGATGATCTGAAATCATCACTTTTGAAGACTCAAACTGATCTTGCTATGACAGATAAAGAGTGCTATGTTTTGAAAGAAAAACTTCAGATGACTGATGAACTGTTGAAAAAGATGAACACAAATTCCTTGGTGTTTGACAATGCTGCTTCGTACATGAATCCTAATCGCTATGGACTTGGATTTCAAAAAGTGTTTGAATCTATTTACTCTACACCTGAGAAGAAAGATGTGACCTTCGTGAAAGCATCAAATGATCAACCAAAGGATGAACTTAAAGCTGAGTCTGAAATATTGAAACGAAAAGAGATTGCTGAAGGGAAAAAGATTGTTAAGTCCCCTGAGCTTAAACCTCAAAAGCCTGTCTCGTCTTCAAACTCTAAATCTGAGACATATCAATTTCCAAGGAATATTGTGAAACATCCTCGTGGTATTCTGCCATATGAGAAAACTTTGTTGAAAAAGTTGAACAAAACTCAGAGTGTTAAGCCGAATGTAGGACACTCGCAATCTAAATCTGTTTTTGTCAAGACACCTGTGAAAGTTGAAACTCGTCAACGACGAGAATATGTCTGTCACTACTGCAATGTGCTTGGACACATAAGACCTTTTTGCTACAAACTTAAAGCTGACATGAACTGTGAATTGATGACAAAGAGTGAAAAATCACGAAATTCTCAAAAGCTGAGTGTTGAGAAAAGTATAAACACGATGGTTCAAACAAAGGCACAAAATTTTGATAAGAAGAAAGTTGAGGTTGCTAAGGACATAAAGAAACCCATTTCTAAAATTCTGAAAACTGTGGCTGAGAGAAATGTCCAAATTTTGAATGACAAAAAGATATGGGTGCCTATGTCTCAAAAGAGTAAAGTTGAACTTAACTCTAACTCCAAAAATTGTTGGCAACCAAGAGAACTCATTTTCTGCAATGTCGCACTTAACGCATCTGAGACTGGAACCAAAGGAATTTGGTATTTTGATAGTGGCTGTTCGCGCCATATGACTGGCACGAAAAAGTTTCTAAAAAATTACGAGCCTATGACTGGAGCTCCCGTAGTGTTTGGAGGGGGAGCAAAAGGCGTCGTAAAGGGAAAGGGGACTCTACAAATCAAAGGATTACCTCCTATCAGAAATGTAGTCCATGTTCAAGGACTTGTTGCTAACCTGATCTCCATCAGTCAACTGTGTGATGAAGGACTAAACGTGAGTTTTGATAAGGAGTTGTGCAGAGTTTTTTATGGTGAAGGAAAGTGTATAATGGAAGGTCCACGAGCTAAAAATAATTGCTATACAACTGAGTATAGTTGTTTTTCTGTGACTGTTCCTGATGAAGTTGATTTGTGGCATCAACGGCTTGGTCACACTGGCACTCGAAATCTGAGCAAACTGGTTAAGGGGGAGATAGTTCGAGGAATCTCTAAACTTCCCAAAATTGAAAAACGAGTGTGTGGTGACTGTCAAAAAGGCAAACTGACAAGAACTTCTCATCCTGCACTGCCAACTTTAATGAGCACTTTGGCTCCCTTCGAACTGTTACATATGGACTTGATGGGTCCAATGGAGGTTAAAAGTATAGCAAAGAAAGAATATGTGTTGGTTGTCGTTGATGATTTTTCTCGCTATACTTGGACAAGATTTTTGGCTACCAAAGATGAAACTTTTGATGCCTTCAAGGGCATTGTGAAATGGATCAAAACGAATCATGAGGCTAAAGTAAAAAGGATCAGAAGTGATCATGGAACTGAATTTCAAAATGCTAGCTTCAACGAATTCTGTATGATGAAAGGAATTCATCATGAATACTCGGCCCCAAAAATTCCTCAACAAAATGGGATTGCCGAACGAAAGAATCGAACACTGCAAGAAATGGCACGTGTAATGCTTATCTCGAAAAATCTTGCACGAACTTTTTGGGCAGAAGCTGTCTCCACTGCTGGATATATTTTGAATCGGATAAGTATTCGATCTGGGACGACCGCAACTGCATATGAACTGGTAAATGGCAAGAAACCTTCAGTTGCACACTTTCGTGTCTTTGGCTGTACTTGCTATATTTTGAAGGATCGTGATCCTCTGAAGAAATTTGAAGCCAAAGCTGATCGTGGTATTTTTGTTGGTTATAGCCAAAATAGCCATGCTTATCGTGCCTACTGTTGGAAATCGATATCCCGAGCTATTAAAATTTGCGGAAAATAATAACCCGAACGAAATCCTTCATCGCCGGAATAATCGGATCCCCGACTCATCCGCAGGAGTCCGACCTTTGGAGACTACGCGCCCGAAGACACGCAGCCCGCCCCCAGCCGATTTTCTCCCACGAGTCGGATCCACGAACGCGAACACCAACGAACCGGGCTTGACGAGAGTAGCACCGCCGCGGGATGAACCCGCGGCTAGAAACCCTAGCCGAACCCCGCTAGGGTTCGCGATCGCCGTGCATGGCGATCGCCGGGGATGCACGGCATCCCCGCGGGGCTGATCCGATCAGCACCCGCCGGCGGTGAGTCCGGCGACTCACCGCCACCACCTCACGGGTGGGAGGGCCCCCAGCCGCGGCACCAGCCCGCGGCTGCCCTCCGCGATCGACTTCGGTCGATCGCCCGCTCCGGCTTCGGCCGGAGCTTCCCCGCGCGCACGCCGCCGTCCAGGGAGGTCGGGGGGGCCATCTGCCGTGGCTCCAGCCCACGGCGGCTTCCCCAGCGATCGACTCTTGGTCGATCGCGTGCCCCGGCGTCCAGCCGGGGCTCCTCCTTGGCGCGGTTACCGGCGGTCGAAACCCTAGGTTTCGGCCGCCCCTTTCGATCTTCGCCGGGGATCTCGAATCCCCGTCCCCGAAGTTCGTACGTTTACCCGGATCGTGTGTTCATGTACATACTACAATTAATCACACAAAATCATAAAAGAGGGTTTATGATTTTACCTTCGATTCGTTGTACGGAGAAACGAATTTACGCGTTGATGACCTTGCGATCTTCCCACGTATTCCTTGCACCTTGTCCGAACGTCGTGTGGGCGACGATCTATCGAACACCTTATGGATCTTCCTCACTCTCCAAGACTTTTTAAGTTGGCGTAACTTAGGTTTTCTTAGTTATGAAAAGTGAAGACCATGTAGTGCTTTTATAGGCTACGTAGGGGATCATAAGGAGAATAAATATTGGGCTTAAATATTGAAAATTAAATTGGGTCCAACCCAAATCCATTAATTCTTATCAATATTAATTTTATTTATTTTCCACTATATAAATAAAATTGCACTCCCAATATTATTCCATATTATATCAAATAATATTTCTCCATCTTAGTATTATTTATTCCGTGTATTTAAGATTTAAATATCCATGAATAAATTTATTTATTGCTCAATAAATATTATTCATTTCTTATATCCGAGACTAGTACCGTTCAACTTTAATTATTATGCGGATTAAATCCACCTGCAGGGTTTACATAATAATTCCTTATGAACTCATCTCGGGGATATTATCAACCCTTACGGGATACACTTTCCCGTCAAGTATTCACGGCATGTCGTATATAAAATATAGTGACCCAACTAAACCGGTAATTAACCCAATAATTAAATCGGTTAATTCCTTTGGAAAATCAAAGTCACTTATATTAAATATACACACCCGCAATAATATCGGGGATTAAGAATAAAATACTCTGAGATTTAAATTGATTATCCAAGGCAATCCTAATCAATAAATCTCAAGCTGATCCGCCCAATACACCAAGTGTACAAGTGTGATAAAATAATTAAGACAAATTATTTTCTCTCTCACACAACGACTATACCGATGGATTGGTCCGTGTCCATCTAGGTCGTGAGCAACTGTTTGATTAAATACGAGTAACCGATAGTATGATCTTCCGTGTGGGCCAGACACACCATACTAACTACAACGTATAAAATCCAGGACTATATTTTGCATAATTAATTAATAATAATTAATTGCAAATAATTGTTTATTAATTAAATAGATTAAATGCTATGACCGGGAGTTTACCGATACTTAAATCTAGACATTAAGTACACAACTCCAACAATCTCCCACTTGTACTAAGGTCTAGTCATTTCCTCCAAACTCCCGACTCCCATACTCATCACGTGCTTAAGTTACACTTCCTAGAAATATTATGTGAATGAGCAATCTAGGTCGCCGATCTGAAGTTATCTTGGTGACTACTGCGTCGTCTCTCTGACGATGACTCGTATCAGGTGGTACTGGCTCTATGTGTTATCATCACCTTTTTGAACTTATGACTCCTTCCAGTTCTCCATGCACCGCTATGTACATAGCCTTTGGTGAACCAAGAATCATATCCAAGTTCAGAGGTCATTCCGGAACCTAACCAAAACTTCCGCTGCCTCTGAGGCTGCTATTCGGTTTATGATAGAGTCCGAGAAGCTTCACGCTTATCACTCTTTCTTCCTTAGGTTCCACCTCTTCTAAAAGTGAACACATAGCCTGATATCGACTTACACTGGTCCTTCTCTGATTTTTGATCTGAGAAACTGTAATCTAATAAGATTTCGTTTTTGCCAGTAATCCAGTACTTCCAAGTACTTTACAGCATTCGAATATTTCTTATCCAGATTACTTTGATATCCTCCCACTACACTAATCGTATAGTTGATATCAGGTTCTTGTTTTTCAACATTGCATCCACAAAGCTCTCCACACTCGAAGTGTAGGAAACCGCTTTGTCTATATCTATCTCCTTTATGTGTGCAAGACACATACCTTAGATAGATGCATTCTGTTCTCGAAAGGCAATAACCTTTCTCAGAATTGTGCATGTTTAAAACAAACCATAATCGTATAAGATATCTTAAGAGAAGTGCAAGTGTTCTTATCTAGAGATCGAAAGATTTCTAAGAACATGATACAATTTCATCTTAATCTTATATCTCGATTTATTTAGACAACCTCTATTTTATGTCTGACAACGCTTTTACATTGTTACCAACGATAAAGTGTTATCTACATAAAATTCCGAGAAACACCACCTTGTTTCTATTACGTCTCTAATACACCAATCTTGTCTATGCTTCTTGATGAATCCATAAAATGGACTATCTCATCAATTTGCAAGTTCCACAAGTTTCAGCTTTGTGATAATCCAAAATGGATTTACTGAGCTTGTACCTCTAAATGATCCTGCCTCTTTAACAATAATAAATTATTGCTATCCAAGTAGGCACATTTAGATTAGTACTGCCTCTTATGCAGAACTAGGGATCGATTTCATGTCTACTAGATCCAGAGTTTAAAACTCCTCCAGTCTTATGAACATCTCCGGTTGCTTAACAACCTCCCACTGCAATGGCGTTCCGGTGTATAACAGTAATAACATTAGGTGCAGTTAGTGGTGTACTTCCACTCGGTTAGGCTGGTTCTTAGTCTTCTCACTTCTCCTTCTAAAGTACTTTGTCAGTTAGGGCACTGTAGTTCATCTAATAGTCTTTCTCTAAGAACCGGGCGAAGACGCCCTTCTGGTTCGTAGTACTATTGAACATACAATTTCTCGTTCTTCTAGGATTTTCCACAACTACATTCAATATGTCGTTGTATCCAGAAAAATCCATAGAACATAGGTAGTTCCGATCAAACTTGTCCTTTTACTATTAGAATTCCATTTCTTATTCCTGACGCACCATGTCTACACATCAGTGTATGGTGCAGTCGTTTGAGACTTAGTCTCAATCCTTGATTTATGCTATGTGTTCTTTAGATAGGTAGTGGCCTCCGCGAACAAGTCGCAGGCTTCTAATGGATATACATTGAAGGTTCCCCATAATGGCTTTGTGTTTGAAACACTCCGCCTTTATGGCACATCAAGTATTCTAATCCATCTTCGAGTATTCTTGAAAGAACGACTCGTACCTTCTCTAATTACACATACGGCATTAATCATAAATCATTTCCTATACTTGTCCGAATTCCATCCTTTATCCAGAAAGGTTAACTTAGTTGTATTTTCTTCCAAAATTTGATTCTTAGGTCGGGAGGTCCATTCCTCCAACTATAATTGAATAAATCAATTTCGACCTTTTGAATCCCCTTTTGAATAAACACTACTAAGTTTAAGAATTCACAAGTATAATGATTGATAAAGAAATACATCTAATAAGTAAAACAAGTTTATAATACGGTTTGTTGCATCGTGGTAGACTAAGGATTCATCATTCATATATTGCTATCTAATGTACCAGAATAGATATTGCCATTATTTCTTATCTAAATCATTAAATGATTAAAGAAATAAAATATCCATTAATAATAGAAAACCAGAACAAAAGTTCTTTCTAAAATAAAAGGTACAAAGCAATAATCTTGAAATGAAATCCTATAACTATCAAACAGATAGACGTCTTCCACTGCAACCGCTGCTTCCTCAACAGCTCTGCCCATGTGGACTCGAACTCTTCTTATCTAAGTCGCCGGGTTTTCTGGAACCCCTGCATTTAGAATGCACATACCGTCAGTGGTTCCATATCTACACACCAGAATTCTGGTAGATAATACCGCTGACTATGTTTTACGACTAAAGAAAAATTCGTACCTTTGAGAGGACAAGATGTAGACCCCCAGTACTCAGACTGCTTTCCTTGGGGATGTTTGCCAGAAGGCTTCTTTATCCCACCCTTTGGTCCAAGTCCCTTAGGACCACCGGACCCTCTTGTCTTCTTCTCCTTTCCTTTGCCTTTAGGTCCGAAACCTTTGGCTTTGGCTATAAGAGCTTGCGATTGTTTCAACTCTTCCAAAAGATCCATCATCTCAAAAACATGGTCAAGTGTTTCATCGAAGTAACAGATCTTTACGAGTATCCTCATCGCCTCTTTTCTAGCCTCCCCATCATGTCCAAACAACAACTTGAGTTTGAGCATGACATCATGATTAATGGCTAGTGAACGAGCACTCTCCCATTTTTCAAAGTCAAAAATCTCATCCTCAGTCGAGTTAATGGTGAGTCCAGGAGGACAAGTTTCACTGAGTACATTTTTGTACTCCTTTGCAGTCTGAGCAATGTCTAACTCTTCTTTCCATTCAACACAGTGTGGAACCAGTGCGTCAAATTCCTCAAGTATCATCTCAAGTGGACTCATAGACATTTTCTAAACCTATAAGCACATTTAAACAAACAATTAATTTAATATCCGACATTATTTCCCTGGAATAATATCATTAAATCACTAATCACATCTAAAATCCCATCAGGTAAGGCAAGCCACGTTCGTGTGGACGTTTACCCACCCAAATGATTTAGCAATTAGATTTGCTTTGGTCGTACATCATTATAGCGTTACTTCGTTGGGAAGAATACTATAAAGCGTACCTAAGTGTAAACCATTACTCAGTACTAAGGTGAATCGTTTAGAATTGTTATGTCACCGCAAGCCACGTTCGTGTGGACGTTTACGATAACTCGCAATCCCTCACAATTTCCTATAACTGTCTACATCAATTATTCTAAAATCCCATTCAGTATAGCAAGCCACGTTCGTGTGGACGTTTACCATACCAAAAAGATTTATATAATTGAAATCCAATTATTTGATCCATATGATCTCGTAAATCAAGACGCGGAGAACCATAAGTGAAACTCGAAGTTTCTAACCAGTGATTCACCATGCGAACGACCCTATCTCTCATAAATGAGGGAGCCGAGCAGACAATCGATCCATCTATCAAAGAATGGCACGAAGGTCTCTAATTTGTGTCATCCACATGACCAAGTGGCTTTGGCTCCATTCCACTCCCCGGGGTGAGAATGAGTCGACTTGAAATCAGTTTCAGAAAGACAAATTAGGCATTGTTTGATAAACTTGATAAATGTTTCTTGTAAAAGGAATTATAAGAATTCTCCTCTAATGACTCGTCTATACGAACTTCGAAAGTCCATAAGAGTCACCAAGAGAACAGTAATGGAGACCATGGGAATGTTTCCATCCCCTCTCCCACTTAGCTTTTTATAACAAAGGGATACGCTATCTAGTGCATAAAATAAACACATATAGCATGCATGAAAGCAATAAAGCACATAGATCACATAGTCAAAATAATGCTAGAGAAATTATTTTCCCGACTATCATGGCTTTATCTTCATATGCATCCTCTAGCCTTCAGTCTTCGTTTCTTGAATGCTCCATGTGACGAGAATATTAATTTTCAATATTTAAATCTATTTATTTTCAATTAATCCAAAAGTTACTTAATTCAAAGAATTAAGTCAATTGAATATATCAAAAATAAAATTAAATATTATTAATATTTTTATTTATTTATTTTTCTATCCAATTCTATTAAATCTCTAGAATAATCTATCCAAGTTAAACTCGGAATATTCTAGAAGACTCTTATAATAGAATAAGGAAATAAATAAATTAGGACTCACTACTTTCCAAATTTATTTTATTCCTAATCCATGAATATTCCCATGAGTAGGAATAATCAAATAGGAAAAATAAATAAATTTAGTACTAAATTAATTAAATTTCTAATCTATGAATATTTCCATGAAGGAAATAAATCAATAGAAATAAAATTAATTTAAATTAATTCTTTTCCTAATGCATGAGAGTTTCCTAAAAGGAAAGTACTCAAATAGGAAACCCGAATTAATTTGGAAAGTTGGGTTATGGTAGGAGTAGCACGGGTTGGGAGTCCCCGCACCACCCCCACCACCATGATCGACCGGCCACCGGAGGGGATCACTGCCGCCGCCACTCCAGCCGGCCAGCCACCACCAACGCCGGCGGCAGCCCACGGCCGAGGGGCGATTGGCCCCCTTCCTCGCGGTCGATCGTGAGGTTCGATCATGGGGTTGATCGTCCCTCTCGTCCATCGTCTTCTTCGTCACACCTTCTTCGTCTTCCGGTGATCGTCTCAACATCGAACCAACGTAATAAAATTACAAGAATTAAATTACAATATCCGGTATCGATTCTATACATGAAATCGACCCTTTACATTTTCCGGAAAAAATAAAGAACGTAATAATAAATCCTAAATTCGGTCAACCCCCGAATTTTTACTATTACAACATTCAACCACACAAAACGAATCTCGACATGTCCGAGAGTTTAATAATCATGATAATTAATTAATAAAACAATTAATTAAATCCAACCATGATAGCCGGAAATCCTGCAAGGTAGAACAATAATCGAGCATATACATGAACATGAAACCAAACGCTCTGATACCAGTTGTTGGAAATCGATATCCCGGGCTATTAAAATTTTCGGAAAATAATAACCCGAACGAAATCCTTCATCGCCGGAATAATCGGATCCCCGACTCATCCGCAGGAGTCCGACCTTTGGAGACTACGCGCCCGAAGACACGCAGCCCGCCCCCAGCCGATTTTCTCCCACGAGTCGGATCCACGAACGCGAACACCAACGAACCGGGCTTGACGAGAGTAGCACCGCCGCGGGATGAACCCGCGGCTAGAAACCCTAGCCGAACCCCGCTAGGGTTCGCGATCGCCGTGCATGGCGATCGCCGGGGATGCACGGCATCCCCGCGGGGCTGATCCGATCAGCACCCGCCGGCGGTGAGTCCGGCGACTCACCGCCACCACCTCACGGGTGGGAGGGCCCCCAGCCGCGGCACCAGCCCGCGGCTGCCCTCCGCGATCGACTTCGGTCGATCGCCCGCTCCGGCTTCGGCCGGAGCTTCCCCGCGCGCACGCCGCCGTCCAGGGAGGTCGGGGGGGCCATCTGCCGTGGCTCCAGCCCACGGCGGCTTCCCCAGCGATCGACTCTTGGTCGATCGCGTGCCCCGGCGTCCAGCCGGGGCTCCTCCTTGGCGCGGTTACCGGCGGTCGAAACCCTAGGTTTCGGCCGCCCCTTTCGATCTTCGCCGGGGATCTCGAATCCCCGTCCCCGAAGTTCGTACGTTTACCCGGATCGTGTGTTCATGTACATACTACAATTAATCACACAAAATCATAAAAGAGGGTTTATGATTTTACCTTCGATTCGTTGTACGGAGAAACGAATTTACGCGTTGATGACCTTGCGATCTTCCCACGTATTCCTTGCACCTTGTCCGAACGTCGTGTGGGCGACGATCTATCGAACACCTTATGGATCTTCCTCACTCTCCAAGACTTTTTAAGTTGGCGTAACTTAGGTTTTCTTAGTTATGAAAAGTGAAGACCATGTAGTGCTTTTATAGGCTACGTAGGGGATCATAAGGAGAATAAATATTGGGCTTCAATATTGAAAATTAAATTGGGTCCAACCCAAATCCATTAATTCTTATCAATATTAATTTTATTTATTTTCCACTATATAAATAAAATTGCACTCCCAATATTATTCCATATTATATCAAATAATATTTCTCCATCTTAGTATTATTTATTCCGTGTATTTAAGATTTAAATATCCATGAATAAATTTATTTATTGCTCAATAAATATTATTCATTTCTTATATCCGAGACTAGTACCGTTCAACTTTAATTATTATGCGGATTAAATCCACCTGCAGGGTTTACATAATAATTCCTTATGAACTCATCTCGGGGATATTATCAACCCTTACGGGATACACTTTCCCGTCAAGTATTCACGGCATGTCGTATATAAAATATAGTGACCCAACTAAACCGGTAATTAACCCAATAATTAAATCGGTTAATTCCTTTGGAAAATCAAAGTCACTTATATTAAATATACACACCCGCAATAATATCGGGGATTAAGAATAAAATACTCTGAGATTTAAATTGATTATCCAAGGCAATCCTAATCAATAAATCTCAAGCTGATCCGCCCAATACACCAAGTGTACAAGTGTGATAAAATAATTAAGACAAATTATTTTCTCTCTCACACAACGACTATACCGATGGATTGGTCCGTGTCCATCTAGGTCGTGAGCAACTGTTTGATTAAATACGAGTAACCGATAGTATGATCTTCCGTGTGGGCCAGACACACCATACTAACTACAACGTATAAAATCCAGGACTATATTTTGCATAATTAATTAATAATAATTAATTGCAAATAATTGTTTATTAATTAAATAGATTAAATGCTATGACCGGGAGTTTACCGATACTTAAATCTAGACATTAAGTACACAACTCCAACACCTACAATCTTCGAACTAAGAAAGTCATCGAAACTGTTAACATAAATTTTGATGAACAAGACTTTCTTGGAAAAGATACTGAGGAAAACTGGGTTAAAGAAGGAGTTTTGGATTATCAAAATTTACCACCAACACCCACAACTGCTGCTCCTGAGAATGTGTCTCCAGGAAATTTTACTCCAAACACTTCATCTGAAGGTGGAGATTCTAGCAACCAGGACAATGATACTTCATCGTCAGACGATGAAGAAACTGAGCTAAACATTGAAAACCCAGCTAATGCTACTAGAGAGGCACCTCGACTCGTTCAAAAGAAACATCCTGCGACCCAAATGATTGGGAACTTAAATGAGCGAACTACGCGCTCAAAGAAACCGACAAATTCTCCGAATGAACTCTACAACATCTGCACTTCTGCAATCTATAACGAAATTAGCATCTCTTGCTTTCTTTCGGAAAATGAGCCGAAAAATTACAAGGAAGCCATGCAAGATGATTTTTGGATCATGGCCATGCAAGAAGAATTGAATGAGTTCACACGGAATAATGTTTGGTCCTTAGTTACCCGAACTTCAAACATCAATGTTGTTGGAACTAAATGGATTTTCAAGAATAAAACAGATGAGCACAACCAAGTCGTCAGAAACAAAGCTCGTCTTGTTGCCCAAGGATATGCCCAAGTGGAAGGCATAGATTTTGATGAAACCTTTGCTCCGGTCGCACGTATTGAGTCCATCAGACTCTTGATTGCTATTGCATGCCATCTAGGCATCAAACTTCGACAGATGGACGTCAAAGCTGCTTTCTTGAACGGTGTGCTGGAAGAAGAAGTCTACGTTGCTCAACCTAAAGGTTTTGAGGATCCGAAAAAGCCAAATCATGTCTACAAGCTTCACAAAGCTCTATATGGCTTGAAACAAGCGCCTCGCGCCTGTTATGGATGTCTCACGGATTTTCTTCTAAAGTTCGGTTTTGAGCGTGGATCGGTGGACAAAACTTTGTTCATCAAGCGAGAAGGCAAACACATGATTGTTGCCCAAATTTACGTTGACGACATTGTCTTCGGAGCTACTTGTTCTAAACTCGTGACTTCATTCACAGAAGCTATGTCCTCAACTTTTCAGATGAGCCTTGAGGGAGAGTTGCATCAATTTCTTGGCCTTCAGATTTCTCAACGACCAAATGGGATATTTGTATCTCAAAGTAAGTATGCTAAAAACATGGTTGAGAGGTTTGAAATGCATCATGCCAAGCCAGCTAACACTCCTATGGCAACTACGGAACGCTTGTCGACGTCAACAAAAAGTCGGAGTGTAAACCAAACTCTTTATCGTTCCATGATTGGGAGTTTACTTTATTTAACTGCCACTCGTCCTGACATTATGTTTAGTGTTTGTATGTGTGCCAGGTACCAAGCTGATCCAAAGGAGGACCATCTAAGAGCTGTGAAACGGATTCTCCGCTACATCTCTGGAACTTCTCAGCTAGGTCTGTGGTATGCGCGCGACACTTCATCCAACCTTGTCGGCTTTTCTGATGCCGACTGGGCGACGGACACGGACGAACGAAAGAGTACCTCTGGCTGCTGTTGCTTCCTTGGCAATAACATTGTGTCTTGGCATAGTCGCAAGCAAAACTGTATCGCACTGTCCACTGCCGAGTCAGAGTACGTTGCGGCTGGAAGTTGCTGCACTCAACTACTTTGGTTGAAACAGATGTTGAATGACTATCTCCTTGAGAGTGCTCCATTAGTGCTGTATTGTGATAACCAGAGTGCTATCAAAATCAGCGAAAATCCTGTCCAGCACTCAAGAACTAAACACATCGACATTCGACATCATTTCATTAGAGATTTGGTTGATCGTGATATAGTCAGTCTACAGCATATTTCAACGGAAAAACAGCTCGCTGACATCTTTACCAAACCTCTTGACTTTGAGAGATTTAAGAAACTAAGAAATTCTCTCTGCATGTGTTCTCTCTAAGAGTTCACGGAAATTTTGAAGTCTGAAAGAGTAGTTTCTTTACTTCTGAATACGCACTCGGAATCGTCGTGGATTAGTCTAGTCAGACAAACATGGATTCGAGGCCGCTTTTAGTCTTCGGACACAAGAGTATTTATTCCGCTGAATGCGAACATGTGAACATGGCTTAAACTCCTCGCTTCATTTGCATAGATCCATAAAGCCAAGTAACGGAGGACGCCGGTTACCCCGGCTCCCCTCTTCGAAAGGTTGTACATGGACGCTAATCTTTAAGACACTCTCTTATCACACTTTGGAGGACGCAAGTGAACCTTGCCCCCCTCTGACTGCTGTAATGGGTGTCTGTTGCATTTCATTTAAAGCTAAAAACTCGTCTGGAGGACGCCGATTACCCCGGCTCCCCTCTGATTGAAGTAATGCTAGTTCCTGATCGGAGTGCCTTAAGTGTTCACCTTGCATTCATGAATGAAAAATCTCTTGTGCGGTGTAAACTCTGTCAATATGTTTCGACGAAACACGACTGCTTCCTTGTGACTGAGACGAAGGACAAGTAAACATGTCTATCACATACTTCGGTCCATCTCACCGGTTTTTAATATGAGAGATTTTTCATTAACTCAAAGTTCTATTCACCTCGTGTGAAATTTTTGTTTTGGAAAAATGATGGAAGTGTCTTTTTTCTGGGAAAATATTTGCTCTTCATTGCCTAATATCACCCCTCGAATCTCCACTAAAATGTATTTGAATGTTTGTGTGTGTTGAACTCTTGATTGACTAACTCGGGATGTGTTGTTTTTGTTTTGGCATTTCTGTAGTTCATGTCCAGTGCTACGTGGTTTACCATCTCTGAAGTCTAATTTTGAGTGTAGCAACGGCAAACTCGCAAAATTCAAGTGGCAATGTAAAATAAACTAAGTCCAGAGAATGCAAAAACGAGACATTCAACTACTGACTCAAAAACGGAGACTCAGCTTGCATCTACATTCGGAGACGCGCACAAAACCGGAGACTCAACCCTTACTCCAAAAACGGAGACTCCAAATATCGGAGACTCGTGTCTCCATTTTCTTGGCTACCCTGACTGTGCCAAAAACCGGAGAATCCAGTCGCCGAAAAAGCGGCGACAAAACACTTGCAAGATTCCGGAGACTCAGCATACTCAAAACGGAGACTCATGTCTCTGGAATTTTTGCTTTAGCCGAATTTTCAGCGTCAAAGAAAAATTGACAACTCAAGTTTCTCAACCAATGACACTCAACTTCGTTTCTAAACCGTTGGTTCTCAACTTCGGTTTTCATGCCATGGTTTGATTATCTTTAAACTTTTCATTTTATTATTATTTTATTTTATTTTATTATTTATTATTTTTGGAAATTATTATTTTAATAATATTTTCAAATTAATAAATTTTATTCGTCTTTTTGACCTGATTTTCTTCTTGAGAAGAGCTGTTTGCAGGTATTGGACTGGGCTTTTTCATTCCGACGGGCGGCCCAAATTTTTCCTATAAATAGGCCTTGATGAAATCCTAATTCATTTACGCTTACATCAGAATTCTCTAACTCTCAAGCTCTCGATCTCTCGACTCTCAACTGCAAGTTCGGCGTCCGAAATTCTTAGTTCTTAGGTTCCTGCTTTTCCGTTGCATCCGGCAACTCTTGCTTTGCGCAACCGGCGCCCTGTCCTTGTTTTCTGAAGTTGAACTTCTTTTCGTGGTTACCGTTTTCACAGCTGCTAACTGTCGGTTACTCACCTTTCTGAACTTTGACATGGCGAAAAACTTCGACGACATGATGGCTGATATGACTGCGTATCTGAATGAGCAGTTCGAAAACGCCCTTACCCCTGAATCCAAGAAAGCTGCTTACGAAGAGCTTAAAGCTCATCTTGACAAAGTTGATCGTCGCAAAGCTTCGTCTGCTGAAACTTCTGTTGACTTGACTAGATCAGCTACTCCTGAACTCTCGACTGCACGTCAGCCGGGAAAAGAACCTAAGTCAGGAAAAACAAAATTCCAAGATGCTTCCCTCCGCATCTACAGTGGGGTTGTTTCCAGGTCTGAATATCTTCGGTTACTCGCAGCTGGCGAGATAACTAAGGATGGAAAGAAAGTTGTTAAGGTTCCATCAACTGCAACTGTGTCTGCTGGAAAGTATCCAAAGACACCAAAATCATCGCTTCCAACTGGAAGTGGTTCAGGAAAGAAACCTGTCGTCAGTGGCAGTGGAGTCAAGTCTCCAACTTCAAAACATTCTGGTGGTGGGTCAATTGAAAAATCCAAAACCCATAGCTCCCAAAAACCACCTTTGGCACCTCATTCCTCGGGATCAGCTGGATCCCAAGTCTCAACTGATGGTTTCAAATACATTGCCGAATACTCTGAGTGTCCAAAAGCTCATTACCGTGAATTCTTCACGCCAACTGCTGAACGACGCCACAAATTGATTGAGAAGTTACCAATCCATACGGACAGAACTATTCTCAAGGAGGACTATGAAAAACATGGCATCACAGATTTTCTGACCAAGGTGCACATGCTCAAATCTGTGAACCTTACCTATCGATACTCCATTCCAATACTTTACAAGTTTTATGCTAGTTTGTCTCCCGAATTTGCTAATCCGAAGAGTCGACTGTATGGATGTTTCATTTTTCGTGAAAAATTATACAAGTTCCGTCCTTTCTCCATCAACGCCGTTTTGGAAAGATTGGAAATTGATTCCAGATGGACATCACCGACAGCTGCGGACCGAGTTGATGACCTGATGGTTGGCACTTTTCTCACCCAGAAGAAAGTCAAGTCCGAACTGCCACCGCCGTCCAAGTTGTCTGCCTTCTATGGCATCCTGCATCGTCTTGGGATGTCAAACTGGATTGCCAATCGGGATCCAACTGTCCTGGACCCTGAGTTGATGCACCTCATCTTCCGTCTCAGTTGTGGCGAACAAGTTAACTTGGGCAAAATTATTTTCGCTGACTTGTGCAAAATTGCAAAACTTTCGGATGAAGCCATCATTAGGCAAGCTGAGCTGCCTACGGAGAAAAAATTCCATCTCTCGCATCCTTGTCTGATCTATGGTATGCTTCATGACCAGGGGTTTATTCCTGAATCTGCAGCTGAGAAAAAGATGAAAAAGAACGGGGCGGTCAAGATCACGGGCAAGTATTTGAATCCGCACAAAAGAGTTATCGACTTACCCTGGCATGGACTCTTTGATAGGAATGCACTTCCGGAAATCTTAACTCCGCCCCCAACTCCTAAGTCTTCACGAAAGCGCAAGCCTAAATCTCCACAAACTAAGTCCCCAGCTGCTAAGCGCCAGAAATCACAGCCGACTGCTGCTTTCGCAGAACCTGAAGCTGAGGGTGCTAAGTCTCCGAGAGTTGTTCCTCGAGGTTTCGGTCCGACTTCCAATATTCCTTCATATCTGAATCCTCATCATCCGATCCATAGTCACCATGCTGTGGTTCCTTCGGCTTTGGTTCAGGAATTTTATGTCGACTCCTTAGCTCTTGAAAAGCGTCAAGCCGAACATGTTGATGCTTACAACAGAATGATAGAGGCACAGGAAAAGCAGAAAAAATCTTTCTGGAAACTGCAACGGGAGATCCAACAAGGGGGAGGACTTGGAGATGTTGGAGCCCCAGATGCTAGTTTGAAAGATACATTTATTTTGAAGATGGTGCGGGACGCGATTCAGGAAGCTCATACGCAGATGTCCAAAAGAAATTTGATCGAGGTTGTGAGTGATGATGGAGAGAAGACCGATGAAGATATTTTTGAAGGAATTTTGAATTCACGTGACAAAGGGAAAGGGAAGATGGATGATACTACAAATCCAGGGGCGTCGTTCGCGATGCCGTCTGATGGTCTGAGGGACGAAGATGATGTCAACGTTGTGGACGTTGATGAAGCTGCAGGTGATGGTTTGGGTGAGCATGATATTTTTGGGGATCCGGAAACCGACTCTGATGAAAGTGACGACTCTAGCTCTGACGATGGCTTCAGTTATGAAGATGATGAAGAAGAGTTGATCGAAAGTCCGGAACGTGATCCTTCTCCAACAGCCGTGCCTCAAGACTGAAGTTCAATTTCTTGATCAAGTTTTTCAATTTCTGTTTTTGTTTAACTCTGGAACTCGTTTTTCTTGTTTTGATTTTGCATGCATACAACTTTGAACTTATTCGTCCATGCATGGTTTTTCATATTTGCTTAACTCTGGTACTCTTGTTTTGATACTTGGTTTATCCGTGGTTTGGATTATCTATCTAAGTTTTGATGTTTGGTTTGAAATTTTGTCTAAGTATTTTTATTGTTTTTCATTGATTGTATGATTGATGTTTTTCCATCTTTTTACTTAGTTATTTTTTTTGTGGTTTGTTTGGTTGAGGGGGAGATACTTGTATCTCGTTTTTACTTAACTTTGTTTTTATGAGTTGTGCCAAAAAGGGGGAGATTGTAAATGTTGATTTTGGCGACAACGTATTTTTCCTTGTATTTTTTGTTTTTGTTGATTTTCAGGGTTACAGGTTAAGAATCCGAAGTCAACTACCTTGCGCATGGAAATGGAGATTTGAGTCTCCACTTTTGGGTTTACATGAAAACGGCGACCAGAGTCGCCGCTTTTGGTGATGCAAGGAAACGGCGACTCCAGTCGCCAGTTGTGTTGCAAGGATGATGTGACAAGAAAACGGAGACTCCAGTCGCCGGTTTTGGTGCATGCAAGATTGACATAGAAACGGCGACACGAGTCGCCACTTTTGTTGCTGCGAAGAAACGGCGACTCGAGTCGCTGGTTTTGTGACATGGAAATTTTCCAGCGACAAGAGTCGCTGTTTTTGGTGCGTTGGAGAAACGGCGACTCCTGTCGCCGTTTTTGGTGCCTTACAAGATTCCAGCGACACGAGTCGCCGGTTTTGTGGTCATGCCATGAAAACGGCGACACTTACCCTTGTCCATTTTTCCGGAGAATGTAGTCGCCGGTTTTGGTGTTACATGAAAAACGGCGACTCAAGTTTTTGTGGTTTTAATTTTTAAGACTAAGTACTTACAACGTGTTTTCTTTCACCAGGTATTCAGTTCAAGGAAATGAAGAATTGTTCTAAGTTTGCAACTTCAACAATATCGACGACCGTGAAGACGATGAAATTCGAAGCTTCAACACTTAGAGAATTTCACGAGAAATTGAAGATGAAGAATTGAGATCGATGGAGTTAAGATTGAAATTGAAGTTTGATTTGAAATTGAAGATTCAAGATTCGAAGATTCAAGAATCAAAGATTCAAGATTCCAAGATTCAAGAATCCAAGTTCTACAATAATGATGTCATCCATGGAAATGTGACATAGGCCAAGCATGCGACGAATGAGAACGTGCCACGTCATCACTCTCACATGTGCGGCTCTACTATAAATACCCATGGATTTGTTTTTCATCATTTGACGATTTTGAGAGAACGAAATCTGATTTTTAGAATCGTAGTCGAGCTTCGAGTTTGTGTAGTAGCTTTTGCGCCGTGTGCCAAGATTAGAGCTAGGAGATATAGCTTTAGGTACTCGTGTGCTAGTTTGCAAGTTAGTGGGAGTTGTTGCGACACTCGGGAAACTTCTTGTAAACGTTTTGCCTACCATACTCTACAAGTGTAATAGTTTAAGTTTTGTGATCAATGAAATGGAAACTATTACATAACTTTGTCTTCACTTTTTACTGTCTGTGAGTTTAAGACCAATTTCACGAAAATTTGGTATCCTACGCTGAAGGCGTAATTTCAAACTAATTGTGTGTTTAACTTTGTAAGTCATCGTTTGGCAAGTTTTATGAACACTCAAAATCTTGTTTTTGGTTTAGCAAGTTTGATGTTTCAAGAAACACAACTCAAATATTTTCAAGTATTTTGCTCTGTTTTGCCTCAAATTTCCATACTACATCCCCTGACCCCTCCCTTCAACACAGAGATTTTTCCAATGTCAACTTAACATTAACATTAGGACACCACCACCATGACAAAATTGACACCTTCTCAACCTCAAGAAGATTCAAAAAATCGAAAACAACGAGAACCATATACATACACACACCTCTCGACAAAGGCCATCACTGAAGTGCGTTCACAAAAGCCACCAACGACTCGACATCCCTCTTCTCCGATGAGTACTTGACAGGCCTCGACGAATGCTTAGGGAAGAACACAATCGTCGGAAAACTCACCAACCCCAACTCACTCTGCGCAAACCCCTTCTCCTCCCCGTCCGCCCGAAACTTCCCAACCCTAACCCTCGACCCCACCATCCTCCTCGCCAGCTCATCATACTCCTCCTCCATCGCCCGACAAAATCCACACCAAGGCGCGTACAACACAACAATCCATCCTTCCTCCCTCTTCCCGGACCTCAACAAGTTCTCGATCCCAACCCTACTCAGCCCAACCACGTTCTCGCTCGTGAAAAGATCAGCCCCATTCACATGTACCTTCTCCTTCTCCTTCACATCCCCCTTGTGGAGCCCACACTCCTTCGCCTTGGCATCCTCCCACCACCACCTCCCTTCCCTCTCGTGCTGACCTGGCAGAACCGGCCTCGTGCAGGGCTCGCACCCGATCGAGACATACCCTTTCGCGTGCAACGAGTTGACCGGCACGTTCATGGCTCGGAGGAAGCTCCAGACGTCGTTCCCCTTCACGTTTGCGACAGGGTTCCACTTCACGAGGCTTCCTTCCAGGCCCTCGAAGACGGGGTCCACCTGGACTGTGGGGACCTCGGAGCGGGTCCCGGGAGACTGGTCCTTGCGCTGACCGGTTATCCATGCGCGAAGTCCTTTGAGGGTTTTTCGCAAAGGTTTGACCTTTCGAACTCTGCAGCACTCCTGGTGGCCGTCCTCGTAGAAGGAGAAGAGGCCCTTGGCTCTGACTAAGGACTCGACTTCGGAGGCGTCGGGGAATGTGTATTCGATGCGGATGTTGTAGTGTTTTTCGACTTGGTCGAAGAGTTTGTAGGTCTCAGGGTTGAGTCGGCCGGTGTCGAGGCTGAAGACGCGGAATGGGCGGCCGGTTAGATGGGCGTATTCGATTAAAGCAACATCTTCTGCTCCACTGTTATATAAGAAAGATTCAAACAAAATTGTTTGATTATATAAAACGCAATTAAATTAATTTTAAAAAAGAAAGAGAGAAATTAATTGAGACCTGAAAGCAATTGCAATGTCGTTTCCAAACATGTGGAGAGCTTTGTCCATGATCTCGAGAGGGGAAGCTTTTTCAAGCTCCGATGCCAAGCTTTCATAATCCTCTTCCTCCAATTTTTCAACTAAAATTCAGAAATTAAATTTAAATTATTTATATTGTTTTTTTTTTTAAAATAAAAAAAGGCATGCACAAAGTTAGGTGATTATTTGTGACTTACCGGGAGCAATCAAGGTTGTTGCGGAGGGGACGATCGACTCGCTGCGCCTCGGATCGGCGGCATTCAAGGAGAAACGCCGCCGCGAAAATCTGAGCGCCGCGGACGGGAGATGTGGGCGATCCGGCGACGGCTGAAATGCCCCAAATTGCTGGTGCTCGAAAGAAGAAGTGTGAACAGCTGAGCTGACAGAAAAAGCCATGGCCAATGGAGGAGATATGGAGATTTTTATTACGGCGTCTGCTTTTTCGCCCTCTCTCTGTTTTTGCAGAGTGCGTGTGTTTGGCGGAAGACAACAGAAAAAAAGGGCTGCTATATAAAATTTTTTGCAGAGTGCGTGTGTTTGGCGGAAGACAACAGAAAAAAAGGGCTGCTATATAAAATGTAGGGAAGGGGCGGCTTTGTAAGGTTCATTGAACCTGGACTTGGGAATGTCATGGGTGTACCGATGTGGTCCGGAGAGAGTGAGTGAGACACTCGTGGTTCACAAGGAATGCCGATTCTTCACCAGTCAAACTTTCGATCCGATTTTTCCTATGGAATACTACAACTCCACACTACTAGTCGTACTAGTATTATTATTATTATTATTGTTATTAGGTAATATGTTGTAAAAATAAATAATTAATTTTTTTTATTCTAAAATACAATTGTACTTTTTTGCTTTTTAAAACATAATCACAAGTAGTAGTACAGTTGTCATACTTTCCTTTTTGGGGTGTCCAACAATAGTTGACACACCCAAAAAAAAGGAAATAATTATTCTAACTTTTTCATTTTAATATACTATTTTATTCTACTTTACCCGACCTACTTTTTAACTTTTTACTCACAACTACTTTACTTTTCACTTTTAAAATATATTTTTACTCTTTACTTTTTAATAAAAAAAATTAAAAAATATCAATTTTCTTAAACTCTGTGTCCAACAAAGTATGACATCTATTAACAGCCGGGGGGAGTATTTGTTAGTAAAAGATACAGTGAAGTTGTGATAAATTCTTGAGCACATTTTTTGTCCTTCACCAAAGACACTATTACAAAGTGGGTTCTATTGGTGTGTCTCTATCAATCCTCTACATTCATAAATCTTGCAAAATTACAAATAACGCTTGTTCCTAGTGATGTCGTCGGCCAACCATGGTACACGATGGAGTATAATTGTACTATCGTATACGAAGAGTATAGTTTATGTAATTCATCTAAAATACTTTTCCAGAACAAAAAAAAGGCAAAAAAAATGACTTAATCTGAATCATCCATATCAAACATTTAGTAAAATATCAATACATTTCGAATATTAAAAGATCAATGGTAGAACAAAGTATATGCACAACATCCCAAAGCAAATTACACTATCAAGAAACAGAAAGAACCGATCCGAGGGGGTGAGGAAACATACCACAAGACAAGATAACACTGTCAATGCCGAAATCACTTCTGATAATTAACATTAATCAGTTTCATTTTCACTCTAAAAAAGCTTTAGTGGCTGTTGTGTTCCGCTTCTCATCATCGCGCAAAATTCCTCGTAGTTGATTTTCCCATCCTGTACAAATTACAAACTAGTAACTTCCTATATCCGATTTACAAAGGACAATAATTACAGAAAACGAATTCATATTGTAAACTTACATTATCAGTGTCCACCTCCGAAATTATTTCCTTGATCGTGGCATCGTCCCCCATACCATATTCCTTCATAGCACTTTCCAGTTCATCTCTCGTGATATAACTGATCGAGTGTAAGGAGTATCGCAAATTAATTAAACCACATAGAAACATGATCCCTTATTTCAAAGTTTGTGTCATCTCAAGTCATTATTAAAGTAATTAATTCGCCATCATATCTTACCCACTGCTATCCTTGTCGAAAAACTGGAAAGCACCAAATAGATTCTCGTCCCTTTCAAGCTTATGTCTGTGCATTGTGGCCGTGATGAATTCAATGTAGTCGATTGTCCCATTACCATCCACATCAGCCTGGTTTTAATTATATACCACAAATAGTTGAAAATGGAAAAGAGCCATCAAATCTCTAATAATTAAAAACGAGACTTGCCCAAAATAATAAGAGCGTGCTGTGGTAATATATAGTATTTTACTTACTGCCTCCATAAGTTGTATTACTTCAGCTTCCGAGAGTTTGGAGCCGAGCCGAGCCAAACCGGTTTTAAGTTCTTCATACGTGATTGTGCCACTATTATCCGTATCCATATTCGCAAACATTGCTTTAAGACCTTTGATTTCTTCTTCAGATAAACTTTGAGCAATAACCTGCACGAATTTTCACGTTATAATAATAATTATAATTATAATTATAATTGTAATTATAATTATAATAATTACAAAATACCTTTAGAGCAAGTTTCTTTAGCTTATTCATTGCTCTGAACTGCTTCATCCTAGAGAGAACCGCACTATCTATCGGCTTGTCGGGTGCTTGTCCCTTAATCCAAGGGTGCTCTGTTTTAGACGACCACAAAAAGATGTCCAGGTTTAGTTATTAAGACAAATGGCTATAAAGATCAAATAAAATAATTATTGGGACGATTACAAAAAAGTACCCTAAAGATGTGGACTGATAACACAACAAAAAATCATAAATTTCGAAAATGCAAAAGATTACACCCTAAGTTTGATAGTATTAAAACTGAGGGCTAGATGAAATAATTCTTTCTCGACCTAGAGAGTACTCATTGAAATTAACCCATTATTTTTAGTATAATGCTTTTCGAGGTGTAATCCACAACATAAATATAGAAATAAAACCAAATACAAGTTGCTTTACGATAAATATTCAGCTGAAATGATTCAACAAGAAATCTCATGAAAGCATAAAATACTTAACACACGAAATCAAACTCGGGTCATTATAAAGCATAATCCCCGTCCAAGAGAAGAAAAGATTACCGAGTACTTGGGCAGAAGTAATTCTCTTTTTCGGGTCTTTGTTCAACATTTTCTTAACAAGCTCTTTTGCACTATTAGATATCGAAGGCCAAGGCTGGCTATCAAAATCCAGTTCCTCATTCAATATAGCATCAAATATGCCCTTTTCGGTTTCTACGCGCACACAATAATACATACCAAAAACAAATTAGTCGGGAATTAGATTACGAGAAAAAACATCAAATTAAAATGTGAAAATTTATTGGTCTTACCAGCCCAAAATGGAGGCACGCCGCTTAGAAGGATATACAAAATAACACCGGCACTCACGGTACACCTTACCTGTAATTAAAAACAGACGAATAAAGTTTGTCATAAGATTTCAATATTTAGCATGTACTTTTTCCAATGTTTTGCCATTCAATGCACTTCTATAGGCAAGTAAGCTATTTGAAAAAAAAAATTGTTAGGGTCAAAATAAATGAACTGAAACACGAAAAACTAACACGCCATTTTACTACGAGAGAAAATAGAAAGTGCATAATAGCGATGAGCCCTTCTTTGTTTGAAGCGAAGTACTTAACGAGTAAGCACAATGCAGATACGGGTAACACCTTTACGGTTTACCTTATAAACATTAACAACCTCATACATACAGAATAGTACTAAGATGATAAGATCGAGAAAATCCTCCGACCCGAAAGCCAGATGTTAATAGAATACTAAAAAACACTAGAAGCACGAATCACAAACACACCTTCCAGTAAACACACCTTCCGGTAAACTGCTACTATCAAATCATCATAAACAACTTTAGAAAACAGATACAATTTCTAAGGAATCGCAGCCATACACATGCCGAATCTCCAATTTTCTTACAAAAACTGAGAAAGTGGCCACTCCAAAAGCCATAACACACACATAAAAAAGAGAGGCACAAACCTTCCTCAATAAAAACAGAAAGCCCGAAATCCGTAGCCTTCAATGTGGCCTTGTCGGTATTACTCGAGAGCAAGAAATTCTCGGGCTTAAGATCCCTATGCATCACCCCCATGAAGTGGCAATGATGGACAACGTTCACAATCTGCCTACAAAGATCGGATGCGGCCTTTTCTGTGTAATGCCCCTGAGCTATGATACTGTCAAACAGCTCTCCGCCCCTGCAAACCTCCATGACCAAGTGCACAGAAAGCCTGTCCTCATAAGCCCCTTTGAATTCCACGATATTCGGCTGCCCGCTGAGGTGCTGCATGATATCGACTTCCCTCTTCATATCTTCTCTGTCCCCCTTGCTCACGAGCTTCCTCTTGAGGATCGACTTGCAGGCGTACTGGTTTCCGGACGAGATCTCGGTGCAGGAATAGGTCACCCCGAATTGCCCCCTGCCCAATTCCTTCCCCACCGTGTATTTTGACTTCACCTCCTCGAAGGGCTTTCCTAGAATGTTGTTGGGCTCGAGATGGGGTTTTTGGGGAGATGGGTTCGGCGGCGGATGGCGGTTGATTTCCGGCGGCGGGGTTTGGGGTGGAGGGGTAGGGGGCTTTGGGTTGTTTTGAGGGGTTTGGTGTTCTGATCTGAAGCCATTGGCGTCTGGGCTCATGTATTTGTTCTTGCTGAAACAGCCACCCATGTTCGATTGAAGAGATTGTAACTTTACGAGAAAGAGAGAAAGAAAAATTGAAGATTGGTTTGGGGATTAGAGGATGGTGAAATCAAATTATAGACTTCTCTTCTCTGTTGTTGACTTCAGAGACCTGTTCTCCTTCCTTTTTTTATCTCACTCGTTTTCGCCTTTTTTTTTTACCGCGTTATGTTTATTACTCGTTTTTGCCTCTCTTTTTTTAATTAATTGAGTTAATATTGAAAAAAATCAAAAAATAAAATAAGGTGTCAATAAATTAAATAATTAAATTCATTCATTATTGGTAAGTTTTTTTTGTAGTATCACAAATTTTAGAAAGAAAAAAAACAATTAGATACGATTTTCTTAAATAATTTAATAAGTATTATAAATCCGAATTTGTTATTGTAAAACAGTAGTATATTGACGTCATCGTTAACAAACTTTTCGCATGAATGATAATGAATGATATATAAGCTATATTGAGGCCGAGTGAGAACTGCACAAGGGTGGGGTGGGCCTCAACTCCTACAAATTTCTGCAGATATCGATCTATCCCCCTTTCTACAAAATAAATTTAATATTTTTGTGTCGAGAAGATTGAACCCCAATTTTAGTATGTAGATTTTCGATAGGTAGAACAATTGGCGCTAGAAGGAGAGGGGTTAAATTTACTTTAACTCCCCTCCTTTTAGCCCAATTGTTTTGGGCCAATTATTAAATTTTATTTTAGTAATTTTTTCATAATTTTTGTACATTATTTATCATATGTATTGAATGGACAAAAAAAATCAAACGTTGACCACCTACGACCATTAATCTGGGACAGAGTAGTACTTCTTTTGACAAGTATTAGCCACGTGCACATGACATGTATAAGACATGCATTGGATCAAAAATATCACTAAAAACCTCTCCAAGCACCTAATAATCCTCTAGTTATTATTATATGCAGAAAGCCTCTATATTTAATATGTGATGATTAATTATTTTGGTGATGTGAGTATCCCCGATTAATTAGCATATGTTGTGATTTTTTAAATTTTTTTAAATTTATTTTATTTTTTAGCTTAAAATAAAATTTTATTTAATGTTTTGATAAAAAAGTTGAATTTTGTTTTTTAACTTTATTATGAAAAAATCTCAAACAATAACATTTTTTTAAATTTAAGTGTTAAACCAATATTTATTTGAAACCATTTGAATATTGTATTATCTTACCACATTTCCTTTTATAATTTTAAAAGTCGAATTGAAAATTAATTATTAAAGAAATGTTGTACTATATATATATCACAATATTTTTTTATTTAAATAAGTTAGATGTCAATTTCGAAAAGTCAATTTAGGAGAGAGTAATGAATATAAAATCCTAAAACGTTCATGTTCCACTTTTCCTTAAAAAGGGCATTGAAATATACTTTTACCAAACACTTAACGTGCAATATTAATACAAAGGAAACATGAATATCATGGAAAACAATCCTTATGGCCATAGATTATTAGATTTTGTTGTTAATATGTCTTTAGCTTCACACAGCACACATTGAACACATTATTTGGAAAAATAAAAAAACACCTAATCGAGGTTCTTAACTTTATCGGGTGGGATGTAAATCGAGGGATGTATTCGAGTAACGGACATCTGTGTGAGAGAGCTAACATGTCTCACCTCATATAACAAACTTTATAATATTTCAATAAAAATTTGTCGAACTCGAAGTTCGAACTTTGTCTCGCCAAAGAATTATACCAACATCATCACATGCCTTACCACTCAATTATGCATCTAAGAACTGGGGTATTTATAAGATTGAAATGCATGAATGATGAATGTGCATGTCCATGTGCAAACCTCCCCTCATATCTCAAACTCAGTTTCGTATGGACTAATGATTTTAATTTGACGACGATGTCAATATTCATGAATTGTATGTTAATTGGAGTATTATTGTTTTTGCAATATAAGGGCTTTGGCGCTACAAATTATGGTCACTTAATAATCAAAAACTCTACCTAGCTAGATATGTATATAAACCAAACATCACGTGTGTGTTATGTATATACATGATCAAAATCAAATTATAATGACCGTCGTCATCTTTCGTCTATATATTACTAAAACATTATTTGAACAATTTCATGCGCATTTATATATGAGAATATATATAGTACTACTATACTAATATTATATGTCCCTTTCATAGATTTATAAAAAAAAAGTAGCCCCACTTGAGTATATCACTCAAGGCTCAAGCTCCGCCATTGAAAATGCTTAATTGCTAACCATAATTTCTTCTAATTATATGGTTCATTCTATGCGAACCTAAAGTACTACACTAATTTTATACATGTCCCATGTGTAAATTACTTTTTTTTATCTCAACCACATATTTTATTTTTAACATTTTAATAAATTTACATGTCAATAAATTCATGGGTTAAGGTACTATTGGAGAATATATTCATCCCATTAATATAAGTGTAAAAAATTCTAACTTCTCTACAAGTTCGAGCTTTTAGGTGAAGCGGTTTCTAACATGTACTACACAATTAGGAGAATTAATATAAGAATGTTCATATGGGGCACGTATTCCAAATTTTAACTTCAAAAAAAAGTTAATTTTGGTTTTGTGGTAAGTCGATTTGGAGATTGAAATTACGCCTTCAGCGTAGGATACCAATTTTTCGTGAAATTGGTCTTGAACTCACAGACAGCAGCTTCCGTCAAAGTAAAACACTTCACACAATATGTAGAATAAAAAGTGAAGACAAAGTTATGTAATAGTTTCCATTTCATTGATCACAAAACTTAAACTATTACACTTGTAGAGTATGGTAGGCAAAACGTTTACAAGAAGTTTCCCGAGTGTCGCAACAACTCCCACTAACTTGCAAACTAGCACACGAGTACCTAAAGCTATATCTCCTAGCTCTAATCTTGGCACACGGCGCAAAAGCTACTACACAAACTCGAAGCTCGACTACGATTCTAAAAATCAGATTTCGTTCTCTCAAAATCGTCAAATGATGAAAAACAAATCCATGGGTATTTATAGTAGAGCCGCACATGTGAGAGTGATGACGTGGCACGTTCTCATTCGTCGCATGCTTGGCCTATGTCACATTTCCATGGATGACATCATTATTGTAGAACTTGGATTCTTGAATCTTGGAATCTTGAATCTTTGATTCTTGAATCTTCGAATCTTGAATCTTCAATTTCAAAATCAAACTTCAATTTCAATCTTGACTCCATCGATCTCAATTCTTCATCTTCAATTTCTCGTGAAATTCTCTAAGTGTTGAAGCTTCGAATTTCATCGTCTTCACGGTCGTCGATATTGTTGAAGTTGCAAACTTGGAACAATTCTTCATTTCCTTGAACTGAGTACCTGGTGAAAGAAATCATGTTGTAAGTACTTAGTCTTAAAATCAAAGCAAATGAAACATGAACTACGAAAAATAACATAAGGGACAAAAACCGGCGACTCTAGTCTCCGGAAAAATGACATGGGCATAAGTCGCCGTTTCCATGGTCAGGTACCAAAACCGGCGACCAGCGTCGCTGAAAACCTTGCACGCACCAAAAACGGCGACGCCAGTCGCCGTTTCCACAACACACATAAACGGCGACTCCAGTCGCCGTTTTCTTGTCACACCCAAAACCGGCGACACGAGTCGCCGTTTCCAAAGTTGCAAGGTGAGAGTCCATAGTTCCATAGACGCTGGTTCCATAGTTCCATACTTCCACAGTTCCATAGTTCCATAGTTCCACAGTTCCATAGTTCCACAGTTCCACAGTTCCATAGTTCCACAGTTCCATAGTTCCACAGTTCCACAGTTGCACAGTTGCACAGTTGCACAGTTCCACAGTTCCACAGTTGCACAGTTGCACAGTTCCACAGTTGCACAGTTGCACAGTTGCACAGTTGCACAGTTCCACAGTTGCACAGTTCCACAGTTGCACAGTTGCACAGTTGCACAGTTGCACAGTTCCACAGTTGCACAGTTCCACAGTTCCACAGTTGCACAGTTGCACAGTTGCACAGTTCCACAGTTCCACAGTTGCACAGTTCCACAGTTTCACAGTTCCACAGTTGCACCACAAATGGCGACGCCAGTCGCCGTTTCCATAGTTCACCAAAACCGGAGACTGTAGTCTCCGTTTCCGCAACCCTCACCAAAGCGGCGACTCTTGTCGCCGTTTCCGCACTTCGCCAAAAACGGCGACTCTGATCGCCGTTTCCATGCACGACCAAAAGTGGAGACTCTAGTCTCCATTTTTGTGTAGTCTCCACTTTTGGAGTCTCCACTTTTGTGTAGTCTCCACTTTTGTGTAGTCTCCACTTTTGTGTAGTCTCCACTTTTGGAGTCTCCACTTTTGTGTAGTCTCCACTTTTGTGTAGTCTCCACTTTTGGAGTCTCTACTTTTGTGTAGTCTCCACTTTTGTATAGTCTCCACTTTTGGAGTCTCCACTTTTGTGTAGTCTCCACTTTTGTGTAGTCTCCACTTTTGGAGTCTCCACTTTTGTGTAGTCTCCACTTTTGTGTAGTCTCCACTTTTGGAGTCTCCACTTTTGGAGTCTCCACTTTTGTGGAAGTCTCCGGAAATTTTACAAGTCTCCGTTTTTGTGGCAGTCTCCGGAATTTTGACAATAGTCGACGGACGGCGCAAGGAACACACAAAGTTGATGCCAAAAAAACTTGTATTTACAATCTCCCCCTTTTTGGTACAACTCTTGTGAAACACATCAATCATGAGTAGACTTGCAAAGCTTAGATTTTGTCGCCAAAACATACTTCGACAATCTCCCCCTTTTTGGCACAACTCATATGAGAGACAATGAGTACAAAGAGATCCAGCAAGTCTCCCCCTCAAGAGATACATCACCTGGTGAAGCACATACATTGAATAGATATGAAAAACCAAAAAAAAAAAAAAAACTTAGTCAAGAGATCGAACATCAACACATCAAAACATCAAAACTTAGTTCATCAAAACAAGATATGAAAAACATGCATGATGGAAAATAGTTCAAGTCTTATGCATGCAACAAGATAATGAAAAACGAAATAGTTCAAGAGTTTATCAAAAACCAGTGATGCAAACTTTTGCTAGATGAGCCAGCACCACCTAACCCTCCCCCTTGATGGGTCATCTGGTGAAGGTAGTCGAAGGTATTGGCATGGACTTCATGCTAGCGTGAGCGTTAACATGCTTGAGGTAACGTCAGTGCAACCTTGAGTAATGTTAGTTACCGGAAGCTGCTACACTCATCTTACGCCTTAAAGATTGAACTCCACGAGATGGTAAACCACGTAGCACAGGATATGAACTACAGAAATGCCAAAACAAAAACAACACATCCCGAGTTAGTCATTCAAGAGTTCAACACACGCAAACATTCAAACACATTTTAGTGGAGATTCGAGGGGTGATATTAGGCAATGAAGAGCAAATATTTTCCCAGAAAAGAGACACTTCCATCATTTTTCCAAAACAAAAATTTCACATGAGGTGAATAGAACTTTGAGTTAATGAAAAATCTCTCATATTAAAAACCGGTGAGATGGACCGAAGTATGTGATAGACATGTTTACTTGTCCTTCGTCTCAGTCACAAGGAAGCAGTCGTGTTTCGTCGAAACATATTGGCAGAGTTAGCACCGCACAAGAGATTTTAATTCATGAATGCAAGGTGAACACTTAAGGCACTCCGATCAGGAACTAGCTTTACTTCAATCAGAGGGGAGCCGGGGTAACCGGCGTCCTCCAGACGAGTTTTTTAGCTTTAAATGAAATGCAACAGACACTCATTACAGCAGTCAGAGGGGAGCAAGGTTCACTTGCGTCCTCCAAAGTGTGATAGGAGAGTGTCTTAAAGATTAGCGCCCATGTACAACCTTTCGAAGAGGGGAGCCGGGGTAACCGGCGTCCTCCGTTACTTGGCTTTATGGATCTATGCAAATGAAGCGAGGAGTTTAAGCCATGTTCACATGTTCGCATTCAGCGGAATAAATACTCTTGTGTCCAAAGACTAAAAGCGGCCTCGAATCCATGTTTGTCTGACTAGACTAATCCACGACGATTCCGAGTGCGTATTCAGAAGTAAAGAAACTACTCTTTCAGACTTCAAAAATTTTCCGTGAACTCTTAGAGAGAACACATGCAGAGAGAATTTCTTAGTTTCTTAAATCTCTCAAAGTCAAGAGGTTTGGTAAAGATGTCAGCGAGCTGTTTTTCCGTTGAAATATGCTGTAGACTGACTATATCACGATCAACCAAATCTCTAATGAAATGATGTCGAATGTCGATGTGTTTAGTTCTTGAGTGCTGGACAGGATTTTCGCTGATTTTGATAGCACTCTGGTTATCACAATACAACACTAATGGAGCACTCTCAAGGAGATAGTCATTCAGCATCTGTTTCAACCAAAGTAGTTGAGTGCAGCAACTTCCAGCCGCAACGTATTCCGACTCGGCAGTGGACAGTGCGATACAGTTTTGCTTGCGACTATGCCAAGACACAATGTTATTGCCAAGGAAGCAACAGCAGCCAGAGGTACTCTTTCGTTCGTCCGTGTCCGTCGCCCAGTCGGCATCAGAAAAGCCGACAAGATTGGATAAAGTGTCGCGCGCATACCACAGACCTAGCTGAGAAGTTCCAGAGATGTAGCGGAGAATCCGTTTCACAGCTCTTAGATGGTCCTCCTTTGGATCAGCTTGGTACCTGGCACACATACAAACACTAAACATAATGTCAGGACGAGTGGCAGTTAAATAAAGTAAACTCCCAATCATGGAACGATAAAGAGTTTGGTTTACACTCCGACTTTTCGTTGACGTCGACAAGCGTTCCGTAGTTGCCATGGGAGTGTTAGCTGGCTTGGCATGATGCATTTCAAACCTCTCAACCATGTTTTTAGCATACTTACTTTGAGATACAAATATCTCATTTGGTTGTTGAGAAATCTGAAGGCCAAGAAATTTGTGCAACTCCCCCTCAAGGCTCATCTGAAATGTCGAGGACATAGCTTCTGTGAATGAAGTCACGAGTTTGGAACAAGTCCCTCCGAAGACAATGTCGTCAACGTAAATTTGGGCAACAATCATGTGTTTGCCATCTCGCTTGATGAACAGAGTTTTGTCCACCGATCCACGCTCAAAGCCGAATTTTAGAAGAAAGTCCGTGAGACAGCCGTACCAGGCGCGAGGCGCTTGTTTTAAGCCATATAGAGCTTTGTGAAGCTTGTAGACATGATTTGGCTTATTCGGATCCTCAAAACCCTTAGGTTGGGCAACGTAGACCTCTTCTTCCAAGACACCGTTCAAGAAGGCAGCTTTGACGTCCATCTGTCTGAGTTTGATGCCAAGATGGCATGCAATAGCAATTAAGAGTCTGATGGACTCAATTCGTGCGACCGGAGCAAAAGTTTCATCAAAATCGATGCCTTCCACTTGGGCATATCCTTGGGCAACAAGACGAGCTTTGTTTCGGACAACTTGGTTATGCTCATCTGTTTTATTCTTAAAAATCCATTTAGTTCCAACAACGTTGATATTAGAGGTTCTAGGAACTAAGGACCAAACATTATTCCGGGTGAACTCATTCAACTCTTCTTGCATGGCCATGATCCAAAAATCATCTTGCATGGCTTCCTTGTAATTTTTCGGCTCATTTTCGGAGAGAAAGCAAGTGATGCCGATTTCATTACACACTGCTGAAGTACATATGTTGTAGAGTTCGTCGGGAGAATTCATTTGTTTCTTTGAGCGTGTGGTTCGCTCATTCAAGCTTCCGATCATTTGGTTCGGTGGATGACGTTTTTGAATATGACCAGGTGCTTCTCTTGGAGCGTCAGCTGGGTTTTCAACTTGATCATCATCGTCATCCTCAGTTGCCGAAGTGTCATCATTTCGGTTGCTAGACTCTCCAACTTCAGGTGAAGTATTAGGAGTAACATTTTCAGAAGTCACAGTTGTGGGTGTTGAAGGAAAAGTTCGAACTTCAAGAATTCCTTCCTGAACCCAATCAGCCTCTGCATCTTTTCCAAGAAAGTCTTGTTCATCAAAGTTGATGTTCACAGTCTCGATGACTTTCCTAGTCCGAAGATTGTAGGCACGGTAGGCATGACTATTTTGGCTATAGCCAACGAAAATTCCACGATCAGCTTTGGCTTCAAATTTCTTTAGAGGATCACGATCCTTCAAAATATAGCAAGTACAGCCAAAGACACGAAAGTGTGCCACCGAAGGTTTCTTGCCATTGACAAGTTCATAGGCAGTAGCAGTAGTGCCAGATCGAATACTTATTCGATTCAAAATGTAGCCAGCTGTAGAGACGGCTTCTGCCCAAAAAGTTCGAGCAAGATTTTTCGAGATTAACATCACGCGCGCCATCTCTTGCAGTGTTCGGTTCTTACGTTCGGCAATCCCATTTTGTTGTGGCGTTTTTGGGGCCGAGTATTCGTGATGGATTCCCTTCAGCATACAGAATTCATTGAAGCTAGAATTTTCAAATTCTGTTCCATGATCACTTCGGATCCTTTTCACCTTAGCTTCATGATTTGTTCTTATCCATTTCACTATCCCTTTGAAAGCATTGAACGTTTCGTCCTTGGATGCCAGAAATCTTGTCCAAGTATATCTAGAAAAATCATCGACAACAACCAACACATATTCTTTCTTAGCTATGCTCTTCACCTCCATTGGACCCATCAAGTCCATATGTAGAAGTTCGAAGGGAGCAGAAGTACTCATGAGTGTCGGAAGTGCTGGATGAGGAGTTCTCGTTAACTTGCCCTTCTGACAGTCGCCACACACTCTTTTCTCAATTTTGGGGAGTTGAGAGATTCCTCGAACGATCTCCCCCTTAACCAATTTGCTCAAATTTCGAGTGCTGGTATGGCCAAGTCGTTGATGCCACAAATCAACTTCATCAGGGACGGTCACAGAAAAACAGCTATACTCAGTTGTATAGCAATTATTTTTGGCTCGTGGACCTTCCATTATACACTTTCCTTCACCATCAAAAACTCTGCACGATTCCTTATCAAAACTCACGTTCAGTCCTTCATCACACAGTTGACTGATGGAAATCAGGTTAGCAACAAGTCCTTTTACATGGACTACATTTCTGATAGGAGGTAGTCCTTTGATTTGTAGAGTCCCCTTTCCCTTTACGACGCCTTTTGCTCCCCCTCCAAACACTACGGGAGCTCCAGTCATAGGCTCGTAATTTTTCAGAAACTTTTTCGTGCCAGTCATATGGCGGGAACAGCCACTATCAAAATACCAAATTCCTTTGGTTCCAGTCTCAGATGCGTTAAGTGCGACATTGCAGAAAATGAGTTCTCTTGGTTGCCAACAATTTTTGGAGTTAGAGTTAAGTTCAACTTTACTCTTTTGAGACTTAGGCACCCATATCTTTTTGTCATTCAAGTTTTGGACATTTCTCTCAGCCACAGTCTTCAGAATTTTAGAAATGGGTTTCTTTATGTCCTTAGCAACCTCAACTTTCTTCTTATCAAAATTTTGTGACTTTGTTTGAACTCTCGTGTTCAAATTTTTCTCAACACTCAGCTTTTGAGAATTCCGTGATTTTTCACTCTTTGTCATCAATTCACAGTTCATGTCAGCTTTAAGTTTGTAGCAAAAAGGTCTTATGTGTCCAAGCACATTGCAGTAGTGACAGACATATTCTCGTCGTTGACGAGTTTCAACTTTCACAGGTGTCTTGACAGAACCGGATTTAGATTGTGAGTGTCCTACATTCGGCTTAACACTCTGAGTTTTGTTCAACTTTTTCAACAAAGTTTTCTCATATGGAAGAATACCACGAGGATGTTTCACGATATTCCTTGGAAATTGATATGTCTCAGATTTAGAGTTCGAAGTCGAAACTGACCTTTGAGGTTTAGATTCAGGAGACTTAACAATCTTTTTCCCTTCAGCAATCTCTTTTCGTTTCAATATTTCAGACTCAGCTTTAAGTTCATCCTCTGGTTGATCATTTGATGCTTTGACGAAGGTCACATCTTTCTTCTCAGGTGTAGAGTAAATAGATTCAAACACTTTTTGAAATCCAAGTCCATAGCGATTAGGATTCATGTACGAAGCAGCATTGTCAAACACCGAAGAATTTGTGTTCATCTTTTTCAACAGCTCATCAGTCATCTGAAGTTTTTCTTTCAAAACATAGCACTCTTTATCTGTCATAGCAAGATCAGTTTGAGTCTTCAAAAGTGATGATTTCAGGTCATCGTTCTCAGAGTCAGAGTTTTTGAAAAGAATGTGAAGTTTCTTAACTTCGGACGTTTCCTTCTTCAACGAAGTCTTCAGTTTTGAGTTTTCAGAACTCAACCTCTCACACACTACTCTCAATTCGACAACTTCTTTGTAGTGTTTATGTTTTTCTTCGAAAAGGTCATCAAACTTGCTTCTAAGTATGGTTAGAGAGTTGTTCAACCTCTTCTTCTCGTCCGTTGTCTCTTCAACTGAGTTTTTCAACTCAACAACTTCATCATACATCTTTCGGTTAGCAGTCGTGAGTTCGTTACAAGAATCTGTAAGAACTTTCAAAGACACTTCCAGAGTGCTATTCTCAGTGATAGCAGTGTCATGTAAAGTTTTGAGTTCAGAAAGACTCTCTCTTAGAGTGAGTAACTCAACACATGCGTCTTCAGCTTGAGACACTTCAGATGTCATAACAATCTCATCAGTCTCAGACACGGATTCAACATCCGAGAAAATATCATCATCACAGAAGTTTCGGTTTGCTGAGGCAACACGAAAAATATTGTCAGCAGTTGCAGTGTCCTTCAGAAAACCATCAAAAACAAAGTTTTCAACCTCCACATTTTCAAGGTCGAAATTTTCACCAAAAGTGACAACTAGAGCGTTGTCCTCATCATTATCTGAATCATCATTCTCAGATTCCTCACTTTCTGAGATCACATTTTCATCATCAATTACAACATAGCTCACTGGCAGTTTCTTTTTGCGATGCAAGTTGGGACACTCATTCTTGACATGTCCAAATCCCTTACATTCGAAGCACTGCATTTTAGAAACATCCTTGCTAGCTGAAGAATATGGAGAAAGTTTTGTCTCCTTAAATTTTTTGTCAGTGAATGAAGTTTGATTTCGGTTGTCTGAGTTTCTCTGAAAAGAGTTAGAATTTTTCTGAAACTTCCGAAAATTTCGGGCACGATTCTTTCTCTTAAATTCTTGCTTCACAAGGTACGTGACAATTTCAGTCAGTGCAGCAAGTTTATCAGAATTATTTGAGTTCATCAAACGTTCAATTTCCTCTGCTTCATCATCATCAGATTCATCTACATCAGCTGAGAAACTACATTCAGACTTTTCATTTCTCGAAGGAGTTTTTTGCGGTTTCGAACTTCTTGAGCTCTTACCTTTTTCAGAGATTTTTAGAGCAGTCATCGGCTCATAAACGAGAGACATTTCAGGGTTGCTACGCACTTTTAAAGTCAAGTCATAGTTTCTCAAATCAGCCATTAAGTCTGCATAGTCCCATGTCTGATTCTTTTCTTCTCGTGCTTCAAGAGTTAGCACTTTACTTTCGAACCGAGAACTTAGACTATGAAGAGTTTTCTCATAAATCATGACGGCAGGAAAAGTTTTCTCATGATTTTGTCTAAGTACTCATTTATGTCTTCATCTTCTCTCATACGGAGTTGATGGAACTGAGCAGTGATAGTTCGAATTTTAGAGCGCTTCACGGCCTTACTTCCTTCGCATGTTCTCTGAAGAGTTTCCCATGCGTCTTTCGCTGAAGTGCAATTTTTCACCAGTTGGTACATACTTAGTTCCAACCATTCACAAATAAGAAGTAGAGCCTTGCTATTCGCAGTAGACAAATCATGCTCTTCTCTAGTCCAGTTGCGTTCAGGTTTGGGAATTCTTACTCCATCGGCATCTTCAGTATACGGACACACCCAACCTTCCAAGACAGCCATCCATGCACGAGAGTCATGGCCTTTAATTCTAGCAGAAACTTTAGCTTTCCAGTTAGAGTAGTTCTGATGAGTAAGCATAATCGGTTTCTGAACAAACATTGGCGACTCCATTATAGCGGAAATATGAAGTCAAGTAACGGATCACGTCTTATACGTATGACGTCCCGCTCTGATACCAATTGAAATTACGCCTTCAGCGTAGGATACCAATTTTTCGTGAAATTGGTCTTGAACTCACAGACAGCAGCTTCCGTCAAAGTAAAACACTTCACACAATATGTAGAATAAAAAGTGAAGACAAAGTTATGTAATAGTTTCCATTTCATTGATCACAAAACTTAAACTATTACACTTGTAGAGTATGGTAGGCAAAACGTTTACAAGAAGTTTCCCGAGTGTCGCAACAACTCCCACTAACTTGCAAACTAGCACACGAGTACCTAAAGCTATATCTCCTAGCTCTAATCTTGGCACACGGCGCAAAAGCTACTACACAAACTCGAAGCTCGACTACGATTCTAAAAATCAGATTTCGTTCTCTCAAAATCGTCAAATGATGAAAAACAAATCCATGGGTATTTATAGTAGAGCCGCACATGTGAGAGTGATGACGTGGCACGTTCTCATTCGTCGCATGCTTGGCCTATGTCACATTTCCATGGATGACATCATTATTGTAGAACTTGGATTCTTGAATCTTGGAATCTTGAATCTTTGATTCTTGAATCTTCGAATCTTGAATCTTCAATTTCAAAATCAAACTTCAATTTCAATCTTGACTCCATCGATCTCAATTCTTCATCTTCAATTTCTCGTGAAATTCTCTAAGTGTTGAAGCTTCGAATTTCATCGTCTTCACGGTCGTCGATATTGTTGAAGTTGCAAACTTGGAACAATTCTTCATTTCCTTGAACTGAGTACCTGGTGAAAGAAATCATGTTGTAAGTACTTAGTCTTAAAATCAAAGCAAATGAAACATGAACTACGAAAAATAACATAAGGGACAAAAACCGGCGACTCTAGTCTCCGGAAAAATGACATGGGCATAAGTCGCCGTTTCCATGGTCAGGTACCAAAACCGGCGACCAGCGTCGCTGAAAACCTTGCACGCACCAAAAACGGCGACGCCAGTCGCCGTTTCCACAACACACATAAACGGCGACTCCAGTCGCCGTTTTCTTGTCACACCCAAAACCGGCGACACGAGTCGCCGTTTCCAAAGTTGCAAGTAGAGCTGTGACTTGGGCCGGGTCGGGCCGGCCCGGCCCAGCCCATCGGACCACCTCAATATCTTGGGCCCAGCCCAGCCCGGCCCGAAAAATTCGGGCCTGGGATTTATGAGCCCAGCCCAGCCCATGCTGGGCTACCGGGCCACCGGGCCATTTTGGCCCGTTATTTTAAAAATAATAAAATAAATATTTATTATTAAAAATTAATATTTTTTATATTTTAAATTTAAATTCATTATTAAACTTATTAAAATTGTAAAATAATTGTATAATAAAATTTATATTAATAAATATAAGCAAATTTATACAAAAATAATAAAAATAACTATAATAATAGTTAAAATAAGTAATTAAAACAATATAATGTTAAAAAAAATATTAAAAATTAAAAATATTAAAATTTTTAAAAAAAATTAAAAAAAATCGGGTCGGCCCAGCCCATCGGGCCAAACTCGGGTCTAGCCCATTTGGCCCGCCAGCCCATCGGGCCGGGCCAAATAGGCCCGGGATTTTTTGGGCTGCTAATTCTTTGGCCCAGCCTGACCCATTGGTCGGGCTGGCTAGGCCGGCCCATCGGGCCGGGCTGAAATTCCCACCTCTAGTTGCAAGGTGAGAGTCCATAGTTCCATAGACGCTGGTTCCATAGTTCCATACTTCCACAGTTCCACAGTTCCATAGTTCCACAGTTCCATAGTTCCACAGTTCCACAGTTCCACAGTTCCAAAGTTCCACAGTTCCATAGTTCCACAGTTCCATAGTTCCACAGTTCCACAGTTGCACAGTTGCACAGTTGCACAGTTCCACAGTTGCACAGTTGCACAGTTGCACAGTTCCACAGTTGCACAGTTGCACAGTTGCACAGTTCCACAGTTGCACAGTTCCACAGTTGCACAGTTGCACAGTTGCACAGTTGCACAGTTCCACAGTTCCACAGTTGCACAGTTCCACAGTTGCACAGTTCCACAGTTGCACAGTTCCACAGTTGCACCACAAATGGCGACGCCAGTCGCCGTTTCCATAGTTCACCAAAACCGGAGACTGTAGTCTCCGTTTCCGCAACCCTCACCAAAGCGGCGACTCTTGTCGCCGTTTCCGCACTTCTCCAAAAACGGCGACTCTGATCGCCGTTTCCATGCACGACCAAAAGTGGAGACTCTAGTCTCCATTTTTGTGTAGTCTCCACTTTTGGAGTCTCCACTTTTGTGTAGTCTCCACTTTTGTGTAGTCTCCACTTTTGTGTAGTCTCCACTTTTGGAGTCTCCACTTTTGTGTAGTCTCCACTTTTGTGTAGTCTCCACTTTTGGAGTCTCTACTTTTGTGTAGTCTCCACTTTTGTATAGTCTCCACTTTTGTGTAGTCTCCACTTTTGTGTAGTCTCCACTTTTGGAGTCTCCACTTTTGTGTAGTCTCCACTTTTGTGTAGTCTCCACTTTTGGAGTCTCCACTTTTGGAGTCTCCACTTTTGTGGAAGTCTCCGGAAATTTGACAAGTCTCCGTTTTTGTGGCAGTCTCCGAAATTTTGACAATAGTCGACGGACGGCGCAAGGAACACACAAAGTTGATGCCAAAAAAACTTGTATTTACAGAGATGCCTGGTTATTAAATACTACTAGAAATTGTATGAAAATATGTTGATCTCTATTATTTGCACGTTTAATTTAAACCAAATTAATTAAAAAAATTACGTACTCCATGCATGTTGTTAGAAAAAAAAACATTCAATATTCTTTTTTTAGGTTGCTTGTAGTTCAAAAAGAATCATTAAGTAATTTGTAATGCATTTGGGCGATGTCGGGTATGTCCGTCATATTGCATCACTCTATCGGATTAGTATGATATTGTCCGTTTTAAGCAAAACTCTCACGATTTTTTTTGCTTTGAAACTTTTTTCCAAAAGACTTCATACTAATAGAGTGGAGAGTCTCATTTTGTGAAATATACTTCATTTCCGATGTGAGACTTGACTTTTGTACTTAACGGGTGATATATAAAACTCTTTGTTGATCGATGTTAATTAAGACAAGAGAAGGAGGGGTGAAAGTTGTACCACATGCAACTCGATCTAATTGAGAGTCTCATGCGTGTGACATGAAATTGGATATCCTTGTTTATAAGTAATCTAAGCAAAGAGTCCTTGGGAGGCTGCTGTTATGTGCATGTTAAACTATATATGTGATGCTTTCTCATGCTAATAAGATTCTGTAACACAAATTATTTCCATTAAATTAAAAATTTATACTTCTATAGTAAAAAAATAAAAAATAAAATGGTTTTTAATTCAAGTGAGACTAATTAATCACACGCGCTACGAGAGCGCTTTGGTTGATCTACTAAAAAATCAAAGTACGATACCAAAGGAATTATTTGGTGTACGCGCATACCACATAAATTTGATGAAATAGTGTACCTAAACCAATAACTATTTGACATGTGGCAATTTAAAAAATAGATGATGATTCTTATATTTTTAAGAATCCATTAACATTAACGTGAAATAAATAACATTAAATAAAAATAAATTAAAAATACCTAAAACTAAAACCTAAATAGGATTAATTTTTTTTCTCTCCATTCACAGAACTAAGCAATTTAACGGCGAGTGATATCGGCGTGCATCGCTCATCCCGTCGTAACCATCGTCCTCGTCGTCCACTACCACGCTTTTTTTAAACACGGCGAGATTGTCATTGAGTTTACGATTATACCCCCTTCAACTTCAAGTCGGCCGGGGCCTCTCTTTTTTCATCGACGATCACGCTCACCGGGTTGAATCGGACGGTCCTTTGGGTCGACCCGCCCCGCATCCTCTCCCTCAACCCGGGCGAGTTTTTGCTAAGGCACGACCTCGAATACGAAGAGGCCGACGAGCACGCCGACGTCGATGATTGAAATCGATCTTTCACACCACTGTCGCCTGGTTTTCACGTCGTCGTCCACTGAAAATCTAATGGATCCAGAACCAGAACCGACGAGCACGCCGACGCCGAAACAACTCGCCGTTAAATTGCTTAGTTACTTCTGTGAGTGCAGAGATAAAAAATTACACCTATTTAGGTTTTACTTTTAGGTGTTTTTTATTTTTATTTTTATTTATAATATTATTTATTTCACGTTAATGTTAGTGAAGAGTTAAAAATATAAGAGCATCTTCAATGGAGATGTATTTCTACCTCTCATAAAAAAATGCGGTAGAAGCCATTGGAGATGCGATGACGTGTTAAAGTTAGAAGTTCCTAAAACATCTGCCATCTGGGGTAGAAGAACTTCTACCCGGGTAGAGGTAATTATATTATTATTTTATTATTATTATTTACCATTATTAATTTATTATTATTATTTAAATTATTAATTAACAAAATTAATACTGTCATTGTAATTTTTAATTTAACGGATTATTATTTATTTTATATAAAAATTATTTAAAAATAAGAATTTTGAAATAGATTAAATTTTAATTTATTTTTTATTTTAACGAATTATTCTATTTTATATAAAAATTAATACAAAATAAAAAATTTCAAATAGTTAAATTTTTAGCGTTAAAAATTACTTATATAAAAATTAATTAAAAATAAGAATTTTGAATATATAAAAATTATTTAAAATTAAGAATATTAAAATAGATTAAATTTTAACTTATTTTGTATTTTAACGAATTATTCTATTTTATATAAAAATTAATACAAAATAAAATAAATTGAATAGTTAAATTTTTTGCGTTAAAAATTATTTATATAAAAATTAATTAAAAATAAGAATTTGAAATAGTTAAATTTTTAGCGTTAGAAATTATTTTTTATTTTATATAAAATTTAATTAAAAATAAAAATTTTGAAATAGTTAAAATTTTAAAATCAGTATATCCTTTATTATTCTATAAATATTAAATAAAAAATAAAAAAATAAGTTAGTGGTGAGACTTTTGTAGGTAGTACCATTGGACGAGGTAGAAGTTTTTTTAGGTAGAAATAAAAAAAGTATGAGTTGGCGCATACGGGGTCTACTCCTCACCTAAAAGTTGAAACTACCATTGGAGATGCTCTAAGAATCGTAGTCATCTCATTTACAAATTGCCACATGTCAGATAGTTATTGGTTTGGGTACACCATTTCATCAAATTTATGTGGTATGCCGGTACAAAGAATAATTCCTCTACCATAACAATATAAAAAAGAAATTGAAAGAAGCATTCAGCCAATTAGTGATAGACATGTGTGCGTATTTCGGTCCAACAATGCTACTCCCACCCTCCATTCCATACCATAGTACACCAATGAATGTATACTTCCCTTCCAATTATTTATAGGGTACACCTCTATGTTCTTCTAACTAATTATGCATATTTTTTAAAAAAAATATATATATATATATTATTTTAAAATTCATTTTTTTTACATACTTTTCAAATTTTACCTATATGATTCGTAGCCTTGTATGGTTCTTTGATAATTTTGTTAATTATCTGATCGATCGACATTCTAAATTTTATTCAATTGATTTAATTATGACAACTGTTTTGCGTACAAAAATACAAATAAAATCACCAAACCAATATAAATATACAAATATAATTAGTTTTTGTCCCCTAACCATGAGATCACATGCATGGGAATCACTCGACGCATAGCAGCTCAGATTCTGATTCTTAAACATAAATCCATAAATATATACTTCAATATGAATTCTCTAAAATATAAAATTTGAATCATTAAATCATTAATCAATTCCAAGGTTCACTTGTTTTTAATTTTCTTGATACAACATGAGCGTGTGATCCACGCGTTAGTTATTCATGGCCTAAATGTTTTTTTTAAAGAGAATTTACAGTGTCGTGCTGAATCTTCTCATTCATTCTCACCGTGTGCACATTATATAATAACTTTTCTACTTGTGTTGTCCTTTTATGAATAGATCAAATTCAGACAAAATGAAACCCAAATTCAAATGAAATGCTGGTGGGCCAGCCCCAATATACAATCCAACATTATATACAATTATTTATATAAATATAAATATATAAGTAAGCACACCCACAACATCAGCCATAGCAGTGCACTCAACATATAAATTAGTAAGTTGCTACCATCATTAGTATATAATCATCGTTAATTACAATGGCCGCCATCTATTTTTGGCTCCGCCGGGAATAAGATTCCGGCGATCGAATCAACACCGTCGTTCGTTTATCGTAAGATATTATACACACATGAAATCAATGGCGGCCAAGGGTCCAAAACTAACCACGAGTCGGAGCGAGCTTCTTTTGGGAAGCTTCGGGTACAGTACTCATTACCGCCAGGGGTCCGGTGACGGATCTCCCGAGCTCCGGGAAGACGAGGTCTGGTCAATGGCCGACGACGCGCCCGCCAGGGAGTGGAACAGCCACTCCTCCGGCGGCGAGTGGAGCGCACGCGCCTCCAGCGAGAGCGTCCGTCCGCTTCCGCCAGCCGACCACCGCCGCCGCCGCCAAGTGGGCGGGCTGTCGCTGGCCTTTGAAGACAGCGAAGCGTGCGACGGGCCTAACATGCGGAGGATCGTGCACCAATTCCGCGCGCCGGAGTCTCCACGTGGACGGTACGTGGCCACGTCAGCGCCGGTCAACATTTCGGATTGGTCAAAGATGCATCGAGTCGACTCGGTCGAGTCACTCCATGACTCGGATGACGGTTTGAACGAAGAGTCTTTGGAGGTAGTTCCCCCGCATGAGTATCTGGCGCGTAGCCGGAAAATGGCGGCTAACTCGGTGTTTGAGGGAGTCGGGCGGACGCTCAAAGGAAGGGACTTGAGCCGGGTTCGCGATGCGGTTTGGAGTCAGACCGGGTTTTATGGATAATTAATCTTCACCTATATATTGTACTCCTATACTAATATATGGGTTAAACAATTGTATTTAAAATTAAAAAAATGTGTACATGCTAATTGCTATTGGAGCACCGTTAATCAAACTCTCTCTATACTCTATACTTAGTAATTAATTAATTTACATATTGTATGGTTTAATTGATTGTTAACATATAATTAAATTCTGGTGGAAATGAATAATACAAAAGTCTTTTTTGTAAAGATCAATTTTATATAAAAAAAATATATATGAAAATATAGCACAACACATAAAGAAAAAGTCCTACCGCATTACTAACAGCCTAACTCTCCGAACATAATGTACAAAAAATATAAAAGTTCTTCCACGAATTATTGCTAGATCATATACTACGTCCTTAATTATTAATATTGTTTTTTTTTTGTTAAAGGTCAATCACATAGAAAAAATAAAAAGTATAATACAGTACTGCGCATAGGAATGGAACTCCACCGCATCACAGAGCTAACAGGCTAGCTCTCCAACCCACCAACCATAAACACATATAGCACTAAAAGTACAAACACAATCACCAGGCTATATGCCATACCCTCTTCAATGCCCGTGCTTGAAGAGAATCAGGGAGTCGTAACGAGAGTATCCTCTCTCGTATGATAGAGATCGCCTGAGATGCCACCACTCCAGGCGAAACCGACCGAGCCTCATATATCCTCGTGTTCCTCTCGAGCCAAATATAATAGATCAGAGCAGCGAGAAGTCCACGATACGCACAAGATATCAAATGCCTCCCACGCCATCGACTAGAAGCCCGTAAAACAGCACTATGCCAACCTCCATTATTAATATTGTTGATTTGTTGTTATTACTCCTACTATCATTTACTAAGTTTTGTCTTTATAATCTACCAACCGTTGCTATTAAAAAACAAATTAAATTTATTTAATACTCCGCGTTCCCGCCCCCACATGGCTAATTAAAATACTACAATAGTATTTAAACAGTACGTACTAAGTAAAACTTTTATAAATTAATAACGTTAGTAAACTCTCTAAATTAATAAAAAAAATTGGATCTTGATCTTTTAAATGAAAAAAAAATACTCGATAAATTAGTAATCTATCCAAATTAATAAAATTTTACTAAAAACTATTAATTTATAAAAGTTTTACTTTATTTTGTAATACTTTTTTAATATCTTTATTGTTTGTCAGCATTTTTGTAAATTTTTAAAATATTGATTAATAGTTTTGAGAGTGAAGGAGTAATATATATTGCACAAACAAAAAAAATTGTGTTTGAACATAAAAATTAAAAAATATATATATATATATATATATATATATATATATATATATTTATTTTTCAAGTAAAACATCAAGAATATAAATATATTTTTAAATTAATAAAATAAATATAATTGTTATTAAAATATTTAAAGGTAATTGAGAAGGTAAATGTAATATTAACTTTTAAATTGAAATTTTAAGAATACATATTTTTCTTTTATGGAAAGTGTATCTTGATGAGAATAAAAAAGTACTACTGTGCATGTATTGTTTTGAGACATGAATATCCTTGGCAATGATTTTTTTTGTTGTTTTTGTTGTTTATTGCAACTTGCAACTGGCGACTGGCGAGTAATGGAGTATAGTAATGGACCTATTTTATTTATAAGGGTTAAAGCCCAATTGCAAGGCCCACAAAAGAGATGAGTGGTGTGGGGCCGCATAGAGCATCTATTAGTCCTTTTCAATGGGCTCACGACTGCTCAGACCACTACTTGTTTTTATTCAATTTTATTAACTATTGAGTCGGAGTACTATTTTCTTTAAATAGATATTACACAATAATAAATTTGTTTAATTTTTTTTTATATTTTTACTTTAAAACAAAATTTACCTATACTTTATCTATTTATTTTTTCAATTTTATTCACAATTAATATACTTTTTAATTTTATTCACAGTTAATATACTTTTTAATTTAAAAATATATTTGTATCATTTATTTTTTGATCAAAAATTAACATTTTTCTTAATTTTCGTAAAAAAAGATCATATATTTAAGAAATGAAGGAAGTATTTAATTCCCCATAATTGAATACAGTAATTGTTAATTTGTTATACGATCAAATACTGCTCATTCTAAAAGCTAACACAAATGCAGGTCGAGTCAATGATTCGACTATATTTCACACGTCATTTTAGACCGGAGAGAAGGACATATTTAGAGCGCACAATGGGTGATGAATAAAGTATGATCACCAGCCAGGCCCAATAAGTCTTTCAGCCCATTTCGAATATTCAGTCTTTCACTACCACAATCCACAAGTCACAACACAACACCTAAGCAGTAATTAAGAACTTCCATTGACATCGTCATCAATAAAATGTGAAAATCTGGCGACATACGCCCTCCCAGAAATCATAATAAATCTGGATTTCTTTTCAAGGCTCCGATAACATCCTCAAGTACAGTATAACCTCAGAGCCCACGACCGAGAGCTTTGTAATGGGCTTTTTGTTTCTGGTCTATTGGATCGGGTGACGCTGGGAAGATGCTCGTTTAGGAGGCAGCTTCCGCAAAATGTACAAGACTAGAGCTGAAGGAACAATCTCAACCACCTGTTTTTGCATGAATTATTGTACGTCGGAATGTTATATTATATGACACCCACAAAAATTCAGAAAACACTTGCCACAGATTTAAAGAGAGTTAATACCGTGTAAAATATTAAATTCAAAACCGGATGGTCCAGTACGTCGAGTGAAGCTTCCGAATCAAAAGCTGAAAGCCCTACCTGCAGTATTGGGCAGATTAAAAAGTTTTGAAGAAAAACTTGTGTCAGAAGGAGGGCTACTTATCTTCAGATCAATCACCAAAGCCAAAGAAGAGTGATAATTAAGAACCCCTTCGACATAATCTTAAATCAAATAAAAAAGTCAAAAGATCAATTTGAAAGCCTTACCACGAAGCACCTTATAAGGAAACAAGTGAAGCATATAGCCGTCACATATCCAACCTGTAATTACAGTCCCGTCATTTCACACAAATCAATTGAAGTAAAAGCAACAGATTTGTTATTATCAAATATCATAGGAAGGCACAAACCTCGTGAAGTTTCTTTCTCCTCCCTTTAGATTCAATTGGAAATTGTCTCAGCATGTAAAATAACCTGTCGGCCAATGAAAAATGATCAGAGATTATTGTGCACAAGATTAAAAACTAATATTGCTTTAGATGACAAGAGAAAAAAAAAAACTTCCGTAGCTCACCTTCCTCCATATACCAAAAACCCTAAAGCAGCTATGAATGATACCACTGCATAGATCGAATGTCACATACCAATATCTCAGGTTAATTAAAAAAAATCATTAAAAATATATATTGAGTGAGAAAGGTATATTCGAAATGAATAGGAGAACTGGGATTAACCTCCAATAAATATTTTTCCGATGGATTCTACAGCACTGGTGTCATTTATCACAAGGTAGACCCAGATACAGATCTGAAATTGCAGATTTTAATCATCCATTCAACTTTCAAAATATCATGTCTTTCAAGTCGGTGAACCAGTAGGACGTGAAAAAATAAATTATAATACTTCCAAGAAAGCATGATATATCAATTTATAGTTATGCATCAAATATTTATTGTTATAATTTGTTCCACTGGGATTGCTATGCACCGCCAACAAGCCAGGTAAGGTAGTTAAGATGGAGAAACCAAAAAAATGGGGTGGGGGACGGGGGAGCCATATCAAACTAGGATAAGGTTTGGGATTATCCCAGAAATTCTATAAAGGCGTATACTGTATCTGGATACAGTTTCACAGCACTGACCACCAGACAAAACTACAACAAAAATTCAATAAAATAATAAACGAACCTGTATGAAGTAAATTACACCATTGATTGCCACATAGAAAGGTCTCAGTTTATCGATCGGCAGACTTCTGGCCTAACCAATGACATGGATGAAACTCAGTAATCACATTTCACAAAATGACATTCACAGCACACAAGCATCTGGAATTATATACACACCTCAACATGTAGAGCAGACAGTCAGACACAACTCACTTAAGAATGCTTATTTTTAAACAGTTTTTTTATCATACCTGATGATATATCTCTGCCCAGAAAAGGACCAGAAGTGTATACGTAGAGAAGAATAGCAGCCCAGGAAAGTCCAGAATTATCAAGGTCAGAGCCTGATTCATTTTACATAAAAAAGTGAGAAAAAAAAAATAGAAAATCTAACATGATCAGAGAATAGAATTTATAATTGACATGATGATGGCATAAATTTTCAACGACTGTTTACAATAGTAACCTCACCAAAATCCACAGCACTATGCGACAGACACAAAATAAGTAATTAATAGACAATCTAAACATATCAGAGAGTAGAATTTTCACTCTATGAGTAGGAATGTAGGATGAAACACAGCAAAGATAAAACAGGATTACGGTAGACATTTGATAAGGTGAATCTTACCTTTGTGTGCAAAAGAAATACTTGCTTATGAAACCCAAACACAACGGCACGCCCTGCAATTGAATATGGATGTTAAATTAACGCAAATGGCTAGAAACATAAATACGGAATATTTGACAGTTGTTCTCAATAATACCTCCATTCACAATAAAGTTCATCAGGTGGAAAACCTTCTGAGTAGTCCATCCGAATTCAGGCACCCTTCTTTCAATCCTAATCAGTTGAACCTGCACAACATGAATGCACCCTTCAGTTTGAAAGGCTACCTTAATCAATAGAATGTTCTCAAACGGCAGATGCTTTGATGCTGAAATAACTCAACTGGGCAAGGGAATTTAGGAGGAAAAAAACTCGACAAGCTCATTGGTTTGTTTTATTTATAAGTTTTTCTTATTCAAAATTCAGAAAGTAAATACAAGCCCTATGAAAATCCAGAAAAAAAACACTTCACTGCTTATCCACAAAACCCACTATCTTAACCTAAATCGATTTTTCCAGTATTTAATTCTAACAATTTCCAGACTATAACAGACTTCGATTTATCATAAACCTAAGCCCAGCAGCTCAAAAAAGGAGCTAAAAAAAACTCAGCTAACGAGCTCATAAGTACACGGAAAACTCAAATCGATATATTCCCAACGGCGTTGATTGTAAACGGTAACAGAAAACGGACTCACAAGAGCAACAGAGGAAACGAAGGCATAAACGGCGCAGAGCGTGAAGAATATTCCGTCCTGCCATTCGGTAGACTCGTTGATGTCGTTCCACCAGCCGGCGGAGAGTCCAGCGTAAGTCGCCGTGAAGTTCAGTGACATCCTCGTCATTGCAATTCAGGTATCCCCTTCTCCCTCTCCCTTCCTGTTCAACGGTTAAACGACAAAATTGTTTAGCTGTTTTTTTATACCTACACACAATTTTTATTTTTATTATTTTTATATTAAACCAAACGTGGAGATCAAATCGAAGATGGAAAGGGAGGAGAAAAAAACTCACAAATACGAAAAGGGAGCGTGGGGAGAACAGTTGTTTAAACAAAAAAAAGACCTCGATATAACCTAAGGCTAAATTAATAAGAAAATTATAAAAAAAAAATCAAATACAATAATTAATTTGAATTTTGCTGTATGACAAAAATCTCATTGTAGGTATTGAAATTTGTTTAGTAAAAAAAATGTTGTGCATATGAATGTTGTTTTGTCGCTTAAAAAATTCTCTAACTTTTTATGACGAAGTTAAAAAAATATGCGGTTAAAAAATAAGATTAGACCTAGATTTTTGTAAGAAAATATTAAACTGATAAATATTTATTAAGGTTTTCACCGAGTAATATAAACACTTTATACAAGAAGTATTTATTTATTTACTTTAAAACATAATTTTACACTTACTTAATTTATATATATTTTAAACTATTTTATATTGTAGTAGTAAAAAAATAAAAAAATTAACAGTTTCCTTATTTTCATTGCACATGAAAGTGTAAATATTGAAACGAAACAGTAGCAGTACTATTTTTTCCTTAATAGAGATTGTGTACATTTGATAAAACAAGTATAAATCTATATTAGCTGACTGACTGAACACCGAGGATCCGTGGCGCAATGGTAGCGCGTCTGACTCCAGATCAGAAGGTTGCGTGTTCGATTCACGTCGGGTTCAAAATCCCGATCACTCGGATCATTTTTTTTATTTGGTTCGTCCGATTTAACCCTTTTAACCCCAACACTCGGATCATTTTTTAGTTTTATTTTTGGGTTACATTTACGCACTCCTCTTCACCTACAATCTTTAAACCCTAATCAGACCCCAAATCTAAACCCTAGCTCCAAAAATCCAGAAGAGACAATGGCGTTTCGCAGGCAGCTCCGATCACTGTCACTTGATGGCAATCGCCGCCTTTTTTCTTCTTCAATCCTAAGCCCGGACTCCAAAACCCCACTCACCAGCAAAGAGAAATCTCGGGCCGCGCTCTCCCTCCTACGCTTTGAAAAAAACCCGGAACGCATCCTCGATATCTGCCGCGCCGCCGCCCTCACCCCCGATTCGCACCTGGATCGCACCGCCTACTCCAAGGCCATGTTCAAGCTCAAAGAATCCCATTACTACGAGGGCATTCGGAGCTTCATCAACGACTCCCTGACCCGACCCGATCTCAAATCCGAACGCTCCTTTTCGCATTTCATCGTCCTCTACGGCCAGGCGGGTCTCGTCAAGGACGCAGTCAAGCTGTTCGACGAAATGCCTGACCGTGGCGTCCCGAACGGCGTCAAAGCCTTGAACTCGCTGCTCTATTCCTGCATCCTAGCTGGGGAATACGGAGAGATGAAAAGGGTATTCTCGGAATTTCCCAAGAAGTACGGCCTGGAGCCGGACCTGGACACGTACAACTCCGTCTTGAAGGGTTTCTGCGAGTCGGGCAGCGCTAACTCGGCCCACTCTATATTAGCCGAGATGGACAAGAAGGGGATCAAGCCTAACGCCACCACCTTTTCCACTGTGATTGCAGGTTTCTATAAAGAGGAGAAATTAAGTGATGTGGAGGCTATGATGATTTTGATGAAGAAATACGGAATGCGTCCTAATCTCGGAATCCACAATGTCCAGATACAGAGCTTGTGTAAGCTCAAGAGGTCAGACGAGGCCAGGAAATTATTGGATGGGATGTTTGCTAAAGGTATGAAGCCGAATTGCGTGACGTATGGGCATTTGATTTACGGGTTCTGCAAGGAAGGGAAGTTGGACGTGGCAATGAGTTTGTACAAGGAGATGGTTACTGACAAGAAGTTGAAGCCGGAAGCTGACTGTTATTTTACTCTGGTTTACTACTTGTGTCAGGGAAGGGATTTTGAGACCGCCTTGAGTGTCTGTAAGGAGTGCATGGGGAAGAAGGGTTGGGTGCCGAATTTCACGATCATGAAGTCGCTTGTGGATGGGCTTGTTAGTGTTGGGAAGGTTGATGAGGCTAAGGAAATCATTGGAGTTGTGAAGGAGAAGTTCTCGAGGAATGCGGAGAAGTGGAGTGAGATTGAGGATGGGTTGGCCAAGTAGCGAGTACTGCACATGGTATTGCTAATCGAAAAGTTTTATTGGTTCTTGAGTTATTATCTGCTTTATGAACTTTTATTCTACTTGGTTCATCTTTACCGGACTATCTACATTAGGTTAGGTTTGTTTTCTGTTGGTTATTTATAAACCTGTTTTGAGAATGGCGAGAGATGAAAAGCCTATCTATAATGTAGTTTTATTCACTTGATATATGTAAGAATAAATCATTGGAATGGCCGTTGAGTTTATGTTTTAATGGTAGACGGTGTTTGGAATGTCTTATAACCGGGGTCTATAGAAGTTATCAGAAACTGTAGATTGGTTGTTGCGAAGAGTGTCTACATTAACTCGTGCTAAAAGACGTGAGTCGGGATATTTGGCTTGGTTCGTGTTTAGTTGTGTAGCTAATTTATAAAATTGTTATTGTTAGACAGGTTTGTGTGTGGTTGAGTTTGTATTTCTGTGTCTGCTCAGGTGGCTCATATTGTTATTGCGAGCATTAGTTAGATATTTGCCACCTTGATAGAGCTGCAAACAAGTCAAATCGAGCATTATCGATCTCGAGCCAGAATTGCTTTGTTTTAGCAGTGTTAGGGTCTGAGACTCTGGCCTGACAAACTGAGAAAATTGTCGCTTGAGCTCGACTCGACAAATTGCTCAAGTTTGGATCTAGTTTTTTGTTCATTACATATACGGAGTATGATATATCCAAACTCTTGGTATTATTTAAAATTTGTTATTAGATGCTTGTTGAGCTCAATGTCTCTTTAGCAAAGTGCTCAAGCCTGACTTGTTTGTGAGCTCAAGTATTGGAGTCGAGGTTTGTTGCGTAGAGCTGCTCGTGAGCGGTTCGACAGCCCAACTTGCTTGCTTCCCTACACCACCTCTTGTCTGCATACTTATTTGCATTAACCTAAGCTCAAGTCACATGGAACAATGATGACAAATTAAAATCACTTTGAAGCAGCTTATATGTCTTCAAATTTCAAATTGTTGAAGCTTGACATCAAATTTAGAGTCTGTTTAACTGGTTTTGAAATCGTCGGTTCTTTAAATTCTACTGTTATCAGACACAGTAATTTGACGACCAAATTTAGCTGATGAGAGTAACTCATGTCATGATCATTAGATTCATAATCTAAATCTAACCAAATAAGAGAATATACCATGCATTCTCAAAACACAAAAAAAAATAAAAAATAAAATAGAACTCCAAACGTGGTATCTTGTTATTAAGCTACCTGAAAAGTAGTTGTTCCCATGATTAACGGTCCCGCTTCATCTTCTTAAAATCATTCGTTCAAACTTCAATCTAAATTAAATTTGTTCTTTCCATCTCCAAGTGCCCCTTCTTTCAAGGACAATTCTGTATTACAATTTCTTTAATGATTGCTGTTTTCATTTCTTTCCCTTTTTCTTTTTTCTTTCTTTCAAATTAACATCTTTTAAAATATGATGACTAGAAAACATCCAGATTTGTGAGAAGGGGAAATCTTACCGGAAGAAAAAAAAGATTCATATTGTTAGGAGATGAGATTTCTGTCCTGTTGCAGGATTAAAAGAACCGACACGATGAAAAGAACTTCTTTGAAAACATCCAGAAGCTCCCTCCATGAAGTTAATGGAACCAAGGGTTACAACAATGGTGATGCCTTATCGGCTATCGCAAGAAGCGTATCGATGAATACGGGTGATCAGACTAATTGCCAATTAATATCATGATTTGTTTTTTTTGTTTTCTTTTTGAGAAAAAAATATCGATTGTGGTTCGTATTATGCAGGTGGCGGGAATCAACGGATGTTAGACGCGGGCGTATTAAGGCAGGGTTCGGGAAATCCAGCCGAGGTGTTCACATTCCGAGAAGTTGCGAGCGCAACCGAGACTTTCAATCCCGAGCTGCTCATCGGCGAGGGTGGGTTCGGAAGGGTCTACAAGGGACGCCTCAAGAAAACAAATCAAGTAGTCAAAATCTCTATTTATTTTTATTTTTTTTGCTTTCATGGGAGGTAAAATATAGAGTATGTTTTTATTTGGTTGTTCTGTTTTTTTGTTTTCAGATAGTGGCTGTGAAGCAACTGGATAGAAATGGGGTTCAAGGGAATAGAGAATTTATCGCAGAGGTTTCGACTTTGAGCCTCGTTGATCATCCGAATCTTGTCCATCTGATCGGATATTGCGCCGATGGCCGACAGAGGATACTTGTTTACGAATTCATGCACAATGGAACCTTAGAAGACCATCTTTTTGGTAAACCAACTCACAATTGATTCTATTTCAGATTTTGTAATTTTTAAACGTAACAAGTTGTGAATTATTTCCCTAACAGATTTACCTCCAAACAAGAAGCCTTTGGATTGGCACGATAGGATGAAGATTGTTAGAGGAGCGGCTCGGGGGCTCGAGTACCTGCACGACACGGCGAACCCACCAATCATATTCCGGGATTTCAAGCCGTCGAACATTCTGCTGGATGAGGATTTCAATCCCAAGCTGTCCGATTTCGGATTTACCAAGTTGGGCCCCACCGGAGAGCAAGAGCACGTCTCGACCAGAGTGGTCGGAAGTTACGGCTACTGCGCGCCGGAGTACGCTCGATCGGGGAAGCTGACGGCGAAATGCGACGTCTATAGTTTCGGAGTGGTGTTTCTTGAGGTCATTTCAGGAAGAAGAGCTATGGACAACACGAAACCACGCGATGAGGAGAATCTCGTTGCTTGGGTTAGTTACAAACTTACTATTAGACCGTCTTTTGGTTAGACATGCATATATAAAACAATCGTATATACTTTGCAGGCGAAGCCACTTTTCAAGGATAGAAATAAGTTTGGGTTGATGGCGGACCCGTTGTTGGAAGGGAAGTACCCTGAGAAGAGTCTCCATCAGGCTCTGGCGGTGGCGGCAATGTGTCTCCAGGAGGAAGCCGCCACGAGGCCCCTTATCGGAGATGTCGTTACTGCCCTTGAGTTTTTAGCCATCGCCTCAGCGGATGAAGATGCCGGTGAATCCGACACTTGATTAGGCGGCATTTAATTAGATTATATAGTAGTTTGTGTGATTGCTTAGACTACATATAGCATATTGCCATGTAGAATCAATGTACAATGTGTGAATTGTGTATGTATGTGACTGAATTTTGTAAATTGGGTTTTTGTTTTTTTTATACATTACCATTATTGATTTGGTCAGAGTATTGTCTAAAATGTTTGAACACAAATGAAATCAGCAAGAATATGCTGCAGGCCTTGATTTTCTTTCAGATGATCTTTTTTTTTTTCGTGAGTCGAGTCGTGGACTTCTCCCGTTCTCTGTTCTTTCTCCTCCACGACGATTCAATTTGTTTCGTGAGAAGGGATCCGACAGTGCCAACCTCAGATGGAGCCTTCCATGCAATGCCATGCATGTGGATAGATATCATGAAAGTTGATTGTGAGTTGCAGCGGCTTTGTTATTGTATAGCATATAATGTTCCATGTTGGTGTAATTACATAGGAAAATATACTACTCCAGTATCCATTATTTAAGGCTTTAGGATTAACGTAATTATTGGTTGGTTTTCAGCTGTCTTTGCCTTTTGTAAGAGACGTTTGAAATAGTACAGCACTACATGGTCTTGATTTAAAACAAATTCTAATTTTTTTCAAGAAAAATTAAGCAAGAACGTGTGTGCATGTGTTTTGAATCTTTTGATACTTCCTGCAACTAATATTAACCATTTTATTCACAACGTAGCTGCAGTAATAAATTCATTTCATTAAATCATACAACCACCGGTGGTACAAACACGAAAAGAATGAAACACTAAAACGGACAATAAAGTGTTTCTTACTCATAGTCACACTTTTTTATTTTCAATATACTCTATTTAACTCAGTATCAATTGTTATATTTTTCTTTTGGAGGTGCCGAAGATCATACTCTATTTAAATAAATAATTATTTTATTTTTTTATTTTTTAAAACCCTATATTTATTCTAACACACTGACACAGTAATGAGCAGTGGTCCACTGAAATGGGCACAGGCCTTTAAAAAAAAGAAAATGGATCCAAGCGGACGGCCCAACAGCCTTCCTCTCCTATGTCCATCAATTCATTATAGCATTATTGACTCATCAATTCACATTCATTTCTTTCTTCAGACATTGTCGATCTCCAGTCTCCACACCTAAGGCTAAGGTCAGGGTCCCCTAAATTACACACACAGACACACATAGTAGTTTTTGTTGAATTTTTATTTTGTTCATCACAAATATCTACTACCTATCTACATCGACAAAATCACAAAAACAAATTTGTATTAATACGACATTTGCCTAGCTCGCACATATATAACCCATACAATACGCATGATGACATCCCAAACATTTAAAAAAAAAAAAACACAATACATACGAGTATTAAACAAAAATGTACGTAGTGAAGCAGGAGTAGTAGTAGTAGTAGTATATTAATATCACTGGATGAATTGAATCCGTTGGTGTTGGGTTTGATCGATCCGCATTAACTCCGGGGCAGAATTACTGCTTTGAGCGGATCCTTCATGACCACAGTAAATGCAAACGTCTCTGTCGGGTCGGGCGGGCTGCCCGGAATCGGGGCCCACTTGAACGCCTGCACCATCCTCGCCAGCAGTAAATTCGAGTGCAAAACCCCCAGGCTCCACGCCGGGCAGATTCTCCTCCCTGCCCCAAACGGCAGCATTTTGACCCCCCTCATCCCCGTTATGTCCACGTCAACCCCGTCCCCCGTCAGAAACCTCTCCGGCCGGAATTCCGACGGCTCTTCCCACAGCTCTGGATCCTCCGTCAGCCACGCCGTGTAGAACTCCACGTAGGCGTCCGCCGGAATCGTGTACCCGCCTAGCTCGATCTCTTTCGTAGCTGCATGCATGCATGCATGCAGAGTATTAATTGTTTTTTACGCAAAATTTGATTTAGTAAAATTACGATAATGACCCTAGCTACCTGCATGCGAGAGAAGGAAATGGCTGGGCGGGTGCCTTCTGAATGTCTCCTTGACTATAGCTCCTAAATACGGCATTTTCTCGACGTCGCTTTCGTTGACGACCCCGTCGGGGCCCACGCACCCCACGATCTCCTTGTGCAGCCGCTCTTGGATTTCTTGGTTTTGGACCAAGTGGAGCAACGACCACTCGAGGGTGGTGGCGCTCGTGTCGGTGCCGGCGTTGATGGCCTCCGAGCAGAGGGTCACCATCTCCTCTTCGGTCAGCTTGCCTCTGCCCGGAAGCTCGAGCTCGAACAACGAGTCTATGTAGGCCGCCCCGAGCGGGCTGGCCATTGCCGGAGCCGTCGGGCAACTCGAGTCTCCTCCGCTCTCTACGAACGCCTTTCGATCTCTGATCAGAGGAACCAAACACTCCAATTGCTTTTTCCGAAGCTCTTTCGCCTTCCTCACCTGCATCGAGGATCGACGAATTTACTAAATTGCCCCACGTTTTTATTTCAAATAATTTAACCAAAATGTGTGACTTACGATAATTTCTTTTTAAATTAAAGAGACCAGTACATTGTTTGGGATATTCTACTATAAAAGCAAAATTTAAATAAAAATATAGTACATATATTTTTCTATATAGTTAACTTAGAGAATTTTATTTAGATTTTAAGTACAATTAGAATATTTTATTATATAAATAATTAACATTTGATAAAATTAATCTATTTTTATAAAAACATGTTAAATAATAGTCCGTCTCTACTAATTAGTAATAATTTGGTGTTTTAAACCTTACCAAACAACTCCTTTACATAGCTGTTCTTTGAATTGAAGTGTGTTGATTACTTATAAATTTTAATATAAAATTATAGTTATTAATATATCCTTATGCATTTAGAGTCTGGATACAAAGAATGGAAAAACACACCAAACACGAACCACAAATGTAGGTAAATCGAAATCAAGTCACCTGACGGCGGAAGAGCGGGGTGAGGAGGGGCAAGAAGTCGGGCAGCTGAGGTGCGGTCATGAGCATGACGTCTTTGAGGACGCTCTCGATGACCTTGATGCGGTCCTCGGAGATCTTGACCCCGAAGCAGAGGCAGATGAGGATGCTGCATATCGTCAGCCGGCAGTTAGCCATCACCTCCACGTGGCCGTCGCGGGAGGCGTCCTCCCGGAGCCGCCGCATGTGGTTCGCCATGGCCCACGTCCGGATCCACCCGCACTGCCTGATCCGGGCCGGGTTGATCAGCTCCGTCACGAAGTTGCGGCGGAGGGAGCGCCAGAGCGGGCCGTAGCGGGCCGAGTTGATGGCGCATTTTCCCACGCTGAAGATGAGGCGGATGGGGGAGTCGTCGGGCCGGCTCGCGAAGACCGGGCCCTTCTGGACGAGGGCCTCGTGGGTCAGATCGGAGCTCGTGATGATTACGAGGGTGCGCTGGCCCATCTGCATGGTGAAGATCGGGCCGTACTTTTTACGTAGGTCGCGGACTACGAAGATGAACGGCCGCCGCTCGAGGACGACTTGGAGGAGGTTTCCGACGAGCGGCCAACCCGGCGGGCCTGGCGGGAGGTTTTTGGCTGCGGCGCCGCTGCGGGTGTTTGACGACCAGTACCGCCACCACAGGCGGAGGAATATTGCCGCCAAGAATAGTAGTAAAATGTCTACCAATTCAATCATCATTATTATTATTATTATTAATGTTTGTATTCTTTTTCTTTAAGGGCTTGAGAAATGTAGACGGCATTTGCAGAGCAAAGATCGATGGTTATAAAGGAAAAAGACAGGGGTGGGTGAAAAGTTTTATTATTTGTATTTTTATTTTATTTTTTTAATCTAGCTAGCTGCCAACTGGGTGTATTAACTCGTTTGTCAAAAGTATTTACAATGGCTTGCGAATAAATAAATACGGAGAGTCCCAAGAGCATAGCCGAGTGGTAAGGCCTGTGATGATGTGAGTGTAATTCTTCGGCGACGCAGGGTTCGAATCTTGGGACAAATTTTCATTGAAATATTATGAAGGTTTGTCCTGGGGTTCGACCTGTTGGCTCTCTCGCACAGGTGTCTGCTACTCGGACACATTCTTCCATTTACATCCTACCCGATCGAGGTCCCTCGATCAGGTAGGGGTGGAGTTTCTCGTCTCTCCTCCTTATCAAAAAAAAAAATAAATAAATACGGAGTACTCTGGAACTATACATTTCTGCCAAACGCGTAGATGTTTTTGTCCAAAACTATTTACACTTGTTAATATTCAAGGTAAAAAAGCTTTAAACCCCCACGGCTGTAAAAATTGCAGTTTATTTTACGATGAAAAAGTATTTTTTTTTTTCTAAATGAAATATTGTTTCCCTTGAATTTGGAGTATTGAAAGTAAAATTATGCCAATTCGAAACAACGGAATCATGAGGAAGGAACATATAAGTTTGGATGAATGTATTTCTTATTTGTACTTTAATTTATGTTTTGATGGATCATTGTTAATTAAACAATGTTAATTGATGGTCCAATTAATCCGATTGTATATGGTACAAGTGTACAACATTTGAATGTACATTTTATACCTAAAAATCTGTACCCGTTTTAGGGATGACATGATAAATAAATGCATACATACACATATATAGAAATTAGATTGACCAAGAATGCATGGCTCTTTTAATTAATTTCATCAAATGCACTTCAATTCGAGTTGGTGTTTTTTCGTTGTGCAAAATTACTTGTTATAATTTTCATGCTGCTTAAGAACAGGATTAGGTCATCATGTTGTTAACTAATAACTAATACTCAACTCGATTCGACTCGATCACCTATATCTTGCAGTTTGAACGAGCTCGACAAATGTTACACAGTCCCGACCCAATATTACATAGGCTCAACACTAATAACGAAATTTCATTAATTATAATTCCATCATTGAATGGTGAAAAGGTTCTTTGTAATAGATTAGTGAACCCTACCTCATGTGGTATCTATTGTAAAACAAATATAGACAAAACGTCTATTCATCGTTGTTTATGTGGAAATTTTAATAAATTTCAATACTATTCCGTATTAATTAAGTTCCCAACAAGTCCAAATTATTTAGAAAAACAAAGTACCCTTAATTTTGAATTTATTAAAATGGGATGAATTGAAAACAAACATGTCGTGGTTGGAGTTATTTATTCGCTGCGTTTAACTACCCGGTTATTAATTTGGCCTCCGTGGACAGATAGTTGTTGAATTGTTGAATACTGTTGACTTTAACCGACAGTACAATTTCAATGGCTTACAGTCTTACACACAGAAATTCATTGTAGGTGGTTGAGGATGTATGGTAATTTCGAGATAAATAAATTAAAAGGTTGGCTTAATTTCTAAGAAAAAAAAAAAAACTTTGATCAAATGTCCACATTCAACATATGTATGAAGATTATGAGTGACAATTGAGTATGAAATTGGTCCCCAATTAAAATTCGTGCGAATTTTCGACAAAAATGAGTTTAATTTGTTTGAAAATTTAATTAAAAAAAAAAACGAAGTGGAGCAAGCACGTGGCAATGAACACAAATTGGCAGAAGCCATTGAATAAAAGAAGTTACACGTTTGAAGTAGGTTCAACCATTTTCCTTTTTACATAATTTTGTATGCAGTGCATTTAAATGTAATCTTGTGGTAGCTGGTTGGTGGGAAGGTCTGCAAAGTATTCACTGCAAATTCAATTATAAATTACTAATATTATAAAGGTGATGAGGGAATTTTATCTCTGTTTCAACTATATATGTACTGATTGATCTAACTATATATGTACTGATTGATCGATAAGTAAATTAAAAATAATTACTTTTTGAGCAAAATTAAAATGTAAAAATATATTTTTAAATTAAAGTTTCAACTATATATGTACTGATTGATGGGCAAGTATATAAATTAAAAATAATTACTTTTTGAGCAAAAATAAAGTGTAAGAATGTATTTTTAAATTAAAAAAGTAAAATAGTTGTTAGTAAAATTTAAAAAGTAAAGAAAATAAATAAAAATAAAATATTATTTTAAAGTGGAAAAGTAAAATATATAATCATTTTATTTTTAAAAGTATTTATAATTAACTGAGACGTAAAAAGAAAAAAAATGTGTATAAATATTTGAGATAAAAATAATATTATACAAATAGATCAGAGTGACTATGTTGTATAAAACCTATCTTTATACATCATAATCTATTTCCAATTTTACTTGTCATTTATCTATAAGCATCATTACAAGTAACTTCTTCGTCCTTAAATATTATGCACAGAGAAATTTACACCTAAATTAAAATTTTTTATTTTTTATTTTTATGTGTTTTATAATATATATTAAGAGTATAATAACTATTAATGTGTAAGTAATAAAATACTCTATCCACAAATAATAAGTGTCATAACTTTTTTTGGGATATATGGAGTAGTATATATATCGAGGTATTTATATAAGGTGTGAAGTATTTTTCTCGACCAAAAGTCCAACAACAAAGCTTTTACATTCATGCAAGCAAGTATTTGTTCATGAAATTTGGTAATAAAATTATGTATCACTCTAATTCCTAATTAAGGAGTAAGGACTAGGGAGTACCTAATAAGATGAAATGTCTCAAATAATTTACTTTATCCAATAAAATGCATTAGGAGGGTAATAGAGTAATTATACTTTTTATTTAAAAAATTGGCTTATTAGAAGGGCCTTCATTGAAAAACATTGGGCTTATTAGTTTGCGAGCATACCACTATTAAATTATGAAAGCCCAATTCAAAAGGACGCTTTTCACTTTCGGTTTCCAAAGATATCGGCCAAGCTCCGTCGTGTAAAAACACCGATAATTCGCGATGGCAATTGGCGCCGCCGCCGTCGCTTTCTCATCACTCTTCGCCGGCAGTATTATCCCTTCGTTTCTATCCGTCTCCAGTCGTCGCCAGAGTTTATTCACACCTGTCAACTTCGCGCGCACGTTAGCCTCCACGCATTCTTCTTTTAGGAATATCAGCAAACACCTCGTCGTCAATGCCGTAAGCAGAAACCTTAGCTGCGAGCCCCTTGATTCTGCAGATGCTATTACGAATTCTTCATTTTATACTCCCAGAAACAGGTTCTCAACAATTTCCCGCATTACATTTTTTAATCCATTGAGTTTCAGGATGTTTTATTTTTTATTTTTTTAGTTTTTTGCGGAGTTTATACTTTGAAATATGTCAATAGGAAAACGTATTCTCTGGATTCTGTCAATCTACTGAATTCAGTAATGTTCTGAATCAAATAAAACATTTCCTTGATTATATTTGTGTATGTGTTGATTTTTGAATCTATTTTACGAAATGGATGTTTATCACTACTCACTAGGGTCTAGACTAGGGCGATAAACGAACAGAGTGTTTGCTGAAAAGCTCGTGTTTGAAACTTTGAATTCAATTATAGCTCGTTCGTGTTTGTTTATTGAGTTTATAAACACTACATAAAAAATATAGTAGCTTGTTTACCCTGGCTTGTTTATTAAGAGATTGTGTCAAGCTCAATCATACATTTTTGTAAACAAGCTCGATAAATAAGAAAATTAAATTAATAGTTTATGATTAATATAACAAAAGTAATTTGATTCATTTGATAGCAATATTCCTTACTATTCTCTAATTGTTTACAAATGAGACAGTAATAGTATAATAAAAACGATAGTGGGACTGGGAAAGAAAAAAAGGAAAAAGGAAATAAACACGAAAACAAACATGTTCATGAATGTTCACTTTTCACAAACATATTCCAACGTTTAAACTACTTAATGAATCAAGCTGAACATGACCTGAAATCCCTCAACGAAATTTAGTTATGTTCGAACACAAGAATAATAAACGAACAACTCACGAACAAATCCAACTTCAACTATATTCTGTTTGTTTACACCTCTACTTTGTTTTCCAGCTATCCCCCATATGGACGACTTCTTCCTTGTCCCTCTGAAAATGGACCTCCGAGGGTCGAACATATGGCGGTTTCAGAAGGAGCACCAGTTCTTGAGTATATCAGTAATGCTTTGAATCTTCCGCCACTGTAAGCTCCATTTTACCTTCCTTTGGCATATTCGAATGGATTCAATTTAGGTTTGAGACTATTTTGTCTTTGAAGATTTGTTGCAGATCTCATTCATTTCGGAGCTGTGTTTTATGCTCTTGTATGCCCGAACCCACCCCCAACAGCCACACCCGAGCAAATCAAAGATTTTAATAAATATACAGATCCATTGGTTTTAAGAAAAAGATCCTCTATTAAAGGGAAGACATTACGAGAGGCGCAGAAAACTTTCCGCATTACTCGTGTGGATGAGTTTGTTGAGACCGGAACTTACTTACGGGTTCATGTACACCCGAAACGCTTTCCAAGGTACAGTACTCATTACTTTATGCCAAATTAAAATGCAATGGTATGTGACTTCTATAGAACTTACGTGAACAGGTGTTATGAAATTGACTGGAGATCTCGAATAATTGCTGTGGCTGAAAGTTATGTTGTTTTGGACAAACCTGCGGGTACATCAGTACGTGCTTTATTTTATTACTAATGTTGATTCACACTTTTGATCATTAATTGAAATTGATAGTTAATTGACTTAATTCGTATTTTCGTAAAAGTTAAAAAAGTGCTGAAACTGAATATTTCTAGTGATTTAGAAGTTCTGGCTGCTTCAGAAATGAAAGAAAAGAAACACTAGCAGATTTACCATATAACAATATCAAAACTATATTGATAGGTCCGGTATTCATAAGCTCACCAAATTAGTTATTTTAGTTTTCAATGTTCAGAATCCAATTCAAATTTATCAAAAGGACCCGAGTTTATCTATGGTAGATAATGACCTGTTGATCTCAATCATGCTTGCTTACAGCTTAACCAAAAATAAATAAATAATCCGGCCCTTCTCCAGTTCCATGGTTTTCTCGGTAAGAAGAAAATGCCTTAAATTGTGTACCTATCTTTCTTATTTTGTAAAAACAGATGCTCACGTTAGTAAAACTTCACTCAATTTTCTTGGTGAACTATTGACTACAAACACACTCATCCTACGTTGCCGTATTTAGATTGTCATAATGAATTTCTATGAGATTGCGAGGATTAGTCAATGTTTTTTTTTAAAATTCGATCATTAGCAGGGACGGACCCCCAACCTTAAGTTGTGTACCTATCGTTTTTCTTTCGTAAAAGTAGGAACTTTCTGCTCGCTTTTTATGAAACTTCCCACTCATTTTTCTTTTTGAAAGATTGACTGCAAACACGCATCTTGCGTTACTATGTTTAGAATGTCATCATTAATGTCTATAGAAGGCAAAGACTAGTCCATTTTGTTTTTGAAATTTAATCCGTAGCTGTGACGAATCTTGGGGGGGTTGGTAGTGGTCTCACATTTTTTCTTTTTTTGAATTAAAAAAAAGAAGCAATATATTTGGCGCAACTTTTCATAAATTATGCTCCTGTTTTTCATTAACATTGCTACAATTTTTTAGTTTATTTTAAAGTTGATGTTTATTTTCTGAAGTTAATTCTTAAAAATATACCCAATTTTCTCATATTTTCACAAGTATGGTTTGAGCTTTATATATTTGTAATTTTCTACTCAACTTTTATTCTTTGTCTTTTCAAATATGGTTTCCGGAGAGTTTCATTGATAATTTCCTAAGATTATTTACTTAAAAATGCAATTAAAAAGTATATCTTTCATTTTTTTTTAAATCTCAATTCTCAACCAAACTATTTTATGTGGGGTGCAAAACAAAAGTAGTTTGAACCCACATATTCTAAACAATAACAGCTGGAGTATTTAATGGCTAATTTAGCTCAACCTGTGAAGATGTCAGAAATTTTGATATTTTTTTTTATTCAACCCTATTTTATCACTGCCGCCGCCACCCCAAATTAAATTTCTAGGTTTGTCACCAATCTTTAGTGACGGCACATGTTTTATATTACATGCAGTTTTTCTGTAGATTTTGATGGAGCAATTTTGAAGTAGTTCTTGCTTTAACTTTGTGATCAGGTTGGAGGAACCACAGACAATATAGAAGAAAGTTGTGCAACATTTGCTACTCGTGCCTTAGGATTAGAGTATCCATTGAGGACTACCCACCAGATTGATAATTGTACCGAAGGCTGGTGAGCCTTATTATTATATTAACACGAATCTACTTATAGAAGATTAGAGAAACATGGTGTTAATTTTTGATTGTTTGTTTGCAGTGTAGTTCTAGCAAGAACAAAGGAATACTGCTCAGTCTTTCATGGAAAAATAAGGGTTAGTGATAGATTTGAGCGTGCAATCAATTATGTCAGGCGAAGGAAACTAAAAAGCAAAACCTTATGTATACTTATGGTCCTCAGGAGAAAAAGGTTAAGAAGCTTTATCTAGCGCTTGCTGCTGCTCCCGTACCAATCGGAATAATTACCCACTACATGCGTCCGATTAATATTGCACCTCAGGTTATTTCAGGAGGTAATATAAATTGTTAATTGTAGAGGATAAACTGTAGGGTTTTGTTTGGCAAAGAAAATATCACATTGCTGTTGTGGTGCATGCAGATCTCATTGATGGTTGGCGCATGTGCCAACTTGAGGTCTTAGAATGCAAGAAAGTTCCATGGCCAAATAGTATTACTGAAGATAAGAATAACATTGAGGATTGTGGATGGCCTTGTAAAGAATTCGCATACGAGTGTAAAGTCAACCTTTTGACCGGACGGACACATCAGGTAAGGGTCTGGATCCTTTAAGTTTGACCTAATTACAATTTATTTATTTTTTACAAAAACCACCCTTGTGATTTTGTCTTGCATTCACCTCCATCAAAAGTACTTAAAATTTCCAAACTCACCCTCAAATTTATAAATTCATTACAGTTAATAACACATTTTAGTTAACACTGGATCAAACAACTTGGGTCATGAGTTGTAATTGATCGATGTTGTTGATATAGTGGCATAATATGTTTCTTTTTTGCTTGACCAATTTATGTAAAAAAATCCAGATTCGGGTACAATTGGCTGCTTGTGGAGCTCCTCTAGTGGGTGACTCGATGTACATGCCAGCTGCCATTGCTGAATCAAACTGTCCCGAACTGAATCCTTTTGGCAAGAGCAAGAATGTGTATGCCGATGATGATGCTAAAGCCCTAGCTATTGAAGACTGGATTGCACGTCACGGAAAAGAACCGAGTGTTGCCATTGGTCTTCAAGCATGTAAGATTTCATGGGATGATAATGGAGAGCACACTTACGAGGCTGGATCCCCATGGTGGAGGTAATAAATAATACCTTAAACCTTGAGGGGATTCTAGTTACTAGTTAGGTTGTTGGTCGAACAAAACATCAAGCAAATCCTTAGCATCTCGTCTGCTTTGTTCATGTTGCCTCGAGCAAGTTACACAGATGTATGTTCTTAGTTATTTATTCATTCTTGTATTTTGGAGAAATAAAATCTACTTTGAAAGTGTATTTACATTAATGTTTTATTATTATTTGATACAATACTTTATTATTATTACTAGCATTTATCCTTGTCTAAAAAAAGTGTGAAAAAAATATACGTGTAATTTGATTTAATGAAAACCAATAATAAATAGAAAAAGAAGACGTAGCACACGCAAGTTCAGACTGACTACAACCTGCTCTCCCTCTCCTCTGCAACACTCTTTCCATTATTCAAAACCGCGTCTATCTTTCTCTGTAAGTGCCTCTCTCTCGCTCTCTCTGTATATATATTATATTTATCTATATTTTCTGTTGAATCGATCTTCGTTTCCGTCAAATAATATGACGCCGGTCGGTTGAGGTATGTTTTGATCGGAAAAAAATTATGACTGTATGGTGTTCATAATCATGAAATCTGGGTTTACCATTTTTATTTTATTTTAATTTGAAATTAATCTGTAAACCACAATGTGCGTTTCTCATCATCGATTAATTTTTCCTGTTAGGGTTTCGTTTATTGTTCGGAAATAAATTTCCGGATCTGAAATTCCGTTTCATTTTTTCAGTCGCGAGAGGTTCCTGTTCTCCCTGCGCGTGTCCCGATCTCTTCTCCAAAGCCCTAATTTTATCCCCAAAATAATTTTAAAACACACGCACAGTATATCTATATCTCCACAGAAATGGAGGTGAAGCTATGGACCGACAAGCGCGAACGAGAGATGTACGAGAATTTCTCAGAGCTCTTTGCCATCATCAAAGCCACCGAAAAGCTCGAGAGGGCCTACGTCCGTGACATCATCCACCCATCAGAATACGAAACAGAGTGCTACAAGCTCATCGCCCATTTCAAAACCCTAACCTCCACCCTGAAGGACATCGTCCCTAGCCTCGACCGCTTTCACGAGACCTACAAGATGGACTGCCCCTCTGCCCTCAACCGCCTCGTCATCTCCGGTGTCCCCGCCACCGTCGAGCACAGGGTTGCAGCCGCCACATCATCATCTTCCTCGGCCGCCACTGTGGCAGAGTGCGTGCAGAACTTCATCACGGCCATGGACTCGCTGAAGCTGAATATGGTGGCGGTCGATCAGGTCCACCCGTTGTTATCTGATTTGTCGGCCTCACTGAACAAACTCTCGATACTGGGGCCGGACTTTGAGGGGAAAACGAAGATGAAGGAATGGATTGCCAGGCTGGCAAAGATGGGGGCCGCAGATGAGCTGACGGAGCAGCAGGCGAGGCAGCTGCACTTTGACCTGGAGTCGGCGTACAACTCGTTTATGGCGGCGCTGCCGAATGCCGGGATGTGATTTTGGTTGTTTCCGTTTGAAGACAGTGTGTAAATAAGTGAGTATAATCTGCTTTCGTTTTTATCTATGGAGAACACTGGATGTGTGTGTTATAATTGCTTCTGGTTGAATATGGTAGGACTTAGGAGGTTGTTATTTTGGAATATGGTGGAGTTTTTGAATCTTTAATTGATTATAGTATATATATCTTAGAACATACATCACTTTGATAGATTTGATATATAGCTATATTCTGGTTAAAACTCTTGCACTTTGTGTTTTGGTTTGAAGGGAACATAATATTTTGTTCTCTATTGCCATGGTGAAGTTGTTTGTGTGAAAATTGATATTTTGGAGATTTTGCTTTATGTTATGGTGCACTTGGGGACATGTTGTAAAACCAGTTTATGAGTCGGATTCTCATCTAAGTTAAAAGTGGCTGAATCTAACAGACAACTAGGTGGTTCATGAGTACAAATTTTCGCAAATTGTGGATGCTATTTCTATCTCTATTGGCTAATTTCCTGGTATATTCTACATAGTAGTATTATTCTTTAACTGGGAATCCCTGTGATGGAGATTGTGAATTATACGTTTACACCGTGCAGTGGAATGAAATGTTATATTCTCATCTCCTACATCTTCTGCAGAAAGTACAAACATTTACAAAATTATTTTAGATACTTCACAACTTAAATACTACTATAGGATTTCACATTTGCATTGCTCTTCATGTCTGATCTATGTTCCTGTGGATCTTTCTTGAGTTACTTGGATTGGGACTAAATATTGAAACCTCTCTCAAATCTAATTTTCAAATTTAAGGAATGAAATTAAATTGCTCTATCCTATAAAGTCGTTGAGAATGAATCGATGGTTGATCATATCTCACGCAAATAAACTGAATAAAAGTAATTTTAAGCTTAATCTATCTGTTGCTACTATAATATAACATGTCTAATATGTTGTTCTTCATTGTCTGAACTGAGAGAAAATGATAATTAAGTACATAGAGACCTTTAAATTAAATTAACCATTTTTTTGTAACAAACATTCTTCATCCGAGATGAATAGTCACACTCTAATTGTAATTATATAAAAAAAATGACAATAATCTTTGAAGAACATAGAAATGATTACACTCTCATTCTAAATTATAGTAGTACTAAAGAAATAGATCATGTACTGTAACTTTATTTTGAGAAAATGTGTAGTGAGACTGTATCATTTAATTTCCTGCAAAAATAAATGCATTTTCTGATTACAGACTCAACCACCGAGTTTAATGGCACTGCCTGTTACCAATGTCAACATTTAATATTAACCCTCTCTATATATATATTCAAGATAAATTTGAACCAAAATACAATACTCAAAACGTGAAAAAAAATACAAGAGTGTAATAAAAAGGGAATTGAGCATACAGAGTCATTACAAATAACGAGTGTTTCTACAACAAAACAAAACCCTAAAGCGAAATAACAAAAGAAATAGTCTTGGTACACTAATTACCAAAATATATATATTTTGACTAATTAATTAATTAATAAAAGGTCTTTTTGTTTAACTCTGAATATTTCAACGGCCTGAGTCAATACCCGAACCAAAAACCCTCGATGCCATCGCCAACTGACTGCTGAATAAAAATAAAGTCAACTTAACGTATACCTTCATTCAACATATCCCATTAACCAACGGCACGTAAGGATCACGCGAGGTGCGTTCTTGACTTCTTCTTCACTCTTGCATCCTACACGTGTACGGAAAAAACAAATTAATCAAATTAAACATGGATTAAGAACGTGAATTTTGTTACTACTATGTAGTAGTGTATATAAATACATTACCCGAACCCGCGAACCCGTTCGAATCGAACAATCACGAGGCGGCATCGCACAAAACGGCCCCTTTGATCCTCTCGACGGTGCACTTGATGAGGCTGTTGACAGTTGCAACCGACCCCAACGAGAGCTTCGCAGTCGGGACCGAATCCACCAGAATCTGAAACGCCACGGTCAACAACGACCCGCCGGACCCCACTTCCGGGGCCCCGCCCGCCAGCTGGTCCCCGGGCCCGTCGGGCAGAATGGCGAAACCCGAGGGCAGAAGTGCCACGTAATCAGGGTCCCCACCGCTCAGCACGACGTTCATCGCAACAATGTCGACAGGCGCGTAGATCACGTACGAGCCCGTGGGGTCCGCGCAGCTTTCCTGCAGTATGAGCATGTTGCTCTGGCTCGAGTTTGCGCTCTGCATGCATGCATGCATTCGATTAGTTATTCAGTTTTAGGGTTTACGATTATTCGTTGAGTTAATTATGACTTACGTTGACTCGAAGTAAGGAGACGGAGTTTCCGGGATCACGCCCGTTGGCGATGTGGGCCATCTCTTGGACTAGGCCGCCGTTCGAAAGGATATCCCACTTCAATGTTGAGGATGGAAAATTAATATAAGAAGGATCGATGAATGATAAATGATTTTAATTTTTAATTAGTACCTCGCTTCTCGAGTTCTCGTCGCGAAGGAAATCGAAAACGCGTTTTGGTGGGACCGGAAGCCAAAAGGAAGTGGCGGCACTAAGCACGATCCCGGGAGGTCTCCCTGGATCATCCATGCTCTTACGGGTCATAACCCTAACATCGTCGGCCCCACTTCCAGACAATGTGGTCCACGTGTGTGCGGTTGATGCACCGACTCCGGTGCAGAAGCTCATCACCATTCTCTCGGCCAGCTTCAACATACTTTTCCTGCCCTTTGTTGAAGATATAACTGCACAACATATTTAGTACAATCAATAAGTATAGTATATAAGTTTAATTATATATTTGTTAGAATTAGTTGATCAGTACCTCCAACATCTCCGGCTGAGATGTTGTTAGCCATGACACTTGCTAGACGCTCACATTGGCGGTCGAGTATTGCCACCCAACGTCGAGCCCCAAATGCAAGACCCGAGTTAACGAGTGGTTTGTATATGTTATGAACAGATCTATCATCCACCTCAACATGCTCAATCCAGGTAACCTAAGAATAATATATGTTCATGCTCAATAATTTAATTAAACCGGGGACTAATTACTTAAGTATATGCACAATTACAATTACCTTGGAGTAACCATTGGGCAATTCTTGAATCAAACAACCAGACGGCCTTCTCCTGCATCTTGAAATCGAAGTCGGCCTCAGGTTGTCCAAAGAGACATCAACGATGGCCCAAGTCCCGTCTCCGTGTTGCTTGCAATACCTCACAAAGTAGTTTTCTCGAGTCGGGACTAATGGAGATGGGACTTGGAACTCAGCAGTCATCTGCAATTCATAACAAACCAATAATAGTTATTTTATTTTATTTTTGTTATAAAATGGAGTAAACATTTTTATAAATTACCACTTGTAGAGCTCCGTTGAAGTTTCCAGCTACACCAGTCGATAATACCTCCAATGTCAATGCTCTAGAAACGATGCTCGAAAACACACCCGACCATTGATTCTACAATCATAACATTATTTGAAATGTGACGCGATATATAATAAGCCATATTATTATTGGATATATAAATATGAACGTACGTACCACGTCCATCAAGATCTCAACGAGGTTCATGTGATTCATAATCACAACAGCCGACTCACGAGAGGCCTCGGATTTATACCCCAAAGGCTTCGGCCCAATCCCACCTGGAAATAAACGCGCATACTCGTCTTCATTCAGTGTCTCACACGAGTTTATGATATGATCGATTGTAGGGATCCACAGAGGCTCTCCACTCTGGGCCATCCTGAACAGTTCCTCCATAGCAGCAACCGCCAGCTCGATAATCATCGGCTTGTCCGCATCGGTGGGGCCCGATACTGACCTAAGAAGATCAGCAGCCCCATAAATCTCCCCAGAAAGCCCCACTTGCCCCCCGAAATTTCCGACCCCAAGATCGAGCGAACGGGACGCGCCTGGGGAGAGATGGGGATACGACAACATCGGCTTCCCAACGTACTTCGCAGCTATTCCAGAAATTCTATCAATCTGTTCAATATAGAGTTGAAAAACATAAATTTCATTTTAAACAATTTTATTTACATTTCACAATATTAGGAAGTAATAATTAACAGTGATAAATTTCTTAAAACCCTTAAAATCATCTTTACAAAATGCAAGTTTATGTCTCAAATAATTATGCACTACTAATTAAAAATAACAATCAATTAAACATATTTTGTGTTATTAAATGAATGAGTAAATAAATGTCTTACTTCGTCTCTCAAGCGAGCATTTTCGATCCTGAGATGCTGCTCGTCGAATGACATTTCCCCGATGGCAGCTGGGCCCCCACAGTTGGGACAGGTGGCGCTGGTAAGAGCGTCTTTGTACCGTATATTGTCCGCCCTCAACTTGTCGTTCTCGGCTCTCAGTTGGGAGTTTTCAGAGCGTTCATGTTGAGCCTTATTTATTCAATCATATATAAACAACATTAATTAATAATCGATATAATCATTCACATAAACACATTTCACAGTATACATACCTTCATTTGAGTACGCTTGTTCTGGAACCAGAATTTAATCTGAAGAGGTTCTAACCCGAGCCGTCGCCCCAACTCCTTCCTTTGTTTGTCGTCCGGGTGAGGGCATTCCTTAAAAAACCTACAAAAATAATAATAATCGAAATAGTCTTATTTATTTGGGACATGAGATGAAATTATATAATTATATATATATATATATATTGATCATACGATTCCATCTCCTGGATTTGATGCTGGGTGTGTCGATGGTATCGTTTGCGCTTGGGGCGTTGATTGGTCGGATCTTGTTCTTCGGCGCCGTCTATTAAGTCGTTGCTCTCGTACTCATCGCCCAACTCGTTCTCCGGGGATTTACCGCCGCCCATGTCCAGAAGATGGCTGTGGCTATCGAACATGTTTGGTTGGTACATCTCTAGCTAGCTTTTTATTTATTTTCAAATTTAAAATCTGAAAATGTAATAGAAAATGTAATTAATACTAGTATTAATCTCTACCAATTTTAGTTACAAATAAATAATTATAAACACGGATATTGTAAATTCGTAACCAAATTTCAACACTTAGACTGAAAATGATTAATGTTTGACCAAATTCACAAAATCAGAAAAAAAAAAAAAAAAGTCGCTTACCTTAAATGTTGGGTTATTGAGTGGCCGGAAAATTAATCATCGTTCCTCCCTCCCTCCCTCTCCCAAAAGCTGTTTCAATTTTTTTTTGTTTTGTTTATTAGGAAGAAGAAACCCTAATTTATTTTTGACTTTCTCTCACTCTAGTTGAAATGGGTTTGCGCGTTGAATTTGTGTCAGTGGACTAATGGGGTTCTTACATGTACAGAAAAACTAGGTATCGAAGACTTTTTTCTTCTTTTTCGATTTCTCTGTCTCGATGTGCAAAAAGGACTAAGAATTAAAAAAAGAAAAAGAAAAGGGAAAAAAGAAACGACACTGCTGGATGGGCTTTGACTCTTGCTAATTAGATAAAAAAAGTATTTTTTTTTTTATTTTTTTTTTGGAAACTGGGGTTACGTATAACGCTCGCTAGATACTCGGTGTGGTAATTAAAATAAAATAAAATAAAATCAGATCTTTGAGAATATATATGGTGTGTTAATTTTTTGTAACGGAAGAAATTAAAGTAGTGATTCATTATTATGCAGAAAAATAATAAATTAAAATATATGTGATTGAAATTTGCTATGTAGAAGTAAAACAGAAAGACAAACTTACTAGGGTTTGGTGTAGAAGATGCAGATCCAGCTAACTGGTGAATTCGATCTATCCAGACACGGAACAAAATGAAAAAAGGAGGATCGGATTGAGGATTAATTTATTTGATAGATATATCAGTGGAGGATGGGGTTGAGTTTTGTTGCGGGTGGTGGTGATGGTGTGCTTTTCTTGTGAATAGAATTTAAGAAGAATACATAAATTCTAGAGAGAGAGAGAGAGGGAGTAAAAGGAAGAAGGTGGATCGGAGGTGGTGATGAGAAGGAAATAGTGCTACATAGAGAGAGAGAGTATCATGAGGTGGAGAAGATGTGGCAGCGAGTGGAGGAGTAATTGCAGAGGGTATAGAGAGGGTGCGATGGCATTTATGGCGCGGGGATGTGAGAGAAAGAGAAAGAGAAAGTGAGAGGGTTGCTATTCATTTCATTATTGATGATGAGAGAGAAGGAGAGTTTTGAGTTAGTTGGTATTTCTTGTATCTCATGTATTATGTATGTACATCAGTATGTATTGTACATATTATGTATGTACATAAGTATGTATTATACGTATGTATGTATGAGATAAAGTTTGGTATCGACGTATAGATTATACGGTCAATTTCGGATTTGTTATGTTAATTTTGATCATTAGGGTAAGGTAACTTCATTCCTCAAGTAAGTAATGTTATTAATGCACTAATTGATCAAATTGAAAGAAGTTTATACTATAAGCAAGTGTATTTTTACTATTTTTTGTTGTCATTAACATACATTGTATATATAGTTAAATGCAAATGTAAAGAACAATTTAATTTGTCGCATATGTTAAATGAATAAATGGTTTCAAATGTTATTTTCATCCAAAAATATACACAAATCAAAGAATAATCCATGATCCATATATCCATCCTTCATGTAGTATATATTAATTAATTAATAACAAATATGTGGAATAACTATGTGCCAAGCTTTGGCTGATTGTTTATTGCCTAGCTAATTAATTACAAATTTACAATTCTGTAAATATTGTTTCTATTCAACAATTTGAATATGTCCGTAGTAACTATATGTTCACTATAATAACTAGCTAGGAATTAACCAATTCATTCGTACTTGCATTAATAATCGTAGTACATGTATACATGCGGGAAGTCACTGTATTTTAATTAAGCTAGGTAGATGATTATGACAGGCAAAGTACTAAATCTCAATTAATACTGTATACATATGTGTGTATATACGTACATATACTTTGATATAATAGACTATGGTCCCATCGAGCCAATTAACAAAGTCCAATATTAATTAATATAGTTGGATGCAAAAATTAATCCGCTACGAATTCCATGTACTGTATTAAATTATGATTTTACTGCTGTAATTTGTGAATAATCATAAGTTATTTTGGTTGCCAAATTGGAAGGGGAGAAAAATTAATACCGTATGATTTATTGTACACCTAATTTAAATTTTCATTATAAATATAAAAAAACATCATCGAAAATAAATAAATTATTATTAAAAACATTTTAAGAAAATATTCACTAGTAACACTAAAATCATTATTATAAAACATTTCAAAAAAATATATTCATTAAGTAACACTAAAATCATCATTATAATTGATACCGGGAAAAAGTGAATACACAATTCTTCTTTTACTCCGAGCGTAAGTTATAAGTTGGCGAGAAAAATATAAGAAACAGATATAATAATAATAATAATAATAATAATAATAATAATAATAATAATAATAATAAATCTCACAATTTGAACATTGAAATTTATTGTAATACAAAAATTATTTATTCCAGGCGTCACAGTTGGCCAACATCTCTCCCCGGCCGACACCAATGTATTTTCAGCCCGTTTACGCTAGCCTTCAGAGACGAATGGCGCGTTCTCGTCAGGGACTGTCGGCCGATACCGACATGTTGTCGGCCGACACCGATACCTGGTCAGCGCGGAAATTAGGAAAATATTCATATTTTGATCGGGATTTGTTTCCAACTATTGTAGGACTCTTTATGGGTGTGGAATATTGTTTCCATACAATATTTTAGACTCTCCCCTATATAAAGAGAGCTTCTCTATTGACACAGACAACACGAAGAACACCAGAAAATTAGGATATTATTATTGTGTGAGATTAGAGGGTTTTAGAGTGCATACGAAGAACACCAGAAAATTAGGATATTATTATTGTGTGAGATTAGAGGGTTTTGGCGTGCATATCAATCCTTGTAACCGTGAGCAATATTATAGTGAAAGTTCTCGTCGTTCCTCCCGTTGTTTTTCCCGATTTGGGTTTTCACGTAAATTTCTTGTCTTCTTCTTTTGTCTTATTGTTGAGTTATTTTTTGGTTCTCGTTATTGTAGTACTATACATCGTCCGAATTTACAACAAGTGGTATCAGAGTTTTGCCGATCGAGATCAAGTTGTTAAGGAAATAAATATAATCAAATCATATTGATTTGATTATAAGAATAAAATATATTTTTGTATTTAGAATAATATAATATTATTTGATTTGCGCTTATCTTTACCTTAACTATGAGATTATATTGTAACATTATAAATAAGAGTATTTGCATACTCACCAATTATCAGTGTTCTAAAAGACGGCCTAGGCGGCCGCCTAGGCGCTAGGCGGCACACCGCCGCTTAGTTTTTCTTCTGGATGGGCTGTTCTGTGCGAAAATTGAGTTAGGCGGCACCGAGACGGTCTAGGTGGCGCCGAGACAGTCTAGGCGGAGAAGAAACGGCCTAGGCGGACAGAAACGGTCCAAAATGGATTTGTATTTAAACGGACTTAGAAATTTTATTTGGATTTCAATTGGGCTGGCCAATTTTGGGCCTATATTGGTTAGGTTAAAAAAATATATTTCTTCTATAGATAAATCTACAGAACCGTAAAAAAAGTTAAAATTGAAAATCAAAAAATCTCACCTAACTTCGTTGCTTGCCGCACTCAACCACTACCTTCGCCGAATCGGACCACCACCTTCGCCGAACCGGACCACCACTCTTGCCGCGCCTGACCTTCAGTCTCACAGAGTCACATCACCGCTCCTCTTCTGTTAACTGAGTAAGTCCCCGTAAGTTTGTTTTTTTTTTCTTCCTTGTACAGGATAATAGGAAGAAGAGGAATCAAAAAGCCTCGCAATCTTGGTACAATGGATATACACATGTCTCAAATCAATCCCGAAGAACCACTTCAAAGTCGACAAACTAGACAACAAAACATAAACGATGCACTATTCAAAGAAAGAACGCATCAAGTGCATCAATATTTGGCTCGGTGAGTGTATGAGTCTGGTATTTCCTTCAATGCATTGGACAACAATAGTTTCAAGAGGTTTGTTGAAGCGGTTGGACAATTTGGCCCGGGTTATCAACCCCTAGTATACCAACTTGGAGGTGTTGGGATATGTCCTTCGATCCTACGTGTGCAATTGATAAAGTCATAAGGTCGTCTATGGATGTTAAATTATTATTCGATAATATTAATTGTTGGGAACAATATAATATTGATCAATAAATCATACCTACAGGGTCACACACGAGTCGGAATTACGTTGCTTGTTATATTGATTTAAAATCAATACGTATGGATTTTCACATGCATGGGATGCATGGCATGCATGGGATGCATGACTTGCATGGATGCATGTCACATGGTGTGACATGGCATGCCACACAAGCAAGGGGACCACATCTAATGCCATTTGGCATGATGATGTGGAAATGACCCTTCACCTCCCCATTATCCACCATTACTTGTGCATTATGATGCACATTATGGTGGGGGTTACATGGGAGGTTAATGGTGATCAATATAGTGATGAAAACATAAGTTTTCATATCACTTTTGATCAGCCACGAAAATCATACACAAAATAGAGAGAGAAGAGAGTTCTTGGAGAACCACTTCAAGCAAGCAAGCAAGTTCAATTCCGGGTTCGTGTGCAACACGTAGAGGCTGGGCCATTTGTCCGGCTTCCACATCCGGACGATCTAAAGGAGTGACAAGGTCATTCACAAAGGAGAGCTTTGAGAGGCTGATCCATTTGAGGTGGTTCAATCGACTCAACACCACCTCAACGACATCAACGAATCACTTCGTCACCAAAAGTAAGTAATCGTTGAACCTTATATATATATATATTGGATATGTATATATATATATAAATATGTGTGTCTATACATATTCGTGTGCACTAAGATCATGGCATAGTAGATCTATCGCTTTACACGCTTCCGCACACACGGTATATCGATCGGATCGGTAAACCGGTACCTTTCAATTGGTATCAGAGCCTAGGGCTCGTGCACACTTTTGTGTTGGACATAATATGTTTAAATCAACATAAATGGCTTAATTGTGATTATGTTATTATGTGATTAGATATAAGGCCGGCCACCGTTAGTGGTCGGGTGAATGATTTCGTCGTTTTTTACGTTTCGATTGGCCGTAGTATTTGAGGGCTGCGTCCCTTGGAATCATTTGTAATAGATAGGTTTTTATATTATATTTGTATTGTACTACTTGTAAGCGATGGACTTGGTCCATGGTTCGATGGAGGATCTCGGCTCTCCGGCGAAATCGAGAAGAAACGAAGCAAAACGAAGCAAACGAAGCAAACCGGGGCTGCTGGAGCCAAACGGCGGGCGCCATTTTAGCTCCGGCGGGCGCCGTTTTGATTCGGCGGGCGCCGTTCGTGGTTTTTGGGGTACGGACTAAGGTTGACCTAAATCGGCGGGCGCGGAACTGAAACGGCGGGCGTGGACCAGTCCAGAAGATGTTCAAGGCCTATTTTAATGCTTTTAATCTTTTCGTTTGAGAGTTGTGAGGTTCTAGGGGCCTTTCGATTACGTATTTAATTGCTTTGCTAGTTATAGGATGTTTTATGTTATAAATGTTCAACTTACATATAAACACCTATGCATGCAAATTCCCAAAATAATGAGTATAATGTCTTGTCCAAAAACATCACACTCATGAAGCCCTCGATCATAAGTTGGTAGGTCCGCCTCAGCGGGGTACTACTTGTTATCTTGGGATAAGTGGGAGTAAAGGTTAGACCTTTACACGTGAGTTTGGTTTTCTCATCGATAGATCCACTGCAGGCGTGGCTATCGAGACATGAGATGAGAATGGGACTCTCATCGACCGAGAGTGACATTAGATGTCATTGACATGGGATGTCTACCTATCTTGGACTTCTTAAGTGTGGACTCAGTCGGCTTAAGAATTTGCAAGATGAGGGTCTTGGGATTGTTTTGTTCAAGGGAACAAAGATATTAGATATCGATTGAACAAAATGGAATAAATAAGTAGCTTGTTAGACAACCTTATTTGTTTACCGCTTTGTGAATGTTTACATACTTTATTTATCTTTCTTTTGTAGTTTATCATGTTAATTTCAACTCGATTCAAGTTTGGTTCAATTCTTGATTATGAAAAATTGAACAACATAAATTTTCTTGATTCACAACGTAATTTGAGGATGATCCTCAAATACGAAGACAATGAAAATGTGTTAAATAACCACATCCTAAGATATCATTGAACAACTCAATAGCATGTTCGGGGAATATGCTAAGATTGAGCGGTTCGGTATGACCAGGGTCATCGCTTCAGCTAGGCTGGAAAAATGGAAATCTATGGAATCACATGTGCAACAAATGATTGGATTATTTGCTTCAAGTGACCGCCTAGATTTTTCCTATGATGATTATTTGGCAACCGATTTCATACTTCAATCTCATGATGGTTATAATGCCTTTAGGCTAAAATTTCCACATGAATGGTTTGAAGAAATCGCTTCGTGAGCTCCACGGGATGCTCAAGGCTGCTGAGCCGGCGATAAATAAGGACCCTAAGAGGGAAATTCTTATGATATGGGATAGGGTATTCAAAAGAGCATGGGCAAGAAGGCTACTAGGGTTCCTAGGGAATCTCAATGCGTCTACTGCAAAAGTGTTGGACACTACTTGCAAACATATAAAAATTCATATTTTATTCAATTTCAAAACAAATGCCTAATTTGTCTTTCATTTGATGGATTATAAGGTTGGGATTATTTACACATCGGGGAGTGATTTAATCCAAAACACTTAAGTTCATCAATGACACAAATTAGAGACTTTCGAGCCATTGGATGGCGTGAAACGATTGTCTGGTTGGCTCCCTCATATTTTTGAGAGAGAGGGCTTCAATTGCATGATAATATCGCTGGTTAGAAAACTTCGATTTTTCACTTACGATTTATCACGTTTTGACATTGTATTAATTTTGAATGGGAAATTTGAATGAGACTCAATTATTGGGAATAATTGAATTTGCCCAAAGTTCAAAGAAGATGTGAAGAACGGGGTTGCTTCATCTTCAAGTATTAATGATATAGACATTAATTAAACTTCACAAATTCTACTTCTTGGGTATTGGATGCCAAATGTGGTTCTCACATTTTTATGTGGAGGAACTACATAGAAGTATAAGTTTGGTGAATAGAGATGTCGATCTACGGTCAAGAAATGGAGCGAAGGTCGCTGCATTAGCCGTATGATCATATGATGTTGTTTTGCCTTAGGGCCTTATTTTAGTATTATAACTATGTAATTTCGTACCTTCAATAAACAATGAATATTGGTTCAGTATTAGATACTGATGGATTAGTTTTTTCACTATTAAATAGTTTGGTAACTATTTTAATTGTGAATTATTCTTTGTTTTGGTACGATTATTATATTGTTTATGTATACTTTAAACTTGACAAATCCAATATATCATTAAGACCAAAGGCCAAATCGAATAAGTATCGATGAGACATAACTGAAACATTGTTGATTAGATCAAATCAAAATCTAAACATGTAACGAAGCTTCTTTTAGAAGGAATTTTAGAATCATTTGACTTGGAGTCATTTGATACATGTGAATGATGTGTGATTGAAAAGATAACAATGTCATCTTTCTTGGAGAAAGGAGAACATGTGAGTAATTAGGGATGATCCATACTGATGTATGTGGAACCTATTAGTTCACAAGCACATGAAGGTTATGTTTCGGAAAAGAGAAAACAAACTATATTAGATATAGTTCGACCATTCGATGAGAGGTCTAAATGAACTACTGGTCTCTTTTGGGAACACACAATTCTAGACTTCAACTTATACACTGAATAGGACGCTGTCAAAAGCTGTTGATAAGACACCATACTAGGTATGGAAAGGGAGGGTCCCTAAATTGTTTTCATCAAGATTTGAGGTTCTAAAAGCTTCTCTGACGAGATTTATCTCTATAGAGCTTGAACTCAAATGGGATAAAAGTTTCCTTATGGTATGTCCATAAGAAACTCGAGGGTACAACTTCTACGATCTATTTGAGAACAATATTTTGTTGCTCGAGATAGTGATTTTCTTGAAAAGATTTATCTTTCCTAGAAATTCAGTGGGAGCTCGGTTGTCTTGAACGAGGTTCAAGTGAAACAACCAATGATGAATACTCAAGACTGGGTTGAGAGTATTCTTATGGTTTTGGAAGCCATACCAGCCCTCGTAGTTCCGAAAGGCATAAATCTATCTCTATTATTCAAATACTTAGATATTGTGACCAATGAGAGATATGAATTCATGCTTTTGGAAAGCGGTGAACCTTCGACCTAATTCCAAGCTATGACGAGTCCAGCTACTGAAAATTGGCATGGTGCCATGAAATCTGAGATGATATCAATATCTGATAATCAAGTTTGGAACTTGATATATTTGCATCACGGGGTTAAACCCAATGAATGCTAATAGATCTTTAAGATCTAAACAGACAGATGGAAAACCTAGGGTTTTCAAAGCAAGGTTGATGGTAAAAGTTTTATTCACGAGGTGGATTATGGAAAAACTTTCACCTGTTGCTTTGATTAAATCATTCAGATCATCTTAGCCATTGCTACTCATCTTGATAATGAGGTATGGTAATATTGGATGTTAAAACTAACTTCTTGAATTGGATTCTAGAAGAGAATTTGTTTTGACACAGCCAAAGAGTTTTATCGATCCTAATAAGGCTGAGAAATTATGCAATCTTATAATTCCATTTATGGAATAAAGCAAAGCATATCGGAGTAGCAGTCTTCAGTTCAATGAATCCATACTGGGTTTTGGATTTCAGAGGAACTCGTAAGAATCTTGTTTTACAAGAAGAACAGTGGGAGTTACGTTGTATACATTGTGTTGTATGTCGATGACATACTCCTTATTGGAAACAATGTTTCTATGCTTAATTCTATTAAAGAATGGCTTGGAAATTGTTTTCAATAAAGGATCTTGGATAAGCACAATACATATTGGGCATCAAGATCTGTCGGAACAGATCGAAAATGATGTTTGGACTTAGTCAAGTGACCTATATTGATAAGGTACTTGATAAGTTCAGAATGAAAGACGCCAAAAAGGGTCTCATTCCAATGAATCATGGCACATCTCTTAGCAAGATGCAAGGCCCTATGGGACTTGATGAGCAAAAGAGGATGGAAAACATTCCTTATGCTTCGGCAATAGGGTCTATAATGTACGCCATGATATGTACACGACCGGACGTATCGTATGCTTTGAGCATGACGAGTCAGTTTCAAGGAAATCTAGGTGAGGCGCGTTAGACTGCGACCAAGAATATTCTTATGTACCTTAGATGGACAAAAGAATATTTTGTTGTCTTTGGAAGACAAAAAGAGTTGATATTAACAAGCTGTTTGAATGCTAACTTCAAAACAGACTAAGATAATTTCCGATTTTAATCTGGTTATATCTTTTGTCTGGTTAGAGGTGATATTTGCTGGAATAGTTCCATGCAATGCAATATAGCTGATTAAACTACAGAAGCTGAGCACAGTATTGCATTGGATGCAGTAATGTTGGCAGTTAGGATTTGAAAGTTCTTGAATGAACTAGGTGGCGTAACTAGCTCAGCCCATCCGATAGTTCTCTATTTATAGTAGAGTTATCGCGCAAGCCTATGAGCTAGGAAGCACCACAAGTCTAAAACTGGTGCTCAGGAAGTTTCACATTATTTGGGAGATAGTTTTGTGGAGACATCGAGATAATAAAGTTGCAACTTTTGGTAAGGTTGCAAACCCGCTTTCTAAACCTCTCCAGCAGTTTAAGCTTGAGGCTTTCACGACTGCAATAGATATCAGACATCTTAGAGATGGGTTGTGATTTCTATTACTGTATTAGATACTTTTGGAGATTTGGTAAACATTCACTCATATGTATAATACATAATTCTTGATATAAATATGGTTTAATTTATATGAATTGTCCAAATGATTAAGTTATATCAATTGGGTTATGAGGTCGACTTACCGCATAATGAAGTCCCAATGGTTGAACTGATATACTTGAATCATATAGCTGTTCCTGGTTCGTATAATCGAGTACGGACAAACCGATAATACAAAGAACTAGATTGTAATGTGTACTATAGCGCCGCTTCATGGGCTAGTGATGTGGTACATCAAGTACAATTACATAGATATTAGCTGGGAGCTAATGATCGAACAGACCCGACTGGAATAGTATTTAAGATTTCGAGTCATAATACTATTTCATTGACTGTCGAGCAATTTCCTCTGACCTGAGTAGTCTAGAGTGATTCCATTGTGAAATGGTGTACTTTGATACAAGTAAACGCCTTTCGTAAAAGGAGGTTATAAAACTTGTTATTGGGTATATCAGGAAGCAAGTGGGAGAGCTTGGATTGACAAGATGGGATTGTCCTCTATTTTATAATGGGATACATGTCTTAACGGCCACTTGGAGAGTCGAGACTGTGGAAAATACGTGGCCACGTCCAGATTCGTATCATAGTGATAAATCTGGTTTTACAGTTTGTCTCAAAGTCCAAGAAAGGTTTGAACCGATTGAGGATGACTCGAGTCTTGCCTCATGTTCAAACTTAGACATAAAAGTGACAACAGGAAGTTGGCAGCACAGTGGCTCTGAAGGCCAAGTGGGAGATTGTTGGGATATGTCCTTCGATCCTACGTGTGCAATTGATAAAGTCATAAGGTCGTCTATGGATGTTAAATTATTATTCGATAATATTAATTGTTGGGAACAATATAATATTGATCAATAAATCATACCTACAGGGTCACACACGAGTCGGAATTACGTTGCTTGTTATATTGATTTAAAATCAATACGTATGGATTTTCACATGCATGGGATGCATGGCATGCATGGGATGCATGACTTGCATGGATGCATGTCACATGGTGTGACATGGCATGCCACACAAGCAAGGGGACCACATCTAATGCCATTTGGCATGATGATGTGGAAATGACCCTTCACCTCCCCATTATCCACCATTACTTGTGCATTATGATGCACATTATGGTGGGGGTTACATGGGAGGTTAATGGTGATCAATATAGTGATGAAAACATAAGTTTTCATATCACTTTTGATCAGCCACGAAAATCATACACAAAATAGAGAGAGAAGAGAGTTCTTGGAGAACCACTTCAAGCAAGCAAGCAAGTTCAATTCCGGGTTCGTGTGCAACACGTAGAGGCTGGGCCATTTGTCCGGCTTCCACATCCGGACGATCTAAAGGAGTGACAAGGTCATTCACAAAGGAGAGCTTTGAGAGGCTGATCCATTTGAGGTGGTTCAATCGACTCAACACCACCTCAACGACATCAACGAATCACTTCGTCACCAAAAGTAAGTAATCGTTGAACCTTATATATATATATTGGATATGTATATATATATATATAAATATGTGTGTCTATACATATTCGTGTGCACTAAGATCATGGCATAGTAGATCTATCGCTTTACACGCTTCCGCACACACGGTATATCGATCGGATCGGTAAACCGGTACCTTTCAGGAGGGCCACTGTTGAAAGAAGAAGTAGAGAGAACAAAATCAACTCTCAAGACTCAAGAAGAAGAATGGGTGAAATATGGTTGTTCTATAATGACCGATGCTTGGAGTGATAGAAAAAGAAAAAGCATAATGAATTTGTGTGTCAATTCTAGAGTTGTGACGACTTTCCTTTCTTCGAAAGAGGCTTCCCAAGATGCGCATACCGGTGAATACATATTTGAATATGTTGATAAATGTATTGAAGAAGTTGGAAAAAATAATGTGGTCCAAGTTGTGACCGATAATGATTCCAACAACATAGCGGCTTCAAAGATGATGCTTACAAAAAGACCCCAAATATTTTGGACTCCATGTGCAACTCACTGTTGGAAAATGAGCGTCTCGTAGAGAGCTTCGAATTGATATCTCATACGCTCAAATTTTGAGAGTTTATGAATGAGAAATTAATTTTCAAAAATGTAACTAATATTATAAATTGGAAGAGTATTCCAAAGGAAATAAAATAATTCAAAGAAAAATGTGCAAGTGTAGTAGATATAAAGGGGAGTACCCTATGATGCACATTTTATTATTATTTTATTTTCCTAAGTAATATTTGTCAATTATTGACAAAATAATATAATAATAATATGAGATTAATATTGTTATTATAATAAGTTACAAATTGAATTTTAAATTGAATTAATAGTATTAATTCATACTTATTGGTGACTTGAGTGCTTAGACGTTATTTTTTGTGGTCAAACGGTATAGATTTAACGAACCTTCGACTCCAACCATCTCTATATAAGTGCAATCGATTTTGCATAGAAAACACGACGAGAAACTTCGAGAATACTCGAAGAGAAACAGGAATGGGCGTGACATTCGCTCTCTTATTTCTTTTGTTTACCCCGTTTCTTTGACCCTCCGGTGATATTATTCAGGCAACATCTCGGTTCGCCGAAAGCAAATGTTTTGATTTGTAATCGTTGTATCTTGGGAAACAATCGTACCCGTAGAGGACGAATTTGTTTTAAGGAAATCTTGTTGAACACGAGCCTGTTGGAATGGTGTCCTTCATACCACGTGTGTTGTACCGAAACAAGCTATGTTGTGCGTCCTGTGTAGATGGATCGATTGTGCGACGTTAAGTGTCGAGTTGAGAACTTGAACTTAAATAGTCGACAATCAAGCCAAATGAGTCACACGGGCCCTATCGATCGTGTATACTTGGAGTATATAAACTTTGGTTGAGAATCGATGTTGAACGACGGAAGAAACGGAGCGAAAACGAAAAATCGGCATTTCGGCATTTTTACACTACATGTCGGCCGACACCCATTTTGCCTTTGGGTGGTGTCGGCCGACACCATGTATAATTTTGTGTCGGTTTGACTTTTCAAAGGCTGTCGGCCGACAGCGTTTATGTGTCGGCCGACAGCGGCGAAATTTAGGTCTTGTGGGACCGAATTTCTTCTCCTTTTCAACCCTAAACTCTCTCCCTCTCCTCCTATATAAAGAGGACCTTAGACCCACGGTTTGAGTGCTACCTTACGTGAAATATCATCACCCCATAAGCACCAAAGTACGAGGGAGTCGAGAGAATCGAGTGGGACTCGATACAACGTTTGGGGAACCGCCGTTCGTGATCAAGGAGGGTCCGTGCAACGAATTGAGGCCGGGTACTTTCGCGGCTGATCCGTCTACGTCCGGGCATCAACATCATAGAAGAACAACAAGGTATATTCTATACTAACTCGATTAATTGTTCTTACTACTACGTGCGCACTAGATCCATGTCTAGGATTTTACGTGTTTAGCATGTTATTATTTCCGCACTTTATTTCATGCTTGTAAAACACATAAACTCCATCTATTGGGTATGGATGAGATCCATACAAAACCCAACAGTGGTATCAGAGCCTTGTCGTGCGTTTTCGTATACGTAGAACAAGTGCCTATAAAATTGTTTTTATTTTATTTGTGAATTTTTCCGTGGACTATTTTTTGGAAAAATAGTATTTGATTATGTTAATTTAATTGAGATTATATTTTGTATGAATCAAGTGACCATGAATTGTTTTTGATTTTTTCATTAATTTTTCATGGAATATTTTTTGGAAAAATAATACTTGATTTTTTGGCAAAATTAATTTGGTTAAATTTGTGTGCATAAATCAAATCACCATATTGTGAAATTCGAAATTGATAAATTATTTGAGATAATATTTTGTCAATTTTATCTCTCAATCATGATTAATAAAGAATTTGGAATTCTTGTATTTTTCATGAAGTTCATGTTTTATCAAATTTTCAAAACAATGCCTAATTTGTTTTTTCAAAGATTAATTTCAAGCCGATCTATTTCTCACCCCGGGGAGTGGAAATGAGACCAGAGTGCTTAAATTAGTCGATGACGCAAATTAGAGACTTTCGAACCATGGGATGGTACGATCGTCTGGTTGGCTCCCCCATGTCACATGTGAGATAGGGCGCAATTGCATGATAAATCGCTGGTTAGAAACCTCGAGTTTTCACTTACGATTTATCGCGTTTTGATTATTGGGATGATTATGACGGGGATACAAATAAAAGGCGATTATTGGGAATAATCGTTGTTGAAACAATTAAATCTGAATTTTATTGAGAATAAAAATTAATAGGCATTTTTGAGTTAATTGTTGCATCTTGTCTGCTAGGAATTGAGAATTCTTGTGCTTGCTCGATGTTATGCTTTGCGGTAGTATGCATGCTTTAGGTTTATATTATGCGTTTTCATCATGTTCAATCGATTAAAACAAAACCTGCATGTATAGTCTCATAAAATGAGTTATCGCCTTGTCCAATTAGACACACCCCCTAAAGCTCTCGATCATCAATTAGTAGGTTCCGCCTCCGCGGGGTGCTATATTTTTGATCTTGAGATAAGGTGAGGGTAGAGGAACAACGAGGCCTCTACAACGTGTTTTGGTTTCTCATCGAAGAACCCACTGGAGGCGTGGTAGTCGAGGCGAGGAGATAAGAATGGGATTCTTATCGACCAAGAGTGTTATTGTCGATAGTGAGACTATTGAAATAACATTGACAATAAGATTGTCTACCTATCTTGGATTTTTCGAGTGTCAAGCTCTCCTTGGCTCGAGAAATTGCGAGATGAGGATCTTGGAATTATTTTGTTCTAGAGACACCAATGTTGGACATTGGAGAACGAAATAGACAACTATATAAGTGTTCTAGGAACGACTTGTTGTCAAACATTGAATGTTTACTAAATACTTGTTTATTTCATTCTGTAGTTAATATGTCGTCAACTAACTCAATCAACCCAAGTACCATGCGTTCAATCCTTGAGAAGGAAAAATTGAACGGTACTAATTTTCTCGATTGGCATCAAAATTTGAGAATTGCTCTCAAATACGAGAAACGAGAGACTGTGCTGGAAACTCCTATTCCTAAACTTACTGTAAATGCCACTGGTACTGAAAAGACCAATGTCAAGAAGCATGAGGAAGCCTCGCGAGAGGTGACCTGCATCATGCTAGGGGCCATGGAACCCGCCTTTCAAAGGCAGTTCGAACACATGGATGCCTATAGCATCATTGAACAACTCAAGAGCATGTTCGGGGAACAAGCGAGGATTGAGAGGTTCAATGTCCTTCGTGACATAATGGATACAAAGCTTCAAAAAGGGAAACCTGTTGGGCCACACGTGCAAAAGATGATGGGTCTTTTTGCGACGAGTGAGCGCCTAGGATTCCCATATGAAGAGGCATTGGCAGTAGATATCGTTTTGCACTCGTTGCATGATGGTTATGACTCCTTTAGGACGAACTATCATGTGAACGGAGTTCAGAAATCGTTGATGGATCTACATGGTCTTTTGAAGACTGTAGAGCCCTCGATTAAGAGCCACTCTGGGAGAGATGTTCTTATGATAAAGGAAGGAGGGATTTCCAAAATGAAGAACAAGTCCGTAGTCAAAGGCAAGGGAAAAGCTGTTGCTGCACCCAAGGCCAAAGACAAGAAGAAGAATGCGGTGGGACCGATATGCTTCTACTGCAATGGCGAGGGCCATTACAAGAGGGACTGTTCTAAATACAAGGAAGATGTGAAGAATGGGGTCGCCCCATCGTCTTCAGGTATTTTCGTTGTAGATATACATTTCTCTGACACTACTTCATGGGTATTGGATACCGGTTGTGGAACTCACATTGTTCGAAATGTGCAGGGACTGCAAAGAAGTAAGAAGTTAGAGAAAGGTGAAGTCCATCTGCGCGTGGGGAATGGAGCGAGGGTCGCTGCATTAGCCGTAGGGACTTATAGTTTATCTTTGCCATCTGGGCTCGTACTAGAACTCAATAATGTTTATTTTGTTCCTAGTATAACCATGAATATTATTTCTATTTCTGCATTGGATGCTGAAGGATTTAATTTTACGATTATTAATGGAATTTTTTCGTTGTTTAATCGTGATGTATTTTATGGTTTAGCACGTCTTGAGCGTGGCTTATACGTGCTCGATTTAGATAAACAAATCTACAATATAAATACCAAACGAGCTAAATCAAACGAGACTAACGAAACATACCTCTGACACTGTCGTTTAGGCCATATAAACACTAAGCGTGTTGAGAGACTCCTCAAGGAGGGTGTTCTCAAATCATTTGATTTGGAATCATTTGATACATGCGATGGGTGTCTATTAGGGAAAATGACGAAATCACCATTTCTGGGAACTGGTGAACGAGCTAGTGATCTATTGGGCCTTATACACACTGATGTGTGTGGACCAATGAGTTCACCGGCACGAGGTGGTTACGTATACTTCATAACTTTTACTGATGATTTAAGTAGATATGGTTATGTCTATTTAATGAAGCATAAGTCGGAATCTTTTGAGCGATTCAAAGAATTCCAAAATGAAGTAGAAAATCAACTTGGCAAGACGATAAAATTCCTTCGATCGGATCGAGGAGGCGAATATCTGAGTCATGAGTTTGATGATCATCTAGTGAAGTGTGGGATTAGATCTCAACTCACCCCTCCTGGAACTCCTCAGTTGAATGGAGTGTCTGAAAGAAGGAATCGAACTCTGTTGGACATGGTTCGATCTATGATGAGCTCAGCAAAACTTCCTATATCCTTTTGGGGACATGCACTCTCTACTGCTGCTCTAATACTGAACAGGACACCGTCAAAGGCTGTGAGTAAGACACCATATGAGATATGGAGTGGGAGGGTCCCGAATTTGTCTTATCTCAAGATTTGGGGTTGCGAAGCCTATGTCAAGAGAAATATCTCTGGCAAGCTTGAACCCAAATCTGACAAGGTTTTCTTTGTGGGATACCCAAAAGAAACCCGAGGATATCATTTCTACAACCAATTAGAGAACAAAGTTTTTGTTGCTCGTGATGGTATCTTTCTGGAAAAGGAATTCCTTTCTAAGAAAGATAGTGGGAGTAAAGTTGTTCTGGACGAGGTCCATGATGAACAACCAGTTGCCGAGGAAGCAAACGACGAGGTCGTGGTGATTCCTGAACCCTCGCAGGTGGTAACTGATCTTCGTAGGTCAGGAAGGACAATAACTCGTCCCGCTAGATATATTATTATCTTTAGGAATGAGGAACCATCCACCTATAGTCAAGCCGTGACAATTCCGGATTCCGAGAAATGGCTGAGAGCCATGAAATCCGAAATGGACTCCATGTCTGAAAATCAAGTCTGGGACTTGATCGATTTACCTCAAGAGGCTAGGCCTATTATTGAGTGTAAATGGATCTATAAGATCAAGACCGACATGAATGGAAAACCCGAGGTTTTCAAAGCTAGATTGGTAGCAAAAGGATTTCGCCAAATCCACGGGGTGGACTACGACGAGACCTATTCACCAGTCGCGATGCTTAAGTCTATCAGAATACTTCTTGCCATTGCCGCTCATTATGATTATGAGATATGGCAAATGGATGTTAAAACCGCCTTCTTGAATGGGATTCTTGAAGAGGATGTGTATATGACACAGCCTGAGGGTTTTATCGATCCAAAAGGGGCTAAGAAGGTATGCAAGCTTAAAAGAGCCATTTATGGACTCAAGCAAGCATCTCGGAGTTGGAATCTGCGTTTCGACGAAGCCGTAAAGGAATTCGGCTTTAAACGTAACCCAGAGGATTCTTGTATATACAAGAAGGTCAGTGGGAGCGCAATCGTTTTTCTTGTGCTGTATGTCGATGACATACTCCTTATTGGAAATAACATTCCGATGTTGAACTCTGTGAAGGAGTGGCTAGGAAAGTGTTTCTCAATGAAGGATCTGGGAGAAGCACAATACATATTGGGCATCAAGATCTATCGGAATAGATCTAAAAGGATGCTTGGACTAAATCAAGAGTCATATATTGACACGATACTTGAAAGGTTCAAGATGAAGGACTCTAAGAAGGGCCTTCTACCCATGACACATGGCCAACCTCTTAGTCTTAAACAGTGCCCGCAAGGACCTATTGAGCAAAAGAGGATGGATAATGTTCCTTATGCTTCGGCAATAGGATCGATTATGTATGCCATGATATGTACGAGGCCAGACGTATCGTATGCTTTGAGCATGACGAGTCGTTTTCAGTCGAACCCGGGTGAGGCGCATTGGACTGCGGCCAAAAATATTCTCAGATACCTTAACCGGACTAAGGAGAATTATCTTGTCTATGGGGGACAAGATGAGTTAGAAATGACGGGCTATACGGACGCGAGTTTTCAGACTGATAAAGACGATCAGCAGTCTCAGTCTGGTTACGTCTTCTGTCTGAACGGAGGAGCGGTTAGTTGGAAGAGTTCCAAACAAACCTCTGTCGCCGACTCAACTACAGAGTCTGAGTACATTGCAGCCTCGGAGGCTGGAAAGGAAGGTGTATGGATGAAAATGTTCCTTCAGGAACTTGGTGTCGTCCCCAGTGCTGCCAAACCTATGGTTCTCTATTGCGATAATAGTGGAGCTATAGCTCAGGCAATAGAGCCAAGGGATCACCACAAAGTCAAACACATACTCAGAAAATATCACGTCATCCGCGATTTCGTGGGAAGAGGTGATATAGAAATGCGCAAGATAGCAACCGAGGAGAACGTTGCTGACCCATTTACTAAACCTCTCCCGCAGTTAAGGCATAATACCTTATGTGATGCGATAGGAATTAAACGTCTTGAGGACTAAATTCTTATGTTGTGATTTATTTTACTTCGGAGATTATAATGTAAACATTCATTTTGATTATTAAATCAATTTTATTCATATTCTCATGGTTTGGATTATATGAACTGTTCAACGTAAATTTTAAATTTTATCTGAGTTATGTGATAATGTCACATAATGAGGCTCAGTGATTGAACAAAAATTAAAATCAACTTAAGTCCCTAATCTGGATCTCCGTGTACGAACAGACACAATGGATCAATAGAAAGATTAGATTGCAAGTTGTACTATAGCGCCACCTCATGGGCTAGACGTGGGACGTCGAGTACAATTGCATAGACGACAGCTGGGAGCTGGGTGTCGGACGTGACTCGCCTAAGAATGGTATATAAGGCAGTGTGTCATAATACCAATTCTCATAGCTTTCGAACGTCTCCTCAGACCTGAGTAGTCTAGAGTATCTACATTGTGGAATGTTGTGTTTTGACGCTGTCAAACGTTCTCGGTAAAACGGAACTATAAAGATAGCGTTGGATACCTCAAGAAGCAAGTGGGAGCACTTAGATTGACAAGATGGGATTATCCTCCTACGAGGTAGGACTAAATGTCTTAAAGGCCACTCGGAGAGTTGGGATTGCAAAACTGCATGGCCATGCCCGGATCTGTATCATGGTGATCATCCGGTTCGCAATCCGCTCATATATTCGAGAAAGGTTCGAACGGAACGAGGGTGACACTAGTCTTACCTCTAGTTCGAACTTAGACATCAAGTGATAAGGGAAACGTGGATACACACTGGATATAAAGTCCAAGTGGGAGATTGTTGGAATGGTGTCCTTCATACCACGTGTGTTGTACCGAAACAAGCTATGTTGTGCGTCCTGTGTAGATGGATCGATTGTACGACTTTAAGTGTCGAGTTGAGAACTTGAACTTAAATAGTCGACAATCAAGCCAAATGAGTCACACGGGCCCTATCGATCGTGTATACTTGGAGTATATAAACTTTGGTTGAGAATCGAGGTTGAACGACGGAAGAAACGGAGCGAAAACGAAAAATCGGCATTTCGGCATTTTTACACTACATGTCGGCCGACACCCATTTTGCCTTTGGGTGGTGTCGGCCGACACCATGTATAATTTTGTGTCGGTTTGACTTTTCAAAGGCTGTCGGCCGACAGCGTTTATGTGTCGGCCGACAGCGGCGGAATTTAGGTCGCGGGACCGAATTTCTTCTCCTTTTCAACCCTAAACTCTCTCCCCCCTCCTCCTATATAAAGAGGACCTTAGACCCACGGTTTGAGTGCTACGTTACGTGAAATATCATCACCCCATAAGCACCAAAGTACGAGGGAGTCGAGAGAATCGAGTGGGACTCGATACAACGTTTGGGGAACCGCCGTTCGTGATCAAGGAGGGTCCGTGCAACGAATTGAGGCCGGGTACTTTCGCGGCTGATCCGTCTACGTCCGGGCATCAACATCATAGAAGAACAACAAGGTATATTCTATACTAACTCGATTAATTGTTCTTACTACTACGTGCGCACTAGATCCATGTCTAGGATTTTACGTGTTTAGCATGTTATTATTTCCGCACTTTATTTCATGCTTGTAAAACACATAAACTCCATCTATTGAGTATGGATGAGATCCATACAAAACCCAACAGAGCCTCTATTTATTCGATTTTTCATTTTTCCATCTTCCTCTAATGGATACACACCAACCCCTATACACAAAAGTTACTACACTCACTCCATCAATCTTATGCTTGAGGCGATTGGTAAGCTTTCACCGTTCAAAAATATAATTATGAAAGCCAAGACCTTTACCATATTTATTTATTCCCACCACAATACGTTGTCTTTGATGAGAAAGTGCACGAAAAGAGAGATAATAAGGCCCGGAGTTACTCGATTTGCCACGACTTTCTTAACGTTGCAAAGTTTAATGGAGAAAAAAGAGGCGTTGAAGCAAATGGTTAGCTCCAATGAATGGGAGAAAAAAAATGGTCCAAGAGCAAAAAGGGAGAAGCGGCTTATTCTATCATATTGTAACCGACTTTTTGGAGCGGTGTTGTTCTTGCTCTTAAGGTGTTTGCACCTTTGGTAAAAGTCCTTAGACTTGTTGATAGGGATGCTAAGCCGGATATGGGCTTTGTGTATGGAGAGCTAAAATGTGCAAAAAATGAGATTAAAGAGGCTTTGAAAAATAAAGAAGAGAGGTACAAACCTATACTTGATATAGTGGAGAGCAAAGGAAAAGGTCGTATTGACACTCCACTACATTTAACGGCTTATTTGTTGAATCCGTACTACTTCTACAAAGACTCTTCTTCATGGTCATCACAAGAAAATTCTTTTTTCATGAATGGGGATTTCGATTGTATTGAACGATTATTTACGGACTTCGAGATTCAAAATACGGTGATTAATGTTGAGTTAGGAAAGTACAAGAATCGAAAAGGTGCATTTGGAAGGCAATTTGCAAAGAGAGGATGTGAAGAATATACTTACGATCCGGGTAAGAGATTGAATATTTTGAATATCTTCACACTTAACTAGTTAAGCATTAATTAGGAGTTTGAATTTTCTTAATTATAATGAGTTCTCTTATATAATTATATGGTGGTCTAACTATGGCAACGATACACCGAACCTCCAAAAGATGGCAATGCGAATCCTTTCTTTGACAACAAGCTCATCCGGTTGTGAAAGGAATTGGAGTGTTTTCGAAGGGGTATTCTCTTCAACTTATTTATTTCAAAATAGTATTTTTATTACATTTGTTTCTAAAGTATATTTTCTTGATTTTCTTTAAGTAGATACATACAAAGAAGAGAAATAGACTAGATACCGACCGGATGAACAAGCTTGTGTATGTGTAATTCAATGCAAGATTGACTAACAAGAAGAAGAGAAGAAGTGACAAACTTGATGTGCTTCTAGCAAGCACCGCTCATAATGCTCAAGCTTGGATAGTTGATGGAGTAGAAGATGAGGAGGTCATCCCCGTTTCGGACCTTACATGGGGGATTGTGAGCGATGCATCGGGAGCTAATGAAGAATTGCAACCAAGAAGGATCGCTCGCAATATGGATGAAGTTAGAGAGCCCGACGAAGATGATTTTGTATCCGATGGAACGGAGGATGACGATGATGACTTTGACCTTGAATCGGATCAAGAGCGTGAGATTGAAATTACACATGAACAAGACTTTGAGAATGACGAATTGAGAATTTGATGATTCATTGATGAAGATCAAGAACTTGTTATTTTAACATGTTTTCTAGACTTATTAGTTAAGTTATTTTAACAAAGTTAGACTTTTTATGTAATATTAGACTTTTTATGTAATATATTTAGTAATATTAATTAAATTTATATATAAAAAATCAAATCCGCCTAGATCCATCTAGTCCCCACCTAGCCGTCTAGGCGCTAGGCCCCAGGTCACCGACCTGCTAGCGCCTAGCGTCTTTTAGAACACTGCCAATTATCGGTGATTTCATAATCATTCTCTCATGGTATCAGAGCACCGGTCCTAAACCTAGTTTAGTCTTCTTTCTTCCTCTCACTTTTCTCACGTCGGACTAGTCTCCTCCGTCGTGTTCTTTATTTGTACGTCGGACTGGTATCCTCCGTCGTACCGTCGATCTGCTGCAGCCACAACCTTCACGCCGGACTGGTCTCCTCCGTCGTGCGTCGTGCCGCAGCCTCCTCCTCCTTCCTCCTTCCGCAGCGCTAGAGCAGCCTCTTCCCTCCTCCTGCCGTAGCGCCAATGCATCCTCCTGCCGTACGTGTCGTGCCGCAGCCGCCGCCAACTATTTACCAAGCTTCGCGTTTGTCTTCAACCCACGCACCGCTTGAGGGGAGTGTTAAGGAAATAAATTAAATCAAATCATATTGATTTGATTATAAGAATAAAATATATCTTTGTATTTAGCATAATATATATTATTTGATTTGCGCTTATCTTTACTTTAATTATGAAATTCTGTTGTAACACTATAAATAAGAGTATTCGCATACTCACCAATTATCGGTGATCTTATAATCATTCTTTCACAAGTTGCATAAGGAGCTTTGTCAAAAAGCTAACAATTATAAATACTAATTTGATGCATTCGTATGAAATTATGTTATTAATATACTGTATTATTTGTGTATATTATAATAAAAATATATTTGTGTATAGATTTATAATATATTTATTTATAATTTTATCACACTTTGAAAATATTAAATTAAAAAAAAGATTTATATAAATTATAGTATTTTTAGTTTTATTATGGAAAATTTAATTGTTATATCGAGATCTTGGGTAGACACGAGTGATATATAAAATATAAAAATATTTGATTAATATTTTAAAATTTTATTTAATTGAATTTAATTTAAGTTTATTTCAGTTCATACTTAGTTTCAGTTTAAAAGAACATGTCCTACAAATTGAAAGACCCAGAGCAAATAAGTGCAAATATTATTAGAGAAAATGAATTATGAAAGTATGATCAATATTTGCAAATACACTAAAAAATAGTTCAGTCAGTTTCAGTTCAATAGAACATTTCCTAAAAATTAAAAGATTCAGAGCAAATAAGTGAAAATATAATGAGAGAAAAACAACTATGAAAGTAGGATCAATATTTGCAAATACAATCAAAATGTAAATTCCAGAGCAAATAAGTGCAAATATAATGAGAGAAAAACAGCTATGAAAGTAGGATCAATATTTGTAAATACGATCAAAAATGTTAGAAGCCGCTTCACCTAAATGCTCGAACTTTTAGAAATGTTGAGGGACTTGACATTTATAGTGAGTCAAATATATTCTCCACGACTCTCTTTCACTTGTGAGCCGATTTCAACCTCTTTGGGAAGACTCAACAAATGAATAATTAATTTGGGCTATTTCAACCTCGTCGAATTTATTCGACGAGACTCTCCTTAGCTCACTTGTGGGCCGATTTCAACCTCTTTGAGAAGACTCAACAAATTAATAATTAATTTGGGTCATTTCAACCTCTTTGTGGAGACTCGACAAATGAATAATTATTTCGTGCCGATTTTAGCCTCTTTGAGGAGGCCTAACAAGTAATAATTAATTCGGGCGAAGTCGCTCATGGCGGGAGTCGAACCTCTTTGAGGAGACTCAACAAGTGAATAATTAATTCGAGCCGATTTCAGCCTCTTTGGGGAGACACAACAAGTAATAATTAATTCGGGTGAAGTCGCTCATAGCGGGAGTCAGGGGCGGAGGCAGTAAAAAGCCTCTGGGGGCTCAAGCCCCCACTAGATTTTTACTTTTTGGGTTTTTATAACTAATATTTATATAAAATTGGTCAATCTTAATGATTAGCCCCAGAGACTCGTGATAAATTTATTAAAGAGAAGGAGCTGATTATTAGACATAATAAATTTAACCAATAAAATTATTAATAGATAATGATTAATTGTTGCGTCATTTCCAAATTCTAAATTATTACGTTTAATAAATTTAAATTTTATCAATTTTAATACAATTTTATAAATAAACCATTTTAATTTTTACAAGTTTTTAAAAAAACTACTTTTTCGTTGAGTGTTCACATTCTTCAAAATACAATCCAATAAATTTTAAAAAGTTTATTTCAATAAATTATGAGCAGATTAAATATTATTTTTCAAATACAATCCATATCTAACATAAGTAAAGGATAAACTTTACAAAAATTATATGAATAAATTATGAGCAGATTAAATATTTAAATTTATTCTTTTAAATATTAAAATTCTTTTTTTTTATATTGAAATAAATAATTATTTTTTATATTTTTTATGTAGAGGATGGAACATTATTTTAAAAAATTCTACAAATCGATAGTTATTTTTTAATTACTGGGAAAAAATTCTGGCTCCGCCACTGGCGGGAGTCGAACTCAAGACTTGACGCATGCATATGCTCTGATACCATGTTAGAAGCCGTTTTATCTAAAAATTCGATCTGTTAGAAAATTATGCATCTTGACATTTATAATGGATCATATATATTCTCCAACCTAATTTAGGTTAATTGTGAAAAGTCAACAAATCTGATTGGATTTCCTCGGTTAAATACGTCCAAACAAAACGAATGAACACAAAAGTGAACACAAACAAACCCTAAAAACGTACTAAACGAGCATAAAATTGACACTTCAAATATTTAACAATAGGAACGTGAAATATCACACGCTATATAATATATTTCAGTGAGGCATCAACTCAAATAACAATTCAATACAAATTCTCAAATTAAACATAGTCTAAGCGCTCAATAATCGAACCCGGTCGAAATTCACAAATCAGTTGCTCATCCTTTAGCTAGGATATCTAGCGACGGAGCTACCCATATACTCCATTGAAGAATGAAAACAAATCATTGGAGAAAACATCACGCATGTAATTAACGGAAAAATGAACAAAATTATCCATTACAATCGAAGATGTAAACGAACTCAAATGAAGCAATTGATCAACTTAGCAATGTGAAGCACTGAAGCCCAATGAACAATCAGTACAACGCAGCAAAATCAATATAATCGGAGACGCAAATCAAAAGTTATTAAAAAAAAATATTTATGTAAAATGAAAATGAAAAATGAAATCTTAATTTGTAGGGAGATTAACCTGTTTGGCTGAGCTTATAAGTTTCTTAAAACAGCTTATAAGCTGTTTAAAAGCTTATAAGCTCTTAATATTTGTTTGGTAAAATTTTAAAAAAAGATCTTAAAAAACTTAAAAATAAGCTGTTTAACAACTTATAAGCTGTTTAAAAAAAAGTAAGGGGAAATGTACTTTTTTTTCAACATCTTATAAGTTCTTGTAATTTAAATCCTAAAAGACCAAAATACCCCTAAAATTATTACATTTTATATATATACAAAAATTCCAAATTTATTATTTAGTTAATATAAATATTTTTAATTATTTTTTTCATATATAACAATTTATTCTTGGTAATTTTATTTATCTAAAATCTTAAATTGCCAAACAAATTAACATCTTATAAGTTTATATATCTATTTTATCCAAACATTTTAACAACTTATTTATTAAATAAGACATAACAGCTTATCAGCTCTTAAAACAACATATAAGACGTAACATCTTATAAGCTCTTTTTAATAAGCTCGCCCAAACGAGCTCTAAGAGAGAGTTCAATAATACGAAAAGAAAATGTGAAAAATGAAGTGTGTTACTTTCATAAGTTTGGATAATTTAATTATTTCGCACTTGTAAAAATGAGAGTACAAAAAATATCCTTAACACGTTGAGAAACTAACAATCACAAAGGGCATTACTCCATAGTATTAAAATATTTAGTTGTTTGGAAACAAATGACTCTCTTCCTTTCTCATATTTTTTGAAACCGTTCATAGTAATTATTAAAAAAAAACCGAGCCAGCCAGAACCGACTGTGACTAGGCCACATTAAAAGGACCATTACTTTACTTTTGTCATCTTTCGATTAATTTGATTCGGTCATCAAATATATATATATGCAAACTTTGAATGTAAAAAAATATAAATATAATACTATATTCAAATAATGTTATGAATTGCGTTATTAATTACTAATTAACTTAGACATTGATGATCATGACTTTACCTGGTGATCATTGGAAAACCACTTTCCACTTTAAATATATAAAATAATTATGTTAACAACACTATATATTTAATTTGGCCATTTAATTCGACAAAATTATAGAGATCGTTGTCATGTTCTTTTCCCACTATCATATAATACCACTGCATTTAATTTTGCCATATGCTCGGCTGAAAGCTGCTTCTCATCTTTTTTTGACTTCTTAATTTTCTAATTGACTTACAAATTTGGGCTCACCAAAGACCGAATTGAATACTCAATTTTAAATATGGTTAGTATAATTATGACTACTTTATCCTTACATTTATATATATTGAGATTTCCTCATATCAACATTCATATATATATTTATATATATTGGAAAATTTAATATAGTGAAATTTCGAATAAATACTTAACTAATTTATATGTTTCACAATAATAGTCACATGTGATAAAGAGGTGTGACTATTTACATTAGCAAATTGGAAGTCTGATCATTTACATTAGAAAATTCGAAAAAGAAACTATAATAATTTTGATGTTTTTCACACAATTTGATGAAATAAAATTATAACCATATTTAATGTTAATTTATAATTAATATTTAATAATTTGTAAGTAATTATATCTAATTTTAATTGAATGAGGACATTTATGGTAAATGATAAGTATCAAAATTCAAAACTTCAATTGAAAAGCAAATAGTCAAAAACTCAACCTCAATTATTAAAAATTGGGAGGGAGTATGATTATGGAACAACATAAAACCTAAAAAGTAATAATAAAAAATTAGGCTTATCGTATACTCGTACTTAGTTCATATAATCGAACAAGAATTAAAGGAAAGGAATAGATAAACGTAGAAAACTTGTGATATTAGAACAAAATAAGCGTGATCTAAAATATACAAGAGAGAGGCTTTATATAGCCAAAACAAAAGGTAAACTCTAATCCTATAAATATAAGGTAAACCCTAATAATCCTATAAATATAATAACTAATATAAATATATGCTAACATCCCCCCCCCCCCCCCCCCCCCTCAAACTCACGATGATACAGCAAGAAGCATCGAGAGTTTGTCAACGAAAAATCTATGACGACTGACAGAATGAGACTTCGTGAAGCAGTCAGCCAGCTGTAAGGACGACAGAGTAAATGGTAGAGAAATGGTTCCGTGATCCAAATGATGCCGAGTGAAATGACAATCAATCTCAATGTGTTTGGTGCGTTCATGAAACACCGTGTTGTGAGCAATCTGAATGGCACTCTTATTATCGCAGTACATAGGTGTGGGGTCAAAAAGAGTGACTCCCATGTCAGTCAGTAACCAGCGCAACCATATAATCTCAGCCGTAGTGGAAGCCATAGCACGATACTCTGCCTCGGTGGATGAACGGGAAACTACATCTTGTTTCTTACTTCTCCAAGAAATAAGAGAATCACCAAGAAAAATACAAAACCCAGTAGTGGACTTCCGAGAAGTCGAATCACCAGCCCAATCGGCATCAGAAAAGGCACGAACCTCCAATGAAGAGGTGGATGGAAACAAAAGACTCTGATAAAGAGATCCCCGTAGGTAACGTAAAATACGCACAACAGCAGCCCAATGTACAGTCGTGGGTGCTGAAACAAACTGACTAACAATGTGAACAACATAGGCAATATCAGGGCGAGTGATCGTCAAATAAACAAGACTACCAACAATGGACCTATACAGAGTGGGATCTTGTAGAGGAGTGCCATTATCTAGAGTATACTTTGCGTTTAGCTCGAGAGGAGTGTCAGTGGTGCGAGTGTCAGTGAGTCGTGCACGGTGAAGAATATCAGCATCATACTTGGACTGAGAGAGGAGGTAACCTCGAGGAGAGGAGGCAACTTCAATTCCCAGAAAGTATCGTAAAGGGCCCAAATATTTTATCTCAAAACAACGGGACAAGGTTTCTTTCAAACCCACAATACCATCAACATCATCACCCGTAATAATCATATCATCAACATATAACAGAAGGAGAACACGGCCGGCAGAAGTCGATCGAACAAATAAAGCCGAGTCATAAGGGCTAGAGACAAAACCAAGGGAAATCACAACTCAAGAAAATCTATCATACCAAGCACGAGGGGCTTGTTTAAGGCCATACAACGCCTTTTTAAGGCGACAAACCTGTCCTGGAGCATGAGAGACGCCTGGTGGGGGAACCAAATACACTTCTTCCTTCAATTCTACATTCAAAAAAGCATTTTTAACATCCATATGAGATATGTACCACTGTTGAACAGAAGCAACAGCAATGAGGACACGAACTGAAGTCATCTTGGCTACCGGAGCAAAAGTCTCCTCATAATTTAAATCATACTCTTGAGCAAACCCCTTAGCAACTAAGCGGGCCATGTATCGCTCAATAGAACCATCAAATTTCGTCTTAACTTTGTACACCCATCTAGAACCAATAGCCTTTTCACCTGCAGGAAGATCAACAAGGTCCCAAGTACCAGTCTTGTCTAAGGCAGACAGTTCCTCAGCCATAACATTTTGCCAATCACGGGATCGGACAGCCTCCTTATAGGAGGAAGGCTCAGAGATTGGATCAATGGAAACAAGAAATGACGCAAATGACTTAGAATAAAAAGAGTATGCAAAATCAGGTAATTGAGTAGACTTATGTATGCGTACTGGATAGCGTGACGCAGCAAGATCCGTAGTCACAAGCGGTGATTGGGTAGCCGTGTCAGGGGTCAGAGAATCGTCAGCAATAGGTGCAGTAGGAGGTGAAGAGTCAGAATAGAAGGGATCAATGTGAATAAGATCAGATTTAGTCAAGTTGTGTGTGCTGGAGGGAATGGTAAAGAAGGGGATATGTTCAAGGAAGGAGAGATGGCGAGACACATATAATTTTCTAGAGGAGGGATCATAACAACGATAACCTTTTTGACCTATACCATACCCAAGAAAAACACATATAGCAACCCGAGAGGAAAGTTTGGACAGTTCAACATGTGGACGAAGAACAAAGCAAGTGGAACCGAAGTCTCTTAAGACAGAATAATTTGGTGTTTGGCCAAATAACTGCTCATAAGGAGAAGTGCCAGAGTTATAAGCAGTCGGAATACGATTAATAATGTAAGTGGAGGTAAGGACAGCTTCTCCCCAAAACTCATTTGGAACACTAGCGCATAACAACTTAGACCTGGCAGTTTCAACAATATGTCGGTGTTTTCTCTCAGCAACACCATTCTGCTGAGGGGTATCAGTGCACGAGGACTGATGCACAGTAACTTCAGACAAAAAAAGATCAAAAAGAGTTCCACTAGTGTATTCCCCACCCAAATCTGAACGAAAACACTTAACAACAGCGGAGTGTTGGGTTTTAACGTAGGCTTGAAAATCTGTATAAATCTTAGTGAACTCAGAACGATTTTTCATCAAAAACACCCAAACATAACGAGTATATTCATCAATAAAGGACACATAATATCTAGACCCCCCTTTAGTAGGAATAGGAGCGGGTCCCCAAACATCAGAGTGGACTAAATCAAAAGGTGCACAAGATTTTGATGAACTATTATGAAAAGGCAAAGCAGAAAATTTCCCAAGTTTACATCCACGACAATCAGAAATATCATGAGATTTTAAATCACCCAAAACGCCAGTATTACACAAAAATTTTAAACGAGAGTGTGAAACATGACCAAGTCTAGAATGCCATAAAAAATACATAGAGGATGACTTGGTTAAATGAAAGGAAGATAAGTCAACAGAGGTGGCAGCTGCATAGCCAGGAGTGCGCAGCTCATCCAAAACATAGAGACCCCCCCTGTCTACGGCCTGTCCCAATCAGCCTCTTGGAGTCGGGATCCTGCACAAGAAGTGGAAGAAAAATGAACAGAATATCCAGAATCACATAATTGACCAACAGATGCAAGACTTAGAGTAAGCTTAGGTATACAATAGACATTTGAGAGAGACACGTGAGGAGTTTTAATAGTGCCAACGCCAACTAATGGTAAGGATGAACCATCAGCAGTAACAACAGTAGGGGAACAAGACTCAGAAGACAAGGATGTAAACTTAGATGGATCAGGAGACATATGAAACGAAGCCCCAGAGTCCAAGACCCAAAGGGATGATGATATACCTGAGGGATTTGATGAAGGCAAACCTGATGGAGAACGAGTAGTCATGGCAAAATGCTGAGGCGGGGGGGCTGTCTGACCTGAGGACGAAGACTGAGTAGCAAGGAATCGTTGAAACTGTTCTGCAAGAGCATCCATAGAAGTATTCTGAGAAGAAGCCACATCCAAATCACCCGCAGATGCAGCTGCAGTCATATAAGATGACCCACTACGGGTTTGTCCGGTACCCAATGTGCGTTGCTGTCCACCACTTTTCTGTTGCTGAGACTTATCACCAGACGAGTTCTTCAGGGCTAATATAGGACACTGACTTTTCCAATGTCCAGGCTTCTTGCAATAACGACATTCATCCTTTTTTGCAGTATTTTTTCGAGACTGTTGAGATGGTGCTGCCAAAACGGATGCAGAAGGGGCGGTTGGTACCTTTTCAGTTTGCGTTTTCAAACGAGTTTCTTCAGCTAGTAACTCGTGAACCACTGAATCGACAGAGGGAAAAGGATTACGACGCATAATCGAAGCACGACAGTGCTCGTATTCCGGACGAAGCGAGTGCAGAAGCTGAACAAGACGCGATTCCTCCCGATGAACAATATAAGGTCCAAAGGCCTTTAATTCAGCAGACTCTGTCATAGCCAAGTGATCCCAAAGAGCAGTGATTTCAGCATAAAATTCCTGAATCTTGCGATCATTTTGTGACAGAACACGAATTTCCCCTTCTAACTGAAAGCGAACAGATATATTGGTGCGCATAAATAGTCTTCCCAAGTAGTCCCAAACCTCCTTAGTAGTTTCATATTTAGCCAATTGCACACCAATCTTAACATCGACAGAATTATTGATCCAAATAATAATTTTGGAATTGGCACAATCCCACTTATCAAGCAAATCATCATAATTATCAGTACCTGTTGTGGGAGCTTGAGCAACCCCAGAAATATATTTCCACGTCTCTTTACCGCGAAGAAAATTTTTCATAACGTAGCTCCAATACGAATAGTTTTTAACATCCAAACGAACACCAATTGACTGCAACGAGTTCTCATTAGGAGCCATTGGAAAACAAGCGAAAACGAAAACGCCAACAACCGAAACGAACAGAAAAAAAAATTAAACGAAACGAACAGAGTGAGGTTTAGATGATTGATGGCTCTGATACCATGTTAGGATTCATATAATCGAACAAGGATTAAAGGAAAGAAAAAGATAAACGTAGAAAACTTGTGGTATTAGAACAAAATAAGCGTGATCTAAAATATACAAGAGAGAGGCTTTATATAGCCAAAACAAAAGGTAAACCCTAATCCTATAAATATAAGGTAAACCCTAATAATCCTATAAATATAATAACTAATATAAATATATGCTAACATTTTATACCGTTTCTGTTGAAATTCTTCTCTTTATCTCATAAATTACAAAAATGTTACTCCCTTATTTTTTATTGGACAAAAAAAGTGTACCACACAATTAATTCTGTATTCCACAAATTAGGGTAGGTGCGGGCCGTGCGGGCCGTGCGGCCGAGTCGAACCCAATTTTTATTAGGCCCAACCCTAAACTCGTGTCCCTCGGTCCGAGCAGAGTAGAACCAGCTCGAGCTCTTTTTTTTCTAAAAGAAAATTAAATAAATTAATTTATTAATCAATAAATTTTAAATAAAATTAACATAGAATATTAAAATTTAGAATTTTATTCATTAATTATAAATTAAAATCTCAAAAGATATAAATAAAAATATAGCAGTACATCACTCTCGTATAATTATACACATTTTTTTGAATATTTCAACTAAAAATGCACGCTATTACCAAAATTAGTTTGCTTTTTTATTTTAAAATACAATTAATCTACTTATTTTTTTCACATAAAATATATTTCTAATTCTTAACTTTTGATCTAAAAATAATATTTTTTCTTAATATTGTGTACTTGTTTCAATGCTTAAATCACCGGACAAGAGAGTAGTGTATTAATATAAAGAATTAAAGTTAATATCACAAATAGTCCTGTAACTAAGGCCTATCCCACACTTAATCCTTTTTTTGTTCGAAAAATCAAATGTCGTCCTTTCCGGTCGATTTTCGCCGGAAACTGCGCGTGCGGGTCACGTGACTGCCCACGTGGCAGTAATCGCTAGTGACTTGCTGATGTGGCCAAAATATACCGATCCTTTTGTCCCAGTCAGCATTTTGGAGGGAATTCTGAATGGCATTTTGCGTAATTAATTGAATAAGGAGGGCTTTATATGACATCTATTATTTCGATCGATTAAAACAACAAATCGGCAGCAGAATTCATTTCAACCTAAACCTAAGTCCCGTCTTCTGATTAGACGTTTTTGTGTGCGTCTCTCGTCAAAATCCGAGGTCAATTGTAGTTGACTCGGTATCAATCCAAGGAAACGAAAGAGTAGTATTTAAGTGTATGAGAAATTCTAGAATCGGAAGTCATTATACTAAATCCTAAGATCATTTTGGTACTCTCGATTATAAAGGAAAGTTTTGAAATAAACAATAAGGACAAATCTCGGATGATTATACTTCAAATTCGACTTCAAATTATTTCCACCTTTTTCAATCTACATAAACGACAATCGAAAGTCAAGTTCCCGGTCGGGTTGCTTAACTCGTTTTTCAACGTTTAGTTCACTTGGTTAATCGCTCTCGGTCAAGTTACGATATCAAGAGTATGTCGTTTATACAAGATCTTCCGGTAAAACAATTATCCGTCTATTCTTCATATAAACACCCGAGAAGGAATTTAGTTAATCATCCTAAGCAAAGATCGGATAACGAGAATAATAATAAACGAAAGTAAAGCGTGTAATATGCACTCAAAGATGAACAAGAAACAATACAAGAGAATTAAGCAAAGAACTAGTTTAGAACAATCTTTAATAATCAAAGCATTCATTTAGGAATTAATTCTTCATTCTCAAATCTAAAAGTATTCATAAGTTTAGCAAAAGTAGAAAGAACATGAAAAGAAATTCAAACTAGATTCTTAGAAATTGAAATGCTAATACAATTACGGTAATTAATCGGCTTCGGACTTGATCGATCGTCTCTCGGAGTTGTCGGCTCCGAATTGGTTTCCCCAGTGCTCCTCGAAGAATTCCCCAGCGAAAGTTCTGTTTTTCCTTCAATTTCCTCGCCTAAATGCATCAAAGGAAAGATCAAAAACCGCCCTGCAACTGCTCTGAAACGGCGACCGCCGTTTAATTTCTGCGCTCGTCAAACCATTTCGGCGACCGCCGTTTACAAAACGGCGACCGCCGTTTTGCCCAAAAATCCAAACTCAACATCTGCCTCTTTTCGACCCTTTTGGCGGTCGTCATCTCCTCTCCGGCGACCGCCGTTTTGCTCCTGCGACCGCCATTCTTGATCTACTTCGGCTCTTTCTCGATTCTTCGATTTTCTTCAACTTTTGACCTACAAAACGAACTCAAACCACTCCAACACACCTCGTGAGATCAAATCATACTAACACATCAAACATCAACTAAAACGATAAAAACAAACACAACACAACTCTAAAACAACATAAAAACATAAACGAAAAACACACACACACAACCTAAATCACCCCCCCACGCTCAAGTCCTTGCTAGTCCCGAGCAAGGTAAAATCATCCAACAACGTGTTTGCACAAATCACGTACTTTGAACTCACTATCAATCCACAATCCAACCACTTGTCAAGAACGAGAAAAACAAGAAATATGAAACATGTCACTCAAGCTCACCAACTCTCCAATTATATCCCTCGAAAAATATGAAATGGTATCAACACATCACTCACATCGAGATTGTATACATCAATATCATCACAAGAAATTCCGCATACTTTGACAAAGAAGAACAAGAATCGGAATGAGATTGCAATCAAGGTAGGCTCGGGTCATAGGTAGGAATCGAATAAATAATAATACTAATCAAATCGCTCTCGACACCCTCCTTCACCAAATGAACTCACAAATCCCCCTCCTACACCAAATGTACTCAACACCACACTTCCCTTATAACAACGAACTCATCAATAAATACATGTTCTCGATAGGCTATTAATATACTTTTACTCCCCTTTTCCTATATATATTTTTTTTTTCATTTTTTCTTTCTTTTCTCATTTTTTTTTTTCTTTTTTTTTTTTTGCTTTTTTTTTCTTTTTATTTTCATCCCTCCTCAATTGTTTTCACAATCGATGAGTATTCGTTTTTTTTTATTGATTTTTTTTTTATTTAGGGAGTAAGCTTTTTTCCTTATAGCATGCCTTAGTACGAGAAAACACGTTTACAATTCATCACGATATCCCTTTTAACCTTCACAATCAAACTTGTAACACCTCACAATCTCACATCACTCGGAAAACCCTCGGTTACAAGAAAAGGCTCCATGCAGGCTCAAAAGGCTAACTAGGGAGTCCCTCGACGGGCACAGTCATTTTGGGGAATTTTATATATGTGGAGTTAAATCCTAGCAATCTCATGCTTCATTTTCAAATTCTCAACCAAGTCAAAGTAACTTCATATTCAAGCAATGACATAACAAAATCAAATCATCCATTCTCGACACCAATCACAAGATATCTCATGTCAACACTCAAGGAATATCGATGATTCTCTACAATGAAATAAGGCTCAAAAGCTCACATATAACAAGGAAAAACTCATGTTTTCATATACTCATTTTCTCGACTCTTAACAAGTGGAACATCCAACTAACCAAGTGAGTTCAAGCAACAACTTGACCAAATCCCATGCAAACACTACCACATTCGGGACAAACCAAAACCTTGAGCATGAATAAGTGATTTTTCACAAAACAAACTAACTACAAATCAAAAGAAACATAACTAATCCACACAATCAATCAAACACAAACACATATTTACAAACATAAAAGAGAAGAAAAGAAAACATACCTAGGTCGTGACTAGCACGACCTCTCTCACATGTTGGGTGGTGGAAAGTGACCTCCTCCTCTAGCATAGGCCTCGAAGAATTGTCGTTGTTCTCTTCGCATCTCCTCCATCTCCTCTCTCACAATCCTACGAGTAGTTTGCTCGTTGTGGTCCCTTTCCTCTCGCAAAAGTTGACGGGTGGTTTGCTCATAGTAGCTCCTCTCGGCCGCCATCCGGTTATTCCATGTAGCCTCGTCGAGGGACATCCGATCCATCCTCGCATTAAGTGCATCATATGACCGGGCATTGGCATTGATCATCTCTTGGAGATCCTCGGGATGCATCCGTCCCGAATCCGAGTAGTATGCACCGGCTTGAGGAACCTCGTATGATGGACTCCAACTCATACCCGGGTTAGACCACCCGGCATCTTGGTTCCCCTGTGCTCCGTAGTCCGTGTACGCTTGCTCCCACACCGGATCTCTCGTCGTCCCATCATCCACATTTGGACCTCCTCCCGCCGAAGAACCGACTCGTTCTCGCATTAAATTCTCCTCTTCAAGTTGAGCCGCTCTCAAAATCGAAGATCCCACTCTTTCTCCCGCCAACTCCAATCTCCACTTTTGTATGCGGGCCGAATTCTTTTGCCGATATTCCACCAATGCTTGTGGGTCTTTAGCGGTTCGGATTTCATGCGGCACGAACTCTCCGGCCAAAATCAATCCACTAGCTTCGAATTCCTCCACACCCAAAGGTCGAGGTACTTCCCACGGCTCTCCATCGTATGTCTCATCATCCTCACCAATGATTTGATTGGCAATTGCAAGGTGACGAGCAAATTGAAATAAAGCCCCTCGAGTCCGAATTCCTCGAGCCGCTTGATCCATCAACCCCCACACTTTCTTCAATGGAGTCGAAGGAATCTCATTCAAAGCCGCATTGATGAAGGAAAACTCTAAGGAATTAACTTTGTTTCCTTCCACTTTCCCGAAGATATTGTAGGTCAAGAACTTGTGGACAATGCAAAGCACGGGATCAATGAATGCAATTGATCGACCGTGGTCCTTCCACTTCTCATTAGGCCCGGCCAACTCTTGCCAATGTTGTGTCTTCACGGTCCCACTCTCCCGCTCTTCGGTAAGCCTTCCCTCTCCATCTTGAATACCGAACACCTCGTCCATAGTTTTTTCCGTTATTGTGACCTCAACTCCCTTGAGACGACACGTAGCATACGATGGCTTCCTCTTCTCATGCACAAGTTTGAAGGTACTAAGCATCTCCAATCCAAGCTTCGTAGAATACTCGAATTCCATCTCCACGAATATCCTTAAGCTCATCCGACGGAAAATCTCCAAAATACTCTCCTTAATCTTCAATTTCTCCATTAACTCCCAATCCAACGGACGAGGTAAGATATGTTCACCCTTCGATATTAACTTCTTGTAAGCAATTCCTTCCTCGTCGTGGAAAATTGGAAATGGAGCTCCATATTGTGCGGAGATATCTCGAGGTCCGGTTGAGGCGGAAGTAGTAGAGGCACCTCGTCCCTTCTTCCTTGGTGGTGGTGGTGGTGACGGATTACGGTCTCCGGCCCTTCGTGCACTTCTCACCATTGAATTAGGATGAAGAAAGTTGAGAATATTGATTCGGGACTTTTGTCGAACACCTTGTGTGCACACTCAAATCCCTCGAATTTCTTGAAAATTAACCGATGAAATTTCCCAAAACCTGCAAACAAGATTCTCAAGATGATTGGTAAGTGTTTTGGTGGAAGAAATTTGAATAAAAACGATGAAGAATTAAGGAAGAAAATCGCAAAGAAGAAGTGAAGTAAAATGGAATTTTTTGTGTAAAATGAAACTGCCCTGGCCCGTCTTTTTAATTCCCAGAATTTCAAAAACGGCGACCGCCGTTTTTGTTTGGCGATCGCAGGAAAAATTCGGCGGTCGCCGAATGAAATGTGACGACCGTCAAATCGGCTCAAAATGGGCAGATTTTTTTCCTCAATTTCGACCTCTTTCGGCGACCGTCATTTTTCATCTGACGACCGCCGTTTTGCTTCGACGACCGCCATTTTGCTTTGACGGGCGCCGAACTCCCAAAATCTTCGACTTCTCTTTTTCGACCTTTTTCTTCGATTCCAACGACTTCTAAGCTCGTCCAAGTCCATTAGCCTTTATTCTTGCTCAGTTTAGTGTCCAGAGCTGGACTTATTCCAATTTTGGAGATTCAAACATCAACTTCCTCGAGTCGAAAAACCTCGACGTTCCCGATTTTCGACTCTCCTTCAAAATACCGTTTCACTAAATGGCCATTGACCTTGAATTCGTGTTCATCATCTTCCTTTCTCAAGGTAACTGATCCATTCTCATGAATTGCTACAACTTCATATGGTCCGACCCACCTCGACTTTAGCTTTCCCGGAAATAACCTTAACCGAGCATTGAATAAAAGTGCTTTCATACCCGGTTGTAAGTCTTTCACAATTAATTTCCGGTCATGAGCTTTCTTCATCTTAGCCTTTGAGATCACAGCATTTTCATATGCTTCATTACGAAGCTCCTCAAGCTCCTCGATTTGCAAAGCTCTCTCTTTTCCAGCCTTTGTCATTTCCAAATTAACCTTCTTGATAGCCCAAAAAGCCTTGTGCTCAATCTCAACCGGTAAATGACACGATTTTCCATAGACAATTTGGAACGGAGTAGCATTGAGGATTGTCTTGAAAGCTGTCCGGTGAGCCCAAAGTGCATCTCGAAGTTTTTCCGGCCAATCTTTCCTCGATGGCTTCACGGTTTTGGCAATGATAGTCTTGATTTGATTGTTGCTTGTCTCGGCTTGACCGGAAGTTTGAGGATGGTATGGAGTAGCAACTCGATGATCAATCCCATTTATCTTCATCAATCTCTTGAAAAGTTTGTTGCAAAAGTGTGACCCTCCATCACTAATAATAGCCTTTGGAAATCCAAAGCGAGAAATGATATTCTCCTGCACAAACTTCAACACAACATCAGCCCCACATGTTCTAGTGGGGATTGCTTCAACCCACTTCGACACATAATCAACGGCTAACAAAATGTACTCGTACTTGTTAGCATTAATAAAAGGACCCATAAAATCAATGCCCCACACATCAAAAATTTCACACACAAGATTAACTTGCATGGGCATTTCGTTCCTTTTACCAATGTTACCAATACGTTGACATCGATCACATGAAATAATGAAGAAATGAACATCTTTAAACAAAGTAGGCCAGAAAAAACCCGATTGAAGAATCTTAGCTCCGGTCTTCCTACTTGCAAAGTGTCCTCCCGATGCATCCTCATGGCATTTAGAAATGATAGCTCGTTGCTCTCCTTCCGGTACACATCTCCTCAACAAGTTATCCTTCCCAAGCTTGAACAACAATGGATCATCCCAATAGTAATACCTACACACATGCAACAAACGTTTGCGTTCTTGGGAAGTAATTCCCTCACGCATCTCTCCACTTGCCAAATAGTTAGCAATGTCGGCATACCATGGAACTTTTTCATCAATAGCATTCACAAGCATGGATTGTTCATATGGAAAAGTTTCAGAGATAGGAACATTAGCAATCACATTATTTTCACACGATTCAAGTCTAGATAAGTGATCGGCTACCGCATTTTCACAACCCTTCCTATCTCTAATTTCCACATCAAATTCTTGCAATAAAAGTATCCATCTTATGATTCTCGGTTTAGCTTGTGTCTTAGTCATTAAATACCTAAGAGCCGCATGATCACTATGAACAATCACTTTAGTACCAAGTAAATACGACCTAAATTTGTCTAGCGAAAATACAACCGCTAACATCTCTTTTTCCGTAGTCGTGTAATTTACTTGAGCATCATTCAAAGTCATACTTGCATAATAAATCACATGCAACATCTTATCAATTCTTTGACCCAAAACCGCACCCACAGCAAAATTCGAAGCATCACACATTATTTCAAATTCAAGATTCCAATTAGGTGATACAAGAATAGGTGCACTCACAAGCTTATCTTTCAAAGTATTAAAGGCATTCAAACATGAATCATCAAAGACAAACTCAACATCTTGACCAAGTAAATGACACAAGGGTTGTGCAATTTTTGAAAAGTCCTTAATGAAACGTCTATAAAAACCCGCATGCCCAAGAAAACTTCTAACGCCTTTTACATTGACCGGGGGTGGCAAATTTTTAATCACTTCAATTTTCGAAGAATCAACTTCTATCCCCCTTCTAGAAACCACATGCCCAAGTACAACCCCTTGTGTAACCATGAAATTCGATTTTTCCCAACTCAAAGTAAGGTTACACTCAATGCATCTTTTCAAAACAATATCAATCTTTTTCAATGCATCATCAAATGACGAACCAAACACGGAAAAATCATCCATAAACACTTCAACAAAATCCCCTACCATTTCAGAAAATATAGAAAGCATGCAACGTTGAAACGTACCTGGGGCATTGCAAAGCCCAAATGGCATCCTTTTCCATGCAAATGTTCCAAAAGGACTCGTGAATGTGGTTTTCGATTGATCCTCCGGTGCTATGAATATTTGGTAATAACCTGAAATTCCATCAAGATAATGATATAAAAAATTACCGGCAAGTTTATCTAGCATTTGATCAATAAAAGGTAAAGGAAAATGATCCTTTTTCGTAGCGGCATTCAACTCCCGGTAATCCATGCACATTCTCCACCCGGTCCTCTCCCGAGTAGCTATAAGTTGTCCCGCTTCATTTTCCTCAACCGTGATCCCTCCTTTCTTCGGAACCATGTGAATCGGTGATACCCATTCACTATCCGCTGCCGGTACAATCAAACCACCTCCATGTAACTTGATGATTTCTTTCTTCACGACATCACTAAGAAGTGGATTAAGTCGTCTTTGGGGCTGCCTCTTCGGAGAAGCATTCTCGATCAAGTTGATACGATGCATGCACATAGAAGGGCTGATTCCCTTCAAGTCCTCGATACTCCAACCAATGGCGGCCTTATTCTCTTGTAAAACTTCAACCAATCTCACTTCTTCTTCCACGGTCAACTTCGATGAAATGATGACCGGTTTGTTCTCACCTTCTTCCAAAAACACGTACTTGAGGTTAGGAGGCAAGTCTTTCAACACCAACTTCACACTTTTTGTTGGCAATGACACTTCCTTCTTCCGATCCTCCCCCCCCCACGCTCAAGTCGACAAACCGTGGAGCTTGTTCATTCTCTTCTAACTCTACCAAATCATCATCTCCAAGCTCCACTTCATTCTCTTCTTTAATCTCCAAAGCTTGCATGGTCAATGTATCGATAACATCAACAAATGAACAATCTTCCATCAAAGTTGCAGCTGGAGCCATATTCTTCTTTCTTACCGAAATCGACACCGTTTCTCCAAGTACCGACATTTGGAGTTGTCCCTTCTTCACGTCGATAAGAGTGTTGGTTGTAGACATAAAAGGACGTCCCAATAATATGGAGTGATCTTGGGAATTCTCCGGTATGTCACCAACATCGAGCACGACGAAATCAACCGGCACAATTAATCCTCCAACTTCGACAAGAATATCCTCGACAATTCCTCTTGGATACCTCACCGATCGGTCGGCAAGTTGTAGACAAATCCTCGTCGGCTTCAAATTATCAAGCTTCAATTGGTCAAATATAGCCGACGGCATCAAGTTGATTCCGGCTCCCAAGTCTAACATACCGGACACCTCGTTTCCGGACCCGATCACAATTTTTATCACAAAGCTTCCCGGATCACTCTCTTTTGGTGGTACTTGGTGTTGCATCACAGCACTTGCACCTGCAAACAACACAACTTTCTCGTTCTCCTCGAACTTTCTCTTGTTAGACGCCAATTCCTTAAAAAATTTAACATAAGAAGGAATATTTGAAATCATGTCAAGCAAAGGGACGTTTACCTCAACCTTTGCTAAAAGATCGTAAAGTTGCTGAAATTGTTGATCCTTCTTTTTGTTCCTAAGTTTGCTCGGAAAAGGAACGGGAGGCTTGTACGGGTTCTTCGCCTTATGAAGAACTACCCTTTCACTTCCGGCCTCGATTTCGACTCTCTTCCTTTTCTTTCTTTCCTCTTCTTTCTCGTCACTTTCAACTTCATCTTCATCTACCTTTTCCTCCTCTTTCTTCTCGCATATAATCTCCTCAATTTCTTCCTCATTTCCCTCCTCATTTTCCTCCTCAAAAACCACTGCCCTTTTGTCTTTTTCAACTTCTTCACCCGGCATCTTTACTTTGTTGTCTATAATCTTTCCCGACCTCAATACCGTAAGAGCTTTGGCATGGGATGGTTGACTTGGAAGTCTTCCCGAATCTTCCTTGGCTTGCATCTTTCCCAATGTAGTCGCCATTTGCCCCATTTGAGTATTGATGCTATTAAGCACCGCATCGTATCCTCCCACTTTCACTTCCAAGTTGTCCATCCTCAAATCATTTTTTTCGGCATATTTCTTCATCCATTCTTCAAAATTATTGCTCGATGGTTGCTGAGGTGGTCTTAAAGGCTGTTGTTGTTGAGTAGGAGCTTGATACGGAGCCCGGTATTGTTGGTTCGGTGCTTGGTAAGGAGCTCGGTAAGGTGTGCTCGATGATTGACCTTGCTGAAAATTTTGCCTCGATTGCCATTGTTGAGGTTGTGGCTTTGGTTGATAAGAATAATTAGGCCTTTGATTCCCTCCTTGTTGATTGTTGTAGTAGCCTCCTTGTTGGTTATACGGCTGTACTACCGAAGCTTGTACTTCCGAAATCACCATTTCTCCTTGTTGTTGTGGTTGGTACGGAACGCATGCCATGTTCCCTTGTTCTCCAACCATAGGCTGCCCTTCAATCATCAACGGTGCTTGCATTTGAGGCATCGGACATGTAGCTGGTCCATGCCCTTGATATCCACACAAAGTACACACCTCCATTTGGTTCAAAAGGAGTTGTGTTTTCCGGTTCCCATCCTCCATTTTCAACTCTTTTATTTCTTTTGACATCTCCTCAATTTTCAAGTCGAGGTTGCTCGCCTCCACCTCTTTCACATCATTCACAACTCTCCTTCTCGAACTTTTCCTCCGTGAATTCCCAGCCATAGTCTTGTAGATTGTAACCATCTCTTCCGGTGATCGATATGTGATATCACCTCCGGCTTGATTATCCACCGACCCTTGCAAAGAATCTGTCAAAGAATCATAGAAAATTTGATTAAGTAAGACTTGAGTAAAAGTATGATGTGGACATTTAATAAGTAAGTCTTGAAAACGATCCCAAGTTTCATGGAAAAATTCTCCCGGACGACTTGTAAAGCCACAAATTTGATTTCGGAAATCCGTCGTCTTGTGATGTGGGAAGAATTGACTCATGAACTCGTCATAGATGTCATTCTAATTTTGGAGAGAATTTGGTGGCAATGCAATCCACCACGACTTGGCCTTGTCCTTCAATGTCATCGGAAAGAACCGACATCTCAATTCATCTTCTTGAAGTCCATTCAACGGAAAGGTATGAATGGTGTTGTAGAAATCTCGGATGAAACTCAACACATCCTCGTTGTTATTCCCATGGTACTCCGGTAGTTGATTGAAATCCATCGGATTCACCTTGTAATTCTTCACCACCTCCGGTAAATCCACACATGCCGGAGTTGCTCCAATAATAGGCCTTGTGATGTCTCCTTGTTGTACTCGTCGAGCCGCTGGATTTCCAAATTGATTCCACTGATTCGGTTGCATCCCATAACCCCCATACGGCATCATATTAGGCATCATGTTTGGCCATTGTTGTTGGAATTGCCCTTGCATGTTTTGATTGACTTGAACTCCGGGTTGCTGAAATGGATACCCGTAGTTTGGTTGATAAGTCATATTATTCATCATGTTCGGATTCATCATTGGTGGTTGATTCATCATCTGAGGATTCATCATATTTGGTTGATATCCAACATTAGGACTCATCACGGTATGCGGAGTCGAATGATGATCTTCATCTTGTGGATTTAAAGGTGTTGGAGGAGTAAGTTGAGCTTGAACATTGAATTGAGGTATTTGAATCTGTAAATTACTTCCTCCAGCTTGGTTGTTGTCATTTTGAGGAGTTCCCAAAGGTAAACGAGGTCCTTGTGTATTAGGAGATAGAACATGTCCTTGGGAAGGTTGACCTTTCTTTAATCCCGACGCTTCTTGTCCGGTTTCATCTTCAACCTCAACCCTTTCTTTATTCTTCTCCATTCCTTCGGTAGATGAACCTTGTTGCTCACTAGCCGCCTTACTTCTTGTAGTGACCATGCACACTCAAAGTAAAAGATTAGCAAATAACAAGACAAGTAAACTAAATTAACTAAAGGAAATTCGAAACTAAAACTAAACAAACACTTAAACAAAACTATCCGTTTCCCCGGCAACGGCGCCAATTTTGATTAGACGTTTTTGTGTGCGTCTCTCGTCAAAATCCGAGGTCAATTGTAGTTGACTCGGTATCAATCCAAGGAAACGAAAGAGTAGTATTTAAGTGTATGAGAAATTCTAGAATCGGAAGTCATTATACTAAATCCTAAGATCATTTTGGTACTCTCGATTATAAAGGAAAGTTTTGAAATAAACAATAAGGACAAATCTCGGATGATTATACTTCAAATTCGACTTCAAATTATTTCCACCTTTTTCAATCTACATAAACGACAATCGAAAGTCAAGTTCCCGGTCGGGTTGCTTAACTCGTTTTTCAACGTTTAGTTCACTTGGTTAATCGCTCTCGGTCAAGTTACGATATCAAGAGTATGTCGTTTATACAAGATCTTCCGGTAAAACAATTATCCGTCTATTCTTCATATAAACACCCGAGAAGGAATTTAGTTAATCATCCTAAGCAAAGATCGGATAACGAGAATAATAATAAACGAAAGTAAAGCGTGTAATATGCACTCAAAGATGAACAAGAAACAATACAAGAGAATTAAGCAAAGAACTAGTTTAGAACAATCTTTAATAATCAAAGCATTCATTTAGGAATTAATTCTTCATTCTCAAATCTAAAAGTATTCATAAGTTTAGCAAAAGTAGAAAGAACATGAAAAGAAATTCAAACTAGATTCTTAGAAATTGAAATGCTAATACAATTACGGTAATTAATCGGCTTCGGACTTGATCGATCGTCTCTCGGAGTTGTCGGCTCCGAATTGGTTTCCCCAGTGCTCCTCGAAGAATTCCCCAGCGAAAGTTCTGTTTTTCCTTCAATTTCCTCGCCTAAATGCATCAAAGGAAAGATCAAAAACCGCCCTGCAACTGCTCTGAAACGGCGACCGCCGTTTAATTTCTGCGCTCGTCAAACCATTTCGGCGACCGCCGTTTACAAAACGGCGACCGCCGTTTTGCCCAAAAATCCAAATTCAACATCTGCCTCTTTTCGACCCTTTTGGCGGTCGTCATCTCCTCTCCGGCGACCGCCGTTTTGCTCCTGCGACCGCCATTCTTGATCTACTTCGGCTCTTTCTCGATTCTTCGATTTTCTTCAACTTTTGACCTACAAAACGAACTCAAACCACTCCAACACACCTCGTGAGATCAAATCATACTAACACATCAAACATCAACTAAAACGATAAAAACAAACACAACACAACTCTAAAACAACATAAAAACATAAACGAAAAACACACACACACAACCTAAATCATCTTCCCCAAATTTCACATGAACCCTAATTTTCCAGAAATGAAATTCTTCGTCGAATTTCAATAATTTCATCAATTTCTTTGTTTTCTAAGCTTCCATTATTCCCTATTTCTCCACCATGTCTACAAATTCAAGCAGTTTCGAAGGTTTCGGCAAAGCTAGCCACCTCAAGTTTGAGGATAAATTCTGTCGCTACTGCTCCAAGAAACTTCAAATCCGTGTTGTAGGTTCAAGAACCCCCAATTTTCAAAAGCTGATGTACTACTGTAGTGAGCACAGGTTTCACTCATGGTGTCACCCTACGAATGAGGATGAAGAGCACTCTGACCCGGTCAATTTAGATTTCAGAGCCGTCGAGGTGAAACTGATGCAGGAGCTGAATGATGTTCGAAGTTGCATTGCTGATTTCAAAGCAGCCGATATGAAACTGATGCAAGAGGTGAAAATGATGTTGAGAGTCTTTAACTGCACTCTTCATCAGCTTCTCATCTGGATCTACCCTTCTCAGTTTCTTTGGCCTACCAACACCTCTCCCAAAAGTAGGAGGCATAGGAGGTATGTACATTGTGCCAACCCAGTCCACTTGGCCAACAATGGGAAGTACTGCAGGCTCATACACTCTCCTATAAGTGTCCAAACTATAGCATTGATCAACATATAGCTCTGGATCACCTTTTTGATCAGTTATGGCTGATAGAGCATGTTTGCATGGCATTCCAGATAAATCTCATCCTCTGCAGCTGCAACTCCACCTCTCCAAATCAACTGCATATAAACTACTATCACTGCACTGGATTTGGTAGTACATGTTGCTTGATTTTATTGGTATGCAGTCACTCATCAACTTCAAGTGTTGCCTCAGTTGTTTTTTAATTTTTGGTGGCAATCTGCCCTTCCACAAAAGATTAGCCCTATCTATATTCCTCATCTCCACTGTCCTCATCATCATCCTCACTATCTGCAACAAAAACACTGTCACAGCTGTTGTCCTCTTCAATATTCTCATAAAAAACAAAGTCTTCATCATCATCATCATCACTACTTCCATCAATCTCTTGAGCAAGATCCTCCACACACCCTGTAAAATAGTCAGTTTCTTCTTGTGATTGAACCCCTTGCCTTTATCTTGTGGTTGAACACCAACACCATCTGCCTTCTCTGGAGTTTCAAATTCATCTTGTGATTGAACTCCCTTGCCTTTATCTTGTGGTTGAACACCAACACCATCTGCCTTCTCTAGAGTTTCAAATTCCTCCCCTTTCTCTGGAAGTTCATATTCCTTATCAATCTCCTGCTCAATCTGCTTCTCAATCTGCTGCTGCACTTCCACAAAACTCTCTTCAGCTTGAACATTCTTTTGCTTCTGCACTTCTTGAGCTTGAACCTTATTCTGCTTCTGCACTTCTTGAGCTTGAACCTCCTTCTGCTTCTGCACTTCCACATAAACCTCAAGGTTTTGGGTGTAGTTGTTCTGTTTCACCCAATTCAGCAAGTCGACATCTTTCACCAATGGTTTAAATCCCTGACTGTACATCCCAAAAAACCTAACATTGTTACCCAGTCCTTCTTGGATACACAATTGTTGCAGCCTTAAAATAGTGAGGTCGGACTGACGGAAGTAATCAAACATTACAGCATCGCCTCCTACAAATTTCACCACTGGTCGTGCAATGAAACTGCCTCCAGACTTCAATGTCAAACAAAAATACCAGAATTTGGGGGGGGGGGGGGGGGGGGGGGGGGTACAGTGGAGCCTGCTCGCCAGGTCGTCTTGCTTTGTGAACTTCGATGTTGGCCCTGAATAACGGCGCCCTCAGAAACGGACTTCGCTGCGCCGGCAAGCTACTCCCCGTGGGCTGCGCCGGTAAGCTTTTCGCCGTCGACTTCGCCGCTAAACTTTTCTCGACCGACAGCGCCGCTAAGCTTTTCCCAACTTCCAATTTCACATTTTTCCTATTCGCGATTTCTTCAGAATCTTCACCATTCATGTTGATAAACTGTAAGGGTTTTAGGATTATGATTTAATTGGGTTAATTTGCATGAAATGAAAGGATTGAAATTAGGGTTGAGCTGTGGGGAAAACGAGCTGAAGAATGTGAGTTTGGGGACGCGTTTTTGTCATTTAATCGATCGATTTAATGTGTTGTGTAATAAGCCCCTTCAGTATCAATTAATTACACAAGATGCCATTCAGATTTCCCTCCATAATGCTGACTGGGACAAAAAGGACCGGTATATTCTGGCCACATCAGCAAGTCACCGGCGATGACCGCCACGTGGGCAGTCACGTGACCCGCACGCGCAGTTTCCGGCGAAAATCGACCGGAAAGGACGACATTTGATTTTTTGAACAAAAAAAGGACTAAGTGTGGGATAAGCCTAAGTTACAGGACGATTTGTGATATTAACTCAAAGAATTAATTGTATATCACTTCATAACAAAGCCGGTTCTAGGTTTACTGCTATATGTTTCTTTTGGCTATGTTGGAGAGCTAGTCAGTTAGCTCGGTGATGCGGTGAAATTTTCTTTTCCCATGCGCCGTACTATACTACCCCACCTTTTATTTTTTATGTGATTGACCTTTAAAAAAAATTGAGGTCTAAACAGTAAACCACACAAATCCTACCGAAGAAAACCAATTTAGTCCTACCCGGCCACATGCAAACATTTCATTTAGGAATAATTTTTTTTATAAGGAGGAAAGACAAGAAACTCCACCCCACCCGATTGGGAATCCCTCAATCGGGTATGATGTAAATTAAGGAATGTGCTCGAGTAGCACACACCTGTGCGAAAGAGCCAATAAATCGGCACTCCAGGACAAACCTTAATCATTTAGGAATAATTTATACCTACTCTATATGCATTCTACTTTTCTCTTATACAGTATATATATGTCCATCACTTTCTGATCTTCAATTCAAACGATTTGCAAAGGCACAATTCTTCATATATCACGAATTAAAATTAAGAAACTTGTTAAACTCTTTACAAGGTCGGCCCCTCGATGGGTCTCAGCCTCGACGAACGAGACCAGGAAAAAATAATTAAATCAATCAATTGCTTGTGCATCATCGTGTGACAGTTAGAACAAGGCAATATATTCAATATAAAAGAGGTAGCATGCATACATATAACATATCCATTAATAACCAATGAGACGAAGTCCGATTGGCCTTTCACGCCACTCGAATGTTAGCAGCAGTATTCGCAGCCCCTTCGATGAATTTGGATTTTGACGAACACGAGGCAGTAGAACTCGGAGAGGAAGTTGACTTTGACTTCTTCCGTTTCTCCTTCTTCTTGATTCTAGGAAGCTCCGGCGACCGTATGTCACTAAACGACACCACCGATTGCTGCCGCATTGATTCCCCAAAATCTGCTTCACCAAAAATATTAAAAACATTTGCAATTAGGCTAAACATCAGGGTCGTATTTGTAATTATGATTACCATATATTTGTTTGTCTTTCGGTCAAAGGGTAACCCGTGAAAAGATGATGTCGAAACGAAGGAGACAAAAAATTGCACATGAAATAATTTGAAGACTATATATATAATAAAGTACTTATAATAATTAAGATGAAGAAGGCACGTCGTACCATGAGAAGACCATGGAGAAAAGCCAGAACCAGATTCAGAGCCCGCCCTGAATTCACTCATCTACATTTTCGTCAATGCAAATAAAATTAAATGAATTCCATAATTATAATTATTAATCAATTTAATTATTAATTACCGTAATAATAAATATAATTTTATTTATATATAAAAAATATACGTATATGTATACCGTATACATACGTACATACCCAAGATGGTGCACTTCCGGAAGGAGCTTCCCAGCCGATATGAGCCACATGTTTAACATCCGTTGGATGCCCAATCTCCATATCACGCTCCTTCACAACTACGTACGTACGTACAACCAATAAATTAACCCCCAAAAAAATATAAATACAAAAAATTAAAGATTTAGAAGACAACAGTCGATCAGTTGATCGATTGATAATGGGTTTACCAAAGATTTGAGAAAGGTTACGAATGAATCCTTTGTAAATCCCTTTCATTTTGTGAATGGAATTTGAAGTAGACGAACAAACCAAAATGCAAAGAATTTATAAATTAATGGAATCGAGAATGCATATGAATCAACAAAGATTCAAGAATGCAAAAATCATCATTTCAGATTTTTGAAGGTTTTTGGTAAAAATTAAAGTGGTTGTTGAAGATGTTTTAGGATCTTCATTCTTGGGAGGGAGAGAGATAGAGAGAGAAATGAGGTGAGAAATGTAATAAACACTAATTTAATGACTTGTGTTGTATTTTATACAACATTTTTTAACTTTTAATTTATTGACTTGTTATATAAATACTTTGATAAAAAAAAATGTGACTGACCCCTTGCAATTAATTATGTTATGAAATAGGAGGTATATGTTTTTTCTTATAATTAAGTGTGGTTGAGTTTGTTTATGGCCATTCATTTTTCTACACAGAATCTTTTGTAAAAATTATCGGTGACAAATTATGTCATGGTCTCATCTTCGTGTCACGCGTATTATTATTTTATTTTACTAATAATAAAATATAATTTCCCTTTCCACAATTGCCAGTTATACATATACGATTTTGTAGGAGATGGTGGTATCTAGCTATTTTATGCTGATTTTCACATTGTCGTGACCACGTTTTGGTGCGTGTATTTATTGCTTACGGGAAAGCATTAATATTACTCGTAATTTGTGTTTTTATTTTGTTGTTGTTATGATGAAACTTTGTTAGAGAATTTAATAGTTAAGATGTGTTGGAGATAAAAAACTTTTTAGTCCCATAAATGTAGTCTTTTTTCGATTTAGTCTCACATATATCCGTCTTTTCAATTTAACCCCAAATATGTCGAATTTGGTTTCAATTTAGTCTTTTTTGTACGAAGTGTCCATGAATGCTGACTTAGCGCTACGTGTCAGCATCCCATTGGTCAACGATTTTTTAAAAAAGAAAAGAAAAATGTCGTTGACCAATGAGATGCTGACATGTGGCGCTAAGTCAGCATCTATGGACACATTTCGACGAAAAATGAAATTTCTATACAAAAAGGACTAAATTGAAACTAAATTCGACATATTTGAGATTAAATTGAAAATGCGAATGTATGTGGGATTAAATCGAAAAAAGACTACATTTATGGGACCAACAAAATTTTTATCTCAGATGTGTTGTATCTTACGTGTACAACAGATGGGTCAAAATTGAGATTTCTCTCCGGCCAAATCAATTTAACACTCTTAAATAATGAGTACTTTTATTTTTACCAACAATCTAGAGTTTAATTTTTTTTCTTTCTTTCCCATAAATTTATTTAAACCTTGATCATTCTTGTTTTATTTTTTAAGTATATTGTTTAATTTTTTTTCTTTCTTTCCCATCAATTTATTTAAACCTTGATCATTCTTGTTTTATTTTTTAAGTAAATTTTCTAGTTTGTTGCGTTTGTCTTTGTAATCCGTGTGCGGCTACCTTATTACTCCCTCCATCCCTCAAAACTGTACATATAGAAACTTACACGTGAATTAAAAAAAATAAATTTTTGTGTGTTTTATAATATAAAGTGGAGGTATAATAAGTATTGAGGTGTAAGTAATAAAATAGTTAACTTACACGTGGATTAAAAAAAATAAATTTTTGTGTGTTTTATAATATAAAGTAGAGGTATAATAAGTATTGAGGTGTAAGTAATAAAGTAGTTAGTTGAAAAAGTAGTTGTATAAAAATAAATAAACGTGTGTTGAGAGGATAAAGTTATGAAAAAACATTTCATTTATGGAATGTGCACTGTTTTAAAGAATTGACTAAAAAAGAAAGTATGTATTGTTTTAAAGAATATAAGGAGGAGTACTTATTAGTAGTTTCGTCGGTGCTAAAAATATTTTCCTTCGACGCATTCCACATTATCAAAACAAAATTGAAATACAAATAAAGTAAATGAATTGCAAAGTGTGTTCACGAATGAATTTGGTGGGTTTTAGAAATTCTATCTGTTGGGTAATTTATTCACAATAAAATCGACGGTTTCAAGCGGCTTTCCGTTGGGTTGGTGGACGGATCGAGTTTGACGGGTTTTTTGAACACCCCTAGTCACAACGTTACTAGTTACCCTTCTCACAAGTGGGGATAGCGACAACTCTTAATAATTCAATTTTCAATTTGTTTTAAAGGAAATATGAGAAACTTCACTTCCTCTCCTCGATCATTCACTCTTTGATTGGTGGAAGTATAAAAACTCCTGTGAAAGAGACTCAACAAATTTCGTCTTTCCAAAATAAATTTCATAATATTTCAATGGAAAAAAGATTTTCCCTACATCATGATATACTTTGCCTCATTTATGCCACACTTTAAGCTTCAATTTTCAAAGTTGGAAAAGGTACAAACATTACAAGATGGGATGGGGAGGACTCCTCTCTTTCTCATTTACAGGTTGACCTTATTTACAAATAAAATTGGTCCCCATACGTACAACATACCAATTATGAATGCCACATTCAATACATATTTACTTGGCTTCTTACTTTCATTATTAGTTAAAATGAGCCCTACTCTTTATATCTTTATTGAAATTGTAGGGCACCCACCCAATTTCATACATTTCAATATATGCACGGTCATGATCGGAGCCAACTATTCCAAACCCCAAACAAGCCAAGCCACTACTGAGTTTTCGACGAAACAGAGTTCACAAGAGCATGACTGAGAGAGTATTGGAGTCGCCAAACCTTGTCTCAACTAAATTTTCAACCACAGTATTAACACATTCAAATCATTTCACAAGATGCATATTTGACGGGCAAGTTCGGCAATTAAAGAATTATATTGTAGTAAAACGCCGGCATGATTCATATTTGACTAAGATGCATTTAGCTCTAATTCATTGTTACCTCAGATCTCAATATTAAATGCTGATCTCAATAATATATGAGAATACTCTTAAAAATCCACTCTTTGCATTTCACTCCATGAATATTTCGCCAAAAAAATGCATTTAATTTGGGAAATTCTAAGCCACCCCATGGAGTCTCCAACATATATATGATCGAGACACCCATGTGGAGTGCGTGATCATGGCCCCATGAGTTGAGGCACTACCTCATATGGGGTATTGGCCCCTAGAATGACAGAGAAATGAGACAAAAGGTTCAACTTATTAACCTAAATAAAAACAACGGAGCACTTAAACTCCTATACTTGACACACTGAAATTTATTAATCGGCCTCACCACTGGAAAAAAAATCATAACTCAAGAAGATTGAATTCATTTTTATGTTCAAAAAACATGGGCATAGAGGCACGTCAAGGGCTACAATATAACTATGAATCATAGGAGAGGATAACTATGTACTGTGGAACTTACAACATAACTATGAATCATAGGAGAGGATAAAGGCTACAATATTTCGGCTAAAAACTTTCTCAGTATACTACTATACTAGAAGGAGGCATGAACAGAAGGATACCTCATAACATGTTAAGGGTTGGGTTTGACCTTAACACGAGCTTTCCGTAACCACATAACAACTAGCTTATCCCAAATTAACTTTCTATCGCTAACTAAAACCAACTAATTAAAACAACATAACATTCACCATGTTGGTTTAGAATGTCTCAATGCACAAATCAGTAAGAGAGAATGAATGCACATAACAAAAAACAGCACACACAGAGCAAAAGTATCGATTAATATTAAAGACGTAACAGTGGGAAGTATATGTGAGTCTGTCAGAACAAAAGCGATAAATATCCATCAAAGTAAAAAAGCTGAAGAAGTTGTTTTAATAGCGTGTGAGTTAACATCAGTAGAATGTGAGCGGGCGGCACAGAGCTCATACCTCCAATGGATCGATCACCACCGCCAGCTGGACGGCCAGTAGCCGTGGATGCCATACCCCGTCTTCCAGTTATCCAACGAGATCACCTTCCTGACGGCCCAGTAAGACACGACAAGTCCAACTCCCATAAACACCCTCTGCGCGTTCAAGTTCTTCACCCTCACCAGCAAGTGAGTCGAAAACGCCAGCAGGAGTCCAACGATGGTGTAGAGGGAGCCCACTGAGAAGCCCTCGGCCCCCAACTGCATCCCTGACCCGTGGTAAAAGTAAACCGTCTTCGAAGGGTCATTCCTGTCCGCCATGAACATCGGCATCTTCCTGATGATGTTGAACATGCCGCCGGAGACGCTGAAGAAGTAGACGAAGACGGCACCAGCCATCCACAGGTTCTTATGGTGAAGGAACGTCTTCCCGGCGATCAGCCGCTTGATGAACAGCGGCGCCGACAGGAGTAAAACGGCGACGGCCAGGGCGATCTGCTTTTTGGAGAAGGGAGGGGGACGGGTGATGGGGCCCACGGAGAGAGAAGTTCTCGATTCGACGAATTCGACCATGGATTCGGCCATCCCGGAGAAACCGTTGCGGTCCATCTGAATCGATTCGGTTTTGAGATCGGCGGCGGTTGGGGGGATGAGGCGGATGTGTGGGAGGGAGTTGACCCCGAAGAGGGCGAAGGAGGATTGGGATTCCTGGAACTCGATTGCGAAGAAGAAGAGCTTGGGGTCGTGGTTAGGGTTAGGGTTGTTGGATTGGAAGGCGGAGGAGACGAGGGAGAATTCGGATTTCAGTTTGGGGAGGGAGAGTTCGGCGTTGGAGTGGAGGTGTTTGGCGTCGAAGAAAATTAGGGCTTGGAATGGGCGCGGGGTGGGGAAGGAGACGATGCGCTGGAGGAGGTCGTCGGTGAGGCGGATGACGCCGCTCGGGGATTGGGATCGGAGGTCAGTGAGTTCGGATATTAAGGTATCGGACGACTGTGAGGTGGCGTACGGTGTAAGGATGAGGAGGAGGAGGAGGAGGACGGCGACAGCGGAAGAGAACGCCATTGCCGGCGGTGGTGGTGGTCTGAGAGTGAGCTTCAGTTACAGGGAAAGAGACGACTTGTGGACTTGGAGTCTCTGCTGCTTGTTGGAGTGTAGATAAAAAGGGGGGGTTTGGTTTCGGTGGCACGGCCAATGAGATTGTGCCACCTCAGTTTTACCGCTTTTTTCTTTCGGTGATTTAAAAAATTGATTTGTAAGCTTCTTTTTCTTATTTTCTCAAATCCTATAATATCATAATGTTGACTCGAAATGAAGACTCGCTACAAGTCGTCGTCCCAATAGCCATTCAGCCAGGCAAGGGGAAGTCATGATAATAGCCCGAATAGGATTAGGGCAAAACCTCGTCTCATCACAATCCCTAAATTATCACTATCATGTAGGAAATGATGAGAAGATTTGTTTTGTAGCAATAAGTTATTGTTTGATTTTCTTTATTTAGATACTTTTAATACGTGACAAATGTTTAAGCTAGGAACATAATAAATCCGTTAAAAAACCAACAACAACAACAACAACAACACAAAGGAGATAGAGAATGAAATTCTCTAGTAGTATTATTTACTAAATCACCAAATTTAGGCGGCCGTTGTGTCATCAGAATCGAGAGAGGCCAAGGTTAATTCAGGTTGGGCTTTCACCGTTCCGTCCAACGCATTGGGCAGGCCCAAAGCCTTCAACGCTAAATGGGCCGCTTTCTGACCTGATATCATCATGGCCCCAAACGTAGGTCCCTGTAACAAAAGTAGTGGAGTACAAATACAATTATTAAAAAAACATTTTGTTTTTTTTTCAATAAATATTAAATAAAAAAAATAAAAATTACCATTCTGGGGGACCCATCAATTTCAGCAACCTCCATTCCGGTAACGATCATTCCGGGCACGATCTCCCTGGTGAGCCTAACGATGGCGTCCTCGGCGGTGTTCATGTCGAGGGCCTTCATCCCCGGCACGCTGTCGATCATCCCGATGCTCCTCAGCCGCTTCACTCCGGTGGCCCCGAACGGCCCGTCGTGGCCGCAGGAGCTGACGACGACCTTGGCCTCCATCACGTTGGGGTCCATACACGACTGCGTGTCGTGGTTCATCGACACCAGCGCCCAGTTCGTGACGACTCCGGCCACGCGCCCGCCCTTCACGATCAGGTCCTCCGCCGCCACGGCGTTGAACAGCTTCACGTTCGGCCGCGCCAGCAGGCGGCTCATGATGGTCGACGTGAACAGCGCGGCGTGCTTGATGACGACGTAGTCCTCCTGCTCGTCGTACTCGATCTCCAGCTCGTCGAGGAACCGGTGGGCCGGCTTGCGGACGACCATGGCGGAGAACAGCTGCCCGCCCAGCCACGCGCCGCCGCCGGGACTCACCGACTGCTCGATGATGGCGACGTTGATGTCGGGGTTCTTGCTCAGCTCGTACGCGCAGGACAGGCCGGCGGATCCGGCGCCGACGACGACGACGTCCGTGTCGGCGTAGGTGATCATGTCGGTCATGTAGCGGCGCGTCATCTCCCGGGAGACGATGGACTCCTTGATCGGCTGGAAGGTGAAGCTGTTCAGGTTGTACGCCGGCGGAGGAGACGGAGATGCCGCCGACATCGTGACGGAGAGGTTGTGGGGCTGCGCAGATCTGAGCGGATGGGCGGCGCGTGAGGGGATCTGCGCGCCGTAGAAGGTGGATTTGGAGAGGGAGGAGGACGTGAGGGTGGTAGCCATGGCAGCCATTGATGGTGAATTTTTCTTGTTTATTTACTGTGGGGGGTAAATGTGAAATCAGGGTTTATACAATTAGTGGAGGGAGGTGGAGTGTTGTACATATAAGTTGTGGATGAAAAGGCTGTGCGGAGAAGATAGGATTTGAACGATTCAGAGTGGTTGGGTTCAGATTTAATGCCACGTGGCATGTAGTCTAGAATTTTTGGAGAGCCCCTTGGAGAATTGTTTTTCGTCCCATCCTTATGTGTCGGACGGCTCGAGCCACCATCCCAACTCACCAGCCCGAACCACTAACCCGAGCCTACCACCCTAAAGCCCGACCAAGCCCAGCCCTCAATAGAAGGCTTCATAATAATTATTTATGTATATCCCAGGGTTTGAACCCTACAAAGGAGGAATAACCGCTAGGCTATCTGAGTTATATGTACAATTTTTAAAAGATAATATATATGTTATTATGTAAAAATGTAATAATAAGATAATATATATATATATATATATATATATTGGTTTTAAAATAGATAATTTAAAATAAAAGGGCATTTAAATATATTAAATTAAATAGAACTCACAATCTTTTTTTATTAATTTTTAAACTCTTATTTTTATTTTTTATTTTGCATTTAAAAGTTTTACTTAGATTTAAATATTATTTAGTAGTAGTTTTTTAAATGTGTTTAGACTATAAAACTCTTTATTATTATTTTTTACGTAATTTTTGCGTAATTGCGATATTGTTTGTAATTAATTATTTTTATAAAATTGCGAGTAATTTTTCTAATTACTTATCTTTAAAAAAACTTTAATTGTAATTTTATTATTTAGTAAAATAGTGGTTTCAAAAATACATTTAAAACAATTTACCGTAGGGAATAAATTTCTCTACTCCCCTACGGGAAATAGCCGTAGGGGACCCCTACGGGGAAATTACCTGTAGGGGATTTTTTACTCGCATACGGGGTATGCCCGTATGGAGTATTTCTCTACGCTTAGCCGTAGGGGATCCCGTAGGGCCTCTTGGAGGGCGCGGATGCGCGCGCAATCCCCTACGGGAGTCACCCCTACGGCTGGGCCGTAGGGAATGCCGTAGGGGAACTCAGAAAACGATCCCCGTAGGGAATGCCGTAGGGAAACCCCTACGGGAAAAAGGCCGGTAGGGAATTTCCGTAGGGGTTCCCTGGTTTTTTTGTAGTGAAACCTTCATAATATTTCAATGAAAATTTGTCCCACCCGAGATTCCAACCTAATAAGGATAATATATAATCGTATCTTTTACATGATTTGTTGTAATCTCTTCCTTATTTTCATCCCTTCAAATATGGGATTGTATGTTGTATTTGCTATATAAATAGTGATAACCGAAACCACAAAATCATCAGTGGTATTATACAAATTCTCTCATGGTATCAGCCTAAACATCGGCCACCCTTTATTCTCTCTCGATTCACTTTCGATCCCCCTCTTCTCTCCCTCTTTGAAGATGGCCTCTTCTACCGACTCGATCCCTATCACCACCATGATTCGTATGTTGTCAATCAAACTCAACTCCTCCAATTTCCTCCTCTGGAAACGACAGGTAGTGCCTATGCTGACCAGTTTCGATCTACTCGGTTTTGTGGACGGCTCTTCCCAGCCTCCGACGTCCACCCTCACCGTCAACGGTACAGACTCCGTGAATCCCGCATACTCCGCATACTCGTCATGAGTTTTTATATTAATAATAGAAAAGAGTAAAATATTATCTTAATTTTATTATTATCTATATTTAAGTATTTGATAATCTATACCAAGATTTAACATAAAAATACTTAATCAAATGTTATAAAACATAATTATTAATTTGATCTTAAACATTTAACAATTTATTATTCTATTTATTTTGTTTAATATCATTTAATTTGATTGAAATAACATAAATAAAAAATAAAAAATATATGATTTTATATTTTTGGTATAAGTTGGTATGTACCATAAAGCATGGTACAAGTAAAATATATACCGCATACCAACCATGTATTAAAAGTTGGTACGGTATACTATACCATTTTATCGTGTACCAATTTGACGGTATATCAATATAATTGGTACGGTAGGTACATATGAAGGTTTACCGATGAGAAAGAAGATAACTGTATATTGAATTAAATATATTCAGTGTACAACAATGGTGAATAAATACAACTAAAGAATGGGCCAAAAAGGAAAACCTAATAATCTACGCAAGTCAATTATTCTCTACCATATATACAGAAGCCCATATAATATGTGTTGTAGTACCCCCCTACCCCCCCCCCCCCCCCCCGGCAATATAATCCTTAATACCCCCCAATCCTGAAACACTTCTTATGGTGTCAATACAACCTGCCCAATCAGAGTCAGTAAAACCTGTGAGAGTTAGATCAGAAACAGAGTTGTAGAATAATCCCATACCTACTATTTGTTTAAGAAATCTGAGAATTCTGTGTGCAGCTATAAGGTGAGAAGTAGTAGGACAAGATAAAAATTGACTGAGTGTGAACACATAAAGCTATATCAGGTCTTGTGACAGTTAAATATAAAAGTTTACCTATTAAAGTTCTATAGGTTTTGGGATCAGAAATAGAAGTACCATCTGTTTTAGAAAGTTTTAAAGTAGAGTCCATAGGACTTTGTATTGGTTTGCAATTCAAATATCCATGAGTAGAGAGGATGTCAAGACAGAACTGTTTTTGAGAAAGGTAAATTCCTGTTGAGTCTTTTATAATTTCAATACAAGTATGTACTTAAGGTCTCCTAGATCTTTAATAGTAAACATGTCATGCAAATAATGTGTAACAGCAGTTATTTCAGTTAAGTCATTACCACCAAGAATAATATCATCAACATAAACTAGTAGGACAGTAATGTGAGAGCCAGAGGTTTTAATAAAAAGAGAGGGGTCAGCAACAGATTTTGTATATCCATAGGCAAGTAATGAATCAGAAAGCTTACAAAACCATTGTCTGGAGGCTTGTTTAAGCCCATAGAGACTCTTTAGTAACCTGCACACTCTTTTTTCAGTAGGAGAACAATAACCAGGTGGTGGTGTCATATAGATAGTCTCAGTAAGTTCCCCATGAAGGAAAGCATTATTTACATCCAGCTGTTTTAGGAACCAACCTTTAGAAGCAGCTATGGAAAGTAAAACCCTAACAGTAGTGATTTTAACAACAGGAGAGAATGTTTCAAAATAGTCAATACCTTCCTCTTTTGTGTATCCTTTAGCTACTAGTCTAGCTTTATATCTCTCAAGGCTACCATCAGATTTTAACTTAGTTTTAAATACCCATTTACAGCCAATAGCATGCATTCCCTGAGGTAGATCAACTAAGTCCCATGTTTTATTTAATTCCAAGGCTTCTAGTTCTAGAGACATGGCTTCTTGCCATTCTGGAAATTTAATGGCTTGTAAGTAAGTTTTAGGTTCAGAGAGAATAGCTACAGAAGCAGCAAAGTTTTGGTATTGAGGGGGTAAAGCATGAATACCTACATAATTAGTAATAGGGTACCTGATAGTGGGTTTAGAGGGTACTACCTGTGGACTGGAAATCAGGTTTGAGGATGGCAGTGAGTCCAGTTGATAATCTGCTAAGTGTCCAGGGAGTCTCTTGGTTTTGGAAGATTTCCTGACATCAACATGAGGAGGGTCAGGTATATCCTGAGTGTTAGAGTCTGGTGGTGCTCCAATGACAGGATCAGGTGGCATCTGCATAGTGCTAGAAGGGCTGTTAGTATCAATAGGGTGAGTAGTGATAGTAGATTCAGGATGTAAGTGGTGAGTGTCCTGCCAAAAAAAATCAGAAAGTATATCCTTTGTGTTTGGGGATTCAAAAAAGTTTTGAAAAATATCAGATTTTGAAGAATCTTTATCATCATTATCCCTCTTGAAAGGAAATATTAGTCCATGAAATTTAACATGAGTAGAAATAAAAGTTTGATGGGAAGAGAGATCATACAGTTTGTAACCTTTAGTACCAAAAACATAGCCAAGAAGTATGCATTTGGAAGCTCTGCTGGAAAATTTGTGCTTGTCTGAACTTAATGTAGGAGCATAACATAAACATCCAAATGGTTTTAAATAAGAGTAATCAGGAGGTTTTTCATAAAGGAGCTCAAAAGGAGTCTTGTTTTGTAAAAGTGTTGAGGGTGTTCTGTTTATTAGATGGACAGCAGTTAGGACGACATCTGCCCAAAAATTTAGGGGAAGACAGGATTTAAAAAGTAGAGCTCTGGCAACCTGTAAAATGTGTTGATGTTTTCTTTCAACCCTACCATTTTGTTGAGGTGTTTCAACACATGAAGTCTGATGGATGATTCCTTTTGAGAGATAAAAATCAGAGAACATAAATTCTAGCCCATTATCAGTTCTAATGCTTTTGATGCTTTTTTCAAATTGAGTTTCAACCATTTTTGAAATTTTTTGCATATGAGTTCTGGTTTCAGACTTGTGTTTCATTAAATAAATCCAAGTGCACCTAGAATGGTCATCAACAATAGTGAGGAAATATTTGTATCCACTGTAAGATTCAACCCTAAAAGGTCCCCAAATGTCCATATGAATAAGATCAAAGCAGGCAGTAGCATAAGAAAGACTTTCAGATAAATGTAATTTTTTTTGTTTAGCAAAATGGCAAATATCACAAGGAGTACTAAGAGTTTTATTATTAAGATGTAAAGAAGCAATAGTCTGTAATCTTTTGAAAGGCATGTGACCAAGTCTATAATGCCAAAGTAAATTTGTATCATGTGGTGTCTCAGCAGTAGAGGCTATGGAGTGTTGATGCATAAAATGAGAATGATCAGAATTAGTTTAATCTCGTTCACCAAAGATTATACTAAATCGTGGTTCAAAAATAAATCAATTAAGGCAATTTAAACTTTCTCTAGCATTTCATCAAACACCTTGTAGGCATTGACTTTCACTTCATCTCCTAATGAGAAGATAGCTACTAATAGCCATGGAAATTAACAACTCAAGCATGGAATCAATAAAGCAAAGCATAATCAACATAAATCTCAAACAATATATCAAATCTCATACAAATCCAAGCATGAAATTAATAGTAGAAATGAAGAAAATACTACAAAGCAAAAGAGGAAAAGAGAAGAGAAAGAAGTAGTCGATCGATGTAGAGGATGAATCTCTCGTCTCCGTAGTAATCCAAGCTCGAATCCGTCGTCAATGGAAGCTCGAATCGTAGGGAAGATGATCTCCAATCTCGATTTTCACTATTCTCTCTCTCTAAATTTCTCTAAGTATTTTGGAGTATGCCAAGTTGTGTGGGAAGAGTGTTTCTCCTCTTATTTATAGCTCAAGAGAGAAAAAAAACCGTTTCTCTTCTTTTTCCCACCAAAAATAGACCGGAAATGACCCTTTTACCCCTCGGTCAATGCTCTTTAAGCTCGGTCAACGAAAGTCAATGCCTGGTCAACGCGTGGTCAACCAATTTCAGCCCGGGTCAACTTCTTCCTTGGTGCATTTCGGTCAATCCGCGCTCTTTTCCTTTGATCCGCGCCCTTTTATATGCGCCATTTGATATGCGCGTCTAGTGCGCATATTGCTTGATCCGCGCGTTGGCAATCCGCGAGATCCCCTGCCTCAACTCATTAGCTCATCTCCTCTTATGCCTATCCGCGCGCCCTAGTGCGCATATCACCAATCCGCACCCCGATCCGCGCGCTTCTCTTTCTTGTGCGCAACCTCTCGATTCTTGTCATATCTTTGCCGTCCGAACTCCGATTGTCGAGATTCAAAATTCCACGAATTCCCGACTTCAAGATCTTCGCGTCCATGTATGTCACAGCCTCTAGTTCTCGACGAGCAATAGCAGTTTTTGCGTCAAAGTCACTGCAATTTCCAGATTCGGATCGACACCTCGTTTTGGTCGTTTTTCACCTACAATTCACACAAAAACTCGACTATACTGTGCATAAGCTCCGTCACGTCAATAATAAGCAAACCCTCGATAATCATACACATATATACCTAAAATATACCTAAAACCACCCCGAAAACAATAATTAAAACGAGCAAAATATCGGCATTTCAGGTGGTTCAGAAAAATAATTCAAAGAGTTGACCATATGGTCAGAAACTCTAGTTTCAAGTATCCAAGTAGTAGAATTCATTACAGAGAGGGTAGTAGAGATACCTTGGACCCTATTAGGGTTTGTGGAAGTGCCAGCTTCATTCTGTGAAGACATCCCCATTGCCATTGAAGTATGGGCTGGCTGTCCAGTAGTCTCCACTGAGGTGTGATCTTGGCTCTTCATAAATTGGAGAAATTTGTTGTAGAGGCTTGGATCACATAGCTCTAGGTCAGTGTTGGTGGTGGAGGCAGATGACTGATTGGCATATGTTACAGGTTGTATGCTGGGATGCAGTTTTGAGGGAGGCACATGTCCAGGGGCTATCCTTGCAGCTCTTATGCCCTTCCAATTGTTAGGATATCCTTTCTGTTGGAAACATCTGTCTACTGGATGCCCATTGTAACCACAGAAGTCACATTTACCTGTGAATTTAGGTTTCTCTTTACCTGTGGACTTAATCATGTTAGCAGTACTAGTGTTATCAGTGGGTGCACTACTATAAAGCCCAATGGAGACAGAGTCATGTTGCAATGATCTCTGGCTCTCCTCTTGCCTGAGTATGGAGTAGGCTTTAGAAAGAGTGGGGAGAGGATGGTTCATGAGAATCTGACTTCGAACATGGGAGTAGGTATCATTTAAACCTACCAGAAATTTAAGTACATAATCTTTGTTTTGAAGTTCCAAAAAAGCTGTTCCTATGTTACAGATACACTGCCCACATGAACAAGAAGAAATTGACCTGAAATTGGAGTACTCATCCCATAGTCCCTTGAAGATGTTGTAATAGGCAGTGAGGCTTTGTGATCCTTGGGTGATGGTGCTGAGATTCTTTTCCAGTTGAAATACCCGTGGCCCATCACTTTTGGCATACCGTAGCTTGATCTCGTCCCAAACATCTTTGGCAACAGTGAAATTCATCAAAGTAGTGCGAATTTCAGGGGTTACAGAGTATACTAACCAGGAGAGCAGGAGTGCATTGACCCTATGCCAGGCAGAGCCAAGAATCGGGACTGCAAGCGATGGGGTTTGGAGAGTGCCATCTAAGAATCCCAGATTGTTTTTTATGGTGAGGGACAGCTGAACCGATTTGATCCAAGCAGTGTAATTGTCTCCGGTGAAAGTTTCGAAGATCAATTTCACTCCAGGATGATCTGAAGGGTGTAGGTAATATGGGGATGCAGGATCCTCATTAGGTGGTAAGGGATGAGATCTGAGAGAGCCCATATGGGTCGAGGATGAAGATCCAGAAGTGGAAGATTCATCTAGGATCGTCAATTGATGAAGAGAAAGGAAGAGTGAGAGCGGAAAAAAAAATTATCGGAGCCTTCGCTCGGATACCATATGAAGGTTTACAGATGAGAAAGAAGATAACTGTATATTGAATTGAATATATTCAGTGTACAACAATGGTGAATAAATACAACTAAAGAATGGGCCAAAAAGAAAAACCTAATAATCTACGCAAGTCAATTATTCTCTACCATTTATACATAAGCCCATATAATATGTGTTGTATGCCTAATGGTGAAAGCCCAATATAACCCTTAATAGTACACATGAATAGGTTGGAATGGAATGTTGTACCATAGAGGAGATTGCTAATTAGGAAGACTATTAAAATAGAGAAGATTGTGTATCAATCATGTAACTAAGGACTAATGTAACATACTATCCTCTATCATACAAGTATACACACTAATTTTTTATATTTTATAAAAAAAAATGTGTTTCACTAACTTTATTTTAGTTATTTTTTTATTATTTTTATACATTGTTTATCGTATGTATTGAATGGTCAAAAAAATGGTCAAGTTGATCAGATATGACCCTTTCTTATAGTGAAAGGAGTATATAATACAACAAAACATCATTTATGTTATGACAATTGAGTAATATTTGAATTTTATTTATAATAAAATATTTAGAGAAGTGTTGTTAGATGCTTAATTTTCTTTTTCCATTAAGGCCAATTCTAAACTTGTCGATTAGCTCGGAACGTAATGACTTAAGTGCCGAATAGTACTACTATAGTCTATAAAGTAAATGTATATGGTGTGTAAATAAATAAATAAATTAGTACTATATATATGTTTAGTTGGTTGATTGGAGAGCTAATCTGTTAGCTCGGTGATGTGGGTGGAGGTTTCATTCCCTATGCGCTTTACTGTATCATACACATTTTATTTTTTATGTAATTGACCTTTACTTAAAAAAAATTAGTTAAAAATATAGTGATAAATGTAAATAAATATTATTACGTATTTGGATGATAAAAACAAAAGTGAAATATTATTAATGTTTGAAAATGTATATTAAAATAATTATAAAAACCTATATATATAACTACTACTACACAAATTTACTTTACATGAACAAATATACACAAGTATTTTTTAATCTTCTAACTCAAAAGAAATGAAACATTATGGGAGCAAGAAGGAAGTACTCCCTCCGGCCATTAATAGATGTCATACTTTGCTGACACGGAGTTTAAGAAAATTGTTATTTTTTAATTTTTTAATTAAAAAGTAAAGAGTAAAAATATATTTTAAAAGTGAAAAGTAAAGTAGTTGTGAGTAAAGTTTAAAAAGTAGGTAGGGTAAAGTAGAATAAAATTGTATATTAAAATAAAAAAGTTAGAATAATTATTTCCTTTTTTAGGGTGTGTCAACTATTGTTGGACACCCCAAAAAGGAAAGTATGACAACTGTCTTTGGACCGAGGGAGTATAACTTTAATTATAGTAATAAAAAATACATATATTTTCTATTTAAAATTTTAATTCAATGAATGAATATTTGTGAAATATCTGTGAAAATGCTGTGCTTGTATAATAATGATAAAATGGGCCTAAAATGTCGCAACAAAGTAGTGATATGGGAAGGCCCGAATCTCGAGGACTAGACAATGATTGACTGCCCATTCAATTGTATCCACAAGTCGATTAAATACAAAGCCCAATAATATCTCAAATGCAATACACACAGGCTCTCATGTACGATTCAACATCAAGTTTTAATTATTGTTGTACTGTAGTATGCATTTTCATGACAAACGTCTTCACTTAATTTCAATTTCTTATTAGGGCATCCCAATCTCTATGGTAAGTTCAATGTATAGATTATACTATTTCATACATTTCTTAACACAATGTATAGAAAATAATATTTAGATTAATAAAAAAAAACATTTTTGTGTGTTTCATAAATCATAATATAAATTAAAGGTATTAATAGATATTGATTTGTAAGTAATAAAGTAGTTAACTAGTTGAAGAAATAGTAGTATAAAAGTAAATAAATGTGTATATATTGAGAAAATAAAGTTGTTTAAAATATTTCATTTATAGATCTACAAAGTTTTAAATAACAACAAAAATACGATGCATTGTTTTGTAAAATGGAGTGAGTATTTAGTTACATCATTAAAATATAAATAAATTGAGAAGATATAAAATTAAGGATCAATGTTTTTATATTATATACAATTACAATTGTTACCTCAATATATCAATTTTTTTAATATATGTACGTGAATGGCGTGACTTAAAAAAGTAAAATTTGTAACTTGTATTGTTAGGAAATTTGATAAAATATGCCACATTAACCGACTATTAATGTTTGAGGAGAAGAGTATTTTCTATTTATTAAACGAATAAAAGAAATTACAAATCACATGGGATAATCTTATAACTACTCATGGTGCAAGCAGCAATTGATAATTTTCTCTAAAAAAAATTAAGTACGATATGATATAATAATACTTCTCATACCTAAAAGCTAAAACTTTTGTATATGTTTCTGACCTCGAATTTCTTTTTATTGAAGTTCAAGAGTATGGATTATGATAGAAATACATTATTTGTCTTTCAATTTTTCATTGATTTTTTTTAATCAAATAAACTTATATAAATACTTCACATGCTTATACTAATATCTAATCAAGGGCCCTTAAATTGCATTTTTAAACAATGTACCGAGAGCGACTGAATGTAGAAAATTTAAATATCTCTAATTAATTATTAGAGAATGGTTTCCAAAATTAATATGTCAAATCAAATAATCAATTTCACATTTCATATTTCATATCATTAAAATGCCCCCACAATCATGATTAGTTGATAGCTCTTGTCACACCATCTTGACATATTAAAATATACTAATATATATTGGGCGGTGGAGTTTGTGACGGCACACCATGTTTGTTTTTTACACTCGCATACATTATTGGAGATAAAAGATAATACTAGATGCATTATTATTATACTCTTTCCCATATAATAAATATAGGACTTAATTTTCAGCGATTAAAAAAATAATATTTTTGATCATAAAATAAAAGATATAAATGTATTTTTAAGTTTAAAAAATAATAATTATGAATAAAAAAAAAGTAAATAAAATAGAGATACAATTATACTGTATATTAAAGTAAAAAAATAAAATATTTATTTCTTTTTGTTAGAAAGATTTATTATTGTGAAAATAATCATTTAAAAAATATCGTAACATTATGAAATAGAGGAATAATAAGAGTCGTCTCAATTTGAGTAATATACATAATATAAGTATATAAAAATTGAGTGTAATTATTTTTACTTGGATGTATGTATAACATGAACAACATGGGATGCCTACCTAGCTATATTATATATTGATCATTATTGTAGTATATGTGTAAAAAAATTAGGAAATGTTTTCTGTTGGAATTATGATAAATTAATTAATAATAAGGGGTTGAATATACTATTTATCATTGAATTGAGGGGGTGTCCTTTGGGCTTGTGGGCAAGTCACATGGATATTTGCCAATGCCACCCTTAAATTCTCATCCTACGACTGACGTGGATTTGGTTATTTAATCATGCACTTGATCTGGACAATAGAATTTGGACACGTATGCAGGTGCACCGGAAGCCGACATAGGCTCTCTTCAGACATCAGATGCTGCTGCCGTTATTACGGTTGCCCCCACCTCGTATTTAATCACGTGACCTGTTCTTTTTCTTTCCTTTTAAAAAAATAAATAATATTATTAATTTGAGACACTTGGTAGTATATATCGATGCTACTAGATGAATTTTGAGAAGTGTCGTCGTGATGATCACTGGCCAAGATAGGGAGACCATCCCGGCCTCGGCCCACCATATTTAACACATAAACTATTGAATATATTTAAGTCTTTGACCTATATTGCATTCAACCATATTAGGGTTCTTGTTGGTTTCGCCTGCAGGGTAAAATATTTTACTTTTTTTTTAAGAAAAAGTGAACGGCGGTACCTTATAAGGCTGGGTTCGTCGCCCTTGGTCATAATTTTATGTCCGATTAATAATTTGGGCTGGCATGTGAATTGTCTTGTTAGCTAATATGTTCGTATACCTACATTCATGAATGGTTGGATTGAGAAGAGATAAAAAAAAAAAAAAAAAAAAGGGGAGGTAGTGGGGGTGCCGGAAACCTGGAACAACGACAGCCAAATGAATGGTAAGTGGGATATTTGTTGTAGACTTGTTTCAATCTGCACCAAACAATGACATTTTTATTTTTATTTTTTTCTGAATAATATATGTGACCTAATTATTTTGTACTGTAACTTCAGTATATATGATATATTGAAATGACCCCATTTAATTATATGTGTTATGATATATTGACATGACCCCATTTAATTATATGTTACGTACTATTTATTTATCCCACACAAGTTGTTAATACAACCCTTAAATATTGCTCAATGTGCAATGAAAGATTGTTAATTCATTTGTACTTACAACTCATTTTAGATATATAAGATGTCCCATTAATGGTCTAATCCATCAAGAAAAATGATGTGAAATCTATGATGATTTATATATTTCATTTATACATATAGATCATATATACAAAACATTTAATTTGGTTGTGTTGATTTAGAATTTAGTGATTGCAATTTGAGCCGCGTGTTCCTCTCTTTTAACATAGAATCCCCATCCACTCTTCACACTCCATGTTCCTAAATTTTTCTCTCCCCCCTTACTTACCTTTCACAATATATCATATACATATAATAAATAAATATTGAAATAATTGATGGTCCTTTTGTTTTTCTATAAATGTATAGCTTCTCATACCATTATGGACACCATTCCCTATCTTAATAAAGTTCTTTCATTTGCTCTTTCAACGTGAGTGTGTGTGTATAAATGTATATGTGTGTGTGTGTGTGTATGTATGCATGTATGTATATATGTGTCATGTGTATGATGTTTCTTCGGCTTAAATATTTGAAGAAATGCTAAAAAAAACTTTCTTAGGCTTATACCATGCAATTCTCTATACAATTATTTTTTATTTGAAATGCAGAATTGAAAAGGACTTGTCGGAGAGTACTGCTCTGCTCAGATGGTGACCTCAACGATCAACCATGCAGAGCACTTGAACCAAGTACGTTTTTTATTTCATTTATTATTTTCTAGATAAGTATATACTCTCCCTGATCCCATAAAATATACTACTCCGTACTAGTAATTCGCTTCTTTTTTAAATAAAAAAAAAGTATGTCATTTTTATTTAAAAAAAAAAGAGTATAATTAAGTTTCTGGCTGACAAAAGTAAAACATAAGATGCATGGTCAAATAAGAGATTGATTCTCAATGTTGCCGACGTCTTATAGATATACTATCAATTTTTTTAAAATATTATAATTATATATATACTTGATAAATTCATCTCTACATGGATATGTCGTCGAACTAAGTTACAAAGCGTCATGGGTCCTGCCAGATGAATAATACTATCTTTGTCCTCGGTTAATATACATTTGTAAATTACAAATGGCCAGTGCATATTAACATAAGACAGAAGTAGTATATTACTGTTCAATCGCACAGTAAATAAAAAATGTCACTGTTATTGTTAGTGTATTCTATTTTATTTTTAGTTATTCAAGTTTAATTTTTTAATAGTTTGACTTATATAATTAAATGTAAAAAAAACATTTTAAATATATAATTTGCAAAACGGTTACAAAATTGAACTATTTTAATTATTAGAGTAATTAACTAATTAAGATAGATAATTTAAATTGTTTTAGTTAATTAACCAATTTAGTTGATTCCAATTTCAGGTTGTAAAGATGGAAGGATCACCTGACCCTCCATTCGAGGAAACATACAAGAACCTCTTCGACGGCCTCGTCGGCGCGGAAGCAAAGAGCTCTCCGGCGGCGGTTGAGCAATGCGAGCTGCCGTTGATCGATCTCAACCGCCTGAATCTGGGAGATGCCGACAGCCAGGCGGCATGCAAGAAACAGATCGCCATGGCCTCGCGAGAGTGGGGTTTCTTCCAGGTGACGAACCACGGGATCTCGAGGGATGTGCTCGAGAAGATGAGGGAAGAGCAAGTGAAGCTCTTCCGGAAGCCTTTCCACGAGAAGGCCGCTTACAACGACTCCAACTTCTCCGCCGGGAGTTACCGCTGGGGGACCCCGTCTGCCACCTGCCTCAGCCAGCTCTCGTGGTCCGAAGCGTTTCACGTCTCGTTGAGTGACGTGTTGGGCTCAGGTGGTCCCCACAACAGCCTCAGGTAAACTGTTAGAAAAGTTAAACAACTTTGACATTTATATTATTAGTGGGTCGAATATATTCTTCAGTATACATTTTTTATGAAATTTTGAACGTACAGTTTAATAATGGAGCAATTTGCGGCGACTGTCTCTCAACTGTCGCAGCAGTTGGTAGACATACTAGCCGAAGAACTAGGGCAAAGTTCGAGTTTCTTCCGAGATACATGTGTGCCGAGCACGTGCTACCTCCGAATGAATCGATACCCCTCTTGCCCGATTTACCCTCAGATCTTTGGAATAATGCCGCACACCGATAGCGACTTCATCACGGTGTTGCACCAAGATCACGTCGGAGGTTTGCAGTTAGTGAAAGACGGGAGGTGGTTTGCCGTCAAACCGAATCCCGACGCGTTGATTATAAACATAGGGGACTTATTTCAGGTAAACTATACTATAAGAAATAACGCGAGATGCATATGTTTTGATTGTATGCGTACGTATTAATTAAATATATGATCGATTAATGTAGGCGTGGAGCAATAACGTGTATAAGAGCGTGGAGCACAGGGTTGTGGCTAACCCCCTGAAGGAGCGCTTCTCTACTGCCTACTTCTTTTGTCCATCTTACGACACGGTTGTACAGAGCGGTGTCGAGCCTCGTGTTTACAAAAGCTTTAGCTTTGGGGAGTACAGGAAAAAGGTCCAAGAAGATGTCAAGTTTTTTGGACACAAAATCGGACTACCCAGGTTTCTCGTACAAAAGCAATGACTAGATCGATCGAGTGTTTTTCATTGGGTTATGACGTGGTAACTAGAACGAGTACAATGTAGAATATTGCAGGTTGCTGAAATTCGTCAGTTAACCAAGTTTTTCAAGATTAAAAAAAAAACTATTGGATTAAGGTTAATTATTAATTAGTGATCATATACAAAATATATTCATATTTACTATATTGTACGTAATTAATTCAGGGTGGCAATATATTATACTATTGTTCATTGTTGAATCGAAATTTGAGTACATATTCAAATAGGATTACTACATAATGTGGTTTCAAGATTTTATTGGTACACTCGATAAAATATACATATGTAATTATTGTAAATTTAATATTATTATGACCTGAATTAATTGATGCTTCACAGAATCACATCATCTACTGATCTACCTAATCTTCTTGACTCAATTATACTCTCTCTGATTACAATTTCTAGACATACTTTATTTTAAAAAAAAAAACGTACTATCTAGTAAACGTGACAAGAGAGAGTATAACAATAACAAAAATTTGAAATATATGAAATACGGAGTATATAAATAAATGTTGGGTCGGTAAAAAAGAACTGCCACTAATCGATAGGTCAAAATGCTAGGAATCCAATTGTCAAAAGAAACTAGCCACGTATATTTATATCAAATTACTCATTTACCAAAAAATGGGATAATCAGTAAGTATATATATAGAGAATTGAAGAAAAAAGATAACCCAGAAAAAGGAAAATGATTTCCTCTTCAACCTTATCCCTCCCCAATCCGCAGTCGGCTCCCAACAGCCCGCCTCTATCCGAACCTAAATCCAACCCTTCCTCACCAACCTCCGAGTCTCCATCTTCCCCCAAACTTCAGTCTCCGACGATCAAATCCAGCCCTCAGCTAAACCGCTGGTCCAGGGCTCGCGCCATCCGGTCTGGCCGGAAATTGACCCGCCAGATTCATCTACCAAATGGTCAAATCAGCAGATCCGATTCTCCGGTAAGCGTTACCGCCGACAACAGCGACGGTTACGGAAGCGATCTCCAGATGCTCTCCCCCCGCAGCGAGGGGCCAATTGACGGGGATTCCTTAACGGAGGCGACGAACGGCAAGTCCATATACATGGTGTCCGACGGCACGGGGTGGACGGTGGAGCACTCCGTTACCGCTGCCTTGGGCCAGTTCGAGCACTGCTTGATCAATCGGGTTTGCCCGGTTAATACCCACTTGTTTTCAGGGGTAAGTTGGTCATTTCAGTTTTACCTCCCGTATTACAGTTTGTGATAGTGTATATAGACTTCACACTTATAGTTTTGATTCATCAAATAAGGCTCTGATGAGTTATGAGAAAACCATAAGGAACAGAGGCACTAGGGAGTAGGGGTAACTAAGTTCAGATGGACAAGATAAATATATAAGTTCGTATTTATAGCATTTTGTATATGTGGTTCATACGAGATACGCCTAGTAGGCCCGTGGCGCAATCCAATGGTAGTTGTTCTGTTCAGTTAGGTATTTGATGACCACTTAAATTCCGATGTCCTAGTTGTTCGTATCGGGTCTACTTTGAGTAGTTAATGAATTGAAATATAGGGAGTGAAGTAGTACATGAAGGCATTTGTTCATTACAGTATATAGTAAGCAAAGGGAGTACTTATTGGTTCGTATACTTTGACACGTTTACAATGCATTCTATAAAGCCTAAATAAAGGTGATTTCTAGGAACTTTGGAAATCACTTTCCCCTAAATTATTAATGTTTTTCCTCCCACATAATCCTCTTTAAAAAATAGATTTATGAATCCATTAACTAGATTAAAGAAGATGAACATATAGTAAGATAGTGAAATGTTTTGGGACATGGATATGTTTATGATTATAGCCATTATTAATGTTTGTGGTTTTGTTTATATGGTTTAAAAAGATCACACTTGACCAAACCAACACTTTGGTATAAGAACTATATAGGCATAATGAAACCTTGAAGGGAAGAAAACAATGGTTTCAGGTTGGTTTGATTTAGCTAACAGTAATGTTTTTTTCTTTGGATTCCCCAAGATCGTTATTTCTACATATTTGTTTCAACATTAAATGAAAATATTTTACTATGGTGATTAAGATTCAAAACATAAATAAAACTATAATACGCAGTTACTTACTACTATATTGGTGCTGCTCAAAATCCCTGAACCACCAATCAAGTGTAGTTTGCGACTTACTATATTGGTGTTGCTCCAAACCCCCTATGATCTTCGGTTTTGTTTGGTTGAATTGAGTTGGTTTCGACTTAGGTTGAAGAGAAATACTAATAAGAGTAGAAGACAAATAACTTGTTACAAGGCCAAGCCTATATAACTCAAAATTTCAAGTGTAAGAAACCTAACATTAATTATGAGTATATGGGGAGTTTTAGCACTTATCTTGTTTTTTTTTTTTTTTTAAATCTTAAAGCAATTTTTATTGCGAATGAGAGTAGTAACTTATAGGTGTATGGTCTGCTAGGTTGAGCTGATTGGAGGTAGGTGTGATAAACAGTAGTAGTATTTGGGATCTGATTAGTTACACTTAAATCATTGTTTGGTTTGTGATTTGAGAATTGTGATACTGATCGATACTTATTTGCACTTGTTTTTCATCAGGCAACAATAAAATTTTGTTTCTGGACATTAATCGCTTTTTGTTTATTTCTCTCTCGAAGATCGACGACTTAGACCGCCTGATGGAGGTCATCGCTCAAGCTGCCAAGGAGGGAGCCATGGTTGTGTACACTCTAGCCGACCCCTCGATAGCAGAATCCGCCCGACAGGCATGCCAACTCTGGGGTGTGGCATCCCTCGACGTTCTCGGCCCCATAACTGAGTCCATCGCCTCTCATCTCAATGTCTCCCCTTCCGGCCTACCCAGGTGGGCCCCGGGCCGAAAAGCCTCACTCGGGGAGGATTACTTCAAAAGGATTGAGGCCGTCGAGTTCACCATAAAGCAGGATGATGGAGCGCTGCCTGAGAATCTGCACAGAGCCGATATCATCCTTACGGGCGTGTCACGTACAGGGAAGACGCCGCTGTCTATATATCTGGCGCAGAAAGGGTACAAAGTGGCGAATGTGCCAATCGTGATGAATTTGGATCTGCCCGGGGCGCTTTTTGAGGTAGACCCAGAGAAGGTGTTCGCCCTGACTATAAATCACGTGGTCCTCCGAACAATTAGGAGGACGAGAGCCAAGAGCTTGGGATTCGGCGATGACGTGAAGAGCAGCTATTGCGAAATGGATTATGTCAGAAAAGAATTGGAGTTTGCCAGTAAGATCTTTCGAGAAAATCCTGTCTGGCCTGTGATTGGTGAGTCTTACAGACTTCTTGAAAATAACATAAATTAGTCTGGGATATTACAGTCGTAAAATTTTCAGGATTATTTTCGTTTTGGAGCTCAAAATATCATAAAACTACTATTAACGCTTAACGATTGAAATGATCAATTGTGGACTGAAAAAGGGTAAAACTACAATTAAAGAACCAGAGATATAACTTTTAATCTATTTTTTTCCACGCATGAAATTTTCTGTCATTTTTTTCGATATTGAAAGTATCAAGTGACATTGCAAGATATGGCCTTTAAATTATGAGTCTTTAGTTGAAATTTTTATCATTCAGGCCATATTTTTCAATTTTGGCCCCAAATTATTACAGCATTTCCTTATATTTCTATAAGATAATGACCAATTTTGCCGACAAGATTCCACTGTATCTTTAATTGTTCATATAACTTTTGTTGGTACTTTTGATATATTATGAATCATATAATTGTGCACTGCATGAACAAATTGCATTGTATAAACGATATTTTATTGAATTAATCGTGAAATCCCAGCTGAGTTTGTTGGTTGTTTTATTCCAGAGGTTACTGGGAAAGCAATTGAAGAAACAGCTGCTATTCTATTGAGACTTTTCCATGACAGGAAAAGTAGATGCTCCATGCCACGGATTTCCAGGCGCTACTAATTTCCGGAGAATTTGCATTACATGTCACACGAGTAACCTTGCCTGACTTCGGGCATCTCGGGTACACTTTCAGTTCAAAATGTATATGATCAATAAATAACCATTTCTGGGTTATATTTGGTTACTGTAAATAGCATACGTAAACATTTCAGTATTTTGAAAATCTATTTGTAAACCAAATTCGTGGTGGTAATTCTGTTTCAAAAGTTACAAGGCCTATTTACATTGTCAAAAAAAATGTGACAGGATATCTTAGAGGTAAATTATTGAAATATTTGTATATGAAAAAGGAGCAATTGAGGGCTATCTTTATCCTGTTCAAAATCTGTTGTATTTCTCATTTGTAAGGGAGTGTTTGAAAGCCCTTAAAAAATGTGTTATCAATCTTTCATTTACAAGCTAACAATTATTTTGGTCCTAAACTTTGTTTCCTTGTGATGCTCAACTACTTTTATTCATGGGACAACATGTGTATCAATTTAAAACCTCAAAATTATATGCAAACACTCTCCCTTAAAACCTTTCCGCAAGCCTCTCAGATGAGACCCAGACGAAACACGTATCAATTCATATCATTATCACTCCGATTAAGTTTGCCGATCATTAAGGTGAAGTAGATCAGTACTATAGTTCCCATGCTTGACCTGAAAAACACACACCCAAGAAATGGGCAATGAACTTTAATTGAATTTTATCTGCATAAAAGGGTGAATTTTGTTGGTGTAGAACTCACAAGGTTGCGAAGAAGAGAAATATTCTTCTGGGATCAATGGACCACAATCGTCGGGAACTGAGTCTCTTGCCCACACGTTTGGTTTCGGAGGCATTGTTGATGGTGATATGATGATGGACCTGGAGGTTGACGGAGGACTCGGTGGAGCCTACCGCCACTATCCCTGGCTTTTCAGGCGTGCTGACTCCATGTAAAGTAGCTACATTTTTTTCTATTCAGACAAAAAATGTAGTAAAACACACGTAAGACCAACGAGCAACAACCGAGAATTTTCCATAGTCTAAAGGCGCGCGCGCGTGGACAACATAAAAGCTTCCCCAGATAGACTGTGGAGTGTGGTGGAGTACATTTTATTAATGGATGGTTGACTCTTTTCACTATGACTTAATTATCTATACCAAAGGGTTGGACCTTGAGTTGATCGGGGCTAGATGGGTAAGAAAGGGAATTTATCGAGAGCGAATTTAATTAAATGTTTGTTAGGTTATTTGTAAATTTACAAAAATAAAAATAAAATTGACAAACATTTATAAAATTGAAGAAGTATTTAGTCGAATTCAAATCAAATATTATCAATGGGTCATCGTCATACAAAAACTATTACTAGACCTTATAACTATGAAGATTAGGCGCGCCATGCTTAACCCATTGAGCAGGGCATTCATAAATTGTGTATTTGACCTATTAAATGATCAATTTCAATGAAAACAAATTTTATTAATTACTGTTGAAAACAAATTTTATTAATTACTGTATTATTTGACTCACCCATAATGTATATGTGTTAATTGCACTTTCAAGCTTCAAGCTCTAACAAACATTTTTTTCACCACCAATTAATTGACTTTTAAAAGTTTTACTAATAGGCCACAAGACTCTTTCAAGAATATTGAATCTAATATTATTTATATAAATCGAACTAGGAATATTGAATCTAATATTATTTATATAAATCGAACTAGTCCAATAAGCCTACTCAACCGGGTCGAACTTCTATGTTCTTCCGTTCATGATTTTTGGGACATGAAACTTTCATTTCTAATCTTTTTTTCTTCTCAACCGAATTAGTGATTAATGTATTTTATGTAGGTAGCGGATGCCACCATCACCGTAATGAATGTAGTAATGATAATTGACCGAATTTTTTTCCTAATTAAGGACGACGACTCACTAAAACTAATCAAATGACAAATCGATAAAATAAAATAAAAAATCAAATTAAATAAATATGTCTACGGAGTTATAATTACCTGTAGGTGAAGGTGCGGCGGTCAAGGTGGGTATCGCTTGCCTCTCATTATACGATCCTTTCTTCGAAAGCTTTCTCTGTTAATTATAAATTATTGCTTGATTAAGAGAAAAAACGGTAATTAATTAAATAAATAAACAAACGGTTAATTACCGTGATAAATCTTGAGTTGCCGGCGTTTACGATATCTTTGTCTGTAAGTTGAGAAAGCCGCGGCACGTCGACCACAAAGCTATCGCCGCCGGAATTTGTGATCGGTCTTTTTTGCCCTTCGTTCACGACTCCGTCCTCCGAAGGTTGACTATTTGACCCCACACAATAGTACGAACCCATTTTTTTATTTGATTTGCGAAACAAATCGTTTAATGTAATGAAAAAAAAAATAGAAGAAAAAATAAAACAGCATAGGGAGAGTTTTATAGTCGTGCATGGGGTTTTTCGTCATTATATATATATATATATATATATATATTTATTTCCTTTATTTTCATTAGTAATAAATAATAAATGGGAAATTTGAGGGGGGAGAAATGGAAAAAAAGGGTAATTGAGGAGGAGGTGTTTGGCTGGGTAGTTTAACAACGGGTAATTTCATTGTCCGTTTTTGAAGAAATGAGATGCGTAACCAAACACGCCTAAAAAGGTTGGTCAACTTTGGATTCCGAAATGGATAACGAGTAAAACTTTGAATCTCATTTTCACTCATGCGGTTAGTTCTTGTAACGTCCCAGTTATTATTGCTAGCTCAAGCTCGACTCAATTATAAATGATTTTTTTTTGTTGCAATTTTTATATATAGTTGAAACTAATTTAAATATTTAATTTTAGTCGAAAGAAATGACAATTTTTATTTTTTAAATTAAAAAAAATGACGATATAAAACAAAAGGCAACCAGTTTGCCCAAATGACGAAGTTTAATTATTAATTACATTGTTCATTGTTGCATAATTTTTGTTCGAGGCATAATTATGGGTAATGGTGTAAATTTGTGATTGGTGATCATTATTATAACTTAGAATTATTGATTTGTTTATTATTAATTTGAGAAGGATCTTGATTCATCATTAGAAATTAGTACTACCTAAGATTTTTTTTGGAAGCACAAGTAATTTTTAAAAATAATTAAAATGAAATATATTTTCTCTGTCTAAAAAAGTATTACTCCGTATTTTTTATAATTTATAAATGACTGACTCATCTACGAGACATACAAGTATATATTTTTTTTACCAAAGAACTCATGAAGATTCGAGAGTTTTTGGATCTCCAATTAATATTCAAAAATATTTCCAATTGTTTGAAGCATATATTTAAGGAAAATAATCAATAATTGAATATAAATCATTAGAGTTTTTGGATCTCCAATTAATATTCAAAAATATTTCTAATTGTTTGAAGCGTATATTTAAGGAAAATAATCAATAATTGAAATTGTAAAACTAAATGAAGTTTTCTCTCATTTTCAGAAACTAATTAATATAATTGATCCAAGCTAGTAATAAATAAATAATGTTAAATGCTAATTTGGGGGTGGGGGCAGCCACCCCCACTTGCCTCCCTCTATCCGCCGGCCATTGTCATTAATTAGTGCTTAACCCATATTGATTAATTTACAATAACAATGAGCTGTGAACTATGTTCTTAGTGAACTAGATAGGACCCAGGACATATATACGCATACATATTATATAGAAGTATATAATTTTCAATTTGTATTTTTTTAATAAAGAAAAGAAAACATGTTCGAAGTGATATTGATCAATGGAGACATGAATCTGGAGATGAGGTTTAATGAATCTCTTTTGAAGTGATTTTAGGACAAAAATAAATCGAGTTGCTTTAGGAAATTAAACGATACATATGAATATATGATAAGACATAATGATGCAACATAGTACTTCAATGTATGTTGTCCCAATTAAAACTATATTTAATAAATATATTTATTAAATTAAGTTGTAAGTTATCCACTAATTATAACTTTCTATAATATCTCCTAATTAATAATTTCACTTTTTTACTATCATCACATCCTTAATCTTCATCTTAATAATAACGACAAGCTAGCTTATGCTTTCTGCCCCCTCTCATTAATTATGATATACTAGACTTTTTTGTTATTTTTTTTTTTAATATTGTAGTATAATTTAAAATATATTTGTAGCTGAAATGGCAAAAAAAAAAAAAATATACAAAAAAGTAGCAGTACGTAGTAGGTAGAGAAACCCCCAGTCTATATAACAATAGAGTAGTCGAATGAAAATCTTTTTTACAAAGATCTTATGTTTATTACCGATAGAGGCATAGAAGCGAGAGAATCTTACTTGACTGTGATGGAAGGAGTAACTCGTAATTATTTAAAAAATAATAATAAAATACACCAATAAAAAAAATTAATTAAAAGTTTGTTTCACTCGAAGTTCTAACATATCATTATCTTACCACTCGACTATACCCTGAAAACTACAACAACAAAATTTACAACATATCAATGTAAATTTTTATACTTTATTTTGTGTTTGAAGGAAAAATCAAATTTATCGCAAGTTCGACATTATATGAAAATTCTAATATACGTTTTTCCAACTATACTTACATATTTAAATTAAATTTAAAATTGACACATTAATTTTTAAAATTTTAATTTAATTTTGTCAAAGTTAAACCTATAGCACCTTAAAAAACGTTGTTAAAGTGATAAAATAATGCAACTTATATTTTAGCTTTAAGATTTATTTCCAATCAATTTGAGATATTTAACACGTCCCATGTTGTGTTTTTGACACAAAACCGAGAAGGAAGGCGAAGCTGAGAAAAAACGGCGCCCGTTGACAGGGATCAGCGTCCGCGGAAGGGGTGTCGGCGACCGTCGCAGAGATATCGTATGTCGGATCGTGGACTTGACGATTTTTGGGCATTTCGGCGCCCGTCAATTGTGGTCCCGCGACCGCCGGTGCAAAACGCCGGTCACCAATTTGTCCAGTCACGATTTTTGGAAAGTTTTTCTATTTTGATCCGATTTTGATTCCTTCTTCTCCAAGGCTTCTTATGAGCGAGAATTATTGTTTCCATACAATAATTAGGACCTCCCCTATATAAAGAGACTCTCTCCATTGACACAAACAACACGAGTTAACACCATCAATTAGAGAGATAATATTGTGTGAGATTAGAGGGTTTTAGAGTGGATATCAATCCTTGTAATCGTGATCAATATTATAGTGAAAGTTCTCGTCGTTCCTCTCGTGATTTTTCCCGATTTGGGTTTCCACGTAAATTCCTTGTCTTCTTTACTAATCTCATTCTCTTTTATTGTTGAGTTATTTTCGGGGTTCCGCATTATTATTCGTACTATACATTGTCGATCTGCAATAAGTAGTATATACTGACACCGGTCTTGATCGTGTGGCGTTAAAAGCTTTGTCCTAAAATCTAACATCCCACCAATATGAGATTTTTAACGCCTCCTCACGAGTAAGCTCGATTTTGTCGGCTCTGCTCGTGAACATAGTGTCATCTTTAGGCAAGCCAAAAATTTTATCGGTCGGGCACTCATCATCGTGTTGAGCTTGCTCTGATACCATATTAAAGTTGGGTCAATAACTCTTTAAAAGAATTTTTAATGTGTTATTGACTCAACTTTGACAAATTTATTTATAAATTAAAATATTAGTAATATATACAGTAAAAATTCTCTAAATTAATATTTAATAAATTAATAACATCTCTAAAATAAATAAAAACTTTTAGTTCAATTCGATTTTTGAATTAATAAAAGTACTTGATAAATTAATACAATTTTAAATTAATAAAATTTTACTCTTCAAGATTATTAATTATATATATATATATATATATATATATATATATATATATATATATATATATATATATATATATTGTTATAAAATAATATGTTGATGTCTCTTGAAGTGCTAAAGATAGTGAGATTTCATATGGACACAATTGATGTCACCACTTTATGATACTATTTATTAATAGCTAATGCATATGCATGTACCTATAAATAGGTACTTATGTACTCCATTGTAATACACTTGGATCCTTTAAATATAATAAGAATCCTCTTTCTCCATACTTCTATCTTCTTGCGTACTTTATATTTATATTGTTTTGAGCTATTAAATTCACAACACGTTATCAGCACGAATAACAAGATTCAAAAGCGCGAATAGCAAGATTCACAAGCACGAATTAATAGTAAGATTCTTAAGTTACACATTTTATTATTTTAATTTATAATTATTATGGCTAACATCAACAAGATTGATTTCACTCTTCTTGGTCTTAGTGAAATGAATTTTTATTCGTGAAAGATCCACTAGATTTGTGGAAAAATTTGAAAGAAAGATACGATCACCTGAAGTTGATCGTATTACCAAAAACATGGTATGATTGGCTCTACATTCGACTATAATATTTTAAATCGATCGAGGCATATAATTCATCATGATGAAAGTAGCTATGAATTGAAATTATGTGGAGAAACCATAACTAATGAAGATACGCTTGAGAAAACATGTTCTACTTTTCATGTGTCGAATGTGTTCCTGCAGTAGCAATATCGACAAAAAAGCTTTACCAAATATTTTGAACAAATTGGTTGTTGAAAAATCACGAAATCCGACCCGCAAGTTATAGTCCATTTCCTGAAGCAAATGAGACTCAAATTCAAATTTATGAACGTGGCTGTGGTGGTTGTGGACAAGGTTGTGGCAATAATCGTGGTGAAAGTAGAGAAAATGAAAACTATCATGTTTGTAATCATGTTTGGTGTAGCCATATACTCCCGCTGTCCACTAATTATAGGTACAAGTGGTCGTCAACGTTGATTTTTTTTGTCCGTCCAATAACAATTAAATTTTATTTTACTTATTTTTTCATAATTTTTGTATATTGTTTATCATATGTATTGGACGGACAAAAAAATCAACATTGACCACATCTGCCTATAATTAGTGGACATATGAGTAATAATAATAAGAATGATGGAAAAAAAACGTCTAACAGAAGAGAGAACATGAATAAATAAGAAATAATAATGAACAAAAGAAAGTTCATTGGTCTCTTATATGACGAAGATCGGATCATTTTGTTGATCTTTATAAATTTTTTTTTGAAATGAAACGAAAAAGATGTGGAGACAAATCATGTCGATGATGATAACATGGATTATGAAAGAAAAATCAATGTTTGCATCTTGTATCAATAATAATTTGTAAGAAGAAATTATGGATGTCAAATCGTTGGAATCAAATAATTATGGTGATATTTGCCTAATTGATAGTGCTGAAAAAATATAAATTATTTCTCTCGACTCAAAGAGGGGGAAATAAGTGTCAATTCAATAAGTAGTAGTGCAAATTTGATTGATAGCTCCGGAAGAGTCGCAATTATTCTCCCTGAAAGAAATAAAATTGTTATTGAAAATGCACTATTATCTTTCAAGTCTCGAAAAAAATTTGTTAAGATATCCGCATAAATGGATATCATATTGGGACTATAAACGAGAAAAATAAAAGAATGCTTATTGATTACAAAAATCAATTTAGAAAAAAAGTGCGTTTTAGAAAATTGTATTCACTATTTTCGGGCTTATATTATACAAAAATAAAATCGATAGAAAAATATCACCTAATAGACCAGAAGTCTATTGATCCAAAATATTTTATGATTTGGCATGATCGATCGACTTGGAAATCCAAGTTCGACAATGATGAGGCGAATAATTGAAAATTCTCATTGTCATTTGTTGAAAAATAAAAATGTGTTGAACACAAATGAAAATAATTTTTCCGACATTAGTGGGAGAAAATGATCAATCGAAAAAAAAAACTCAATTTGAAAATAAAATTGAATTTTCTTAATCCAAGAACAAAAAAATGTGAACTTAAAGTTTAAAGAATTTTACATTTGTAAAGAATTGGAAATCAATTACCGGATGTATTTACTGACTCCCGGAGAGTTAATAAATCGCATATTCCTGCAGAAAATGTCCCGATTAAAATTAATGTTCCTGAAAGACAAATAACAAGTGCTTATGAATAAAAAGCACGCTTGAAGCGTAGATGACTTATCGGTTCCAAAGATAAAAATCCTTGAAAGAACAAAAGATTAAATAAAAGTGACGAATTAGAAGAAAATAATGAGAAAATATTATCTCTTGAAGAGATTTCTCCAGAAGAAAAAAAAGAACAAGTTTATGAAGAAAATGAAACTATACAAACTTCAATAAATTATGTCACTACATGAAAAGATTGGAATCGAAAAGAAATTGTCGTTGATGCAATTTTTGCGTATAATAAAACACTTGAAGTTAAAGAAGAAATTGATGATATTGAATCAAAATCGGTTGATAAATGTCGGCATAAAAATGATTGGCCAAAATTAAAAGATGCAATCTAATCTAAATTAGATTTGTTGATAAAACGAAAAGTATTCGGACTGGTTGTCCAAACACCAGAAGGTGTAAATCCCGTTGGATATACATGGGTATTCGTGCGAAAAAGAAATGAGAAAAATGAAATTGTAAGAAATAAGGCACGATTGGAACTCTTGAAGAGCTTCAAGAATTCATTGAATATTTGAAGAAATAATTTGAGATTAAAGACTTTAGAAAAACAAAATTGTGCATTGGTTTACATATCGAACATCTAGAAGATGGAATTTAAGTTCACCAAACGGTTTATACCCAGAAGGTATACATTAAAGCAGTTCATAAAAAAAATTACCAAATTAATCTGATGATCGGCCGATCACTTAATCCTAAAAAAATTAATTTTAGAGCTTGAGATAAAGATGATGAGATCATTGGTCCTGAAGTACCTTATCTCAATTCAAATGAGAAAGGAGATTAAATGAATTGCATAGGAAATGTGAAATTGATGTGTAACAAATTCGATAAAGTGATAATTTGACAAATCTATGTACCAAAGCAGTACCGACGGCAACATTTGAAAAGTTTATGAGAAACATCGAATTGTCGGTTAAAAGAATCTCAAATAAATATGCGTTGCACTCTTTTCCTTCACTTGGTTTTTTCCCAAAGGGTTTACCTTGGAAGGTTTTTAACGAGGCAACTTATTGAGCGTATTAAATAAATTTTCGTTTACTAAGGTTTTCCCTACGAGTTTTTACTTAGTAATTGGAAACGAAAAATAAAAGCGATGCTTGAATCTGTGGGAGAAATAGGAAGATGTATAAAAGACATTCAAGGGGTAGTGTTAAAAATAATATGTGGATGTCTCTTGCCGTGCTAAAGATAGTGAGAATTAATATGGACACAATTGATGTCACCACTTTATGATACTATTTATTACTAGCTAATACATATGCATATACCTATAATTAAATAGGTACTTATGTACTCCATTTGTAATACACTTGAATTCTTCAAATATAATAAGAATCCTCCTTCTCCCTACTTCTATCTTCTTGCTTACATTATATTTATATTATTTTGAGCTATTAAATTCACAACATATATAATTTTATTGTAGTATTTAATAACCAATATTCATTTTTTTTTCAAGTTTCCCATTGGTTAAATGGTTAGTTAGGCCACGATTGTTGCAGGCCACGATTGTTGTTGGGCTTTGAAAGAAAAGTGTAAATGGGTCCACTATTTACAACTATGAAAATGGAATTTGATAAAAAGAAATATATATACTCGTCATGATCAATTGACACGTGTTTAATGAAAAGTAAATAGTTTAATTATTTTTAAAATATAAAGTATTTAATTTTTTAATTTTTAGAAATGATCAAACTTCTTTTATATTTAATTTTATAAGGCGTGATTTGAGACGAAAAAGAATGTGACCATTTATTTTAAAGAATGAAGGGAGTATATGTATATTTAGAAAAAAAGAATATTTTGGTTTTTTAATTTAAAAGTAAACCACATCAAATGTACTTTATATTTAAGGGAAATGATTTTTTAAATTATTTATTTATTAGGGTAGTATAACTTAAATAATAAAACAAAAAATATATTTTTAAAAGGTTGATTACTATATTACCCTAATAAAAATAAAACGATTTTATTATTAAAATAAATTTGTTTATTCGGTAGTGATTATATTCCGTTTCTTTCTTGCAACTGTTTATTTTTTAAATCATAGAACTGATTGGATTGGATTATCCGTGGTTTTTTTTGTTAAATCATTTTAAAATTTTTATTTTTTAATTTGTATAATTTTGTTTTTTAATTTAAAATTTTAATATTCAATTTTTTTCAAAACAAAAAAAAGAGTTGCATAATTTTTTTATTTTTTTTATTTGAAAATATAATATTCAGTTTTTTAACATCAATTAAATGTTGAGAATTGCTTGTAATTTTATTTTTAATTTGTGTAATTTTGTTTATTGAGTGTAATTTTGGTTTTAATTTGTGTAATTTTGTTTTTTAATTTGGTAATTTTATATTCAGTTTTAAAAAATAATATTGAGAATTGCGTGTAATTTTGTTTTTTAATTTGTTTAATTTTATTTTTTTAATTTGATAATTATATATTCAATTTAAATAAAAAATTTGGTAAGTTTTATTTTTTAATTTGATAATTTGATAATTTAAAACAAAAAGGATAATTTTGGTATGAAATTTCTAAATTATAATTAGGATAAATTAGGTTATTGAATTATAAACAAACAATAATAATTATCCCCTATCCAAATTGTCCCTTAATTTTATAGAACTTGATTTTTGAGACGAAGAAACAAAAAATACAATATTTATTGGTATGAAAAAGAAAAATGTTTGATGAAACAATTATTTTTATTTAATTTTTGATACAAATATTCAATTATGATTTTTTGTTTTTGTTTTTTTAGATAATAGGTTTGAATGGAATTGAAATTAAGTTTAATTTAATTTTATTTTAAAATATTGAAATATTAATAATAATATTAATAATAATATTAATAATAATAATAATAATAATAATAATAATAATAATAATAATAATAATAATAATAATAATAAATTAAACGATTTTACTGAACTTAGTTGATCTGAACTGAACCAAACTGAAGTGAAAATAAGTTCAAAAAAACATTTGCTTAGTTCGAACTTGGTTAATACATTCTTCATTTCTAACAATGTGAATATTTTTACGAAACTTTTAAAAAAATGTTTTTTTTTGTCTTCTTGATAAAAATTAAAAAATATATTTTTAAGTTAAAATTTAAAATACTTGTTAGTAAAATTGAAAAAATAAATAAGAATGTAAAAATAAATTAATATTTTAAAGTAAAAAAGTAAAAAATGTTTATTTTATTTGTTGTGAGGTTGTATTATTTTTGAACATTTAAGGAGTCATATCATTATATGATATTATATAATAGAGGAAGTTTTGAATTGGGACCGAAAGACAACAAAAATACTATCCTTCCAAAATTATTATGTAACTATTTTTTTGATCGAAACTGCATAACTGAAATGAACTTAATAGGTCTGAAATGAATTAACTGAACTCAATTGAACTTAATAGGTTTGAATTACATTAAAATTTATTTGAATTTAATTTAATTTTTAAATATCGAAATAATAATAATAAAAATAAGTAACCTTGGGGCTTGAGCTTTTATATATATATATATATATATATATATATATATATATATATATATATATATATATATATATATATATATATATATATAAATTAGACAACTTTATCACTTTAACAGATATTTTAAGATGTTATTGACTCAATTTTAATAATGGACACCTTCCCACGCCACAAGAAGTAGAAATCGAAACAAATACGGAAAAGACTACAGTAACACGAGATAACTCTCTACACCGCCAATAAAATTTTGACACATGACATTATTGATTAAAGTATTTATTATTATTTTTTATATGATATCTATAAATTTGGTAGTACAAATCAAATCAAATTTTGTTTAATTTTCTTCCATTGTTAAATTTAGCAAAAATATTTTAGTTATTATAAATTTGAAAATAAATTAATTTATTTAATTAATTGATTTAATTTTAAATTAAATTTACTAATTAATTTAGTAAATTTATTAATTATATTCCTAATAAAACTAAAGAAGTAAGTACTTACATTCAATTGATAAATTAAAATTTTAAATTAAATTACAAAATTTAATTAGACTAGTAAAAAATTTGAAGTATAATAAATTTCATAATAGAAAATACTACAAGTATATTTTAAGTAATAATTATTTTATGTATAATTAAGTTTTTAAAATTACATTTAAAGAATTAATTATTTTAAATATAATGAAATATACAATATAAATGGTGTACAAAAACATTAATAAAAAAATAAACTTCTACTACATATTTTAATAAATCAATATTTTACTTAAAATTAATTTCTTATAATAAATCAATATTTTACTTAAAATTAATTTTTTATAATGAATTTGACATAAAATATAGTTTATTTATTAAAATTAATTATATTAAATTTTGTATAATGAAATTAATTGACATAAATTGTAGATTGCTCCCTCTTATTCACGGTGAAACAATAGAGCAACTGACCAGATATAACAACAATTTTTTATTTAAAATTCTTTATACATAAGTAAAATAATCGAACTGAATTTGTAGTGTGAACTTGGTGTATTCTCGATCATGATTTCTGTCTAAAGTGCATTAATATTCTCCATCATGGTAATTAACTTGTACAATATTAAAATGATGTGAATTTCATATGTACTACAATTTTTGGTTTATACGGTGTGAGTATATCTTATAATTTAATTAAATAATGTGAAAATTAATACAATAATATTGGAAATAATTACTTAATTCAATTTTAAAATAAATTATTTAAATAAATTAATTTAATGGAGTGTAACGAGATTATGGTTATATAAAAATGCATTAATCATATAGAAGAATAATGATCATAAAATAATTAAATTTTATTTTTAATATAACATTTTAACATAATAATATATAGCAGAATTAAATAGTCATTTTTTAAAAAATTGAATCAAAAAAAAAATATTTTTATGAATTAATACTTTAGTTGGAATATGCAAATTGTATAATTTGATTTATTTATTTTTATGTAAAAATTTAAAATCTTAATAATTAATATGTAGTTTAGATAATTTAGATTTAATTTAAAAATAATATTTTAACTTAGTAACTCATATTATATTAAAGTCTTATAATTAACTTGAATTATAAGATGTCTTGGGACTATAAGATGTACGTATATACCTATCGTATATAAGTGAACTAGAATCAAGTGAACTAGAATCACATGTCTTCTCGTAGTGTCTGATTGACACAAAACACAATTTTTTTGCATCTTGATTTCAAAGCAACATATTATTCCTTCCACTCCACATGCAACATACACACACTCAACATAAATTCCCTTATAGTAAAAACATATCTATATATATAAAACTCACAACAACGTAAACCTTTGTCCAACACAAAACAAGATCACAAAGAACCTAAATAAACAAATCAATCAAAATGAGACCCGAACACCGAATCCCGGTCCACTCCAATCAGCCCGACCGGCCCATCAAGCGGCACCACACGGCCCGTTACTACGCCCACCGCGTCAAGGAGAGCCTCACCACCCGAGTCTCCAAGCTCGTGTGCTCCGTATTCCTAACTCTCCTTTTCCTCGTCGGCATCATCACTTTCATCCTCTGGCTCAGCTTGCGGCCCCACAGGCCCAGATTCCACGTCCAAGATTTCTCCATACCCGACCCGGCCCGAATAATCTACAACGTCACGGCCCGAAACTCGAACCAAAACATCGGCGTGTACTACGATTCCATGCACGTGGCGGTTTTTTATCAGGACCAGAGCGTGGCCGGTATGCCCGTTCTGTTTCCGTTCTATCAGAAGCCGAAGAATACGACCGAGATTTCCGGGCAGCTCAGCCTGACCGGGGCAGGTCAGCCGTGGCAGCAGGTCGTGGGGTCATTGGCTGGCGGGCAGGTGGTTTTGCGGCTGCAGGTTACGTCGGTTATCCGGTTTAAGATTTCGACGTGGGATAGTAAGAGGCACAGGATGCATGCGGATTGTCCGGTTGGGGTTGGGCCGGACGGTTCGCTGTTGCCGAGTTATAGAATTAATAGGTGTCGGGTTTATTTCGGTGGGGTGTTGGATTGATTTTTTTGTTGGTTGTTATTTGTAAATGCATGATTTCAACTTTGTGCTTTGATTTAAGAATATTGTGGGTGTTTAAAAATTTGTTTTAATTGGAGTATTTATTAGATTATATTTTAGAAAGGGGAGAGTTCTACAATATATTTAATTAATTAATGTGATATATTTGGAGAGTTCTTCACATTTCTTTGCTTCCGATGCCTACGAATCTGGACGAAGAAGTTTGGTTAGTTTTTTTCAAAGATTTAGAACAACTTAACACCTCCAAAATTTTCGGAGCTCGTATATATGGAGAATCTTAAGATATCATGTGCCAACTAGAGTCGAATTGCGAAAAAGAAAAATTCTTGATGATGATACCGAAATATGATGCAGTTTTTGTGAACAAGGTGACGAAGATATTAAACATCTCTTTTTTTACTGCCGAAAATCAAATCATGTTTGGAAGTTTTGCTACTCTTGAGTTTCTGTATCAACAGCTTTGCCCAATAGGCTGGCGGCTCACCTGTTGCAACACGTAGGTGTCTGGAGAAAAAAAAAGTTTCAAAAAAATGCTTATGTGTATTTGATCTTGCGTGCTTTGGTTCATTTGGAAAGCGAAAAATTTCCGCATCTTTGAAGGCATTGAAACTACACCTAGAAAAATATTTGAGGAAGTCAAAGCTAAGTCTTTAAGTCTTGTTTCTTTAAAGTGGCGCGGTTAGAAACTTTTCTTTTCAAGATTGATGTTGTAATCTTCAATTATGTCTTATTTAGGTGTGGTCTTTTGTAATTTTTGTAATTTTGAGTACTTCTAATATTCTTTTTATATAATATATTTTTCAGATAAAAAAAAATTAATGTGATATACCTACATTCATTCAATATCATCTACAATATTAGAATTATGCACTTTTTTTCAAGATTCAAAAACAAAAAAGTACTCCCTCTGTCCCATAGCAATAGTTATAGGTGGTTAATGTTGATTTTTTTGTTACATATGATAATAGTGTACAAAAATTATGAAAAAATAACTAAAATAATATATAATAGTTAAACTTTATTTTAGTTATTTTTTTAATAATTTTTGTACATTATTTATCATATTTATTAGACGGACAAAAAAAATTAACGTTGACCACCTGTGACTATTGCTATGGACAAAGGATAAGTGAATTCAATTCGTCATTAATATTCTCTTGGGCTCAATAGATCCGTCGCAAGAGCGAGTTATCTTTTCTAAAAAAATCAAATGGATTGGTGAGTGGCAAATCATTAGCAAATAATCTCTGCAACTTGATTTGGAGATTTCGATTGTTTTGATCTCAATCTAAAAAATAGGATTCATGCATGTCCATCGAGATCATTTGTTAAAAATGTACTGTCCCGTAATAGTTGATACACCAAAAAAAAAAAATATTCTTATTTTTTAATTTAAATTATTACTTTATTCACTTGTTTTTAAAAAAAACCTAGTTAGCGCTCTCATCCGCCATTTTTCTTCTTCATGCTTTCTGTTTCTTTTTTCCTTTGTTTTCATTTTTCCTTTTATTGTTTCATTTTTCCTTTTATTTTTCATGTTCCTTTTATTGAATAACTTTCTTTAATTTTCCTCTTTTCTTTGACCGTTTCTTTCCTTTTATTGTACTGATATCTTTTTTCCTTTTTAATTTTTCATTTTCCTTCTTTATTTTATCAATCTTTCTATCTTCTATCTGTACAATTTTTTATTCCTTTTTCCAATTTTCCTTTTCCTCTAATTAATATTTTAATTCTGTAAACATTTTATAGTATCTTTAAAAAAAAGTTGGAAGCCTTTTGGAATGTGAGAAATAAAACCGTAAGTTCTATTAAGGATTTCTACCTAAATAAATTATTAATAATTTAATATCTCTTATAAATATGTGGCAAAAAAGTGATAAATTATTAATTTTAATAATATTATTTATATTTATTTAAAAATAATAAAATTCGCTTAAACTCGTTTAGGCTTCGTCTAGGGCTCTAGGCCCCGCCTAGCCGTCTAGGCGCTAGGCCCAGGTCGCCGACCTGCTAGCGCCTAGCGTTTTTTAGAACACTGGTAATAATTGACATAAGGCACAACAAAAATTATGATAAGTTAGTTTATTAAGAACACATCATCTCTTTGCTATCAAAACTTGTTGTATGGGGCGAACATGTATATGATTAAGACTATATATAGATAATGGGATGATTAGATTTTGGCATATTGTAATGGGAAAATTATCTCTGAGTCACTAAGCACTTGTTCAATAATTTTAGCGAGCAGCTCTTTTGGTTTACAAAAATAGTGATATTTGTTAGGACTATTTTTAAAAAGGGGCACAATTACTTACATAATTATTTATATAAATACAGTACTAACCTAAAACAATAACTATTATAGTAGTTAAAATAGATGTCATTTTATATATTTTCCAAAACTAAATTTCCCAATAATTATATTATTTAATAAGCTCTTATTTTAACCTAATTTTTTGAAAAAAAAATACAGTATATATTATAATTTGATTTTTAGACAAGTATTAAAAAACTTAAAACATATTTTAAAGTAAAAAAGAATAATAGTAATATTATCATTTAATTTTAATTTTAATTTTTTGATTAGTATTTACATAAATTAAGAAATTATAAATGTATAGATTATAATTTTTTCAATATATATAATTAAAGTTTTATTTATTTGATTTAAAAATTGAGTTTACCAATTGAAAATGATGTTGGAGATTTGGCTTTGTAAATTGATCTATAGTTCAGATGTGTTTTGTACTAATCTTTTATAATTAAGATTAATTATCAGAATTAGCAAGCTGCTGCAAGTGCCATGCATATAAAGTATAAAGTCCATTTCTACTCTCACTCCCCTTTTTTATCACTTACTGACAAACCAAAAATCAGAAAACCAAATAAAAATTAAAAATTAAAAAAAATGATGCAACGTAAAATACTCAAACATCTCTTCCTCCTCCTCTTTCTTCTCAACACCATCAATGCGGCCGACCACCAAAAACCAACCCGGCCCGTTTTTCCCCATCAACCTCTCAACACAACCCGATTCCAAACCCGAACCCCGAGCCCGACTCTCCGGTTCATCCTCTCCGGAGCCCTCTCCTCCATCGCCGCCGCGATTTCCAGCGCCGGCGGAATCGGCGGGGGCGGGCTGTACATACCCATCCTCACCATCTTCTCCGGGCTGGACCTGAAGTCGGCCACCAGCTACTCGGCCTTCATGGTGACAGGCGGGTCGATCGCCAGCGTGGCCTGCCACCTGTTCTCCGCCGGGCGCCGCCGCAAGCCGCTGATCGATTTCGAGATCGCGCTCCTTTCGGAGCCGTGCATGCTGCTCGGCGTGAGCGTTGGCGTGATCTGTAATCTGGTGTTTCCGGAGTGGATGATCACGGTATTTTTCGCCGGTTTTCTGGCTCTGTGCACGTTCAGGACGTGCAGATCTGGGGTTCTGTTTTGGAAGATGGAATCGGAAGACATGGACAGTGAAATTACGAAAGAGCCCCTGTTAGTGGGTGGGGAGGTTGCCGATGAGGGTAAAGTGGGGATTCCGTGGCTCAAAGTTGGGATGCTGGTTGTCATTTGGTTTTCCTGTTTTGTCTTGTACCTTCTTCGGGGAAATCGCAACACTCAAGTAAGTAACAAACTTTTAGCTTTATGTAAATTATATATTGCATGTCACATACGGACTACTTTATTATACTCCATATAACAATATACAATATTTTCTAAATTTTATCTAGCATTTTTTAATAAATTAATATCCAATTTAAAAATAAAAATTAATGTATAAAAACATGAAAAAAACACATAAAATAATAATAGTAGTAGTAAAATATTGAACAATAACCATAAAAATAAATGTTAAAATATACTCTACTTCCGTTCTAAATTAATTGTCATACTTTATACTTTATTTTAATTTGCAAAGTATATTTACATTAATTTGTGACAGAAAATATTAAATTTAAATTATAAGAGCCGATTCAGAAAAGATGATGCCAAGCTTGTCTAGGTCCGGTTGGCCCATTGGGTAGGCCTATTGGTTGGGACTTGGGCCAACTAATCCAGCCACGGGCCACTTTTCCTTGCTCTAGATAAAAAGGATTGATTTAAACAATTCACTATTTTTCCAAAAATGCTTATCACAACAAAACTTACAGTTGCTTCCACAGTACTTCCTATGTCAGTGTATAGAATTTTATTGTAGGAAAAAGGTGAAATAACACTATCTGATTCAACATACGAACGAAAGCCGACCACGCATGACCCGATCATACATCACACCCATCGCAAATACTCTTAATTAAAAAGATGGGTGAGAATAGCCTATGCAATCAATAGATAGAGTATGTCGTATGTACATATCAGATAATAACAATTGCTTAATTAATTTTAAATATACTTTTATGTTCTTATAATTGTGTAGGGTATTATCAATATAGAGACATGTGGAACAGAATATTGGTTAATCTCAGCCATTCAAATCCCTCTTGCAATCATCTTCACTGCATTGATGCTTCATGCTAGAAGGACTACTACTAATCATACTACCGGAACTCAACAGGTGCTTACAACTTAATTAATTACATGAATAAAACGAAGCACAAGAGGGTTGTATGATCTTTCTCATTCGAATATGAAGATGAATCTTTTCATGATATCTTAGGGAAATATTGGTGATGAAACGAGAAGCCAGTGTCTTGTTTTTCCTATAATGGCATTATTAGCTGGGGTTCTCGGAGGAGTTTTTGGTATCGGAGGTGGCATGCTCATAAGCCCACTTCTTCTCCAAATTGGAATAGAGCCTGGAGTAAGTTCTACATGCTTCAAGTGGATATATATTTTGTGTTAATTACAAATTCACACTCGAAGGTCAGCATAACAAAACATGAAAACAAAATTTTAAGAGTTACAAAAGTACCTCATACATATTTTACTATTTTGACTTACATTTAGGTTGATGCGATTTTTGTATTTTAAAAAAGATAACTGGGGCGTTTGATGATTAGACGAAGCCTAAAAGGTCTTTTGAAATTAAACCCTAAATACTGCTATATAGCATAATAGTACTAACATTTGTGTCATGGATGTTAACTAGGTGACAGCAGCAACATGTTCCTTCATGGTGTTATTCTCATCAACAATGTCGGCAATGCAGTACTTGTTGCTGGGCATGGAGCACATAAACGAGGCCCTTATCTTTGCCGCTGTTTGTTTCGTGGCCTCATTAGTGGGGTTGACATTAGTCCAACGGGCGATAATGAAAAATGGGAGGTCCTCTCTCATAGTTTTCTCGGTGGGTACGGTGATGGCTCTGAGCACTGTTTTGATGACGGGTTTTGGAGCCGTGGATGTTTGGCGTGATTACGCGAGTGGGAAGAGCATGGGGTTCAAGAAACCTTGCTGACATATATGAATCACTCCGCATAATTTAATTATTTACTGCTTCCTCACCTCAGTCTCTGAAGTGTTTGTCATGTTCTTTGTTACAAAGAAGCTGACAAACACTTTAGAGACTTAGAGAGTGTCATTGTAGTATTACAAGGTTGATTTGTGAGATTAGTGTGGAATTAGAATTGAAGGAATGGGTTCTTGATTAATGAAATTGGTCAGTATTTATTGAATTTTCTTGAGAGATCATTTTAACATGCATCAAGTTTTGTATGGATAATTGGGAACACACTCTCAATGTAAATTCAAATTATGCCATCTTCATGTCCCCAGGAGCATAGCCGAGTGGTAAGACCTGTGATAATGTGAGTGTAATTCTCCGCCGATGCAGGGTTCGAATCTCGGGTGGGACAAATTTTTATTGAAATATTATAAAGGTTTGTCCTGTGGTTTGACCTGTTGGCTCTCTCACACAGGTATCTGCTACTCGGGCACATTCCTCGATTTACACTTGTTGCTCTCTCACGCAGGTATCTGCTACTCGAGCACATTTCTCGATTTACATTCTACTCAAACCGAGACCTCAACACGCAGGTATCTGCTACTCGGGCACATTCCTCGATTTACATTCTACTCAAACCGAGACCTCCGATCGAGTAGGAGTGAAGTTTCTCGTTTCTCGTCTTATCAAAAAAAATTATGCCATCTTCACGTATACAAGATGGAATGGACTTTTGTACACGCTGATCTCACTGGGTTGACACATGTCCAACTCTCCTATGTTGTCCGGGGACCCACAATCCTTCTCTCTATTTATTTATTTATTTACTTATTTATTTATTAATTTTTACAGTAAGTCACTCGTTAATTTGTTTTACTGCCTTCAGATTCCATCCCCCGATTATTCCCAATTGCAAAAGTAACAAAACCCTTTGTGCTAAAAAAACAAAATAACAAAATGGAGAAAAATCTCTCGCCCGGAAAACCCTCGGACGACTTAACCGATACCGGCGACGAGGCTCCCTACAGCGTTTCTTCTCAAGATGTCTCATCGGAATCGGACTCAGATCCGGAAGCCATTGATACAATCGCCAAGGCCCCAGTTTCTCAGGAGACGGTCGTAGTTAAGGACGAACCTCAGCCGGCCCCAGAATCCCAGGCGCCCCCGCAGCTGAATTCATCCTCCTCGGATGAAGAAGACTCTGATGAGCCCGAATCGGACTCCGATGATGCCAGGGAAGGCCCGAAAAAATCCAATGGCACTCTCGGGAATCCCAGATCCAGGCCCGCTTCCTCCGATCCCGATGCTCTAGCCAGATCTACCGGCAGGAAACGGTCTGCAGGTGCGACAGGGACTGAGGCCAAGAGGTCCAAGAACAAGCCCGGGCCCGAGGGTTCCGGGAAAAAGCCCGGCGATTTGTTCAGGAGGTTTTTCAGCGAGGATGACGAGATTGCCCTTCTGAAAGGGATGATCAGTTACGGGTCGGAAAAGAAATCCGACCCCTTTGCTGATGTGAGCGCCTTTCACGAGTTCGTGAAGCCCGATTTGCAGTCGAGCCCGAAGGTTGATCAGCTGCTGCTCAAGATGCGGAAGCTGAAAATGAAGTACGACAAAAATAAGCGCAAGGAGGAAAGTGGCAGAGCTAGGAACCTCAAGGCCCATGAGCGGAGGGCTTACGATTTGTCGAAGCTTGTGAATTGGAATGAGAATAGAAAGGGCGGAAAATCGGTGGGCAGCCCGAAACCTGCTACTAAAAGAGCGGTAGCAAAATCAACTCAGGTTGAAAAGGTGAATGCAGAAGGGAATGAAAGGGCAGTGGAAAAGGCGAATGCGGATGGAGATGAAGGTGCTGTGAATGGTGATTTGCAAAAGGTTGTTGAGTTTATGAGCTGTAGCCATGCTACCGTGAATAGGATCGGGGCGCGGCTGTTTGAAGGCGAGAACAGGGCAGAGGGGGAAGCAGAGTGGCATAAGCTGCAATTGGAGGAACTGGAATTGTACCAGCAGAGGATGGAGCTGATGTGCGCCAAGTCGAAGCTTGTTTCCCATGCCCTCAACTCCGAAAATTACCAAAAGTAATATTCTCTGATAACATATGTTATGTGAACTTTTTGATGCAATAGCCATGGTGATTACAAAACTGCTTGCTTTTCATGGTTGAAAGTTGAAACGATTATTTATTCTATCTTCGTAGTGAACTGCACTCGGGCTTGTTTTGTGTAAGATTTAAGTGTTCTACATATTTATGTTTGGTTTAATAGTATGTGGAAGATCTATGTTTTTAGTTGTGTGTTTGTTTGATTATGTTGTTGTTGTTGATGGAGTACTTGTTAGGGAGATATCCTAGTGTTGATTGATAGGAATTTAGGTTTGCTGGTGTTTCTCTTCTCTATGTTTGTGATTTGGTTAGAGGGATTGTGTTTCTTGTTAAGGTTGGGTGGCGCTCGGAACGTGCATCTGTTTATGTGTGTTTGTTTGTAGTCCATTTGTTTGGGATCTACGAGAAAAACACTGCTTGCCGAACGTAATAACCCAAATAACAAAAACTATCACAAAGTGTGCATAGAGAGAAAGGAAGGAAGGTGAAACTCAGTTTTGATCACAATAAAAAAGCCATCTTTCCTATTTATATCATCTTCGTTTTCTTTGCTGCTTGCATACATCTCCTGTGCTTTGATAGTTGCTAACACTCATTGAGTGTGGAATTCACCACTCCTAACTTGCACATATGCAACTTGCAATGCAGTATATATATAGCATTCACTCTCTCCCCTGTTGGAAGTTTTTCTTTTTTGAAGTTTCTGACACATTTAGTTCAGTGATGATGAATGAGATTTTGTTGAAAGTGCCATTATATAGCAGCATTACTATCACTGGAAATGCTTGATGTAGGCACTGTTACACACCAAAACCACCCAAGCTTTGTCTTAACCCTTAACTACTCGGTTTCAAAGATTTTGTAACACTCTGTATCTGACTCATCTGAGCTCCTGGACACAAATGTTTCTTTGATGTCCAAGAAACCATCGAATCTTCCAAGAATATCGCACAACCACTCACCGATCTTCTTGTATCAACACATGCAGCAACAATTTATATCACTTTTATCTATTGATCTTCAAAATTATGTGGGTTTTTCTCAATTTATATCACTTTTATCTATTGATCTTCAAAATTATGTGGGTTTGTCTCAATTTATATCACTTTTATCTATTGATCTTCAAAATTATGTGGGTTTTTCTAAAATGATCGCGTCCTGTTTTATCTATGAATTGTGTAGGACCATGTTTATCAAGGTCAGAATCTAGTAAGAAAATTGTCTTCTTACATGGGTAACACACATCAGTATGTTTCAGTGTACTCGAGAATGAAGAAAAATTAATTAATTACTGACTAAAACTTATAATAAGTTTATACATAATAAGTTTATACGGAGTATTGCAAAATCATAGCAAAAAACTCCCATACGAGCGTAAGCTATTTTATAAACTTAGAGAAGTTTGACAACTTAACATTTATATTGGTAGATTGATTATAGAAGTTTGACAACTTAACATTTATAAATTTAAAGAAGTTTGACAAATGAACGTTTATATTGGTAGACTGATTATATATATCAACTACTCCCTCCAATGATTATATATATCAACTACTCCCTCCAATCTTTTTTAATTGTCGTTCTATCATTTTCACAGTTTTTAAGATTTTTTTTTACCTAATATAACCCTATTTAATGAGATTAATTTTTTATTATTTATTTGACTTTATTTCTATATCTTCTCAATCATTTTTTAATTTATATAATATAAATATAAATTGATTAATTATAATTAATGAAATAATGATTAATGAATAAATGGATAAAAACACTAAGACGACAATTAAAAAGAAAATTTACTAAAACATAGAACGTCAATTAAAAAAAATAGGAGGGAGTAATATTTTCGTAAAACAAACAAATTTCATTCAAAGTAAGAGTATTCAGAAATACTTCATACTTTCTTTTTTTAGTCAAAAAGTTAAAAAGTTGAGTAACATTTTTTTTATCTCCTCGGACGAAAAAGTGGTCTTATTATTTAGAAACACATGAAGTAATAATTTTAGTAATAAAATTTAAAACATTAAACATTCAATCATATACAGTAAAACCTTTATAAATTAATACTCGATTGATTAATAAACTCTTTAAATTAATAGAATTTTCTGGTCCCGACTTAGTCTTTTAAATGAAAAAACATATTCGATAAATTAATAACCTCTCTAAATTAATAAAATTTCACGGTTTCAAAGCTATTAATTTATAGAGGTTTACTGTATATAATAAAATAATTTAAATTTAAAATTAAAAGAAATATTTAAGAAAAAGGGTAATTTAATTTATTAATTTATATTTTAAACTTCAAAAAATACACTTTCAATTAATTAAGTGTAATTTTTTTAAAGTTTTTTTATTAATTGGAGTACTGTTAATTTTATAATTATAAAAAAAGTAAAATAATTATTAAAATACTCACATTACTAAATAACTACTCACACATGTTATAATAAAAAAAAATTTGAAACATTACACAAATTTATAATTAAGAAAAAATAATATCCTAAATTACATAAAAACTTTTAAAATTACCCTTTAAAAAATCACCCAAATTAAAATGATTAAAAATGTAATTTGAGTTTGTATTTTTTTTTAAATATGAATCTCTTTTGGTATTTAATTAAAAATATTTGTTTCAAAATTTAAAATGAATTGTAATATATTTATATAAATTGAAAATATTTGGTCTTATCTCTACTTTTTCTAATTAGCAATTCAGGTTTAATTCAATTATTTCGATTTGGATTAACATCTGCTTAGACTATCTACAATCGTTTCAACATTCAACACCCTACTTTATTACTCCACATCATCTTCTCTCTCTTTCACCTAATCATTAACACTCATTCAAATTTTATACCCTACAATAGCTTTATTTAATAAAATTCAACACCATAACCCACCACTTTTATTTCATCTTTTTATTTTCTTTTATAATTTAATTTTTATTACAATTTAATAAAACAAATATCAATTAATAATAAAACAATATATATATATATATATATATATATATATATATTTATGTTTTTAATTTTAAATTTTTTAAAATAAAATAATGAATAGTAAATTAAAATAGTGAATAGTAATTTTTTTTATAATATATATACATCATTCTCCAACCACCCGCTTTGTTGCATACGCTTAGCGTTATCATACGCGCCAATCTATTTGCCCAATATTTTGTTGATGTAGTTCTAGTGATTTATGCACGATGCCCCATCACGTGGAGGGTCAAATGAGCAATGCTCATTACAATACTCAGCAACTTTACCCCAATATGATTCACTTTTTTTTATTTCTTCCAACAACACTGTCTGTTCCAAATTTAATCCATCCACTCAGTAGCACCAGATTTTGATCAGTGGTCCATTTGGGGCTTTTGCGACGAGCAGGATTTAAATCTTCTGCAACTTCAGTAGCATCCTTAGCACCGCTCCTACCACCGAGAGTCATTTGTGTAGAAAATTCAAGAAATTCAGTTCCTCCAATATTTGGAACTGATACATTTCTTATTGGAGTAGTTGAATGATAAGATGGTGGTTGAGAAGAAAATGACATCATCGATCCATAATATGAACGATAATTTGGAACAGATGAAGGCATGGTAAAATTTGGTGTAAAACCATAATTTGAAGTATTTTCAGAATGTTGACTCGACATTTGATTTTGGAATGAGTAATTGTTGGAATCCAAATTTGGTACAAAACCATAATTTGGAGTATTTTGAGAAGATTGTTGGTCGAAAGATTGATATTGAAATGGGTAATTGTTGGGATTCATTTTTCAAATTGAAAAAATCATTTTTTTTTTGTACAAATCAAATGAAACTAACTTCTATTTATAGATAAAAAATGATGAATTTTCGAATAAAAATAAAAAAATAAAAAATAAATTTATTATAAAATAATTAATTTAAAGAGATAAGATAAGATAAGATAAAAATCTAAAAATTTAAAACGAACAAATGAAAAAAAAACATGTGGCAAAAGTGATAAATAAAGAGTTGGTAAAATAATTCAATCCGTACATCCAATTTTGTGTGGACAAGTGGCTGCGGGTCCCACATTTTTTAGTTTTCACGCCTGTTGAATACTTTCAACATTCATTTAGCCATTTGGATTCAACAGCCCATTTCAACTCTTTATTTCATCCGTTCAACGGTTGAAATGGGATTTTCAACAGCCCCATTGCTCCTAGTCTTACTTATGGAGTTGTGGGTTTCGAGATTTGAATAAAGCAAAAATTGAAAAAATTGAATTATTTTTTAGAATTAAGGACTATGTGAGAGAGTAAAATAATTATTTTGTTAAGTGTTATTGTTATGAGCTCCATTGCTCCTAGTCTTACTTATGGAGTTGTGGGTTTCGAGATTTGAATAAAGCAAAATTTGAAAAAATTGAATTATTTTTTAGAATTAAGGACACTATGTGAGAGAGTAAAATAATTATTTTGTTAAGTGTTATTGTTATGATTGATGATGGATAAATATAGTGATGCATCAAATAAATGATATGCTATATATAATACATGACTCGTTGCATCCTTAACTCTTTATCTCATTTGTCCTCCCACCGACCGCCACGTGCGACCATGGTGCTGATAATTTATGAATTGAATTATTTTTTGTTTTGGTTTATCTTTTGCTATTTCATGAACACTACAATCATCAATGAAGATTATGTCAAGTGTAATAAACCAACACTTGATTCAAATAGTTTTTATTTGAATTAAGTGTTAGTGTTTTACACTTGACATAATCCCTATAGGTGAAGGCAGGGCCTATGAAATAGTAAAAAATAAACCCTTGTACCCTTCTCTCACTCATTAGCGGTTAATTCTACGCTAGCTTGAGGGTAGTAACTCTATTCCATACACATTAAGTCATGTGTAAATTACTTTTAATCTCCACCACATGTTGTATTTATCATTTATAAAAAAATACACATGTTAAATGATTAATGGTTAAGGGTACTACACACATAGGGTAGCATGGAAAAAACCCTCATTAGCACACTAGTACACTACACACCTCATTCTGACATCAGCTTTGTGTCATAATCTTTCATGGTGAAAAAAAAACTTAATTTAAACATGATAATTGTGGATTATGGTCAACTAGGTCAAATATAATAATAATAATAATAGAGAACATTCCACCACATACATAATGACAAACACAAAATCCAGGGGGAATTAAATTATTATGCTGACCCTATATTTTGACGTGTATTTGAATGTATTTTATTTCAATACAACGCATCTAATAATTTTTTTAAAGCAAATATATTCCACAGTTTATTATAGTATTAATTACACTTATTATTTATTTACAAAAATGGAATAAATGGCAGATTAAAATTATCGTATTTTGAGTGCAGAACAGAAATTAAGGATCGAAGAAAAAGATTGGGGGCGTGGGCCCAATGTGTCCGATCGAGTCATGGTGCGCGTGCCCGGCCGGAGTGGGACCCGGTCGGTCTCTATAGGTACCCACCCGTTTTAAAGCTACACGGGTCTTACTAAATTCTCCTACACTCAATCACATCACATCAACACTCTCCCGATCAACAAGATAGAATATTTTTTGGAAGACGTTATGATCATATCTTCTTCCTTTGTATACTTCCATTGCATTCTATACAAACAAAAATACTATTGTACTACTAATATTCTTATTGCAAAAATATTACAGTATTTACTAGAGTTGTGTTAATTAAAAGAATTGTCAGATATCTAACATACACCCTTCACAAGTAGACTCAATTTTTTTTAAATTTACTCGTTAAATTATGTACCAAATTTGAACATTTAGAAAATTTATTGTGCCAAAAACCCATCATTGTCCTGACTTGCTCTGATATCATATTTAAGTTATTTCAATATATACTTTTTAAAAGCTTTTATTAAAGTAGTAGTAATATTTTAGCTTAATACTATTCTTTATCTAAACTACTGAGAACTTTTATGAACAATAAGCTATTACTAGCATGATTATAGAATTGAATCTTGAAAGTGAAGTGAGCAAAATATAATCATGAAATTCCGGTTCGGCAATAGATTAAATTAGGCTTGTTGAATTTCTATCTTTTGTTTTTTAAAGTTGAAATACTATTTGCATTGACCCATCTTACCATATTTCCTTTGTATATAAAAACCACCATTTGTTTTTCCAAAAAAATCATATAATTCACCTCACCCACCCACCCCCGCCCCCACCCCACTACTCACCCTCTTTATTAAAAACAAGCTATATATATAAATGTTAAATTTGGAAAACAATCACAATGTGTCATATTGAATTCATATTTCATCACACCAATTATTACATTTATATTTAGTCAAAATTTCTCACAAATGTCAACCAAAAAATTATACTAATTACTTGTTTACATTCTTCCTTACAATATTCTCTATATACATATAATCTCAATTATTCATAGAGTTCCATTTTTTCACTCTCAAACTAACTCTTAGTTATAAGAGTCTCTTTTGCATCTCCAAGTTGATTAATTAAGACTTGCATATATACACATATTTTGAACCATGCCCGAAGAATTTCTTCAAGGTGGAGTTTGTGGAGGAAGCAGCAGCAGCTGCTGGATCAACCCATCGACAAATCTCTTCAACTCATCGCCTTTCGGATGGCCGAGTCACGACCAACCGACGATCGACCCGAAGACTGCAAGGTCCGGAAGCGTCGACTCCGGAGCTGGTTCTGCAGTTTCTGACGGAAGCGGTTCTGTAGTCCTTATGGATGATGGTAGTAATAATTGGAACCCAAATTTGCTGTGAGTGTTCTTTTCTTTTCAACATCTCACAATTTGTTTTTTTTTTACTTACCTAATGGTCCAAAAACATTGAGAGGTGTATTTTTTAGACTTACTTTGTTTGTAATCATATGCAAATTAAGAAAAATATAATTATATTTTTTTTTCTCTTGTCATATTATTGCAGGCATCATAACAACAATTATTCGAGCATGAATATGATTGATAATTGTTACGGACAAAATTCATTTCATCATCAGTTTAATTCATATGGATACAACAACAACAACTCATCCTTGTTGCAAACTTTGTTCGTCGACACGGATTCGCAGTCAAATCATCTTCGACAATCTTTGTCGACAAATTACTTGACCAATAATCAAGCCGGACTTTGCCTGAGCTTTGGCAAACTAGATTCCATGAATAATGATAATCATTTGCAGTTCAATAATAATAGCACGGCCACGTCGACCCCGGATTTTCTAGCATCGAGCCAACCACAATCAGTTCTTCAATCTAAACCTATTCTGAACAGCTTTCACACAAAGGTGTGTATACATTCATTCTTGATGTTCCTATCATATGCAGAGTTGGCCTAATTATTTAATTTGGAAATATTTTCAATTTTTTTTTCTTATAGAAAAATAAGCAAGAATCGAAGAAAGTTAGCAACGAACCTTCGTTCAAGCGTCCACGAACGAAGACTCCATCACCATTACCAACCTTTAAGGTCCGAAAAGAGAAGATGGGGGACCGAATTACGGCCCTCCAGCAATTGGTTTCACCATTCGGAAAGGTAAGTATTTTTATTCACTTTTTCACTTAATATTGTTACATTTACATAATAAAGTTTGAAGATTTATTTGTGTACTATTTTTCAGACGGATACTGCGTCGGTTCTCCATGAAGCAACTGAATACATAAAATTTCTTCACGATCAAGTCGGTGTACGTTCCCAGTTCCCACAATATAATTTTAATTTTAAATTCTGAATTACTATATGTTTATTGATTAATTATTATTTTAATTTTTGATTTGTTGATTGCATTTTCAGGTATTAACCACTCCATATTTGAAGAACGGATCCACTCAAGTGCAACATCAACATGATCAACAGGTAGTAGCAATTTAATTATTATTTGATCGTACGAGATTTACATCTAACTAACGTTCGATTGGTGTCGATTAAATGAAGAATAACGTAAAGGGAGAAACGGACGAGCTACAAAGCAGAGGTCTTTGCCTTGTACCGATTTCAAGCACTTTCCCGGTTGCTGCTGAGGCCGCTGTTACTGATCAATTATGGACACCAAACCTCGGAGGGTATTTTAGGTAATTCACACCGCAGGAATGCATTATGATTACTACTCGGGAAAGTAAATTATTTTCAGACAAAGCAAAAGGGTACGAAAGGAAAAATAAAGGACAAAAGAAGTGATCGATAGAGAATTGAAGAAGACAAGAGACATGACACACAATATATGTATGTATCATGGATTGAGGGCGCACTTTTACACTCTCCACAGTAACAAGTGCAATATTTCACCATTAATTTATTAGAATTATTTCTATACGTTAGATGTTCAAGTCCTATACACTTACTTATCTTCTTCTCAATTGAATTATAGAAACTAAAATTATTTTCTAAATATAAAAATTATGGAGTAATACTTAAATAAAATAATATGAATATATTTTTAATATTTTATATTATTATTTTAGAAATTAGTATTTTTTTTAATTATGGAATAACATTTAAATAAGACCTAATATAATTTTTGTAATAATTTATATATTAACGTAATAAATCAATAGAAACATAAAAAAGGTGTACTTAAAATATATATGTTTCTCTAAAAGAATAATATAAAATATTAAAAATGTATTTATATTATTTTATTTAAGTATTACTCTATAATTATTATATTTAGAAAATAATTTTAGTTTGCGTTAAATTATAATTTTAATTGAGATGAAGATAAGTCTAAGTGTATAATACTTTAACATCTAACTGTACAAAAATAACTCTAATAAATTAACGGTGAAATATTATACTTGCTATTGTGTGCACTTTTGGAATTCACGGCCCCTCAATTTAATTAATTAAATTTAGTTGTATTTTGAGATTTGATTAATTAGTGATAATGGAGTACAGTAATTACGAGTTATTCTTATAGTTTTACAAAGTAAAAATAATTTTTTCGTATAAAAAATAATATAAAAATAAAAATAATAATAAATACAATATTATTTATCTTTCAATTAACAAAATTAATTTAATAGTTTTGAATAATAAATTTGAACATATATTTTTAAAAATAGTGTTTAACATACACATTGTATAAAATATTAATAAATATATAAACTATAAACTTTGACCATTTTAGTATATTTTATTAATTTTGATAAATATTTTAAGTTAACTTAAACATATTATTGATTTTAATAAAAAAAATATTATTAATATATATTTTTATTATATATTAATCATTTATTCCTATATATAGGTATAAATCCTTAGTTATCTTCAATAGTACACAAAAAACTTAAACTAAAAATAAGTTTTATTTTATGTTTACAGTATTTTGATTCAAACCCAGATTCCAATTGTCAAACTTAAAAGAATATTTTCAAAATATTTTTGTAATACCATTTTTTATACTATTTTTATAAATAATCAATATATTTACAAATTTACAATTTAACCTCATAACTTTACTTTACGTTAAATAATTATTTTTAATTTAAAAATTAAAATATAATAAAAAATATTGTGATATCTTATATTCTTATTTTATTTTTAACGTCAATTAAATAATTTAATATTTAATTATATTTTGTATTGTGATATTTTTTATTTATTTCATAATTAAAAATATTTTAATTAAAAATTATTTTAATTATTAATGATATTATTATTACAAAAATTAAATTATAAATATATTAAATAAGAAACAAAGAAAATGTTGATAGATTATTTTTATTAATTTGTAAAAGAAAATGATTATTTTATAAATAGTAAATAATTTTTGGTTTTAGTTCAAGGTAAAGGTAAATTTAAATATTTTTTCTGTGGATTCCACCTTAAAACTTATAATAAGTTTATGTTTTGGTATCGGTTGAAGCATCTCCCCTACTCCAAAATAAATTTTTGGTATGAGTTTGAGATGATCTTAAGACGAAATTTCGAAAATGTATGACTTATTTATTTCTATATAAAGGTATAAATCCTTAAGACGGAATGTGGAGTTTATTCTTATTTATAATCAGTCTTAAATAGAGACTTGAATTCTTTATTATTATAGGAAGTTTATTGTTATATAGAGTATTAATATAGTTTCTACTGTATTAATTAGGTGTATTAATTAGGTAGAGGAATAAGCATTCAAATTTTAAGTAAGAATATAATATATTGACACGTGATATAACTATATAAATATATACTATATATATAACTATCTTCTCTTTTTTCAAAATGACACGTGATTAATGATTTCATTTAATTAATCTAGCCATTCAACCTATTCATATAATTATTATTCAATTTTTTTATATATTTAATAATATATCAAAATTATTACTAATTTATAAAAAAATACTTTTGACCCATTAAATTCAAAACTCAGCTGGATGAACTTATTAATAGGGGCTTATAACAAATTAATATGTTATGTTTATAAGGTTTTATGAGTTGATAAACTATTATATAATAATTTTTTTAATAAATATGTTGTTAAACTGATTGGATAAAAATATATATGTAAACTTATAAATATTAATTTGTTTGACAATTTAAGATCTTATATAAATAAAATTATAAAAAAATATGTTTTATAAAAAAAAAATTAAAACATAATTGGATAATAACAAAATAATAAATTTAGAATTTTTGTATATATATAAAGTAATAATTTTAGAAATATTTTGATCTTTTATTGTTTAAACAGTTAAACAATTTTTTATACAATTTTTTATGTTTTACAGAATCCTTTTTGAAAAATTTACCAAACAATATAGTAGTAGTAAGTTATTTTAAAAAGCTTAAAAGTTTTTAAAACATGCATGCTCTCAGTATAAAAAAAACAAAAATACTCTACAGTACTATATATTATATATCCCTTATTGATACTTTTAATTACCTAAATGTGTGATTTTATAATTTTTATTCTTCAATTTTCTGATTAGTTTATATTAAAATAGATTTTGACCGTCAAATCCTATCAGCAATCAGTGGCCCGTCAAACATTACATTTTTCTTGAAATAACTATAAAAGTCTTGTTTTTGAGTTACTTTTCCTCAGTTCTATTTCTATAAAGGAGATTGTATTTTAGGTTTGAACAAAATCAATTCTTGAATGATAAATCTTTTATTTGACCTAAATTTTAAACATGGAATCAAATTAAATAAAAAATGGACAATATTTAAAAAAATATTGAGCGTGACAATATTTCATAATCAATTAGAGTATGTCACTGCTTATCTACGGTTCGAAAGTATTGTAGTCAAAATTAATTATTTTAATTTCAATTAATTTTAATTTTTTGGCGAAATATTTATTAAGTTACATATTTATTATTGTGAAAGAATCAAATTGGAGAGAAACTATATATTTAAAATCTAAAAAATAGGCACGAAATTAAAAGTTAAGAAAACAATATCTTCTAATAAAATAAAAAGTCTACAAGACAATACTCCATATACTACTCACTCTGTCCCAGAGCTATAGTCACAAGTGGTCAACGCTAATTTTTTTTACCATCCAATACGTATAATAAAATATACAAAAATTATGAAAAAATAACTAAAATAAAATTTAAATAAAAGTCAGCGTTGACCACATGTGATTATAGCTCTAGTACAGATGGTGTATTATTTGGAGAAAGTAAATGATTTAAGTAGGTGTTATTATAGAAAGAAATGTTTTATTGCACAAGTTTTAACTGTCATATACGTACATTATATATTTATTCAAAGTGCCCACTTGAAATGAGTTATTTCGTGTTTTGTTTTTAGTTTTCTCTATATTTTTTTTTTGTAATTTACGATGTATAGCGTATGTTTTGTGAGTTTGAAGCAACATTGTAAGTTGTATCAATTGATACAGCTTGCAAAGATTTAATTATAAATTTTATTTACTATTTTCTGTTGCTATAGCCTATAGACATAGTATTTTGCTGGAGTACATAATTTGTTGTTCTCTAAACTATGATAATATTATCTATTGTTCTGAACACCAAAACATAAAGTGACAATACAACCGTATGTTGAATATAAAAAAAAAAAGTCGACAGTTGTTAGCTCATTTAGTTGAGCACTATTGAAGACCAAAGATCTTAAGTTCGAACCCTCAAAACATTGTAATTGACCTATAAAAAAAACAAAACAATCAATTTAGTTGCGCAGGAAAACTATATTCAAAGTCATGTGTTGTGTTGTAATATTCATTTGTAATTAAGTTATTTCACGTTAAATTTATTATAGATTCATAATATAAGTTTAGAGAGAACTATTTTTCTTATTACCAATTGATTTTAATTTTCTTTTTTTTTTTGTTTTTTGTTTTTTGCGGGAGACGCGGGACCGCAATCACACAAGTCATCAACTATAAATTTATTTAATTATTTTAAGAAGTTAGTATGAGTATTGATTAGAATCGGAATAAAATTAAAAGTATGAATTAGAATATGAGACTGAGGTGTAATAATATTTTTATTAAATTAGATTTGCGATATCTTGAAGTATATTTCATTTTCAAAACATTAGTATTCAACGCGGAAAACGCGCACACGCTTGGAAATAGAAAGCCTTTCTAAACTTGAATAAGTACCTCACATATTCACGCATCTTAATTCATCTAACCAAACCAAAAACAAGTTAAAAAATTAAAGTAAAAAAAATGTGTCTTGTAATTAAGAAAGCTCACAATACCTTTGAGGTTAAGGTGGTGACTACTGAGGTGGTGGTTGCGGCGCTGCCAATGCAAGAACACTTGCTGCCGCTGTCGAACCTTGACTTGCTCCTTCCTCCGGTGGACGTTGCCGTTTTCTTTTGCTATGCTAATCATGATGAGCTGTCTTTTGGGCATATGGTGGATGTTCTGAAGAAGGCCCTCGCGCAAACACTCGTTTCGTACTACACATTCGCTGGTGAGCTTGTGAAGAACGGGGCTGGAGAGCCGGAGATTCTCTGCAACAATATCGGCGTCGATTTCCTCGAAGCCTTTGCCGATGTGGAGTTGAAGGATGTTGATTTGCATAAGCCAGACGAAAGCGTTCAAGGAAAGCTTGTGCCCGCTAGGAAACGCCGCATTCTTGCCATTCAAGTGAGTCACATACTAATATCTCTGTTTCCTACCAATGATCACACTTCTTTTGAGTTATATATTATAATGATATATTGATATATATAGGTGACACAACTTAATCGCGGCGGATTAGTGGTGGGTTGCACATTCTCTCATCAGGTGACGGACGCCTACTCCGCCAATATGTTTCTCGTTTCTTGGGCGGAAATGGCGCGGAAATCGATGCCGCCGTCTCAGCCGCCATCCTTGTTGCGGTCGTTCCTCCTCCCCAGACGCCCCGGCCGCTACGACCTCTCAATGGATAACATGTACGTTACGATTTCCTCTTTACCACCACCGGAAGATCATCCACAAAACGACGAAGACGAGGAGTCGTCCCAGAGCCGGATATACTACATCAAGGCTGACCGAGTCAACGAGCTCCAATCCCTAGCCAATGTCAACGGGGATACTACGAGGAGTAAACGAACGAAGCTGGAAGCATTTTGCGCTTATCTCTGGAAAACCATTCTCGCCGGAGCAACTTCCGGCGACGGAGATCGTTCTTGTAGGCTGGGGATTGTGGTCGACGGGAGGAGCAGGCTGATCGACGGGGAAGGTGAAAAGGAAGCGAATCTGATCGCTTCGTATTTCGGCAACGTCTTGTCCATCCCATTCGGTGAGAGGAAAATAATGGATTTGAAACAGAACTCCTTATCTTGGGTGGCGAATGAGGTGCACGAGTTTCTGCATGGTGCGCTAACGAAGGAGCATTTTCTCGGGCTGATTGATTGGGTCGAGGAGCACCGGCCCGAGCCCGCTCTAGCAAAGATTTACACAAGCATGGAGCCGGCGGTGGTTGTATCCTCCGGTCAGCAATTTCCGATTAGGAAGATTGATTTCGGATGGGGATCGCCGGTGTTCGGTTCGTATCATTTTCCGTGGGGAGGGAAGTCGGGATACGTAATGCCGATGCCGAGTCCAAAGGGGAATGGGGATTGGATTGTTTACATGCATTTGCTCAAAGGGCAGTTGGAGTTGGTAGAGACTAATGCTACTCATGTGTTCAATCCTCTTACTTCTCATTATCTTTTCTCCTAATTAAGTCGATTGACGCCATCTTATTTTTTAAATGTACGTGTAGTATTTATTGTACTTTTTATTATTTCAATTAATAAATAAATATTTATATTTGTTTTAAATGTTTAATTTCAAAACATGTCACCTCCTAACAGCTGAATTATCTTGTATCTTGATTTTTATTTAACAAATTAAAGTCAATTGACATCGGTTGATTTTTTTGACCGTGGAACCTTAACTATATGAAGTTAACCCTCGCTTGCCCATATGAACTACTCAGACATGTTATGGTTAATTATCATCAATCAGTATTTATTACTATGAATTTGTATCTTGGATTTTGTAATTCTTGGAAATAAAGATTATTTCAATATGCTCTGATGCTTTAAACACTTTGCTTCAAATGTTATTCCTCTTGATACATTTTATAGATACTCAGAAAATGTGCATACATTCAACTATTGTTTATTTTCACTTTTACGACTATATTTCAATTGTCTTTAAAACTCACCTCTATTTTAAAGTATTTTCAGTTTGAATGACTATTTAGTTTGAAAAGTATTACTCTGGTATTGGAAAATCAATTTATTTTACATAACCCGGATCAAATGTTAATTTTAAAATAAATTAGTTTATTTTATCACCATCCGCTTTACTTTACAATATACTTTAAATTTGGGCTTACCATCGTCGTCTAGTGTTTAGTAAAATAAGGACTCAATTGAATAACGGAACTAAATTGATTTTTTAATAAAAATAATATAGTAATAATTTTTACAAATTATTAAATATTTTTTTAAAACTATTAAAAATATTTTGGCATTATCTAGATTGCATACTTGAAATTATTGATTCAAATTATTTTTCATTTATTTAATTTAATTTATTTTAAAACGAATTTAATAAGTTGAACTAAAGCAATTTGAACTAAACTGAAATAGACTGAAATTAAGTTAAAAAAGAACATAAACTTAGATGTATGAAATAAGTATTGTTTAACATGTGTGTGATTAGTTAATTATTCATTATATCGTAATTATTAATAAATGTAATATAATTATTTTTTTTGATAAAAGTCAATTACATAGACTAGAAAATAATATATGATACAATAGAGCATAGTAAAAGAAATCTCATCGCATCGAGAGCTATCAGACTAGCTCTCCAACAAACTAAACATAAAAATACATACACAATCATCAAACTATATGTCATACTCTCTTCAGAGCATGTGCATGAAGAAAATCTGGAAGTCGTAATGATCGGATCCTCTCCTGTATGATAGAAATCGCCTGAAGGGACCAAACGAGCCTCATGAAAAATGTAATATAATTATAGTAATTATACATTTATTTTTCAATCATTTTAATTATGTTGATTTATTATATTTAATAAAATACTTAAGTAAATATATTTATGAATTTATATTAATTAATTTCCATGCCTTTCGTCAATTAATTAAATCAATTTAATCAAATCAATTAATTATACAAATAGTAATTATTAGGTAATATTAAGGTTAAGGGCCGATTGGTTTTTACATTATTTTAAAGGGTTTTATATTTTTAATATTTTTAATTAAGAGGGTCTTTGTATTATTTAAATCTTAAGTAGGAGCACTTTTAACATTGTGAGAAGTCTAAAATATCCCTACTATCAAATATTATTATTATTATCAATCAATTAAGTTAATAAAATATAATCTAATTTCCTTTAAACGAGAAAACAAAACCCACAGAATAGAGAGGAAGAGAGAACGAAAGAGAAGTTAATCTGATTTTCATGTTGGCTAATGGCTAAATCACCGAACGCGGGTCGACATTCCCAAATACCCACACGTTCCTCTTTTGGGTTCGCGACAGCAGTAACCCGAACGGGTTCTCCCCAGACGCATCCGTCCACAACGAAACCCTCGACATCCTTGCCCGAGCGAGGCGTTTTCAAGAACTCCGCTAGGTGCTCGACGAAATGTCTGTGAGAAGAAAATTTCTGATAAATAAGCGCACATTTGGGATCGTTGTAAATAGATTAGCCGCCCACAAAGGGGACGAAGCCATCGATTTTTTTTATTTTCTTAACACGATGGAAGGCCTTGGACTCAACCGCGATTTATCCATCTTCCAAAACGCTCTTGATGTCACTCTGTCGGCACAAGCACGTCGAGGAAGCTGGATTATTATTATGCACCAAGAAAAACGAATTCAAAGCCAATACCAAGACGTAGAATATCATCCTGAACGGGTGGTGCTTGCTGCGTAGCTTGCCCGATGCCAAGAGGCTTTGGAAGAACATCCTCGCATCCGAGTCCCGTTTGGAGAAATTCACGTATGCGGTTTTCATCAACTCCTTGACCAAGTTCGGCAAAACCACCCCCTCAATGGACCTCTTCAGTTCAATTTGGGCTCAAGGATTACAATTCCATGTCAAAATATATATATATATATATATATATATATATATAGGTATCTACTTGTGTGTGTTGAGTTTATTTTTGTAATTATTTGTGTATTACAAATTTTTTAGTAGGCATGTAATATCTACGCAAGATACATACAAGTACATGAAGATATCTACTATAGATAAATATGAGAACATATCTATGATAGATAAATATGAGAGTACATGAAGATATCTAATTTTCAATCACAATTTCTTTTGGTTTATATCTTGCACATATCTATTTTAGTTTATTACAATTGTGTGTAATTTACATACATGATCTACGAATTATTGAGTATAAACAATATATACAATTGTGGATTATATCTATTACATATCTATACAATTTATTAATGTAATAACAATGATGAACAATACTTTTTGACAATAAATATACAAATAACAGTACTAAAACCCAATTGTGTGTTAGACTTCTCAATCTGGATGGGATTCTTATAATTAGATGATGTCGAAGTATTCTTGTGCTTGATCGGAACAAAGACTTGATAGCTTCAACGACTTCTTCTGCTCAATTTTGAGGCTTCATAACGATCACCAGATTCTTCATAGCATTGTCGACTCTATCTCCGACATTAATTTCTGCCCAAAACAAAAAATTGCCCTCTTCGAGTCCTTATCCACTAGCTGAACACAAAAAAAAAATCATTTCAACATCAATAATTAATTAGGATCACAACAACAATCAAAAGTAAGAATGCCATCAACAAATACTCCTTTTTTTATCATCTTCGGTAGTTACTATCTAAACCAATATCAACCAATTAAAAAAGAAAATGTATCCAAAATTTTCAAAATTCATTAAGATTCATACCAGCTCACCCAAAAGTAATATATATAACTTAATTAAGGAATTAAACCGCAAATAATGTATTATATGTATGAAATCATCAAACTAAAAGTATATGTAGTATTTTGTATCTATCATAGACAAACAACAAGCCAACAATATAGAATATATACATTTATCTACCCATTATCTATCATAGGTTAATAATAATTTCATAAAAATGCATCGTATCTATCAAGTATCTATCATATCATAGGCAAACAATAAATATACATTTATCTATCAAGTATATATCATAGGCAAACAATAATTTCAGGTAAATGCAACAACTCACGTTTGACAGCAAAACACAAAAGTATTGTGTTTGTTAAAATATGACTCGAATCCGTAGGAATTTTGTTTCTTTATTTAGGAAAATTAGAATTATATTGAATATAATATAATTCTATTCCTTATGGATTTAGGAGTCATATATTAGGAAAAAGGTTTATTCCTATTCCTATTGGTTACCTAATTTATGAGTTTTCTACACCTATAAATAGGGATCTCCATAAACACAATTATTCGTGTAGAACACAAGTTAATACCATCATAGAGAGAGAGATAATATTGTGTGAGATTAGAGGGTTTTAGAGTGGATATCAATCCTTGTAATCATCGGCAATATTATAGTGAAAGTTCTCGTCGTTCCTCCCGTGATTTTTCCCGATTTGGGTTTCCACGTAAATTCCTTGTCTTCTTTACTTGTCTCCTTTATTTATTGTTGAGTTATTTTCGGGGTTCCGCATTATTATTCGTACTATACATCGTCGATCTGCAACAAGTAGTATCTAGTGGCACCGGTCTTGATCGTGTGGCGTTCAGAGCTTTGTCCCGTAACAAGTGGTATTAGAGCCAGGTTACGATCCTAAAAGCTAACAAGTGGTATCAGAGCCAGGCAATGATCTCGTGACCTTCCAGAGCCAGACAACGATCTCGTGACCTTCCAGACTACGATTCTACTACCTTCCGGAGCAAGGTTTCGATGGCGAGCGTGAGGTACGATCTACCGAATTTAAGTCTCAACACGAGGTTTCCTATTTGGCAATACAAGATGAGGTTAGTCCTCAAATCTCTTAAGCAAGAGATTGTTCTACTTGGTATTGTGACAAGTCGTTTTAGTAGCGGAAAAATCAATTAAATTTGTATCGAACTAGTTATCGAAATAACTCGCCCGAGTCGGTCTCGAGGAACACTACTATCGGCGCGTACACGTGTTTATTTGTTTGCAACGGAGGAAACGAAAAGAAATAGCATAATGCGTACTTTGATTTTGGGTTTTGTTTTAAATCTAGATATGATCTAAGAATCGAAAAGACAAGAACATAAAAACATCTATCTAAAATGAACTAGGGTTTCGACATTCATAATTTTAATCGGTGAAAAAGTGAATTTTAGAACAATGGAATTCATGAAAAATGATTTGAAAAATAAAGAACAAAACAAGTGATCCAACACGAATATGAAAAGCAACAAATCTAAAGAAATTAATTGAACACGAAATTGAAACGAAGCGATTGATCTAACACGGAATTTGAAAACGAACAAATCGAAATAAGAATAAAACTTACTAGATCAATATTCAAATCCCAACCAAGGTACCCGTCGGCGGAAAACTCCGACTTTTACCGAGTCGATTACAATCAAAGATCCAGAAAAACGGAAATCGAAAAACCTAAATTCCTCGTTTCCAAGAGTTCTCCAAAGTCACCAATCAATTGTCTCCAAGTGCGTAAAAAAACTGAGAAAAGAAAAGTGTTTTCGAATAGGGTCAAACCCTATTCTTGTACAATTCGCGTAGGTCAAAGAAAGTCAAACGCAGCAGAAAATCGGGGGCCAAGCGGCCGCTAGGGGGGTCAAGCGGCCGCTTGCCCCAACATCCAGGAAGGCTGATCTGCACAGCCAAGCGGCCGCCTGGGGGGTCAGGCGGCCGCGTGCCCAACTTCCCGTAGCCATCTGCAACCACCCCCAAGCGGGCGCTTGGGGGGTGAAGCGGGCGCGTGCCCTGCTTCCCGTAGCCACCTGCCTGCTCAGCTGCGCGGCCGCTTGGGGGGTCAAGCGGCCGCCTGCCTGGGTGGGCAGTCTCCTCGGCTCGTTGTCTCGTCCACTCGTCCACTCGTCCAATCGTCTACTCGCCAATACTTCCAAAAGTCGACAATAGCACCAAATGTCCCTGTGCACTACACGAACACATAAAACACACCAAGCCAAGAGAAATACGCTAAATACGACACAAAACAAGAAACAACGACTCAAAACGACATACGAAAAACACACAAAATCACACACATCATATTGACAACAAGCCGAAAGACATGAAGCATGACGAGTGGGTGGAGCTCGATCAGATGGCTATGGCGACCATAGGGCTTCATGTTTCGGATTCTTTGACTGAGGAAACGACGAAGTTGAAGACCGCAAAGGAATTATGGGAGTTGTTGGAGTCGATGTGCGTTGAGAAAACGGTGTCCAACAAGCATCACTTGAAGAGAAGTCTCTACTTCCTCAAGATGGCGGAGGGGTCGTCAATTCAAGACCATTTAGAGAGATTCAAGGAGCGTGTAGTTGACCTTGGGAAAATTGGCGTGAAGATCGAAGATGATGATCTTGCGTTTTGGATGTTATGCTCGCTACCCCCCTCCATGGCGGCTTTTCGGGACACGCTTCTCTATGGACGAGATAGTCTCACGTTTAAAGACGTAACTTCGGCTCTCTCGTCAATGGAAAACGTACAAAGGATGGAGTCCAACAAGGATGGTGTGCCCGATGTGGGTGAAGGACTTAATGTCCATAAGAAGTACCGTGATAAAGGGAGCGACTCGAAGAATTCGAAGTCGCGACACGGGAATAAGATGTGTTTATATTGCAAGAAGAAGGGACACATAAAGTCGGAGTGCTACGAATTGAAGACCAGGGAGAGCAACAACAATAATTCCGGTAATCGGAATTCCGGTGACGTTGGATTAGTAGATGGCCAATTCTATGGGGAACTACTAATGGCTCTAGGCGAGAACTCCAACTTTTGTGATGATTGGATCTTAGACTCGGGTTGCTCGTTTCATATGTGTCCGGACCGGACGTTGTTCGAGACTTATGAATCTTTGGAGCATGGTGCGGTGGTCATGGCTAATGAAACCTCGTGCAAGGTCAAAGGGATTGGGAATATTCGCTTGAAGATGTTCGATGGCACGGTGCGCACGTTAGGCGAGGTAAGACATGTCCCTAACTTGAAGAGGAATTTGATTTCCTTGAGTACCCTTGATATGAAGGGCTATAAACTCACTTGTAAAGGTGGAGTTTTAAAAGTTACCAAAGGTGGTTTGGTAATATTGCGGGGAAAGAGAAAGGCGAGTCGTCTTTATGTCCTCGATGGAAGCTCGGCGAAAGAAGTAACCGAGGTTGATACAAGCTACACCGAAGAAGGTGGAGTTGTTAAGGCTACCGAAGAGGCTTTGGTAGTGTTGGGAGGAGACGAAAAGGCAAAGCGACTTTATGTCCTCCATGAAGGCGCGGTGAAGGAAGTAACTGGGGCCGAAACTCGACTCTTGGTTGAAGAGTCTATCCGGTATAGAGGCATGCAATCGAAGGCCGGAGTGACCAAGCTTAAAGATGAAGATGAAGCGGTGAACGAAGTAACTGTGGGAAAAACTAGGCTCTCGGATGAAGAGTCTACACGATTAGACCATGTGCGGCTTGGACATGTGAGGAAAGTCGATTTGAAGGATCGAGTGTTTCTCGATCTATGGAGTGTTTCTAAACCTGGTGAGCCATGTGCGCTTGGAAAGCGGTCGAGATGGTATATCTCGAATTGGGCTCACAACTCGAAGAAGACACTCGGGTATGTACATTCCGATTCATGGGGACCTTTGAAGGTCCAATCTTCTAGGAACTAGGCCTGTTGGGGCGTTTGGAGGAAGACGAGGGACGAGACTATGGAGTGCGATGTGATTTCGCATGGGCGATGCGATTTCGCTTTATGGTTTTCATGTGCGATGAGATTCCGCATGCGCGATGGGATTTCGCGGCTTGGTATGTGATGTGATTTCACATGTGCGATGGGATTTCGCGGTTTCTCGTCAAGGTGGAGATTGTTAAAATATGACTCGAATCCGTAGGAATTTTGTTTTCTTATTTAGGAAAATTAGAATTATATTGAATATAATATAATTCTATTCCTTATGGATTTAGGAGTCATATATTAGGAAAAATGTTTATTCCTATTCCTATTGGTTACCTAATTTATGGGTTTTCTACACCTATAAATAAGGATCTCCATAGACACAATTATTCGTGTAGAACACGAGTTAATACCAGAGAGAGATAATATTGTGTGAGATTAGAGGGTTTTAGAGTGGATATCAATCCTTGTAATCATCGGCAATATTATAGTGAAAGTTCTCGTCGTTCCTCCCGTGGTTTTTCCCGATTTGGGTTTTCACGTAAATTCCTTGTCTTCTTTACTTGTCTCCTTTATTTATTGTTGAGTTATTTTCGGGGTTCCGCATTATTATTCGTACTATACATCGTCGATCTGCAACAAGTAGTATCTAGTGGCACCGGTCTTGATCGTGTGGCGTTCAGAGCTTTGTCCCGTAACAAGTGGTATTAGAGCCAGGTTACGATCCTAAAAGCTAACAGTGTTTAATTAAAAGTAATTCTTCCGATTGGTTTTATCCCCATTAAGAGTATAAAAAAAATCAAAAAAATTATTTCGAATCTATATGAGTAGTTGCTTTGATTAATTGAACGATCATAATCCAACTAACCGATTCATCCCGAAATTGAGGAATATTCCACACAGTCATAGTAATGACCGGAAATTACATAGCGATCGATATTAAAAAAAGTTGAAATTACATAGCAGAGAAAGGTTTTTTAATGTTACAGTAAAATTCGCACTGACCTTGCGGGTTGATTTGTAGTCGGAATGAAGAAAAATCACGGTCGCCGGTACTTGGTCCCTTAAGAAAAAATGCAAATATGAAGGTGAGGAATTTATGAGATTCAAGAACAAATTACGGGAAGGAGTGCAGATCTAGAGGTGTTGCATTAGAAATATTACGTCTTGTTCTTGTAAAGACGACAATAAATTCTTGTTCTCAGATTGTTTCGGCAGAAGCGGTGAGGGTTTCGATGAGAACGTTGTCTGAGTCGATGAGAGGTTCTTCTCCGGCAAATTAGTCTAGGCGGTCAGTGATGGTGTGACTACGGTAAATATGATGTAACTATGAATCTATGAGTATTTTTAGGTTATATGTAATTTTATACCAATTAATTTAATTCATTAATTTTTTTAATTGAAAAAGGTAGTAAAGGGAGAGTGCCCTTTATAAAAATTAGAGAAAAGATTAGGTGCCCTCATCCATGATTCCCTAATTATTATCAGCACAAAAAATGGAATTAAGTTATTGAATTTATCTAGGAGTAAAACTTTTAAAATAAAAAAATAAATTACTACGGATTACAATAAAACACGAAATAAAAAGGATAAAAAAGTGCAAGTATATAAGGCTCACATTAATTATTAGCTAGCTTAAACAATATAATTTGTACGACCAATAACTTTGTTTTCACTCCTCTTGGGCTCGATTATAAAGGTAGCGTAAATTAAGGAGGGTGTATTCGTTTAGGAGTTTGTAAGATTTTAATTGACTTTAAAAAGTCTATGGATTTGTAAAATCCATAGACTCTATGCAGGAGTTTAATTGACTTTATGGTTGATTTTTATAAACTTTCATAGATTTCAAAAAATTGTAAAATATAGGAGTACTTTTTATTGATTTACGTAAACTTTCAAAGACTTTAAAACAAAAGTATATAAACATACATGTATATAAAAAATTAATTTTTATAGAAAAATAAAATAAATAAATTATTATTTTAAATTTTATTTTTATCAATTTAGACTTTAAAAACAAAAGTATATAAACATACTTGTATATAAAAAATTAATTTTTTTAGAAAAATAAAATAAATAAATTATTATTTTTATTTTTATCAATTTTATACTTGAATCTCATTGTTTACCTCTCTCATTTTAACAATATTTGTTCTCCATTTATCAAATGTATATAAACATACTTGTATATAATAAATCGATTTTTTTAGAAAAATAAAATAAATAAATTATTATTATTTTTTATTTTTATTTTTATCACGTTTATACTTGAAACTCATTGTTTACACTCTAGGTTTAACAATACTTTTTCTCCATTTTGATTTTGAAATATCAATTTTTTTTAAAAAAAATTAATTGGTGTCAAGATAAATTTTTATCATATTCTATCAAATATTAAACACCATTGTAAATAAATAATCATAAATAATTCTTTTAATAAATTGAATAATAATTAAATTTATTATATTTGGATTGTTATTGAAAAACATATTATTGTACATAATATATACAAAATAATTCATTATTAATATAATATATAAATAATTATTTTTAACGAAAATATGATAAAATCAATTTTCTCATATAGAATTTTGATTATTTTATATAAATACATTTTTGTAATAGTTTTGTTAAATGACTATTGTTTTTTTTTACTTTTCGTATTTGATTTTTCCTGTTGGGAAGAAGTCCATTGAAATCTCTCCTAATTATGAGAGATTTTGAAAAGTCAAATCTAGTTATAATTTTTTAAAGAGAATCCATTAAAATCTACAAACTACTAAAATTAATTAAAATCCATAGAGTGTTAAATACCTATGAATTTTTTAAGACTTTTTAAAATCTTAATTGAATACCTCCATATTTTAATGGACTTTTTAAAATCCGAGTGAAATGCTAAATCGATTTAACTGAAACCGAACAGAACCGACCCCCTACATATAAATCACATATTGAAATGCCACTACTCAAAATCACAAAGTTACACTACATGTTCACAAAGCAAATATCCGATATAATGATAATTAAAACTTCCCAAAACATATAGATACATTTTTGTAATAGTTTTGTTAAATGACGATTGTTTTTTTTTTACTTTTCGTATTTGATTTTTCCTGTTGGGAAGAAGTCCATTGAAATCTCTCCTAATTATGAGAGATTTTGAAAAGTCAAATTTAGTTATAATTTTTTAAAGAGAATCCATTAAAATCCAAAAACTATTAAAATTCATTAAAATCCATAGTGTGTTGAATACCTATGAATTTTTTAAGACTTTTTAAAATCTTAATTGAATACCTCCATATTTTAATGAACTTTTTAAAATCCGAGTTGAATACCTTCGGATTTTAAAAGTCCATTAAAATCCTACAAACTCCCGAACCAATACACTCCCCTAAGTACATGAATCAAATTTAGTCCACGTCATATTTCATGTTTAGTATTTTTTGGTAGACATCTTATAACCTATTGATAAATAATTTTGAGGTCATATATAAATTATATTGATCAATTTTATCACATTAAAAATATTTTTTAAAATATCATTGACTTAATTTTAATATGATATAAAAGCATGTTCAAAGTGATGATGTTGCCCCAATCGATCAAATTTACGTCTTACCAAAAAGCAACACATTGATTGACTCATTTTTGGTTCGTAATTTGGGTCGATTCGTGGTTCATTCTGTCTCCCTTTGATGCGTTTTTTCCTGTATTATGTAGCCTATGGTGATATTTGGATGAAACGATGCGATCGAGACAAATTCCGTGTTTTGTAAAGAAACTGGAGAATAAGGAGTCAATCGGCTTTTCGGGTGAATATATGCACTACCTGTCGGTTGACAACTGATTTGCAAAGGAAAACTGTCGTCCGACACCAGCATGGCGGGCGACAGGAGAGCAAGTGAATATTTCTTTCGGTTGACAGGACATGAGAGCAAGTGAATATTTCTGTCGGCCGACATTAGGCAGTCGGCCGACACCGAGCCATGTCGGACGACAACAAGGACTTGAGAACGTCGATTTTGAGCCATGCAGAGATTTGGATCTTCGCTCGAAGGAAATTCCCGCGGACGACGAGTGTGTGTCGGCTGACATCAACTACCTTTCGGCCGACAGTCGGCTTGTCGGGCGACACGAATTAGTTGTCGCCCGACACCGATCGCTGGAGCTTCCGGAAATTTTAATTTCATCCTTTGACTTTAGTTGACTCCCTTTTAGAAGAGTAAAAATAAAAGATTAAGGGTGTTTTTGCAAACAACTTGGCATAACCTTTCACATTTCGTTTAGATTCTACACACTTCAACATTTCATCTTTGAATAATTCAAGTCATTAATTCAAGTCATCAATTTTAGATCTATTTTTCATACGTCGAGAATCTCATTCACAAATGTAGTTCATCTCATCGAGCTCGTCGTTTCCATCGAACTAGTTTCTTCGTGTGACAAGTTGAAGCTCGGTCTCGATTTTAGAAGCACAACCCGATCGTCTCGTTCATCCGTCAATTCCTCGATTTCCACGGTGAGATTCTTCTCGATTCCTCTCAATTATGGATTATACATCCACGAATTGCTTGTTTGAGTGCTTGATCATGGTTGACTAGATTTCGAGTTAGGGGTGTTTGATGAGATGCTTAAATGAATTAGAGTCCATTATTAAAGTAGCTTGATTTTTATTGATTGGATAATTATACGGTTCGATTGTTGTGTTTCGTGTTGAACAACCCCCGTGTATATCACTAGTGAAACACACGATTAAACGTATAATTTCGAGGCACGAAATATCGTCGTTCCGAGTTGATGACATTGAGGGGGTGAAACACTCGTGAGTGTTGGAAAATGAGCGCCTCGTAGAGAGCTTCGGTATGATATCTGATCATACGCTCAATTTCGAGTAGTATAAATGAGAAATTAATTTTAAAAAATGTAACTAATTGAAAAAGAATTCCATAGAGAATTATATATATACTAAGTGAAAAATAAAATACAAATTGTAGTAGATATAAATATAGGGAGTACCCTATTATACATATTTTGTTATTTTATTTTAATAAGTATTTATTTGTCAATTATTTACAAAAATAATATAATAATAATATTGTATTATTATTATTATTATTATTATTATTATTATTATTATTATTATTATTATTATTATTATTATTATTATTATTATTATTATTATTATTATTATTATTATTATTATTATTATTATTATTGTGATAAGTTACAATTTGAATTTTAAATATTGAATAATGATTTTAAGTGATCATTAGTACATAGTTAAATTTTATTTTAGTAATTTTTTTCATAATTTTTGTATACTGTTTATTATATGTATTAGACGGACAAAAAAAGCTAACATGACTATTATTAGTGGATAGAGGGAGTATGGTGTTAATGATGGAACATTACAAATGTTGTTTTGACCGTCCACATTCAACGAACCACCTTATCCAACATTCTCTATAGTATAAAAGTGCAATCAACATTTGCATGAAAAGCACTTGAAAACACACGAAAATAATTGAAGATGAACAAGAAAATATACAGACATCTTCCGAGCAATCGCTATTTTCTTTCTTTGTTTACCCCGTTTCTTTAACCATCCAGTGATATTTCTTAGGCAACATCTCAGTTCGCCGTAAGCAAATATTTTGCTTTTTAATCGTTATATCTTGGAAAACAATCGTACTCGTAGAAGACAAATTTGTTTTAAAAAAATCGTGAATACGCGAGCCTCGATTATTTATTTATTTCATTTTTTCAATCTTCCTTTAATGGATATACACCGTCCCTTACAAAAGACACTACAGTGAGCGTCGTGATCGTGTTTAGACGATCATTGGTGGAGGTCGTAAATGACAACGCCTTGATTATTAGTCCAATTAATAGTTAATCAAGTGTTTTTTAAAGCATGTTCGACTCTAGTTCTTGAGGTAGAGTAGTCGGAACACCCTAGCTTCTCAACTTATTAATTGTTACAACCCCTGCTTTTAAATACTCAGTTTAGTTAATCGATCAAACACTCTTTGCAATCCCCGGTTTTATTACTTTCGAAACTCGAACTACACGAAAACATAATGACATTCACTTGCCGATAGTATTGCTGCTCGATAGATCGACTCAGGAGATTTACTTTCGTAAGTCTTTCAAAATTTATAAATAGTTTTTGAGCAATCAATGATGTGTCAACAATCTATTGGCTACGTACTAAGAAAATGTACCATACCTTTAAATATAAAAAATCTACTGTATACTTCTCCCGTATTTATAACTTTGAAATAAAAAAATTAGAATAATAATTTATTTATTTTATTTTTCTAAAAAATTAATTTATATACAAGTATGTTTAGGCATATTTGTATCAATAGTTGAAGTTTTGAACCTGCCAACATGACTTTCTCGGTTGAGTTTGTCAGGCTTGCCTAGTGTGTTTTACCTGATTTGACGTGGTTTACCCAGAGCGTCCTTAACGAGTAGCGGCTGCAGGTTTCCTCGTCATAAAAAATAGTTGAATTTGTGAAAGTCTACATAAAATCAATAAAATGTAGAGTGTATGAATTTTCCAAATCCAAAAATCCAAAAAAAATTCAATAAAATTTCAATCAAATACACCTTCCTTAAATTGTACTCTATTATTGAACTATTCAAGCCACTGGCTTTATTTTCCGGTCAAGACATCCTCTTTGAATTAATGAAATAAAAATAATAGTAGTAGTATTTGTTTTCCTTTATATTCCTTCATACATTGTCACCACCAACTACTATTTAATATAAATAGGAAAAAGAAATATGTGCACACATGAAATTATTTACAAGGGATTTAAGTATTTAAGTTGACCACACCAGCCGAAATTACCATTTATTAGTCATAGCTTTCTTATTGTTTTTATTTATAAATAAGTAATAATTTGGATCGTTTTTGTAGACATTGTGTGTGGGGGGTATCAAGGGCGTATATGTCACTATGTTCAGATGTTATTTTTTGATTATGTAAGAGCTTAGAATTGCTTTCTTATTGTTTTTATTTATAAATAATATTATAATAATTTTGATTTGTAGAAAATGTGTATATCAAGGATTGAGGGTAGGTGCAGTGCTATTTCTCACTGCACTATAACTAAGTATTCACTCGGTCCAAAGACAGTTGTCATACTTTCTTTTTTGAGGTGTCCAACAATAGTTGACACACCTAAAAAAGGAAATAATTATTCTAACTTTTTTATTTAAATATACAACTTTATTCTACTTTACCCCACCTACTTTTTAAACTTTACTCACAACTACTTTACTTTTCACTTTTAAAATATATTTTTACCTTTTACTTTTTAATTAAAAAATTAAAAAATAATAAAAAATATATTTTTACTCTTTACTTTTTAATTAAAAAATTAAAAAATAATAATTTTCTTAATGGCCGGAGGGAGTATGATCTTTCATCGTTAAATAATAAATTAAAAGATTTAACGGTTAAAGATTGGTCTATATAACTCTCAATATAATTAATTTTGCGTATATTGCGTTATCATTTGTAAAAAATGCATAAATAATATTATATATATTATCTGGGATTTTTAATATTTATACAAAAATAATTAAATATTATAATTTTATTTTATTCCTATATATTGTGTTTTTTTTTAGTATTGAATAGGAAAAATATAAGATTGTTTTTATCCAACTAAATAGATGTTTTAATTTTGACATTTGTATAAATAAATTATTTAATAAAATAATTATCATTCACAATAAGAATTATTTAATAAAATAATTATCATTCAAGTGAGTTTTAAATTTTATATTTAAAAATGATATTTGTATGTAATATTTTAGAATTATATATACATTTTAATATTTTTAAAATTTTAAAATATATGATTTATAATTGTTAATTAATAAATTAAATTTTAGAATTCATCAATTATATAATACCATTATTTATAATTATTCATATATTTGTATTTTGTATATGTATATAAATTATATAAATAAAAAGTAAATATTAAAGCAATTGAAATTATATAGATCAATCTTTAAAGTTAGATTTTTTAATTTATTATTTAACGAGTTGAAAGATTACACTGCTTAGTATGGTGCAGTGAAAAATAGCAATGCACCGGTATCAAGGGCGTATACGTCACTGATGTTCAGATGATGTTATTATTCGATTGTGTAAGAACTTAGAATTGCTTTCTTATTGTTTTTATTTATAAATAATACTGTAATAATTTTGATCGTTTTTGCAGAAAATGTGTGTGGGGTATCAAGCGCGTAGTACATTATACGTTGTTATTATTCGATTATGTAAGAACTTAGAATTGATATTGATTCATAACGGTAAAAACAAATCAAAAAGTCTTTAAAATATGCGCAAGAGTTTTAGCACTATCATTTAATAAAATAATATATTTATTTTTTAGTAGAATAATTTGAAGAAAAATTAGTAGTTTAACTTGAAAATAATTAAGACTTTTGAGAGTGGATACAAAAGTAAGAATATAATTACAATTTTAATGTTTAATGACCAAACTCCGATCCACTAACAAACAATCCCTTAAAATGTACGAGTTAAAATATATTTTAAAGTTGAATAATATATTAACTCGAGAAAAGGTTAAATACTAAATTTACCGTTTAAAATAACTCAGGATTTGAGTACATTTTTACATTAAAATATTTTTTTACCCATAATATTATTTATCATTTAAATTTATTTAAAATTACTTTACGTTTTTAGTTATATAATTTTATCTTTACATTTTGGTAAAAAAAAAAAATATTTTTTCATAATTTATTTATCAAGCAAAGTGATTGGAGTACTGGCATAATACATATAACTAATGGTTTTATCTATGCTATTCTCGGTGGAGTATGTTAGAAATAATAATCGCATCATTAAACCTTAAACTGGTTTAATCTATTTACAGCTCATGCCTAGTACATGTAGCTTATTTTGTCTCCTAGCTCAACTATTAGATTGTTGACACGTAGTGTAATCTGGTGCCTACGTTGTGTAGCTAGGGCTTATGGTTTTGTCATATATAAACATTCTCTCTGTGTATTGCAGCCTTGAGCTGTTCATTCATTAATGGAGATCCATATATAGAAAGCCTGTTATTCAAAGTTTTCATCTTTGTTTATTTTAAATGCTTTAATCATCAAATCATTTCATGGTATCAGAGCTGGGGCCAGGTCAACCACAAGTCACCATCAACATCCGTTTCTAGCTGAACACGTGACTGTAAAAGATGAGTGGCGAGAGAGCTTCATCAGATGGCTCACAACAATCGATTCAGAGCCAAACAGGGAGTCTTATTCATCCCCAACACCAGCTCATCTCGATCAAACTGAATGAAGATAATTATCTGCTGTGGAAGATGCAGATATTAACAGCCATCAGAGGCTATGGCTTGGAGAGCTTTCTCCGTTCAGAAGATTCACCAGAAAAAGTAACCTTCAACCCTGATACTAACAAGGTTGAACCAAATCCGGATTTTATTCACTGGTGTAGACAAGACCAGCTTCTTGCTTCTTGGATTTTGTCTTCTCTATCAGAGAGTTTGCTTATTATGATGGTTGGCTTGGAAACCTCTGCTCAGATCTGGGAAGCCCTAGATCTTAATTTCAGCTCTCAATCCTCAGCCAAGAAGATGCAATACAAGCTTCAACTCAGCTCAATTAAAAAGGGCCCATTATCTGTCAGAGATTACTTGAACAAAATCAAAACTTGTTTTGATTTGTTGCAATCTGCAGGTCACAAAATCTCTGAGGATGACCAAATATTACAGATTTTAGCTGGCTTGGGTAGTGAATATGACCCCATTGTTGTAGCTATAACATCCAGATCTGAGAGCTGCAAACTTAGAGAAGTATACTCTATGTTGATGAGTTATGAAACTAGACTGGAGAGTCTCAATTCTGCTGTTGTGAATGTAGATGGATCGAATCCCTCTGCTAATGCTGCTCAGTTTCAGAAGAAGTCTAACAACACCAACAATGGTGGCTACAGTCAGAATGGGAGAGGAAGGAGCAGCAACAACTATAGAGGCAGAGGGAGATCACCTGCAAGAGGTAGAGGGGGAAGAGCTAATCCAGGTAGAGGAAGAGGAACTGGACCATGTCAAATCTGCAATTACTCAAATCATACAGCTGATAAATGCTATTATAGATTTGACTCCTCCTTTGGTCCATCAGCTGATTCTACTCAGAATAATAACTCAAACAATAATCAGAACATCAGTGCTTACAATGCTAGTCAGGGTGCTTCTGGTTATAACTATGCAGATAGTGATGGTGGTGATGGATGTTGGTTTGCAGATTCAGGAGCAACAAATCATTTGACAAACGAGTTCAACAATCTTACTACAGCCTCTGAGTACAATGGGAGCAACAAGGTTCAGATTGCTAATGGTTCAGGTATGAATATCTCACATATTGGTAAATCCATGGTTAAATCCACTAGCAGAAATCAATACTTCAAGCTTTCTGATCTCCTTCTTGTTCCCAATATAGCCAAAAATCTCCTTAGTGTATCTCAATTCTCTAAAGATAACAAAGTTTATTTTGAATTTCATTCTCATTCTTGCTTTGTTAAGGATCAGGACACTCACAAAATTCTGCTCAAAGGAACACTTGATCAAGGCTTGTATAAGTTTGAACTCCAACCTGTCCATCATTCCAACTCTCTGTCAACTTCTTCATCCAGAACTTAACTTCAGTCCCCTTCTTCAGCTTTTCTTGTCAATAAAGGAGTATCCAATCTCACATTGTGGCATGGAAGATTTGGACACCCTTCAAATAAGATTGTCAAGTTAGCTTTAGGCCCTGAATTTGCCAAGTTTTGTAATGACTCCTCTATTATTAATAAAGACTTCATTTGTGATTCCTGTTTAAAAGCCAAATCTCATTCACTTCCTTATAATCTGTCAACTACTACATATCATAAGCCCTTTGAACTTATTCACACAGATGTGTGGGGTCCATCACCACAGAAATCTACAAATGGTTTCATATATTATGTTGCTTTTGTTGATCAGTTTACTAGATACACTTGGCTTTATTTGCTCAAAACCAAATCTGAAGTTTTAACAGCTTTTACTCACCTTTTTAACCTTGTCCAAAATCAATTTAAAACTAAAATTCAATGTGTCCAATCTGATGGAGGTGGTGAATTTATTGGTTTAACCAATTTTCTTCAAGCCAATGGTGTTGTTCATAGACTTGCATGTCCATATACCCCACAACAGAATGGACTTGCTGAGAGAAAACACAGACATGTGGTTGAAGTTGGTCTGTCTCTCCTAGCCCATTCTAATCTGCCCTTGAGATTCTGGGATGATGCCTTTGTTACAGCTGTGTACCTCATTAATAGACTACCATCCAAAGTTGTTCAATTTAAATCCCCTTTTGAACTGCTTTACCAGAAAAAGCCTTCTTATTCTCATCTTAAAGTGTTTGGTTGTTTGTGTTATCCAAATCTCAGGCCATTTAACAAACACAAACTTCAATACAGGTCCCTCCCATCCACTTTTCTTGGTTACAACAGCAAGTACAAAGGATATAAAACACTACTTCCCTCAGGAAAAGTTATAATTTCCAGAAATGTCGTTTTCAATGAAAATGCCTTTCCTTTCTCTCCAGAATTTCAAAAACAACCATCTCTTTCACCTGGTGTCTTCTCTCCTGTTGGTTCACCTCCATTAGCATCTCATCATTATTCTGATCTCCCAAATTCTCCTTCTGATAATGGTCATCAAGATTCTGAACAGTTGAATTATTCTGCTATTCCACATTCTTCAGACTCTTCTTTTCAGAATAATAGAAATTCTCCTAACTCCCATAATTCTCATGATCCTCATGAGTCTCCTATTATCTCCTCATCCATCTCCACAAAATCTCATCACACACCTATTTCTAGTCCAACTTCAGCTTCCAGCAACTCAACTATCCCTATCCATGTTGATTTACCAATATGTGTTGATAATATACCTGTCATTACTACTGACCCTTGTATATCAAGTGCCCCTGCAGGTCCCACAGGTACTCATCACATGGTCACAAGGTCCAGAACTGGTTCTTTAAAACCAAAGGTTTTTCAGTCACAGGTGAATGATAATGTTCCTACTTCATTCAAAGAAGCTCTGCTTATACCACACTGGAAGAAGGCTATGGAAGCTGAGTATTTAGCTCTCCTTAACAACAAAACATGGACTCTATGTGAACCTCCATCTCATCAAAAGCTTATAGGTTGCAGATGGATTTTTAAAATCAAAACCAAGGCTGATGGCAGTATCTCTAGATATAAAGCAAGGCTTGTTGCTAGAGGTTATGATCAGGTTCAAGGCTTTGATTTTTCAGAAACTTTTAGTCCTGTTGTGAAGGCAACCACTATCAGATTAGTAATCTCTATTGCAGTGACTAAAGGGTGGCCTATCAAGCAACTAGATGTGAATAATGCGTTTCTCAATGGTGATTTAAAAGAAGAAGTATATATGGTTCAACCACCTGGTTTTGAGGTGAATTTTCAGTCTTCTCAACTTCCAGTGTGCAAGCTATCCAAAGCCATTTATGGCCTCAAACAAGCACCTCGAGCTTGGTCTGACAAGCTCAAACTTACTCTGTTAAAACTGGGCTTCTCTTGCAGTAGGTCTGATGCTTCACTTTTCTACAAATCTACTGTAGCTGGGTGTATTTGGCTTCTGGTATATGTAGATGATATACTTATAACTGGCAGTGACTCTTCTGGTATCCAATCTCTTATTAAAAATCTGGATCATCAGTTTTCTTTGAAAGATCTTGGACTGTTACATCACTTCTTGGGAATTCAGGTCACTCCTACTTCCAGAGGTCTTCACCTTCACCAGAGTCAATATATTAAAGAACTACTATGCAGGGCTGATATGTCTCAAGCCAAAAGCACACCACTCCCATGGTTTCTTCTTTGAAGTTGTCAAAGGCTCAAGGTGATCCAATTCTGGACAGTACCAAATACAGGAGTATAGTGGGAGCTCTGCAATATGTAACCCTAACCAGACCTGACATTACCTTTGCTGTGAATAAGGTATGTCAATTCATGCATCATCCTCTTGACACTCATTGGCAAGCTGTCAAAAGAATTCTCAGATATTTAGCTGGCTCTCTTGATTATGGGTTACATATTACTCCTTCTAATGATTTCAATATTGTTGCTTACTGTGATGCTGATTGGGGATCAGATATAGATGATAGAAAGTCCATCTCTGGCTCTTGTACTTACTTGGGTTCCAATATCATCTCCTGGTTTTCTAAGAAACAAACTTCAGTGTCCAGAAGTACAGCTGAAGCTGAATATAGAAGTCTTGCAAATGCAGCTTCTGAAGTGGTATGGTTGAGAGGTCTCCTTTCTGAGTTACAGATTGTGGCTGCTAGATCACCAACTATCTGGATTGACAATCAAAGTGCCATGTCCATGGCTGCTAATCCTGTTTTTCATGCCAGAACAAAACATATTGAACTTGACTTGCACTTCATAAGGGATTTGGTACAGAAGAAAATGTTCAAAGTATCATTTGTGCCTTCCATTGATCAATCTGCAGATATTCTCACAAAACCTCTCAGTCACCAATTGTTCACTCGAATGCGTTTCAAGCTCACTGTCTTGCCCCTCTCCTCGCTCCAATTGAGGGGGAATGTTAGAAATAATAATCGCATCATTAAACCTTAAACTGGTTTAATCTATTTACAGCTCATGCCCAGTACATGTAGCTTATTTTGTCTCCTAGCTCAACTATTAGATTGTTGACACGTAGTGTAATCTGGTGCCTACGTTGTGTAGCTAGGGCTTATGGTTTTGTCATATATAAACATTCTCTCTGTGTATTGCAGCCTTGAGCTGTTCATTCATTAATGGAGATCCATATATAGAAAGCCTGTTATTCAAAGTTTTCATCTTTGTTTATTTTAAATGCTTTAATCATCAAATCATTTCAGAGTACACCATATAGATCTTAATCGTTGATTTAATATTATTATATTCAATACACAAACAATCACACACACTCGACATGTATTGTGTATGTATCCACAGTTAATATGCCACCAAGTGTATTGCACCTGAAGTAGCATATCCTAGACCTCTAACTAATAACAATGGGTTCACAAAGCCTCATCTCCATAAATAAAACCATCTCTATAGTTGTGGGAAATCAAATTAAATAAAAAAATTAAGTACAATGTTAATGCTAGAAATAATTGTTAATACATGATGCGACATCGTTCATTTTTTGATTGAATAAAAGAGTTTTTTTTCTTGAAACACTTAGTATAGGTAGTATGAAAATGTCTTAAATCTTTACGTTTCCACTACGTCATTACCTTATAAACGTTTGAGTTTATTCTCTTTATCTTTTGATTGCTTATATATAAATAGGATTTGACTGTCAAGTTTTATCGTCAATTAGCGGCTATAAAAGTCTTGTTTTGGACATGCATTTTCTACTATTCGAGTACTTAAAAGAATCATATATGTAAGGTTCGATATTTTTTTGACTTTTAAAACAAAAAATAGAGTTTTAAAATGTATTTTTAAATTAAAAAGATAAAATTATTGTTAAAGTTTAAAAAGTACGAAGTAGTGGAATAAACGTGGGCATATTAAGTTGATTAAAAAATGTGTATAATCAACCACTTAACTTACTATAAGTACATGAATCTGAAATCTAAAATACATCAATCGATCACTCAACTTAATTCTATCTTTCAAAATAAAAAACAAGATATGTGACAAATCAAGAAAGACAACTTTGAGGTTAAGGTGGTGAATTCTGAGGTGGTGGCTGCGGCGCTGCCAATGCAAGCATGCTTGTTGCCGCTGTCGAACCTCAACTTTCTCACCGGAAACTGCTGCCCGGAGGACACCACCACCGCCGGCTCCATGGTTGCGTAAATCTTTGCTAGAGCGGGCTCGGGCCGGTGCTCCTCGACCCAATCAATCAGCCCAAGAAAATGCTCCTTCGTTAGCGCACCATGCAGAAACTCGTGCACCTCGTTCGCCACCCAAGTTAAGGAGTTCCGTTTCAAATCCGTAATTTTCCTCTCACCGAATGGGATGGACAAGACGTTGCCAAAATACGAAGCGATCATATTCGCTTCCTTTTCACCTTCCCCGTCGATAAGCCTGCTCCTCCCGTCGACCACAATCCCCAGCCTACAAGAACGATTGACGATTGTGGTCGACGGGAGGAGCAGGCTGATCGACGGGGAAGATGAAAAGGAAGCGAATATGATCGCTTCGTATTTCGGCAACGTTTCGTCTATCCCATTCGGTGAGAAGAAAATTACGGATTTGAAACGGAACTCCTTATCTTGGGTGGCGAATGAGGTGCACGAGTTTCTGCATGGTGCGCTAACGAAGGAGCATTGCTTGGGCTGATTGATTGGGCGGAGGAGCACCGGCCCGAGCCCGCTCTAGCAAAAATTTACGCAAGCATGGAGCCGGCGGTGGTGGTGTCCTCCGGGCAGCAGTTTCTGGTGAGGAAGATTGATTTTGGATGGGGATTGCCGGTGTTGGGTTCGTATCATTTTCCGTGGGGAGGGAAGTCAGGATATGTCATGCCGATGCCGAGTCCGAAGGGGAATGGGGATTGGATTGTTTACATGCATTTGCTCAAAGAGCAGTTGGAGTTGATAGAGACCAATGGTGCTCATGTGTTCAATCCTCTTACTTCTCATTATATTTTCTCCTAATTAAGTCGACGCCATCTCAAAATGTTTGTGTAATGTACTTTTTATTATTTCAATTAATAAATAAAATTTATATTTGTTTTAAATGTATAATTATTGTTAGAATATTCCTAAGTATTAGGAATATACTTTGTAAATACTGTTGTATGTATCTCGTACTTTTAGTATAGATATAGATTACCTTAGTTTGGATAGTGATGACCCTCCGATATTCTGGCACTGATTATGCCTTATGTATTTGTATTTATACATTCCTTTGAGGATGAATGATTCACGGAATATATTCTTTCATGGTGTCAGAGACTTAGGTTTTTTTTTCCGCTGCGCCTAGTCTTATTTTACCGTTCTTCTATTCTTCTTGTCGCTTTCTTCTATTTTTCTTTTCCGTCTGATGTCTTCTCGTGGTTCTTTTCATCCGGCACTAGCGGTGTCCAACATTAAGAATCACATATCCATAGTATTGGACCTTGAACACGTTCAATATGCAACCTGGGCGGAGCTATTCAAGGTTCATGCTCGTGCGGTAAAGGTGATCCATCACATCATACCTCCAAAAAAATCAGTCAAAGAACCATCCACTGAGGAGGAAATTGATTTGTGGGACACCCTCGACGCAACGGTTTTGGGGTGGATATATACCACTATATCCAATGATCTTCTTGAAACCATCATAGAGCCGAATTGCACAGCCATGTCCGCTTGGAATCGCTTGGTCGATATTTTTCAAGACAACAAAAATTCTCGCGCCGTCACACTTGAACAAGAGTTTTCACATACGGTCATGGAATCTTTTCCGTCTGCATCGGCATATTGTCAACACCTTAAACAATTTTCCGATCACTTGAAGAACGTGGGGTGCCCGGTTTCGAATGAAAGATTGGTATTGCAGATGGTTTCAGGTCTCTCTGAGGCTTATAATGGTGTGGCTACTTTGCTTCGTCAAAGCAATCCCCTTCCACAGTTCTACCAGGCTCGATCCATGCTCACTTTGGAAGAAGCAGGATTTCAAAAGAAGGCAGCTACAACTGCATCTTTGATGGTTCGTGATGCTGCATCATTTTCGACTTCCACGACGTCGAATGGTTCTTCTGTTACACCTTCTGGTTCACGGAATGCAGGTAACAAGTCTGGAAATAAGGGGAATAAAGGTAACAAGTCTGGTAACAAGGGAGGTTCAAAGGCTTCACCTCCAACAGGAGGCCGCACTACAGATTCGTTTTCTACCGGGCAGCCGACATGGGGGACTACAGGCCAACATCCATGGACTGGAGCATACTGGCCATGGCCTATTCCACCGTGTCCCTACCCGTCCACACCTGCTGGTCCTTGGCCTGGAGCATCTACTCCTTTCCGTCGGCCACCTTCATCTAGTGTCTTGGGTCCCCGACCATCCCAAGCGTTTGCTACTTCCGGCCCCTCAACTGCCACTGATGTTGAAGCTGCAATGCACACCCTCGGTCTCACTCCAACTCAACCAAATTGGTTTATGGACACCGGGGCGACATCTCATTCGACAAACTCGGCAGGTACTCTTAACTCTTATTACAATTTAAGCACTAAACATGGCATCATAGTAGGAAACGGTAGTTCTATTCCAATTCATGGTTATGGACATGCTACCTTGGCTCCTCCCCGACCTGCTCTTCACCTTCGCAATGTTTTACATGCTCCAAAAATTGTTAAGAATTTGGTGTCAGTTCGGAAATTTACTACTGACAATTCTGTCATCGTTGAATTTGATCCGTTTGGTTTTTCTGTGAAGGATTTCCAGACGGGGAGACATATTCTGAGATGTAATAGTAGTGGAGACCTCTATCCCATTACTTCAAATTCACCAGCTTCTACTTCAGCTTCAGTTTTCGTTACGTTTTCTTCTTCTTCTTTGTGGCACGAACGATTGGGGCATCCTGGCACTCCGATCGTAGAGTCTCTTAGGAAAAATAAAATGATTGATTGTAGTTCATCGTCTGTTTCACATATTTGTCAGGCCTGTGCTTTGGGCAAACATGTAAAACTTCCTTTTGATTCTTCCCAATCTAAAACGCTTTTACCTTTCGATATTATTCATAGTGATTTATGGACATCTCCTGTTTTGAGTTCGTCCGGCCATAGATATTATGTTTTATTCTTGGATGATTATTCTAAATATTTATGGTTATTTCCTATTTCTCATAAATCGGATGTTTTTTCTACCTTTCTCTCTTTTCGTGCTTACATTCGCAATCAATTTGAACGTGATATTAAAACTTTCCAATGTGACAATGGTCGCGAATTTGATAACAAGCAGTTTGCGAACTTTTGCAAAATAAATGGTCTAGATTTTCGTTTATCTTGTCCATATACCTCTTCTCAAAATGGGGTGGCTGAACGAAAAATTCGAACCATAAATAACATGGTTCGTACCTTGTTAGCTCATGCCTCAATCCCTCCTTCATTTTGGCATCATGCGGCTCTCTTGTCCACATATCTTCTCAATATTTTGCCTCATAAATCTTTGTCATATTTTTCTCCTCTTCGAATTTTATATGCCAAAGACCCTTCATATAAACACCTTCGCGTCTTCGGGTGTCTTTGTTATCCGTTGTTTCCTTCCACAACAATAAACAAACTTCAAGCAAGATCAACTCCTTGTGTCTTCTTAGGTTATCCGTCCAATCATCGAGGTTTTAAATGTTTCGACTTGTCCACTCGCAAAATAATTATTAATCGTCATGTCATATTTGATGAATATAAGTTTCCTTTTGCCTCACTGTACAATTCTACTCCTGTATCATATAAATTCCTAAATGATGGACCATCACCTTATGTTGTTGACCATTGGGTACACAGTAGCCCATCTCCTTTTTTTTCAAAAACTGATCATACTCCTCATGTAGCTCACCAGCATGATGATTCGACTACCCAAAGTGAATCTAATCCAATTGATTCGCATTCTGGACTACCCACTACCTCCTCTGGTGTGCCAATTCAATCTTGTCCTAATACTTCTAGTCCAAGTCCTCTTCATTCTGGACTACCCACTACCTCTCTTCCATCTATCACACTTCCCAGAGCTGGACCTGTTACTCGTAGTCAATCCGGTATTCGAAAACCCAAAGTCCATTTTAATTTAGATATTTCTACGGACAAATCTCCTATTCCCCGCTCTCCAATTTTAGCGTTGCATGACCATAATTGGAAACTTGCTATGATTGATGAGTTTAATGCTTTAATTGCTAATAAGACGTGGGAGTTGGTACCTCGTCCATCTAATACTAATATTATTCGTTCGATGTGGATTTTTACTCATAAGCACAAGTCAGATGGCTCATTTGAAAGGTATAAAGCTCGCCTTGTTGGTGATGGAAAAACTCAACGAGTTGGTATTGATTGTGAGGAAACGTTCAGCCCGGTGGTTAAACCCGCTACAATTCGTACTGTTCTGAGTATTTCACTTTCCAAGGGTTGGTCAATTCACCAACTTGATGTCAAAAATGCATTTTTACATGGAGATCTTAACGAAACGGTTTATATGCACCAACCGGTTGGGTTTCGTGACAAGTGCTTTCCAGACCATGTTTGTTTACTTAAAAAGTCATTGTATGGACTTAAACAAGCCCCTCGAGCATGGTACAATCGATTTGCAGATTTTGTAGCTACAATTGGGTTCTCTCGGAGTAAGTCTGATCACTCTCTTTTTGTCTTTCATCAAGGCGCGTCTATGGCATATCTTCTAGTTTACGTCGATGACATCATCTTGGCTGCTTCTTCCGATACTCTCCGTCTGTCTCTCATTGCTCGGCTTAGTTCGGAATTCGCTATGAAGGATTTGGGTTCTCTCAGCTACTTTCTTGGGATCGGAGTTTCTCGTCAAAATGGGAATATGTTTCTTTCCCAGCGTAAGTATGCAGCCGAAATAGTTGAACGAGCAGGTATGTCTTCATGTAAACCAACTCTTACTCCTGTAGATACAAAACCGAAATTGGGAATCTCTTCTTCCACTCCACTTTTCTCGGATCCCTCTCTCTATCGGAGTTTGGCTGGAGCGCTACAGTACCTTACTTTTACTAGACCCGATATTCAATATGCAGTACAGCAGATTTGCTTACATATGCATGCACCACATGAGGAGCATATGCATGCACGTAAGAGAGTCATTCGCTATATCCATGGCACGATTGACTATGGTTTGTATCTCTATCCCTCAACCACCTTGATGAGCCATATTTTTTGGCTCATTTTTAGTTCTTTTGAGTCAAGTAAATAGAGTCTTTAGTTTGTTTTTACTTTACTTGTGTCTGGGAGGGCACGTTTTGGGTCTGTGGTCAAGTGATGCAGGTGGGCAGCGAAAGAGGAGCAAATTGTGTGAAAAAGGCAAGAAAATCATCTCTGTGGTCAAGAGTGCAAGTTGAGCAAGCTGATCTGACTGAAGCGTCCAAGTGGAGTTGAGCAAGTTGGGACAGAGTCAGAAAGTGGAGCAAGATTGACGCACGACCAAGTACGACACATGATCTGCTACCTCGTAAATAAAGAAGGCTATCAGAGATAAAGCAATTGGGCAAGAGCGACAATTGACCAGAGGCGAAACGTTGGGCAAGCAGTGTACCTGGAATCCTGAAATTTCTGGACTCTACAAAAGCGACCAGGTTCAGAGATAAAGAAAAGATGGACTCTCGTCCTATCTTATAGGTATTCTCCTGCACGCCTCTCCATCAGATTTGAGTCCTATAAATATGAGGAAAACGTGAAGAGAGAAGAGAGGACCGAAATATAAAAGACGCACGCAAGAAACCCTACCTGACCAGCGAGAAAGACGGAAGAAGAAGTCGATGTGGAGAGAACCAAAACTCCTCGTCGATGAGTTGTGATCATTGCCTACGGGCCAAAAACAATTTCTTTAATGTTTTATGGTTTTGAATTCAGTTTTTAAGTTTTTATTTCGTTCAAACAATTTCCCTTTTAATATGAAGTTCTTAGTTCATCATATTTATTGTTTTATTTATTTAATTATGAGTAGCTAATCTGTCTTGTGTCTGGGCAACGAAAGATCCTGATCAACCTGTGATGTAGACTGCTGTGAGGTTTCTTGGGATAAAGCAACTAACTTAGTCTCGTTCCCGATGCAATAGGGTAGTAGATCCAGGGGTTGGGGACTTGGGCAACTTACAGTGACCAGTAGGAAACCCTTTTCACTCAACACACACATACGTGGGCTCAATGCATAAAGTAATTTGCATCCACATAGTATTACGTATTGCTGGAGTTGCGGTCGTATGACTCGGGTGTCCCGGGCATGCTATTGGCCGTTTTGGGTCTGCTTAGATGTTAATGCGGGTTGGTCAACTTAGATTCATGCGGTCACATAGAATTGAATTGGTCAACGCCAGAAGTTTTGCATAAAGTAACTTGTAGGATTTTACACTGAAAGAGCGGATAAGGGTTGGGGTGGTTACGTGTGTGACATCTTAGGGACGTTTTCACTTTAATTGGACAACCTATAACCAATTGACGAGGCTGTTAGCAAAATCATATGTGCCAATGAACAGTAGTTACTTGATCAGGGAGATCAGGGGAAGTCAATGCCTAGATACACTTTTCATTATTTGTTTTATATTTATTTCACTCGATTCTGTTAATTGAGCAATCTGGTAGTAGTTTTATTTCCTGTTTAATTTATATAGTTTATTTGTTTATTTCCAGTCAAGTAGTAAAGGTTACCACGGTTCGGCAGTGCCCAACTGCTTCCCAAAACAAACTTTTTAAACGTGACAACCCAATTGAGCATTCAAAGCCGGGAAAACTATAAGCTAAATCGCCTCCTCGTGGGATCGACCCTATACTTGCTACTAGTACTTGTGCTAGTGAATAGTTTAGGACTTATAAATATTATTTTGCGCTACTCCACGACGGTAGCGTCACACCTCATCTCTTGTCTCCTATACGGATGCCGATTGGGCAGGTTGCCCGGACACGAGACGTTCCACTTCTGGATATTGTGTTTTTCTTGGAGACAATCTTATTTCTTGGTCGGCCAAACGGCAGGCGGTGTTGTCTCGGTCTAGTGCCGGGGAGGCAATATTCCAAGCCATTAGTTTTCCGTGCTAACGCTTTGACCTACTTTGTATGCAGGATTTTTACTCAGCGGGAAGCAAAGATAAAGATCTATTATACGATCCTGAAATCGAGCGAACCGCAACGAAGAATCGAAAAGCAACAAAGCAGAAACAAGAACTAGCACGTGCTGCTCAAGCATCTCAGTTGACCAAGACTGAGACCAGGGAGCCAATCTCAGAAATACCGAGAGAGGACCCACCGAACACATCCAGGTCACCAACGGGATCAAGGATGGGAGATACAGCACCAAAAACGCTAAGGGAAAGGATGTTCCCAGAGAATTTGAATCTGAAGCCGCTGGGCATCACCTTGCCCACGGTAGAAAACAACACTTGGGAGATGAGGCACGACTTCATCCAGATCTTGCCCAAGTTCAGTGACATGCTATTGGAGGATCCCCAGAGACACCTCCAAGATTTCGAACTGGCATGTGGTACCATTCGAGCAAGTGAGGAACTAGGGGAGTACATAAGGCTCCTGGCCTTCCCATTCTCCTTGGCCGAAAGTGCCCGAGAGTGGCTCTACACTCTACCTGCTGGAGAAGTGACCACCTGGAGTCAACTTCAACAGAAGTTCCTCGAGAAGTACTTCCCAGCTGCACGCATCCAGCAAATGAGGACAAAGATCAATAGCATCAAGATGGGGACTGGAGAGAACTTCCATGACTACTGGGTCAGGTTCAAACAGATGTTGTCCAAATGCCCACAACATCAGATCCGTGATCATGACTTGATCCAGTACTTCATTTCTGGATTGAGGACTTCAGAAAGGACCTTGATCAACGTAGCCAGTGGCGGATCAATTCTGAACAAAAGCACCGAGGAAGCGTTCAAATTGTTCAAGGAGATGGCAGAAGCATTAAGAGAGGATGGCAATGATCTACCCATGAGCAACTTGCCAGTGCCCTCAGCAACAGAAGTCAAGCTTGACAAACTTTGCAATATAGTTGAGCAACTGGTGCTCAACGGTAACCCAGGACACAAAAGGGCAATCAAGGCGTGCCGAATATGCAAGGAGAGCAACCACGCAACTGTCGAATGCCCAGAATTGTTTGATGAAGAAGTCAAGGCAATCATGCAACCAAACGGGAATGGGCAAGAGAGGAGATCGATGTACGATCCAAACTCCAACACGTACAACCCATCATGGAAAAATCATGAAAATCTCCGCCATGGGAACAATAATTACCAAGAAGGAGGAAACCAAGGTAATCAAAATCAACAGTACCATGGGCAAGGCAGTCAACAGAGCAATAACTACCAAGGACAAGGCAACCAGCAAAACCAGATCAATGGCCCAACTTTGGCAGACATGATGCAGACCTTGGTCGCTGAGAATATCAAATCCCAACAAGAGAATGATAAGTACAAACAGGAGAACGAGAAGTACAAGCTTGAGACACGTGGGCAATTACAGAATATAAATGCTCAACTAGCACATCTTGCCCAAGCTATGACCATGTTGGAGAAAAAGACCAATGAACTGCCATCTCAAATTGAGTTGAACATGGCTCAACTGAACGCCATCAAGCTGAAAAGCGGAAAAGCCCTATCTGAAGTGCCCAAGAAGCCAACTCCAGCACCATTTGTGGAAGGAATCGTTGAGGATGTCAACGAGGAGGAGAAGTCAGAGGATGAACCTGATCAACCCCTACCCAAGCAGAAGGAAACATCCGCACCTGCCCAAGTAGGAACACCACCAAAAATCTACCCTCCTTTTCCAGGCAGATTGAGCAAGAAGAAAGAGAGGGAAGACACCAATGATATGTTCCAGATGTTCAAAAAGGTGGAGATCAACATGCCTCTATTGACCATTCTGAAATCCATGCCCAGATGCGCCAAATTCCTCAAGGAGTTGTGCACAAAAAAAGTCAAGTACCAAGACGATGCCAAGTTTGAGGTAGGAGAGAATGTTTCAGCGGTACTCCAGAGAAAGGTGCCCACGAAATGCGCAGATCCTGGGATGTTCTATATCCCATGCATAATAGGCAGCATGAAAATAGAGAAGGCCATGCTCGACCTTGGAGCTTCAATCAATGTCATGCCCAAGTCCATGTACGAAGACTTGGGCATAGGACCAATGAAACCCACAAGAGTAGTGATCCAGTTGGCAGACAGGTCAAGTGTCTACCCTGAAGGAATTCTGGAAGATGTATTGGTCAAGGTGGAGGAACTAATCTTTCCTGCAGATTTCTATGTTCTAGATATGGGGAGGTCAAGCAAGAATCCGGTAATGATCTTGGGCAGACCATTTTTGAAGACAGCTAGAACAAATATTGACTGCGAGACTGGAAGATTAACCTGCAAATTCGAAGGAGAGACGGTCATTTTTGACCTCTTCAAATCAATGAAACACCCAGAGGATACTGAGCAAGTACACGTTGTTGACCAATTCGATGAGATGATCGAGGAACAAATTTTGGGGTACGGCGTTTCTGACCAGACCAATCTGGTAATTCAAAGAGGAATGACAATAGCTGACGCTGAAGATGAGCAACTTGAAATCAGAGAGTTAGTTGAGCAACTGGGAGCATTGGAAAATTATCCTGGAGGAATGAGCAAGCTCCCACCACAGGAGACAACTATTATGGTGCCATCTTTAGAGAAACCACCAATACTGGAGTTGAAGAAACTACCTGCACATCTCAAGTATATGTTTCTTGGGCAAAATGACACATTGCCCGTGATCATAAGCTCGAAACTGAAGAAGGAAGAAGAAAAGAGGCTAAGGGAAATTCTTGACCAGTACAAGCAAGCCATTGGATGGACTCTAGCCGACATCAAGGGAATCAGCCCCACCATATGCCAACACCATATACTGCTCGAGGAAGAGTCAAATCCAGTCCGAGACCCGCAAAGGAAATTGAACCCTGACATGAAGGAGGTAGTGCTCAAGGAGATACTCAAGTTACTCAACTTGGGCATTATATACCCAATATCAGACAGCAAATGGGTAAGCCCAGTGCACGTGGTGCCCAAGAAATCAGGGATTCAAGTAATAGAGAACGAGAAAAAGGAGCAGATAGCAACTAGACTTCAAACCGGATGGAGGGTATGCATCGACTATAGGAAATTGAACAAGGTAACAAAGAAGGATCACTTCCCCTTACCCTTCATTGACGAAATGCTCGAGAGACTAGCTGGAAAGACACACTTCTGCTTTCTCGATGGATACTCAGGATATATGCAAATTTGGGTGGCCCCGGAAGACCAAGACAAGACCACGTTTACTTGCCCATATGGTACTTTCGCCTATAGACGCATTCCCTTTGGTCTATGCAACGCCCCTGGGACCTTTCAGAGATGCATGATGAGCATTTTCGCTGATCTGCTCGAGCAAGGAATAGAAGTATTCATGGATGACTTCACTGTATACGGCAACTCGTTCGAAACATGCTTGACCAACCTGGAGTTGGCCCTCAGCAGATGTGTGGAGAAAAGTTTGGTGCTCAACTACGAGAAATGCCACTTTATGGTCGAGGAAGGAATAGTACTTGGGCATGTTATCTCAGCCAAGGGTATTGAAGTTGACCGAGCAAAAATAGAGACCATATCTAAACTTCCTTACCCCAGGAACGTCAAGCAAGTACGAGGATTCCTTGGGCATGCAGGATTCTATAGAAGGTTCGTGAAAGACTTTGCGAGGATTGCCCAACCCTTGACCAGGCTACTACAAAACGAAGTTGACTGGAACTTCGATAAAGATTGTCAAGCAGCCTTCAACAATCTCAAGGACAGGTTAGTCAGTGCCCCCATAATCCAACCCCCGGAATGGGGAAGGCCATTTGAGCTTGAGTGCGATGCGAGCGGATATGCCGTGGGAGTGGTACTTGGGCAAATGAAGGGAAAGGAGCGACATGTAATCTACTACGCTTCTAAGACATTAAATGCTGCCCAATGCAACTACTCGACCACTGAGAAAGAACTACTGGCCGTGGTCTTCGCATTCGAGAAATTCAGATCATACTTGCTCGGGAGCAAAATCATAGTCTACACTGACCATGCCGCTCTGAAGTATCTAATGGCCAATAAGGAGACCAAGCCACGACTGATAAGATGGATCTTGCTGCTGCAAGAGTTCGACATCGAAATCAGAGACAAGTCAAGTAATCAAAACTCTGTGGCTGACCACTTGAGCAAGATTATACAAAAAGAAGAAGGCATGCCCATCATTGAGACTTTCCCAGATGAACACTTGTACAAGACCTCCACTTACAAAGGAGAACCATGGTATGCAGACTTGGCCAACTACATAGTGACGGGACACATCAGGGAAGATATGACTCTCTATGCAAGGAACAAGCTCAAGAGGGAGAGCAAGAAGTACATATGGGATGACCCCTACATGTGGAAAAGGGGAGAAGATCAAGTTCTGAGACGTTGCATTCCTGAAGCTGAGCAAGCTGACATCTTGAAGCATTGCCATGAGCAAGCATGTGGAGGACACTTTGGGCACAAGCGTACAGCGAGGAAGGTACTTGACTGTGGTTTTTATTGGCTAACCCTTATCAAAGATTGCTTTGAGTGGTGCAGGAAATGTGACAAGTGCCAAAGAGAAGGGAACGTGACCAAGAGGGATGAGATGCCCATGGTACCCATCATGCCCATAGAAGTATTCGACGTATGGGGAATAGACTTCATGGGGCCATTGCCCAACTCCAGAGGCAAAGAGTACATACTCTTAGCAGTTGACTACGTATCAAAATGGGTGGAGGCCAAGGCTACATCAACGAATGACTCAAAGGTAGTGGCTAACTTCCTCAAGGGCGATATATTCAGCCGATTTGGTGTGCCCAGAGCATTGATCAGTGATCAAGGTACGCATTTCTGTAACTCTATTATAGAAAGGTTGCTCAGGAAGTATGGAGTCCACCACAAGATCTCCACAGCATATCACCCCCAAGCCAATGGGCAAGCAGAGCTATCCAATCGCATAATAAAAACCATCTTGAGGAAGACGGTCAGGCCAGAAGGAAAGGATTGGAGTGACAAGCTCGATGATGCACTTTGGGCATACAGAACTGCCTACAAAACACCATCAGGGATATCCCCCTACCGCATGGTGTTTGGAAAGTCATGCCACTTGCCCGTGGAAATTGAACATAAGGCGCATTGGGCAGTGAACAAGGTCAATTACGATTGGGACGCATCCGTAGAAGGGCGCAAACTTGACCTGACCGAGCTGGAGGAGATAAGGATAGAAGCTTATGACAACGCGGTCAACTATAAAGAGCGGACAAAGAGGGCCCATGACAAGATCATCAAAAAGAAGAGTTTTGAACCTGGGCAATTGGTTCTGGTTTACCAGACCAAGTATCGCTTCAAAGGGAGCAAGCTGTCCACTAAATGGGAAGGACCATTCAAGGTGCATGCAGTATGCCCAACTGGTTCGGTTGAGCTATCTTGGCCAAACGATGATCATATTTTCAAAGTAAATGGACAGAGAGTTAAAGCATATTATGGTAATGAAGACCTCAAGGGGGCAGTACCCCCCGATCCCGCTGCTTGACCAAGTGGAATTAAAATAAGTCAGGCCCATGACAATAAATAGGGCAAGACCGAGACGTGACATCGGTATGTATATTATGTTATTTCCATTTATTTAATTTTCAGTTAATAAATTTGATCACTGCACGTCAATCAGTAGCCTTGGGCAAGAAAGGGTTTTGGTCTGTTTGTGTTTTCAGGAAGCAGGAAAATTGAGTGAGCAATAGCTGAGCCTGGAAGTCGAGCATATGCTCGAGTTGAGTCCCAAAAGAAGGAGATCACGGAACAGCTGAACTTGCTCGAAGAGAAGTAGGAAGAGACCTATATAGCCCTACTGGCATACTTTTCCCACGTCGGTTTCAGGTACCCACCTGATCCAACCCTTTAAATGTACCCTCCCTTTGTTGTTTTGAGTTTGAAAACTCTTGTTGATGGGGTCAACCTCCTTTTGCACACTTTGCCTAAGGCAAAGTGTGTGTGTGGGAAGGTGCGCCAACATCGTTGGGAGTCGGAGTATAGAGTCAGGGGAGATGTGATAAGTCGTTTTCGTAGCGTCAAAATCAATTAAATTTAACCGAACTAGTTGCCGAAACAACTTGCCCGAGTCGATCTCGAGGAACACTACTATCGGCGTGTAAAAGTGTTTATTTATTTGCAACGAGAAAAAGAGAAAGAAATAGCATAATGCATTGAGTTGTTTTTGTTTTAAACTACGAACTAACTAATAGAATGAAAAGACGAGTACTAGTAAAAAAAGGTTTTTGAAATAATAAGAGAATGAACTAAAGAGTCGGGATCCCCAATTCTCAATTTCGGAGTTCGATAATAGTTCGCATAGATCACACTAGAACGCCCGTTGCCGGTTGGTTCACACGTGTTCGATTAAACGAGTAGAACGCCCGTTGCCGGTTGGTTCACACGTGGTTTGATTAATCGCAATCACGTAATTGTCTAAAAGCCTCAAACGTGAGTTGTAAATCTATCATACATTTAATCGAACACTTTATGGGCGAACTAAAATCGTATTCCTAATTTCAAGAATTGGTTCTCCCTACCCCTAGTAAACGATTTAGCTAATCATGCTCGATAATTGAAAACAACAACTAGGCATAGAATAATTCATAATCAAATAAACAATAAATCACTAATCGAAAGAAGAACACAAAAGACGTAAAGGAAAAACTTACTAGATTAATAATCGAAAAACAATCATCTATCGAATGCTAACCCCGATTTTTGTTCACCAATTGAAAGCAAGGAAAACGAGAATGAAATCTTCCTAGGGAACCGAGTCTAAGTCCAAGAAAACGTGCGTACTGAAAGTCAGAATCAAAAAGTGTGTTTCGAATAGGGTAAAACCCTATTCTTGTACAAAACGCGCAGGTCAACGAAAGTCAAACAGCTTCAGAAAATAGGGACCAAGCGGCCGCTTGGGGGGTCAAGCGGCCGCTTGCCCCGCGCTCCAGAAACCATCTTTACTCCAGCGAGGCGGCCGCCTGGGGGGTCAGGTGGCCGCGTGGGGCCTGATCCAGTCAGTTCTGCCGAGGGTACCAAGCGGCCGCTTGGGGGGTCAAGCGGCCGCTTGCCTGGTGGGCAGCCCGGTCTTTGCTATTTTTCCATTTGTCAGCTCGTCGCCTCGTCTATTCGTCTACTCGCCTACTCCAAAATGCTACCAAAGTCTTACTAATGCCGCAATGCCCTGCACACTACACAAACACGTGAAACGCACCAAACCACAAGAAATACACACGATACGACACAAAAATAACACAAGACGACATGAAACTATAGAAGAAAAATCACACAAAAACAAACACATCAACTCCCCCACACTTAGCTTTTGCTAGTCCCTAGCAAAATCAAAGAGTAGAGCATAAAGTCAACAAAGCAAAGAATACAAAGAACAAAACGAGCCAATCACCTACTCGACCTCCCAAAATCACAAACAAATTTCCGGTGCTTCCAAAACAATCCTAGTGAATAGCCTCAACCCCAAATACATAGCACAAAGACAATCAAGCGAGTTTCAATACAAGTGACAAATCCGACGTCCCTCACAAAGATTCACTCTCTTCTTTTACACTCGAAGAATGTAAGGTTCACTCAAAAGTGTGCACAAGAGAAGGATAGTTAATCAAAATGTACTTGTGCACTCAAAGAAGAATAAGCATATAGAGAACAAAGACGATCATGTAAGGAAAATGAAAGAGCTTCAAATAATATCATATGCTCCTAAGAACAAAAACTAAACACGTTATTCAATTGTGCTCTCCACAAATCAAGTTCTACCATCTTAAGAATCAAGGGCGATCGATAAATAGGGTGTAACGGGGCTAGGTTTAGGGTATTCGGGAATATTTGGGAAAAAGTGGACTAAACTCGTTTAAGCACGCATCTCCAACATAACCAAACATCCGTCTCACTCACAACAACCCCTCCACTCCAAACACTACAAATGAACTCATCAAAACCACATCAATCATCCGAGCAATCAACTAGTAACATTATTCGACTTTTTTTTTTGTTTTTTTTTTTGGAGACTAATAACATGTCTCGACTTTTTTTTTTTTTTTTTAGACTTAGCTCATCTCATTTTTGTTTTTCTCTCTCTCTTTTTTTTTTTTTTTTTTTTAGTGTTTGGGAGACTTATAACATGTCTCGATTATTACAAAAAGGTAAATGACAACACTACTCAACACCCTTCATTAATTAAGCACACCGCAACAATTACACCACTCCCTCCTCGACGTTTAGGAAAAGAAAGAAAGGCTAAATGTAGGCTCAACGGGGCTATCTAGGGTGTCCCACGACGGGCTCAAGGACAAAAGTAAAGCGGCTCGAATGGCTAACCTAATCGATCAATTCCCAATCATTTTCAAAATCAAGCAAGTTATGATTATCAAGTCTCAAACACAATCAAATCACGGCCTAGTTATTCTAGTTCATACGGACGCACACAATATAGAATACGAAAGAAAAAGAAGCTCAAATAGACAACGAAGTATTACGCACATAGAAGAAAGCTATAAAGGCTCAAAATCTCACAAGGGCAAATGGACAAGGAGAAGTCGACATACATAGAACTCACCATCATATCAAAGTGACTACACAAGGGGTCTTAACCATTCACATCCAACATAAAAGCACCAAAGATTTATCCACGATTTCAAGAGACGTCATAAAGCGATTGACAAACACATAAACAAGCAAAGGACAACCCGAGAATGCATCCAAATCAATAAAACTCCCCCCACACTTAGTACGAAACCATGTCCACATGGTTTAACGGCACAAAAATTCATAGGAAAGATCAATCAATTCAAAAGCATGCTCGCACAAGAAAAACAAACACCGAAACACACAAACAACTCACACACACAAAAGAAAAAGGAAAAGACACAAACCTAGGCCGTAAGAAGTTACGGCCTAACCTCAAGGCTCGGACGGTGGGTAATGTGGCCCCCGGAGTACGCCCATAATCTCGTTGTACCGGGAAGCATGGAAGGTGTGCTCATCGTCATCTATGTAGACATATTTCCATTGCTTCGACAATCCCTTGAGCTCTAATTTTGGTGGAGGTGATTCTTTTGCTTTATCGCTTTTGAGTATCTCGATCATTCCCACACTATCTTCAACATGCTTGTCTTGCTTGGCTTGAACACCGAGAAATAAAAATATTGAGCTACTTTTCTGCAAGAACATCATCTCGGCCAAAAGATCAATAGTATAAATGTAAAAACAATTTGCAATGTAGGCATAAAAAGAACTAATAATCTCATTGTAATCAACCTTATCCGAAGATGTTTTATCCTCACCCACGACACAAATAGATTTGAAAATACCTGGATCATGCGGTTTGGGTGGGTGGTGAGCACGAGGAACTCTCGACTCCTCAACATTTTTAAGGTCGATCATCTCTTTGCCCTCGTCTCTCGTGTCATTGGTATTTGAAATTTGAGACTCAAGACTGATATCTAGCATTGTTGGCTCCAATTCTTGTAAATGCACCCCCTCTTGATTGTCAACTACTACATTGATACTCAATGTCACTTGCTCAAGTTGTCTAGGAGGTAGAATGGACGACTTGTATGGGTCTTCGGCTTTATGCAACACACTCGTTGTAATCTCCTCTAGCTTCATGCTCTCTATCGTCTCTTCTTCGTAATCTTCTTCCAAATTAACGTCATAGTGGTGTACCTGGTCCACCTTGGCCTCAACCTCATTCGACTCTACTTCGTCGTCTTTGTATTCACTTTGGAGATTTCCATCCTCGTGTACACACTCGCTTTTATAGCACATCTTATCGATCATATCTCCTATGACCTTAGACCTTGCTTCCGCTTCAACATTTTCTGCCAATCTAACTTCATTTGCTTTTATTGCCGCTTCGTTTGATTTCTTGGCTTGTTGAGTCATTTGCATGAAATCCTTGAAAGTGTCCTCCAAAGATGGCTTATCTGACGACTCTGGTTGCATCGAATATGGTAGAGGGTGCACCAAATTCGGAGAAGGCCATTGTTGTTGCTCTGGGCTTGTAAACATATGTACTCTCTCCCCTAGAGCAATTGAATAATCTTCTGCTTCAACATTTTTGACCATCCCCGCTTCATTTGCTTTCATGAGCTGTTGAGTCGTCTGCATAAAATCTTGAAAAATGTCATCCAAAGATGGTTTATATGGCGGTTCTGGTTGCATTGAATATTGTGGAGGATACACCATGTTCTGAGGAGGCCATTGTTGCTGAGCCCATTGTTGCTGAGGCGGATCAAAATAATAACTCGGATGAGACTGCCATTCCGGATTGTATGCCTGAGGCTGAGAACCAAATTGTGTTGTCGTGTCATATGGGGAAGGCTCATAGAATGTGTTCGTCTGAGACCTTGAGAACTCCCACCCATAATCATTATATGTATTCATCACTGCTTACACAAACACTTGATAAAAACATTAAACGCACCGGTGGGAGAAATAATAATCATATAAAAAGAAAAAAAAAATAGAAAGTTGCAAACACTCAAACACTTATACTAATGCCTAAAGTGTTCCCCGGCAACGGCGCCAAATTGATAAGTCGTTTTCGTAGCGTCAAAATCAATTAAATTTAACCGAACTAGTTGCCGAAACAACTTGCCCGAGTCGATCTCGAGGAACACTACTATCGGCGTGTAAAAGTGTTTATTTATTTGCAACGAGAAAAAGAGAAAGAAATAGCATAATGCATTGAGTTGTTTTTGTTTTAAACTACGAACTAACTAATAGAATGAAAAGACGAGTACTAGTAAAAAAAGGTTTTTGAAATAATAAGAGAATGAACTAAAGAGTCGGGATCCCCAATTCTCAATTTCGGAGTTCGATAATAGTTCGCATAGATCACACTAGAACGCCCGTTGCCGGTTGGTTCACACGTGTTCGATTAAACGAGTAGAACGCCCGTTGCCGGTTGGTTCACACGTGGTTTGATTAATCGCAATCACGTAATTGTCTAAAAGCCTCAAACGTGAGTTGTAAATCTATCATACATTTAATCGAACACTTTATGGGCGAACTAAAATCGTATTCCTAATTTCAAGAATTGGTTCTCCCTACCCCTAGTAAACGATTTAGCTAATCATGCTCGATAATTGAAAACAACAACTAGGCATAGAATAATTCATAATCAAATAAACAATAAATCACTAATCGAAAGAAGAACACAAAAGACGTAAAGGAAAAACTTACTAGATTAATAATCGAAAAACAATCATCTATCGAATGCTAACCCCGATTTTTGTTCACCAATTGAAAGCAAGGAAAACGAGAATGAAATCTTCCTAGGGAACCGAGTCTAAATCCAAGAAAACGTGCGTACTGAAAGTCAGAATCAAAAAGTGTGTTTCGAATAGGGTAAAACCCTATTCTTGTACAAAACGCGCAGGTCAACGAAAGTCAAACAGCTTCAGAAAATAGGGACCAAGCGGCCGCTTGGGGGGTCAAGCGGCCGCTTGCCCCGCGCTCCAGAAACCATCTTTACTCCAGCGAGGCGGCCGCCTGGGGGGTCAGGTGGCCGCGTGGGGCCTGATCCAGTCAGTTCTGCCGAGGGTACCAAGCGGCCGCTTGGGGGGTCAAGCGGCCGCTTGCCTGGTGGGCAGCCCGGTCCTTTGCTCTTTTTCCATTTGTCAGCTCGTCGCCTCGTCTATTCGTCTACTCGCCTACTCCAAAATGCTACCAAAGTCTTACTAATGCCGCAATGCCCTGCACACTACACAAACACGTGAAACGCACCAAACCACAAGAAATACACACGATACGACACAAAAATAACACAAGACGACATGAAACTATAGAAGAAAAATCACACAAAAACAAACACATCAAGATGCTTGTCCAACTTATTACTATTTGCACACTTTGCCGAAGGCAAAGTGTGTGAGTGGGGGAACGGCAAGAGCAACCCCATAGTCTGATCGAGTCGCATGCTTGATGAATACCTGACCAAGTTGAACAATTTTCAAAATTAATAGTCTATGCATGAAAAATATTAGGGACGATGGAATTGCAACTAGGTAAGCTGTGAGGATTTGAGCCTACATTTGTGTGTTATATTTCTTTCTTGAGAGTAGTTGTTTACAAAGTTTGTAATGCTGAAGCTTGCCCAAGTTCTGACCATTGTGATAATTGAAATTGAGTTGATGTAGTAAATGATTTAGGCATTTTGTTCTGTACTGCAAATAAAAAGAAGACCCTTGTTAGCCCCTTGAGCCGAGCCAATATTTCTTGATCACCTGGGGGAAAACTCCCACTGCCCTGACCTAACCTGCATATATGCTCAAGTTCATAAAAAGAGCAAGTCAGGGCAAAGTCTTCTCTAAAAAAAAAAAAAAAAAAAAAAAAAAAAAAAAAGAAGATCCATGAATAAAAGGGTGTGCTAAGGCCCGTAAGAAAGAGAAGAAAGTAGGAGGAAAGTTGCTAAGTAAAATGCATATCCTACCTAAGATCAATTCTGGGCATTGCCCAAGACAGCCTATACAGTCATCCCTAGAAAGCCCTAATGATATTGCCCAACTCAATTGAAAATGTCACAGGATAGAATTTGGTCAAGCCCAAAGCAAAACTTCTTTATAAAACAGCATTGAGCGAAACACTGCCCATACACTATAGAGAGAAACACTTGGAGAGAATAACCAAAATCCTGTTGCAAGCTCTTGACCGTTTTTTATGCATTACATTGACTATGATTTTGACTGTATGTTCACTTGATCAACTTCTGTATTTTGATAAGCATGCTTGAGTCTTCTGTTATTGTTTCTATCTCTACCTCCCTTTGATTTCTAATTGAGCAGGCAAGTCATACCGCACGCTTGAGGACAAGCGTAGTAAAGTGTGTGCGTGTGATGAGCCATATTTTTTGGCTCATTTTTAGTTCTTTTGAGTCAAGTAAATAGAGTCTTTAGTTTGTTTTTACTTTACTTGTGTCTGGGAGGGCACGTTTTGGGTCTGTGGTCAAGTGATGCAGGTGGGCAGCGAAAGAGGAGCAAATTGTGTGAAAAAGGCAAGAAAATCATCTCTGTGGTCAAGAGTGCAAGTTGAGCAAGCTGATCTGACTGAAGCGTCCAAGTAGAGTTGAGCAAGTTGGGACAGAGTCAGAAAGTGGAGCAAGATTGACGCACGACCAAGTACGACACATGATCTGCTACCTCGTAAATAAAGAAGGCTATCAGAGATAAAGCAATTGGGCAAGAGCGACAATTGACCAGAGGCGAAACGTTGGGCAAGCAGTGTACCTGGAATCCTGAAATTTCTGGACTCTACAAAAGCGACCAGGTTCAGAGATAAAGAAAAGATGGACTCTCGTCCTATCTTATAGGTATTCTCCTGCACGCCTCTCCATCAGATTTGAGTCCTATAAATATGAGGAAAACGTGAAGAGAGAAGAGAGGACCGAAATATAAAAGACGCACGCAAGAAACCCTACCTGACCAGCGAGAAAGACGGAAGAAGAAGTCGATGTGGAGAGAACCAAAACTCCTCGTCGATGAGTTGTGATCATTGCCTACGGGCCAAAAACAATTTCTTTAATGTTTTATGGTTTTGAATTCAGTTTTTAAGTTTTTATTTCGTTCAAACAATTTCCCTTTTAATATGAAGTTCTTAGTTCATCATATTTATTGTTTTATTTATTTAATTATGAGTAGCTAATCTGTCTTGTGTCTGGGCAACGACAGATCCTGATCAACCTGTGATGTAGACTGCTGTGAGGTTTCTTGGGATAAAGCAACTAACTTAGTCTCGTTCCCGATGCAATAGGGTAGTAGATCCAGGGGTTGGGGACTTGGGCAACTTACAGTGACCAGTAGGAAACCCTTTTCACTCAACACACACATACGTGGGCTCAATGCATAAAGTAATTTGCATCCACATAGTATTACGTATTGCTGGAGTTGCGGTCGTATGACTCGGGTGTCCCGGGCATGCTATTGGCCGTTTTGGGTCTGCTTAGATGTTAATGCGGGTTGGTCAACTTAGATTCATGCGGTCACATAGAATTGAATTGGTCAACGCCAGAAGTTTTGCATAAAGTAACTTGTAGGATTTTACACTGAAAGAGCGGATAAGGGTTGGGGTGGTTACGTGTGTGACATCTTAGGGACGTTTTCACTTTAATTGGACAACCTATAACCAATTGACGAGGCTGTTAGCAAAATCATATGTGCCAATGAACAGTAGTTACTTGATCAGGGAGATCAGGGGAAGTCAATGCCTAGATACACTTTTCATTATTTGTTTTATATTTATTTCACTCGATTCTGTTAATTGAGCAATCTGGTAGTAGTTTTATTTCCTGTTTAATTTATATAGTTTATTTGTTTATTTCCAGTCAAGTAGTAAAGGTTACCACGGTTCGGCAGTGCCCAACTGCTTCCCAAAACAAACTTTTTAAACGTGACAACCCAATTGAGCATTCAAAGCCGGGAAAACTATAAGCTAAATCGCCTCCTCGTGGGATCGACCCTATACTTGCTACTAGTACTTGTGCTAGTGAATAGTTTAGGACTTATAAATATTATTTTGCGCTACTCCACGACGGTAGCGTCACACCTCATCTCTTGTCTCCTATACGGATGCCGATTGGGCAGGTTGCCCGGACACGAGACGTTCCACTTCTGGATATTGTGTTTTTCTTGGAGACAATCTTATTTCTTGGTCGGCCAAACGGCAGGCGGTGTTGTCTCGGTCTAGTGCCGAGGCCGAGTATCGTGGAGTGGCAAACGTTGTTTCAGAATCATGTTGGCTAAGGAATTTACTTCTGGAACTAAAATGTCCGATCAAACATGCTACTATTGTATATTGTGATAATATTAGTGTTGTTTACCTCTCGGGTAATCCGGTTCACCACCAACGCACTAAACATATTGAGATTCATATACATTTTGTTCGCGAGAAGGTCGCAAAAGGTGAAGTTCGGGTGTTACATGTTCCATCTCGACATCAAATAGCGGATATTTTTACTAAGGGGCTGCCTTTAATATTATTTGAAGATTTTCGCGACAGTCTAAGCGTACGTCTCCCTCCCGCTTCGACTGTGGGGGAGTGTTAGAATATTCCTAAGTATTAGGAATATACTTTGTAAATACTGTTGTATGTATCTCGTACTTTTAGTATAGATATAGATTACCTTAGTTTGGATAGTGATGACCCTCCGATATTCTGGCACTGATGATGCTTTATGTATTTGTATTTATACATTCCTTTGAGGATGAATGATTCACGGAATATATTCTTTCAAATACATAAGGCATCATCAGTGCCAGAATATCGGAGGGTCATCACTATCCAAACTAAGGTAATCTATATCTATACTAAAAGTACGAGATACATACAACAGTATTTATAAAGTATATTCCTAATACTTAGGAATATTCTAACAATTATCACACATGTTATATACTCCCTCAATCTCTCTTAACATAGAAAAAATTGCACCTAAATTAAAGAAAAATGATTTTGTGTGCGTTTAATATCATAAAGTAAAAGTATAATAAGTATTAAGGAATCGTACTTACCATAAAAAATGCTTTAACAAAGGTCAATTTACATCCGTTGATTTCACACAAACAACGATTCAATTTGGAACCGTTTGTTACTGTATAGTTTGGTTGAGTTCAACGTAAGTGTTCTCTCTTTGGTGAACTTCACTTTACACTTTATTTTAAATAACTTCATAAAAATAGGAAGCAACTCGATAAAACATTACTTATGAAGTTGACTCAAAAAGGGGGTGAATGTTAGTGCATAGTTTGGTCGAGTTCGTCGAAAAGTTAACTTAAACTACACACTTTGTTTTTTACTCGCTCATAATATGGTGGAGTTTATGAAGCTATGCTGTGAATGCTATGTAGCTAATCTGGGGAAGGCTGTGTGAGTTCGAAGTTCTAGGAGAACGTAGTAGAGTACCTCTCTGAGTTCGAAGTGCTAAGAGAACATGCCACTGGTCAGAGTTAGAAGTCTCCATAGGACTTCTAACTATGAAGTGTAAGTGGGATATGCACTGCAAGGCACTGTTGCAGCAGGTCGCTGTGCAAGGCGTTGCGTGCATATTGCATATTAGATTTTACCCTTTCTTCACCATTTATACTGTTATGTATCATGCACATCATGTATGATCTGATTTAGCACATTGCGTGCTTGACGCACTCAATCAAGACTTAAAGAGATTGAAGATCTGATGCAGCCATGGGATTCTACACATGATGCATCAAGGCGCTGTCCAAGATTGATGTCTGTAGACTTAGAGTACAAGCCGTTGCAGCAAGACATTGAAGACACTGACGCAAGGCGTGGCTGCATTGTCGCTGACTAACGCAGGTGTTGCAGCAACGGTCAAAACATATTTCCTAAATTATAGAAACCGCCTTGACTCTCGCTTTTCAAGGGAGTTGGTTACAAGGCTGGGTCTATATATTGAAGGAGTCTTCAGCACAATTATTCATCTCTTCCATAACACATTTTACGAGTTATAGAAATTCACTCGAGATTTTATGCCTCGATAGTCTCGGTCTTTTGAGAGTAGTCGAGTCTTTGTACTACGAAGAGTTGAACCTAAACCAGTTGTATATCGTAGTATTTGTAGTGTTGATTGAGTCGAGATCCTTGAACACGAAACCAAAAGGAATACATGTGTATGTCCAAAAGGTTGTCGATTGTAGTTCAAGATCGATATTTGTAAGAGACGATTTATTGTTCTTAATAAATCATTTTTGCCGTAAGGCACATTCGTGTGGGTATATTCAAATACCCATACAAGATACATCGTGTGTCTCATTTATTGCTTTTACATATGTGTGAGTACGAAAATCGTAAAGTAGCTTTGTTCCATTTTCATTCCGCTGCATAATCTTTACTAATACATTTACATCTGATAATTCTCACGGAACAAAGTAATATACATCTCAAACGAATGATTTTCTTTACTGCAACGCGCTGCTGCAACACCTAGTTGTTGCTGTTGCAGTGCGCTGCCTGTGCAGTGCTGCGTATTCTTCATAATACCTAAGCACTACGACTTTCATGAAGTATGTTGGCAGGAGCTTTATTTGTTAGAGTTAGAAGTCTCCCACAGATGACTTCGAACTATGAAGTATGCTGACAGGAGCTTTGTTTGTCAGAGTTAGAAGTCTCCCAGTGAGGACTTCGAACTATGAAGTATGCTTGAAGGAGCTATGTTATGCAATTCCATAGTAGAGAGAGACTATGTTCTTAGTGGAGGAACTAAGATGACAATGATTGTTGAATTATTCTAAGTCTGCTAAGATATAGAAGTGCGGATTACACAATCAGGGGAAAATACACTACGAGACTTTATTTTGAAGTCATGAGGATGACTTCGAAGGCATTCTTCTCCCTGGTTAAGTAATTCTAAGTCTACTAAGACATGGAAGTGTTGTGGAAGTGCTGGCTACACAATCAGAAGAAATACACTGTGGGACTTAGAAGTCGTGGGGACGACTTCGAAGGCATGCTGGACAAAGACCCAGAGAGTTAGAAGTCACCCATAGAGGAGTTCTAACCAGTACCATCTTCCCACCGAATTTGTACTGTGGCAATGCGAAGTAGCCCTGGAGTAAATTCTGCTAAGGTATTGAAGCCATGAGCGCGAAGAGTAAGAAGGAGCTGCTAAGTGACTTCATACTCGCAAGTGAAGAAAAGATAGCACTGCCGCAAGTATCAAGTTCGAAGTTCGAAGTCTCGCTAGAGCCGAAGAACTCGGGACTATGTCGGTGATTGAATCTCGAATATTAATCTAATGAAGATGTTATGTGCTCGACCCATGAAGCGGAATTTCCGGAAGCCCATTGGAGTTTCCACTTTGAGCTCTATAAATAGTCGCTAGATCATTTGTAGAGTTTAACACTTTTCTTGGAGAAATTTTAGAGAGAGAAATATTGTAAGTCGTGGGTCTTTGCTAGAAATCCTCGGCAGTACACTCTGTGTTAGGCAGCTTATGACGAATTCGCTAGAAGGAGTTCGAACTCTGCTTTTGTAGTCTACTAGTACGAAGCCCCGCTAGGATAGCTTTGTAATAGTTAGACTTGGTTTTGGTGCGAATTTGTAGATGTTTGTTTGAGAAGTGTTCGAATCCCCACAGTTATAAAAGAAGTTTTATTTTTGAATCTCGCAATTGTGTTTTAGTGCTACCAAGTTTTACTTGGTCCCGTGGTTACTTGACAGCGGAGCTTATAGTCCTGCCACACTACATAGTCACAGAAAATACTAGTACACGACACTACCTAGTCCCGCATGCAGCACAAAATAACTACGGGCTTCCAACACAATTTCACCGTTGTGGGTTTTCTTCATTTATTTAAGAAAACAAATTTCTCTCAATAACTAGCTAGGGTTACGGTAAAAAAAAATAAGAATGTCTTTTCCAAAACTTTCTCCATTGAACAATAATACTACGCCGGTGACATTCACTCTAAAAAAAAGCTTCACTGAAGCCGGCCACCACCATCCACCGTTTCCTTTGCCCATTAAATACTAAAATGGATCTTTTATATATATATATATATATATATATATATATATATATATATAAAGACAACTGCAATTGTCCACGCGTCACCCCTCGCAGTCTACGCTATGTACGTATTTTGTATGTCTTTGTGTGTATGTAAATTACGTTTGATTAAATAATGTAAAAAAAAAAAACCACAAAACCACTCAGTTTTCACTACAGCGTGCCACGTAAATTTCCAGCTGTGTGATTTCTTTAACGCTAAAGTTAATACAGTGGTAAAAAAAAAATACCCAACCTGAAATTCCGCCCGCGATTTCCTTATTCATCTTCTGCAGATTGTTGAACCCGCGACGCCGTTCTTGTGTCGCCGCTTTCAGCTCAACGGAGGTCGTCCAACTTCTGTAATTCCAGGTGCGTAAGGTTTTATTCCCGTTTCTATTGCAATGAAATTGTCGGTAAGAAAGGCCCTTTTTTATGAGATTTAATTGTTGCGAAAACTTTTCGATTCTTCTTCCGTTCAATTGCTTTGTAGGAAGTGTCAAAATTTGTTAGGATTTTAGTAATCCTCTCTGTTTGAGTTCTTCGCGTACATTTTAATTTTGGTTTACAGCGGCTGTAAAGGTTGGTTGCTTTTTCGCGCTTAGGACCGACGCCTTATAGGGCCTGCTAGGTTCCTTTTTTTTTCTGCTTGATTGTCATCAATTTCTTTTTTGCTGCAGTTTTTTAAGCCCCCATATTTGTTTTCTTTCAACTTCATACAAATGTTTGCCGAGACATTGATGGTTAAATTATTTCCATAATCTTTCTGATGCGTTCTTATTTGTTTTTTACAAATATAAAAGAATTATGTCGACATTTTTCTCATAGCTATCCTGCTTTAGTTTTAGGCAATCTAATCAAATTTAAAAGGTTCCTTTGTGTATTGTCTTGCTTATTAACCACAGTCATTGTATGATGTTTCTGAAAAATAAGTTATGACTATTATGCGATTTCCCGATTTCGTTTTTTAGTTATTTACTTTTAATACGATTTATAGTTTGTATTTTGTGGTTTTTTGTTGTCGAGTGATCATCGATAGACGGGGTATGGCGCTTGTTCCTATGCATTTGATAAGACACAGGCTTCATATATTTGTTGTCATATGAATAGAGAATCATCGGTAGGTAGTCGATTTGTGGAGTTTATTCACACTGATGGTGTTCTTGAAATGTGCAAGACTTCTTTTCACGCCCTAGCATCGTTTTCAATCACCAGAAAAAGCAATAGATATATAAGGATTAAAAGGTTTTTTTTTGGAAGGATATGTATCATTTTTCGGTCCTTTTCATGTTGTATCAGTCCTTTTGTGAATAAAAATACCCTAAACCTTTTCATATTGTATTTTTGTTTTTTGGTAAAGGTCAATCTCATATAAAAGAAGAAAAAGAAAAAAAAGTATGGAGGTACAGTACAGCGCATAAGAAAAAAGTCTTACCGCATCAACGAGTTAACAAGCTAGCTCTCCGGACCACCTGATAAGCCATATTTTTTGGCTCATTTTTAGTTCTTTTAAGTCAAGTAATCGAGTTTTTATTTTCTTTTTATTATTTTATTATGTCTGGGAGGACACATTTGGAGTAAGAGTGATGCAGGGCATAGCAGGTGACACCTTGGGCATAATATGAGTGAATTACGTGAAAGATGAAGAAGTTTTGCCATTTAGGCAAAAGGCAGCACAAGCTGGCGGTTTGAGCATAACACCTACTTTGGCCTGATCACCCACTGTGGGCAAAACACTCACTTTCGACTGATCACCGACAGTTGAGCAAGAAGCCACTATGGGCATACACCGCATGCATGAAGGGAACCAGTCCCTTAGACCAAAATCAAGGAATCAAAGCAACAGGGACTCAAACACTTGAGCCTACTTGGGCAAGCAACCATTATGGGCGAAGGCACCTTGCGGAGATTCCCAACTTCCAAAGTCTCACACGTGATCCATGACTTAACCAAGACAAAGAAAATTCTGAGGCGTAAGATGTGTAAAAGAGGCAAGTAAATCACATTCTTGTTCAAGGGTGCAGGTTGAGCAAGTTGGTCTGACTGGAACATCCAGATCCCGTTGAGCAAGTTGGGACAGAGTCAGAAAGTGGAGCAAGACTGACGCACGACCAAGTACCGCACACGATCTGCGACATGGAAGAAGAATTAGGTTCTAGAAGATGAAGCAAATGGGCAAGCGAAGTGATTGACCAGAGGCGGAACATTGGGCAAGCAGTGTACCTGGAATCCTGAAATTCCAGGGCTCTTCAAAAGCGAACGGGTTCAGAGTTAAAGAAAAGATGGACTCTCGTCTTATCTTATAGGTATTCTCCCATACGTCTCTACATCAAATCAGAGTCCTATATACACAGGAGTCTGTCAAGACGTCAGCACGGGCAGGCAGCTGTCCAGAATCCTGAAAATCTAGGAGTCTTTAAGAGAGTCCTTTTCCAATCAAGTTCAGCGATTTTTACTTGCTTCCCAAGACTCCTATCATCTATAAATACAAGAAGACGTTGAAGAACATAAGAGCCACGAAAAAGAGAGCCGAACGCCGCAACACACAACCCGAGCTCCACAAAACAACACTTGAAATTAATGAGACTTTATATGCATTTATTTTGAGAGTCGAGTGAGGAGGAACACCGCCCTTTTGGGCAGCCCGTTTGGGCAAAATTGTATATTATATTTTTCTTAAATTTATTTTCTTTTTGTTTCAGTTATTTAATTTCGTTTTTGCTTTCTTTATTTATTTTAATTATGTATTGCTAAATTAACATCGTTTGGTCAAGTTATGATCCTGATCAGGCTGCTGTGTAAAATACTGTGGGGCTTCATGATGACAGAAACTAGCTTAGCTTTGTTCCCGATTCAACAGGGTTGTATATTGAACATGTTAGGGACTTGGGCAATCCTACAATGACTAGTGGGAACCCCGAACTTAACACAAAAGTACGTGGATCAATGCGACCGGGAGACTGGGCGTCCACGAAGTACAACATGTTGCTGGAGATGTGGTCGTATGACTCGGGTCTGTCCAGACATGCTATTGGCCATTCTGGGTTTGCTTGGAGGATGAAGGCGGCTTGATCAACTTAGACTCATGCGGTCACAAAGTGTCGAATTGGTCAATGTCAGGAGACCTATTGAGAGAGATCTAATAGGACTTTAAACATAAGAACGAATGAGGGTCAAGGGTATTAATATGCGTGACATTATAGGTATGTTAATATTTGGGGCCTATAACCGGAAGATGAAGCTGTTAGCAAAATGATATATGTGCCAGTGAACAGTAAACACTTGACCAGTGTGATCAAGGTAACGACTTGCCCAAATGTTTTTAATTTGTTTTTGTTTTATTTCAGTCAAGGTAGTAAGGAGATCACGGAACCGCTGTGCCCACATGGAACACAAAAAATCCTTTTTAAATCGTGACAACCCTTTGGGAAAAGCCGGGGGAAAGTAACAATAAACTCCTCGTGAGATCAACCCTATACTTGCCACTAATACTTGTTGTTGGTGAAAGGTTTAGGAAACTTACAAATTTATTTTGACCGGAGTTTGTTCCACGACAAACAAGCGTCATCGTCAAAATTGGCGACGTTGTCGGGGAGTTTAAATTCCAGTTACTTTCTCCGTGCTATTTGACTTGTGATTTTTATTTTGCTTTAGCTTGACCATACAGGGAAATTGAAGGCAGAACAGGGAGAGCAAGGCAAACTGCACGTGCAACCTAACGTCATGCCCATGACGATAACTTAGGCGCTAGCCAGGAGGCAATCTGGTAGTATCTTTTCCCTTTTTTTATTTTATTCAATAAATAAGCCTTGAGCAGTGTTCTCCTCGAAAGGTAGTGTGTTTTGTATTGCAGATAATGGGCAAGGAGCCAAAGCTGGAGGAGGAAGATGTGCGTTGAGCAAGAACAGAGACCTTGTGGGCAACTGCCATGACCAGAAAAGACAGAATCGAATGGGCAAGCCATATGAGGTCAAACAATTAAAGATTTTTGGAAGGACCTTGACTAAGCCCAGAGGTATTGCCTGCACACGATGCTCATACTGGGAAAAGGTACCTTGTTGATCCCTCCTCTTGAATGCGTTCCTCCCATTGACATATTTTTTTTTTAGTATGAAGACCTTTGTTGATGGGGTCGACCTCTTTATTTGCACACTTTGCCCAAGGCAAAGTGTGTATGTGGGAAGGTGCGCCAACATCGTTGGGAGTCGAAGTCAGGGGATATGCTTGCCCAACTATTACTATTTGCACACTTTGCCGGAGGCAAAGTGTGTGAGTGGGGGAACGGCAAGAGCAACCCCATAGTTTGATCGAGTCGCATGCTTGATAAATACTTGACCAACATGAACAGTTTTCAAAATTAATAGTCTACGCATGAAAAATATTAGGGACGATGGAATTGCAACTAGGTAAGCTGTGAGGATTTGAGCCTACATTTGTGTGTTATATTTCTTTCTTGAGAGTAACTGCTTAAAAAGTTTGTGATGCTGAAGCTTGCCCAAGTTCTGACCATTGTGATATTTGAAATTGAGTTTAGGTAGTAGATGACTAAGTCATTTTGTTCTATTCTGTTATAATAAAAAGAAGACCCTTGTTAGCCCCTTGAGCCGAGCCTATTTTCTTGATCACCTGGGGAAAAACACCCAAAGCCCTGACCAAAATGCAAAAATGCCCAAGTCCAAAAAAGGAGCAGGTCAGGGCAATGTCTTCTAAAAAAAAGCAAAAAAAAAATTAAAAAAAATAGATCCATGAATAAAAGGGTGTGCTTAGTCCCGTAATAAAAAGAGAAGAGATTAGGAGGAAAAAGTTGCTAAGTAAAATGCAGCCCTACCTAAAATCAATTCTGGGCATTGCCCAAGATAACCTATACAGTCAACCCTGGAAAGCCCTAATGATATTGCCCAACTCAATTAAAAATTTCACAGGATGGAACTTGGTCAAGCCCAAAGCAAAGCTTCTTTTAAAACAACATTGAGCGAAACACTGCCCATACACTATAGCGAGAAACACTTAGTGACAACACCCAAAATCTTGTTGCAAACTCTTGACCGTTTTTTATGCATTACATTGACTATGATTTTGACTGTCTGTTCACTTGATCAAATTCTGTATTTTGATAAGCATGCTTGAGTCTTCTGTTATTTCTTCTATCTCTACCCCCCTTTGATTTCTAATTGAGCATGCAAGTCATATCGCACGCTTGAGGACAAGCGTAGTAAAGTGTGTGTGTGTGTGATGAGCCATATTTTTTGGCTCATTTTTAGTTCTTTAAGTCAAGTAATCGAGTCTTTATTTTCTTTTTATTATTTTATTATGTCTGGGAGGACACATTTGGAGTAATAGTGAGGCAGGGCATAGCAGGTGACACCTTGGGCATAATATGAGTGAATTACGTGAAAGATGAAGAAGTTTTGCCATTTAGGCAAAAGGCATCACAAGCTGGCGGTTTGGGCATAACACCTACTTTGGCCTGATCACCCACTGTTGGCAAAACACACACTTTCGACTGATCACCGACACTTGAGCAAGAATCCACTATGGGCATACACCGCATGCATGAAGGGAACCAGTCCCTTGGACCAAAATCAAGGAATCAAAGCAACAGTGACTCAAACACTTGGGCCTACTTGGGCAAGCAACCATTATGGGCGAAGGCACCTTGCGGAGATTCCCAACTTCCAAAGTCTCACACGTGATCCATGACTTAACCAAGACAAAGAAAATTCTGAGGCGTAAGATGTATAAAAGAGGCAAGGAAATCACATTCCTGTTCAAGGGTGTAGGTTGAGCAAAAGCTGGGCTGACTGGAACATCCAGGTCCCGTTGAGCAAGTTGGGACAGAGTCAAAAAGTAGAGCAAGACTGATGCACGACCAAGTACCGCACACGATCTGCGACATGGAAGAAGAAGAAGGTTCTAGAAGACGAAGCAAATGGGCAAGCGAAGTGATTGACCAGAGGCGGAACATTGGGCAAGCAGTGTACCTGGAATCCTGAAATTCCAGGGCTCTTCAAAAGCGAACGGGTTCAGAGTTAAAGAAAAGATGGACTCTCGTCTTATCTTATAGGTATTCTCCCATACGTCTCTACATCAAATCAGAGTCCTATATACACAGGAGTCTGTCAAGACGTCAGCACGGGCAGGCAGCTGTCCAGAATCCTGAAAATCTAGGAGTCTTTAAGAGAGTCCTTTTCCAATCAAGTTCAGCGATTTTTACTTGCTTCCCAAGACTCCTATCATCTATAAATACAAGAAGACGTTGAAGAACATAAGAGCCACGAAAAAGAGAGCCGAACGCCGCAACACACAACCCGAGCTCCACAAAACAACACTTGAAATTAATGAGACTTTATATGCATTTATTTTGAGAGTCGAGTGAGGAGGAACACCGCCCTTTTAGGGCAGCCCGTTTGGGCGAAATTGTATATTATGTTTTTTTTTAATTTATTTTCTTTTTGTTTCAGTTATTTAATTTCGTTTTTGCTTTCTTTATTTATTTTAATTATGTATTGCTGAATTAACATCGTTTGGTCAAGTTATGATCCTGATCAGCCTGATGTGTAAAATACTGTGAGGCTTCTTCATGACAGCAACTAGCTTAGCTTTGTTCCCGATTCAACAGGGTAGTATATTGAGCATGTTAGGGACTTGCCAATCCTACATTGACCAGTGGGAACCCCGACGCCTAACACAAAAGTACGTGGATCAACGCGACCGGGAGACTGGGCGTCCGCGAAGTACAACATGTTGCTGGAGATGTGGTCGTATGACTCGGGTCTGTCCAAGCATGCTATTGGCCATTCTGGGTTTGTTTGGAGGATGAAGGCGGCTTGATCAACTTAGACTCATGCGGTCACATAGTGTCGAATTGGTCAATGTCAGGAGACCTATTGAGAGATATCTAATAGAACTTTAAACATAAGAGCAAATGAGGGTCAAGGGTATTAATATGCGTGACATTATAAGGATGTTAATATTTGGGGCCTATAACCGGAAGATGAAGCTGTTAGCAAAATGATATATGTGTCAGTGAACAGTAAACACTTGACCATTGTGATCAAGGTTACGACTTGCCCAAATGTTTTTAATTTGTTTTTATTTTGTTTTTGTTTTATTTCAGTCAAGGTAGTAAGGAGATCACGGAACCGTTGTGCCCACAGCGAACACAAAAAATCCTTTTTAAATCGTGACAACCCTTTGGGCAAAGTCGGGGGAAAGTAACAATAAACTCCTCGTGGGATCGACCCTATACTTGCCACTAATACTTGTTGTTGGTGAAAGGTTTAGGAACTTAGAAATTTATTTTGACCGACATTTGTTCCACGGCAAACACGCGCCGTCGTCACCACCATCCGTAACATAATGTAAAAAAAAAAATCATAATGAAAAACTACCAAGCGATATGCCACACTCGCTTCAGAGCCCGTGCCTGAAGTGAGTCTAGGAGTCGTAATGAGATAATCCCAGAGCCAAAGTAGACACCACCTCAGACGGCACCGAGCGAGCCTCCCATATGCGCGTGTTCCTCTCCTCTCATATAAAATAAACCAGGGCAGCGAGAAGTCCACGATAAGCGCAAGAAATCCAATGCTTCCCACGCCACCTACTAGCAGCTCCGAGGACAGCACTATCCCAACTACCACGTGGCCATAGGAATCCAACCTCCCCCCTAATCTCCGTAAGCAGTCCTGTGAGAAAGAGCACTCGAAGAAAATATGGGTATGTGTCTCGACACTCTCCCCACCACACAGAACACAAGAATCAACCCCCGACCAATCCAATGCTTATCACGAGTCGACAACCGACCGCGGATAGCAAGCCAAAGAATGAAGCAGTGTCTCGGAATACGCCCTGGTCCAGTAAGAATGGCAGCCCACGGTACCCTAGTCCCGTCAGGGTGAAATAGTGTATAGGCCGAGGCGGAAGTGTAATTCCCGGATCTATCCAATCTCCATCTCACCCTATCCCTCCCTTGAGCTATCTGCAGCAACTCCTCCATAAGGCCAACAAACTCCTCCTGAAAGTCAACCGCCCACTGCCACATCCCGTGAACTATGACAACACTTAAAGGCGATTCCCTCTGAAGTCTAGTCAGCTCTGGCCCCATCGGACACACCTCTTCCAAACGACCCAAAGGATGCCATGGGTCCCTCTAAAGGAGGAACTGCGACCCATCTCTAACCTGGAACTGGAACGCCGGTAGTACAATAGGTCGTAGCTTAAGGAGCTGTCGCCAACTCCAAGAGCACGCCTTAGGCATCTTCGCACTCCAAAAAGAATGTCTCCGCAGTCGATTCGCCTGAATCCAACTGACCCAAACAGATTCAGGGTCCCGACTCAAAATCGCCCAAATATGTCTGGTCATAAGGGTCCGGTTTTGAGAAGTGAGATCCCGAATACCTAGTCCACCCTCACTGGTCGGGCGGCAAACATCAGCCCACCGAACCTTGGCATACCCCTGGGTGCCCCTCCCATACCAAAGAAATCTCCTCAGCCTCTTCACTATCTGCTGAATGTCCCCCTGTGGTAAAATGAATACGTTAGCCCAGTAGATAGGAAGAGTGCTGAGAACGGAACGGACCAGCTGTACGCGCCCAACATAAGTTAGGGAACGTGAAGTCCATGAACCCAGCCTATCATCAATCTTTCGGATCAAGGGTGCGCAATCCCTAATCATCAACTGAGAAGAAATCAAAGGAACTCCCAGGTAGCGCACCGGAAGAGTAACTACGGGAAAACCAAAAACTGCCTTTAGCACCGACGCATCCTCTCGTGCCGTCATCGAGAGGTAGATGTTACTCTTGTCCACATTCTCATGGAGACCCGAGTAAACAGAGAAAACCTGCACTCCCCGTCTGAGCGTATCAATAGAGACTAGATCTGCATAGCAAGCGAGAAGCAGGTACGTCTGCAAAACTCAGCATATATGTTCGAGTCCTCTCACATCTCCAATGAAACTGGAACTCCGGCTCAGCCTGGATGTGCCACTCCAAAATCCCGTGTAAGACCTCCATCACAAGGACAAAGAGAAAGGGTGACATCGGGTCCCCCTGTCTCAATCCCCGGGCGCCTCTGAAATATCCCTCGGCTGAACCATTAATGTTCACCGAGTAAGCCGGAGTAATGAGACATTCCATAATCCAACAGATGAACACCTGATGGAATCCCATGGTCTCCAAGGTCGCCCGCACAAAATTCCACTCAACCGTGTCATAGGCCTTCATAAGATCGACTTTCAGCACACATCTGGCTGGAAGCCCTGTCTTACCATATTCCTGCAGTATCTCCTGTGCAAGGAGGATATTATCCCCGATGCGTCTGCCAGGGACGAAGGCCGTCTGCGATATGTCCACCAAAAAAGCTATACTGTCACTCATCCAATTCGAAATAATCTTCGAATGCATGTTACAAATTATAAGCAATACTGGCTGGAAGCCTTTTTCATATTGTATCAGTCCTCTATTAGTGCATATTACACCAATGCCTTCTTATAAGCAACGCGTTTTTTTGAAACTATTCTCTAGGCCTTACTTCCTCGTAATTATACAAATCCACATTATTTTTTCGTGATGTATATATATATATATACATGACCATATATATAAGAAATCTCAGTGGGGCTGAGGCCCACACTCGTCTATGTGCGGGTCCGTCGGACCGCCACTACATACAATGATCATATTCACGTGCCGATAGGATTGCTACCCTAAAAATCGACTCTGTAAATTTACTCTCGTAAATCTTTCAAAATTCATATATAGTTTTTGAGCAATCAAATTGTTATAATATTTGTTTTTTTTTTCTAACAATAATATTTTTTCAATATTTTAAATAAATTTCATTCGCTAAATTAGAATTTAAGTTATAATCAAATGAGATTTATTTATTCGTTGAAATATTATATAAATTAAATCACGTGCAACGCATGGACAAATATATTATTCATTCAGATTTTTATAAATTTGAATAGAAAAATTTGCTAGTTGATTAAGAAAAAGTATTTTTTTTTATGTATAATAAGTATTGTTGAGTAAGTAATGAATGAGTTATTTGAAAAAGTATTAAAAGAATAAATTTATGAAAAAAAATCCATCTGTAAGTGTTGGAACTTTTAAAAACCAACAAAAAAAGGACATTATCAAAAATTTTAAAAATCGAAGAAAGTAGTATATATAACTAAATTGACTAAAGTTTGAGTTACGCCGTACTAAATTAAAAAAAAATCGAAAAAAAGATCATCTTTATAAGACCAAATAAGTTTTTATCTTTATTTCCTCCTATTAGTACCCAACAAGTTATGGACTTGTATTTCCTCCAAGATGGGACGTCCCATCTTGATAATTAATTACATTTTTCTTTTTTTAATGAATTGATTTATCTTATATGAAAGGAGGCGTTGATGCTCTAGATAAACTAAGACTATGTTTAATAAAATATTTTAACTTTTTTAATAACTCAACCAACTTTAAAATTATTTTATTTATTTTATAACTTATTTAAATACATTCAATTAATTATTATTTAAACTAAAAAATTAAAAATATATTATAAAAAGCTTATAGTTAAAATAATTTTAAAAATTTACAAAATTAAATTATAAATTGTAAATAGAAAACAAAGTTGACCATAGATGCACCAAATAGTAGAATACAGCATGAAAATATATCAACATTATATTATAAGTCAATGGTTGTTAGCTCAGTTGGCTGAGCGCTGGAATTGAAAATCAACGATCTTAAATTCGAACTTAAGACATTGTAATTGATCTATACAAAAAAACATTATACTATATTTATAAATAATTTTAAATTGTGAATTTTAGAATTATATATTTTATTTTTTAATAAAATATAAACAAACATATGTTTTATATAAAATTTCATGTATAAAATAAATGTAAATTAAATATAAAATTTTGACTAATGAGGACACATGGACCAATACTTTGCAAACTAAAATGGTTGTGTTGATTGGTTTTCGATTTGGTGAATGGTGAGTTATTTTTTCATAAATAAATATAATCTTTAGTCTTAATTAACCTTTTTTACGTAGAATAATAAGTGACTATATATTACAAGAATAATATAACGGGTCGGTTCGATTCGATTTGATTTTCTGAATGGTGAGTTCTATTTTCATTTTTCCTTTTTTTCCATTTTTTTTCTTTTGTCAAATTGGTGACATATATACTGATGTCACCAATAAATATATTCTTAGTCATGAATAAACGCGTGCATATTAAGCAATAGTTGAGAAATTAAAAAAAAATTGAGTATAATCAACCACTTAACTCATTATAAGTACATACCCGATCGAGTCTTATCTAAAATCTAAGATACATCCATCCATCGGTCAATAATTTAGTGATCACCAACTTAATTCGATCTTTCCAAATAAAAAGTAATAATGTGTGTCGTAATTAAGAAAGACAACTTTGAGGTTAAGGTGGTAAATTCTGAGGTGGTGGTTGCGAGGCTGCCAATGCAAGAATGCTTGCTGCCGCTGTCGAATCTCGACTTTCTCCTGCCGCCGGTGGACGTCGGCGTTTTCTTTTGCTACGATATTAATATTCATGATGAGCTGTCGTCTTTTGAGCATATGGTGGTCGTTCTGAAGAAGGCCCTTGCACAAACACTCGTTTCGTATTACGCGTTTGCTGGTCAGCTGGTGAAGAATGGAGTCGGAGAGCAAGAGATTATCTGCAACAATATCGGCGTCGATTTCCATGAAGCCTTTGCTGATGTGGAGCTGAAGGATGTTGATTTTTATAACCCAGACGAAAGCGTTCAAGGCAAGCTTGTGCCCGTTAGGGAACACCGCCTTCTTGCCATTCAAGTGAGTACTTTATCCGACTTTGTTACTTTTTTGTATATTATATAGTAGTATAGTACAAATTAAGAAGCTAACAAAAAATTGTAATTGTGATATATATATATATATATATATATATATATATATATATATATATATATATATATTATTCCTTGTTTTTTAATCTATTTCTTGGACTAGAAATTTTGAACCAACACTTTTTATTAATTTATATCTAATACTTCCGTAGTTCACAATAGATTCAATATTTTTTTGGTGCACGGATTAACAAAAATATTATTTTCTTGACTTTTTGACCAAAAAATAAAAAATTTAATGTATTTTTAAATTGAAAAGTAAAGTAATTATGAGTAAAGTTTAAAAAGTATATAGGTAGATAAAGTAGAATTAAATTATATTTTAAAATGAAAAAATATAAATATATATTTTCTTTTTTTTATGGGACATACGGAAAAAAAAGTAGTACAACTTGGGAGAGAAGAAGTACTATTTAATTTTTTGTTTAATTATGTAGTATTTTAATCAAATTTTATAAAATTTGGTTTCTAAAATATCTTCACCCCTTTTGTTTGTTACTTTTAACTAATTAACTTTTAATCCTTTTTTGCATTTTTTTAGTCTGCCCATGGACATAAAAAAATTTAACAATATATTTAGATATGGATTAATACGAGTTATACGATTAATAATTTATATAATGTAAAAAAAAACTAAAAATATATTTTGTTCAATAAAAATATTAAGTATATTGGTAATTTTAATTAAAAAATGACATTAAATAGAAATAAATATTTTAATATATAAAAATAATAAATAAAATATTATTTTTACATATATATATATTAAGTAGGGAGTAAATTATATTGGTAGCCGTTTAAAAAAAGAAATAAAAATATTAACGTAAAATCAAAATTTTGTCTATGGCAGAGATTCTGGCCACGAAGAATATGCAATTTGTTTTGAAAATCATTGTAAAAAGCCCACTTTTGACATATTGCATGCCATTTTGAAAATTAAATAAAATTTATTGTAGATTTTAATCACTAAAAGCTTAATAATTTGACTAGCTAGTGAGTATTTAATCAAATAATTAATAATGATATATAGGTGACACAACTTAACTGCGGCGGATTAGTGGTGGGTTGCACATTCTCTCATCAGGTGGCGGACGCCTACTCCGCCAATATGTTTCTCGTTTCCTGGGCGGAGATGGCGCGGAAGTCAATGCCTCCGTCTCGGCCGCCATCCTTGTTGCGCTCATTCCTCCACCCCAGACGCCCCGGGCGCTACGATCTCTCAGTGGACGAAATGTACGTTAGGATTTCCTCTTTACCATCTCCGCCGGAAGATCATCCACAAAACGACGAAGACGAATCGGCGTTGAGCCGGATATACTACATCAAGGCTGACCGAGTCAACGAGCTCCAATCCCTAGCCAATGTCAACGGGGATACTACGAGGAGTAAACGAACGAAGCTGGAAGCATTTTGCGCTTATCTCTGGAAAACCATTCTCGCCGGAGCAACTTCGGGGGGCGGAGATAGTCTTTGTCGGCTGGGGATTGTGGTCGACGGGAGGAGCAGGTTGATCGACGGCGAAGGTGAAAAGGAAGCGAATCTGATCGCTTCGTATTTCGGCAATGTTCTGTCAATCCCATTTGGGGAAAAGAAAATTAGGGATTTGAAACAGAATTCCTTAAATTGGGTGGCGAATGAGGTGCACGAGTTTCTGCATACTGCCATAACGAAGGAGCATTTCCTCGGGCTGATTGATTGGGTCGAGGAGCACCGGCCCGAGCCCGCCCAATCTAGGATTTACGCAAGCACGGCGACAGAGGAGGAGCCGGCGGTGGTTGTATCCTCCGGTCAGCAATTTCCGATTAGGAAGATTGATTTCGGATGGGGATTGCCGGTGTTGGGTTCGTATCATTTTCCGTGGGGAGGGAAGTCGGGATATGTAATGCCGATGCCGAGTCCAAAGGGGAATGGGGATTGGATTGTGTACATGCATTTGCTCAAAGGGCAGTTGGAGTTGGTAGAGAGCAATGCTGCTCATGTGTTCAATCCTCTTACTTCTCATTATCTTTTGAATTGAAATGGGTGTTTCATTTGGATTGGAATGTGTTTACTGATGTTGGTTCGTTTGAATTGAAATTTGTTTCTTGTGTGTCCAATTTGAAATTATGCCTAAATATCAAAACTCGAAAATGGAGTATAATATTTTGAAAATGAAGAGAGTCCGAAGATGTAAATCAAGAGATGTGCGACGAGAAAATAAACATGTACTCCTATCACTTTATGCAAAATTCATAACATTTTAATAAAAAATTGGTCCAATTGAGGTTCGAACCAGCGTCGCTTGGGAATTAAACATACATCATTACATGTCTTACCATTCAACTATGCCCCTCGGGCAAAACTTTAAAAAAATTACTTAATTTGTCCATCACGTTGAAATGAGTGTTTTTTTTATTGCCTGAAGATTAAAAAGATATTATTATTTAATAATGTGTGCATGGTAATGATTAAAATTAATTAATGTAGTAATATTTATTTATTTTAATATAAATAAGGGTTTATTACATTTTGCAACCTCATGTATAGGGTTTTTTGCACATTACAACCTAACTGAAATTTCGTTACACTTTGCAACCCAATGTATACGGGTTTTACACTTTACCACCTGCATCGGAATATTTTATAGAATATTCCGTTTAAGAGGGCTTATTACACATTTAACCCCAAGTCAAATTTCAGTCTATTTTTTTAAAAATTTAAAACCGAATTAAAGAATGGGTATAAGAGACCCGACTCATCCCCATACATCCCCATTTCCAGGAACCCTAATTTCACTACACATCGCGCCTCTCCTCAACCCCAGCCCCCAATCGACGAAGACAAGAGATGGTGGAATTTTGCCGGTGCGGAAAGGCATTGGTGAGTCGCACATCTTGGAGTGATTTGAACCCAGACAGGAGGTATAAAGCATGCAATCAGTTTCGGGTAAGTGATTTAATTTCTTCTTTTCTACAGGTAATTTCTTCATCTACTCGCGATTTGAACCCAGGCAGGAGGTGTTAAACCCCAATTTCTGAAAAACCCCTAATTTTTGTTAAAACCCCAAATTTCTGGAAAACCCTAATTCTTTAAAACTCCAATTTCTGAAATACCCTATTTTTTGTAAAAAAAAACCCCAATTTCTGAAAACCCTTAAAAACCCTAATTTGTGAAAAACCCTATTTTAGACTCAATTACTGATTTTCTCATTTTTTCATTGTTTTCAAATTTGAAATTTCATTGAAAATTGCAGAATGGAGGTTGTGAATATTTTATTTGGGTTGACCCTCCCGCATGTGAAAGATGCCATCAAATTATTCCTGGACTTTTGAGAAACATCAATTCAAAGGTTGAAGAATTGGAGACGCAGAAGAAAAAAATTGAGGAATTGGAGCAGTTGATGAAAAAAAGGATTTTGAGGCTGAGTATTGTTCTTGTAGCTGTCATTGCCCTTCTCTTTAGGGTTTTTAACTAAGTTTATGACTATTTAAGTCTTGTGTATCTGTAATGGATTTAGTTGTGTATGTGTAATGGATTATGTTTTAGTGTTATGATTGTGTAATGTTTGTAATGGATTATGTTTTGTGCAATGCAATGGATTTTTTGTTATGTTTCTGTGATGTGTGTTATGTTTCTGTGATGTGACTGACTGGGATTGGAGTAAACACAAGTTTATGAAAAGGACTAAACATTGTAACCATATCTGGAAACAAAAACAATTAAACAGCTAAATATTGCAACTAAATCAAACATAAAACTAAATGCTTGTTCATTACAAAATAGCTCAAACTAAAGTTCAAACTTAAATCACCCAAACTGAAGTTCAAACTTAAATTACCCAAACTGAAGTTCAAAGATGTTTACTAAATCACAAAATACATGACAACACTGGACACTTGAAAACACTTGAAAACATGGGTCTGATATCAGCAGAATTTCTAAGTGTGATCAATGATCCACCTAGCCTCTTCAGAAGTTCAGGCTGTGATAATGGTACACGAGCTGCAGCAGGTTGAGATGATGAGGGCCTAGCAGCATCAACAGGAGGAGCAGACTGTGGAATAGAAGGTTGAGAAGCAGTCACTTGGTTCACATTTTTTGCAGCCACCTTTTTCCTTGAAATAATAGGCAATTTTTTACTTGGAATGGCTTTAGGAGCATCTGGAGAAGTGGCAACTTTCTTTTTCCTTGGACTCCTCCTCAATGGAATAACTGGAATGGGAGCAGGTTGGGCATCCTTCTTCCTTGGACTCCTCCTCAATGGAACTTGAGGTTGAGATGAACCTGGATTTGCAGCATGATTTGGAGCAGGATTTGCATCATGATTTTGAGCTGGAGTGCTTGTCCCTTGGCTTTGTGACACCTTTTCATTCTTGGCCTAACAAAACATGTCAAATATGCGCATTATTCTCAAAAAATGTCAAAAACATGAAATATGCGCACTATTTTCAAAAAAAAGTCAGAAATGTCAAAAACATGAAATATGCGCACTATTTTCAAGAAAAAGTCAAAATGTCAAATATGCCCATTATTTTTAAAAAAATGTCAGAAACATCAAATATGCGCATTATTTTCAACAAAATGTCAAAAATGTCAAAAACATCCAATATGCGCATTATTTTCAAAAAAAAATCAGAAATGCCAAAAAACATGAAAAATGCGCATTGTTCTCAAAAAACAGAAATGAAGTACTAAGTTCATGATCAATATGTACAGACACACACTTATCCATTCCAACCACACAGGGAATTTCTTGAACCTCCCAATCCCCTTTGATGTATACCAACGCTGCACAATCATCTAGACCACTGCAGCTGAAATAATACTCCAAACGCCCGCAGAGATTTAATGCAGATGACATGACAGTCAAATCAAGCTTACTGAGATTATCACTACAGTCGTCAAAGTAATTTACCTTTCCTCCCACATAACAAACTTTACCTTCTTTATCTTGTCGGAATTTCCCACTGTGATACACTCTCAGAGTGAAGATGTCATGATTCAAAGGCTCAATCACCGGCGGGGGTGCAGAATCGGGCCGCAATTTCCACTGCATCTCGCTTTCTGGATTTGGGGATTTTGGGTTAGGGTTCTTGAATGAGCTTGTGGACGTAGAATTTTTGTGTTTCGAATATGGATTAAGGTTATTTTTGGTCGATCTTACAGGATTTAGTAGATATTGATTTTGGATATCTGGAAATAGCAGAATTAGGGTTGTGTGAATTTGGGGATTTAGAAGCTAAGGGGCGGAGAAGACGGTTGAATGAACCCGTTTTTATTTCTTTTAACTGATATATCAGTTATGTTGGAATTGTGTACTTAATGTCTAGATTTAAGTAACGGAGACTCACGATCCATTGCCACTAATCTATTTAATTAAATAAACAATTATTTGCGTTTAATTATTTATAATTAAATATATGCAAATCATAGTCCTGGATTTTATACGTTGTAGTTAGTATGGTGGAAGCATGGGCGCACAGAAGATCATACTATCGGTTACTCGTATTTAATCGAACAGTTGCTCACGACCTAGATGGACACGGACCAATCCATCGGTATAGTCGTTGTGTGAGAGAGAAAATAATTTATCTTAATTATTTTATCACACTTGTACACTTGGTGTATTGAGCGGATCTGCTTGAGATTTATCGATTAGGATTGCCGGCGATAATCGATTTAAGTCTCAGTGTATTTTATTCTTAATCCCCGATACTATTGCGGGTGTGTATATTTAATATAAGTGACTTTGATTTACCAAAGGAATTAACCGATTTAATTATTGGGTTAATTACCGGTTAAGTTGGGTCACTGTATTTTATATATGACATGCCGTGAATACTTGACGGGAAAGTGTATCCCGGAAGGGTTGATAATATCCCCGAGATGAGTTCATAAGGAATTATTATGTAAACCCTGCAGGTGGATTTGTTCCGCATAATAATTAAGGTTGAATGGTACTAGTCTCGGATACAAGAGATGAATAAATTAATTAGCAATAAATTAATTTTATTCATGGATATTTATATCTTAAATACACGGAATAAATAATACTACCGGAGAAATATTATTTGATATAATATGGTTTAATATTGGGAGTGCAATTAATTTATATAGTGGAAAATAAATTAATTAATATTGATAAGGATTAATGGACTTGAGCATTGGGCTCAATTTAATCTTCAATATTAGAAGCCCAATATTCCACCTCCTTTTGATCCCCTACGTAGCTTATAAAAGCACTACATGGTCTTCTCTATTCTCATAACTTGAAGATCACAATTCTAGAGAGAGAAAGTAGAGAGGGAGATCCATGGAGTTCGGAAGATCGTCGCCCACCCGACGTTCGAGCTAGTGCAAGGAATACGTGGGAAGATCTCAAGGTCTTCAAATTGAGTTCTTCGTTTTTCCGAACAACGAGAACGAGGTAAATCGTAAAACCCTCTTTATAATTTTATCGTTTATTTATCGTGAGAATATCATGAACCAAGATCCAAGGACGAACCCCGGAAACGAGGAACGAGCCGAGCGGTGGTGGTCGAACCACCGGACCGCGGCAGCTCGTGGATCCCCGTGGGGATCGAACCACAAAACGCCCCGGCTGGACGCCGGGGACGTGCATGAGGAGCCCTCGGCCGAAGCCGAGGGGGCGATCGCTGCCCTAGGGCACGATCGCCGGGCGGGCGGCTGGCGCGCCCGCAGCGACTCACGGTTGAGTCGCCCCTCCACGGCGAGCAGCAAGTCGCCGGACTTGCTGCTGGGGGGCTGCCGGAACAGCCCCGATCGATCGCACCCCGCGATCGCTACATGCGATCGTGAGCCCTCCTCGCGGGGGTGCGGCTGGCCGTGCGCGCGTCTTCGGACGCGGCGTGCGTTCGGTCGTATCCCGGACCGCGTGATGTGCTCGCGTAGATTCCGGCGAAGGGTTTATTCGATTGGGTTGTCGGTTCCGCATTTAGACAATCCGGATATTCGAAGGATTTCGGTCGGAATTAATTAGATAATTTATTTATTTAAATTTATTAATTCCGGGATATCGATTTCCAACAATTGGTATCAGAGCGATGGTTTTAGTTCATGATATTTTTCGATAAATTGTTCTACCTTGCAGGGTTTCCGACTATTATGGCTAGATATAATTGTTCTTAATTATTGTCATAATATTGTTATTGATTATTAAACTCTCGGACATGTCGAGATTCGTTTTATGTGTGGTGAATGCTTGTAATAGTAAAAATTCGGGGGTTGACCGAATTTAGGTTTATTATTATGTTCTACTTTTTCCGGAAAATGTATAGGGTCGATTTCATGTATAGAATCGATACCGGATAATGTAATTTTAATTCTTGTAATTTTATTTACGTTGGATCGATGCCGAAACGACCGCCGGAAAATTGTGACGGAGGAGACGAAGAGAGGGTTAGGGCTCGGTTCGGCTATCCCCATAGCCGAACCATGGATCGAGCGCGTGGGGGGCACTCGACCGCACCCTTGGCCGTGCGATGTCACCGGCGGTGGTGGCGCGCCGGTTGGGTGGTGGCGGTGATGGCGTGCTCCTCGGCCGAGCTCGGGGATAGACCGGAAATCCCCATTCCGTGTTAATCCCGGTAAAGATCCTATTCCTAATTTAATTCAGTTTTCCTAATTTAATTATTCCTATTTTTTGGGAATTTTTAATGGACTAGGAAAAGAATTATTTTTCCTAAATAAATTTATTTTTCCTTATTGATTATTCCTATTCTTGGGAATTTTCATAGATTAGGAAAATGAATAAATTTATAATTAATTTATTTTTCCTATTTAATTATTCCTTTATGGAATTTTTAATGGATTAGGAAAATAATTAATTTGGAAAGTTTAGGAGTCCTAAATTAATTTTTCCTTATTTAATTATTCCTTTATGGAATTTTTAATGGATTAGGAAAGGAATTAATTTGGAAGGACCAGAGTCCTAAATTATTTTATTTCCTTATTTCATTATGGAAATCATCTAGAATATTCCAAGTGGTCTTGGGTAGATTATTCTAGAGATTTAATGAAGTAGAAAGGGAAAATAAAATAAATAAAAATATTAATAATATTTAATTTTATTTTTGATTTATTCGATTGACTTAATTTTCGAATTAAGTAACTTTTGGATTTATTAAAAATAAATAGATTTAAATATTGGAATTAATATTCCCGTCACATGGAGCATTCAAGAACGAAGACATGAAGACTAGAAGATCCGTACGGGGATGCCATAAAGCCATAATGGTCGGAAAATAATATTCTAGTATTATTTTGACTATGTGATAATATTCTATGTGCTTTATTACATGTATGCATGCTTATGTGTATTTAATTATGCATTAGATAGCGTATCCCTTTATTGTAAAAAGCTAAGTGGGAGAGGGTATGGAAACATATCCATGGTCTCCATTGCTGTTCTCTTGATGACTTTTATGGACTTTTGAAGTTCGTATAGACAAGTCATTGGAGGAGAATTCTTGTAATTCCTTTTACGAGAAACATTGATTAAGTTTATCAAACAATGCCTAATTTGTCTTTCTGAAACTGATTTCAAGTCGACTCATTCTCACCCCGGGGAGTGGAATGGAGCCAAAGCCACTTGGTCATGTCGAGGACACAAATTAGAGACCTTCGTACCATCCTTTTGAAGGTGGATCGATTGTCTGCTCGGCTCCCTCATTTATGAGAGATAGGGCCGTTCGCATGGTGAATCACTGGTTAGAAACTTCGAGTTTCACTTATGATTCTCCGCGTCTTGATTTACAAGATTGAATGATTCATGTAATTGGGAGTCAATTGTAAAAGTCTTTTGGTGTAGTAAACGTCCACACTATCGTGGCTTGCTGCATTGAATGGGATTTTGGAACGATTGATGTAGACAGTTATAGAAGGGAGTAAAGGAGCGCATGTTAACGTAAACGTCCACACTATCGTGGCTTGCGGTGAATATGCGTGTCCCAAACAATCTTCTTAGATACTGAGTAATGGTTTACACTTAGGTACGCTTCTTAGTATTCTTCCCATCGAAGTAACGCTAATGATGATGTACGACCGAAGGAAATCTAATTGCTAAATCATTTGGATAGGTAAACGTCCACACTATCGTGGCTTGCCATATCTGATGGGATTTTAGATGCGATTAGTGGTTTAATGATATTATTTGAGGGAGATAATATCGGAGATTAAATCGATTGTTTGTTGTTATATGTGCTCATAGATTAGGATATGGCTTTGAACCCACTTTATGTGATACGTAAGGATTTTAAACTCATTGGTCCCTGAATGTAATGATTGGAATAGAGATCTAGACATTACCCAAACTGTTGAAGAGTACAAGTTTGTACTCAGTGAGCTTTGTCCTCCTGAGCCTACAAATGTCTTAACTGATGAGGAAAGGACTGATTTTGATATCATGTTCAAACTCAAGGAGATGTTTAGACATGGTGTAGAGGCTAGACAAGAGGCGATGAGGATACTCATAAAGGCCAGTCGATTCGAGGAAACGCTTAAACACGTTTCTAAGATGATGGACCTTTTGGACGAGTTGAGACGGAAATCGCAAGCTCTTGTAGCCAATGCCAAAGGTTTCGAACCTAAGGGCAAAATCGGGGGAAAGGAAAAGCAAGCAAAGAAACCCAGTGGTCCTAAGTTTCTTGGACCACGAGATGGGACGAGAAAGCCAAGAGGCAAGTGTTCTCGATGCAAACAGTCTGGGTACTGGAAGTCTGATTATCCTCTCAAAGAAAGTACGAAATTTTCTTTAGTCGTAAAACATAGTCAGTGGTATTATCTACCGGAACCTGGTGTGTAGATATTGAACCACTGACGGTATGTGCATTTTAAATGCAAGGGTTCCAGGAAACCCGACGACTTAGAAAAGAAAAAATCGTAGTCTACATGGGCAATGCTGTAGAGGAGGCAGCAGTTGCAGTGGAGGACATTATATAGGATTTCATTTTGAGTTATTGCTTTTATGTACCTTTCATATTAGAAAGAACTTTGTTCTGGATTTCTAATAAAAGGATATTTTATTTCTTTTAATCATTTGATGGTTATAAGAAGAAATAATGATATTATCTATTCTGGTACATTAGCTAGCAATATATAAATGATGAATCCTGAGTCCACCATGATGCAACGAACCGTAGTATGAAACTCGTTTTACTAATAAGAGATTTCTTTATCAATTATACTTGTGGATTCTTATGCTGAGTCATGTTTATTCAAATAAGAAGTTCAAGGGTCGAAAATTGATATTTTGATCAATTAAGTTGAAGGAGTGGACCTTCCGACCTAAAAATCTAATTTGGAAGATAATATGACTAAGCAATCCTTTATGGATATAAGATGTAAGATCCGGACAAGTATAAGAATTGATTGACTCTGATGTATGCAGACCTATGCCTACTCAGACAATAAGGTACGAGTACTTCATTTGATGATTACTCGAGAAATGGATTAGAATACATGATGTGCCACAAAAGCAAGTGTTTTGACAAGTCAATGGACACAAAGCTATTGTGGAGAACCATCAAGGTATATCCATTTGTAGCCTGCGATTTGATCGCGGAGGCAAGTGCCTGTCTGAGGAATACATGGCATACTGATCAGAGATTGGGATTTGATCCCAAATGACTACACCATACACTCTTGTGTAGAAATGGTGTGTCGGAAATAAGAAGTGGAACTCTTATAGAAATAGTAAAAGCATGAGTTATACGGAACTACCTGTGTTCTATGGATATGTCTGGAAACAACGGCGCATTCAAATGCGGTTGTAGAATATCCTAGAAGAACAAAAGATGTGTGTTCAATAGTACTATGAACCAGAAGGACGTTATAAGTTCTAAACGCCCGGTTCTTAGAGAAAGACTATATAATGAACCACAAGCCCAATGTGACGTAATACTTTGAAATGAGAGAGAAAGATTAAGACTTAGAACCAGCCGAACCGAGTAGCGGTACACCACCAACTGCACCTACTGTTATCACTGTTTATACACCGGAATGCCATTGTAGTGGGAGGTTGTGGGACAACCGAAGATATTCATATGACTAGGAGAGTCTTCGGACTCTGGACCTAGTATACATGAAATCAATCCCTAGATCTACATGAAGGCCGTACTAGATCTAAATGTGCCTTCTTGGAGAGCAATAAGGATTATTGCTAAGAGGCGAGATCATTTAGAGTACAAGCTTAGTTGATCCATTTATGGATTGAAACAAAGCATTGAGTTCGTGGTACTTGCAAATTGATGAGACAGTCCATTTTATGGATTCATCAAAAGCATAGACGAATCGTGTGTATGGGAAACGTGATGGAAACAAGGTGGTGTTTCTCGGAGGTTTTATGTAGATGACATTTTATCATTGGTAACAATGTAAAGATGTTGTCAGACATAAAATGATGGTTGTCTTAGAAAAATCGATATATGAGATGAAGAAGAAGTTAGAGCATGTTCTTAAGATCTAGGATCTCAAGAAAAGAACATTGTACTTCTCCTGGACATCTTACATATATATGATTATGGTTCGTTTTAACATGCAAGATTCCGAGAAAGGTTCGTTACCTTTCAGAAACGGAATGCATCTATCTAAGGATATGTGTTTTGGAACACAAAAGGAGATAGAAGCAATGAAAGCAGTTTCCTACACTTTGAGTGTGGAAAGCTTAATAAATGCAATGTTGAAAACAAGAACCCGATATCGGCTATGCGGTGAGCATAGTGGGAGGATATCAAGGTAATCCTGGAAAGGAATATTCGACTGCTGTAAAAGTACTTTCGAAGTACTATTCTAGACTACGAAGCAGACGAGTTTTTCCTTTGGATTACATTCTCTTAGATTTCTAATCGAATGAGGACCAGTGTAAGTCGATATCAGGCTATGTGTTTCACTATTGAAGGAGAAGGAGTTTTAACATGGAAGAGTGATAAGCACGATGCTTTTCGGACTCTGCCATGGGTAACCAAATAGCGGCCTCAGAGGCAGCGGAAGTTTTGGTATAACTCCGGGATAATCTCTGGGACTTAGATGTGATTCTAGATTTGCCAAAGGCTATGTAAATAGCGGTGCAATGGCAAATGGTAAGAAATCACTAGTCCATAAGTGTAAGATAACACATAGTGCAAGTACCACCTGATACGAGTCATCGTCAAGGGAGACGACGCTGTAGTCACCAAGATAACTTCAGAGCGGCAACCTAGATTGCTCATTCACATAGTACTTCTTGGAAGTACAACTTAAGCACGTGATGAGTATGGGAGTCGGGAGTTTGGAGGAAATGACTAGACCTTAGTACAAGTGGGAGATTGTTGGAATTGTGTACTTAATGTCTAGATTTAAGTAACGGAGACTCACGATCCATTGCCACTAATCTATTTAATTAAATAAACAATTATTTGCGTTTAATTATTTATAATTAAATATATGCAAATCATAGTCCTGGATTTTATACGTTGTAGTTAGTATGGTGCAAGCATGGGCGCACAGAAGATCATACTATCGGTTACTCGTATTTAATCGAACAGTTGCTCACGACCTAGATGGACACGGACCAATCCATCGGTATAGTCGTTGTGTGAGAGAGAAAATAATTTATCTTAATTATTTTATCACACTTGTACACTTGGTGTATTGAGCGGATCTGCTTGAGATTTATCGATTAGGATTGCCGGCGATAATCGATTTAAGTCTCAGTGTATTTTATTCTTAATCCCCGATACTATTGCGGGTGTGTATATTTAATATAAGTGACTTTGATTTACCAAAGGAATTAACCGATTTAATTATTGGGTTAATTACCGGTTAAGTTGGGTCACTGTATTTTATATATGACATGCCGTGAATACTTGACGGGAAAGTGTATCCCGGAAGGGTTGATAATATCCCCGAGATGAGTTCATAAGGAATTATTATGTAAACCCTGCAGGTGGATTTGTTCCGCATAATAATTAAGGTTGAATGGTACTAGTCTCGGATACAAGAGATGAATAAATTAATTAGCAATAAATTAATTTTATTCATGGATATTTATATCTTAAATACACGGAATAAATAATACTATCGGAGAAATATTATTTGATATAATATGGTTTAATATTGGGAGTGCAATTAATTTATATAGTGGAAAATAAATTAATTAATATTGATAAGAATTAATGGACTTGAGCATTGGGCTCAATTTAATCTTCAATATTAGAAGCCCAATATTCCACCTCCTTTTGATCCCCTACGTAGCCTATAAAAGCACTACATGGTCTTCTCTATTCTCATAACTTGAAGATCACAATTCTAGAGAGAGAAAGTAGAGAGGGAGATCCATGGAGTTCGGAAGATCGTCGCCCACCCGACGTTCGAGCTAGTGCAAGGAATACGTGGGAAGATCTCAAGGTCTTCAAATTGAGTTCTTCGTTTTTCCGAACAACGAGAACGAGGTAAATCGTAAAACCCTCTTTATGATTTTATCGTTTATTTATCGTGAGAATATCATGAACCAAGATCCAAGGACGAACCCCGGAAACGAGGAACGAGCCGAGCGGTGGTGGTCGAACCACCGGACCGCGGCAGCTCGTGGATCCCCGTGGGGATCGAACCACAAAACGCCCCGGCTGGACGCCGGGGACGTGCATGAGGAGCCCTCGGCCGAAGCCGAGGGGGCGATCGCTGCCCTAGGGCACGATCGCCGGGCGGGCGGCTGGCGCGCCCGCAGCGACTCACGGTTGAGTCGCCCCTCCACGGCGAGCAGCAAGTCGCCGGACTTGCTGCTGGGGGGCTGCCGGAACAGCCCCGATCGATCGCACCCCGCGATCGCTACATGCGATCGTGAGCCCTCCTCGCGGGGGTGCGGCTGGCCGTGCGCGCGTCTTCGGACGCGGCGTGCGTTCGGTCGTATCCCGGACCGCGTGATGTGCTCGCGTAGATTCCGGCGAAGGGTTTATTCGATTGAGTTGTCGGTTCCGCATTTAGACAATCCGGATATTCGAAGGATTTCGGTCGGAATTAATTAGATAATTTATTTATTTAAATTTATTAATTCCGGGATATCGATTTCCAACAAGTTATTATTTAATAAATAATTAATAATGTAATAATGGGTGGGTATGTACATTAATACCCCTCTCAGCTGCAGAATAAATGCACACTCGGGCGCGTGATTCTCAATCTCTCGGAATATTCTATAGAAGATTCCGATACAGGTGGTAAAGTGTAAAACCCGTATACATTGGGTTGCAAAGTGTAACGAAATTTCGGTTAGGTTGCAATGTGTAAAAAACCCTATACATGGAGTTGCAAAATGTAATAAACCCTATAAATAACCTGGAGATCTTGCTTGCACGTTGGTAGTCAAGTTCATTTCCTCGTGAATTTATGTGTTGAAGACAAGCTTTTCTGATGCACCATGGTCCCTGAGAGAGAAGATAGCTAATTTACAATCCATTTTCAACACCAAATAGTTGTCCTCATTCAATTTGATAGAGATCATCACCAAGAAAATCAGGGGATCCCTACGGCCATTCCCGTAGAGAATGCCGAAGGAAGCCTATCTTCTACGGCATGTCGGCATCCTCTACGGCATTTGGCCGTAAGATCTAAGCTCGTAGGGGGCTTCTTCCCTACGAGAAAATACACGTCGTAGGGGGTTTCTCTACGACCTTGTCGTAGGGGAGTCAGTAGGGGTTTTCATTTCACCGCCCCATTCTTCTCGTAGGGCCGACCGACGACGTTGTCGTAGGGGCGGGACGTAGCGGTGGCCCCTTCGGCCGGCGACGTAGCCGTAGGGAGACTCCAGAGGCGATTTCGTACTGCAAACGCCGTAGGGATCCTGAACCTGCTTTCTCCTACGGGCATAGCCGTAGGGGCCAATTGAGTAACATTTTCTACGGCTATGCCGCAGGGAATTTCTGATATTTTTGGCAAGATCAATTCGGTTTTTTATGTCGAGGGTTAATCAATGAATGAGTACCTGCACCATTGTTGGAAGAGATAAAAATTTAAATGGTAAGTTTTATAAAACACGTATCATATTTAACCTCCTAAATAAAAACACACCAAATTTATAAATTTTATAAAGGAAAAGTCCAATTTACCCTCCCCTTTTTCAAAACACAATAAAACAAATAAAAGAAAAAAAATTAAAATAAAAAAAAACATTAAAAAATCGGTCCCAATCAAATCCATTTTTCTCTCTCTCTCCGGTCCCCACACACAACAATTCTCCGCCGGCGATTTTCGAGAATTCCGGCAGCTATCATGTCGGAAAATGAGCACGATGACGAGCACGAAGCGGAGTACCAAGAAGAGCAACAATGGCCGCTCCAAACTCCGATAATGTGGCTCGTAAAACATTAAATTTTAATTTCATTGAAATTAAGTACTCTAAAAGACTTGTTTTAAAAGTCTTGTTTTGGACTTACATCTCCACAAAGTACTATTCCTCCACAAAGTACAATTCCAATCCTCTTGTTTCACAATAGTTTTTTATAAAGAAAAGAGAGGAGAAAATAAATATATTGTAATTGATATATTTACCTTAAAATACAACTTTATTAACATTTTTCAAAACCTAAATACCTAGAAAAGTTTGGTCAAATCTAAAACTTTTCTAGGATGAATGAAATATAAGCAAGAGATTGTATTTTAGATGCGGACAAAATAAATGCTTGAATAATAAATCTTTTATTTGACGTAAATATCAATTAAACTAAAATTTTGCCAATGTTTAATAAAATAGTGAGCGTAAACGTAAGGAAGATCAATTTAGTATGTCACTGCTTACATAAATATATTAATATTTTGGAAAAAAAATATCCCTTATATATTAAAAAAAAGTCTTGTTCTACAATTCTACTTAAAAGAATCATATATAGACCATTACTTATTTTTTGACTTTTAAACAAAAAAAAGGGTTTGAAAATGTATTTTTAAATTAAAAAGTAAAATTATTCTTAAAGTTTAAAAAATATGGAATAGTTGAATAAATGTGTGCATATTAAGTTCAGAAAAAAAGTGTATAATCAACCACTTAATTTACTATAAGTACATGAATCTGAAATCTAAGATACATTGATCGATCACTCAACTTAATTCTATCTTTCAAAATCAAAAACAAGATATGTGCCAAATAGAGAAAGACAACTTTGAGGTTAAGGTGGTGAATTCTGAGGTGGTGGCTGCGGCGCTGCCAATGCAAGCATGCTTGCTGCCGCTGTCGAACCTCGACTTTCTCCTGCCGCCGGTGGACGTCGGCGTTTTCTTTTGCTACGATAATCAGGAAACGTCGTCTTTTGAGCATATGGTGGCCATTCTGAAGAAGGCCCTGTCACAAACACTCGTTTCGTATTACGTGTTTGCTGGTGAGCTGGTGAAGAATGGGACCGGAGAGCAAGAGATTCTCTGCAACAATATCGGCGTCGATTTCCGTGAAGCCTTTGCTGATGTGGAGCTGAAGGATGTTGATTTGTATAACCCAGACAAAAGCGTTCAAGGCAAGCTTGTGCCTGCCAGGAAACGCCGACTTCTTGCCATTCAAGTGAGTTATCAATTCCTAGTATATACTCCCTCGTCTCATCTCTTTCAAAGAAGTTGCACTATTTAATTTGTAAATTACAACACAAGTTAGTTTTAAACAAATGGAGTAATATTTTCAATTGGTCAAAAAAGTTTTTCTAATAGTATATTCCCTCTCTAGAGCTGCAAATCCGGTCCGGTTCGACCCTGAACCGATCGGTTCGAAACCTGAACCAGAACCGAATAAACCTCCGGGTTAGGTTCAAGGCTGATCCGGTCCGGTTCTGAACCTGAACCGGCCGGTTCGGCCCGGATAATTTTTTATTTTTTATATATTAATAGATACTAATTAAAAATAAACTTATTTACAATATTCTTAAAAATTTTAATTTTTAAATTTAAATTTACAACATATTTGAATTTGAAATTTGAAAAAAAAGTAGACGTTATTTGATCTTATGGTTTAGATTCAATCAAATTTTAAAAACTAGCCGGCTAAGTAAATTAGGTAAGTAAAAATTATGTGGATTTTGATTTCTCAACCAGGATACGTAGGCACTTTAATTTGGTATGGAGAAATAAAAAATTTATTTTATTTTTCGATATTAAAATTAAACTCAAATCTAATTTTTATTTAAATTTTATTTTAAGAACTACATAAACTTTGATTCCTCAAGATACGTATGCACTTTATTTCGTTATCGAAAACTAAAAACAATAAAATTATTTTTTGATATTAAAATTAAATTAAAGTCCAATTTTTATTTAACTTTCATTTTTTCACATTATTTCTAAAAATAACTTAACTATATATTTATTTTTTTAAAACCCTTTTTAAAAAAGTTAATTCTCAAAAACCCTTTTAAAAACTAAAAAAAAAAAACCGGTTTCAAGGTTTGGGCCTGAACCGGTCGGTTCAGAACCTGAACCTGAACCGGGTTGAACCTGAACCTTGAACCTGTTTTCACCGGTTCGGATTCGGTTCATCAAAACTCTGAACCTGAACCTTATGAACCTGAACCGGATAGCTCGGAACCGGCCGGTTCGGCCCGAATGTGCAGCTCTATCCCTCTCAACCTAACTAATAGTTACATTTTTTTTTTGTATTTTGTAAAAGAAGTGTGAATATTAGTCTGAGTAGATAGAGTATGTTTCTAAAATAATTTTTGGTAGAGTATATTTTTAAATTATTTATTGGACTATGAGATTTTTTATTACTCTTACTTTTAATGATATATATAAGGTGACACAACTTAAGCTCGGCGGGTTAGTGGTGGGTTGCACATTCTCTCATCAGGTGGCGGACGCCTACTCCGCCAATATGTTTCTCGTTTCCTGGTCGGAGATGGCGCGGAATTCGATGCCGCCATCCCGGCCGCCATCCTTGTTGCGGTCGTTCCTCCTCCACAGAAGCCCCGGGCGCTACGACCTCTCAATGGATAACATGTACGTTACGATTTCTTCTTTACCTCCGCCGGATGAAGATCATCCACAAAACGACGAAGACGAATCGGCGCTGAGCCGGATATACTACATCAAGGCTGACCAAATTAACGACCTCCAATCCCTAGCCAATGTCAACGGGGATACTACGAAGAGTAAACGAACGAAGCTGGAAGCATTTTGCGCATATCTCTGGAAAACGATTCTCGCCGGAGCATCTTCGGGGGGCGGAGATAGTCTTTGTCGGCTGGGGATTGTGGTCGACGGGAGGAGCAGGTTGATCGACGGGGAAGGTGAAAAGGAAGCGAATCTGATCTCTTCGTATTTCGGCAATGTTTTGTCAATCCCATTTGGGGAAAAGAAAATTAGGGATTTGAAACAGAATTCCTTAAATTGGGTGGCGAATGAGGTGCACGAGTTTCTGCACACTGCCCTAACGAAGGAGCATTTCCTCGGGCTGATTGATTGGGTCGAGGAGCACCGGCCCGAGCCCGCCCAATCTAGGATTTACGCAAGCACGGCGACAGAGGAGGAGCCGGCGGTGGTTGTATCCTCCGGTCAGCAATTTCCGATTAGGAAGATTGATTTCGGATGGGGATTGCCGGTGTTGGGTTCGTATCATTTTCCGTGGGGAGGGAAGTCGGGATATGTAATGCCGATGCCGAGTCCAAAGGGGAATGGGGATTGGATTGTGTACATGCATTTGCTCAAAGGGCAGTTGGAGTTGATAGAGAGCAAAGCTGCTCATGTGTTCAATCCTCTTACTTCTCATTATCTTTTTAATTGAAATGTGTGTTTCATTTGGATTGGAATGTGAATGTGAATGCTGATGTGCTGGTTCGTTTGAATTGAAATTTGTTATCTTGTGGGTCCAATTTGAAATTATTGTATAAATATCAAAACTTCAAAATAATTATTGCATAAACTTCAAAACTTCAAAAAACTAGACATTCACCTGATTGTTGGACCTTGGATCCTCGATCGAGTAGGATATCAATCAAGAGACGTGTTTGAGTAAGAGATACATGTAAGAGAGAGTCAAGATGTCGATCTCACCTCAGGACAAAATTTATAATATTTAATTAAAAATTTATTCTATTTGAAGTTTGTACTCACGTGTCAGGGAATTACACTCACATCACCACAGATCTTATTAATTTGTTGAGCGTGTTTTTCTTAGCGCGGAGATTAATTTGAGCTAAAAAAGAGCACTAAACAATAAATGGAAAAAAAACACTACAGTAGTAGAGAAAAAGTTACGACAATGACAAGTGATTGGTGAATATGTGCGGCTTCAATTCAACATTTGAAATTTGAGCTAAAAACGAGCACTCAACAATAAATGAACAAGAAAGAATGTTTGTTTGTTATCTATTACTAATGGTTTCATAAAAGCTAATGGTTTCATTCCGTCCAAGATTTATTAACAGCCATAAGAGCATCTCCAATGCAGCCCATTTGGGTGCATTGGGTCAAGTAAATGGAATTGGGCACTCAAAATTCATTTTCTTTGCATTGGAGCAAATATGAAAATAGTGGGCATGTTCACTGTCTTGGCCATGCCCATTTCTGACATGTGAGCCATAATTATTTTTTTTCCCACTTTTTGTATATTGTAATAATATTATTTAATTAATATAATTGGAATTTAAAAGTTAAAAAGTGGGCTTTTGCATTGGAGTGAATTGCCCATTTTTTTCATTTGCCCACTTTTTTCATTTGCCCACTTAATATGATGTGGCAATAAATGGACCCACAAAAAGTAAAAAAGAGGTTTCGTGCATTGAAGATGCTCTAAAACCCTAAACCCTAGCTAATTAATAGCTGGGGACGATTAAGATTAAGCTACATAGGTAGGCACAAACAGACAAAATACATAAATGAACTGGATAAATAAGCTGCTGCCATTAAAGTGTAATCATGGTTTAGGGTTAACTAACTATAGCTAGATCTCCAACATCGTTGTTTGTCCAGCTAGCTTATACGGATTCAATTCCATCCATCCATTCTATTCTATGGTTTGAGAGCACAAATGCTATATGCACATTACCGGTTTTTGATTTGACTTCTACCTTTCCATTTTATTTTTTATTTTTTTTATTATATAATTAAAAACACGTTTTTCAATAAAATTAATTAAAATTCATTTTTACGAAATGTAAATATTTTTACATTTTCGAAATCTACAAAATACGCATGTAATATTAATATCAATTTTAAATATCAATTAATTCATTCGTTTCTACTTATTCGTATACTCGATTAAATTTGTCTCGAATTTCAAAAAATACTTCATTTTTAATTTTTTAAAACTGCGGAATAAATATAAATAAATACGACGAGACTTTTAAAGTATAAAATTGCGATAGAAAATCATAAAAATATTGAAATACCTTTTTATAAAATTGCGATCGAAAAAATACACGTTTTTGGAAAATGCTCATCGTAATTGTTTATATTTATTGTGCAATTTTCCGAAACAAAAAACGTTTTATGTTTTGAAATTTGTCACAAATTTAATTGCATGTACGAGTAAGTATAAACGCAAAACTTAATTGATATTTAAAATTAATTTTTATACTTACGTGCGCAATTTTAAAAATATAAAAATATTTAAGTTTCGTAAAAACGATTTTTAATTAATATTTTCGGAAAAAATATCCTTTTTTTTATCGCAATTTTGTAAAAAAGTGTTTCAATGTCTTTATGATTTTCTATCGCAATTTTATACTTTAAAAGTCTCGTCGTATTTGTTTATATTTATTCCGTAATTTTCAGAAACTAAAAACGAATTATTTTTTTATGATTGGAGACGAATTTAATTGCGTGTACGAATAAGTAGAAACGTATGAATTAATTGATATTTAAAATTAATATTTATATTATTTGCGTATTTTATAGATTTCGAAAATATAAAAATATTTACATTTCGTAAAAATAAATTTTAATTAATTTTATTGAAAAACGTGTTTTTAATTATATAATTAAAAAAATAAAAAAAAATTAGAAAGTTAGATGTCAAATCACTCTGTTAGTGTGCATATAGCATAAGTCTTTGAGAGTTGTATATATATAATCACATAATTCATGCTGCTAGACGCTTTATAGTAGTATGTGATAACTAATGAAGCTTTATCCTTTTCCATTTTGCTGAGAATAGCAAGTGTATCAATTTAATTTGTTAGGCATATGTTTTGATTTAATTTAGGATAGAATGTAACACGTTACTCCATTAAAGCTTTTGTTATGATTTTTACAATGCTCTGATACTATTTATTGCGACATTGAAACTAAATCGCTCACGGCTCTCGATATATATATATATATATATATATATATATATATATATATATATATATATATATATATATATATATGAGATACAGAACGAAAAGATAAACGAAAAAGAACGAACACACAAATTTACGTGGAAACCTAAAACATGAGAAAAAACCACAAGAAGAAAGAGAAATCAACTATATCGTTGAGCCTTACAATAATTTATTCTATGCACTCTATGATTTTCGTCTACGGAAGAACTTCAATTTATAGGTATATAAACTTAACAAATTGCAAATAATTAGAATTAAGAATAAATCTTTTTCCTAATATAAATCTAAATCCTTTAAGAAATACTCACTCGTCTCACACCAATTGTTTCCCCAATTGTACTATTTATCATGTGTGTTGTAAGATCGGACGATGTATAGTATGATGATATCAAGAATACCGAAGAAAGAAATCAACGAAAAATAGAGAAGACAAAGAATTTACGTGGAAACCCAACTGGGAAAAACCACGGGAGGAATGACGAACAATTCACTATAATATTGCTTCACGATTACAAGGATGATATACGCTCTAAACCCTCAAATCTCACGCAATAGTTATAGAATTATAATATGTTGTTTATGCCCATGGAGTAGCTCTCTTTATATAGGGGAGAGACCTAATTAATGTATGGAAACATTAATTCTCGCCCATAGCATGCCTTGTAGGAGAAGGAAACCAAAACGGACCAAAAATAGAATTTTCCATAATTCTCACGCCTGGGCCAAAATGGCGACCGCCGTTTCCAACTGGCGGTCGCAGGACAGATTCGGCGGTCGCCGAATCCATTTCGGCGGTCGCCGAAACCCCCGATTTTTGGCAGCCCCGACTTCGTCATTCGATGACCTTTTCGGCGGGCGTCGGTCTTCTTCGGCGGTCGCTGGACAGAAACGGCGGGCGCCGTTTTCCTCTGGCGGGCGCCGAATCCTCCAGCGTCGTTTCTCTTCTCGGTTTCGTGGCAAACTCAACAAATCTCCACCTTGGCACTAAACCGCGAACTTCCTTCGCCATCCGTCTTCCTCCAAAAAGCCCCTAAGGGCTTAATCTCTCGATCGAAGTCCAACCAAGGTAGAGCAAAGCTCAAACTTGGTTGCGGGTAAACTCTTCGTCAACATGTCCGCCGGATTGTCCTGAGTACTAATCTTAATCACCTTAATATCGCCTCGAGCGATCACCTCACGGACAAAGTGATAACGAATATCAATGTGCTTCGTTCTCTCATGGAACACTTGATCTTTTGTGAGACAAATAGCACTTTGACTATCACAAAAGATGGACGTCGTCTTTGAACCCTTCGAGAGTTCTCGAAACCAACCTCTCAACCACAACGCCTCCTTGCAAGCCTCGGTGACCGCCATATACTCCGCCTCGGTAGTAGATAAGGCCACCGTACTTTGCAAAATAGCTTTCCAACTTATGGCACACCCACCAATGGTAAAAACATACCCGGTAAGAGATCTTCTTTTATCTAGATCACCGCCATAGTCGGAATCCACGAACCCTCGAACATCTTCTTGATTCCTCCCGAACACTAGTTTCTTGTTAGACGTACCTCTCAAGTAGCGCAACACCCACTGCACCGCCTTCCAATGCTCTCTTCCCGGATTCGCCATATACCGACTCACGGCACTCACGGCGTGGGCCAAATCCGGACGCGTACACACCATTGCGTACATCAAAGACCCAACGGCATTGGAATAAGGGACTCGAGCCATATCCTCGATGTCCTTCTCCGTAGTCGGAGAGTAAGCAGAGGTAAGTCTAAATTGTGTTCCAAGGGGAGTACTTACCGGGTTTGCATTCTCAAGGTTGAACCGACGTAGCACCTTCTCTATATACCCCTTTTGGCCAAGATACAACTTGCCTTCTCTTCGATCTCTCGTGATTTCCATTCCTAGGATCTTCTTTGCCGCACCAAGATCCTTCATCTCGAACTCCTTACTAAGTTGTGCCTTGACTCTCTCCACCTCCGACTTATCCTTAGCCGCTATCAACATATCGTCGACGTAGAGGAGAAGATATACTAAAGACCCATCACGGCCTTTCCGGAAATACACACAACTATCATAGGAGCTCCTTCGGAAACCATTCTTGATCATAAACGTATCGAAACGTTTGTACCATTGTCTAGGAGACTGTTTCAAACCATATAAGGACTTCTTGAGAAAACACACCTTGTTCTCTTGGTTTGAACCCTCGAACCCCTCGGGTTGGACCATGTAGATATCTTCATCGAGCTCCCCATGTAGAAAGGCCGTCTTCACATCCATTTGTTCAAGCTCCAAATCATGCATTGCCACAATGCCTAGAATTGCTCGAATCGAGCTATGCTTGACCACCGGTGAAAACACAACATTAAAGTCTACTCCGGGAATTTGACTAAAACCTTTAGCCACCAATCTCGCCTTATATCTCTCGTCCTCAACCCCAGGGATGCCCTCCTTCTTCTTGAAGATCCATTTGCACTTGATGGCTTTCTTGCCTTTAGGGAGATCAACCAACTCCCAAGTGCCATTCTTATGAAGAGACTCCATCTCTTCTTGCATAGCCAAGACCCACTTACTTGAGTCATCACACGCAACCGCCTCGGCATACGAGGAAGGCTCCTCATATGAATCAACTTCATCGGCTACGTTTAGAGCATAGGCCACTAACTCATAATCGGCTAACCTTTTAGGTGGTCGACTCTCACGCCTTGGCCTATCTCGTGCTATGCATTGCGGCTCTTTTGGATCTTTCGGAGTAGTCGAACTACTCGTCTCATCGTTCGAGGAACTTGACCCATCATCTCCCTCTTGCACCCTGTCCGGCTCCACCTCAATAGGAGTACTTGGAACCTCGAGATTCCCTTTAGACGACCGATCACCCATCATAGAAGCCTCATCGAAGACTACATCACGGCTTAGTATGATCTTTCTCGTCTCTGGACACCAAAGCTTGTATCCTTTAACTCCTTCCTTAAAGCCAACGAATATGCACTTCTTAGATCGTGCACTCAATTTCCCGTCGTTGACATGCATGTAGGCCGGACATCCAAACACCCTTAAGTCCTCATAATTCGCCACTTGAATCCGGGCTCAGACACCAGATTGTTGAAATATGACTCGAATCCGTAGGAATTTTGTTTCCTTATTTAGGAAAATTAGAATTATATTGAACATAATATAATTCTATTCCTTATGGATTTAGGAGTCATATATTAGGAAAATGGTTTATTCCTATTCCTATTGGTTACCTAATTTATGGGTTTTCTACACCTATAAATAGGGATCTCCATAGACACAATCATGTGTGAAAAACACCAAGAGAGACACCATGTGATAATATTGTGTGAGATTAGAGGGTTTTAGAGTGTATATCAATCCTTGTAATCATCGGCAATATTATAGTGAAAGTTCTCGTCGTTCCTCCCGTGGTTTTTCCCGATTTGGGTTTCCACGTAAATTCTTTGTCTTCTCTATTTTTCGTTGATTTCTTTCTTCGGTATTCTTGATATCATCATACTATACATCGTCCGATCTTACAACAAGTGGTATCAGAGCTAAGGTTTCGATGACGAGCGTGAAGTACGATCTACCGATGTAAGATCTCAACATGGGATTTCCTCTTTATCATCACGACATGGAGGAGTCCGTGAGGATTGAGCTCGATCGGAAGGTAATTACAATTGACCTTCATCTATCGAACTCCATGACCGAGGAAACCATAGAGACAAGGTCCGCAAAGGAGTTGTGGGAATTATTGGAAGAGTTGTGGCAACTTTTCAGATAATATCCTATATAGCCGTGTTATTGGCGCTATTTGCGGGGAAGAACGTGAAGAGAATTGGTGTGGGTGTCTCCAATGTGACATCGTGTGATGGACTTAATGTCCAAAAGAAGTACCGTGATAAAGGGAGCGACTCGGGGAATTCGAAGTCGCGACACGGGAATAAGGTATGTCACTATAGCTCGGCAAACGAAGTAACCGGAGTTATGTTTAGCTACACCTGTGAAGGTGGAGTTTTTGAGGCTACCAAAGCGGCTTTGGTAGTGTTGGGAGGAGACGAAAAAGGATATGCGACCTTATGTCCTCCATGAAGGCGCGGTGAAGGAAGTAACCGGGGCCGAAACCCGACTCTTGGTAGAAGAGTCTATCCGGCATAGAGGCATGCAAACGAAGGCCGGAGTGACCAAGCTTAAAGATGAAGCGGTGAACGAAGTAACCGTGGGACAAACTAGGCTCTCGGATGAAGAGTCTACGCGACTAGACCATGTGCGGCTTGGGCATGTGAGGAAAGTCGATTTGAAGGATCGAGTGTTTCTCGATCTATGGAGTGTTTCTAAACTCGGTGAGCCATGTGCGCTTGGAAAGCGGTCGAGAGGGTATATCTCGAATTGGGCTCACACCTCGAAGAAGACACTCAGGTATGTACGTTCCGATTCATGGGGACCTTTGAAGGTCCAATCTTCTAGGAACTAGGCCCGTTGGGGCGTTTGGAGGAAGACGAGGGACGAGACTATGGAGTGCGATGTGATTTCGCATGGGCGATGTGATTTCGCTTTATGATTTAGATGTGCGATGAGATTTCGCATGCGCGATGGGATTTCGCGGCTTGGTATGTGATGTGATTTCACATGTGCGATGGGATTTTGCGGTTTCTCGTCAAGGTGGAGATTGTTGAAATATGACTCGAATCCGTAGGAATTTTGTTTCCTTATTTAGGAAAATTAGAATTATATTGAACATAATATAATTCTATTCCTTATGGATTTAGGAGTCATATATTAGGAAAAGGGTTTATTCCTATTCCTATTGGTTACCTAATTTATGGGTTTTCTACACCTATAAATAGGGATCTCCATAGACACAATCATGTGTGAAAAACACCAAGAGAGACACCATGTGATAATATTGTGTGAGATTAGAGGGTTTTAGAGTGTATATCAATCCTTGTAATCATCGGCAATATTATAGTGAAAGTTCTCGTCGTTCCTCCCGTGGTTTTTCCCGATTTGGGTTTCCACGTAAATTCCTTGTCTTCTTTTCTTGTCTCCTTCTTTATTTATTGTTGAGTTATATTCGGGGTTCTGCATATTGTTCGTACTATACATCGTCGTTCTACAACAATGTGTATTGAACGTACAAAAAAAATCAATGTTGACTTGTGATACATATGAGTATGATTATATTCTCAATATAATTATAATTTCCTAAATAACTAATAAAGAAGGGATCATATGGACCCCAATTAATACTATGGTAATGCTATATGGACAGATTCTATCATGTGTATTGGACGTACAAAAAAAATCAATGTTGACTTGTGATACATATGAGTATGATTATATTCTCAATATAATTATAATTTCCTAAATAACTAATAAAGAAGGGATCATATGGACCCCAATTAATACTATGGTAATGCTATATGGACAGATTCTCCATATGTGGGCAGAATTGTTCAATTTTTTTATATAGTTATAAATATGATAAATTTAATTAATATATTAAAATGAAATTTTATCTTTTACTATTATATATTATAATATATACATATATATTCTATTTTATTATTTTTTTTAATATAAATGTAAAAATATGCATTATCTTTAATTAAAAATTTTATTTTTGTTTTCTTTACAATATATATTTCATATATTATAACTAATAGTAATAAATGTCAAAAAATAATTAAAATATTATTATATTTATAAAAAAAATAAAAAATAAAGTGTTTCTGCCCATGCCATATTCTGACCATGTAGCAGCTCTCTTAGGCCAACTCAATGGTTTCCCTAAAATGGTAAGGGTCATTTTTTATTTTGCCAGAAAATGGCAGGTGCCAATTGCCATTTGTTAAATATTACCCCAATAGTTTAAATATAGCAAAAGCCATTTTATTAAATTAAATAATAATATATTATTTTTTGGTATATCATCCTATGAACCATTATTTTAAAAAATATATATTGTTGAATTTTGATTGGTTGAGGTGGTGGTTGTGATGACATAGCACAAATGGCAAGGACTATTTTGCCATGTATATTTGCCCAATATACATAGAAATTTGGCAATTGCCATTTTTTGGCAAATGCCATTTCAACTATTTGAATTGATTTTTTTAGTTTTTTGTCAAAAAATGGCAATAACTTTTGCCATTTCACAACTATTGGGGTTGCTCTTAATACTAATTGCGCCCGAAACCGCGTAAATCCGTCCCCAATGCACACACGTCCGCTGCACACACGTGAATTGCATGATGATGTCATCAAATGACATCATCCCCACTAACTTAATTATCCACGGCATACAATTAATTCACATGGGTGCATTATTTCACGCGCGTCGTTCTAGTCCCGTTTTTATTTCAATTCGAATCACACTTTTAACAACTTTGGTTCTAAAGGAGATGGAAGCAAGAAAATAACTTGATGGACAGTACTGACCCAAAATGTCATAAAATGAGATTTCTTGAGGATTATTGGAGATTAAATGTCAAGTTATCCAATTTTTCTAACCATTTGAATTTTTAGATGAAACGCATTCTTACAAAGATAAAATTAGAAAGTGATAAGAAATAAACTATTTGCTTCAGAAAATATTTTATTGATAGCTAGAGTATATATAATACAATAAGAGCGTAAAAAAAGGAAATGATAAGCAACAAAATAATAGACGATATACATAGATCACGAAATAGCATTAACACAAAGCCCGGCAATATGCATGGGGCTTGATGCGCGGTGAAGACTATAAAGTTAAGACTAATTAATTAATTTAGAACTCTGAAAAATTTCAATTTAAATCAACTTAAATCGAAGTAGCTCAACATTTTGAGTGGATATATTATATCTGTAGGAAAGTAGGAGTATATTGTATGTGTTAGAAACTAATTAATTAAAAGAACTCTGAAAAAAATCAATTTGAATCAACTTAAATTGAAGTAGCTCAACATTTTGAGTGGATATATCATATCTGTAGGACAATAGGAGTATATTGTATGTGTTAGAAATCGTTTCACTTAAAAAAGCTCGAACGTTAGAGAAGTTTGGTAACTTCAGATGCACTTGTAGGTCGATTCAACCTCAGGGGAAATTTCAACATGTGGATAATTAATTCGGGTGGAGTCGCTCATGGCAGGAGTCGAACTCAGGACCTGTCACAAGGCTATGCTCTGATACCATGTTAGAAACTGTTTCACCTAAAAGCTCGAACTGTTAGAGAAGTTGGGTAACTATACATTTATAGTGAGTCGAATATATTTTTCAATAGTATGGAAATCGAGTGAATGGACCAAAATGAAAGAAGTACTACTGTACTTTAAAATTACTATTGCATTATTCTTATTTGATGTAGTAGCTAGCGTTTTTCAATGTTAGTTGCAGTGTTGCACAAAGTTTTGGGTTTGATCTTTGTTTCAAGTATTAATTTTAATTTAAAGTTTTATATTTTGAGGTAATTGGCAGATTGGATTGTTCAACCATCAACTATATTTTTTATATTTTGTCTTTAAACAAATACATATTTTTTCACCTACTACATATTAACAATGTATACACCCATGCACAATTAACACTCCCTCTCTCGAAAGAGTTTATATGGGTGCCCATGTTTTTTTATCTATAAAAGTAGTGCAAGTTCCACCACTCACATATTCTTCATTCATAATCCAATTTAAACCAAGTCAAAAAAAGAAAAAAAAAAAAGGAAAATATGCACATGATGAAAAGAGAGTTTGAGGTGAAGGTGGTGAAATCGGAGGTGGTGGCGGCCGCCCTGCCGGTGCAAGACCACTGGCTGCCGCTGTCGAACCTCGACTTACTCCTTCCCCCTGTGGATGTTGGCGTTTTCTTTTGCTACGACGATATTAATCATAATGAGAATATGTGTTTTGGGCATATGGTTGGCGTTCTAAAGCAGGCCCTTACGCAAACTCTCGTTTCTTACTATGCGTTTGCGGGGGAGCTGGTGAAGAACGGGGCAGGGGAGCCGGAGCTCCTCTGCAACAACAGGGGCGTTGATTTCCGAGAAGCCGTTGCTGATGTTGATTTAAAGGATATCGATTTTCATAACCCGGATCAAAGTGTTGAAGGCAAGCTCGTGCCGCCTAGGAACCGTGGTGTTCTTGTTGTACAAGTGAGTATTCAATTTTCCGTACATCCAAAACTTTTAATTTTATTTTCATATAAAAATTGCTACTTTTTTTTTAACTTATACTTGTGGATATACTTGTACGGCTGTTACTTTAGTACATGTTCTTTTAAATTTAATTTTACTTTATTCAATTCACTTCATATCAGATTTTTTAAATTCTTTTTAAAATAAATTAAAATATAATAAATAAACAAATAATTTTATTCAATAATTTTAACTATACAATCTAGTTAATTTCATAATATTATTATTATTTTTTAAAAAATATTAAATAATTTGTTAAAATTATTATTACTTTAATAAAAAAATTAATTTAGTTTAAGTTCAGTTAAATTCAGATCAAATTGTTTCAGTTCTCCAGTTCAGTCGGTTTCAGTTCAAAATTGTATTTAACTCGAGTTTGGATACCGAAAACTTGGATCAACCAATTTTTTAAAAATTAATTAATAATATTGTACAGTACTACATTTTTTTACCAATATTATTTAAAATTTTATATTTCATAATTTTTTTTAACAAAAAAAATATTAAAAATCATTTTTTTAAATTAAAATTTTAGACTCAGAAAAGACCAAAAACTCTTGGTAAACTGTCGGGCTCATCTCAAGCAAGCTGGACCTTCATTCGAATTGAAAAACTCGAATTTTAGGTCTGAGTCTTGAAAAAAAAATTAAAATGTTTTTACTATTTATTTTTTAATTAAAAATAAAAAAATAAAAAATTAACAATTATTTTTTTGTTCTAAATAAAGATTATTGATTTTCAAGAGAATTTATCATTGGCAATATGCCAATATTTTATCTTATGACAGGTTACACAACTTAACCGCGGAGGATTAGTGGTGGCGTGCACGTTCGCTCATCAGGTGGCGGACGCTTACTCCGCCAATATGTTTCTCATTTCCTGGGCGGAGATGGCGCAATCCAAGCCCACTTCTCGGCCACCGTCCTTCCGCCGCTCGCGCCTCCTCCCCAGGCGCCCCGGAAGCTACGACCTCTCAGTGGACGACATGTACGTTACGATTTCCTCTTTACCATCTCCGCCGGAAGATCATCCACAAAACGACGACGCTCAGTCGGCACTGAGCCGCATATACTACATCAAAGCCGACCGGCTTAACGAGCTCCAATCCCTAGTCAACGGAGATACGAGCAAACGAACGAAGCTAGAAGCATTTTGCGCATATCTCTGGAAAACGATTCTCGCCGGGGGAATTTCCGGTGGAGATAGTCTTTGTCGGCTTGGGATTGTGGTCGATGGACGGAGCAGGTTGATCGACGGCGAAGATGAAAAGGAAGCGAATCTGATCTCTTCGTATTTCGGCAATGTTTTGTCAATCCCATTTGGGGAAAAGAAAATTAGGGATTTGAAACAGAATTCCTTAAATTGGGTGGCGAATGAGGTGCACGAGTTTCTGCACACTGCCCTAACGAAGGAGCATTTCCTCGGGCTGATTGATTGGGTCGAGGAGCACCGGCCCGAGCCCGCCCAATCTAGGATTTACGCAAGCACGGCGACAGAGGAGGAGCCGGCGGTGGTTGTATCCTCCGGTCAGCAATTTCCGATTAGGAAGATTGATTTCGGATGGGGATTGCCGGTGTTGGGTTCGTATCATTTTCCGTGGGGAGGGAAGTCAGGATATGTAATGCCGATGCCGAGTCCAAAGGGGAATGGGGATTGGATTGTGTACATGCATTTGCTCAAAGGGCAGTTGGAGTTGATAGAGAGCAAAGCTGCTCATGTGTTCAATCCTCTTACTTCTCATTATCTTTTTACCTCCTCAGCTTGATTCTGTTTCGGGCTTTTAGTGTTGAAATGTAATCCATATACTTGTAATGTACTCCTGTAATTTAGTTTACGTTTACTGAAATCATCGATTTGTACAATCTTTATCATCTGCCTTCAACCACAGACAGCGAAACATAATTTAAAGAGGAACTTTGCTGTTTGCTCCGTTGAGAAGAACCCGAGCCCGTATCATAATGGGTGATGTTTAAAGCAAAGGCCGATTGCTTGGGATTAGGCAGCTCTATAATCTCACTCCTTAACATAGACAACACAGACGAAGTAGACGGCCTATCTTGAGGCAGCTCTTGGACACACAGTAATCCGATGTGTATGCACCTCATCACCTCCGCCCGGTGAATTGGACTAGATATCCTCCCGTCGATAACACCATCAACATTCTTTTCCTTCCACATTTTCCAGACCTGAATTGTGTTAGAGAACTCATTAGATGATATACTGTACATGTTTATGACAAATGTAATAATGTTAGACGAATGTTTTAATATATATGCATCGTTCGTTGTTTATGAGTGACTTACGTGCCCCAGCAGGTTAAATGACCCTTCCTGATTGTAGAAGCTCGTATTCTTTCTCCCACAAACAATCTCTAGCATCAAAACTCCAAAGCTAAAAACATCCGATTTTTCAGAAAATCGTCCTTCTATTGCGTACTCAGGTGCCATGTATCCACTGGATCAAGAGAATCACGTAAATGTAAATGAAAACATTTTCAGAAGAAGGGCAAAAAGGCATTTTTGTAATCACCGGAGTATTACTTACTATGTCCCTACGACTCTTAGTGTGTCGATGTGGTCTTGCTTGCCGCCAAGTATTCTAGCCATACCAAAGTCGGAAATCTTTGGGCTCCAAACGTTGTCCAATAGTATGTTACTCGGCTTCAGATCTCTGTGGATTATCTTTAATCTAGAATCCCTGTGTAAATAAAGGAGGCCTCGACAGATACCTTTGATGATGTCGAGACGTTTTCCCCAGTCTAGGATCTCCTGTGATTTGTCTAGAAAAGAAAAAGAAAAAAACACAATATAATGTAAGCCTCGACTACATGGATCAACTGAGTAGAGGTTGAGTTGACTGACCGAAGAGAAAAACGTCCAAACTTTTATTAGGCAAGTACTCATATACCAACATTTTCTCATTATTGTCAACACTGCACCCCAATAGCCGAACGAGATTTCTGTGTTGGAGTTTAGAGATGAGCAGCACTTCATTCATAAATTCTTTCATCCCTTGGCCAGACGCTTTGGAAAGTCGTTTAACCGCAATTTCTTTTCCGTTTTCAAGTACTCCCTGTAATATTTAGTTGTCATCGCAGCTAGCACAACATATACAAACATATGCAGAGGATAATAAGATAATGACCTTGTAAACAGGGCCGAAACCACCCTTCCCAAGCTTGTTCCCATCGGAGAAATCGTTTGTCGCCTTCGCGAGTACCTCAAATTCAAACAGCGGCAACTCCTCAAAATTAATCTTATTCAACGTGTCTTGAAGATTGGGATCGACCGACTCTGAAGTGCCTTGGTTCCCTAGATTAATCTCCTGCACACCTCGTTTCTTAGCCATCAGTTTCCACAAAACATAGGCGCAACATAACATCGCAACGAAGCCAATAATCGAAGCCGGAATGACTACAATCTTGTTCAAGCCTTTCCTACTATCTACAAAATAACCAACACAACAATAAAATCATGTTAGATATAGAAGTCATGTTTTTGTAGTAAATATAATTAAACATATATACCTGCAGCAGCCACACGAATATACGCCTGTAAACCGGAGCCCCCTGGAACTCTCTGAATGCGAACCAAAGTTCCGCTCCAGAACATACAGCCGGCGCCCATATTATAGCCATAGGCGATGCACGTGCAGTTATTCAAGCATCGGCCTTGGCACTCGGCTTGCGGGCCCACCCACGAGTACGTGTAGTTGAGGAGGAATCTAATCATCTGGAGCTCTACAAACATGTCTTCTCTACTACTGCTTCCATTCGTCTCGCAGCTCAGAGGGATTTCTCGGGCACAGCCGCCGGTCCAGTTTCCGGCAGCCCATTCGGCCGGAGTATTCGGTCGGAAACCAGGCAAGCAAGCGCACACCGGAGAATCTTGCGGATCACAGCTGGCGAAAGATCCGCATGATCTGTCGCAAATATTGGTGGTGTTGTCTGTTTGTGCTCTGCAAAAATATGGTGGATAGAGGATGATGGCAGCTGTTATCATAAGGAAAGAAGAGTGATAATAATAATAATTATTATTATTAATAGCTCTGATCATGATCATAAATTGGTAAATAATTATTGTGGGTTTTTTCTTTCAATTTTTGGATGTGTAATGCTCCACAATCTGAATGCTCTTAGACTCTTAGTACCAAAATGGAGAAAACAGTATACCAAATTGACTGATTTTGTCTAGACGCGTCGACTAGCTAACTCCGTTTGAAAGTGTCAACAATGTCATTTGGAATCTATATATGATTTGTCTTTTGACATAAACATTAAAGCAAAGAAACTGTGTGGTGCCACGTGTGGGACCACACATTGAGCACCATAACCGTTTCGACTCTTCACATATACTCCCTCCCACCCAAAGCAATAGTCACATGTGGTCAACGTTGACTTTTTTTGTCCGTTCAATACATATGATAAATAGTGTACAAAAATTATGAAAAAAATACCAAAATAAAATATAATAGTTATATTTTATTTTGGTATTTTTTTCATAATTTTTGTACACTATTTATCATATGTATTGAACGGACGAAAAAAGTCAACGTTGACCACATGTGACTATTGCTTTGGGTGGGAGGGAGTAAAATTGATCGACGTTTGATTTGTCATCGAGTTTGTGATTTGTTAGTATGTTGATTATGAAATTGTGTACTTTGTACTTGATTCTACCTAGAACTAGATTGTAAAGGGTAGAATATAAAGACTTAACACAATTTGGAGATTCTAAAAGAAAACTCTTTTGTATATCTTGTAAAGGGTGGAACCACTTACAAACACATCTACAAAATTTTAGCGAATCTTGTAGAAAGGTCAACACGACCAAAAAGGCAAAAACTAAGTCTATGTAGAACTAATCTAGCGACTCGTACAACCAAGACTAAACTGAGGATAGAACTGGAGCTTTCTAGCGAAGTCTCTCGGTCTACAAATTCTCTCTCTAGAAAATGTCAAATCAATGCGTGAATAGTGAATTCCAACTACCGACTATTTATAGGCTTCATAAATTAGGGTTTCCGGAATTCACGCTTAATGGGCCGAGCCCAAAGCATCTTCATGGAATATTCGAGATTCCAGTTTTCCGTACTTAACGAACCCAGCTCTACGCACTCTCACACTAGCGTGACTTCGTGCTTCAAGCTTGTAGCAGGCATAACAGGTATACTTAGTATTTTTCTCTTGAACTAGAATCCTTCTAGCGAAGTCTTCTAGTCATATCCATAGCTGACTTCATTCCTTAGCAGTCAATCGTCCAGCTCTATGTCTAGCTATGCTTGCCCCGCGTCCGTCAATGTGTCCGCACTTGACAAACTCAGCTCTACGCACTCCCACACTAGCGTGTCTTCGTGCTTCAAGCTTGTAGCAGGCATAGCAGGTATACTTAGTAGTTTACCTTGAACTAGAATTCTTCTAGCGAAGTCTTATAGTCATACCCATAGCTGGCTTCATTCATTAGCAGTCAATCGTCCAGCTCTATGGAGGATGTATTCAATTAAGAGTCTATTGGATTTTAATGGACTTTTAAAGTCCAGGTGTATTCAATCCGGATTTTTAAAAGTCCATTAAAATCCGGAGGTATTCAATAAGGATTTTAAAAAGTCTTAAAAAATCCGGAGGTATTGAAAAGTCTATGGATTATAATGGATTTTAAAATTTTATGGATTTTGAGGGATTCTCTTTACAAAATATAACTAAATTTGACTTTTTGAAATCTCTCATAATTATGAGAGATTTCAATGGACTTCTTTACAATACGAAAACTCAAATACAAAAAATAAAAATAAAACAATTGTTAGTTAGTTACACTAATCACTCTATTAACATTTTTATTTGAGAAAATTTATCTTATTATATTTTCGTTAAAAATAATTATTTATACATGATATTAATAATAAATTATTTTGTGATGAAAAAAAATTATAATAATTAGAATAATAATTTATTTATTTGTTTTTTTTAAATTGATTTTTTTATATAAAAGTAGTTCATATAAATTTAAAATTCCTTAAAATCTATGAAAATCAATATAAAATCAGTAATAAAATCAGTCAATTTCTCCATAAAATCTATAAATTTTCAAAATAAAAAAAAAATCTATAAAATCCTAATCGAATATACTCTCATAATTAATGGAGATTGAAGAGTTGTATTGCTAATTGTATTGCTAATGCTATGTGAGAAATGAGGCTCATGCATTACAATAATATAAATGAAGATGAAATAATAATGATAAATAATAATATTTATTTATTTTTGAACAAATGCATATTTTGATAAATAATAATATTTATTTATTTGTAAAAAATTTGGATTTTTTTAAATATTTAAGATTTTTTTATATATAAAAGTTTATACAAATTCAAGTATAGCAATTAAAAAAACTATATTACAATCATGTGAAGTTTATGAAAATCCATCAAAATCAATTGGAAAAAGTCAGTCAAACTCTACGTAGACTCTGTGGATTTAGAAAATCTATAAATGTGAAGTTTATGAAAATCCATCAAAATCAATTGGAAAAAGTCAGTCAAACTCTACGTAGACTCTGTGGATTTAGAAAATCTATAAAAATCCACGGACTTTTAAAAGTCCAAAAAAATCCATCAAAATCTCAGTTGAATACACCCCCCTATGTGTAGCTATGCTTGCTCCACGTCCGTCAATGTGTTAGCTCTGATTCAAGGTCTTCACGGTAAGCCTTGAACTCTCTAATTGGTAGTGCGTTGGTGAACATGCAATTTATCCTGATCCACGCTGAACCACGTTGACGAAATAGCAAGTTCCACGTTGATGCACTTATGCAACTTCATGTTGTTTGTAGATACCAAGTCTGCTTGTTCGACGCTGAGGGAACTCTTCATGATGTGGTCCCACGTTGGACCACTTGTATTTTGCCGGTCCACTCAGCTAGCTCTACCAATACCTAACATACTTCATGTTGTTTGTAGAGACCAAGTCTGCTTGCTGGAACTCTTCATGTTGGGGCCCCACGTTGGAGCAAGTGTCATCTCCACGTTGACGCACATGTATTCTCACATGCGCTTAGCTAAATCTTCAAAGTCATTCTAGCTCTACGTTGGCCAAAGTGAATTTTTCACGCCATGCGTAGCTAACTCTACCTCCAGCAAAACCTCTCTCTACCTTCAGCAGGAGCTCACTCTACCTCCAGCAGGGATATACTACCAGCTCACTCTACCTTCAGCAGGACCTAAGTCTACCTTTAGCAAGAGCTCACTCTACCTCCAGCAAGACCTCTCTCTACCTTCAGCAGGAGCTCACTCTACCTTCAACAGGGATATACCTCCAGCTCACTCTACCTCCAGCAAGAGCTAACTCTACCTTCAGCAAGAGCTATACTCTCAGCTCACTCTACCTCCAGCAAGAGCTAACTCTACCTTCAGCAAGAGCTATACTCCCAGCTCACTCTACCTCCAGCAAGAGCTAACTCTACCACCAGCAGAGATATACTTCAAGCTCACTCTACCTACAACAAGAGATAACTCTACCACCAGCAGGGATATACTTCATTGATTACTCTACCTCCAGCAAGAGCCAACTCTACCACCAGCAGAGATATACTCCAAGCTCACTCTACCTACAACAAGAGCTAACTCTTCCATACTATGAAGCGAGTCAAAAACAAGGTGTATAGTTTAAGTTAACTTATCGACAAACTCGATCGAACTATACACCAACAACAAATTAGTAATGTTGCTGAGTCTTGAGGCATTTGCGGGTTAAATATAAACACTCAAAAGATTTTAATTCTGAGTTTTTATTCTTATTCCGCTGTTGTACTACTTACTCTTTCTATTATTTTTATGTGGAAGAGTCAATATCAATGTTTCCAGTTGAAGAAAAAAAAATCGTGATCCGAAAGAAAACAAATCAAAACGCACTGTAAAAAAGATTAGTCCTCATTTTTCTTTGACTTGTCCTCATAATAATACTTTGTGTACACTTAAAATTTATTTTAGGAATATCCCTTCAATAACATATACATCATAATGGTAATAACATACAGGATTCGAATAAATTCATCTCCCATCGAGCAGCGTGATAGTGAGCTCGTTGATGGAGCACCCGGTTTGCCTGGTTGGTTGAGACGACTCGATTTGACTATGGTTCCACTTTTCAGCAAAGACAGGCTGCTCAGGCAGCGGCAGTTCCTCAATTTCACGGTTGAGCATTGACAAAACAGTTTGCACAGATGGTCTGTCTTTAGGAAATTCTTGGACGCACAACAGTGCAATTTGAATGCATCTCAAAATCTCCGCTTCGAAACTCGGGTTCGAAATCGTTTGATCCGAAAACACCATACCATTGCCTTCATTCCATAGCTTCCATGCCTGCAATGTTTTTCGAAAGAGCATGGGCTGATGTGTGTTAGTATTGAGAAAACCAAACATCGGGTCCTTGTTTTTACAGTATATATATATAGGAGAAAAAAAGGACTCACGCATCCTAAAAGGCTCAAAGACCATTCTTGATTGTAATAGTGTGTGTTCTTTTTTCCGCTCACAATCTCTAACATCAGCACTCCAAAACTATAAACATCAGATTTCTCAGAAAATGTACCGTCCATTGCATACTCGGGTGCCATGTATCCACTGCAACAACGTAAAAAATATCTTATTGTATCGTTCGACAAACTAATTTAAATTACTTGGTTTATGATTGACTTACTATGTTCCAATCACCCTTACGGTATTGCCTTGTTCTTGGTTGCCTTCAAATATTCTTGCAATCCCAAAGTCTGAAATCTTCGGGTTGTAATCATCATCGAGCAACACGTTGCTGGGCTTGAGGTCCCTGTGGATGATTTTGAGCCTGGAGTCCATGTGGAGGTATAACAGTCCTCTACCAATACCTTCCACAATACTAAAACGCTTCTTCCAGTCCAGAAACTTATGTGATGGATGCATGGGATCTATTTACACAGAAACCAATAAATAAAATTACACACATCCTTGACATGAATCTTTCACTATTAAAAAGTTTTGAGAAATTGAGATAGATTCAAAAAACAACCTACCAAAAAGACAGGCGTCCAAGCTTGTATTGGGCATGTACTCGTAAACGAGCATCTTTTCTTCTCCCTCAATACAGCACCCAAGTAGTTTGACAAGATTCCTATGTTGGACTTTGGAAATCACATCGGCTTCGTTCTTAAATTCTTCCGCCCCTTGTCCTGAATTTGTTGAAAGCCTCTTCACAGCAATTTCTTTTCCATTTGCCAATCTTCCCTAAGAGTTATAAACAAGATTTATATCTCTAAGATGTAATCAATAGTAGAGAAATATGGATATTATGAAAGTGAGATTAGAATTTATACCTTATAAACATGGCCAAACCCACCCGTGCCAAGCAAATTGTCTTCGTGGAATTGATTCGTTGCATCAGCAAGCGTCTTGACAGTGAATAAAGGCAGCTCAGGGACGTTTATTTTCTCGGATTCATCTATGAGCACAATATCATTCGAATCCGATTGCAATGTTTCCAGAACCCTTTGTTCTTCTTCTATTCCCTTTCCTGAGAACATTTATGAGATATATAAGATTCTCATCTTCAAAACTCGAGAGTCGAGATAATATACAGTATATATGTCGAACGAGTAAAGTAATCGCATAGATCAGATCTCTGACCTTTTTTCTTGGCCATGCAGTACCAAGCCATGAAGATGCAAATGCAGAGAAAAGCAGAACCCACCACCACTGGGATGACGATGACGACAACGAGATTTCTTTTATTGTTGTTATCTGATAATGAAAATCGAAAATGACAAATTAAGGAAACTTAGTAATACTGCTTCAAACGATAAAACGGAAGACAACGAGTTCTCGATCATACCTAATTCAGAAGAAGCGAGACGAATGTGTAAATCAGCCCCCACTCCATCAAACTGTTGAACATCCACCAACGGCTCCGTCCAAATCATACACCCGATATTCCTTTCGTGCGAATAAGCCAAACAAGAACAGTTCTGCAAACACCTAATCCTACACTCATCTTCCACCACACCCTCAAAAGGGTTGGCGAAATCGGGCACCTTAACATTAGGTACCCTCGAAAACCCGTCTCCACGGCACTGCAATTCCGTTCTCCGGTTGCAGCCGCTAGACCAATTCCCACTCCTCCACTCACTCGTATTCGCGGGCTCGAACCCACTCATGCAAGAGCAAACCGGGGAGCCCGTCGGATCACAGATGCCGAAGGGCCCACAGTAACCGTAAACATCACACGCATTCTGAACAGCTGTCCACGTGGCTTGCCAGCTCATGGCCCGTGGGTCCCACAGGGTTTGCGTGATGCTTCCAGAAAGATCCAAATCGCTTTTCGTCAAGAAACTGACTTCAGGGGACGTGACGTAGACCCTGCCGGAAGAATCGTTCCCCACCCGGAATCCGGCCTGCAAGGCCGAATACATCTCCTTGACCCCCATAAAAATGTACCCGTTCCAGGGCCCACTTCTGTAGCGCAGCCGCCCGTTTTCCCAGATGAAGATTTGCACGATGCTCAGAGCCACCCGAATCTCCGCCGTGAAATTTCCCCTGCCCGGGTCGGACCGGCTTCTCCAGGAAGATACCCTCGTGTTTTCGTATATCCTCATGCCGGGCATGAACGCGTTCGTGGGGTGCGAAAAGAAATCCCACACGAGGTCTCCGGTGGAGGTGTCGCGGAGGATCAGATTCCCGGTGTCCAGGAGCTGGGCGGTTGTGTTGGCCGGAGCTGACGTGGAGGCGTTGGTTGACCAGATGGTCTGGTTGCGGCCGTCGATGAGGACGAGGTTTCCGTCGTCGGAAATGGTGAGAGTACCGGAATTGTCGGTGAGAGGGTTGTCTCTGTTGGCGACCCATATGGTGGTGGATTCGGAGACGACGTAGAATATGGCTAAGTAGCGGTTGGTTGAGTTTTCCGGCGAGAAGAATCCCAGCTTGAAGACGTTGCCACCGGAGATTATGAAATCGGGATCTGTAATCGATGACCCGGAGGTGATTGTATCTGTTTGAGCATAAATTCCAGTGTGGATGAAGAAGGAAAAACAGAGTATGAAGAACAGGGGTTTAATGGAAATAGTATTGGTGCGGATCATAGTATTAATTATGTATTTTTAATGATTATATATTTATATCTAGTTATTTAATGTGGGTTTTATATACTAAGTTATTTAATGTGGGTATTTAAAGTGTTGGATGATATACAGGATATAATATAGAATTCAATTAACAATCAATATAAACACAAGACCAAATGGATGGTGGGAGGTTGGGGTCAACAAGCAAAGCCAGTAGAAGTCTTTGTGATGGATCCACCAACACATGTTTCTTTTGTTGACTATAGTGATACAAATAATTGATCATTCTTAGTCGACCAATGGGCTGATCATTCTTAGTCGACATAACATATTACGTAGAATATGAAATCTCAAGTTTCTAAATACTTAATTTGAATAAGAAGGAATATAAAAGGGCCTTTTCTGGAAAATTCATCTCCCATCGAGCACTGTGATAGTCAGCTCATTGATCGAACGCCCAGTTCGCCTAGTTTGTTGAGACGGCTCGACATGACTATGGCTCCACTTTTCGGCAAAGACGGGCTGCTCGGGCAGCGGCAGATCAACAATTTCACAGTTGAGCATTGATAGAACAGTTTGAACAGCGGGCCTATCTTTAGGAAATTCCTGGACACACAACAGTGCAATATGAATGCATCTCACTATCTCTGCTTCGAAGCTCTGGTTCGCTATCGTTTGGTCCGAAAATAAAACACCATTGCCTTCATTCCATAGCTTCCATGCCTGCAATGATTTCAAAGAAAATGCGCTCGATCATATGTGTTAATATAGATAAAGAAAGTTGGGATCATTGTAGAAGCGGCTTACGCATCCTATAAGGCTCAAAGACCATTCTCGGTTGTAATAGTGTGTGTTCTTTTTCCCGCTCACAATCTCTAACATCAGCACTCCGAAACTATAAACATCGGACTTCTCAGAAAATGAGCCGTCCATTGCATACTCGGGTGCCATGTATCCACTGCAACATCATGGAAATGTTCATATTGTAATAGTTCAACAAAAGAATTTAAATAACTTAGTTTACAATTCACTTACTATGTTCCGACCACCCTTACTGTATTGCCTTGTTCTTGGTTGCCACAAAATATTCTTGCAATCCCAAAGTCTGAAATCTTCGGGTTGTAATCATCATCGAGCAAGATGTTGTTGGGCTTGAGGTCTCTGTGAATGATTTTCAGCCTGGAGTCCGTGTGGAGGTATAACAGGCCTCTACCGATACCTTCCACAATACTAAAACGCTTCTTCCAATCTAGAATCTTATGTGATGGATGCGTCGAATCTACATACACATAGAGCAATGAATAAATTAAAATCATTCAGATATGAATGTTTCTTCGTTCAAAAGTTTTAACAATTAACTGACCAAAAAGGCTGGCATCCAAGCTTGTATTGGGCATGTACTCGTATACAAGCATCTTTTCTTCTCCCTCAATACAGCACCCAAGTAGTTTGACAAGATTCCTATGTTGGACTTTGGAAATCACAATCGCTTCGTTCTTAAATTCCTCTGCCCCTTGTCCTGAAGCTGTTGAAAGCCTCTTCACAGCAATTTCTTTCCCATTCCTTAATCTTCCCTAATAAGAGTAAACAAGATTCCAAGAATATTTATTTTAAATTGCAATCAATAATAGTCATATAGAATATTGTGAAAGTACGATTATACCTTATAAACATGGCCAAAACCGCCTCTGCCAAGCATATTGTCTTCGTGGAACTGATTTGTTGCATCCGCAAGCGTCTTGAAAGTGAAAAAAGGCAGCTCAGGGATGTTGATTTTCTCGGATTCATCTTTCAGTACAATATCATTCGATTCGGGTTCCATTGTTAACACTGCCATTTGTTCTGCTATTCGTTTTCCTGCAATCATTTATGTTAAGTTCTCCAAGATTGCATCCAAATCAAATATATACACACTACTAACATGTCTCAAAACTCACTTTTTTTGTAGGCCATCAAGCACCAAGCAATGAAGATGCAAATGGATAGTAAAGCAAACCCCACAACTACTGGGATGACGATAATCATAACAAGATTTCTGTCTTTGTTGTTATCTGGAAAGGAAAAACAAAAACATACACACGCCGCACACCATCGATCTCAATGAATATTGAACATGCTGTACTAATAAGAAGATAAGTTCGTGATCGTACCTGATTCTGAAGAAGCGAGACGAATGTGTAACTCAGCCCCCACGCCATCAAACTGTTGAATATCGACTAATGTTTCATTCCAAAGCATACACCCGACATTCATGTCGTGGGAATAAGCCAAACACGAACAATTCCTCAAACACAGAGTCCTGCAATCATCGTCCACCTCACCCGGAAAACCTCGGGCGAAATTAGGCACCTTAACAAAAGGCATACTAAAAAATTCATCGTCTCCATTTCGATTTCCAGCGCACCCTAACTCTGTTCTCCTGGTGCACCCACTCGTCCAATTCCCTCGACCCCACTCATCCTTATCCGCGGGTTCAAACCCTCTAAGACATGAACAAATCGGCAAAGCCGTCGGATTACAGATACCAAAAGGCCCACACCTCGTGTAAACATCGCAGTCATTTTGAATAAAAGCCCACGTAACATTCCAGCTCCTGCTGCGTTCGTCCCACAAGGTTTGCCTTAGGTTTCCGGAAACATCCAGATCGGTTTTCGTCAAGAGGCTGATTTCAGGGGTCCTGATGTAGAAAATATCCGAGTAATTACCCAGGCGGAATCCATCCTGGTAAGCCGTATACATCTCCTTGATTCCGATAAAAATATTCCCGTTCCAGGGCCCACTTCGGTAGTGCAACCTGCCATTATCCCGGATGAAGACTTGCGGGAAGTTCAGAGTTAGTTGAATGCCCGAGGTGAAGTTTCCCACTGCGGGGTCAGACGGGCTTTTCCAGGACGAAAGGCTCGTACTTGCGTATACGCTCATGCCGGGCAATATGAAAGTAGATGATGGATGTGAAAAGGAATCCCACTTGATGTTTCCGGTGGAAACGTCGCGGAGAATCAGGTTCCCGTTGTCTTGTATTTGGGCACTTGTGTTTGACTTTTTTGTGATGTTAGTTGACCAGACGGTTTCGTTCCGACCATTGATGAGGACGAGGTTTCCATCGTCGGAAATTGTGACAGTGGCTGAAGTATTGTCTGTGAGAGGGTTGTCTCTGTTGGCAATCCATATGGTGGTGGTTTCGGAGACTACGTAGAATATGGCTAAGTAGCGGTTGGTTGTGTTTTCCGGGGTGAAGAATCCCAGCTTGAATACGTTGCCACGGGAGACGAGGAAATCCGGATATGTGATGGATGACCCGGAGGAGATTAGTGTGTCAGTTTGTGCATAATTTCTCTGGAGGGAAAAACAGATCATCAACAGAATTAGGGAAATGTTTTTGTGTGGGATCATGGTTTCAAAAATAATGTTATTTTATTTGGATGATATTTTTGTAATAAGAATCAAGTAGCAATTTATAAAGGGGAAATTTAGGCAAGTCAAGCAGAGCTAAACAAGTCTTCCCATTGCCCAATTTTCTTGAGTGGATTCGGGCTCAAACTTTGATTAAATCAAATGGTTAAGAAATTTAAATGCTACTTATCTCATAATAGATTTAACTTTACATTTTAGTTTTTACTCTCTTCAATCTTTTTTATTCGTCGTTCTAGCTTTTTTTACATTTTACAATTTAATTGTCTTTTAAGATTTTCTCTCTTATATACTCTATGCATTAAATACATCATTAATTAATTAAATTCAAAAAAAAAATCTAAAATTTTAAATACATACAAATCTTCAAATTGTAAAGAATAAAAAAATAAAATTAATAAAATATTTTTTTTATATGTTGCGAAAGAATTTACGCAATTCATTTTTGATACTACGTAGTTTTAGATTAATATTATGTCAAGAAACTAAATTTGATTACAATAAAAATACTCATATATTTTAATGGAAAAAAAGAGTTTAAAATATTTTATTTATATGTTGTGAAAAAATTTCCGCAATTCATTTTTGATAATATGTAGTTTTAGATTAATATTATTTTAAAAAATTAAATTTGATTTTATTTTAACTAGTCCTCCTACCCATGGGATGTGTACTTAATTCAACTATTTGTTAGTCGGAGTAGTACTTTTTCGGCTTAATATTAGATGTAGATATTGATAATAGACAAATAAATAATAAGTGAATGATCTAGTTGAAATAATACAATAAAGAAAATTTAATTCATATTACAAATTAGGGAATACTTCTTTATAGACTACATTTGTTCTATTCATAAGACGACCAGGCTGGTCACAAAGCAGAAGCTTTAACCCGGTCGTGTTGGTTACTCTAGACAACTACAATTGATCGTGCGTAAATACTGTTTTTTTCAAAAATATTCCAACATTTGTACTTACCTTGACTCTTATTAAAAGTCATTCATACGATATTATAATCGAAAATTGTATTCGTTGAAAAGCAAATTGGAATTTGGTATTCAGCGTGAGAGCAATTCGAGTATTAAAAACAATTTCCCAGAATTATTTCTTATAGTTATCAAGTAATGTTACAACCATCCTAATACCCATTGCGTAGTCCGGCAGAGGCATCCGTATTCCGCAATACCGGCAGAGGCATCCGTATTCCGCAATAGTATAACGGTTACCCCAAACAGTTCATATATTAAAAACTATATACCATTTCACAACATTTAATTAATTCGTATATTATATACAATAAATAGAATATAACATAATTATATAAATGGTTGCTTAAAAAAAATAAGTCTATATATATATATATATATATATATTACTATATTAATTAATATATTTAGATTTTAGTAAAAAAAAAATATTAATAATATCAACCTTCAAGTTCATGGTTTGGTAGTTTGGAACATTGTTATTTAAGAACTCAATCAAATGTTAAAAAGAATTATTAATGATGATGATAATAACAATAATGTATTATAAAAATGTTAATACATAAATAAATCATAATTATATTAAAAAAAAAAATTATCGAATTTTAGAATGGGTAAAAGATGAAGACATTTTATATGGTAAAATTGAATTAAGATTTCTATAATTTTTGAAAATTAATTGAATAAAAATCGCAAATTATAGAATCAAATCAGGATATTTGGTTGAAAATTTATAATTTAATTCACTAATATTGAAAATAGAATAAGGTAAATTAAATTAAATGCAACCTAATTTACTTAATATTAATATATTAATATGATATAATGATTAATACAAATTAATATTAATACTATTATCTATTAAGATTTATATGATAAAGTAAATAAATAAATAATATATGATAAATAAGGAATAAAGTGAAGATATTAATAGAAGATATTAAAAAATAATTTATTTAATAATTTGAAATTTTCAAGTCAATCTTTATTATAATTAAGAAATTTATAAAGATAAATTATATAAAATCAAATGGTAAGAGAATAAGAAAAATATAAATATTATTATTTATATATTAATTACGTATTTAATATTTACTTAACAAATTGATTAAGATTAAATATTAATAAATATTAGTATAAACAAAATTCTTAATCTAAATATTATTATTTTTTAATAAGTGTGAACACAAATAAATCAAACACTTAAAATATACTTATTCTCCTAATATACTTCCTCTCCTTCATACTAATAGTTACACTTCCTTCACAAAATACAAAGTAAGTGTGACTATATGCCACAAATGTTAGTTGAATTATATATTAGAAGGATTAAATAAAAATACGATTGCGTAAATTACAAAAGAAATAAAATAAAAATAAAATAAAATAAAAATATTATAAATTTTATTAAAATAATAATTGTGAGTTATATAAAATATTATAAATTAAATCATAAAATAAAAGATAAATAAATTATTAACGCAAAATATTCTAAACTTATTAAAACTTGATTTCATTTAAACATTTTGCAATCCAATGTTTCGATCTTCGGATCGTTTTTCAGAGTCTTTTAATTATAAATAAACCTAAAAAAAATACAAAAGGCCTGCAAAAAAATATTTTTTTAAAAACCTAAAAAAAATTCAAAAACTGAAAAAAAAAATACAAAAAGCATTATCAAATAAATTGTTATATTTACAATACAATTATAATCAATAAACAATAATATTAAAACTAAAATTCGAATTAGTAAAAAATACTTAGTATTAATGATTAAACAATAATATTAAAATTAAAATTCAAATTAGTAAAAAATACTTACATTGAAGGTTGTCTGCAAAAAAATAAAAATATTAATGATTAAACAATAATATTAAAATTAAAATTCGAATTAGTAAAAGATACTTATGAATGCTATAAAAAATAAAAACGTTAATTATCAAACAATAATATTTAAATTAAAATCGAATTAGTAAAAGAATGTTTACCTAGCTACAAAAAATACAAAAAAAAAAAACAAAACTTACATAAAGTTCTGCAAAAAACAAAAGTGTGAGTATTAACAAAAATAATAGAATAGGGAGAGGTAAAGAGTGAGTGAAGATGATGAAATTTATATATAAACACGAATTTGAATTATTCATGATTATAGTAATATAAATAGTAAATATTAAATTTATTTAGTTGATTTAAATAAGGAATAAAGATGATATTTTAAATATTTCGAGTCAAAGAGATTATAAATTTAAATTATATTATATAAAGAAATAAATAATTACGCTAATTAATTAAAAATAATTACTCTAATTAATTACAAGTGTGAACACAAATTTAACCTAATTGTTTATTAATAGGTGTGAACACAATATAATTTAACAGCTAAAACATATGCACGTAGGAGAATTGCTAGATGAATTATATATTATAAGAATGGAAAAAAAAGAGACGAACAATTATGGGTTTTGTGTAATAAAATTGTAAGTTAGGTAAAATAAAATTTCTTTAATAATTGTGTCAATAATTAGGACGAACAATAAAGAAATAGGAGGGAGTAATAAATTAAAAATATGAAAAGGTAAAATTTGTTTTTTGTTTGTGCAAAGAATTTCTTTTGTTTTACTTTCATATTTACAACAATAGAGAGATGTAAAAGGTGCAAATGATTTTTGCACTCTCTCAACTTTTATTTTATCACTATATTTTTTATATTAATTTTATAATAATATTAAAAAAATAGATAATCAATACTAAATTTTGTGTTTTTTTCAATTAAAATTCTATCAATGTCAATAAATTATTATAAAAATTATTTTAAATTTTAATTAAATCATAATTTATTATTCTCCGAATAATTTTTTTAATAGTAGTTTTAAATTTAATAAACATTTTGTTATTGTAATATCAATAAATGATTAATTTTTTTAATAGTAGTTTTAAATTTAATATTTGTGTTTAAATGTATACTTCTCATAAAATTATTCAAGCTTACTTTTTTGAAATGTTCCATAATATTATTAACATACTTAAAAAATAAAATAATTTTTATTTTAATTTTATAATACAATTGTACTTTACAATTTTCACTATTTTTTAAAATTTACTCCCTCTATCCCTTAAAACAATGCATACTTTCCTTTTTAGTCCATCCTTTAAAACAGTGCACATTCCATAAATGGAATGTCTTTTCACAACTTTATCCTCTCAATACACATTTATTTACTCTTATACCACTACTTTTTCAACTAACTACTTTATTACTTACCCATCAATACCTATTATACCCCTACTTTATATTATAAAACACATAAAAAATCACTTTTTCTTAATCTACGCACAACTCTCTCTATGCACTATGTTGAGGGATGGATGAGTACTAAATAATACTTTAACTTTTAACTTTAAAATAATTTGCACTTTATTTTAGTAATTATAATAATCCATTTTAAATCAAAAAATAAAAAAAAAATCTAATTTTACATTTAAATAAGAAGGATAAAATAAAAAATAAAAAAGAGTGAAAAATAGCGTAGTTGAGGAGGAATCTCATCATCTGGAGCTCTACAAACATGTCTCCTCTACTACTGCTTCCATTCGTCTCGCAGCTCAGAGGGGTTTGTCGGGCACAACCGCCGGTCCAGTTTTCGGCCGCCCATTCGGCCGGAGTATTCGGTCGGAACCTTACCCAGACAAACAAGCGCACACCGAGGAATCTTGTGGGTTGTCTTGTTTCATATCAATTTTGGAAAGTGTAATGCTCCACAATATTAATGCTCCACAATATTAATGCTCAAGTACCAGGTCAAACAAAATGGAGATAACGGTATAACAAATTGTCTGATTTCGTCTAAACGCCTTGGCTACCTCGGTTTGAAAATTTCAACCCTGTTGTGAAGCAAAGAAACTGTGTGGTTGCAATGTGGTGTCACATGAGTTTGATTTGTCATACACATTGAAGAACATTTTTGTTTGGAAAAAAAAAATTGTGACCCAAAAGACAAAAAATCAAAGCACTATGACACTGATTAGTCCTCATTTTTCTTTGACTTGTCCTCGTAATACTTTGTGCACTTAACAAGAAATTTGATGGAACACATACATTGAACATGGTATGCATAACAGAGATATAATTGATTTCAAATACCATACAGGATTCGAACAAATTCATCTTCCATCGAGAAGCGTGACAGTCATCTCGTTGATGGAGCACCCGGTTTGCCTGGTTGGTTGAGATGACTCGATTTGACTATGATTCCACTTTTCAGCAAAGACAGGCTGCTCAGGAAGCGGCAGTTCCTCAATTTCACGGTTGAGCATTAATAGAACAGTTTGAACAGCGGGTCTGTCTTTAGGAAATTCTTGGACGCACAAAAGTGCAATTTGAATGCATCTCACTATCTCTGCCTCGAAACTCAGACTCGCTATCGTTTGATCTGAAAATTCCAAGCCATTGCCTCCATTCAACAGCTTCCATGCCTGCAATGTTTCGAAAGAGCAGCGGCTGATGTGTGTTAGTATCGAGAACCGAACACCGGGGCCTTGTTTTTACAATATATAGGAGCAAAAAGGAACTCACACATCCTAAAAGGCTCAAAGACCATTCTTGATTGTAATAGTGTGTGTTCTTCTTTCCGCTCACAATCTCTAACATTAGCACTCCAAAACTATAAACATCGGATTTCTCAGAAAATGTACCGTTCATTGCATACTCGGGTGCCATGTATCCACTGCAACATCATAAAAAAAATATATTACTGTTTCGTTCAACAAACGAGTTTAAATGACTTGGTTTATGATCCACTTACTATGTTCCGACAACTCTTACGGTATTGCCTTGTTCTTGGTTGCCTCCAAATATTCTTGCAATCCCAAAGTCTGAAATCTTCGGGTTATAATCATCATCGAGCAACACGTTGCTTGGCTTGAGGTCTCTGTGAATGATTTTGAACCGGGAGTCCGTGTGGAGGTATAAGAGTCCTCTACCAATACCTTCCACAATACTAAAACGCTTCTTCCAGTCCAGAAATTTATGTGAAGGATGCATGTGATCTATTTACACAGAAACCAACAAATAAAATTTCACACACCCTTAAAATGAATCTTTCGCGATTCAAATGTTATGAGAAATTGAGACAGATTCGAAAAAATTAACCGACCAAAAAGACAGGCGTCCAAGCTTGTATTTGACATGTACTCATATACGAGCATCTTTTCTTCTCTCTCAATACAGCACCCAAGTAGTTTGACAAGATTCCTATGTTGGACTTTGGAAATCACATCCGCTTCGTTCTTGAATTCTTCTGCACCTTGTCCTGAATTTGTTGAAAGCCTTTTCACAGCGATTTCTTTCCCATTTGCCAATCTTCCCTAAGAGTAAACACAATTTCTAATTCTAAGATGCAATCAATAGAAGAGAAAAATGGATAGAATGAAAGTGAGATTATACCTTATAAACATGACCAAACCCGCCTGTGCCAAGCATATTGTCTTCGTGGAATCGATTTGTTGCATCAGCAAGCTTCTTGACAGTGAATAAAGGCAGCTGAGGGACGTTTATTTTCTCGGATTCATCCGAATGCAATGTTTCCAATATCTTTTGTTCTTCAATTCGCTTTCCTGAGAACATCAATCCTCTATAAGACTCTCATCCAAATGTATAACATTCGTACATGTCAAATCTCGAGAATATGTATATCTTGAACGAGTAATTTAATCACAGAGGTCAGATTTCTGACCATTTTTCTTGGCCATGCAGTACCAAGCCATGAAGATGCAAATGGATAGAAAAGCAGAACCCACCGCCACTGGGATGATGATGATGATGACAACAAGATTTCTTTTATTGTTGTAATCTGATAATGAAAATTAATTAAAAATCAAAAGGAAACTTAGTACGTAATACTGCTTCAAATGATAAATGGCAGACGTCGAGTTCTCGATCATACCTAATTCAGAAGAAGCGAGACGAATGTGTAAATCAGCCCCCACTCCATCAAACTGTTGAACATCGACCAATGGCTCCGTCCAAATCATACACCCGATATTCCTGTCGTGTGAATAAGCAAAACAAGAACAGTTCTGCAAACAACTAATCCTACACTCATCTTCCACCTCACCCTCAAACGGGTTGGCAAAATCGGGCACCTTAATATTAGGTACCCTCAAAAACCCGTCTCCACGGCACTGCAATTCCGTTCTCCGGTTGCAGCCGCTAGACCAATTCCCACTCCTCCACTCACTCGTATTCGCGGGCTCGAACCCACTCAGGCAAGAGCAAACCGGGGAGCCCGTTGGATCGCAGATACCGAAAGGCCCACAGTAACCGTAAACATCACACGCATTCTGAACAGCTGTCCACGTGGCTTGCCAGCTCCTGGACCGTGGGTCCCACAGGGTTTGCGTGATGCTTCCAGAAAGATCCAGATCGCTTTTCGTCAAGAAACTAACTTCGGGGGACCTCGTGACATAGACCCTGCCGGAATCGTTCCCCACCCGGAATCCGGCCTGCAAGGCCGAATACATCTCCTTGACCCCCATAAAAATGTACCCGTTCCAGGGCCCACTCCGGTAGCGCAGCCGGCCGTTTTCCCAGATGAAGATTTGCACGATGCTCAGAGCCACCCGAATCTCCGCCGTGAAATTTCCCCTGCCCGGGTCGGACCGGCTTCTCCAGGACGATGCCCTAGTGTTTTCGTATATCCTCATGCCGGGCATGAACGCGTTCGTGGGGTTCGAAAAGAAATCCCATATGATGTTTCCGGTGGAGGTGTCTCGGAGGATCAGGTTGCCGGTGTCCTGGAGCTGGGCGGTTGTGTTAGCCGGAGCTGACGTTGAGGCGTTGGTTGACCAGATGGTCTGGTTGCGGCCGTCGATGAGGACGAGGTTTCCGTCGTCGGAAATGGTGAGAGTGCCGGAATCGTCTGTGAGAGGGTTGTCTCTGTTGGCGACCCATATGGTGGTGGATTCAGAGACGACGTAGAATATGGCTAAGTAGCGGTTGGTTGAGTTTTCCGGCGAGAAGAATCCCAGCTTGAAGACGTTGCCACCGGAGATTATGAAATCGGGATCCGTAATGGATGCCCCGGAGGTGATCGTATCTGTCTGCGCATAAAATTCAGTGTGGATGAAGAGGGAAAAACAGAGTATCCAGAACAGGGGATTAAGAGAAATAATAGTATTGGTGCGGATCATAGTATTAATTAATTATTTATTTATTTTTAACGATTTATAACAAAGTTATTTTATGTGGGTTTTTTTAAAGTTTTGGATGATATATTAGTATATTATAGAATTCAATTAACAATCAATATAAACACAAGACCAAATGGTGGGAAGGTTGGGGTCAACAACCAAAAGCAGTGTAAGTCTTTGTTGACTAGAGTGATATAAATAATTCACAATTCTTAGTAATTACAACGAAACGAAAGTGTGACGACGAAAATAGCAGACATCAGTATGGGTGGTTACGAGCCGAGCCAAGCCGAGCCCAAAATTTTCAAGGGCTAGGCTCAAAACCCATTCTCGCGATCCCGAGCCGAACCGAGCTTTTTAGAGTCAAGACTCGATTTGAGACCGAGCTCGCGGTCCAAGCTCAGGTTTTCGAGCTCAAACGCTCACTTCTATACGTGCGAGAGAGCCAACAGGTCTCCGGAGAATTACGCATTACCACTAAACTATTCTCCCTCCTTCGAAATACACACTTTATTGTTGAATTTTCAAAAAATTAAAAAACTAACAATAGGATTAACCTATATTTGCATGTACAGTACAAATCTCTTTTTACGAAAAATGTCTGAAAAAAATCTGGTATCATCTGCCTTCAACCACAGACAGCGAAACATAATTCAAAGAAGAACTTCGCTGTTGAGAAGAACTGGTGCCTGTGTGAGAATGGGTGATATTCAAAGCAAAGGCCGATTGCCTGGGCTTAGGCAGCTCAATAATCTCACTCCTCAACATAGACAACACAGATGAAGTAGACGGCCTATCTTGAGGCAGCTCTTGGACACACAGTAATCCGATGTGTATGCACCTCATCACCTCGGCCCGGTGACTTGGACTAGATATCCTCCCGTCGATAACAACTTCAGCATTGTTTTCCTTCCACATGTTCCAGACCTATCGCGCGTGTTAGAGAATTCATTTTAGAAAATCGTAAAAATCATTTGATTCGAATTCATGACTTACATGCCCCAAAAGGTTAAGAGACGTCCCTTCTTGATTGTAGAAGCTGGTGTTCTTTCTCCCACAAACAATCTCTAGCATCAAAACTCCAAAGCTGAAAACATCCGATTTTTCCGAAAATCTTCCTTCTATTGCATACTCGGGAGCCATGTATCCACTTCAAGAAAATCACACAAGCTTAATTGAATCAACCCGTTTACATTTATCGGCACCAATTAAGAAACGTATTTATGTTAAAAAAGCAATTATGTTATGACACAAATTAAAGGCTAGAAATTCGCGGGAGTATTACTTACTATGTCCCCACGACTCTGACTGTGTTGATGTGATCTTGCTTGCCGCCCAGTATTCTAGCCATGCCAAAGTCGGAAATCTTTGGACTCCAACCACTGTCCAAAAGTATGTTACTCGGCTTGAGATCTCTGTGAAGTATCTTTAACCTCGAATCCCTGTGAAGATAAAGGAGGCCTCGACAGATACCTTTGATGATGTTGAGACGCTTTCCCCAGTCTAGGATCTCCTGGGATTTGTCTAGAAAACGTACAAAAATGTAATGAAAGCCTCGACGACGACAACACATGTGTAGAGAGGTTAATTGGGGGTTGACGTATACTGACCGAAGAGGAAAACGTCCAAGCTCTTATTAGGCAAGTACTCGTATATCAACATCTTCTCGTTGTTCTCAACACAGCACCCCAGTAGTCGAACCAGATTTCTGTGCTGTAGTTTGGAGATGAGCAACACTTCGTTCATAAATTCCTGCATTCCTTGGCCAGACGCTTTCGAAAGCCTTTTAACCGCGATTTCATTTCCGTTTTCCATCACTCCCTACGTAGTATTTAATTTCAACACTAGTATATAATTAAGTGTACGTACATGCACAAGATAAGTTAATACAATAACCTTGTAAACAGGGCCGAACCCACCCTTCCCGAGTGTGTTAGCGTCAGAGAAGTTATCCGTCGCGCTCACGAGCACCTCAAATTCAAACAGTGGCAACTCTTCAAAGTTAATCTCATTTATTAACGTACCACCTTGAAGAAGATCAGTGGGACCAACTGAATCCGACCTCGTGCCTTGGTTATCTAGATTGCTCGTTCTCTCTGTAAATTGAGAATATTCAATTAACAAGGATGAAGTTATACTTATAAAGTACAGAGGATCTATCTACACACACCTCTTTTCTTAGCCATCCATTTCCACAGAACAAACGCGCAAACGGACATTACCAAGAAGCCAACAATCGAAACCACCACCGGGATTAATATAATCTGGTTAATTCCGTTTGCACGATCTACTACAGAACTACTATTGCCCACACGAATATACGCCTGTAAACCGGACCGCCCGGGAACTCTCTGAATACCTAGCAAGGTTCCTGTCCAAAACATACACCCCGCACCCACATTGTACCCATAGGCTAAACAAGCACAGTCGCTCAGGCACCGGTTTTGGCACTCGGTTTCCGGGCCCACCCACGAGGACGTGTAGTTCGGGAACCTCATCATTTGGAGCTCAACAAACACGTCTCCTCTGCAGCTCAAAGGGCTCTGTCTCGCGCACCCACCGGTCCGGTTTTCTGGGGCCGGGTCAAACCCGGGCAAACAAACACAAACCGGGGAATCTTGCGGGTTACAGCTGGCAAAAGCTCCGCATGATCCGTCGCAAAGATTGTCCGTTTGTGCTCTGCAACATGTAGGGTAGAGTTGTACGGTAAGAAACACAAGGAGAAAGCAGCGGTTATTACTAGTATTTTTATTAGCCATGATATTTTATACAGTATACAGTATATGGATCAATGAAAGAACAACATTTATTATTTTTTTTTTAATAATTAATAAAATATGAATTAGTTAATTTTGTATATATTTTCCATTACTGAGAGTCTGAGAATGCCGAAATGGAGAAAAATAATATTCGTGTGTTGACTAGCTTAGGTAATTAGTTTGGACTTGTCGTCGTAAGTCAGTCAAACAACATTCCACAATCAAATATGTAATGCCCTTTCATTTTTAATTTTCTTTTAAAATTAATGGAAGTTAAATATATTCACGTCCATGCAATAATATCCGCATCTTCAATAAATGATAAAATGACAAAACCATAAAATGTGGCGTTCTTTTTATGACACGACACACCCACAAGACTATAATCTGTAAATGTTGGAGTCGAAATTAATTAATTTAATTAATTTTGACTTTGACTAATTTTGACTTTCTTTGGTAAAATATTTATTTTGGAAATATTTATTATTGGGAGGAGAATCCAAGATAAAGAGAGAAAAGATATTCAAGATCTACAAGATAAGGTACAAGATCTTCTAGTTATGGAAGGAGTCTTTTTACCATAAAAGACCTATTATTTGGAGGAGAAGACTTGTGTCTTATAAATAGAAGACTCACGTGGATTGAAGAAAAAGAAGCTGGAGCGCCATATTGGAGAGAGAAAAAATTCCAGCACACGTTTTTATTTTTTACTTATTTATCCAAGTATTAACTATTCAATCTCGTGATTGTTTAGTCTTTATTTATTTTTCTCGGATTATTTTGTATTCACGATTATAGTGAAAGTTTATTGCTTTTGAAGCAGCTTGGTAGGTTGTATTGATTAATACAACTTACGAAGATTATATCCTTGTTCTTTACGTTTCCCAGTTGCTGTACTTTTTACTATTTCCGCTGCATAACTGAATCTGCTGTTCTGTGACAGCAGTACTCAATCTGTTGTTCTCTGAACAGCATAACTTAAATTCGTTACAGTGACTGACTTTTCTGTTTCAGTGTGTGAACTGCGAGTCGACCTCTTTTTCAATTGGTATCAGAGAAGGTCACTTAACATACGAAGTGAGATCCGTGCAGTCGACTCAACATGGATTCAAGCTACTTGATTCGTACTATTGTGCTTGATGGATCAAACTATTCCCAATGGAAGGTACGTACTCGTTTAAAAATTAAATCTATTAACTCACGTGCTTGGGATGCAGTTGAAGACGGATGGGAACATCCGATGCATGATTACCGTGGAGACCAAGTTCGCAAGCCCTCTAAACTATGGACGAAAGAAGAAAGAGATGCGACCTTAGCAAACGAAAAGGCGTTGACAGAAATTTATGCTTCCGTTGACACACACATGTTTAGGCTGATAAAGAACTCAAAATCAGCAAAGGAGGCTTGGGACACGTTGCAGAAACACTGTGAAGGAAACAAATCTGTAAGAGAGTCTCGACTGAGAGTTCTCACAACTAAGTTCGAGAAAATCAGAATGGGAGAAGACGAAACTGCAACAAGTTACTTCAAGGCGATGTACGATATTGCCAATGAATGTGCTGAACTCGGAGAACCAATTTTGAACAAATATCTTGTGTCCAAAGCTCTTCGGACATTGTCATCAAAGTTCCTTGACCAGGTAAAAACTATCGAAAGTACTAAAGTTGCAGGTGACATCGAGTTTTCTGAGTTGGTGAGCAAGATCAAGTCATATGAAATGACAGTACTAGAACGAGATAGAGACTCAACAGTTTCAGGACTTCCCTTAAACGTTAAAGTACTAAGACAGCATGTTGAGTCCACGGGTGTCTCAACACATTCAGGAGGTTCCAAGTCATCAAGTCAGGAGACTGAAGAGGAATATGAAGATGATGATGATGCAGAGTTGCTGGAGCTAATGAACTCAAAAACTGATGACAAACTTGATTTGTTGACTAGACAGATGACTTATTTGTTTAAAAAACAGTTACAGGACCGGCGAAATCAAAAGAGACAAATGCGAGAAGGAAGCCTACAACGAAGTTCATACGCTCAGCAGACGACTCCTAAAGGACCTAGACGTTCACTCAGCATCTCAGGTCAGAACAGTCACCCAACCATCAAGTGTAGAGCATGTAAAGGCTCTGGTCACATTGCCAACGAGTGTCCCAACACATTGCGCAAGCATGGGAAACCCGTGAGTTTCATAACGTTTAGTGATGGTGAAGCATCATCTGATGAAGAACTGTTCAGTCCTACGACTAAAGAAAGTGCATTGATTGCGCATGTTGGTGAGAGAACACTGTCCGATGATGAATGGTCTGATGACTCAACAATATCAGAAACTTGTGTCAGGTATGATGATGATTACTCAAAACTATTTTGCTTAAATGCTGCTTGTGATGAATCAGGTGATGAAAAAGAAATTTCTCAAGAGAAGACGGTTCATATTCTTTTTGAACTTAAAGAATTGCATGATAGTCTTCGAGAAAGGTATAAAAAGCAATGTAAGGATTTTTTATTGCTTCGGTCTGAGAACACATCACAAAAAGAAACTCTATCAAGACTTGAAAGCATGCTGACAAAAAGGGATTTTGAGTTGGCTAAGAAGGATCAAGAACTGAACAAGACTAAAAACAAGTTGGAGGAAGCAAATGCAACATTCAAGAAGATGAACAAAGGTAAAATCACTCTTGATGAATTGTTAGTTATGGGACATGTTGATAAATGTGGTTTAGGTTTTCAAAATAATGATGATGAAGTACAAAACCGAAAATTTTCAAATGCTGTTTTCTCAAAAGTTGTCTCTGCAAATGGAAAATCTTTTGTAAAAGCTGGTACTAGTACTTCGTCTGACATATCTAGTCCCAATACTTCTGAACTTGTTAGTGAACATCAAGTTGTTACTGTTGTCTCAGCAAATGAAAATTCTTTTGTAAAAGCTGGTACTAGTACTTCGACTGACATAACTAGTTTCAGTACTTCTGCTACTGAACATCAAGTTGTTACTGAAAAACAAGTTGGTACTAAACAAACCATAAAGAAAAGGAAGTATATTTGTCATTACTGTTTTGTACCAGGACATATTAAACCTTTTTGCAGGATAAGAATGAGAGACAGTAGAAAAGGAATTTTGAACAATTTTGGTCTAGGTACCAAGACTGAAATGAGTAAAGGACATGCCAACAAAGCCTCAAACCCTATTCAGAGACCAGAAGTTGTTTGGGTACCAAAGTCCATTTTGTGTAATAATGCACTAACAATTTCTAAATCAAAGTTTGCAGGTGCATGGTACTTTGACAGTGGTTGTTCCAGTCACATGACAGGTAACCAAAACTGTTTAGTGGACTACACTCCTTACAACGGAGGTTATGTGACTTATGGTAGTGGTGGTAAGGGTAAGATTGTTGGTAAAGGAGTTTTGAATGTTCATGGTTTACCTAATTTGACCAATGTATTTCATGTGAAAGGACTAAAATCAAATCTTATAAGTGTCGGTCAACTTTGCCAAAATGGTTTAAATGTGAAGTTCAACAAAGAGTCTTGTGAAGTGTTTGATGAAGGTTCTAAGTGTCTTATGAAAGGTGTTAGGTCACTGAATAATTGTTATTATGCTGGAAACACAATGTCTACTATTTTACAGGTAGTTGATACTACAGTTGTAGAAACTGTCCCAGTACCAGTACCTGTTGCAAAACAAGTTCTTAAACATGTTGCGAGACTTGTTCCAGAACCAGCTGAAGACTCACCTAATGCAGTACACGATGCTTCATATGACGACTCAACTGATGAGGAACCAAAATCATCGTCTCAAGAATTCGATGCTACTTATGGTCACTCAACTTCAGATTTTGTGTGTGGAGATAGCCTGAAAGGAAAACAAGTTCGAGTACCACACACTGTAGACTCAACCAGGAGGACAACGTTGATGTGTACTACTGAAAATCTCACGAGACATGAAGGTGGTACTGACACTGACAGAACATTGTTCAGACAGAAGACTAGAATGGACACTGAATCTACGAAGATCAAATCAAGTTCCAGGACAGAACATTTGAACGTTGTCAACCGAACAAACCACTGTAGTACTTCAGAAGTCAACAACCAACGTCACTTCAATAGAGATAGTGTTGCGAAAAAGGTAATCAAATTAGAATATGTCAATACGGAAAAACAACTTGCTGATATTCTAACAAAGCCTTTAAGTTTTGAGAGGTTTTCGACACTAAGGAAATCTCTTTATCTTTGCACCGCATGAAGTGATCGAGGAGGTTGAGTCAACATGAGTACTGACTGGTATGTATTCTGGTCTAGTGACTAATCAATTTTTATGTTCAGTTCAGTTGAGAATTCGAGGTCTTAAAAATTTCGCAAAGAGATGAAAGTGTTATTATTTCACTCTTGATGTATAACTTGCTTGCATATCATATTTCTACACCGTTCGGTACCATAGACAAAAAAAAAAAAAAAAATGTCTCTGAAAAACCGAGTGTAGAATTAAATTTATGTATTGATGAGCATCGGAGTTGATTTTCTCGCTTATTGGACTATTCACCATTCAATATGCTGAACTCGGCATAACTATTGTTTAGTTGCTGAACTAGTATCATTAGGGTTTCGGCCATTGTTGACTCGACATGGAATGTGGTGAGTTGTGTGTGCACTGATAACTGAGTTCTTTCTAAGTGTTTAAAACTCTTGATCTTCTTGATTGCCACGTTAGTAGTCTTCAGTTTTATTTCTGTTTGGTATATTTGATATTTGATTATTCGATTTCTCTTCATTATCTCCTAACCCATGTTTTGTGAAGTATGATTCTTGTACGTGTTCGACCAGTCTCACATCAAGGGGGAGTTTGTTTTTCATGAGTTTTGTGACTGGTTTCCCAGTTCCTGTTTTTCATGTGTTGTGCGACTGGTCTGCCACCAGTTCCTGTTCTGACTCACCTGATGAGAGCACTGTTCCTGTTTAGTACACTTTGTGTATTTATCCCGTTGAGTACAAAGACCGCAGTTCGTACAGAGTTCCCAGTTCCAGTACTCAGTTCCCAGTTTTCCCAGTTCAAGACCTACTGCAAGAGTTCCCAGTACTTGTACTTAGTACGACGCCAGCTTTGCAGGGGGAGTTTTACGACTTCACATGAAGTTTATTCTCGTAGGGGGAGCGAAGTTGATCACATTTGCCAAGAGAGTTCATATCTGTAGGGGGAGTCGTCTTGACAGTACTCCAAGAGGAGAATTGACATCGAAGAGTTGACGCACCTTCAGAAAGACAAAAAGGGGGAGTTTGTTGGAGTCGAAATTAATTAATTTAATTAATTTTGACTTTGACTAATTTTGACTTTCTTTGGTGGAATATTTATTTTGGGAATATTTATTATTGGGAGGAGAATCCAAGATAAAGAGAGAAAAGATATTCAAGATCTACAAGATAAGGTACAAGATCTTCTAGTTATGGAAGGAGTCTTTTTACCATAAAAGACCTATTACTTAGAGGAGAAGACTTGTGTCTTATAAATAGAAGACTCACGTGGATTGAAGAAAAAGAAGCTGGAGCGCCATATTGGAGAGAGAAAAAATTCCAGCACACGTTTTTATTTTTTACTTATTTATCCAAGTATTAACTATTCAATCTCGTGATTGTTTAGTCTTTATTTATTTTTCTCGGATTATTTTGTATTCACGATTATAGTGAAAGTTTATTGCTTTTGAAGCAGCTTGGTAGGTTGTATTGATTAATACAACTTACGAAAATTATATCTTTGTTCTTTACGTTTCCCAGTTGCTGTACTTTTTACTATTTCCGCTGCATAACTGAATCTGCTGTTCTGTGACAGCAGTACTCAATCTGTTGTTCTCTGGACAACAGAACTTAAATTCGTTACTGTTATGTCACTATTTTCATTATTATTATTTGTTATTATTATTATCGTCCTGTCTGGCCGACGGAGAAGATGGCAACCCGGTCACCGGCAGGGAGAGGTGCCCGGCATCCGAGGGAAACTCGCCACGTCAGCTCGCCGAAGAGATCCGAGGTGCGAAGCCCCGCCGCGATATCTGCAGACCTCCGCCGAGCAGACCATCCATGACCCTCCTAGGATATCCCATATCCGGGACGGACAGGTTTGAAGACCACCGGAGACAACGCCAGCGAAAGTCGTAGAAATCCGTTGAGCTATGTACAGGAAGGACGATCCAGCTGAGGGTTTCCCCCGCTGGGTGATTCGGTGTGCTCGTTTGGAAAGGCGGCGGAATGTGGGCTGGACCGTACATCAGGCCCATGTAGTAATTCTTGTTAAAGCCCATTAGGTCAAAAGAGGGAAAAACCCTAACTGTATCTCTATAAATACCCTGTGAAACTTACCTAAAAAGGTAGATTGGCAGCCCCCAAAAATAGTGCATTTTCCTTTTTAAGCTTAAACTTTGTTTCCCTTTTTCTCAACAGAATCGGTTAGCTCAATCCTCAAAAGAAATCTCTCTTGTGTTTTCGGACGATTTAGGCCATTTCTGCCCGGTTTTTTATCGTCGTTAACAATTGGCGCTAGAAGGAGGGGGAATCCTCGAGCGTTGAGCTGACCATATTTTTGATTGTTTTGATATGGAAATCGTAGGTGTTTCAGGTACCGCCGCTGCCGGTCGCGAAGAGGAAACTCCCCAAGAAACGAGGGCCCCGGGTAAAGCTTGCATGCCACTAAACGACCCCGAAACGACGACCCCCGTCGTCCCGGACGAGATCGCTCGCCAGCTGGCGTGGATCGAGACCTTGCGAGCGGAGGAAGCCGAGGCCAGGGCAAGACAGAAGCTCCTCCACGAGCAGGTTCTGGAGGCGGAGAAACTGATGTCGCCGGCCGGCGAGGAAGAGCCAGATCTGGATCTGAGGCAAGTCAATACTCCCGAACAGATCAAGAGAACAATACAAAAACTGCAGGCCCGATCCCGTTTCCTGGAGAAGAGGCCGGTCACCGAGAAACAAAACCCTGACGCGCGCCACCTAGAAAAAGAGTTTGAGGCGGAGGCCCGCGAGGAGGCCACTCAAGCAACGGCGCAGAGAAGACAGGCGACCGGTCCTAACCGCGCCGCAGCGGACCCAAGGACAGTCGTCGTAGCCGATCCTGGACTCGCAAAACGCCTGGAGGAGGTAGAACGGAGGTTGGCCGAACAGGGTAGCGATCCGAAGAAGAGATCTGCTCTCGCCGAACCCCTGAGTCTAAGGATCGAGCAGGCCAGGTCGCAGCCCGATATCGCCCCGTTGCTGACTTTCATCTATGACGGAGCGTCCGACCCCGACGTCCACCTGAACAAATATAACACGTACATGGTCGGCCGAGGAGCATCATACGCCACGAAATGCCGCCTATTCCCTCTGACTCTCGGCGACATGGCTCACCGATGGTATACTAGCCTACCACCGAGGTCGATAGATAGCTTCGGGGAATTAAGTGACGAGTTCGTTTCTTACTTCGCGTCCAAAGTAAGTTACTCAGAGGGCCGCCAGCGTCTGATGGGGGTCAAGCAGGGCAAGGATGAGTCTGACGAGATGTATATAGACCGAGTAGAGCGGATTGCCAAGCAGGGGGACCGGGTGAGTGACGAAATCCTCGTTCACTCTGTACTGGGCGGCTTACGACCGACGTCCAGCCTGTTCAAACCGATGATGAAGGATTATCCGAAGTCATATACTGAGTTCCGCAGGAGGGCAGGCGAGGAGATAGCCCAACAACGAATATACGACGAGCGGATGAAAGAGCTGGAGCCCGAGGAGGGAGCGAAACCCCTCGCCGAGAAGAAGCCCATGGGCCCGGCAACGGTTGATTACTGGACGGAGCCACCCCCAACGGTGAAATACCATGAAAGTGGTAAGAAGAAGCCCAACTACAAGGTATACCAGGGAACTTTTCAGGCACCACGGAAGGTCGAGATCGTCGACGAGTGCGCCGAGGAGGGAACGTTCTTAGGGCACACCCCTACCCGGATCCTCCAGATCTTCTACGAGGGAGATATCAATATCCTTACTCCCCCTCAGGCCATGAGAAGCCGCCCCGACGAGAGAAACCCGCGCAAATGGTGTTCTTTCCACCAAGAAAACGGGCACAGAACCGACGAGTGTCGCGACTTGATCGCTCAACTTCGCCAGCTCTACGAGGACGGAAGTCTGGCCGATCTCCTCCGGGCACCAAAGCGCGGCCGCCCAGCCGCCGGACGCGGAGGCGGCGGACGTGGGGGCGGCGGTCGCGGAAGAGGGGGAAGAGGACGAGGTCGGGGATATCAAGATGATCAGAATCACCGACCTAATCAGCAGCAGAGACGCGAGCCTGATCATCCCGGACTAAATCAGTTAGTTTTACCCCCACCTCCAGCGGTGGTACCCGAAGACGAAGATCCGCCCGTCCGCGGGGGAGCACGGGTCAACATGATCGGCAGTTTGACGCCGATCATCCACAAATCGAAGAGACAGAAGAAAGAGGAGTTGCGCGAGTTTGAAGGCGTAAATGTGGTGATCCCCCAGGCGGAGTCCACCATCGCCCGCGGGATAACCATAACCTTCTCCGAGAAGGACAGGGAGGGGATAAAATATCCCAAGGAAGATGCTTTGGTGGTCACTGCAAGGATCCTCGGGGTCGAGGTGGCCAGGATTTTAGTGGATAACGGGGCCCATTGCAATCTCATTTTCAAGTCGGCGTTGGACCAGCTCGGTGACCTCTCCAGCTATGTCCGTCCATACGACGGAGTTCTGAAGGGTTTCGGTGATGTGGTAGTGCGCCCCCGGGGACGCATAAGGATGGCAGTGGAGCTGAAGGACCACCAAGACCCGAGCATAAATATGACTCGCCTGTTAAATTTTGTTATCGTTGATGCAGACAATATCTATAATGCTTTTTTCGGGAGGCCGTTCCTCGATGCCTTTGAGGCCGTGGCGTCCTCCCACTACTACTGTATTAAGTTTCCCACCTTGAGTGGTGTGGTCGGCACCCTTCGGGGTGACCAATATATGGCAAGGAAGTGCTTTAATTACCTTTCGTGTTCGGATGCAAACATACCCTCAAATTACAATGATACTAACACTGGGGCATTTGGGGGCGCTAACCCCCAAATAATCTCCCAAGAATCCACCTTGGGGGGCGGAGACCCACGGGGAGAGGAATTTGAGAACGCTACAACGGAGTGTCGGGAGATAGACCCTACGGAAGAAATGGATATAGACGATCAGGAGTATTTAACGGCCCTGTGGGATAATGGCGTCCCCGGAAACCCCGGGTTTTTCGAAGGAGAGCTCGTCAAGGATGGCGATCCCGCGAAAGAAATCCTTGAACTCGAAACACAATTCCTGCACATACTCATCGACGAGATGCCTATCCCACAAAACACAGAACCCCAGCCGGGGATACGGACCCTGGAATCAGAAGACCTCGACCCGAGGATCGGTTTTGAGCCGAGCGACATACCCGATCCCCGAGGGCCGTCGATGTGCACGGCGGTCGACGAAGTGGAAAGGGTGAATCTAGATCCGACCAGGCCAGAATTAGAGGTCTTTATCGGAAAGAAGATCCCGGAGCGGCTGAGAAACGAGCTGATCGATTTCTTAAGCCAGAACACAGACGCTTTTGCGTGGTCCCACAAAGATATGGTCGGTATCGATCCCAAGCATGCCTGCCACCATCTGAAGATCGATCCAGAGAAGAAACCCATCGCCCAGAAGAGAAGAAAGATGGGACCAGAGAAGTATGCGGCTTTGGCAGTGGAAGTCAAAAAGCTAGTCGATAACGACCTCGTTCGAGAGGCCGAGGAGGAGCCCCAGTGGGTCGCTAATGTCGTGCTCGTAAAAAAGACAAATGATGCTTGGCGCCTTTGCATAGACTTCACCGACCTAAACAGGGCTTGCCCGAAAGACCATTTCCCCCTACCCCATATCGACCATCTGGTGGACAGCGTCGCCGGCCACGCTATTTTCTCTAATTGCGATTGTTTTGCAGGGTATCACCAGATTCCTATGGCCGAAGAGGATATAGAGCACACTTCTTTTTATTCGGACAAGGGAGTGCTGTGTTGGAAGAGGATGCCATTTGGTCTGAAAAACGCGGGGGCTACCTACCAGCGATTGGTGAACAAAATGTTTGCCGATCATATTGGAGATACCATGGAGGTATACGTGGACGACATAATCATAAAGAGCAAGTCCGAGGAGGACCACGTGAAAGATCTGAAGGTCGCTTTCGAGATTTTGAAATTCTACAACATGAAGCTCAACCCGAGGAAGTGTCATTTCGGGGTATATGCCACGAAATTCCTCGGGCATATCGTCAGTCTTAGGGGCATCGAGGTAAACCCCGAAAAGATCAGGGCCATCCAGAACCTAAGGGAACCCCGAAGTATGAGGGACGTGCAGAAATTAACAGGCTGCCTGGCCGCCCTCAGCCGTTTCATTCCCCGGCTCGGTGATAAGAGCCGTCCATTCTTCAAATCGATTAAGGACCAGAAATTCAAATGGGGAAAGGAGAGTCAGGAAGCTTTCTTACGACTGAAAGAGCACCTCGGAAACCCCACCATCCTCTCTAAGCCACTCACCGGGGAGAAACTCTTTCTTTATTTAGCCGCGTCCGAACATGCCATGAGCTCGATTCTTGTCCGAGCAGAGGGGCAACAGCACAAACCTATTTATTTCGTCAGCCAGGTCCTCCACGACGCCGAAACGCGATATACGCCCCTGGAGAAGCTGGCGTACGCCCTCGTAATGAGCGTACGGAAGTTAAGATCCTACTTTTTCGATCATCCGGTGGAAGTCTTAACGACCATGCCATTGCGGCAGGTCTTACAGAGACCGGACACCAATGGACGATTGCTAAAGTGGAGCCTGGAGGTAGGACAGTACGACATCACGTACGCCCCGAGGACGGCGATTAAAGGGCAAGCATTAGCAGATTTCATAGTGGAGTTAACTTTCCCCGATTCCACCCTGTCCTCCTCGATCCCGCCGTGGAAGCTGTACGTGGATGGATCCTCTAACTCCTCCCACGCCGGGGCTGGAATAGTATTGGTCGAACCAGGTGGACAATCGTTTGCGCACGCTGTGAAGTTCGAATTCGAGGCGACAAATAACGAGGCGGAATACGAGGCATTGATCGCCGGGCTGAACCTCGCCCTAGCAGTCCGCGCAGAACACTTGCAAATCTTTATGGATTCACTCTTGGTGGTAAATCAAATTAAGGGAAGTTACGAAACCAGATGTGATCGGATGGCTAAGTATTACGAACACGTGATCTCATTGTGTGAAAAGATACCGAGGACATTCATCGAGCAGATTCCGAGAGAGTTGAATTCTCAGGCAGACGCCCTGTCCAAACTAGCTTCCTCGGAAGGAATCGCTGACCTGACAAACGTGATGCTAACATGCCAGGCTCGATCCGCCATTTCAACAGCAGAAGGATTAATCACCCTCGTAGATCGTGGCGAGACCTGGATGGACCCAATCAAATCTTACTTGGTGGACGGCATCCTACCCGCGGACAGAATCGAGGCTAAGCAGCTTAGAATCCGAGCAGCCAGATATACTATGATCGGGGACGTTTTATACCGGAGGAGTCTGTATTTGCCTTTGCTGAAATGCATCACCCCGCAGGAAGGAAGCATAGTGTTTGGTGAGATCCACGATGGTGTATGCGGAAATCACGCGGGGGGACAATCCTTGGCCCACAAGACAGTCCGGCAAGGTTATTACTGGCCTACCCTGAGGAAAGATGCCATAAATTATGCTCGAAAATGCCACCGCTGCCAGATAACTGCTCCGATCATCCGAACCGCACCTGAATATCTAAACTCTATCTACAGTCCCTGGCCTTTCGCCTCCTGGGGGATTGATCTGATTGGACCGTTGCCCACCGGGCCGGGCGGGGTGAAGTACGCGGTCGTAGCTGTGGATTATTTCACCAAATGGGCTGAGGCCGAACCTTTGAAGGTCATCAACCAAAAGGCGATCATCAAATTTATCTGGAAAAATATCATATGTCGGTTCGGAATCCCTCATACCATCACCTCGGATAATGGGAAGCAGTTTGACGGGCAGGAAATCATGGAGTTCTTTGATAAATGGAAGATTAAGAAGGCATTTTCCACCCCTTACCACCCCCAGACCAACGGGCAGGTAGAGGCTGTTAATAAAATTCTAAAGCACACAATTAAGGCTAAACTTGAAGAACGACAAGGGCGATGGGCGGCCGAACTACCCGACGTCTTGTGGTCGTATAGGACGACGAGCAAAGCCGCCACCGAGGAAACACCCTTTGCCCTAGCTTTCGGAGCTGAAGCTGTGATACCCTCTGAGATAGAGGTCACCAGTCACCGGACGTCGCAAGACTTAAATGAAAACAACGACAAGGCGCTGCGTTTGGAGCTGGATTTTCTAGAAGAACGGAGGCTAAACTCGGTCTTCCAGAACGCAACAGCAAAACAAAGAGCCGAGCGTTTTTACAACTCCAAGGCTAAGATCCGGAAGTTTCAAACCGGGGATTTGGTGCTGAAGCGCGTGCTCGGGCCTAACACTGGGGCATTGGGCCCGAACTGGGAGGGGCCAATGCGAGTAAGGAGGCACGTGGAAAAGGGGTCGTACGAGTTGGAGCATCTCGATGGGGTAGCCGATCAGTACTACTGGAACGCCCTCCACTTGAAGAAGTATTATCAGTAATATCTTTGTACCCAAACGTTTTATGTTACGACGGAATAAAAGTTTCTTTCCTCAGAAGTTAAAAATAAGACCGGGGACCGGATAAGTCCCGTCCTCGGCCATGGTTCCTTCGATCCGTCGAAGGCCATGATTGTTTTACCGGGGACGAGTCCGCTCTCCCCGAGCCTGAGATGAGTTGGGCGATCCGTCGCCTAACCGATCAAACAGGAGAAATTAAAAATAAGACCGGGGACCGGATAAGTCCCGTCCTCGGCCATGGTTCCGGGATCCGTCAAAGGCCATGATTGTTTTACCGGGGACGAGTCCGCTCTCCCCGAGCCTGAGATGAGTTGGGCGATCCGTCGCCTAACCGATCAAACAGGAGAAATTAAAAATAAGACCGGGGACCAGATAAGTCCCGTCCTCGGCCATGGTTCCGTCGATCCTTCGAAGGCCATGATTGTTTTACCGGGGACGAGTCCGCTCTCCCCGAGCCTGAGATGAGTTGGGCGATCCGTCGCCTAACCGATCAAACAGGAGAAATTAAAAATAAGACCGGGGACCGGATAAGTCCCGTCCTCGGCCATGGTTCCGTCGATCCGTCGAAGGCCATGATTGTTTTACCGGGGACGAGTCCGCTCTCCCCGAGCCAGAAACGAAAACTTATATATGACACTCCACCCAGCACGCAAACAAACTTTCATAAACGAACAAATGAACGCAAGTGTTTATTAGAGGAAGAAAAATTCGAAATCCCACGAACATACAAGCACAAAACGACCGCGAAAACAACGACAGTCAGAAAAACGTTAACGAAGGGGACGCCCCCAACGGTCGTGTGATGGCCGGGGAGGCCACGAGTTTATCCTTGACCCACGAGTCTCGCGTCGGCATGACCAAGGTTGATCCCGAACCGGGCGTGCCATCGAGTTGCAGTCATGATCGAAAACGTCGATTGAGAAACCTTCGACATCAGCCCAAGTGATCCGAATTATCCAGCCTTCCCGTATCCCAAACCCACCGACGAGTCTCTCCCATTCAGCCCCAGAAATGGCAACTTGATTTCGGAAACGAGAGAGAGAAGGACTCCACTCACGGCCCCAAGGATCCATCAGGGAGATCTCATCCGCCACCCTGTCGTTGATCGGACGCAGGAAGGCCGCGGGAATGGGAAAAACCTCCCTATGCCAGGAGCCATTGAACGCACGCTCGAACGAATGCGAGTCGTCGAAGAACTCGATGTGGGTCGACATCGAGCACAAGACGACGATTTCATATACAGATTTGATAACAGAAAAGCCCCATTTTATAGGGGCCAGCACGAATCGAGGAACAATAAATGCAAATGTTGACCACATTAAAAGCGGAAATTTATTTATGTTGAATAAACGGTTACAGTCAAACCCCGTAAAGGGCGCTTATTAAAACTAGGGTGAGGAAGCCCAGTAAACGTCAGTCCAGATATGGAAGACCTAGGGAGTCAGCCAGCCCGCGCGCACGGGCCTGAAGGGGGAACGATACATTGAGACGCTCCAGGTCGAAAAGGCTGACCCGAAACCCGAATCCTGGTTTCCATATCAGCCACACCTCCCAGCCGCTTGAATGCCCGCGTGCTGAACAAAGTCGACCCACCCCGGACCACCGAAAGCCACCTGCCGCCTGAGTTTGGTTTTCGTTGCAACCCAGGCCTGCTCGTTGGAGTCGTGGAATGGAATCTCCTCGCCCAGGAACTTTTCTAAAGGTTGCACAAACGCGTTGGGAAGAGGAAAGTTGTTGCGATGCCATTTGCCATCATACCTTTGGCGCAAACGGCGCTAGCCGTCGGAGTGAACGGCGACGTCATAGTAACCGTCCGCGTACTCCGGCGCCTCCTGGGCAACTTGTTTTCCTTTGGCAGAATTCTTTTTCTGACTCGAACTCATTTTTTCTTCTCTAAAGATATATCCATATCGAGCCTATTTATAAGGGTGAAATTCCAGGTTTTTTCCCGCCTAAAGGACCCTCTTTTGGCGGAATTCCCCCTTTTGTAAAAAGAAAAATCAAATACATCCGGCGGGAGGATTTCCCGCCAAAGGATAAACCCTAAAGGACGAAAAAGCTTAAAGATGAGGCGGGCAGATGAAATGAGATATTCAACCAAAACATTGTTTTGAGTATCCTAAGAAAACAAGACAAAACATTGTTTAAGGCCGCGACCCGACCAATACAAAAACCAAAAACTGAAATAAAGAGTTATAAACGGGGTCGTAGACCCTCAACCATCTTGAACTGGGACCTCCCCATCACCGATCAGAGAGTTCGCGAACTTCTCGTCCGCCTCGTCCTCGGCTTCACCCGTCGCATCCTCGGCGTCATCCGTCGCGTCCTCGTCCGATTCCAGATCATTGGGATCAAAGAGCTGATCCTTCTTCGGCCACCAGACGAGGTCTACCTTATGCACAGTCTCCAAATCCAGAATGGATAATTTCATCTCCGGATGGAGAACATTCGTGGAAGCATACTTCTGGATGACCGACATCAGAGCATCCACGGGTTGGCCAGCTTCAATCAGACCTAGGACACCATCGAAAAAGGCGCAGTAATAGGAATAATTACTGAACTCCTTTAAATTTTCCCAAGGGTCGGCGAGCCGAGCAGCCTCATCTTTCTGAATCTTTTTCAGGTCCCCGGTGGCCTGCTCCAGATCGAGTTTCTGCTTAGCCATCGCATTTTTCATCTCTTTGAGTTGCAAGCCAGCCGCCTCCACTGCCTCGCGGGCTTGTTTCTCGGCTTCGACGGTGCGATTCGCCATCTCGGACACCCTAGTCGACAGCTTAGCCACGTCCGAGGAGTGCTCGAACATAGCGCTTTCACAATCTTTCAACCCTTTCTTATACTCCTCCACCTCTGTTAACAGTTTTTCATGCTCGTCCGCCAGCGACTCCCGAGCAGCGAGTTTTTTCTTTAAGCCCTCCACCTCGGCCTCCAAGGACAGTTTCAAGCCAACCTCGAGATCATACTTACCCTGCAGCTCGGAAAGTCGCTTCCGAAGACCCTCGTCCCCGGTCGATGGGGCCGAAGGGGCGGCGACACCTTTTCCTTTGCGGTCCTCCAAGAGACGACCGAGCTGGTTGATCATCACGGGGACCCGAGCTGCTTGAACTTTGAGCATTTTCAGCATATGGTCGTGCTCAGAAGTATAACTCTCCATCCGATGAGACCACGCCCCTAGGATGTTGTCCATAGCTTCCTGCACATGTGGAGGAATTGCGTCGTCCTCGTAAGGTGGCAAAGCGGCTTTTAGATAAGCAGCAGCGATGGGGATCTCCGAATCCGCCTCGTGAATGCTGAAACTGAATAAGGATCAGAAGGGAAAACGAGCATTAAACAAAGAAATCCAAGTCAAAATAAGATACCTTTGAATCTTCCCCGCATCCACGCCGAAGATAGGCTCGCTCATACTCACCTCGCTCGGACTCTTCTCTTTCACAGGACGAGGACCCTTTGTCCTCCTAGGGCGAACGATCCACGATTCCAAAACCACATTAGTGATGGGAGCGCTAAACTCTGCTTTCGGATCGTCCGAAGCCGGGACCTCCTCGTCACGTGGTCTTTTCTCTCCGACGACCATCGTTCCTGGCGCACTCTCCGGGCCCCCAGGAATGACCTGTTCCTCCTCCGGAATCTTGGGGAGAATTTGATCCAGGGGCAAAGGAGAAGGGAACCCTATGGGAAGGGCCTCCGGGGGCGGAGCCAGGGCCACGGTCACGTCACCCTGTTTTCCGCGGCTCGTTTTCTTCTGTTTCTTAGGAGCGGAGGTGAGTTTTGCCATCTTCTCCCTCTCCCTCCTAGCTTTCTCATGAGGGCTTTCCATCTCCGAACTCTTGATGGGACGCATGATCCTAGGATAGCGGTGAGCTGAAAACAAAGAAAAAATTAAGGGTCAGAAAACAACATAAACTCCCAACAAATGGCACAACCATCAGGAAAACTCACGAGGGTAAATGTTTTCTACGTCACGAGGAATCGTGAAAAAGCGAGCTCGAACTCGTCTGGCATCAGTCAGCCAAAGCTTATACTTACACTCGTCTCCGGGAAGAGATTTTATCTTCTCCCAGATCGTTAAAAAATCCCATCCTAACCCGTCCTCGGCTGGAGCTTTAAAGCCTAAAAGGATAGACAGACAAGGTCAGGAAACACAAAGCTAGCTGAACCCCGTTAAAAAGATTAAAGAAAGAAGTCTAGGTAAAAGCCGAGGAGACTAACGATGATTTGTCAGCCGATACTCCCCGTCGATATGGAAGTCCTTCGAATTCCACTCCCCCGCTACGAAAAACCATTTCTCGGACCATTCTGGTTGTTTGCTCGGCAACTCCTTTATGATCGGGTGCCGCTGCTTCAAGTAATAATCCCCTCCGCTGGTGGCGCTCATGTAGAGGAGGTAGATGAGCTCGAAACCCGTCGGTCCCCGGTACAACCCATAGAACCCAAACATGATACAATAAACATATATCATCACCCAGCCGTTCGGGGTGATCTGCATAGGAGCAATCTCCTGCAGGTGTAAGAAGTGCGCTACCGAGGAATGTAGGGGAAAACGAAGCCCGCTCTCCATCATAGAATAATTAACCGGCAACATGCCCGGAGGAGGGGAGTCAGCGAATTCATCTACTTGCGGAGCATACAAGTGGACGTCGTTCGGAATCTGCCATCTCTCCCTCATCGTCTGCAGTTCCACCTCGTTCACAACACTCTTTTTCCAGCTCGCGTCGAAAGGCGTGTTGCGGCGCTCTTTGACAAGATGAAATCGCCTCCGCGGAACAAATACATAAGGCCTCTCAGCGGAGTACCGGGAATAATTAAAAGAGGAAGGGGGACCCCTGGAACCAGCGAGGATATCATACAGGCGACGATAATCCTTGCCTACTTGACCACCCAGCATATCATCTGTCTCCTCCTCGGTGAAGGGAAATTTAGACATCGCCCATTTCACTGGGGATGGGGATTCGGGATTGGCCCCTGGTCTCCCCGAAGTAGAGGCCGAACCAGAAGTCCCAACATCGCGTGACGGTCCCAAGGACTGAGAGGGGGGAGATCGATCATTACTCATTCCCGATTACAGCAGAAGAAGAAAAGGCTGGGAATCTTAGTCTAAAAAGTCCTATATCCCCCAGAAAAACCCTATCGACGGAGCTTAGACCAGAGCCGCCGCCGGAAATTGAAAAGCCTAACCGATTTTCTCGAAGAAGAAACCTTATCAGAGAACTGAATCACGACTTAGCGAAGAACAAAGAGAGGAATCAATTTCCGCGTACCTGTGGACCGAAGAAACGGAGGAAGATGGCCGGAAGTTGTCGCGCCGCCGGAGCTTTTCTTCTGCTGTCGCCTGCGCCAATTTCTCTCTGATAAACCGCTTTGGATAGAAAGTGATTTTAGAATGGTTTCTCAGAAGTTTAAATACGTGGAATCTGTAGAGGCGGGCGTGCGTTTTTGAAATTTGAAAAAGTGTCCTGTATTTAATTTGAAAAGACACATGGGCCCCCACAGAAGTCCCATCAGGCCCACTAGCCTTAGTGGCGGCAGAGAAGTAATCAGAGGATGCAGCCACCGGATAAAAATAGTTCCCATCTCGGTCGGGAGGGGCCTGCTCGCCCACGGCCGATCACACCCCTCCCGAGGGGCATTTGTTATGTCACTATTTTCATTATTATTATTTGTTATTATTATTATCGTCCTGTCTGGCCGACGGAGAAGATGGCAACCCGGTCACCGGCAGGGAGAGGTGCCCGGCATCCGAGGGAAACTCGCCACGTCAGCTCGCCGAGGAGATCCGAGGTGCGAAGCCCCGCCGCGATATCTGCAGACCTCCGCCGAGCAGACCATCCATGACCCTCCTAGGATATCCCATATCCGGGACGGACAGGTTTGAAGACCACCGGAGACAACGCCAGCGAAAGTCGTAGAAATCCGTTGAGCTATGTACAGGAAGGACGATCCAGCTGAGGGTTTCCCCCGCTGGGTGATTCGGTGTGCTCGTTTGGAAAGGCGGCGGAATGTGGGCTGGACCGTACATCAGGCCCATGTAGTAATTCTTGTTAAAGCCCATTAGGTCAAAAGAGGGAAAAACCCTAACTGTATCTCTATAAATACCCTGTGAAACTTACCTAAAAAGGTAGATTGGCAGCCCCCAAAAATAGTGCATTTTCCTTTTTAAGCTTAAACTTTGTTTCCCTTTTTCTCAACAGAATCGGTTAGCTCAATCCTCAAAAGAAATCTCTCTTGTGTTTTCGGACGATTTAGGCCATTTCTGCCCGGTTTTTTATCGCCGTTAACAGTTACAGTGTTGATAGTCGAAAAATCGTGTTCTCCAATAATCAACTAAAAAATAGATATTTGGGGATTGAGTGTTGAACAAGACTTTTATGCTCTCTAATGATTTTTGGGGAAGTGTGTCGATACCCTAAATGGAAAACTACATCATCTATTTATAGAAAATACAAATTAGGGTTTCCTAAGTTGGTTAATGGGCCAAGCCCATCAAATAAACCCACCATTAAGCCCATCTCTTTTAACAGGGCCCAAGGGATATGATCGTCTTCGAACACTCTCTCACCCCGTTCCTGGTCGGCTTGGATGTTTCCCGAAACCATCCTTCGGTGGAGCTATGAGCTCGTCCTGTTCGGCTTTGGTCTCTGTTCACGGGATTTCGAGCATGAACGTTATCCGCCTGCTCGCCTTTCCCTTCGAGGCCGAGCTGAAGACCTCTTTTCTCTATCTCGAAAAACGGGGGCTCCTTATGCTCGGGAGTTAGTCGATATTTTCCCGCATAACAAATGCCCCCCGAGACCGTTCTGGTCGGGAGAAGAGATCGGTCTCGGTATGCGGTCCGTCATCGGCTTGCCCGAGCATAAGATCTGATTCGACGGTTTCGGCGAGTCATTTAATGCGGTACTGCGGTTACTGCCACCTGTCACTTCCCAATTGGCGTTTCTCTGACTGGACGCCTCGAATTCCGTCAACTGCCTTTTCAAATTCAAATTTTGAATTTTTCCGCCCTTTTGTCCTTATAAATAGCCTCCAATACCCTTCATTTAACACTTTTCCTTTCCGAATTGCTAGTTTCCGGACACCTGAAATCATCTGCTCGGCTCCCATCCAGAGTGTTCGGCTTCAAACTTCACGTAGGTTTCCTTGTCTAATTCTCTTTTCCGTCGTTTATTCTGGGGATTTTTTAGCAATAGGGCTTGCTTATTATTTGCATACGTCGATTAAATACACGATTCAAACGCGAACATGAGTGATCACGACAGTTCAGCCACCCTTTCTGACGTTCCCGCATCGTACGATTCATCCGACTCCGGGACCTCCGCCTCCTCCTCATCGGGAGACGATGTGGTGCCCGTGGTCGGATTTTCGGACGCGGAGAAACTTGAGCTGTTCGCCGGCGGAGTTAGTGACTGTTACCGTCGCTTTATCGGCATTATGGGCGAGATACGGGGTCCCCCACCTCCTTTCATTTTCACTCATTATCTCCATGAGAACCCTTATGTCTTCGTGGAGCGCACGCGGTTTGGTGCTCGCCCTGGCCCTGACCAGACTGGTATATACGCCAGCGATCGAAGCTCGACCATTCTTGACGAGGCCGAGCTCCAATCTATGAGGTCGGTCTGGGGCATCCCTTCTGATGTCCACATCTATTGCCCTACTCCGGACGAACGGGCGAACTGTCCTCCGCCGGGCATGGTCGCCGTGACGAGCATGATGATGGAGGCGGGGCTCCGATTCCCCATTCATGATTCTATTGCCGCTGCTCTGCAGGCGTGGGGGGTTGCTCCCATGCAGCTTCATGCAAACTCTTGGGTCTTACTCATCAGTTTAAATATCTTGTTCGGCCACTATGGCCTCTATCGTCATCTGTCCGCCTCTGAAACGTCCTATCTTTTAATCATCAACCATCTCAGAGGAGGGGATCATTATTTGCGTGCTCCGACCAGACTCCTTGAAGATTTGAAGAGTAAAAGAACGGCCTGGTGGGCTGACTGGTTTTATGTGGATGGTGCCTGGGCCTCTGAGGCGTTTCAAATTCCAACCTCGTTTACTCGGAAATGTCGTCGTTAGTTACTCCTCTTTCGCTCTTTTTCTTTTCGGATTTCCTTTCTTGGTTCGATCTGACTTCTTCCTGTTCGGTCATTTCTTGGTCGGCAGGTCCTCCTGCACCGCATATTTCCGAACTTAGCTGGGACTTTGCGGCGGTTTGTGAGCGTGTTCGTTCTCTTCCCGATAGCCAACTGCTCATTAACACTGTGTTTACTATAGCTCGTGTTAGATCTTCTCGTTTTATTACTATTCCTCGGCATGTTCGGGACCGATATCCCCGTGAGTATTTTACTTTTCGCACTTCCCTTGACTTATTCGCTGCTCATTGCTTTCCCTTTTGTTTTTATTACAGTGGTTAGGTTTCCTTCCTTCCCCGATCCTCCAGAAAACATGGTTGGAAATACTCCTCGAGCCCGGATGGCTGCACTCGCCGAGCGTAACAGGCGGGCGGCTGAGGCTGCTGCGGGCAATCAGGTCGTCGTTCCCCCTGCCCCGCCTGCCCGGCCTACTCGGTCAGTTAACTCGGAGGCTCCCTCCATTCGTCCGACGACGAGGGCTAGCTCTCTTCCTCCTGCAAGCCCGAGCGATGCTCCCGAGGGGCCTTCGGAGGCGGCGCCTGCTCCTGGTCGGATGCCTAAGCGTCGACGCGGCAAGGAGCCGATGCAAGAGGTCCCCGAGACTGTTCCCGAGAATATTCCTTATAGCCCGGTGGCCACTATTGACGAAGAGATCTTTGCTCGGTATGTCAGTTCGTTACGCCTTCTCACTCTTCTTTTTTCGTGCCTTCCCGTCTTCTCTCGATCTTCCTTACCCACATTTCTTTGTTTGTTCCAGCTTGGGTGGGCGCCCGACCATGGCCGCTAGTCTGGCCCAATTTCTTGCTGCTCGCCCCCATGACTTCTCAAGTCTTCCCCCGCTGATGCGCGAGGCGATGGAATGTGTCCCTCGTTCTTGGACCACCCAGTCCGAGCTGGTCAGCCAGCGACCAGAACAAGCTGAGCAGGTGGCCATTTTGATGGCCTCTCGTGTGCTCATGCTTTTAGTTTCTTTAAGCAAGGTTCGCCCGAGCTTGAACCAGCCCATGGTCTCTCCGGCTGGTGCTCCTGACGGCCTTGCGGAGAAAGTCGCTGAGCTCGAGCTTGAGCTCACCAGCATGCGAACCCTCGTGGACCAATATCAGGAGGATGAGGGCAGGTTGAAAGCCCGAGCTGAGCAAGCTGAGACGAGTGCCGCGGGAATGGCCAGGGAGCGGGACCAAGGGCGCGAAGAGTTGAGTCAATTGAGGAGTGAGTTGGCTATTGAGCGAGATCGGGCATCGGAGCTGGAGGAAAGGGTGCGTAGGGCCGAGGATAACCGCCGGAGCATGGATCTATTGATCGATCAATTGAATGCTCGGACCGAGGCGATTGAGAAAGCCGATGCGGAGCGCAAGGCCGATGCTATGCAGGACTTGGATCAGAACAGCTCGTATTCCTATTGTCTAAGTCACTTTGACTGTATCCGCCGTCATGTGCGAGCTGGACTGCCATACAACCTGATCATGGACGACCTCCGCACTCATCGTCTGGGGGTTAATCTTGACACCCGCTTCCTTTTTCCGGTTCTTGATTTGGTAGAGCTCCATGGGGTTGACCTGGCCTGGTGGCCCGATCCGAGCCAGCTCGTTGCTGCCGAGCCCGAGGCTGTTGTGGAGAACCCGATTCCTGTTGATGATTGAGTGCTTGCCTGTCTGCTGTTATCGAATTTGTGATTTCTTTTCTTTCTGTTTGTCTTATTTAAATACTTTTGGCGATGTATCTGTCCGAACATGAATTTTATTCGTATGCTTATGGTGTCATATTGTTATGCTTAACTTCTTGTTGATTTGTTCGCACACATTTTACTGTTTACCTCAGCATTTTCCTTTCTTCGAGTGTTATTCATTTTATTGTTTGATGCTCGTGACTATCTTTTATGACAAATTTTGATCCTACCTTGGCCAGCTGAGCATGTCTCGCTTGGTCGTTCGGGATCAGTATTGTTATGTTGATCAAGCTTTCAACGGGAGGTGGCATGGTCGCCGGTTCCCCTTACCGGCTGCCTTCAGGCGGGCCGCCCGTTCACCCCTTGTCCATTTTGTTGCCGTTCGAGACTCCAGGGGCAACCCATGGTCGTTCGCTCTTGCTCGGCATCGGCGGCAGCTCGCCCTTGGTGGCCCAGCGTGGGAGCGCTTCGTTCGTGAGAAAGGGCTTTATCGGGGTTTGATCGTCCGCTTTCTTTGGATCGAGGATGAGGGCTTCTCCATCCGGGTGTACGACGAGAGGGGTTTCCGCTTAGTCGCTTAACTATCTTCATTTCGTTCTTGTTTCAAGTTTTAAACTGATGTAATGTTGCTTGCTTTGAACGCCTATGCGGCCTGTTTGTTCGCCTTTTCGTTTATCTTTAAGTGGTACTTTGTTAGACAACTCAACGCTGTAATGTGTTCTGACCTTCGCATGATCGGAGCGTTTTGTATTTAGTTAAGTTCGGGACATTCATTGTTTTCGTATCCTTGTTCCTGTTTCATTAGGGGTTAATTTATCGTTTAAAAGTAATCGTTCAGTACAATTTATTTTCATACATTCGTCCGATTTGATCGGGGGTGAGATTAACCAGCTCCCCGTTTGCTTTCTCCTCGGGAATTTTGGGATGCTCGTCTTGTTCGGGAATTCTGACTAGTAAGGATTTTTCTTGCCGAACACGCCCGTATATGCAGCACTTCCTGCTTTCCCTTGCGCGTTGTTTCGTCTCGTATTTTTGGGCGGACTGACCTGTTCGCCCAAAAATGCCCCAGTCTTCCTCTGAGATCATGTTAAAGCGTCTTGGATCCTTTTCTTTCTGTCGATCCTCGAGGAGTTCCGTATTGTGTTCGGCCACCCCGGACTTTGTCAGCTTTTCGTTTGTCGTTTTGCTTACTTGTTCTGCCTTGATGTGACCCTTCGCTGCCGACGTCTGTATGCCTTGTCCTTTTCCTGGCGCGCCTTTTCGTGTGAGGGCCGGGTCTATAAATACGTCTGCAGGCTTATGACCTGGTATTATTCGAATCATTTTTTCACTATCTCTGCTCGGCGTTTGCGACGGGCGACTCCTTCGATGGTGCATATTCATGTGAACCCGAACGGATCCAAGTGGTTCGAGCTTCCCTTCACCGATAGACGTTATCGGATAAGGCTGCCCTTGCCTGTCGAATTTACCGCCGACCTGGATCATGAATCCGCGCTCCCTCGATTTCTTCCGTTAGTGGACCTGAATGGTGATCGGTGGGTGATGTACGTCTCTCGCCGCCGTGGGCAATACCAGTTTGAGGGTCCAATGTGGAGAGGCTTCGTTCGTCAGTTCGATCCTCAACCGTCGAATTTCATTCGCATTCGTTACGACGCTAATCGCGGGTGGGCTGTAGCGTTGTTCGGCGCTGACAACCAGCTCATTACCCTCCCCGTGCAGTTCAGGCGTCCGAGGTCTTAATGTGTTTGCCTTTTTCTTTTGCTCATCGTGTTCGGGATTTTCGGTGGGGGATCTTTTCCCCGCCGAAAATGCCCCAGTCGTTGTTCGGACATGGTTCATAAAGTATTCCCCTTGTGGTTGTGTCGTAAGAATTGTTTTTTATCTATTTTTGGGCATGATGTTGTTCGCCCAAAAATGCCCCAGTGTGCTTATCTAATCTTGTCTTTGTTCGCTCTTTATTTCCCCGCATCGGGCTCAGGGGGAGCCGAGCCCTACCCCTTGGGATTGATTTCTTTTAAACTCTCCCGGACTCGAGGGACACCTGGTCCATGCTCGGTCGGGCTCAGGGGGAGCCGAGCTCTACCCCTTGGGATTGATTTCTTTTAAATTCTCCCGGACTCGAGGGACACCTGGTCCATGCTCGGTCGGGCTCAGGGGGAGCCGAGCTCTACCCCTTGGGATTGATTTCTTTTAAATTCTCCCGGACTCGAGGGACACCTGGTCCATGCTCGGTCGGGCTCAGGGGGAGCCGAGCTCTACCCCTTGGGATTGATTTCTTTTAAATTCTCCCGGACTCGAGGGACACCTGGTCCATGCTCGGTCGGGCTCAGGGGGAGCCGAGCTCTACCCCTTGGGATTAATCGGGATTACGAAAGATTCCGAAACTTCATTTTTATTAGCGTAAAGGAAAACAAACACCCTACATACAATGCCAAAGGCTTACTGGTAGTATTTCTTGAGGTGCACTGCATTCCAGAAATACTGATCGGCCACCCCATTCAGATGTTCTAGTTCGTATGAACCATTTTGTAGGACCTTCCTTACTCGAAGTGGCCCTTCCCAGGAGGGCCCTAATGCTCCTGGGTTAGCTCCCAGGATTTCTTTTAGTACCAGGTCCCCCTGCTTGAATTTCCTCACCTTGACCTTCGAATTGAAATACTTTTCAGCCCTCTGCTTGGCCGCCGCGTTTCGGTATATCGAGTTTACTCTCCTTTCCTCTAATAAATCCAGCTCGACCCGCATCATCTGGTCGTTCTGATCCGTCAGCTCTTGCGACGTCCTGTGGGTCGGCACCTCTACCTCGGAAGGGATGACCGCCTCATATCCGAAAGCGAGGGCGAATGGTGTTTCTCCCGTGGCCACTTTGCTCGTTGTTCGGTAGGCCCACAACACATCGGGCAATTCGGCCGCCCATCTTCCCAGCCTTTCTTCAATCCTGGCCTTCAGTGTGTGCTTCAAGATTTTATTCACCGCCTCCACCTGTCCGTTAGTCTGGGGGTGGTACGGCGTGGAGAACACCTTCCTTATCTTCCATTTATCGAAAAACTTCATAATTTCTAGCCTCTCGAACTGTTTCCCGTTATCCGACGAGATAGTGTGAGGTATACCGAATCGGCATATGATGTTCTTCCATAAGAAACGGATGATCTGCGGCTGGTCGATTTTATTCAATGGCTCGGCTTCCGCCCATTTGGAGAAGTAGTCCACGGCCACTATTGCATACTTGACCCCTCCTGGCCCCGTCGGCAATGGCCCGATCAGATCTATTCCCCAGGTCGCGAAAGGCCAGGGGCTGTATATAGAATTCAAGTACTCGGGTTGGACTCTTGTGATCGGCGCCGTTATCTGGCATCGATGGCACCTCCTCGCGTACTCAATCGCATCTCGCCTCAAAGTCGGCCAATAGTAACCCTGTCTGATGGTTTTGTGTGCCAGAGATTGCCCGCCGGCATGATTTCCGCACACTCCATCATGAATCTCTCCGAACACCCTTCTTCCGTCCGTGGGGGTTATGCACCGCAGCAATGGCATAGACAAGCTCCTCCGATATAGCATACCCCCGATCAGTGTGTACCTTGATGCGCGTATTCAGAGCTGTCGGGCTTCTACCTTATCGTCGGGCAACTCACCCGTGCGCAGATGGTTCAAGATAGGATCCATCCAATCTTCTCCTCGGTCGATCAAGTCGACCGTGCTGACCTCGGCTCTATCCAGTACTGACCGACCCTGGCTTAGTAGAATCACATTAGATAAATCGGCTGTCCCTTCCGAGGAAGCCAACTTGGACAGAGCATCCGCCTGGGTGTTCAACTCCCGGGGAATCTGTTCGATTTCGACTCGGGGGAACTTGCCTATCATCCTCATCACATGCTCGTGATACTGTTCCATCCTCGTGCTCCTGGTCTCATACCTTCCTTTTATCTGGTTCACCACCAGTAAGGAATCCGTGAACACCTTTAGCTGCTCGGCCCCCACCGCCATAGAAAGCTCCAGCCCGGCTATCAATGCTTCAAATTCGGCTTCATTGTTGGTAGCATCGAACTCAAAGCTCACTGCATGCGCGAAAGATTGATTTCCCGGTCCGACCAACACTATTCCAGCCCCAGCGCGGGAGCTTGTGGATGACCCGTCCACATACAGTTTCCACGGTGGGATAGGAAGCGAGGAATCAGTCCGCGGAAAAGTGAGTTCCACAATGAAATCTGCCAGTGCTTGACCCTTGATAGCCGTCCTCGGTGCGTAAGTAATGTCATACTGGCCTACTTCCAAACTCCATTTCAACAGACGACCCGTGGTGTCCGGTCGCTGTAACACCTGCCTTAAAGGCATGGTGGTCAACACTTCGACAGGGTGATCGAAAAAGTATGACCTCAACTTTCGAACGCTCATAACCAAAGCATACGCCAACTTCTCCAGAGGCGTGTATCTGGATTCGGCGTCCTGCAGGGTCTGACTGACATAATAGATGGGTTTGTGCAGCCTATCCTCAGCTCGCACCAGGACCGAGCTGATGGCATGCTCGGACGCTGCTAGGTACAGGAACAATTTCTCTCCTCTAACTGGCTTCGATAGGATCTGCGGATCCTGTAGGTGATGTTTTAGTTTATCAAACGCTTCTTGGCTATCCTTCTTCCACTTGAATTTCTGGTTCTTGATAGCCTGAAAGAATGGTCGACTCTTATCCCCCAGCCGGGGTATGAATCGGCTCAGCGCCGCCAGGCAGCCGGTCAGACGCTGGACATCCTTCAAACAACGGGGCTCCCTGAGGTCGACTATCGCTTGTATTTTGTTCGGGTTTGCCTCGATCCCCCTGGTGCTCACAATGTGACCTAGGAATTTTGTTTCAAAGACTCCGAAGTGACACTTCTTCGGGTTCAGTTTCATGTTATATTTTCTCAGAATTTCACAGGTGGTTTCCACATCCCTCACGTGGTCTTCCAGCAGTTTGCTCTTGATAATGAGATCGTCCACGTATACTTCCATGGTTTCGCCGATCTGCTCGGCGAACATCTTATTCACCAGCCGTTGATACGTGGCCCCTGCGTTCCTTAATCCGAATGGCATTCGCTTCCAGCTCAACACCGCCTTTTCTGTGTAGAAGGAGGTGTGTTCGATATCCTCGGGAGCCATCGGGATCTGATGGTAACCTGCATAACAGTCGCATTTGGAGAGTACCGCGTAGCCCGACGTGTTATCCACGAGGTGATCAATATGAGGCATGGGAAAATGGTCTTTTGGGCATGCTCGATTGAGATCGGTGAAATCCACGCACAATCTCCAAGCGTTCCCCGTCTTCTTTACGAGCACCGAATTGGATAACCACTGAGGCTCTCCTCGGGCTTCTATCACCAAATCGTTATCGATCAGCTTCTTCACTTCTACGGCCAAGGCCTCATATTTCTCCGGGCCCATCCTACGACGCTTTTGTGCCACGGGCTTTTTCATCGGGTCAATCTTCAGGTGATGGCATGCGTGTTTCGGATCAATTCCTGTCATGTCCTTGTGCGACCAGGCGAATACATCCATATTCCTTCGTAGGCAAGCGACCAGCTCCCGCTTGACGTCATCGGGTAACCGTGCCCCGACCAGCACCACCGTTTCGGGCCGGCTTGGGTCCAAACAAATACTTTCTAAGTCATCTACTGCCGAGCATGATGAAGGCCCTCGGGGATCTACGATCTCTTCGTCCTCGCCTATGCGAGGTTCCACTTCTTCTTCGTCCTGTAAGGCCTCATCCACTTTCGTGATCCAAAGGTCGGTTTCTCGGGCTTCTCCCTCTTCCCAAAGTGCGGCCAGGTAATCGCCGTCTTCTATCTCCATCTCTCCTGCGGGATCGATCTCTTTGACTTCAATCTTGCCATCTTCGGTCATTCTCCTCGTCATTTCGATTATGGGGGTGTCGTTAGTTTTATACGCGTATCTCGCGGTGTTCTTGTCCGGACACAAATCGTAATCAAAACACTTCTTAGCCATATATTGGTCTCCCTTCACGGTCCCAACGGATCCGCTCAGAGTTGGGAACTTAATACAATAATAGTGGGACGAGGCTACGGCCTCGAATGCCTCCAGAAATGGCCTACCTAAGAAAGCATTATAAATGTTCTCAATGTCGACCACGACGAACTCAGTAGTTCGCGTAATCCGAACTGCTGCATCCTGGTAGTCGACGAGCTCCACAGCCAGCTTGATCTTTCCATAGGGCTTCACCTCTACATCTCCAAAGCCCCTCAGCGATCCTTCATACGATTTAAGGTACTCAGACATATCTCCCAGCTGATCAAAAGTCCTTTTGAACAGTATGTTGCAATGAGCGCCATTGTCGATCAGGATACGAGCTACCTCTACTCCTTGGATCCGAGCCGTAACGACCAGTGATTCCACCTTTGGATATCTGACCCCTGCTCGATCTTGATCGGTAAACTGGATGACGATGCCTTTAGCGATGCCTGGTTCCTTCAGGGGGATGACCGCGTTGATGCTCTCCCAGGCTCGCAGCTCGGCCTTCTTCTGCCTCTTCGACCTCTGGGTTCCGGGGGCGATCCCGCCGATCATATTGATTCTCCCGCCTTCCCTCATCGGGGGTATGTCCCTGTTTCCTCTGGCTTCCACCGGCGGCGGGGGAGGCGGCTGCTCGATCTGCAATCTCTGGGGCTCCGGCAATCTCTGATTATGTGGCACATATGGTCGGTTATGATGGCCGTTACCTCTTCGGCCCCTTCCTCTCCCCGGTCTTCTCAATAGCTGCTCGAGCCTCCCTTCTCTGAATAACTGTTTCAGCTGGTCGAGCAGCTGCCTGCATTCATCTGTGGGATGTCCAATGTCCTCATGAAACTCGCACCATTTATTCGGGTTCCTCCTCTCTGGTGGCCCGATGAGTGGTGGCGGTGGCATCAAAGCGAACACGTTGTTATCCCTGAAAATTTCCAAAATCTTCCCCGCAGTCCTTCCATGAAAGACTCCATTCTCTCCTGGCTCATTCTGCTGCTCTCTTCTCGGACCATTGAAGTTTCTGGGGCCCGTGTTCTTTTTAACCCACTCTTTTTTCTCGAAGACGGGCTTCTCCTTTTTGATCTGTCCGTCCATTTCCTTCAGCCTCTGCTCGTAAATTCGCTGCTGCATGATCTCCTCGCCCGCGCGCCGGCGAAATTCAGCGTAAGTCTTGGGGTATTCCCGCATCATTGGTTTGAATAGCTCTGAACTGGGCTTTAGGCCTCCGACCACGGCGTGCACGAGCACATCATCGCTGTTAGGTTCTCCTTGAGACACTATTTTTTCTACCCGATCCAGATACTGCTCATCTGTCTCTTCGTTTCCTTGCTTGACCCCCATAAGCCTTTGCCTGCTTTCCGGGCGATGGATCTTCGCAGCGAAATAGGTGACGAATAGCTCTCCCAACTCCTCGAAGCTACTAACAGATCGACTGGGGAGGCTAGTATACCACTTATGTGCTGTGTCTCCCAAAGTGAGCGGGAAGAGTCGGCATTTGGTTGCATCGCTAGCTCCCCGCCCGATCATGTATATGTTATATTTGCTCAAATGGACCTCCGGGTCCGCCTTCCCATCATAAATCATATTCATCATTGGCGCGATGTCCACTTGGGTCCTAGCGCTTGCGAGCCGGCGTGATAGTGGGTCAGTCAAGATCGTTCTTCGAGGTCCCTCGCCTTTCTGCAAAGCGATCTGCCTCTCCATTTCTTCCAGCCTTCTAATCACACCTTCGTCGGGGCGACCGCGGGGTTGCCTCCTCGCCTTCCGACCTCGTCTAACGGCCCGAGGTGGAGTCCCGACGTCCCTCTGGTCGTCCCATTCTTCATAATCTTCCTCTGATTCTTGCGATTCGCTGGAATCGCCATCATACTCTTCTTGTCGGATCAACCCTAACCTGCGACCTTTCTTGCGAGGGCGTGCAGGTGAGATCGCCCGAGCTTCCAACTCTTCTGCGAATTCCTCTTCTTGAAAGTCTCCATCTAGGTTCCTCACTATGGGTCCTTGGGCCGGACTCTTGTTCGCCCTTTCCATGCGAGCTGACTTCTCCTGCAGCAGTCGTATGGTTCTCTTGATGTCCTCCGGAGTTTGAAGGCATTCGAGGTTCAGGTCGGGCAAGCTCTCGACAGCTCGCTTGTTTCTGATGGCCTCCCTCTTCTTCTCCTGAAGGACCCTCTGCTCTTCCCTGATTTCTCGCTGCTCAGCTCTCAGCATTTCGATGTGATCGAGTTGTTCCCTCTCTATCTGAGATATCTCTGCCCCTCCGGCCCGGACATCATTCGGCTCCTCGGGACCCTTTCCTTTCTCTGCCGAGGTCAAGCCCGAGACCCCGGTCGTGGTCAGAAGACTCGTTGTGATGTTCGGATAACTCATGCTTATGCTCGTTCTAATTCACTCAACGCCCGAGGATCACCCCTCCTTCTAGCGCCAATTGTTGATAGTCGAAAAATCGTGTTCTCCAATAATCAACTAAAAAATAGATATTTGGGGATTGAGTGTTGAACAAGACTTTTATGCTCTCTAATGATTTTTGGGGAAGTGTGTCGATACCCTAAATGGAAAACTACATCATCTATTTATAGAAGATACAAATTAGGGTTTCCTAAGTTGGTTAATGGGCCAAGCCCATCAAATAAACCCACCATTAAGCCCATCTCTTTTAACAGGGCCCAAGGGATATGATCGTCTTCGAACACTCTCTCACCCCGTTCCTGGTCGGCTTGGATGTTTCCCGAAACCATCCTTCGGTGGAGCTATGAGCTCGTCCTGTTCGGCTTTGGTCTCTGTTCACGGGATTTCGAGCATGAACGTTATCCGCCTGCTCGCCTTTCCCTTCGAGGCCGAGCTGAAGACCTCTTTTCTCTATCTCGAAAAACGGGGGCTCCTTATGCTCGGGAGTTAGTCGATATTTTTCCGCATAACATACAGTGACTGACTTTTCTGTTTCAGTGTGTGAACTGCGAGTCGACCTCTTTTTCAGTAAATATATTCTCTATACGTTAATATTTATTAAAAAAATATTAATTTTTTGAACTAAGAAATAAAAATATAATTTTAAATTAAAAATAAAATAGTTTATAACGTAAAATTAAAATTGAATTTTTAAAGTAGTTTTTTAAAAAAGTAAATATATTAATTAAAGTGATATATCCAAAAAGAAAAGTATAATTTTTGGGGACTAGTAATATTATTATCAAATTGTAAGTGCATTTTTACCTAACTAGTCCTCTTGCCCCGTGCGATGCACGCTAATAAATTTCAAATTTTTGTTACTCGAAATAAGCTCTTTCTGTTTATATTTGATGTTTAACCTAACAAATAATTCGATATAGACATTGATAATGCATAAATAAACATTAAGTTTGTGATCTAATGGTAATATCTAATAAGAAATTACAATGAAATTACAAATTTTGGAATACTTCTTTATAAACTACATTTGTTGTTCTATTCGTAAGACGGCCACGATCATCACAAAGCAAAAGTTTCAACCCGATGGTGTTGGTTACTCTAGACAGCGCAACGTACAATTGACCGTGCGTAAATACTGGTCTCTTCAAAAATATTCCAACATTTCTCAACGACTGACCTTGACTCTTATTAATCGTCATGGCATACGATATCATAATCGGAAATTGTCTTCGTTGAAAAGAAAACGGGAATTTGGTATCTGATGGCGTCAGAGCAATCCGAGGAATAAAAACCAATTTCCCAGAATTATTTCTTCCTAATACTTTCGCCTGGATAACATAATTACCAAGGTGTGTTACAACCATCCTATTACCATTGCATTGTCCCAAAGCGGCATCCATATTCCGTAGCAACATGACGGGCACACCAACCTAATAAAAAACAATTCATGTATCAAAAATATGTAACATCTCACAAAATGGAATTAATTCATTTAATTAATTATTTAATAAATACAATACATAGAATATACCTGCATAAATGGTTGCATAAAAAACCAAAGTTACAATTTGAATACATATAAATATTTGTATGAATATAAATATTAGGAATAATCAAAAGTGGTTGATTATTCTTCAATAATATATATATTAGTCGCACACCTATATAATGATCATATTTGGATGTATTTATTAACTACTAAATAAATGTGAGCATGAACAAATAAAAAAAATAGTTTAAATTAAAAGTGAGAGGTAGTCCAAAAAATACAAAAACACAACAAAACAACAAAACTTACATATAGCTCTACAAAAATAAATAAATGTGAGCATGAACAAATAATATCTGAAATGAAAATGCTACAAAAAATACAAAAAACAAAAAAACAACAAAACAACAAAACTTACATAGATAGAGCTCTACACAAAAATAAATAAATATGAGCATGAATAAATAAAAATGATTATGTTGTATTAATAATTATATAATAAACACAAAAATATAGGATAGTAAGACAACAAAATCTGATTAATTGATTGTTAATACCTGTAGCCTCGTCCCATATAATGAGTTTCGTCTTAACAATCAATTTACCTAGATCGCTTTGCTTCCTGATGTTACACGTAGAGCTTTCGTGCAAAGATATCGGAATCTTTAACCTTGAATGGACTGTTCTACCTCCTGGTAAAATAAGAGAAGTTATACCGCTTGAAGCAACATTTAGAACAATGTCGCCCCTAGATCGGACGACAGTAGATAGAGTCTTCCAAACAAAAGTTTTGCCAGTTCCACCATAACCATACAAAAAGAAAACCTGTCCGTTTGGATCGTCGAGAGTTCGAATGATTGTCTTATAAGCCTTCCGCTGATCATCATTCAACATGGCCACTAATTGTTCGTACTCGACTCGAAGAGCATTTCTGTCATAGGCAAGCTCGGCTGCTAAGAGGCTGTTTTGTCCAACAGTAACATCAACGAATTTTGGATATGGCATATTTGGAATATCTTTCAGCGTTTGTCCTTGGCGCTTCAATATCTCTTCAATGAATTGCAAGCACAAATTATAAATCTCATCTTGTGTGAGAGTTACATCTGAGAATAATATGGAAAAAATACATTAATAATTAGCGGTCGATTATCAAAAATATCGATGAATTATATTGCATGCAGGCACTGTAAAAGTTTTTCATGGGGCAAATGATGTAATACTAACATCGTTCGGACAATTTTTCATGGATTTTAAAAGTTGTGCAAATTTTAATAACCTGTATTAAATATAATAACAATTATAAATCACTTATTTATTACACATATATAATAAAAAAATGTATTTAGGTCTATAAACATTAAATTCAATAACATACCTTTAGTAAAACTGATTCGGAGGAATTGACATCAGACCAAGACATTGATTGAAAATGATTAGTAGAAAAAAAATAAAATTATTATACAAAAATCTCTAGACAATTAGAAGGATGAGAAAGAATGAAGAATCACAAATTTATTTAGTACTATAAATAAATAGTAGTATAATAGAATAAACGTAATATAAATATTCTATAAACGTGATATTCTGAATATTACTTATTTAAATAAATCAAAATATATTAATTTAGTTTAAAGCAGGAGATAAATAAGGAATAAAGCCGTAGATATTTTAATGCTCTAATATAAATAGAGGTTAATATTATTTTTAATTGTAAATTAATAAAAAATTAAATTATCATTATTTCATTCTCAAATCAATTACGTAACTTTTGAATTTATTTAGTTGCTTAAAAAGGAATAGATTACCATACTCATAATTAATAATATTATTGATATATAATTTTAGTTTATCTTTGAATTTATTTAGTGGCTTAAAATAAGGAATAGATTTACATACTCATACTTAATAATATTATTGATATATAATTTTAGTTGACCATTAAATTTATTAAACCCTAAAACCTAAAAATAGATTTACCATTCTCATCATTAACAATATAATTGATATATAATTTATAATCAAGATAATAAAAATTTTATTTGATTTCTCTAATAAAAGATAAATTTTATTTTATAAATTTATTAAAATACATAAATTAATTAAATCACAATTATTATTATTATTTATATATAAAAAAAGATCAAACTAAAATATATAAATTAATTATGTTTTAGTGATATTGTAAGTAATACAAATAAAAATATTGTTGCTAAGTTACAAAATAAACAAAATTAGAATAAAATTAAATAAAATTATTGTAAATTGCGTAAATTTCATTAATTACATTAAATAGATAAAATATATCATAAATAAAATGAAAAGAAACTACTTTAAAATTACAGTAAATTGAGTAAATTACATCATAAATAAAATTAACATAAACTACTCTAATTTTATCAGGAAACATAAACAAAAGCTTGGAATCCATTTAAAATTTGTGCAATCAAATGTTTTGATCTTTTTTTCATGACTTTGGTCGCACAGTATTTTACTTATAATGAAACCTGCAAAATAAATAGTTATAAATAAACCTACAAAATAAACAAAAAATAAGTAAGAAATTCAAAAGGTCTGGAAAAAAATGACTTACTTGCAAAAGTTATTAAAATCAAATTAGTAAAAGAATATTTAGGTGCAAAAAATACAAAAAACAACAAAAAAACAACAAAACATACATAAAGCTCTGCAAAAAAATAAATAAACGTGAGCATAAACAAATAAAAAAAAATAGCTAAATAAAAGGCAACAAAAAAATACAAAAAACCAAAAAAAACAACAAAACTTACATAAAGCTCTACACAAAAATAAATAAATGTGAGCATGAATAAATAAAAAAAATAGCTGAAATAAAAATTGAATAAATAAATGTGAACATGAACAAATAAAAAAAAACAGTTTAAATTAAAAGTGAGAGGTAGTCAAAAAATACAAAAATACAAAAAAACAACAAAACTTAAATAGAGCTCTACAGAAATAAATAAATGTGAGAATAAACAAATAAAAAAAATAGCTGAAATAAAAAGGCTACAAAAATACAAAAAAACAAAAAAAAACAACAAAACTTACATAGAGTTCTGCACAAAAATAAATAAATATGAGCATGAATAAAAAAAAACAGCTCAAATGAAAATTGAATAAATAAATGTGAGCATGAACAAATAAAAAAAATAGCTGAAAATAAAAGTGAGAGTTAGTGCAAAAAATACAAAAAAACAAAAAAAACAACAAAACTTACATAGAGTTCTGGACAAAAATAAATAAATGTGAGCATGAAAAAATAAAAAAAAATAGCTAAAATGAAAAAGCTACAAAAAATACAAAAAAACAAAAAAAAAGAACAAAACTTACTCTCTGCACAAAAATAAATAAATGTAAGCATGAATAAATAAAAAAATAGCTGAAATGAAAATTGAATAAATAAATGTGAGCATGAACAAATAAAAAAAAATAGCAAATTAAAAGTGAGAGTTAGTACAAAAATACAAAAAAAAAACAAAAAAACAACAAAACTTAAATAGAGTTCTGCACACAAATAAATAAATGTGAGCATAAACAAATAAAAAAAATAGCTGAAATGAAAAAGGCTACAAAAAATACAAAAAAACAAAAAAAAAGAACAAAACTTACATAGAGCTCTGCCAAAAATAAATAAACGTGAGCATGAATAAAAAAAAAACTGAAATGAAAAGTGAATAAATAAATGTGAGCAATGAACAAATAAAAAAATAGCTAAATCAAAAATGAAAGGTAGGGAGTGAGTGAAGATGACGTCTTTATATAGACACACGGATTTGAAGCAGGGTTTGATAATATTTATTATTTTTAAATATAACTAATTTGAATTCCCTTAAATTTCGTTATTATTGTTTGTATAATAAAAATTAATTAATTTATCTATTAAATATATCAATAGCTTATCATAATAATTAATTTTAGTAGTATAATAGAGTAAACGTAATTAAAGGAGATAAATAAGGAATAAATGTTATATTTTGAATATTTCAAAGTCAATATTTACGGAGATTATATTAAAAAGATTATAAATATAAATTATATTATATAAAAAAATAAATAATTATACTAATTAATTAAAAATAATTACGCTAATTAATTACACTAAAAATAATATTTATTATATTAAGAAGATTATAAATGTAAATTATATTATATAAAGAAAGAAAGAAATAATTACACTAATCAATTAAAAATAATTGCGCTAATTAATTAAAAATAATTACGCTAATTAATTACATTAAAAATAATATTATTAATGTAAATTATATTATATAAATAAAGAAATAAATAATTATGCTAATTAATTAAAAATAATTGAGCTAATTAATTAAAAATAATAATTATCTAATTAATTACTTAAAAATAATTGAGCTAATTAATTAAAAATAATAATTATTTAATTAATTACGCTAAATTAATTAGGCAATTATTTGTAATTAATTATTATTTTACCTAATTAATTAAGTTAAAAATAATAATTAATTTCAAATAATTGTCTAATTAATTAAAAATAATTACACTAATTAATTACGCTAAAAATAATATTGAATTATATTAAGGAAAATATAAATGAAAATTATATTATATAAAAAAATAAATAATTACGCTAATTAATCAAAAATAATTGTTTCAATTAATTATGCTAAAAATTCTAATTAATTAAACTAAAAATAATAATTAATAATGACCAGTGTGAACACAAATTTAATCTAACGGGTGCTTGTTTAATAATAGGTGTGAATACAAAAAAAATCAAACGGTGAAAATATACGACACCTCGGACAATTGCTAGCTAAATTATATATTATAAGGATTGGATCTCAAAATCTAGTCAAAGTCACAAATACACAATTTCATATGAATCTTCTCTATCACAAATTGACATTGACAATTAAAGGAACTCGGGTAACAATAAATAAAAATTAATATAAAGGTTATAATCAAATCCCATTATTTTATAACATCAAAACATGGTACATGCATGTAAAAGAGGTAATATATATGATCAAAGGATTTCGAATTCCAAACAATAATATATGAGCTCCTGCCCAGAAAATTCATCTTCCATCGAGCACTGTGATAGTGAGCTCGTTGATGGAGCACCCGGTTTGCGTGGCTGGTTGAGACGACCCGACATGACTATGATTCCACTTTTCGGCAAAGACAGGCTGCTCAGGCAGCGGCAGGTCGACAATTTCACCGTTGAGCATTGATAGAACAATTTGAACAGTTGGTCTGTCTTTAGGAAATTCCTGGACACACAACAGTGCAATTTGAATGCATCTCAAAATCTCTGCTTCGAAACTCGAGTTCGCTATCGTTTGATCCGAAAACACCATAACATTGCCTTCATTCCATAGTTTCCAAGCCTGAAATGTTTCAAAAGAGAACATGCTCATGTCTTTTCATAGTATGAATTAAGAAATAAACCTGGGACTAATGCATTTACGGTAAGCGGCTTACGTATCCTAAAAGGCTCAAAGACCATTCTTGATTGTAATAGTGTGTGTTCTTCTTTCCGCTCACAGTCTCTAACATCATCACTCCGAAACTATAAACATCGGATTTCTCAGAAAATGAGCCGTCCATTGCATACTCGGGTGCCATGTATCCACTGCAACATCATAAAAAAATATATTTACTGTATCGTTCAACAAGTTTAACGAATTTAAATGACTTGGTTTATGATTCACTTACTATGTTCCGACCACCCTCACGGTATTTCCTTGTTCCTGGTTGCCACCAAATATTCTCGCAATCCCAAAGTCTGAAATCTTCGGGTTGTAATCATCATCGAGCAACACGTTGCTGGGCTTGAGGTCTCTGTGAATGATTTTGAGCCGGGAGTCCATGTGGAGGTATAACAGTCCTCGGCCAATACCTTCAACAATACTAAAACGCTTCTTCCAGTCCAGAAACTTATGTGATGGATGAATCGGATCTATTTACACAGAAACCAACTAATAAAATTACACATCCAATTTTTTTTTTTTTGAGAAACTGAGATAGATTTAAAAATTAACCAACCAAAAAGACAGGCATCCAAGCTTGTATTGGGCATGAACTCGTAAACAAGCATCTTTTCTCCTCTCTCAATACAGCACCCGAGTAGTTTGACAAGATTTCTATGTTGGACCTTGGAAATCACAGTCGCTTCGTTCCTAAATTCTTCACCACCTTGTCCTGAAGTTGTTGAAAGCCGTTTCACGGCAATTTCTTTCCCATTTCCCAATCTTCCCTAAGAGTAAACAAGATTTATAATTCTAAGATGCAATCAATAGTAAAGAAATATGGATATATGTTATGAAAGTGAGATTATACCTTATAAACATGGCCAAACCCGCCCGTGCCAAGCATATTCTTTTCGTGGAATTGATTTGTTGCATCCGCAAGCTCCTTGACAGTGAATAAAGGCAGCTCAGGGACGTTGATTTTCTCGAATTCATCATTTCGTGCAATATCATTCGTTTCGGATATTGCCCGTGTTTCCACTGCCATTTGTTCTTCTCTTCGTTTTCCTGCAAAATTTATGTTGTATATATAAGATTCTCATCCAATATAACACTAACATATGTGAAAACTCACTTTTTTTCTTGGACATCAAGCACCAAGCAATGAAGATGCAAATGGATAGAAAAGCAAAACCCACAACTACTGGGATGACTATGATCGTAACAAGATTTCTGCCGTTATCGTCGTTATCTGAAATGGAGAAAAACAAAAACATAAGAATTCAACGTACTAAGAAGAAGATAAGTTCGTGATCGTACCTGATTCAGAAGAAGCGAGACGAACGTGTAACTCAGCCCCCACTCCATCAAACTGCTGAATATCGACCAACGACTCGTTCCAAAGCATACACCCGATATTCGCGTCGTGCGAGTAAGCCAAACAAGAACAGTTCCTCGAGCACAGACTCCTGCACTCATCTTCCACCCCACCAGAAAACCGCCGGGCGAAATTAGGCACCTTAACGAAAGGCATCCTCCAAAACTCATCGTCTCCAGAACACCCTAACTCTGTTCTCCTGGTGCACCCACTCGTCCAATTCCCTCCATCCCACTCGTCCCTATCAGCCGGTTCAAACCCTCTCAGACACGAACAAATCCTGGAATCCATCGGATTACAGATACCGAAAGGCCCACACTTTCCGTATACATCACACTCGTTCTCAACGGCAGCCCACGGAACTTGCCAGCTCCGGCTCCGTTCGTCCCACAGGGTTTGCGTCAGGCTTCCGGAAAGATTCAAATCGGTTTTCGTCAAGAAACTAACCGCAGGGGACGTGACATAGACACCGCCCGAATCATTCCCCACTCTGAATCCATCCTGGTAAGCCGAATACATCTCCTTGATCCCGATAAAAATGTCCCCGTTCCAGGGCCCGCTCCTGTAGTGCAGCCGGCCGTTTTCCCAGATGAAGACCTGCGGGATGCTCAGAGCCACCCGAATCTCCGACGTGAAGTTTCCGATTCCGGGATCAGACGGGCTTCTCCAGGAAGATAGGCTCGTGTTTTCGTATAGGTTCATGCCGGGCATGAAGGTGGTGGTGGGACGGGAAAAGGAGTTCCACACGATAACTCCGGTGGAGGTGTCGCGGAGGATCAGGTTCCCGGTGTCCTGGAGCTGGGCGGTTGTGTTGGCCGGAGCTGACGTGGCGGCGTCGGTTGACCAGATGGTCTGGTTGCGGCCGTCGACGAGGACGAGGTTTCCGTCGCCGGAGATGGTGAGAGTGCCGGAATTGTCGGTGAGAGGGTTGTTTCTGTTGGCGAGCCATATCGTGGTGTTTTCGGAGACGACGTAGGATATGGCTAAGTAGCGGTTGGTTGAGTTTTCCGGCGAGAAGAATCCCAGTCGGAAGACGTTGCCACCGGAGAGTATGTAGTCGGGATCTCGAAGGGATAACCCGGAGGTGATGGTGTCTGTCTGCGCATGGGATTCAGTGTGGAGGAGGGAAAAACAGAGTATGAAGAACAGGGGAGGGTTAAGGGAAATATGTTTTGCTTGCATCATTGTTTCAACAAATGATGTTTGAACAATTTCAAGTAGTGATTATGAATAGAAATATCATACAGTAGGATATTTGTAAGAATAAGTTGGGGAGGTCAAACATTGCTTAATTTTCTAACTTGTGAGTAGGGCCGAAACTTTGATCAAAAGTGTGTGTATGTACTTTTCTTGGAATTCATAACTCTGAAAAATCTTACTAATATGAAATCATAGAATATGAATCCATTTAGATTTTTTTGTGAAATGATAAACAAAGATATTTCATTTACCACTCATTTTTTAGAATTTTATTTCAATTAGATTAAATTTAATTCAATTCAGTTTATATCATTTTATTTAAAAAAAAAATGTTAAGATTAGTTGAGTTCAGTCCAATCCATACAAAAAGAGAACATACAGTACGTACTTGGTCATATTGAAACGAGAACATACAGTTTGTAGTATATATATACGGTCAACTACGTACATACCATAGCTCGATAAACATCTATTACAAGCTACATGTGCGTGGTGGTATCAGCGGCCATCAACCGCTGTGAGAGTAACATTATTCAGAGAGCAACTATTCTTTTGGCTCTGCTGAGAAGTAGAACTTGTGCCCGTATCAGCTGAATGGCTTGAGTTCAAAACAAACGCGGATTGCTTCGGTTGAGGCAGCTCTATGATTTCACTTCTCAGCATCGACAGCACAGACGAAATACACGGCCTATCTTGAGGCAGCTCTTGAACACAAAGCAACCCGATATGTATGCACCTCACAACCTCCACCCGGTAAATCGGACTGCATATTCTTCGGTCGATCACAATTTCAACATTTTCCTCTTTCCACATCTTCCACACCTGAGAAGTTAGTTTTCATGATGCAGGATCGTATAACGTGTTACGAATTAAATAAATACAGAATAATTTGGACTTGCTTACATGCCCCAAGAGGTTAGAAGATCCTTCGTTGTTGTAGAAGCTTGTGTTCTTTCTCCCACAAACAATCTCCAGCATCAATACTCCGAAGCTGAAAACATCCGATTTGTCCGAAAATCTTCCTTCTATTGCGTACTCGGGAGCCATGTATCCGCTGCATGAAAAACCAATACTAGTATCATTTGCCCGCCTCGTTTCCGATTCTGAAAAGAACATATATACAAACACGATGGACTATATACTTACTAAGTTCCTACAACTCTTACTGTGTTGATGTGATCTTTCTTGGAGCCCAGTATTCTCGCCATGCCAAAGTCGGAAATCTTCGGACTCCAACCGCTGTCCAACAGTATGTTACTCGGCTTCAAGTCTCTGTGGATTATCTTTAATCTCGAATCCCTGTGAAGATATAGGAGGCCTCGACAGATACCTTCGATGATGTTGAGACGCTTTCCCCAGTCTAGGATCTCTTGGGATGTGTCTGAGTTATAAAAAAAATATGTAAGTTTCGAATATGAACCACAAGATTAATTTTGTCCAGAGAAAAAAAAAATTGAACTGACCAAAGAGGGAAATGTCCAAGCTTTTGTTAGGCAAGTACTCGTATATCAGCATTTTCTCTTTTTTCTCGACACTATACCCCAATAGTCGAACAAGATTTCTGTGTTGGAGTTTAGAGATGAGCAGCACTTCGTTCATAAATTCATGTATCCCTTGGCCAGATGCTTTAGAAAGTCGTTTAACCGCAATTTCTTTTCCGTTTTCCAGTACTCCCTGTAATCAATAGTCAGTATTTAATTTCAAGCATCTCCGATGTCTATAAAACAAAACATAATTAATATATAAAATGACCTTATAGACAGGGCCAAAACCACCCTTCCCGAGCAGGTTAACATTGGAGAAGTTGTTTGTCGCATTCGCCAGTACCCCAAACTTAAACAATGGCAACTCCTCAAGATTCAATTTGCTTAACGTGTTTTGAAGAGAGGGATCGACCGAATCCAACGTGCTTTCAGAATCTCTCCTCCTTTTGCCTAATTGACACAAATCCATTCGTCGTATTGTTAACTTAATTAATTTCCACATATATATTTAATAGTCCGAAAGCTAACCTCTTTTCGTCGCCATCCATTTCCAATAAGTATAGCCGCAAACGAATACGATGACGAATCCAACAACTGCAAAACTTAGTACAAACTTCATTGAATCTTTCTTACTACCTGCACATAAAGATTACATTACACATCTATCATAAAAGTTACATATAGAAATTAGTCAAATTACCTAGTTCAGATTTGGCGACACGAACGTAAAGATCCGAACCGGATTCATCCGGATACTTCTGAGTGTCCATCAAGGTCCCACTCCAGAACAAGCAACCAAGACCCGCGTACGTATAGGCCACGCACGAACAGTTACTCAAGCATCTCCCTCCACACTCAGATATCGGCCCTGTCCACCTGCTCGAGTAGCCGGACATCTTCATCATCTCCAGCTTCAAGAACCCGTCCTGTCCCTCGCAGCTCAGGGGAACTTTCCGGGCACACCCTCCAGTCCAGTTGCCGGAGGCCCATTCCAGGCGGTTATTCGGGCCGAAGCCTCGTAGGCAAGTGCAAGTCGGCGAGCCTGCTTTCGAGTTGCAGCTCCCGAAAGGCCCACATCTGCCGTAAGTCGTGTCGCAGGTGTTGTTTGTTTGAGCTGCACAAGGACTTGCATAGAAACAATTGAAAATTATGGTGGCAATCAATGTAAGAGAGAGATATTGATTCTTCATTTTGTGAATGAAATATGGTTTAATTTGGTTGCACAAATATGGAAATAGTGTTTTATTACTTGTATTCATGTTTAAAAGGTTGTTGACTTGTTTCAAAATTAAAGTATTTTGTACGATCCATGGTGGACTAATAAGTCAAACCACTATCAAAGTCTCCTTCAACGATCAAATTATCGTTTCTACCCAACCAAATTTCACTGGCAGACTAATAAGTCAAACCACTATCAAAGTCTCCTTCAACGATCAAATTATCGATCGTTTCTACTCAACCAAATTTCACATAAAATATTGATTGAGATTTAACAAAATTGTCATCTTAAATAATTACGCATTAATTTTTTTTATAAATAAATTATTTTAATTTGCATTATTTCAGAGTCTAAATTATTGCATCTAATGTTGTAAACGCAAATAAAGTTAATTACTATCGTAAATTTATCACTTTGATACATATTATTTAATATTAATTAATTAGTTTATAAAATATTAAATTTGATCAAATAAAATAATTATTTATATATTTAAATATTTTCAATATTATTTAAATACAAAAATCAACTATTTTTAAAAATAAATGTGGAAAAATATAAAAAAAATTATAAAGTATTTGAAAGGATATAATTTTTTTTATATATTTTTACAATTTTGTAATGAAAGAATCGAATATATTTAAAAAAAAAAATAAACTCAAAATTATCATTTTTTATTTACAAACATTATTCATTGATATTTAAATATTAAGTTCTCAACTAAGTCCCCACACTTAACTGATCGGGTCAAAATTAGGTGTGAGCATTGTTAGGTTATAACCACAATAATCGAATAAGTCTATTGATTGAAGTTAATAAATCAACAATTTCTATTGATAATACTTTTTTATAAATCCTATTTATTTTCTGTTCAAATTCTTGACCTGTAACGCCCCACAAAATTCAAAGGCTTATAAGGATTGAATATGCTACTCATACCAACAGATGCATCTACTTTTCTGGGCATCCTCCTATAAGAACTCCAAAGTTAAGCGTGCTGGTTCTGGAGTAGTTCTAGGATGGGTGACCCCCTGAGAAGTTTCCCGGGTGCGCACGAGTGAGGACAAAGTGCGCTGGAAAAGACAAGTGTTCTGGAGTAGTTCTAGGATGGGTGACCCCCTGAGAAGTTTCCCGAGTGCGCACGAGTGAGGACAAAGTGCGCTGGAAAAGACAAGTGTTGGTACAGTGGGCCAAGATATCACTCGCGAATGCAGTCATTGGTAACCGAGCCGGCCCATTAGGGTCGGGCTTCGACCCCTCAACGGGCCGGGGCGTTACAATTAGTATCCCAAGGAAGGATACCATGAATTCGATTTATTTCCAATTTCTCTATGAAATGTTTTCTCAAAGTTTTTTTAAAGATTACGATTACGGGTGAAAAGTTTTTGTCGATTGTTTTCCGATATGATCTGCTCAAGAAAGGGTCGTTTTTTAACTAAACCGATATATGCATTTCGGTTCGGTTATTTGATAATTGATTTGAATATGATTTTAAAATTTAAAAATATTGGTTTTCGGTGCAGTTCAGTTATTTTGCAGATATAACCAATTTGAATAACCGAAAACCGAAATATTATATATATTAATATTAATATATATAATATTATATATATATATGTGGGTGGGTGTGAGTGTTTAAAGTTCATTACCCAATGCAATTCCTCAATTTCTTCCTACTTTCAATTATTATTAATATATCATAATAAAAAAGTATTATTATAAATTAAGTTTTTAAAACTTTGAATTTTGACATTATGAAATCATTTTTGATTTTGTACTAATATTTTATTTAATTTTGGTTATTGATTATTAATCGAATCCGAACCCAAAATTTGATTTGATTTTTTATTGATTTTAATTTAATTTAATCGATTCGATGACCGACCAAATTAGTTTGATTTTTTAATTGATTAAGGTAATTTGATTCGGTGGGTGACCAAACCGACCGAGCACACCCCTAGTCAATATGCCTCAAGTTAAACTTAGAGGGAGGGTGTGGGTGTCCCGACGTCCCACATCATTCTTGAGTCTTGACTCCTTCAAGACGGCATAAACCACTGACTATGAGCGTTTACTCCATCATGGCGTTGACTTTGCTTGACCCCAACATTCCATACTTTCCCACTCAGCTTATATATATGTATGATATTGTTCCAAACATATTCCATCAACTTAGTAAACAAAAACCAAAAAAAAATATTACAATGAAGTACACCAAAAATATTACTACTACTTTTATCCTTGAATCCCTTTTCTCCATACTCTGCCTTTCCTTGCATGCATGTTATTCCTTAGAAACAGACATACTCACTTCCGGCTCATCCATCAAACACCCCGACTCCATCGTCTCCGCCGCCCGCAAATTCAAGCTCGGTTTCTTCACCCCTCCCAACACAACCAACACCTACTTAGCCGTATACTACTTCGTTTCCGAAAACACCCCCATATGGATCGCCAACCCCAACAACCCCATCACAAACCCTTCACTCAGCACCCTCACCATATCCCACAACGGAAACCTAGTCCTCACAACCGGACCTCGAAACGAGACCGTCTGGTCAACAAACGCCACCTCAGCAGCCCCGAGACACACCTCAGCCCAAATCCTCGACACCGGAAACCTCGTCCTCCGGGACACCTCGACCGGTCACGTGATATGGGACTGCTTCTCGCAGCCGTCAAACACATTCCTCCCCACGATGAAGCTAACCGACAACCCTCTCACCGGTCAAAAGATAACCATATCCTCCTGGAAAAGCCCGTCCGATCCCCGGCCCGGAAACTACACCGCGGGCCTTTCGGCCCGCGGCATCCCGCAGATATTCACCTGGAAAAACGGGCAGCCGCACTACAGGAGCGGGCCCTGGAACGGGATCATCCTGATCGGAATCCAGGACATGTACTCTCCTTACCTGGACGGCTTCCAGGTTGGGAACGAGCCCTCGTCTGGGAACGTGTTCTTCGTGGCCCCACCGAAGAAGTTCCTGATGAAGATCGAGGTCAACTCCACTGGAAGCCTCGTCAAGACCCTCTGGGACGATCAGACAAGAACCTGGGACGCCATGTGGGTCGCCCCCAGACAGGAATGCGACGTTTACGGGAAGTGCGGGCCCAACGGGCTCTGTAATCCCCTGCATTCCCCTGTTTGTGATTGCCTCAGAGGGTTTGAGCCCGTGAGCCGGGCCGAGTGGGGGATGGGGAACTGGACGAGCGGATGCGTGAGGAGGACGGATCTGAGGTGTGGAGACGATCGGTTTTTGAGGATGCCGTTCGTTAAGGTGCCGGATTTCGCTGAGCAGTTTCCGAGTAGGGTGGAGGATGAATGCAGGGTTAGGTGCTTGGAGAATTGCTCGTGTTTGGCTTATTCGCACGACCTGAATATCGGGTGCATGTTTTGGAGGGGAGAGTTGGTCGATATTCAGCAGTTCGACGGGGTCGGCCCTGATTTCCATATTCGTCTCGCTTCTTCTGAATTAGGTGATGCCAATGACGGAAAGCTGGTTAGGATCATCATCATTATCGTTCCAGTAGTTGTGGGTTTAGCTGCTATAGCCATTTGCATCTTCATGGTGTTGCGTTGGATGGCCGAGAAAAAAGGTGGGACGTCGGATAAAGGAGCGTTGGAAACATCGCAATCGGATTCGAGTGCTATCGTGCTAAAAGACGAATCAGAGAAAGTGAACATCCAAGAGCTTCCGGTGTTCACTTTCAAGACGCTTTCCGACGCGACAAACCAATTCCATTACAGCAACATGCTTGGGAGGGGTGGTTTTGGCTATGTTTACAAGGTACAATCTCGTTAAATTTTATATTTTTTCCGATGCCAATATGCGTGAGTTCTTGCTCTCGTTTATAGGGAATGTTAGCGAATGGGAAAAAAGTTGCGGTGAAGAGGCTTTCGGCGAATTCAGGGCAAGGTTGGGAAGAATTTAGGAACGAAGCGGTTGTGATATCTAAAGTCCAGCATAGGAATCTCGTCAAGTTATTGGGATGTTGTGCCGAGAGAGAAGAGAAGATGCTGGTGTACGAGTACATGCCGAATAAAAGCTTGGACGTGTGTCTCTTTGGTGAGTTTAAATTCAAAATATAACTATATGCAATTTTTTAATAATTTTGATTTATAACCTTTTCTTTCTTCGTCGATAAAGATCCGGAGAATCCATCAAAGAAGATTCTAGATTGGAAGAAACGGTTTAGTATTGTGGAAGGTATTGGGAGAGGGCTCATGTACCTTCACATGGACTCTAGGCTGAAAATCATTCACAGAGACCTCAAGCCTAGTAATGTGTTACTCGATGAGGACTATAACCCGAAAATCTCAGACTTTGGGATGGCGAGAATATTTGGAGGCAACCAAGACCAAGCCAATACCGCAAGAGTTGTAGGAACATAGTAAGTCGAGTTTCGTAAATGATAGTTCTTTTGTCAAATGATACAAAGATATATTTCTCGTGATTTTGCAGTGGATACATGGCACCGGAATACGCGATGGATGGCCGGTTTTCTGATAAAACCGACGTGTATAGTTTCGGAGTGTTGATGCTTGAGATTGCGAGTGGGAAAAAGAACACTCACTATTACAATCCAGAATGGTCTTTGAGTCTTATAGGATGCGTAAGTCGCTTCTATCGATCCTACATACTCAAACAATGATGATGATGAGTTGTTAATGTCTTCATTCTAACACAAACCTTTCAGGCATGGAAGTCATGGAATGAAGGTAGTGGCATGGCTTTTGCGGATCAAACGATAGCTGATCCGAGTTTTGAGGCCGAGATTGTGAGATGCATTCATATTGCATTGTTGTGTGTCCAAGAATCTCCTAATGACAGACCTTCAGTTCAGGCGATCCTGTCAATGCTCAGCTGTGAAATAGTCGATCTGCCAATCCCAGAGCAGCCGGTCTTTGCCGAAAAGTGGAACCGTTCGCATGTTGGGTCGACTCAGCCAACCGGACAACAACTCGAATTGTCCGTCAACGGGCTCACTATCACCGTGCTCGAAGGGAGATGAAATGGGACCTTTGAAATTTGAAATTTGAAACTTAAATTATTTTGTATTTTATGCTGTGTTTAAGAATTTGTGACTTTAATTGTTTACCTTCAAAGTTTTTAATCCTTTTGAATATATTTTTATTTCAAATAAACTAAAAAAAAACAGTTAAACCGTTATTGAACAGCTGATTCCTTGTATACTAAAAGGCAGTATGAATAATTTTAACAGTACTATTAAATTTACATCATATTACAATACATAACCAAGCAAAAAAAACAAGAAGGCAACAAATTCATTCTGAAATTCACCGGCCGTCGAGCACCGTGATAGACATTTCATTGACGGAGAATCCGAATTGGCTAGTGGCTTGGGTCGACCGGTCCCACTTTTCCGCAAACAGCGGCTGCTCCGGCAGCGGCAGATCAACAATCTCACGACTGAGCATAGACAGGACAGTCTGAACAGTGGGTCTGTCTCTAGGAAATTCTTGGACGCACAAAAGTGCGATATGAATGCATCTCACAATCTCCGCCTTAGAATCTAGCTTCGCTATCGCTTCATCCGCAAAACTCGCACCATTGTCTTCGTTCCATAGCTTCCACGCCTGAAACAAAAACTTTATCTGTTAGCATAATTGTTAACAAAAACTTGCGCGTAAACATCATTGTTTTTAGTGAAAATGATGAGAAAAATGCTTACGCATCCTAAAAGGCTCAGCGACCATTCTTGATTGTAATAGTGCGTGTTCTTTTTCCCGCTCACGATCTCTAACATTAGTATTCCGAAACTATAGACGTCTGATTTCTCGGAAAATCTACCCTCCATTGCGTATTCTGGGGCCATGTATCCACTGCAAACGCGATAATATTTTCTTAGTACGGTATCATTTGACAAACGAATTCTATGTTTTTTTCAAAAAAAAAAAAAACTAGCTTACTATGTTCCTACAACTCTTGCAGTATTAGCTTGGTCTTGGTTGCCTCCAAATATTCTGGCCATACCAAAATCAGAAATTTTTGGGTTCCAATCCTCATCGAGCAACACGTTACTCGGCTTGAGGTCTCGGTGAATGATTTTCAATCTCGAGTCCCTGTGAAGGTATAAGAGCCCTCTCCCAATACCTTCCACAATATTAAACCGTTTTCTCCAATCTAGAATGGTTTTTGACGGATGCGTTGGATCTATAGAGACAGGCGAACAAACAAATTAGTTTTCACACCAACAACGTTATTTTCTAACACCAGAAACTGGAAACAAAAAAAAAATTGGGTATAAAGTCAGGTTAAAAGTTTGAACTAACCAAATAGACAGAAGTCCAAGCTCTTATTGGGCATGTACTCGTACACTAGCAACTTCTCTTCTCTCTCAACACAACATCCCAAAAGCTTGACGAGATTCCTATGTTGTACTTTGGAGATTACAACCGATTCGTTCTTAAACTCTTCCCCACCTTGCCCTGAATTTGCTGAAAGCCTCTTCACCGCAATATCTTCACCATTATCAAGTTTTCCCTACAAATATGAACTGTTATTCCAAGAAGAAGATGCAATATAGTTCTACAGAGTTTTTTTTTCTGTTTTTTTTACAATAATGTACATACAGTACCTTGTAAACTTTTCCGAAACCGCCCCTGCCGAGCATGTTTTCGTCATGGAATTGGTTGGTTGCATCAGCAAGCGTCTTGAATGTGAAGAACGGCAACTCCTGGAAGCCCACTTTCTCCGATTCGTCTTTTAGAACGAAACCACTTGTATCCGCGGGTTCCAAAGTTTCCACTGTCTTCTGGTCTTTTATTTGCTTCCCTGAGATCATCAAAATCAACCACCTAGTACAAAAGTCAAACGACTAATTTACCATAGAGACGAGTTCTCACCTTTTCTCTTGGCCATACACCACCAAGCAACGAAGATACCGAACGCTACAAGCACCACACCTACTACCACCGGGACGATGATCACAATCAACCTTCTGCTGTTGTTGTTACCTGCAAAAAAAGAGAGTTAGATAAAATTCAAGTCCCGAAAGGGCAAATTTGTCATTGTACCTAATTCGGAAGCGGCGAGCCTAACATACATAACAGCACCAACCCCGTTGAACTGCTGAACATCGACCAATCTCTCCCTCCACAACATACACCCGATGTTGGTATCGTGCGAATAACCCCAACACGAACAGTTCCCCAAACACAGAGTCGAGCATTCGTCTTCCGACCCTCCATCGAACTGCTCAGCGAAATCCGGAACCTTCATATTCGGCATCCTCAAGAACCTGTCCCCACCACCGCACTGTAACTCCGTTCTCCTCACGCACCCGCCCGTCCAATTCCCCCTCCCCCACTCGTCCCCGTTCGCGGGCTCGAACCCTCTCAGGCAAGAACAGATCGTCGAGCCCAATGGGTTACAGAGCCCGTTGGGCCCGCAAGTCTCGTAGAGATCGCACGGGTTCTGCGGGGCCACCCACACGATGTCCCACGTCCTGTTCTGGTCGTTCCAGAGTGTCTGCACGAGGCTGCCGGAGGAGTTGACGTCGATCTTCATCAGGAACTGTCCCGGCGGGGCCATGAAGTAGAAGTCGCCGGAGTCGTTTCCGACCTGGAAGCCGTCGAGGTAAGGGGAGTACATGTCCTGGACTCCGATGAGGATGATCCCGTTCCAGGGCCCGCTCCGGTAGTACGGGCGCCCGTTCTGCCAGGTGAAGATCTGGGGGATGTTTCGGGCCTGGAGGCCGGCGGAGAAGTTTCCGATCCCGGGGTCGGAGGGGCTCCACCACGAGGTGGTTCGGATCCGCCGGCCGGTGATGGTGTTGTCGGTCAGGCGGAGGGTCGGGACGAGGAAGCTCGTGGGGTGCTGGAAGCTCTGCCAGATGGGGTTTCCGGTGGAGTTGTCGCGGAGGACGAGGTTGCCGGTGTCGAGGAGCGAGGCGGTGGTGGTGGTGTTGGCGGCGGCGGCGGCGTTGGTTGACCAGACGGTTTCGTTGAGGCGGTTGGTGAGGATTAGGTTGCCGTCGGAGGAGATGGAGACGGCGCCGGAGGAGTCGGAGAGGGGGTTCTCACGGTTGGCGACCCATATGACGGAGGTGTTGGAAACGACGTAGTATATGCCGAGGTAGCGGTTGGTGGTGTTTTCCGGGGTGAAAAAGCCGAGCCGGAAAACCCGGCCGGGGGAGAGCAGGGAGCCGGGATCTGCGATGGGGGAGGTGGGGGTGATTGTGTTGGTCTGCGCGTGGGATACATGGTGGAGACAAAAACAACAGAGTAAGAAAAACAAGAACAGGGGATTTAGATTTAGGAAGGAGAATTTAAGGTTTCTGGATCGGATCATGTTTTCTTGGTGTTTGTGAAGTGTGTGTGTGATTGATTGAAGAGTAAAGTGAGTAAGAGAGATATGGGATTAAAAATTGAGTAGAGGAGAGTATTGTTTTTGTGGTGGGATGTTGATGGAGGCAGAGACATCTTCCTCTGGATTTATGAGTCAACCAATTCACACTTACAACCGCTATTTTGTACTATTACTACTTCTTTTATCTCAAACAGTCAAACTAATAATCAAATGTTATGTTGTGACGAAAATTTAAAATATATTTTAATACATACCAATATTATTGTTTTGTTGATTTCTTGATCAAAATATTAAATTAAATTTTTACGAGGAATAACTGTATGTTTTGATTAGTTGAAAGGTAGTGGGTGAGTAATTTCATGAAAAAGCCAAAACACAATGTGATTGAATTGACTAATAAACATTTATGACTGAGTCAACCGATACTGTAATTGATTAAAAATGTTTGATGACCGTGTGTGGACCTAAGCGTTGACAGTCAAATAAACATTTTTTGATGAGAGACTCGGTCAATCACTTCATTATCAACGAATTCAATTCATTCATTCCAAATGTGTTTATTCTTGTTAATTCAGTTTAACCAAACCGAATCGAAATTTTTTGGTTCATCGAAACATTTAAGCTATATTTTTATAAATTAAAAGTCAAACCGTTTTAAAAATGGTTTGATTCGATTTTAATCGAATTTTTTCGATTTGGGTTGATTTGTTTCGAATTTAACCAAATTTTAATTAAAAAATTAAAAAAATAGAAAAAAATTAAATTTAAAATAATAATTATTACTTTTAATTAAAAATTAAATATATAAATAAATTTCAAATTATAAAAAAAATGAAAAAAATAAAATCATAAAAAATAAAAATTATTAGTATATTATTTTTATTTAAAAATAATTATAGATGAATATATATAATTATTTATTTATTTATTTATTTCTTATTCGGTTTGGTTCGGTTTTTATTGGTTTATCGGTTAAAAAATCAAACCAAATCGAAAACCAAAAAGTTCAAAAAATTCAAACCGAAAACTAAACTGAATTAGTTTGGTTCAGTTTGGTTTAACCGAATAGTGTCGGTTTGGGTTGGTTTGGTCGGTTTAACCAAACTTTTGAAACTCCTACTTATTCCCTTCCTTCTTGCTAACCTTATTTGCACATTTTGTCCATATATTTGGTGTTAAATTTTCAATTAATATAAAATGTTGTTATGTACCTCCCCGACGAATGTTTGCTTAGAGAGAATGACAAGTAATTAAAAAAAAGAAAAATCTTTTTTGTTATGAATATTTTAATTAGTGAATGACTAGTTTACCTTTCTTGGTGAACAAGACAAAAATCTTACTTTATATACTAAAGAGATATCCCCATATAAATGAAATAACAATTCTATTCTCCTCTCATATTCTCTCCTTATACTATATAATTCTCTCTCAATTTCTCTTGAGTTTATAACACGTTATCAGCACGAAAGCTCAACCCGTTTTTCATCGAAGTTCTACTTATCCAAGATCTGAATTCAAATGCAAGAATTTATATATTTGTTTATATTCATTAATAATTATAAATATATCTATTTCTCCTCCCTTCTTATTAATATCATATGTTTCCGAAGAACATTATAATCTGATATTTTTGAAGTAATATCGTATAATCCCGAAGAACATTAAGTAATATCATATGTTCCCGAAAAACATTAAAATTAATTATGCTATCATATGTTCCCGAAGAACATTAAGTAATATCATATGTTCCCAAAAAACATTATAATCTGATATTTCTTAAGTAATATCAAATTAATTATCCTTAGTAAATCGATTAAATTTTTAATGTTCCTGAAGAACATTGTGATATGATATTCTCGAAGAAGTATCAATAATTAAATATTCCTAAGAACATCGTGATATGATATTTCTGCAGAAATATCAATATCAAATTGATTATAATTCAAAGTTCGATCGATAAGATAATATCATGGACTAATTATAATGAGTATGATGTTAATTTGGGTTATAGTATGTATGTGTGTAGTGACCAAAATTCTCAAGTGAGGGAGTATTGAAAAATATTATAATTTGATATTCCTGAAATAATATCAAATTAATTATTTTTAATATCAAATTAAATTGCTCCCATAGTAGCAATAAATTTGGAAATATCAAATAAATTTCTCTCGTATTAATAATTAAATTTTAAATGTTTTTGAAGAACATCACGATAAGATATTCTCGCATAAATATCAAATCAAATTGTTTCTGGTGTAGCAATTAAACTTTATATTTTAAATCGATATTGATATCATACAAAATATTCTTGAAAGAATATTTTTATTGATTGCTTCCGAAAAAGCAAAGTCCAAATATTAAATGTTTTTTAATAAAGTTATATCATGATACTCATAGTGAAACGTCAAATTCGATTGTTCTCTCGAAACAATGATTATATGAATTATCCTTGAAGGATATATTTTGAAAATCGAGAACAAATGTATCTTATTATGTGGGTACTCGTGAAATATCGAAAAAATTGATTATTTTCTTAATGTTTGACGTGTTATTCCTGAAAATACACAATTGATTTATTAAATTTGATAAATATTCGTGAAGAATATTTGATTTGATTATTTGTAAATAAAGTTTGAATGACACAAGTAATTGGTACCTAATATTTTTATCCACGAAAGATTATTGGTAAAGATATTGTATCCCTGAAGGATCATTGATAAAAATATTGTTATTCAAATGATAACATATTAAAAGTTGGTTCCGGAAGAGATTTACTAATTATCCCCACGAGTACTTACAAATGTACTTAAAAATGAAGATGATGCATATCATGATTATTAAGTGCGAATTAATTTTATATATGCAGTTTATATTTATATCACCACTAAAGCGTATTTTTATGAACGGGCATAGTCGAAAATAAGGTATATTAAATATTTCGAGCCCAAGATCCAGAAGATCGGTTAATAGCAATTACGCTGAGTTGTATATTTAACGAATATCATTTCCCGACATTAGAGGGAGATAAGAATATAAAAGATATAAATGCCGAGAAATTTCATAGAATGAAAACGATCTTTAATTCTTGATCCACGCACCAATCAATTGAACCTGAAGTTCATTAAATTAAGTTCAGCAAGTAATCTGCCAAATTAATGAAGGTGTGATAAAATTACATATATTTGTGATAAATGAACTATAAGAGTTCAAATACCAAAGAGATCAACTCAAATGTTGATTCTAATATACGCCTGAAGCGTAGTAGATCGATCATAAGATATAAAATAAATCAGCGGAAAAACAAAGAAATTAAGTCACCCTCAAAATCTCCTGAAGAAAGTTAGATGAAAATCCCATTGAAAAAGCATGTGCACATGATAATAGAAAATCGTGGGATTGCGGAACAACCAAATTAAATATTTTGGGAAATGATTAAAATTTTGGTTGATATATTGAATTGTCATCAAATGGAAAAATAAAAAGTTGTCAACGACAATTTTTATCTCAAGAGTTGCTCTAGAAAATTTGGATCCAAAACTCATATCTATAATAGTGTGCCAGCAGCACTCAAGAAAATAGAAATGAGCAATTGAGGCTGAGCATGACTCGCTGGATAAAATATTATCCCAGAAGAATATACGTGGGTGTTCGTACGAAAAATGAATAATGATGTGATGAGATATAAAAGCGATGTTAGTTGCTCAAGAGTTTTTCGGAGAAACTCGATGTTAATCAAATATTTTTAAGGATGACATGAAGTTTTGCTACTTAATATTTATGGCAGCAACAACGAAAAATATGCATCGAATGTATGATTTGACCATGTAGAAGTCATTAGAAAGATACATACATGAAAATCCTGGATGAATTTTAAGATTTCTGAAATGAAAGAAAATGAAAATTAGAACATGTATAGTATCATATTACATGTCATTATGGACAAAATTGTTATTGAGAAATGGTCCCGAAGACCAGTGATTGGTCCCGAAAACCAGTGATTGCACTCTTTTTCTCTCTACTAAGTTTTTCCCACAGGGTTTTTTTCGTTAAAGGTTTTTAACGAGACAATCACCACAATATAAATGTGAATGTCATGTACTCTTTTCATCAAGTATTTTTTCCTACAAGGTTTTATAACGAGGTTTTTAACGAGACATGTACATCACTCGATAATAATTAATGAGAACATCATAATGTTCCATATGAGTTTGTTTTCGAGAAAACCTGAAGTTCAAAGAAAAATATAATCTTCTAGATGATTGTTAATTGAAGTTCACATTATTCATTTGTCAAGGATTGTATATTCGACATTAGACGCATCTAATATACTCCTGAAGAGTTACCGACCGGTTATAGCAATTGAGAATGCTCTAGTCAATATAGATGTCTGGTAAAGGCATGTTCCAGAAGGACGAAAAATATAAAATAATACAAATGAATGTGAAACTCGACAATTCGAAGGTTGTGTCCTGAAGACCAAAAATTATATTTAAATAACTAAGTTTTTCCTATATGGTTTTATTAGTTACAGGTTTTAATGAAGTCAAAAATCTTTTATTAGAAAGATTGATCACCAATAACTACTTTAAATAAGTCAAAAATCTTCGGTGATTACAATCAGGGGGAGCAGGCTGTACTCTTTTTCCTTCGTCAAGGTTTTATCCATTTGGGTTTTCCTGACAAGGTTTTAACGAGACAGCAATACTGTAAATAGTCACTAAGGGGGAGTGTTATGAATATATTAATTAGTGAATGACTAGTTTACCTTTTCTTGGTGAACAAGACAGAAACCCTACTTTGTATCCTAGATAAAAGGTCTCCCCATATGAATGAAATAAAAATTCTATTCTCCTCTCATATTCTCTCCTTATACTATATAATTCTCTCTCAATTTCTCTTGAGTTTATAACATTTTTCAAATACTTTTATAAAACACATTATTTTTAACACACTTAATAAAAACACATTAATTCTATACACTTTGTAAAGGAAAAGATATCTTTACCCTCTCCTTTTTCAAAACACAACAAAAAGGAAATAAAAAAAATACAAAAAAACAATTAAAAATCAGTCCGCCTTGGAGGAGGCCACAATTCATTCTCACAAAGAAGAAATTGAATTTGTACGACCGATTCCCCACATTGAAGATTATAAGAAAAGTGTTTAGAGCCATTGACGATACGCACGAGGCTCACAGGACATTTCGTCGTTCGTGTTTTGGAAGGTTGATGTTACTTCTAAGAGATGGGCGATCAAACGCGACCATCCACCACTTGTTGGCTCGGAAGATCGTAGTTCTGATGATACCTCCGTTCGAGCATTGGTTTTCGTTAGGGGGCAGGATCATTTGCTTTCGAGCACATGAGTATGCCCTGGTGACCGGGCTTCTTTTTGGGAATCACTCCTTTGATACTTCGGCCTCACACACTATTTCTCTCGTCTCTTTCTTTCATAGGCACTTCGGATTCGGACGAGTTGTAAGAGTGCTAGAGCTTTTAACAAGAGATTCAATGCTAGGGACTTGGGGTCAGACCCGACCGACTACTTGAAGGCTGCCATGGTGCTGATGTATTACTTGTTTCTCCTATGCCGAGACGATATCTTGATCGATGATTGGGTTTGGACTTTCGTAGAGGAAGAGGAAGGATGGGAGACGTTTTCCTGTGGCTCCTACACATTTCAGATCATGTCACACTACCTCACCATAGCTGACATGCATCTCGACCAAGTACTGAAGCCGGCATACCACATTTACAGCCTAATTTGGGTCTTTCAGCTATGGCCGTACGAGGCTATACCTAGTTTCGAGAGTGTGTGCGCGTATAAAGCCGAGCATGCAACGATTTCTCGACTACTGAGGTAGAACTCGATGACAACCCATCTCGATTTTTCGGATTTCTACGAGGATGAGAAGGTAAGCTTGTTTTAATGTTTAATTAAGGGTTATATCAAATAATTAAATTAATTAATTTTTTTATAATTTTCATTTTTTTCAGCTTGATTGAATAATAATTTTTAAACATTTTTTACATTTATAAATTATTTTTTAATTATTTTTATTATTATTTGGTGAGGTGTAATTTTATAAAATGAATTAAATATAAAAAAATTAATTAAAATAATTTTAATTGAGTCTTCGACTGGCCCATTGAATCGAGTGTAGGTTCAAATTATATTTAAAAAAAATCGTAAAAAACTTTCACATCGGGCCTATTTACTAAAAAGACCAAAGTCGAGCTTCTTAAAAAAGTTTATGACAAGTAACAAGCTAAGTTTGAGTCTAAAAATATCACGTCAGGCCCAAGCCTATTTAAACGGGTCAGTTGGGCTTGTTCCCACACCTACCTGTAATATAAATCAAAATCCCAATAAATAAAGAATAAAATTATAAATAGTAATAGAAAATAAATCTTAAGCCTATAATATAAATCAGAATCCTATAATATAAATTATAATCTCAATAAATAACCAATAAAATTATATCTACTATAATTCTAATTTTTATATATAAGGAAACAAAATTTCTACAGATTCGGGTCATAATTTAACACTTTTGTATCTCTATTTCTTATTTATCTTCAAAGCAACAAGAAATTAGTACTCCCGTGACTAAAGCTTAATGAGGATATCTCCATTTAACACACACTCGTATATATATCTTACGACTCGTGTTTCATAGTATTCATAGCAATAATATATTTTGATTATCCGGCCTATATTTATAGTCAAAAAGATGAAGAGTTCCAATCGCCAACAGATCTTGGGAGTGGTTTTCTTGATGATGTTCTTCTTGATCGATGGTTTGTTTTATTCTATTTATAATTTTTGTCTTACACACACAACAAAATATCCTAAAATCGTATCAAGCCTCATTTCCATGACAATTCTCACAACGATTTTTTTCATTTCAGTGAAAGGTCTAGCAGAGGAAAATGAAGACAGTCGCATGCAGACTAGCACAACGTTTAAAGGAAGTTGTAAGAACAAGCTGGACAAGTGTAAGCAGGCTTGTTTGGTTGAAGGGTTTAAAGATGGATACTGCGCTGATCGCGGGATATTTAAAAAACACGTCTGTTTCTGCGCAAATTTTATCTTCGAAGAAGATGACTCTGACTCTGACTCGTGATCATAGTGGTCCTACCAAGGGCCGGATCAAGAGTCCCAAACGAGGAAGATGGGCCTAGTTTTTCTTGCCTGGTTTAATTCAGAGTCATGAAGAAATAATGAGAATATACATTACTACAGTATAATGGCTTTTGTTCCATTTTTATTATAAGCTAATAATAATTAGATAATCAAGCCTCAAAGTACTACTACAACAACCATACGATAGTTAAAACTTCCAATGTCTTTACAGCTTTCAAACGAAAGCTAAGAAGGAGAAGAAGTTCAATAAGCACAAGTTAATAATAGATTGGAGTTCACTTATTCTGTGTATAACAGACTAACAGTGCATCCACATCCCACAAAGGTACGTCACACTACTGCTTCGAGTGTCCCACGAAAAATAGACCCGTTGCTATAAAAAGTACATAACTTACGATGCGTAAAAAAAAACCCGTATGCCATCTTAGTCCAACCACCAATATGATCCTACTTGTTATCAACATCAAGGGTGCAAATAAGTGGATTCAGCACTTATGACAAGTAAACCAAAGAAGTGTGCAATCTATAATTAGTAACAACTAACGCCATCATGATCATCTATAAACTATGTATATCAAGTTTCCATCTGCTACAGATTTCTCCAGTTTTAGTAGGGCTATGAAACTTAACATGTACAAAAAGTCCAATGAATAATCCAGAGCAATAATGTAACATTTATTCTAGCAATAGTATAACATAGAAAACTGGACGGTCACTGGACGGTCACTAGACAAGGTTATAGTAGAATATAATTAGATATAGGCCGAAAGACAGAGTTATCCTCCCAAGTCCAATGAACGGAGGACGGATTAAGAGAGCTTATATTATCTTTCTTCTATTGAGCTCAATATTAATATCAGAAACAAACTACAGGCATGAATCTAGTAGCTAGCAAAAACGAGGAGAAACCATCACCATCAACCTGCATTTATTTATTCGCAAAAATGCTCCAAACTTTACTTACACATAATCAGATGTTCATCGATTTTTAAGCCCCAAAATGAATAATAAACTATCTTAAGTAGCCATTAATCTAGATGACAACTTTTCAATATAAACCTCAGTGCACTCACTGTATTAGAAATTGTATATAGGGTATTGAAATTCAGCAAAAAGTATCACTTTCATCCATTCATCCAAAAAAAAAAGCTCTAAACCTTAGTTACACAACATCATTAGTTCATCGACAAAAGAAACCGCATTTTTTAAGCCCCTAAATGAAAACACTGTCTTAAGTAGCCGTTAATCTATTTCATCACTATCTAAAAGATCCTTCTTTTATATAACAAACTCATTTCTCGTCACTATACCTCGACCAAGATACCCTTTGCAGCAAAGTTCGCACCACGCTTGCTCACAAACCTCCATATCCACACCAGCTCCGCCTCTGCAAATCACACATGTTTAAATAAGCGTCACCTTATCACGACAAACAATATTCCAACTGACAAGAAACTCGAGAAGAAAGAAGAAAAAAAATCTCTGCAAGAGTACATTTCCATATGTTTATCCTTTATTTCCTCCAAGATCAATCCAGAAGTAATCGGAATTCACACAAATCATTATATACACCAATTCTAGATCATGCATGCACAACAAAGAAAAACTTCAATCACACAACGAAACCGAAACAAGATAGAGCCCGGACCGTACCATTGCAACATGGCCCGATAAGAGTCAGCTGCAACCCCAGCCAGATATGATCCAGGAAATACATTCTGTCGAAACAGATAAGAACAAATCATTCAACTAAAAAGAAGAATAATAAGAAGATGAATGAAAAAAACACCCAAAGCAAGAGTGTCGTTTCCTTCCAAATCGAATCACAAATACGTACTTCCATGTGTTTCTGAACGTTCTTAGGCCATTTTCTCGGCCGCCGGGAGGGCTTTCCACCGGTCAGAGCATAAACGTCCTCCTCAATTTCCTCCTTTGACAGAGAAACCCAAATCCGTCTCTTCCCCTTTCTCTCAGCTCCGCCGTTGAGCTGCCCTCCTTCCACCATGCCCCTCAGCCTCTGCGACTTAACCACGCTACAGCTCCCGTCGCCTTTCTTGACGTTGTTCTCGGCCGCCGCCGCCGCCGCCGCCGCTCGGTTGGACTCCTTCCTCGGACGCAGGTTCCACGGCTTTCCCTCCCCGTTCTCGTCCCCCTCTGGCGGAAAACCGTCGTTCCGAGGCGAATCGGGCGGCGATTGCTGGCTGGGGTTTTCGGGGTCGGGGGAGGACGAGCCCTTTCGGCGGTGGCGCCGATCAGGGGAATCGCGGCGGCGTGGGCGGTGTTGGTGGGAGCTGGATGCGGAGGCGGAGGACGAGGAGCTCTTGTGGGCCCATTTGAGGTGGGGCAAGGAGAAGTTGTGCAATGGCTGCGATTTCACAGGCGGCGCCGCCATCGGAACCGCCACGTGGGTGGAGGATAAGCCCTCTTTCTGGTCGTGGATATTTCTGCGGGAATTGAGAAAGGGTTTGATGAGAGAGATGGCGATTATGGCGGAGGCAAACCAGAGAAACGGGCAATGAAACAGAGGAGACTCAGAGGAGGCAGAGCGCACCGCACTGTGTGTGCAACTTAAGTGTATTATGCTTTCATTCATGGATGGTGTGTTGTGTTGTTACTCAACTATTAGGTCTCTGTTTGGCTCTTCCCTATTGTAAAAAAAAATAAAAATAATTGAAAATAAAGATTGAAAAATGAAAAATAGGGAAAAAATTATGTATTTTTAAAAAATGTGAATAATTAGTTGAGATATCAAAATAATGAACATAACTAATTGCGAAGAAAATAATGTAATTTTACGATTTTGAATTCCATCAAACGAGATCAACAACCCATCATAAAACAAGATCAACGGACAATATAATTAATATGAAAACTTAAAATTACAATGTAAATAAAGAGATAATTTCTATTTATAGATGTAAAAATATACCAAAATATATAAGAAATAATATCTGTCCTAAAAAATTGTTCATTTTTTGTAAATTAGAAAAGATCAGTCCATAATTCTACAAAACAAAGTCGGGGTCGGAATTTTCCGTGTCTCTCTACTCGGTCAATTTTTTGTATCTTATGTTTTCAGATTTTTGCATGGTTTTAACTCTATTTACAAAATTCAATTTCTAAACGAACGGTTATGTATCGTATTCGTTTCATTTGTTTATCTCATGACATTATATCATGTACTACGTAAGTGTTAATTAATGAATATAGCAAATGTGAAATTAATAGTAAAATGTATTTGTCAATATTGCCACTCATCTTTCTCTAATTTGAAGTAGAAAAGGAAGACTTTTTCGCATTTATGTTGATATATTAATCGTTGAAAATGAAATGTTTGAAAAATATAATCATTAATACGAGTTCTTCCTATTCATTTTTCTTTACCTAAAAATCTGGAGTAATTATTAATACAAAGGCAAAGCGAATGATTTCGGAGTTCCAAAGTAGATGTGGGCTTTGCTAGATGGTTATGGGGTTAACCCATGGAAGGACCAAAGGATTTCTGGGCCGCCCATTCATAATGCATTATGGGCTTATACTGCGGTCCAACATTATTTGGAACCGATTTATAATCCATAATTATTTGATTAACTTTTTTAAATATTATATCTCCATTTTTTAAATTAACAATAATTACAAATTTAATTACTCTCCCCTTCAATCCCAAGATAGTTGACCATTGGCACAATTTATTTTGAATGGTGTTCCACAATAGTTTACCCACCTGAAAATGTAAATAAACAGTTTTAACTTTTTCATTTTAAAATAATTTATTCATCCCAAAATAGATGTCATATTTTTTTTACACGAATATAAGAAAAAAAAGTTCATTTTTTATTTTTTTTTACCAGAAAGTAAAAGGTTAAATATATATTAAAGTGAAAAGTAAAGTAAGAGATAAAATTTAAAAAAATAAATAGAATAAAATTTTATTTTAAAATTAAAAGGTTACAATAATTTTTTTTAGCGTGTCGTGGAATAATGGAAAAAAAATATGTCAACTATTTTTTGAATTGAAAGAATACAATTTTATCTCTAATTTATCAACCCAATTTTTAAACTTTATACACAAATTATTTCACTTTTAATTTAAAAATAAATTTTTATTCTTTACATTTAAAAAAAAAATATATGTTTTTAATCTCTTTGATCGTTTTTTTTTGTCTAAGTCAATAACTGCTCAACCAACTGAGCTAACAACTTTTGATGTCAATTTTCCTTGTGGAAGAGATTTTTATTGTATTCTTGTCCCAGCTAATCGTCCGATCAAAAATCAAACATTTATTTTATAAGCAGGAGAGACAAAAAACTCATTTTTCGTCCCGAGTTTCGAAACTTCGTTGTCGAAAAATTAAACCTACATCACCAAGGGTGGTTACAGTGCACTTTGGCACGTCAAAAATCAAACATTGACTTGTGAATGTGAAGCTGTCAAAGTTGAGCCAATAACACCTTAAAAGGCCTTGTTAAGGTGATAAGGTTGTCCAACTTATATGTGAGCCCGAGGTTCTTTATCCAACCGATGTGGAATATTCTAACACTCCCCCTCACGAGTAAGCTGAAAATTCCATCGGAATTACTCGTGGCCGGAAATTTCATCGGCAAGGGTGCCCACAGTCGGAAATTCCATCGATCGGGGCCTCACATCGTGTTGGGCCTGCTCTGATACCATGTAAGGATTATTAGAATCCCCCCTCAATTCGAGCTGTTGGATGATGCGGCATCTAACATGGCTATAGAGCCTTGGGATAACCCAAGGTCCTGGGTTCGACTCCCGCCAGTGGCGACTCCACTCGATTTAATTATCCACTTGTTGGGCCTCCCCAAAGAGGTTGAAATCGGCCCATAACTTTTAGGTGTAGTGGTTTCTAACAGAAGCCATGCTTCTTCTTGCTCAAGGTAATTACAAGGTAATTATAACATCTACTACATCTTAGCATTAATTTTAACTACATTTTCAAAACCACACAAAATGCACAAGTTTTACTAAAAAGTTACTTATCTTACAAGGTTTGATTTACATCAAAGCTTATTACTAAAAATAAATCACAGTAGTAACCTTTTATTTTTATACAGCACATCAGAAATGTTATTTAACAAATCCAACAAAATTCTGTCTGGTTATCATTGGGAGACCCGACCCGGCATCATATCTGGACCGGGTCCCTGCATCTCCTCCACACCCTGACCCGGATACGAACCCGGAACAACCACCATGTTTCTTGCCCCGTAGTACACTGGCTGACCCGAATTATCGGTGAGAATTCTAGAACTCATCTCGTAAGGCCTTATACCTCCTCCATACACTTGACCCATACCCGGAAACCCGATGGGTACTTGATTCGTCACAACCGGGTACTGCGGAATCATTGACGCCCGCATTTGAACGGGTTGAACCGCAGCGTTCCCGGGTTGAACATGCCCACCCGGCATGTAATACATGGGTTGCACTTGCACAGCCGGATTCGGGTAGTGCCACATCGGGCCACCCGAATACCCGGTCGGTTGAGAGGCGTTGACCATCTCGCTTTCCCTCTGCTCCGACGACACTTGAACCGGGGTAACGGGTCGGGTTCTGAGAAGGGGGAGATCCGGAATCGATTGTGGGGCGAGGGATGAGGACGTGGAGCAGAAAGGGGACGAGGCGACCGGGGCGGGCGAACCCGGATCCGACACCGATACGCTGTCGTTTGGGGCGACGATTCGGTTCCGGATCTTGGCGTCCTCCGAATTATCCAGCCCGAATAAGTAATCCGGCACCTCGGATACGATTGACGACACCTCGGACCGGCCCCGGTCGAGAACCGGGCCGGACGCCGGTCCTCCGTTGAGCGCGTCGACGAACCAGCTCTCGCGCTTGGCCGAGCCGTCGAGGAGCGAGCTGATGCTGCTGGACCGGGAGACGCTGATTTCGGTGGGGAAGAGGAAAACCCGGAGCCGAGCCGATTTCGGGGCGTGGCTGAGCCGATCGTACTCCTCCATCATGTTCTCGACGTCGTCGTCGCCGGTGACGGTGATGAGCGCGTCGAGGTCCTCGTTGGGGAGCTGGTACTTCACGCTTATGTCGGTTGTGCCCGTGAGCTTAGAGAGCTTGAGGAGGAGGGACGAGAAAGTCGCGTGGCGGTGCACGGCGACGATGCGGGTGTCTCCGCCGACGTATCGGAGCTGGTTGTCGTGCGGGCGGGGGACGATCTTTCCGCCGAAGCTGCACATGAAGCGGACGCGCGGCCCGTCGTCGTGGGGCGCGTCGGAGCGTGGGGTCGACGCGACTGAGACCGAGTCCAGCTCGTTGGTTGGGACATGATTATGGTGTGAAGCCATGAAATTAATTGGAAATAAATAAATATATAATTTTATTTTTTTACTTTGATTTCGAATAAATTAATATAAATAAAGAATATACTGAGATAGTAGTAGAATGTAGTGCACGGAGTGGTAGAGGAGAATATGAGATTTGCGAATAAATGTGTGTCGTCGTGAGTTGTGGATCGATGTCATATTTATCACACTCACACACCAACTCTCCAATTTACCTATATTTTATAGGAAAAATTGTGTTTTTAAACCTCAATTTTGTGTCGTCTTTTTTACTTTTATAGTTCGTAATTAAAAAACGATCATCGCTATTTTTTGTCTTTTTTACTTTTATAGTTCGTAATTAAAAAACGATCATCGCTATTTTTTTGGGTTTGTTATATCTAGAATTTGGTCAAAAAATATAAATTTTGTCACATAATAATTATCTTACAACTTCAGTCTAAACTATATAGGTAAAATTAATATTAACTTAAAATGATATTTGGTGGTTTGTTTCTGGTTGTTCTTAGTTTGGGATGGAAATTAAAAGAATGAAGAAAGAAACATACTCTTATTTACTAAGGCTATGCTTTTTTAAACTTAATTTTCATTTTAGTTTAATTTGAACTCGTTAATTATTTTTATATCATTATCACAACACTCACTTTCACTATTCAATTTTTTATATTTTTCATTAAATATATTTTCATAATTAAACAACAAATTATTCAAAATGATAATATTTTTTTTTAATTATTAAAAAAATCAATTCAAGTCTAATAAGTTTAATTTAATTTATTTAATTAATTTAAATCCATAAGAAGAGAGACTACCAAATAAATATGATAATCGAATTGTCAACTCTTCTACATGTAGTTTAGCATAGGTAAGGGAAATAAATATTTGTAGTAATTGTTGTATTTTAGGTACACGTAATGAAGAAAAGTGACTACACGTTTTCGATAGGACCGACATGATAATGATATATCCAATAATTGATTCAATTTTATGACATATTGCACCAATAAAGTAATTTACAAATATATAAAACTATGTGTGGATAGTGTTGGTAACCGCCTATTCTTTTGTGACCAATCAAATTTCTTTTTGTATAATTAGCATGACACAATTTGAGTTTATAGTAAGAAATAACGAATCTTAGGCCGAAAAAATCACACAAAATACACCCTACAAAATATAAGAGAAAATGCTAAAAACAATTTTCATTATACATGTTGAAATATGATTCAAAATCAAGAGCAAAGAAAAAACACACGGAAGAACCAAACTTCAGAGTCATGCTTTTCAGAGACATCCGGCTCGGGTCATATTTTTATGAAAACGGGTTTGGTAATTCTTTTTGGGACGTGTGCTTCTAATGCAGTTTATTATGCAGTGTTATACCGATGCACTTAATGTGATTAAGTTTTTCTAATTTTTTTCTTTTTGAGTTTTCACATAAATTTTTTTTATTTCATTTTCTGTTTATGCTTTCTTTTCAATTTTCAGTATCTTACTATTTTGGACGTATACATAAACAATATGAATTAATCGAATTTGTAGTAATATAAATCTCTCGAGCCCTTTAGGATTGTGTACACACACTCGAGGCTGTTAGTTCATGATAAGACTTTGTTCAATCATATGGGCCCCAAATTGACCCAAATATACGGGTCGGGTTCAAGTTGGGCCATGGATAGATATTTTGAAACGTCCCCACAAATACATGCATAAATCAAATATTCCTATTATATATATATTGCCTTTGTCCACAACTTCCCGAAAACCCTCCTATGTTCAAGCCTCAGCATTCCTAAATCCATTATTACTATTAATTATATTCTTAAAAAACACTTAATTATCTCATGACAAATAAAAAATAAAAAATATAATTTTCTCAACAATGTTGCAAACCAGAACGGAGTAAGTAATTAAGGTTAGCAACGATGCTAATTAATTTCTTGTTTCAGAATCTAGCTATAGCTATTTCTTGTTTATTCCGACGACGATCGACTTGATTTGTTCTTACTCTTACATGCATACATATATGAAATGGCTTGCTTAAATACATACGGAGGTATATATTTGTGATTTCTCGAATTGATATGTTTATTTCAAATTAACTTTCGAGCTTTTGAAGTGTTTTTCGTTTCGAATAGTTTCTATTTAATTTGAACACTCAGGAGAGAATTTCCAACTACTACTTATAGAAATTCTGGTATTGAAAATATAAACAGTGAATCGTTTCTTCATGATAAAATAACGAATGTTGTCAAACAAAAATCAAGTCAATTTATTTCTGTTACAAAAAAAGGTAAAGAACTTTGATAATTTATTAGTCATAAATATAAATAAAATGTAAAATAGTGCGTAGATGTCTCATATATGTATATAAACACGAACCCTAAAATATACATAAGTAGGGACCAAATTGAAATAACCAAAAAATGTGGGATAACTCTTATAAATTACAAAGTGATTCCAACACAAAACTCTGACGTTAACCAATTAATATACTCAATATACTTCAATATACTGTAAATGTCTTATTTTCATCCATTTAATCTTATTTTTAAATAGATAACAATCGATATTACCAAATACCTTTAGTCAGAAAAGCAGCCATGGACGATGGTTCAAGCATACCTACTAGACTTGAGGTTCGTGGATGACGATCTGTAACTTTAATTTTTACTGTGAGTAATTAAAATTATCTATCGACGAAAATATTATATATATAATTTTCAGGGTAAATTTAAGGCCACCGTAGTGTGTTGGTTTCTCGGCATCGGAACCCTTGTTGCATGGAATAGTATGCTCACAATCCAAGATTACTACTATAATTTGTTCCCAGTAAGACTCACACACACAATTTATTTATTTAATTAGTTATTTTGCAATTATATAATTTATTTTATGTTGCAGAAGTATCATCCTTCAAGAGTACTCACCCTGGTTTACGAACCATGCGCACTATCGACCCTAGCTATACTCACTTACAACGAGTCGAGAATCAATACAAGGAAGCGCAACTTGTTCGGTTATATCCTCTTCACCTTGAGCACATTCGGACTTCTCATGGCGAGTTTCTTTTCGTTTATCATGCCAATGAATTCATTAATCCTAGCTAAGATATATATATATACGTACGTACGTACATCGTGCAGGTAGATGTAGTCACGTCGGGAAAAGGCAACATAGGGACTTTCCTGTGCGTTTGTTTTTTCGTCGCTGCGTTTGGAGTCGCGGAAGGTTTTGTCCAGGGCGGAATGGTCGGTGATCTAGCCTACATGTCTCCTGAAATCATGCAGGTTATAATCATAATTTTCGAATATAATTAATATTATTATATTAAAACTATTGGAGAATATATTCGGTCCACTATAGATGTCTAGTTGTCCAACTTCTCTAACAGTTCGAGCTTTTAGATAAAGCGATTTCTAACATGGTATCAGAGCCTAGCCTTGTGGCAGGTCTTGGGTTCGACTCCCGCCATGTGCGACTCCACCCGAATTAATTATCCACTTGTTGGGTCTTCCCCTGAGGTTGAAATCGGCCCACAAGTGAGGGGGAGTATTGGAGAATATATTCGGTCCACTATAAATGTCTAGTTGCCCAACTTCTCTAACAGTTCGAGCTTTTAGATGAAGCGGTTTCTAACAAAAACAAATCGCCCGATCGATATATACATTTGTGCTCGATCATAATTGTCTGATCTTGCAGTCCTACGTTGCTGGCTTTGCTGCATCAGGCGCTTTAACTTCCGGCATGCGTCTCATTACTAAAGCAGTTTTCGATAAAACTAATCACGGTCTCCGAAAGGGAGTTAGTAAGTCAATTTTGGCTGTAATTAAGATGTGATTATGGATAAAAAGTAATTAATTATTGATCATGCATGTTCTCTGATTATTTGTGTATTAATTGTATTACGCAGTCTTGTATCTTGCCATCGCGACAATCTTTGAAGTTCTATGTATTTTCCTGTACGCGTTTGTTTTCGGAAAACTTCCTATCGTGAAATACTTCCGTAAGAAGGCGGCCTCGGAAGGTTCCAAAACCGTTGTGTCTGATCTTGCTGCTGCCGGGATTCAGAACACACAAACAGTAATTAAAAATCAGTTTTAAATTTAATTTAATTTACGTTCTCGTATATATAGTTTACTCAAAAACAATTGTTGTTGTTAATATGTATGTATAGGTTGATGACGATGGAAAACACGAGCGGCTAAACAACAAGCAGTTGTTACTCGAAAATGTTGATTACGCATCGGACCTTTATATTATATATGCTCTCACGTTATCCATTTTTCCGGGATTCTTATACGAGAACACTGGCAATCACCGATTGGGATCTTGGTAAGTGATCAATATGCATAGTAACCCTAGCTAACTCTCAAATTCTGACACCACCCATGAAATAAACATGCATGCATGATTCTTGCAGGTACGCAGTTGTTCTCGTAGCCATGTACAATGTGTGGGACCTCATAGGACGATACATTCCTCTCGTAGCGTGGATGAGATTGGAATCGCGAAAGGGACTTATGATGGCATGCTTATCTCGAATCTTGTTAGTCCCGTGTTTTTATTTCACGGCAAAGTACGGAGATCAGGGTTGGATGATAATGCTAGTATCGTTCCTTGGGATGACAAACGGTTATCTCACGGTGTGTGTACTCACGGTAGCACCCAAAGGGTACAAGGTGAGACGTCGGAATTAATAAGTTTTTACATGAAATTAATCCACACATTTTATTGGGCTTACTATAATATCTGTTGACAAATATGTTGTAGGCACCGGAGCAAAATGCATTGGGCAATTTGTTGGTGGTGTTTATTCTAGTCGGGATATTCTCGGGCGTTGCACTTGACTGGTTGTGGATGATCGGGCATGAGACATTCTAGCTAGTTAACGTCGTTTGTACGTAAAAAACGTACACTACACATGAGTTGATCGTACATAATTTGTACTTCTTTTCATGTACTTATAATTAATATTGTTGTAGCCCCATCGACTATAATCATCCAGGCACGTACGCGGATATAGTAACCGAAGTCCTCAGTCGAGGAAAGTATCTTCGTCACCTGAATATTTATATGGCAAAAGCTCACAATGCCACATATTGTTCGACAGTTCGAGTAGTCAACAGAGCCAGTGACGATCGGTGATCGATCAGAAACTGAGAGTCGATTAGAGCATTCACTACAGATGGGTCAAATTGATGATCAAATCTAAATGTTGGATCCTCACTTCATAGTATTGGGGTAGTATAAAGAACATAAAACATACGAATATACAACTATGAAGAGATGTAAAATCTTCAAGATATACGACATACATCAGCATATTATAACAAAGAGAGTAAAATAATTTAGAGTAAGTTTAAAATTTAATTTATTTGAATAAAATTATATTTTAAATTGAAAAAAAAAATACTATATGTTACGGATAATAAACATAGCTTAGCATCGGACTGTGTACTATACTGTCAATAAAGAGGATGAACATTGAAAAAAATAAAATCATTAAATGCTATCTAATTCTTACATTGGGAAATTGGCCAATCCTACAAGGAATATACAATTAGTAGTTGTTTGACAACGCCGCATTAATGTGACATGTAGTACTATTAACTTGGTCATTAATCAAGATAGAGTTTTCAAGTTGAAACTTGAAATAGCCGTTTTATTGTGCCGTAATTAATAATCAAGTTTTTCAATAAATAAATAAAATTTTATTTTTTTGTTGGATTGAGATTAGAGGGGCATCCGTGCACGGGTTATTTTTGCTTATTAACCGGTGCAAATTTGTTCAGGATGGCCCTCAATCCCCAAATTCATACCACTAATATTGACATCATAATGTCGGTATCATTTTTTTTAAGGTTATCGTAATAAAAATTTCAGTTTATGGCGCTATCGATATCAAAAAATTTATTACGATATCTTACTAAATTTTCGATATACTACATATCAATTTTTTAATTATTGAATTATACCCAAATACAGTTTACCATTTTTTGTACTAACATATTGAATTATATTTATTTATATACTCTATTTGTTTCATAAGAATGTTTACTTTTTATTTTTAATTTAAAAATAAAGTGCGACACTTTTTATATAACACATGGAGTACATATATTGAAATATTAAAAATATCATGCCAAAAAGTATAGCGAGAGTTGCTATAATATTTCATAAATAAAATTAAGTAATAAAATCGAATTACTATAATATTTAATTGATACTTTATTCAATAAATAGTCATACGGAGTGTTGTTTACTAGATAATAATATACTGTAATTGAAAGCACGTACTTTATTTACATGACAAAAAATAATATTATGTCCTACACTCCTACTCTGGTTTGCACACATTTTTTTCTTATAATTATTTGTATACTTAAAATAAAAAGTATTTTCACAATACATCACACTCTTTGTTTTATTCTAAATTTTCGTATTCAAAAGAAACACCAAATTAGCGAAGGACAGAAATAGTTATTTTATACGGTGGGAGGGATATACATTATACACAAGATACACGTTAGTATTAGACTATTGAATGATTTCACATTGCAGTGTGTGTGGATACGCAAGTAAAAAAGACTTTTCCATCTTTTTGTTCATACCTTTCGGTCAACACCTAACTATTTTAATTCTATTTTCTATTCAATCATCTTACTGTAGTATTATAAAAGATCTCAATTCCTCTGCTCCAAGAGTTGACTCTATCTGGGTTTCTAATTTTGACATTAATTTTTCTGTTTCATTAAGGTTATTAACTATGTTCTTCTACTTCACAGCTTTTAACTTCTACTAATTTTGTGTAGAAAGTTTTCTTTCCTTTTTTTCTTTAATTCCAATTTCTGCAGCTAAGAGCCATGGATAATGCTGATTCAGCCACAGTCTCAGTACCCACCAAGCTTGAGGTTTGTTTGTGATTTTTATTTTATCTTAATTAATCAATTAATTAAAATAAATGAAATGAAATTTCAGGGTAAGTTTAAGGCCATGTTAGTTTGTGGGTTTCTTGGACTTGGATCCCTTGTCTCATGGAATAGTATGCTCACCATTGGAGATTACTATTATGACCTTTTCCCTGTAAGAATTTCTCACTCCTCTCTTATAATTGATCAAGTTTAATTAGCCTATGATTAATTAATGGATGAATTGATTAATTAACTGCAGGATTACCATCCTTCAAGGGTACTTACTCTGGTTTACCAACCATTTGCACTCACAACAATGGCCATACTCTCTTACAACGAGGCCAAAATCGATACGAGGAAACGCAATTTATTCGGATACATCCTTTTCTGCTTAAGCACATTCGGCCTTCTAATGGTCAGTATACATAGCACCGGATAATTTGTTACGTTGATTTAATTCGAGAATCTAGTTCGACTTTCCCAAATGAAATATGTGAAATCACCAGATAGATTTAGCCACTTCCGGGAAAGGAGGGATCGGTAGTTATTTGGGAATTTGCGTTTTCGTTGCTGCCTTTGGAATCGCAGACGCTTTTGTCCAAGGGGGGATGGTCGGGGATCTCGCTTTCATGTGTCCCGAATTCATGCAGGTAAATATTAATTTCTCGTGTGAGAATTCAGATGGTATTGCGGATTTTGTGTAGGCCTTATATTTTTTTTCAGTCGTTCTTTGTTGGTTTAGCTGCATCGGGAGCTTTAACATCCATCATGCGGATAATTACAAAAGCAGCTTTCGACAAAACTGATCACGGTCTTCGAAAGGGAGCTAGTGAGTTGTTTTTTTCTTCGTCGTATAATTTTGATTAACGAGCTTAATAGTATCTAATTAATTTGTACGTTTTTGCAGTTTTGTTTCTTGCTATCTCGACGTTCTTTGAATTTCTATGTATTTTTCTATACGCGTTTGTGTTCGGGAAACTGCCTATTGTGAAGCACTTCCGTAAGAAGGCAGCTTCCGAAGGTTCCCAAACAGTTACTGCTGATCTTGCTGCAGTCGGTATTCAGAACGCACCGGTAAATAAAACCAACGACGTCATTTTGTTAAAATTTTCATCATTTTTTTTACTAAAAAAAACTCTGTTTTATTGAAGGCTGTCGATTCTAAACAAGGGCGGTTGAGCAACAAGCAATTACTACGCATGAATATTGATTACGCGATGGACCTGTACATCATATACGTTCTTACATTATCGATTTTCCCTGGATTCTTGTACGAGAACACGGGTAATCACCAATTGGGATCATGGTAAGTAATGATCTTTGTCATTTATTTAATTGACCAATATTTGTGCGTGCGTTTTTAGATTGATGAGACGTGATTTGATTTTGATGTACTGCAGGTATCCGGTTGTACTTATAGCTGCGTACAACGCGTGGGATTTAGTTGGACGATACGTTCCTCTCATCAAATGCATCAGACTGGAGTCGAGAAAGGGACTCATGATTGCGTGCCTGTTGCGATTCTTGTTCATCCCGTGTTTCTATTTCACTGCAAAGTACGGAGATCAAGGTTGGATGATAATGCTTATATCCTTACTAGGGCTGACAAACGGTTACCTCACGGTGTGCGTGCTCACAGTAGCTCCCAGAGGGTTTAAGGTGAGTCCGAAAATTTTAAAGAAGCTCTTTTTTTTTACGAGTTTATGCTGATGTGGGTATTTTGGTAGGCACCGGAGCAAAATGCGTTGGGCAATTTGCTTGTCGTGTTTCTTCTCGCGGGGATATTTTCGGGCGTTGCCCTCGACTGGTTGTGGATTATCGGGAACGGGACGTTCTAAGCAATTAAAACAAGTGTATTGGATAATAACAACATTGTAAGATAAATTATACTACTACATGTTTCCTAATGAATGAATGAATGAATATCACACAAGTGATATTTCTTACACATATATCAACTCTTCTTTCATTCTTAGCTACGTTTACAGTCTGCCGTGTTGACGGGCAACTCGTCTCGTCTGAACAAACGTCGAATTACTACTACCTCATTCAGACTATGATATACCTATTAAACCATTCATGAGAATACCAGATACAGTTACTATTATCCACAGAGGAATCATTCTATCGACCGTTTACTCGACTTTCCTCAAATTTCCGAAATGAGATGAGATCCTTTTGAATGGACTTGATTATTGAGGTTTACTAATTTCCGAAATGAGATGAGATCCTTTTGAATGGACTTGGTTATTGAGGTTTACTTCGTTTCATAATCAAGCAAACACCTCATATGTTACCTGCACAATTTGAATTTGATCAGGCATTTCATTCATATACGAACAATGCACTCTACTTATTTTTAATGCACGTATCTTCCCTCTAAATGTAATTTAGAGTAAAAAATAGTTAACCAAGTGGCAGTGATGTTCAACCTGTGGGGCGTTTTCTTTTTCTCATCTCTGAAACCCTAGAAAAAAAGAGTAATTCAACTCATAATCTTTTTTTTAGGTTAAAAGGATTTTATCGTTCGATTAATTTGATTTGAATCAATGCCGAGAGAAGGGGACCTAATAATTCAACTCATAATCTTTTTTTTAGGTTAAAAGGATTTTATCGTTCGATTAATTTGATTTGAATCAATGCCGAGAGAAGGTGGACCTAATCGAGATAAATTGAATGAAACAATTCGAAACGATATGAACTGAAATGAACAATTCGAAAGAAACTAAAATAAACTAAAATTAAGTTAAAAAGAAACTAAAATAAATTGAAATTAAGTTTAAAAGAACATTTTCTAATATCGTGCGTTAATCTTTTAATTTAATTGTCAAAAAAATTAAATAAAAAAATATAATAAGAGTAATATTTATTTTTATTTAAAAATAATTAAGTAAATTGATTTAACTGTAATAAAAAAAGTAAAAAGTTTTAAAAATGAAATTTATGGGAAAATGGAATCCTGATTTAAGTAATTATAACATATCGTTTTTAAATAAGTGTAAAAACCTTTACTGTTTTATATTATGTAGGGTAATTATATATTAATAATTATAAATTAAAGCATCATCTAAAAATTCAAATGTCTTATATACCCTTTACTTAACCAATAACAAAAATTATTTATAAAACTATAAGAGGTAATTTTGGTAGTTATTCTCTAATTTATAATTAGGAAAAACTAGTTTATTTAATTAAAAAGAAACATTAATAATTTCCCTAAATCAAAAACCTTAAAAAATTAATAAAGAGTTAATTTTGAATAAAAAATATATTGGTAAAATAAAATAAGACTTTTAATTGAGCTATAAAAACAGGGTGAAGAACCCTAATGCATACCATTTTTACTTGAACCCTAATGCATATTGCATACCATTTATCTTGCTAGAAGTAATATATCTATGCAATTAACACGCTTCTTCTCATGCTAAAAAAGTAAACAATAATCAGTGCAGTTACGATTAAACACGAATATTTGTTATTTGTTAGATTGACTGTTTGGTTGAGGTGTTTGTATAATTAAATAAGCTAATTTTTTTAATAGTAAGTTTCGCTCCACATTGCTCTAATGAGTCTGCTAGATTGCATCAAACTAAGCAAGACGATTAATCATACAAACGGCTTTTAAAATAGTAAAAATGTGGAACAAGATAAGTATAACTGTGGAGCGAGAGTCTAACCACAAAATAGTAACAATGTAACGGCTCTTAAAATAGTAAAAATGTGGAACAAGATAAGTATAACTGTGTAGCTCTTAAAATAGTAAAAATGTGGAACAAGATAAGTAAAACTGTGTAGCGAGAGTCTAACGACAAAATAGTAACAATTTGGAACAAGATAAGTATAACAGTGTGGAGCAAGAGTCTAACCAGGCCTTTTCGTTTTTAAGATTTTAAATATATTTAAGTTCATTCTCATATTTAATTGTCCCTTCAAATCAATTAAAATTATTAGTTAAAATTACATTAAAGATTTGACAAGAATAATTTAATTAGATTTTATTGACACTAGATTTTATTGACACCACCACGTGCATTCTTGTTACAAACCCCTTCATTGCGGTTCTGTTGAGCAGAGGGACCTCCATATTAGGAGTCCTTGCTGCGTATTTCTCTTTCTTTTTGTTCGTCTTGACATCACCACTTGCATTCTTGTTACGAACCCCTTCATTGCGTGTTGAGCAGAGGGACCTCCATATTAGGAGTCCTTGCTGTGTATTTCTCTTTCTTTTTGTTCGTCATCCTGCAAAACATCAGTACATGTTTTTTCTTATTACCTTAAAGTAATGAGATATTTATTGATTAATAAATTTGATTGCAAGTTTAGCTTTTAATCCTAATTATATAGCTCTTAACTACAGATTTGACTATTGACTAGACATTTATATGCAGATTTAACACATAATAGCTAAGATTTAATCATCAATCATAAAGAAGTATGTAAGGTTTAACTGAGATATCTAATCATCATGTATCTAAGATTTAACTGAGGTGTCTAAGATTTAACTGTATATTTAACCGCAGATTTAACACGTAATCATCATAATCATCATCATAAATAGGTCGGTCGATTATCCCTAATTACATTCAATCGCTAGATCACATGAATGTCGCATAATCATCAACATATTACTAGATGAATCTCGATCGCATAATCATCAACATATTTCGAGATTATTCATGCGCATGCATTTATTTAATTCTTAATTAAGAGGATTATGGGCGAGATTATCGATAGATCACATGAATCTCGCATAATCATCTAAATTATAGCATGCGCATGCCTTTATTTTATCCTAATTCCCAATTAAGATTATGAGTTAAGATTATGAGATGCGCATGCATTTATTTTATCCTAATTCCTAATTAAGATTATGAGAGCGACATTAACCTTCCTTGCGAGAGATTTATGGATAACAGTTTGAGAGCGACATTAACCTTCCTTGATGCCAATGAAATCTTCATCACTGCGCCCGCTAGATCAACTTGAAAATGAGATAAGTAACAGTTAGGTTAGGTAGGGTTCCACTCTGATTGGCCTTTTATACTTGAGGTGGGAAAATCTTAATTTATTTTAACAGCTAACAAAAAAAATATAATCATCCTTTATTTTAAGTTTAATTTTTAAATTCAAATTTATGAATAGTAGGTATTATTTTGTATAATTTTTTTTTTTTACAATTGTAAAAAATTTTTACAATTAAAAATTAAAAGATGAACATATCGAAATTAAGACATGTTATGATGAACATATTGAAATTAAGACATGTTATTTTGGACTTAGTTTCAGTCTATTTTAATTTAGTTCCGATTGTTTAGTTAAAAAATAATTGAAATAAAATTAATGAAAAATGGAGGTTCAAAAAATAAGGAGTAAAAATGTAATTTTAAAGTATAAGTAAATTTGTATTTTAAATTAAAAAAAAATAAAGTTTTTATTTTCTAATTTTCTTTCATCGCGCCCTACGTTTGAAATTCATTAATCTCTTTCACATCCCAACTTAAAACAAGTAAATAAATATCAAAATTTGCTTTGAAATTCATTGATCCTCTTTCACATCCCTACTTAAACAAGTATATAAATTTAAAATTTGATTCGCTTAGATTTGCCCCCTTTTTGCATGACTACAGAACCTACCTCACAGAGTTAGAACTATGTATATGACTTAAATATCGAGGATGTTAGCTCTCAATTCAAGAATGCATTCTATTGAGAATTATTTTTCAATTTAATTATGACAAAAATTGCAACCTCAATGTTTCTAAATATTGCAAGAAACACATTTCATGTAATTAGTAATATTAGACAAGATTATTACCAGTTATCACAACTGCAACACATTTTGTAAGTACTGGCTGGCATTAATTAGAACACGAAGATGAGCATTTGTTTTTCACAACAATATTCTTCCTATATTGGAAATATGATTAAATGCGAGTAGATTCAGGCAGAGTAATCCCCGCCGTAATATTTTTCTTCGCCTTGGTACAACCAGCAGCATCCGAGTACTCCAAAAATACCTGCATTTGTTTCATCAAAGGATCCAGTACTATTCACTTTATAATTGTAGTGAGCACACCAAAAGTCTAAAATATACTCTTGCCCTAGACTTGGATTAGAAAAAATTAATTCAGCAATTTAAGACACACATGAAGGGAAAAAAATAAAAATGTGACGGCAAGTATAACATACCTTCCCAATACCTTCGATGTGAGTAGCATTCGCAATAGGGCGACGAATCACAACATTAACTAGCTCCCTGCAATTTCAAAACATTGGAACTTGAAGTTTTCACTTTTTCATAAACAAGTTATTTTGTTATACTGTTGTAGGTATTTTTGTTTGGTTGTTCAAATAGTCGGAGTTTAAAATGATATGACCATTCCCGAGTATAGATGGAAGGGTTAGATTAAAAAGCCTCGGGGTCACCAAATTCCAGTTAAATATTTGAATTCACACATATTTTCACTACCCCAACAATAGTTACAAATAATTTTTAATGGTGCATACCAAATTTCTTGCATTCTTCCTTCATATCTTCAAGTATTTCATCGTATTCTATTTTTCATTATCCATCAACTCCTCGATAGTAACAGCCTTCATGAAGCCAAGAGCATCATCATTTTGAAAAGGTGTCAACTAACAGCTTATTTCACCACAGCTTATTTCACCATCTGCATAAAGTGATAAAAAGTCCAAGCTGAAAATACCTTGTTCAAGCACAATATTTTGGTTGGAATTTCGACTTCCACATTTCCTATGGGCGCATTTCCTCCATCTGTAGGATTATTCATGGCTCCAGCTTCCAGAGCAATATTCTTGAACACAACAAACCATTAATTAAAAAACATACATTATACTGCTCAAAGAAAAATCAGGAGACAATGAACTTAGAAAGAAGTCAAGGAACACAAATCTCAAAACAGTGTTGTACATATCCAAATAATTGAAAAGGCATAAGCTAAAGGTAGAACCTTTTTGTCTCTAAGGTTCCAAGTTCCAACACTAACACCAATCACAGGCTTTCAGCTGAAGTCATGAAGGTATTAACGTTGGTAAACTAATTCCAATATCCCAAAACAAAAGCCTTGAATGGCGTAACAGGGTTAGCTGAGAGGGCCGATAAATAGAGATGTAAAATTAACAAAGAAAAATGATCACCTGAAGGTTGCACGGCGAACTGTAAGTGTTTTATCACCCACTTTTAAGCCATTAAGAGCAGCACAAGCAATATCAGTGACAGATGGATCTTTAATCAGACAACGAACCATGAAAGCTGTCCATAATTACAATTTACAAAGTAGTAAGAAATTTGAGCTAGCAAGGGTTTGTAAGTCAATATGTTTAGGAAATCCAAATCCCAGAAAAAAAAGGGGAAAGGTCTGCAAATTAATCAATTTAAGGGACATATTAATCCAGAGAAAGGAGGTTTATAAACAAACTAGTATTTCAATAACTCAAAACTGACTAAATGAGACCTTTTTTATGATGCGAACAAATAGTTAGCAGCATATCATACCCAAAACTCTCCAACTATTCTTTTATATGTTCCTCAGAAAAATAATAGGGCACTCCACCAAGAAATATACGTTCAGCTCCTCCCTCAGATTCACCATTCATTCGGTTGATTAAAAAAAACTGTATCAAATAGACTACAAAAGAGTGAAAGACACATAACAAAATAATGAGACTAAAATAGAAGATTGGATATAGGCATATAGCATGCTCTTCTTCCTTGGAAAATAAAATCAGAGCAAAGTTTTGAATAATGGAAGGTAATCACTATCCTCGTGACAATGATTCCAGTAGCAGAGGTAGAAGAAGTACTAGTTAAACCATCTTGTGCACAGAACACATTTTGGTGTACATTCTAGTTTAAATCATTCTCCCATGGATTATTACAGAGGGGATGATAATCAAGTACCTGCTCAGTAGCCAGAGGAGGGAGTCCCCCAACATACACTCTCCGGGCATGCCTTATAGCCTATAATATAAGATGCCATTGAATAAATGATAGTCATAAGATGCCATTGAATAAATGATAGTCATAATAAAATAAAATAAAAAGCGCCTAGTTACCTGCTGAGTCATAACTGAAAGCGAACCTTACTGATTAAACTAACAAGCAGAACATTTCTCAAGAAATTATGGAAAAGTAAAAAGATTATTGAGGATACTTCGGTCAATTTATCTTCTTTCTATATCAGATTTGGTATACCTGAGTTGTCTCGGAAGTAAGCATACTTTGCAGAATTCCAGAGATTGCCTGAGGAGCCATGGATGTGCAAATAACTTGTTCTGGATAATTAAAGATAATGCAAAACAATACATAGACCACAATGACATATATGAAGAAATATTTGCTGCCCAACACAAATGAAATCCAGCAATACGTCTTAAAGTCTGACATATATGGCTATACTGACATAACAAAGCAGATGATAGAAGACTGAAAGAAAGCCTACTCTTACCTAGAGTATACACATTCTATAATATGAAATAATTTTCATCAATGCATCTGGCTTACACTTCAAGTATACCAAATAACAATAGTTGCAGTTGAAGATGAAAAGATCCATTCATCGTTGGCATATATTGTACACCCTCAGACCCATGAGAGGCATGGCAGGACCTGAAATCCCAATATTGCCTTCTTAAGGTAATGATTGAAAATTAAGCACAAAAACACACACAACAGCCAAGAACATAATGATGGTTTTAGTACGGTACTCCTCAATCGGTGAAAGAAATATAAAACCAAAACAAGTGATTACATAAACAAACAATTTGAATACAAAAATTACCAACCTAATATTGCATTTCTTAAAACACATTCACAAGTCACAACTAACCAGATTGATTTGGCAAAGCAGCAGCACCAGGTGGCCCGACGTCAAAACGACTTGAATGCTTGCTGTTAACAACGAAAAAAATGATAATTAAAGAGCGCACATCAGGAGATAAAATTGCGTTGTGATTATACAATACGAGATTTGGACAACAGCACCACATAACTAAGATAACTCAAATAAGATATAGTGCTACAGACATTGTAAGGACATTACAAAAACTTTGGACCACAACATATTAGAAAGTGTAAGGTCATTTTTAATATTTCCACAGGACATATCAACGTGTACGAAAAGGACACAATAGTCTAAACATCAATAATCTAACAACACGCTATGTTTAAAACTTCAAATATAAGACAACAATAAAACTAACGCCAATGGTCAGAAAATATAGCTTATTTGATTAACTGAAGTTATTGAACCTCCTTCCACAAGAATGTGACTTTTACTGAAATGTAACTTACGGCTTACCTAATAGGTTTACCCATCTGGTCGACTGGGTGACCTTGGTCTATAGTGTTTATCTCTATCGTTACGATACCTGTACATCAAACACCAATTTACATAATAACATACTATCACTAAATATACAGTTATAACCAATGATTAGTAAGGGAAAAATTATCCCAACACGGGTACATATCGAAATCCATCACGACCTGCTAGACTCTTGGTTTCTCCTATTTACATAATCTTCGTCATTGCTTCTACTTCCGTGATATCTTCCAGTTGACTGCGAGTCTTTTCTCCTGAATCCATTGCCGTCATCTGAATCACAAACTTTGTGCTGCAGTAAAAATAAAATTACTCATCTGGGAAGTGAAAAATGGGAATCGGACAATTATAAATATGATTAATTTCCGGCAATAATTAAAATGAACAATTGATTAACGAATCAGCGAACCTTCTGACGATGATGGGAGCGCTGCTCTTTCGACGAATGGTACGGTGACGATCACCGGCGATCATCTGTGACGTCGCTGAACCTAAATATTGCTTTCGAAAATTAGTTTCGGATCGATTTGTAAAATAGTAGTAGTAGTATAAAATGAGTCATTCTCAAATTTTCAATTTAGTGGCGAATAATTAAAAAATTGGATTATTTTAGTTCTTTTTTGTTGGAAACTTTTGACAAATCAACTATTTTGAGCTTTTTTCAATTTCTAAATGACATAAAATTGTAACTATGTACATGGATCAAGATACAATTTCAGATAAAAAAAAATCAAATATTTGATACAAATTTGATTGTGTTTGCAATGTGAGTTCCACAAGCATAAAAAAAATATATATTTGAAATATAATTTATTATTTATATGTAACATCATATGTCATCAAATTGTACTTACGTTAAGTAATCATTGAAGATGCTCTTATGTTGCGATAAAAATTGAGGATATGGCCAAACCGGACATGGGACAACTTATTATTGGTTTTAGTTCTTAATTACATTATAATTACAAAATATAGTAATAATGTAATATATAAAATTAAATATTATTAGAATAATAAGTTTACAATATTTGTAAAGAGATATGTTTATTAATTATGAAAAGAGTAATTGTATCTATTTATATATACCTAAATAAATGAATAATTTTAATAGTTGTTCTCCTCAGCATGGTTGGTAAGATTAGGAGTGGGCGTTTGGGCCGAAAACTAAAAAGCCGGACCAAATACTCGAAAAACACCCGTCGCGGACCTAGTCCAAATTTTTTTGCGACCGACACGCTAGGGCCCGGACTGAAAAATAAAAAACTGTATACATTAGAGATAAAATTAGTTATCAATTAATAATCGATTCATAAACTAATCTAAATGTATACATTAGAGATAAAATTAGTTATCAATTAATAATCGATTCATTGTTTATTTAATATAAAGTCATCTTTTAAAATATAGTGTAATCTTCAACAAATCATTTGAGAATAATTCAATGATTGAATTGCAAATCTGAAAAATAGACTATAAATTTAACAGATTAGAAAACAAAAATTATCAACTTAGCATCTAAATGATTATGAATCTAAAATTTTTAATTAAACATCTAAATGATTATGAATCTAAAAAATTTAATTAAATAATATGGAATCTAAATGATTATGAATCTAAAATTTTTAATTAAACATCTAAATGATTATGAATCTAAAAAATTTAATTAAATAACATGGAGTAGTATGATTTACATAATATAAATAAAATTGAAAAATAGTAGAGATAATAGTTTTAGTGGAAATAGAGGAGAGAGAAGAGCGGAGAGAGAAAAAGGAAAAGAAAAAAATGATTCTCGAAATTTATTTTTTCTTTTTATAATAAGAAGAAAATGATTATCGGAGTTTTTTTTATAATAGAAACTTAGCAGATATTAATTATGCTTGTTGCTCTGTTAATTATGTTGCTCAACCTCAAGGGCATCAAAATGCAGGCACGTTGCTCCAGCTCCAGCAAACCACGGACTCTCGATGTTAGATGTTATTCCTCATTTGTTCGGAGGATCAACGTTCTCGTCCCCACCTCCTTCACCTCCTTTCTTTGGAGGCTCGTCTCCACCTCCTTTCTTCGATGCACCCAATGTTTTGCCATGTGATGCTCGTGTAATTTTTTGGCGATATCCACTAATTCCCCGCAACCCTTAACCATGCAACGATTTCTCTCCACGCTGCTCTACTGGGTCCGCTACTATTGATTACATCAAAACGAAGCGAGCAAGACGATTAATCATACAAATGGCTCTTAAAACAATAACTATGTCGAACGAGATAAGTATAATAGTGTGGAGCGAGAGTCTAACACACGCTTTTTTCGTTTTTAAGATTTTAAATATATTTAAGTTCATTCTCATATTTAATTGTCCCTTCAAACTACTTAAAATTATTAGTTAAACTTAAAATTACATCAGTTGTATAAGTGTATAAAATTATTAGTTAAAATTACATCATAGAAACAAAACACCTGTAAAACCAGACTTTTGAAATGGTACATTTGAAATTGTAAAACCAGTATGTGCTCATGTTTGTAATTCTACTTATAGCTTGAAAATAAGGGATCTCAACTATATAGCTTGAAGTCAGGGAATGCAAATGAACCAAAGTAAGTACAATATTTTTAGAAATTATAATAGAAAAGCTGTAAATTTTGAAATTCTTCATCTCTGAGAAGGAGTCATGGCACAGGAGGAGGATTGCGTCATGTTTAATTGAAAAAAGAGAAATAAGTTATTACACGGAACAGGAGGATGCGCGCTCTTAAATTGAAAAGGAGGAGAAACATGTAGGTATTCTTCAAGTGCCTTTTCTTTTCCTTTTATTCTACTCTTGATTACAAGTAAAATTTATAATAGAATTTAACTACAGCAGCTCTTAATAAATATACATGTCAGTAGCTGTCATGTCGTCCCTCTCCCTCTCCCTCTCTTACTCTCCTCCGATAGCTCCATTTCCCACCTCAGGTACCTAATATTAATAAAAAAATATTAAGTTATAAGCACCGTAAAAGTACTACTAAAGGCACACATTTTATTTAACTCGAAAGAGCCAGCGACACATAACATTCATTTTTCTTACAGGAATTTCCAAGTTAGCTGCTGCTGCATTCAGCCCTTCAGCTACATCTTCCTGAATCTGCAGTTACAACAGACAACAAAAGGTTAAGAGCTTGAATTTTAGAATCGATTTTGAGGTAGCAATAGAGTTCTTAAGAATCTGCATTTTATGCTTACAGTATTTGCACTTGTGAAAGAACAAAAGGTAATTTATCAAAGATCTATACAATACAATAGACTTGTGAAAGAACAAAAGGTAACTGCATTTATGCAATGAAGAACCAATATGGAAAATTTGTTCTAGTGGATGAAAAGCAAGGATCCTTGTTGGGCACGGATTAGACCATGATTTGAAATGCCTGGAAGTGGAGTATCCAAATATACTAGTCAGGTAAACGCCTTTCCAGTAGGACCAAATACATATGTTCTTTGATTTTACTTAAAACCGAGAAAAGAGAGAATAACCTTAAACAAACATTTGACAAAAGCCTACATTGCCTTTTTCTCATATAATGTCACAGGATAATTAAGTTACCCACATGATATTCAAATAGGATATGGCATGCAAATTAATTAGGGATAATTAAGTTACCCACATGATATTTAAATAGGATATGACATGCAAATTAATTAGGGGTATCTTTATAAATGAAAAATGTAAGTACGTCATGCATATATAAGATATGTGTGCATTCTCTTTACTGTATTCCTAATAAACTTCACACTATCCTGACAAAGATACATATTTAATTTGTACACATATATATAGTTATAAAATTCAAACCAAATAATATTCATTTTTCATACAAGATTGAGCAGGGAGAATTTGGATATTGAGAGGTGAGACCAAAACAATCAAAACGATTGTGTGTTAGAGGAACCAATGAATGTTAAACATCTTTAGATTAATGTAAATCTAAACATCTTTATATTAGAGCTCTAAATATATGGCTCTAAACATATGATTTACATTAGTGCTCCACATCGAAAGCATTTTTACATTAGCCACGGGGCAGCCCACCAGGGGCATCAATAAACCCCAACCCACATAATCAGGTGTGTCGGGGCAGTCCACAGCCCGAACAGGGTTTGCGCGTCGTTCGCCACATGAGCTCGCTGAACTTCGGGCGAAGGGGCTCTGTTTTCGCTGCAAGAAACCTTACACTCTAAATCACGATTATCCACTGAAGCAATTGAGAGTTATGGTTGCTGAAGAATGGGAGGATTTGGGATTAAATCAATTGGAATTTGTGGAGTGTGATTCTAAGGGAGAGTCTCAGCTACGATTGGGAGAAGAATTGTAAGAGGATGGAACGCTCCAGGTTTTCTCGGTGGTCGGGTTAACACGCCCACGGACTATGCGAATGCCAGGGATAATGAAGGGACACACTATCACGGTTTTGGTGAATAGCGGCGCTAGTCACAACTTTGTTTCAGCATCTTTGGTAGCAATGATAAAGCTTAACCCAGAAAAAGTAGGTCGATTGGGAGTGCAATTTGGAGATGGAAGCCGACAAGAGTTTGATGGCGTATGTCGTGAACTTAACGTTGCCTTATCGGGCTATGATATAGTAGCGAATTGTTACGTGTGTGCTTTGGGGGAAGTTAATGTTATACTGGGAGTCGCATGGCTGGAGACGCTGGGAGATGTCCAAACCAATTGGGACACCATGATGATGTCCTTCGTCTGAAAGGGAAGTACAATGATTCTAAAGGGAGACCCGACGTTGTGCAGGGGACTAGGGAAGTTTGGGGTGGCGAGTTTGAACCAGAAGCAGTGCATTGGACTGAATTTTAAACCATGGAAAGTTTCTAATAAAAGCATCTGATATCAACTTGTTTGCTATCTACATTTTTTTCAGGATTCAAATAGAGGTGGAAGGAAGCTGGATAGGAAACAATTGCTTCACAATCTGATAAACATGCTTCTTCCAGTGCTAAAAAAAGTAAACAATAATCAGAGTAGTGAGCATGAAACAGAATCTAAGGGAACAGGTACGAGAATTATTCAACTCATACTATAATCTTTGTGTTGGTTTCTCTACTTTGATTTTAACTTGAAATAGGAAAATAAAAATCTGAAATTAAGATTCCACAGAGTAAACTAGACTTCCATACACTACAGTGCTGGTAAGTTTGCTTGCTACCATACAACTATTTGTTTAATGCAATCAACTGACTCAACTCTGTGTGATATGATTTTATCAAGCAGCAACAAATGCAAAACTTCGATTGTGGACTATCATAGGACCTGCGTGAACTGTTCATATAATATTTGCTTAAGTTGTTGTCGGGAGCTTACTGTACATAGCTTATATGAAAGTTTAAGTCTCAAGAGTTGCAGGAAAAGGAAAATCCATCCATCTGGGGATGAGTTACTAACTACAGAAAATATTTTAACGCAAAATTTTAGTGAGCTACCACTTCGATTAATCATCTCATTAAACAAATGAGAAATTAACGAGGATGAGAAAATACCTTACCCACCAACAGATATAGGCGGTTGTGATGACAGTCTACTTAAATTAAGATGTACATTTCCTTTTAATTGGACTAGAGATTTGGAAGTGAAAGCTGAAGAAGTTATGTGCAACCATCACCTTATGGAATCTTCAGATGTTTCTCTTGTTGAGTGTGGAGGCCGATTCACGCCGAGAAGACGAGAAAAACGACGAAGGGAGAAACGGCGGTCGTCGGAGGAGCATCGGCGACCGCAGGCCAAGTTTGGCGGGCGCCAAACCAGCTCCGGCGGTCGCAGAAAGCTTTCGGCGGGCGCCGAAAGCAAAACGGCGGTCGCCGTTTTGAGATTTCTGGCAGCGCGGAATTTCTTGTCCCCCATGTTTTATTCCCCCTATTTAAACCCTATGTGCGTGAATAATAGGGTTAACACCTCCAGCACTAGAATTGAGATTATAGCTATTACGAGACTTGTAATTACGTTCTATAATTGTTCTAGTAAAAGAATTGCAGCGGCAAGAGTGGACGTAGCCCTCGTTAACGGGTGAACCACTATAAATTTTCGTGTCATTTATTTCGCGTAATTTTCGTTCTTGTTTGTTGGTATTGCTTTTCAGGCGGGGACTTCCGACGCGAATTTCCCAACAACTGGTATCAGAGCGCTAGGGTTATAGCGATCTGGGAAAAGCGATGACGGACACCACCACCTCGTTCGGGGTTACGAAATTTGACGAAAACAACTATGGACACTGGAAGATGCAGATCGAGGACTACCTTTATGGGAAGCGGCTCGGAATTCCTTTGAAGGGTAGACCGGAGAAAATCACGGATGACGAGGAATGGGAAAGCCTCGACAGGCAGGTGTTGGGTGATTTATTTGTTTTTGTTTTCTTTTGTTTTTCGTGTCGTTCCGAGTCTCTTTGTTTCGCTATTTTGTGTCATCCTCATGTTTCGTGGTATAGTTGATGTTGTGATGAGTGTGCAGGTCCTTGAGTGTATTTGAGCGGTAAAGACCGAAGAAACGGATGTTATCGAGTGAAGACGAGACGAGCCCGACACCAGCTGGACCAGGCGCCCGCCTCGAGTCTAGGCGCTCGCCAGCAACCCGTACCAGGCGCTCGCCAGCTTCCCAGCCAGCCGCTTCCTCTCCTGGGCAGACATTCTGATGGAGCCACCAAGCGCTCGCTTCCTCAGCAAGCGGCCGCCCGCGACGGCCACCAAGCGCTCGCCTGGTGACCAAGCGGCCGCTTGCTCGCTTGTCCAGAATCTGACCAATCCACCCAGGCGCCCGCTTCAGCCCCAGGCGCTCGCCTGCTACATGTCGCGAGCGCCCGCTCCGTTCCCAGGCGGCCGCTTGGTCCTACTCTCAGATTTGACCGATGTTGACCGACGAAGTTTTTGTACTATAAGTAGGGTTTCGACCCGAAGAAACAATTACGCTCTTTTTACTTTATTTTTATGGAGATTTTAGAGAAGACTCGAGACTCGTTCATCTAGGTTTTCGACTATTGATTTTCATGCTTTTGATTCACGAACAAAAATCGGGTTTAGCACCGATCCTTGTTTTGTCTTTGAACGATTAATCTAGTAAGAATTTTCTCTTTTCATCCTTGGTTAATTTTCAGTTTTTATTATTTGATCCTATCTTCCTCGTTCTCGTTTATTTGTTCATGTTAATTAATTGTTCTTTTAGATTATGAATTCATATAACGTCGATTATTGTTTACACCTAATCATGAGTAGCTAATTATCTTCCTAGGGCTAGGGGAATTCAAGTATGAATTAGGGTTGGATATTCATGATCACATCTAAGACGCTCGATTAATAGCTAATTTATTATTTCTAAGATTGTAAGAGGCTTAGGAGCAATTACAAGACCTAGGTTAATCGAACTCGCTAGAATCAACCGGTGACGGACATTTTGGTTTTTATTTGCTTCTCATGAACTGAAATCCCGACTTTTATACTTGATGAACCCGATGCTCTAGCTTCTCTCTTAATTAATTAAACCTCGTTTATTACTCTTTGTTTTTTTTATTTTTTATTTTCAGTTCTTAGTTAATTTTTAGTTTAAAAATAAAACCAATCCAAACCATGCATTATGTTATACTTTCTTTTCATGTTATTTTTGCAACCACTTGAATATTAATACGAGTACCGATAGTAGTGTTCCTCGAGAGACCAACTCGGGCGAGTTGCTTCGGCAACTAGTTCGGAATATTTTTATTTGATTTTAGCCGCTATAAAAAACGACTAATCATTGGGATTGATACGTTTGCCGCTAGCTTCAAACGTTTCATTCAATGTGCGCTCAATTCCCACAACCAAGGGTTTGATGGCTTCCCTATCAAACATGTACGAGCAACCTTCAGCGTACAACAAGGTGTATCTCATGAAGCAGTTGTTCAATCTGAAGATGTCGGACAATGCAAACGCAGCCAACCATATCAACGAGCTGAATTCCATCTTGGACAAGTTAAAGGGAGTCGGTGTGAACTTCGATGACGAAATTTATGCCTTGATCCTACTTGCGTCTCTACCGGATAGTTGGGAGCCCATGAGGGCAGCTGTTAGCAACTCTATGGGGAAGGAGAATCTGCAGTTCTCCGAAGTTAGAGATAAAATCCTTGCCGAGGAAATCCGAAGAAAGGATTTCAAGGGAAAGACTCCTAGTTCGGCCTTGAGTGTAGAGAGCCGGGGGAGAAACTCGGGCAGGAACGCTAACAGGAACATAGGGAGATCCAAGTCTAGGAATGGAAGAGATAGCTCGAGGTCCGAGGATAATGAGTGCTGGAATTGTGGGAAGACGGGGCACTTCAAGAGGGATTGTCGCTCTCGGGGGAAGAACGACAACAAGAAGAGGGGTACCGCCAATGCGGTGGTGCAGGAGGATGACGACGATGGGGACGTCCTTCTCTGTTCGGTCGACTCACCGATCGATTCCTGGGTTCTGGACTCCGGGGCTTCTTTCCATACTACTGCACAGCGGGAGGTAATGCTTAATTACGTTTCGGGTGACTATGGAAAGGTTTTTCTTAAAGATGACGAGCCACTCGACATAGTCGGGATGGGAGATATCAACCTGAAGCTGTCTAATGGGCAAACCTAGAAAATTACCAAGGTCAGACATGTGCCGGGGTAGATGAGGAACCTAATTTCGGTGGGCCAGGTTGACAATGATGGCTACCGGACGTCATTTGGAGATGGGTCGTGGAAGGTTTCGAGGAACGCCATGACCATTGCTCGAGGTCATAAGACAGGCACACTTTATTTGACGACGAGCATGAGGGATTCGGTTGGTGTTGTTGATAGCACCCACAATTCCGAACTGTGGCATTGCAGGCTGGGGCACATGAGTGAGAAGGGGATGAAGATCATGGCAAAGAACGGGCTGCTGCCCGAACTCAAGGCGATTGAGTCTCACGTGTGCGAGAGCTGCATTCTTGGAAAGCAGAAACGAGTGAGTTTTTCCAAAGGTGGAAGGGAGCCCAAGACAGAGAAGCTGGAACTAGTACACACGGATGTTTGGGGACCAGCCCCCGTCGCCTCACTCGGAAGGTCACTCTACTACGTTACCTTCATCGATGACTCCACACGGAAGGTATGGGTATATTTCATGAAAAATAAGAGTGACGTGTTCTCTATTTTCAGGAAATGGAAAGCCGATGTTGAGAATGAAACAAATCTCAAGGTGAAGTGTTTCAGGTCCGACAACGGTGGTGAGTACGTTGACGTCGACTTCAAACAATTTTGTGTCGAGAGTGGGATCAAGATGGTGAAGACTATTCCGGGGACCCCACAACAAAACGGAATAGCGGAGCGAATGAAGAGGACGCTAAATGAGAAGGCCCGGAGTATGCGGTTACATTCGAGGATGCCTAAGATGTTTTGGGCATATGCCATCGACATGGCAGCTCATTTGATCAACAGAGCACCGTCGGTTCCTTTGGAATATCGGATTCCTGAGGAGGTTTGGAGTGGGAAGAAGCTGAATCTGTCCTACTTGAGGGAGTTCGGGTGTCTGGCGTATGTCCATATCGACGAAGCTGCTCGTAGCAAGCTTGATCCTAAATCCAAGAAGTGCTTCTTCATTGGATATGGCGGCACGGAGTTCGGATACCGATTTTGGGATGCCGAAAATCATAAGGTGATCCGAAGCAAGAATGTAGTCTTCAACGAGGCGGTCTTGTACAAGGGTAAAGGCGGGGTTGTTGAAGAAAACATTGATCCCGTGGGAGACATGGAGGAGGTTCCGGTGGAGGTGGTGGAGACCGAGAAGATCGAGGAGGGCAACGCGAGCAGCGAGGATGAGCAAGATGAAAATGCTCATCCCAACATCGATCCAGTTACACCGAAGCCATAGAGGTCGACTAGGGTAAGAAGACCTCCTCATAAGTTTTCACCATCTCTTAACTATATCTTGCTGACTGATAGGGGTGAGCCGGAGAGCTACACCGAGGCTATACAAGCGAGGGATTCGATCAAGTGGGAGTCTGCCATGAAAGAGGAGATGAGCTCATTGATGTCGAATCAGACTTGGGAACTAGCCGAGCTTCCGAAGGAGAAGAAGGCCTTGCACAATAAATGGGTCTTCCGGGCAAAGGAAGAACATGATGGAAGCGTTCGGTACAAGGCAAGGTTAGTGGTGAAAGGCTTCCATCAAAAGGAAGGAATCGACTACACGGAGATCTTTGCTCCGGTAGTCAAGATGGTAACCATCCGGGTGGTGGTTAGCTTGGTGGCACCGGAGAATTTACATCTTCAGCAAATGGATGTAAAGACCGCATTTCTTCACGGGGATCTGGATGAAAAATTTTACATGAAACAACCGGAGGGTTTCGAAGTCTGAGGAAAGGAGAAGCTGGTGTGTAAGCTTCAGAAGAGCTTGTATGGGTTGAAGCAAGCTCCGAGGCAGTGGTACAAGAAGTTCGACATGTTCATGAAGCGGGTCGAATTCACGCGGTGCGAGGCAGACCACTGCTGCTATTTCAAGAAAATCGGAGGTACCTACATAATTTTTCTTCTTTATGTAGATGATATGCTGATAGTCGGGGCGAGCTTGGCGGAGATTGACAAGCTCAAGAAGAGTCTATCGAGGGAGTTCTCCATGAAGGATTTGGGTGCTGCCAAACAAATCCTGGGGATGAGAATCACGAGGAGCAAGGATGGTCCTGAGTTGTCTCAAGAGGAGTACCTGAAGAAGGTACTAGCACGGTTTAGAATGGAGGATGCGAAACCCGTGAACACTCCTTTGGCTAGTCACTTCCGTCTGTCAAAGGAGGACTCGCCGACGAGCGAGAAGGAGCTAGCGCATATGGATAAGGTCCCTTACGCCTCTGCGATTGGGAGCCTTATGTATGCCATGGTATGCACGAGGCCTGACATTGCCCATGCAGTGGGAGTAGTCAGCCGATTTATGAGTAATCCGGGGAAACAACATTGGAAAGCCGTCAAGTGGATCTTTCGATACTTGAGAGGGACTTCCGGTTTTGTTTTGAGGTTCCGAAAATCAGATTCGGGGTTACTTGGGTTCGTGGACGCAGACAACGGAGGAGATGTGGATAGTAGGAAGAGCACTACTGGGTACGTGTACACTTTCGGGGGTACCGCGATTAGCTGGGTGTCGAGGTTGCAGAAGATCGTAGCATTGTCGAGTTGCGAGGCGGAGTACGTCGCTGTGACGGAAGCCGCGAAGGAGATGATGTGGCTACAGGCTTTTCTGCTTGAGCTAAGGCAAGCTCACTCGGGGAGTGTCTTGTATTCCGACAGTCAGAGCGCCATTCACTTGGCGAAGAATCCGGTGTACCATGCTCGAACGAAGCATATCCAGCTAAGATATCACTTCATTCGATCGGCCTTGGAGGAAGGCATCTTGGTGTTGGAGAAGATTCTTGGGAGTAAAAATCCAGCCGACATGTTTACGAAGGTGGTGCCGTGCGACAAGTTGAGGTTGTGTTCAACCTCGGTTGGTCTTCTGGGATGAGGACCGGGAACGCCGCTGCAATGGGATGAGAAGATAGGGGTCGTGAATCAGCTCCAAGTGGGAGATTGTTGAGTGTGGAGGTCGATTCACGCCGAGAAGACGAGAAAAACGACGAAAGGAGAAACGGCGGTCGCCGGAGGAGCATCGGCGACCGCATGCCAAGTTGGGCGGGCGCCAAATGGGTTTCGGCGGGCGCCAAATGGGTTTCGGCGGGCGCCAAATGGGTTTCGGCGGGCGCCGAAACCGGGAGAAACGGGTCAGAAATTCTGCCAGGTTTTGGGCCCTTTCGGCGGGCGCCAAACCAGCTCTGGCGGGCGCCGAAAGCAAAACGGCGGTCGCCGTTTTGAGATTTCTGGCAGCGCGGAATTTCTTGTCCCCCAAGTTTTATTCCCCCTATTTAAACCCTATGTGCGTGAATAATAGAGTTAACACCTCCAGCACTAGAATTGAGATTATAGCTATTACGAAACTTGTAATTACGTTCTATAATTGTTCTAGTAAAAGAATTGCAGCGGCAAGAGTGGACGTAGCCCTCGTTAACGGGTGAACCACTATAAATTTTCGTGTCATTTTTTTCGCGTGATTTTCGTTCTTGTTTGTTCGTATTGCTTTTCAGGCGGGGACTTCGGACGTCCCAACATCTTTGTGCTGTCTTCAGATGTTTCTCTGTGCTGTTTACTGTGCAATGACTTGCTCTGCTTCATTTTCTCTCGCAAAATGGCTGGAAAACATAAACTATATATTTAATTAAATATTTTTTAATTAATATTTAGGGAAGTTGGGAAAATGTAAATTTACATTAATTTTTTGTAAATGACATCTAAATTGAATAGAGTATTTTTCGTAAATCATATTTGGAGTATATATTTATACACTTCAAAATCACATACTGTATTCTCACACTCCTAAAAATTCATTTTAACATACCATATACATTTACATTTTCACATGCAACGACGAAGATATTGTCAGGATGGGATAGTGGGAGTAATAATTAGAAAATCAAGACACTTAACTTTTAAGTAATCAAAGAGATTACCATAATATTGATAAAAAGCATTGCAAATGAAAACAATGCTAAAAAAAATAAAATTATACTAAAAATAATATTAGTCGGAGTGTATGGATTACTAGTACCCAAAGAAAATATGGTAATGATACGTCCTAGTTAATTAGAGCCAAGATAAAGCCGTTATTGTGGTGACTTCCGGCGCAGGAATTGGCATTATCCAAGCTGCAAAATCCAAGATTCTGATACCATAAGCATTGTCCTCCAAATATTCTCCGTTGAGAGAACGATATTTGCCGTCACTCAATGAGTAAAACACGGGAACTTGGCCGTGGAACTTGGGAAAAAATATCGTGTTTTCCATACTTTTAGTGGGAGCCTTACATCCGAAAGAGGACGCATGGCTAAGGTACAACACATTGTCTCCAATACTCTCCACCAAATCCCACTTCATGTCCGACGACGACAGCCTAAACACAGTCACCTTTCTCTCATACCCCCAAACAAAAACACCAAATAGCTCCTCTTCCCCATTCACTTTAACCAAGTAATGTTCTTTGGGGATCTCCTCACTCTCAGGCCTTAGATAATTACAATAGATTTGAAAGCTTTTTCTCTTAATATCAAGTGTCGCGACATCTCCCTTCGTGCCCAAAATGTACATTAGCCCACCGTGCAAAACTGGGGTACCGAGCGACATGAGAAAGTTTTCGCTGCGATTATAATCAATTTGTTCCCATCGATAATCCCCACGCTCAAGTGTGCATATCATTGTTATAACAGGTTCATTACTTATTGGAGTTCTAATCGCAACAACCAAACACTCGGGAGAAGTCGGTGGATTGAAAAAACTTAACGAAGAGTGCTGCTCAGGAAACTCGAATGGTACTTCAATCTTGCGATTATTACTAGGATCGAAGAAGAATAGGTTACCGACGTGTCGGGATCAACCCAAGAGGTTACCGACGTGTCGGGATCGATATCAGCATCGGGACAAGGCAGCAACATAGTTGTACTCCTATCATCCATGTCGTACACATACACAACCATGCCAGTTTGATTTGTGTAGTATATAGAATTAGGCTTGATTGTTGTTCCAAAGCATTTGGAAGAACGACAAAACCCATTACCGTAATAACTGAGAAAAATAGTTCGACCATCTAGGCTCTCAAGCTCTTCGCACTCCATCCTATCAACATCTACCCGAAAAACCCTGAAATGCACGCCACTACTTTCGAGATAAGTATCGGATAACAATTGAGTAACCAAGAGGAGCTCATTGCCACATGGTGACTCGATCAAGTAATTCAAGTTCCACATGACCCAACTTCTCGTCGGTTCAGGAATTCGCCAGGGACGTTCGCCGTCGATCAACAATGGTCTCGCCTTAAGTTTGGCTCCATCCATATGAACAATCACAAATTCATATTCATAGAAATATTGAGTGATGCCATAAATCACCCCTTGGAAAGAGACCATAGCAACTAAATTAGAACCTTCTTCATCTGAATTTACTCTGAAAAGTGTATTATCTCCAATCCTGAGGACAACTAGTTCCCAAGAGGAAACATTCTTGAACACAATGAAACAGTCTGGGTCGGTTGGTGATTTGGACAAGACGCAATTGTTGTATGGGTGTGGATCCTCAAATTGCAGGAGTTGTATAGTCTCCATGGTTGTTGGATTCCAGAGACAACAATAACCCACCTGATCACCATCTTCATTGTGATCGAGTAAGACCAACCATCCGTAGGCCGAACAGAGTACGGACTTGTTGCACAAAACGGGAAGACAAGTGGTGAAGTATTGATCCTCCAAGATGTTATAAATAGATTGCTTTTCAGAGTGCCGACCGTGCGACCTCAAGAGTAGAGGAAGACGCTGCTTCTCTTTTTCCATCCTGTGAAGCTGCTGCAAATAGATGAGATCTCTCAAGTATTAATCAAGCTGCTATACATACATATATATATATGCATTCGTTCTTAGCAATCAAGAATTCAAAATGTATTAGGACTAAACTAAAACAACAAAATCACTTTCAAGATTCGATCTTTCAGAGCATTCAAGTAAAAATAGATATAAAGATTCAATCTTTCAGTACATTCAAATAAAATAGCTATAAAGATTCAATATTTAACAAAATTCAAATAAAATAGCTATAAAGATTCAATCTTTAATAACATTCAAATAGCTTAGCTAGATTAATAAACTCGTTCCAAAAAGGGATCGATACAAATCCGAAAAGGGGCTGAATTTCTATATAAATAAACCTGAAAATCAGCAACAACAACAGAAAAATACACATACCCACCTATCTTAATTGAAAAAAAAAAAGTTCAGAAAAATAAACAATGAATTGTTAGGATTTCGTAGTTTACTTGCTTATTCTCGCTTTATAAATCAATGATGAGGTAAATTGAAGGTTCGTGCCTCAAACCCTTGCAAGGAAGGAAATCCTATTTACATCAAACTTTTATTTGGTTACTTGGTAAGGAAAATAAGACTTTTAATAAAATTCTGCTTGATTTTTAGATTACTTAATTAAACTTGGTGAAAAAAATTTAATTATTATAAATAAATATGAAATTTAATTATTTTAATAAAAGGAGATAAAATCACAAATAGTCCTCTTCCAAGTGCTGTTTCCGCAAGTAGTCCTCTATTTATTTATTTTACCCATATGGTCCTTTTATCAAGTTTTTCGGTAAACAGCAGGTAAAAAAGGCTGACGTGGTGGTTGAACCAATTAAATCATTTCACGTGGACTTGACTACCAAAAATCTTGAAAATAATGCAAAATGAGAGGCCATGGAGAGCTGAACCCGCGCCTCCCCATATAAATCAGCTCATACTAATCCACCGAACCAACCAGCCAAATACAGAAATTTAAGACACGTTAATGTATTATACAATAAGAGCCCGTTTGGACCGTTTTCATAAAATAGATATATAAATCATAAAATAGATATATAAACTTATAAGATGTTGATTTGTTTGGCAATTTAAAATCTTATATTTATAAAATTACTCAAAATAAATTGTTATATGTGAAAAAAATAATTAAAAATAATTATATTAACTAAATAATGAATTTGGAATTTTTATATATATATATATATATAAAAGGTAATATTTTTAAGGGTATTTTGGTCTTTTATTGTTTAAGTTACAAGAGCTTTTAAAAAAAAGTACCTCTCCCCTTACTTTTTTTAAACAGCTTATGTTAACAACTTAATTTTTAAAAAATTTAAAAAAAAATCCCAAAATTTTACCAAACAAATTCTATGAGCTTATAAGCTCTTATACAACTTATAAGCTGTTTTAAAGAGCTTATAAGCTCAGCCAAAAAGGCTCTAAAGCACTATTGCTATAACAACTAATAAAAAAAGAAATTTAACAATTATATTATAAAAACTTAATAAAAAAACATGACTTTTTATTATCTATACTACTAAATCAACAGACAACAACTAATATTAAATTTGATACTTGAAAAAATAAAAAAATTAATTGTATATAGTGAATTAAATTAAGTTTTATACAATATTGTATAAAAATTGATCTAATTTAGAAAAAAATAAATAAAGCTTTATATACTATTTTTTTTTGATAAAATAATGGTTTAAATTTGATTTTTTTTTTTTTTTTAGTTTTTGTAGCAATGTTTGATTTAGTGGTATAAGATAATAAAGTCATATTTTTTATTAAGCTTTTATAATATAATTGTTAAATGTTTTTTCTATTGGTTGTTGTAGCAATAGTTATTTGATTGAATAATTTATTAAAGATCTTAAATTTTGTTAGTTGGTTTGGTGGATTAATTAATATGTATAAAACTGTTTAGCTTGCCCTTTAAAGTATCATTTTGCTGAATAATTATTTTCGAGATTTTTGATAGTACACATGGAATGATTTAATTGGATCAACTGCCGGGTCAGCTTTTTTTAACCTGCTGTTTACCGGAAAACTTGATAAAAGGACTACATGTGTAAAATAAATAAATAAAAGATTACTTGTGTAAACAGATCCGTGAAAAGAACTATTTGTGATTTTATCTCTTAATAAAAGTATGGAGTAGGAGTTTTGTACAGTACAGTATAATACTAGAAACCAATAGTATAAACCCTAATATGCATTTTAATAAAATTAATTAAATTTATGAATACAATTAAATAAATTATCTTAATAAATAGATAATTAATTAATATTTTAATAAATTTCATTAGAATTTCGTATCTAACTAAAATTCATTAAAATTAATTAAGAATCATAAAATTCATATTAATCAACTAATAAACTAATTAATTAGTGTTAATATGAAATTAATATTAATTAACCAGTGTTAATAAGAAATTCATTCAAAAAAGTCCATAGCATAGCAAAAGTATAAAACTTTATTTAATTAGAGCCTATTTAGATGAGCTTATAAGTTCTTTAAAACAGTTTATAAGCTGTTTAAAAAAAAAAGTAAGGATGAAGGTACTTTTTTAAAACACCTTATAAGTTATTCCAACTTAAATGATAAAAGACCAAATTAACCTTAAAATTATTAGCTTTTATATATATACAAAAAATCCAAATTTATTATTTAGTTAATTTAATTTTTTTAATTTTTTTGCTTCATATATAACAATTTATTTTTGATAATTTTAAATCTTAAATTGCCAAACAAATTAACATCTTTTAAGTTTATATACATATTTTATACAAATGGTTGAACAACTTATTTATTAAATAAGACATAACATATCTTATCAGCTCTTGAAACACCTTATAAGACGTAACATCTTATAAGCTATTTTAAATAAGCTCGTTCAAACGGCTCTTAATTACTACTCTCTTCCAAAAAGTTTCCACACTTCCTTACAACTTTAATTAATTAATTACTACTTCCTTAAAATTTTAATTAATTAATAAATCAATTAAGGACATGTTCTTTTGGACTGAAACCGGCTGAACTGAACTGAAACGATCTGAACTGAACTGAAGCGATCTGAACTGAACTGAACTGATATTTTAATAAAAATAATAATAATATTTATAAATTATTAAATGTTATTTTAAAAATATTAATAATATTGTGACATTAACTATATTGTATATTTAAAATTATAGGTTCAAATTATTTTTTGTTTATTTTATTTTAATTTATTTTGAAACGAACTGAACTTAAGTGATCTGAACTGAACTGAAGCGATCTGAACTGAACTGAAATTAAGTCCAAAAAAACAGAACTTAAGTGATCTGAACTGAAGCGATCTGAACTGAACTGAAATTAAGTCCAAAAGAACAGGTCCTAACTCTTCAAAATCGAAGACTTACAACTTTAATTAATTAATTACTACTTCCTTATTTAATTAACTAGTTAACTCTTCAAAATCGAAGGGAGGGCATTTCATTGAAACATGATATATATATTTTTAAATTACACATTTTGTTGAGATAAATATAAATAAAGTGCAACCAGATGTTTTCTAGAAATAATAAATTAATATGGCCATTTTTATTACTGCATCAATGGCCTCATGAAAATCTACCTCGTGAAAATCTGTTTCCAGAGCAAATGTAATAAAATGAATGATAATATGACATTATTCAGAGAAAAAATATTAGAAGATAACACATCCTTACACAGCTGAGGTTGCTGACAAATTTATAGTCAAAACAATATGTATAATTAGGTGTTTCTACACTGTCAGAAAAATGTCTGGGTGGTAAATAGCAGCACTTGAAGACTGTTTCACGGTGCCATCAACCTCTCAATTCTCAATAGTATAAGAAAGTGATTCCGCCCAATCAGCTTTCAGTAGAAGTTTCTGTAATGTATGCATCACGTCATAATCTGGATCGAGCTTCCGCTGCCACCCCTATTATTTAAAAACGGGTCTTCAGGCTATATTGTCAAGAAAGAATTGAGAAAAAATAGATACGGATTTTACCTCAAGGACCAAAACTGTGACCATCAATGTGCAAACGTTACCATCCACATTTACTTTATGACGGCGTACTTGCTCGAGTAATTGCTGCATGCACTCAGCAGGCTGACCACGTCTCCTTCCGTCGTACCCCAAAAATCAAATGACTCCTTCACTTCCTGTAATAAGCAAAGAAAATCACAGTGATCTCAATGAGAACTCTACATCACACAAGAATATTACTATAACTTCGAAACAAAAATGCCCTTGAGCCTACCACTTGAAAATGACAGAATTTACAGACTCATCAAATATTTATAATTGGACCCTTAGGCTTTCATTTTTCAAATAGTAGAAATAGCCCCAACTTTTCGCCCGCCTATTTGTACTATTTAGATGAAAATGTAAAATGCAGGATCAAAAGTAGGGTATTGTCTAGAGAGTTCGAGGATGTAATTGTACAACTATTAGATTGGCGTCGAAAACTGTAATATATATGTGTAGCTAATGCCACGTGAAAAGATATAATTATATAAAACAATGAAATAAATTCATGTTTTAATCCTCCAAAAAAGGGCAGCTGTGAACACCTGAATGAATTCCTCCGGCTTCGGGCAATTCTGTTTCTTTAACAATCTAAGTGTGCACTTGGCTGCCGTTTGGCCATCTCTCCTAGCAACAGCTTTGAAGAACTCCAGTAAATTTATACGGTCATTCTTGGAAAGCTCGGCCGTCATGCCTACATCTTGAAGACAACATGAGGTTTGGTTTTGAAAAGCTTCTTTCGAGAAGGCTTGTTCTGAGCCACACGGACAAGAATGTTCCCGGGATGCATGTCAACATGAACAAAGTTGTCTACCTGATAATAACAGTAAGGCGGAAAACAATGAGACTTTACAAATACAACAAACCCTTTTATTTTGCTATTATTTGAGCATTAATATCATTGGATTTACAGGGGAAGAGAAATAAGAGATGTAGTTCAATTTTAACTTGAAAAAGGGCATTGAAAGATACCTAATTAACTGTATATGAGTATATCAATGTCTCACATAACCCATAAATTGCACCCAACAAATTTCACTAACCACTAACCCCTAACTATTTGTGGATATTATCTGGGAGATCAACCCAATAGTTTTCCGACGTGTCGGGGTCAATATCAGCATCGGGACAAGGCAGCAACATAGTTGTACTCCTATCATCCATGTCGTAGACATACACAACCATGCCAGTTTCATTTGTATAGTATATAGAATTAGGCTTGATTGTTGCTCCAAAGGATTTGGAAAAACGACAAAACCCATTACCGTAATAACTCAGAAAAATAGTACGGTCATCTAGGTTCTTAAGCTCTTCGCACTCCATCCTACCAACATCCACCCGAAAAACCCTGAAATGCACGCCACTACTTTTGAGATAAGTATCGGTTAACAATTGAGTAACCAAGATGAGCTCATTGCCACATGGTGACTCGATCAAGTAAATCAAGGTCCATATGACCCAACTTCTCGATGGTTCAGGAATTCGCCAGGGACGTTCGCCGTCGATCAACAATGGTCTCGCCTTAAGTTTGGCTCCATCCATATCAACAGTCACAAATTCATATTCAAGTTCAGAGCAATATTGAGTGATGCCATAAATCACCCCTTTGAAAGAGACCATAGCAACTATAGAACCTTCTTCGTCTGAATTTTCTCTGAAAAGTGTATGATCTCCAATCCTGAAGACATCTAGATCCCAAGAGGAAACAGTCCTGAACACAATGAAACAATCTGGGTCAGTTGGTGATTTGGACAAGACGCAACTGTTGTAGGGGTGTGGATCATCAAAGTGCGGGAGTTCGATAATCTCCATGGATGTTGGATTCCAGATACAACAATCCCCCTCCTCATCACTATCTCCAGTGCGATCAAGTAAGACCAACCATCCGTAGGCCGAACAGAGTACGGACTTGTTGCACAAAACGGAAAGACACAGAGTGTAGTATCGATCCTCCAAGAGGTTATAAATAGATTGTTTTTCAGAGTGCCGACCGTGTGACCTCAAGAGTAGAGGAAGACGCTGCTTCTCTTTTTCCATCTGTGAAGCTGCAAATAGATATCTCTCATGTACTAATCAAGCTGCTATACATATAATATAAGCATTCGTTCGTAGCAATCAAGAATTCAAAATGTCATAGGACTAAACTAAAACAACAAAATCACTTAGACGATTCAATCTTTGAGTACATTCAAATAAAATAGATGTAAAGATTCAATCTTTCAGAACATTCAAATAAAATAGGTATAAAGATTCAATCTTTGAGAAAAGCGACTGAATTTCTATATAAATAAACCTGAAAATCAGCAACAACAAAACAAACAAAAATACACGTACCACCGATCTTAATTGAAGAAAAAACATTTTTTCCTGAGAAATAAATAAACAAGAAATTGTTTAAATTTGTTTGAGTTTACTTACTTCTTCTCGCTTTATAAATCAAAGACGAGTCCGTGTCCTCGAACACTTACAAGGAAGGAAATCTTATTTACACCAAACATTTATTTGGTTAATTGGTCCAGGAGGAAGATAAGACTTTTATATACCTTTTAAACTATACTTTTAATTGTTTGGTTACTAAATATTACGAGAATCTTATATAATTATATACTAAAAATATTTAATAAAATTTTACTTCTTTTTTAAAATTAAACTTACTGATTTTTTTTAATTATTATAAATAAATATATGAAATTAAAATATTTTAGTAAATTTAATTAAATTTATGAATTAGAGATTAAATAAATTATCTTAATAAATAGATAATTAATTAATATATTAATAAATTTCATTAAAATTTTAATTAATTAATTAATATTTCATTTAATTTAATTAATTTTATAAAAATATCTAAATATTGAAAATTGAAACATGATATATAAATAAAAATTCTGTTTTCCAGAGCAAATGTAACAGTACTTCTGTTAAAAATTCTGTTTTCCAGAGCAAATGTAACAGTACTTCTGTATGATAATATGACATTCTACAGAAAAAAAAAAAGAAAAAGAAAAAAAAAAGATAACACATAAAGAAAAGATAACACATATCCTTACACAGCTGAGGGTGTTAAAACAAATTTATATGCAAAACAATATGTATAATTATGTGAAACCAACACTAGAGTTTTTAAGTATATGGTATTTCTACACTGTCAAAAAAAATGTCTGGGTGATAAATAACAGCACTTGAAGACTATTTCACGGTGCCATCAGCCTCTCGATAGTATAAGAAAGTGATTCCGCCCAATCAGCTTTCAATAGAACTTTCTGTAATGTATGCATCACGTCATAATCTGGATCGAGCTTCCGCTGCCACCCCTATTATTTAAAAACGGATCTTCAGGCTACATTGTCAATAATGAATTGAGAAATATTAGATTCAGCTTTTACCTCAAGGACCAAAACTGTGACCATCACTGTGCAAACGTTGCCATCCACATTTACTTTATGACGGCGTACTTGCTCGAGTAATTGCTGCATGCACTCGGCAGGGTGCACCACATCTCCTTCCGTCGTACCCCAAAAATCAAACGACTCCTTCACTTCCTGTAAAATGCAAAGAAAATCACAGTGATCTCAATGAGAACTCTACATCATACAAAGAATATTACATACTGGCCCAACCGTTGGCAAGCATTACAGAATTTACGGACTCGTCAATTATTTATAATTGGAACCTTGGCCTTTCATTTTTCAAATAGTAGAAATAGCCCCAACTTTTCGCCCGCCTATTTGTACTATTTATTTAGATGAAAATGTAAAATGCAAGATCAAAAGTTGGGATTATCTGTATTGTCTAGAAGAGTTCGAGGATGTAATTGTACAACTATTAGATTGGCGTCGAAAACTGCAATATGTGTAGCTAATGACACGATAAAAGATATAATTATATAAAACAATGAAATAAATTCATGTTTTAATCCTCAATAAAACATAATTAGATTCACCCAAAAAAGGGCATCTGGTTCACCTGAATGAATTCCTCCGGCTTCGGGCAATTCTGTTTCTTTGACAATCTAAGTGTGCACTTGGCTGCCGTTTGGCCATCTCTCCTAGCAACAGCTTTGAAGAACTCCAGTAAATTTACACGGTCATTCTTGGAAAGCTCGGCAGTCATGCCTACATCAAGGAAGACAACATGAGGTTTGGTTTTGAAAAGCTTCTTTCGAGAAGGCTTGTTCTGAGCCACACGGACAAGAATGTTCCCGGGATGCATGTCAGCATGAACAAAGTTGTCTACCTGATAATAACAGTAAAGGCAGAAAACAATGAGACTTTACAAATATAACAAACCCTTTTATTTTGCTAGTATGTGAGCATTAATGTCATTGGATTTACATGGGAAGAGAAATAAGAGATCTAGTTAAACTTTAACTTGAAAAAGGGACATTGTGCTGTATATCAATATCTCACAAGATCCATTATTTGCACCCAACTAATTTCGAAAACCACGTACCAAATTGGCTAACAAGCAACATTCAGTAAATTGGAGACATCTACCAGCTTAGTTATTTCACAATGTTATTATAACCCTCGAGGTTTGAGTTCATTACAAGAAACAGCGCAAATTTTCAAAATTACAACACACTCTCTTGAATCATAATCCAGTTTTAAATTAAGAGGCTAGAGCTAATAGTTTTATATGGTGTTAGATGATATATTTTTCTCTCAAAAAGTGAAAACAATGACAAATGAAATTCAGGGAATTTTTTGTTTACTTTTTGTATTTTGGAAATTCAGCTGATTGTTTTTTTTTTTAATTAGGTCAAACTTGAAGAGTAATTTCTATAATTAACCCTCATAAAAATGATCAAAGAACACAGAAATGACAAAAGACAATAAATTATACCAGGAGCATCTTCAGCAGCGCGTGGGTTCCAATGTGAGCAAGCGCACTATTAACCCGATCATTCCCCCTAACCTCGTCCACATAGTGTGAAACACTCTCCCCATCCTCGAAAGTCTCCACCAACACTGCCGGATGGACCAGCGGGTACACGGGCTTCGGAAAGGACACATCTTTCCAGCTCCGGAAATTGTATATAAACCGGCTCAATTGAGCTGCCTCTCGAGCAAGGTCCACCTGCGACATCATGAAAACCGCAAACTGCTGGACACTCTCGTCCAGCCTCAGCCAATTCAAAGCAGGTACAAACTTTGACATCCTAGCCATCACATTAATGATCTCGAAATCTGTTTTTATAGATTCCCCAACTCCCGGATGCCTCACTTTGACTGCAACCACCATGGACTCACCCTGTCGACCAACGCGGTATCGGGCCCTCAGAGAGGCCCGGTGGACCTGGGCTATGCTTCCGGAAGCCACGGGCTCTTCCTCAAAATCGTCAAAGATTTCAGAGATTTTTCGGCCAAAGGCTTTTTCGATTGTCTTCTTCGTGTAGGCGAAGCTATGCTTAGGGGCCTGCGTGTGGAGCTTCGACAGCTCACCGCATAAGTCTCGGGGGAATAGATCAGGCCGAGTCGCAGCCCACTGGCCCCACTTTATGAAGGCAGGTCCCGCTCTCTCTAGGGTCTGGTGAACGACCTGAAGCCAAAGTTTTCTGAATCCGGGCCCGAAGCTGTCGGCGAATGGAGCCATGGCAACACAAGGCGTGAACAGGACAGAAAGATACAGAGCTCTGAGCAGCAAGAAAATGCCATCAACTGCGGAAATGATTAGTCGGGTCAGAAATATATGGCTGTCCTCAGCATGCATGTAGAAATTGTTCCTTGGCTGGAAGGCATCTGTCTCGGTGGTGGCTTGGGCCCACGCCAGCTGTGTCCCACACATCAGGGAGAATATGCCAGGGACAACTATGTAGGAGCGGGTCAAGCCCATTGTGATCGCTTGGGCTAACCGAGCTATGTGTAGCCCGGCCAGCCCGTTTTGTCCTGACATATGTGCTAACCGATTCCAGGCGACTCGAGCATGATGGGAAACTGTATAACTAGCGGACCCGTTATGGAAACCTTTACCGATTTCGGAGATTGCTCGTCTCTTGCTATGGAATAAGTATTGCGAGAAGAGTCTATACTGACTAGAACATAATTCGGCTCTAGCAACGCCGACATATTTGGAACTTTCCGAAGGGGTGAAAAGACGGTTATGTCTACAGAATGATTGGGACAGTTTCCTGGTGTTTCTAGCTGTCAAGAGTCTGCATTTGTTTTCATCATTCAGTAACCGGAATCGAAAAACATGAAATTGCAAAATGCGATTAAGTCTACCATTTACAAAACCAGCTCCCTTCACCCCAATGAAGAATCGGTAAGATTAAACTGAATAAAACTACAACAAAACCCAATGAAAAGACAAGCATGTTGGGATCGTCTAAATATTCAAATGGCAACGCAGAATAAATTTACAGAGAAAGCTTTTTTTAAACGGACCTCGACATGGCGAAGAATGGGGGAAGGGGCTAAAGTGCGCAGGAGGCGTATGGCGTCGCCGACGGCGAGCATCTTCTAGGGGTTAATGAATATTTCGTCCATGTGGATCAGAATCGATATTCGTCTTCGAAGCACAACCGAATACCGGAGCCTCTGTTGCCCTCACCGTTCAAATGTCTCAACACGAGTGGGCGGAGATCAAAACGTCGTCGTTTAGGCGAAATTTTCCTGGGATAAAATAAATTTACAAACTACTAATGGTGAAATTGAAGCTCGTACGTCTGACAAAACCTAATAATAAGCGAAGGCGGCGAACAAAATGTGAACGTGAAAGGAGAAGAATCCAAAACAAGGGTAGTATTCGGTTATTTGGTTCCATGTGTCGGGTCCGGGTCAATTGTCTCATAATTCTACCACATTAAATAATTGTAATTTTTTAATAAATAAAAGTATAATATTTTAATTTTTTTAATTTAAGATATGATTTTAACTTATTTTATTTAATTATTTTTTAAAATTTATCCATAATTATTTTAATTTTTTATTAAAAAATAAAATTTTATTCTTATTTTTTTGTTAGTAAGTAAAAAATTACTACAATACTAATAACCTTTTTTAATCTCAATATCTAGCAAATTGTGTCAACTTTGCTCATAAAAATGAGCACTTTTAAAATTTTTACTTACAATACCTACTTTATTAATTTTGAAAAATATTTTTATTCTTAATTTTTTGATAAAAAAAATAATAATATTTTGTTTTAATCTTTGTACTTTGAGTCTCTAATCCATGTGAATATATATGTTATTGACCCAAATCTATTCACCCGGAGGAATATATTAGTTTAAAAAATGATAATTTATCAGTCTCGTAAATATTTTAACATTTCTTTGAGTGGTTCACAAATATATTCACATTTCAAACAAAAATTACATTTACTTTTTAATTTTAAAATATAAGTATAATTCTAATTTTTTACTTATTTTTATATTTTCATGCACAATTATTTTTACTTATTTATTTTTTAATATCATTTTTTTATTAATTTATCAATATAATATGAATAATAGTATTATTTTTTAATTTTGTTAGCAAAAAAATATAAGGAAGGAGTATTTTTCTATCGGTGTAGTGCTCGAAGTGAGGCAACATCGAATTTATGACAAATAAATGAGATTAGTACTCGAGTTAGCAGTCCACACTCGTGACTTTTTGGAGGAACTCTTATAAAACAACCAAAATTGGACAACAAAGATCCACGTGTAGCTTCTCACTGCCTATCATTTACCCAACAAATATGACTTTTTTTGGGTTGATTCTATGCTTACAACCTACAAGACTTGAGTTAGCATAGAATAAATCATCTTTTTGAATTAATCTTGTTTACTAGTAGTAGTAGAATTATTATTTTAGATGTTTCATTTGAATTTTATAAAAATATTTATCAATGAATTATCATTATTTATATTAATTAAATCAATAAAAATTAATATTTATTAAATAGCATGATGGAGATAGTAATATCTTTGTGATTAAAAATAACCGTTGTTAACAATAATTAAAGGATATGTACTCCTATTAGTCTTATCTTATTCTATAAGTTCTTGCTCTTTGATAAATTAATATTGATGTATGAAAAATTAAAAAAAAAAATCAAACATATTTTTTAAATTTTATAAACTTTCAAGAAATGTATAAGCACTTTCTTGGATAAATTAATATTGATGTATGAACAATTAAAAAAAAATCAAACATATTTTTAAAATTTTTATAAACTTTCAAGAAATGTATAATAAACACTTTTAAAATGGTAGAGACTCAACCAAACATCCGTTAAACTAAATTACAAAGTTATTTTTCACGATTCGTTTTACAAATTATTTTTTACAAGTTTCATCAAAACAGTATGTTTTCCTCTTTTAAGACTTGTTCTTTTGGACTTAATTTCAGTCCAGTTCAGTTCAGTTCATCGCTTCAGTTCAGTTCAGTTCAGATCGCTTCAGTTCATTTCAATTCAGTTCGCTTCAAAATAAATTAAAATAAAATAAATAAAAAATAATTTAAATCTATAATTTTCAATATACAATCTAGTTATTGTCATAATATTATTAATATTTTTAAAAAAATATTTAATAATTTATAAAAGGTATTATTGTTTTTATAAAAAAATCAATTCAGTTCAGTTCAGATCGCTTAAGTTCAGTTCAGTCGGTTTCAGTCCAAAAGAACAGGTACGGGTGATATTTATATTATTGTGTGGGCTGACTTTTGTTTTTTGTAAAGCCCAGATTGTCAAGATCTTTCTTTAAGACGGGCCTTCGCATCCCAGCCCAACCAGATTGGACTCTTTGAACTAAATTATTGGGCTGGATTGGAATCAAACGATTCTCTCTCTTTTTTATTTTTTTACTTTCCCTTTTTCGCCTTTTTTGTCTTCCCTTTTCTTTTTGCTTATGGAATAAATTCTGTGCACAAATCTCTGGAGCATTGGGTAATTAAAAAATAAGAAGATTGTAAATGAAGACTGGTACAACACTTTCACCATTATTGTATTTAAATTTTAATAATTGTTTCTTAAATTTAACGTTAACGATTATCACTTAGTTAATCATATCTTAAATGGTAAAAAAAATGTTAAGCCATGCCACGATCTTAATTTTAACTTGCACATACCAATTTAAGAAATACTCGTATATTTGTTTAATACTCCACATTCAACATTCTTTCATACACTATTTCAATTTATTCATTTATAAATTTTTTTCATTTATTTTTTCACCTTTTTATTATTATATTTAAGGGTAATTGTTTGAATATCTCTATTTTTTTAATTCAGTAATTCGAATAATCACCTATAATTATATGATGTACAAAAATCCTTTAATAAGCATATAAAGTATAAACATTAAACACTTGAGCCCGCCATTTGATTCGAATTTAGAAGCTTGCAAACCATTTCTTTTTACACCCTCTTTACGCTCAAACCCTTTCATAGTTCTATATATTCCAATTTTCACATGGTTGTGTGATTATAATTGTTTAATATATATATATATATATATATATATATATATATATATATATATATATATATATATATATATATATATATATATATCAATGGGAAAAAAATGTACTTACAAACAGAGTACTAAATAAATATCATATCACGTTAAAATATGGCTTTTTGAGATTTATCCAAACTCGGAAAAGACGAGCAATATATATGGATAAGGTATGCCTTTTCCCTAAATTAAAAATAAACCATTTGTTTATCCAAATGGATAAATAAATAAATAATCAAAAAGCAAAACTTATCCAATTCTAAAATTCTAGTAACACGTAAGTAAATCTTTCCATTTAGTGTGATGAATCATGTGAATAAATTTGTACATTAAATATGGATAAAGTGGATCCATCTTAATCTCTACATTTTCTTTCTTTATTTATTGCCACCTCTTTTGCTTCATCTCCAAGCCCAACTAAATTTATAAACTACTCATTTCTCTTTATTATTATCATCATCTTTCTTTATGATTTTGCGGTGGACAACATGTGAATTTTTTCATTCATACAAGTTCGTTGCTTGAGCAACCAATTCTACATGATTAAATGTTAAAACACACATATATAATTAATTAAACATGCATGAGTGCTTTTGGCATTTTTGTGTGTTCATAAAATTATTTTTGTGTTCATAAAATCGTAGTAAGCTCGTGATCTCATGAATCGGATAAATCTAAAATCGAAGTGTCTTATACAACGGTATCGGACTTTGTGGTTAGGTCTAAACTCAATTTTTTGTATGAACTTAAAGTTTTTAAAGTGATTTTATTTTTTGTGACACAACACAAAGTCTAAACTCAATTTTTTGTATGAACTTGAAGTTTTTAAAGTGATTTTTATTTTGTTCCACCGTTGAAGTTCTTTCATTAACATTATATAGTCAAGATTAAATAAATAAATAAATAAACACCCTTTCATTTCACAAATGATTTTGGTATGAACCAAACAATCTCTAAGTAGTAATTAAAACTACTATAAAGAAATTTAAAAAAAAGGATAAAGTAAACAAATTACATTTGTACTAGTAGTAAATTTTGAAAAAGAAGAAGAAGCTATTCCACCAATCTTCATGCCACTCCCTTCTTCATTCCAGAAGACACTCCCTTCTTCATTTCAACAGATCCATGGCCTCCATCGGCCTCCTCATGACCCACATACCTCGACCAGAACCAATGCTCTCTCCACACCACCGCCATCTCCTCTATCGGAATATTCTTCGTCTCCGGCAAGAAGAAGTATATGAACACCGTCATCACAACCACAAAAAACCCGAAAAACAAAAACAACCCAAACTTCAAGTGACACAACATTGTCAAAAACACCTGCGCCACCACAAACGTGAAAATCATGTTCACCGACACGTTCAAACTCTGCGCCGCCGATCGAATCTCCAACGGAAATATTTCGCTCGGAACAAGCCACCCGAGCGGGCCCCACGACCACGCGAATCCCGCCACGTACACGCAAATAAACAACACAACCACAATCGCGTACCACTTCGGAAGCTCCCCGGGCTCCCCGTCCACCCCAAACTTCAACCCTATGCAAATCGCCACCACCACCTGAAAATCGTGTCATTATATTATACATACGACAAAATGTGACATAATACTATATATAGAAAGTTTTTATATGAATTCGTATTCATTGGTGTCATTATATACGACAAAATGTGACGTAATTATATACCTGACATATAAGCATTTGGATGCCTCCCTCGTGGAAAAGGAACCTCCTCCCCCACTTGTCGACGCCGTAAATCGAGACGACGGTGGCGAGAACGTTGACGCTGCCGGTGATGACGGCTGACATCAGCGCTGCGTCACCCCCGAATCCGATGGTCTTGAAGAGGACGGGGGCGTAGAACATGATGACGTTGATCCCCGTGAGCTGCTGGAAGAAAGGGATGGCGACGGCCATGGTGAGGTGGGGCCGGTACTTTTTGCGGAGGAGGTTTCGCCACGGGTGCTCGATTTTCTTCGACTCCTCGCTGGCGGAGACCAGGTCGTCGAACTCCTCGTCCACGTTGGCAACGCCCCGGATCCGCTGGAGCTTGGATCGGGCCTCGTCCGGGTTGCCCCGCTCGATCAGGGAGTTGGGGGTTTCCGGGAGGATGAGGGATCCGACGGTGATGATCAGGGCGGGGACCATGGCGCCGCCGAGGCTGAGCCGCCACCCCCAGCCGCCCTTGATCTTCGCGAAGAAGTAGTTCAGGACGTTGGCCACGAGGATGCCGATGGTGATGGACAGCTGGAAACAGATGTTGAGGGATCCTCGGAACTTGTACGGAGCCATTTCGGATAGGTAGAGTGGGACCGACTGTTCAAATGAAATGTTTAATTTTATTTGTGGGGCCCATGGAATATTACTTTTGAGAAACGTGAACGAATCCGCCGTTTGGAAAATAAAATAAACGTCACGGACGAAATTTGAAGAAAAATAAAAACACGTCACGGATTTTAATTACTACTACGTAGACAATTTTTTATTTTTATTTTGATTATTTGTTTCAAATAGTCTTCAAATTAATTATGGATCAGATCTGAACGATTGGCCCCACAGATATTTTAACAATTATTATATCCAACTAATTTCCCATTTTTATTTAAATAAAAAATTAAATTTTAATGAGGAAAAAAAACCTGATTGGCGAACCCAATTCCGAAGCCCAACAGAATACGGCCCAAAATGAGCATCCAAACAGCCTGGGCGAAGCCGTTGACGAGCGCGCCGGCGCAGAATAGCACGCCGCCGAAGAGCATGGAGAGCTTCCGGCCGAGCCTCCGCGTGACCGTCGAAGCCACGATCGACGAGACCAGCGCCGCCAAGTACAGAGACGACGTGAACATAGTCAGCGTCTGGCTGTCGAACTTGCAGTACTGGTTCGTCGAGCTGTCCGCCTGCTGCTTCCGGAACACCGACGGGAAAAACTTCTTCAGGAACGAATCCATCGACGTCACGCCACCTGCAAATCACAGTCGCTCCGAAATTACGAAATTACCCTTCAACAATTTCTCAATTTTTTTTTTTAAGTAAAAATAAAATACCTGAAATCCCAATATCGTAGCCGAAAATGAGGCCGCCCATGGCGGCAATGATGCAGGTGAATAGGACGTAAAGCGTGAGGTTGCCGGGATATTCTTTCCCGACGCCGGAACCAGGGACAAAATTGCCGCCGGCCATTTTTCCTTGATTCGAAAACAACAGAGATCGAGTGAGAAAGAGATGTGGAAATGGAGTATGAGAGAGCAAGTATATACGTATGGTAGAGGTGTTGGGGTATGTATATATGGAGATTAGAGAGAGATGTTGACTATTGTGTGGGGCCACAAAACAACTGCGCTTAGCTGTGTACTCTATTTGAGTAGGGAGTAGATAATAAATTAATTAATAAAACAAATAAGATTAAGAGTAAATTACGATTCCTAACGGTATGAATTATCTGCCCACGTCGGATTAACTCGATCATGATTCATGACATGATCTAATTGGATAAGCTGTAAATTTAGTATTTTACCATTTCTCGAGTTATGATTTTTTACTGTTCACAAATCCCGACATTTATATTTAGATTTGGATATATTGTACGCGTATAATTTCGTATTTTCTCGGAAATAAAATTAATTTAATGGGTTAAATATATATGCATGTAATCCAAGTAGATAAGATAAGATTACTCAAGGACCGGTTTTTGTGGGATTGGAATTCGGGACTCCATATTCAATTTGATGTTAGTCAACTATATAATTTTAGTGTTAGATATTTTACCGTTACTTACTGACTTCTAATAAAAAAATCGTTATTCTAAATTAACAATATATTATTAGAATATTAATTACATAAATACAGTAGAATTTTATATTTATTTTTAATTCGATTTTTTTTTATTTCAAATTTTGTTATTTTAATGTTGTACTATATTTTAACAATAATTTAACTTTAAAATACTCCTATATTTTAACTCAGTACATTTTAAGGATTGTTTGGGGTTTGGCCAATAAACATTAAAATTATAATTATATTCTTACTTTTGTATCCGCTTTCCAAAGGTTTGATTATTTAAAGTTAAGCTACTAATTTTACATTTCAAATTATTCTACTAAAAATTAAAAATTATTAAATGTGTGCTAAAACTCTTACGCATAGTTTAAAGACCATTTTTTTTTACCGTTAGTGCATTTTAATTAGATATACTAATCAGTATGAATCAATATCTCTAACATTGTCTTGTGCTACATAATCGAATAATAACAACACCAATGACGTTTAATGTACTACGCGCTTGTACCCACAGTTTTTCTAACAAAACCTAACTATCAAAATTATTATTATTTACTGTATAAATAAAAATAATAAGAAAGCTACAGCTAAATGAGTAAATGACTAATACAGTAAATGGCAATTTCGCCTGATGTAGTCAACTTAAATACTTAATCCCTTGTAATAATTTCATGTGTGCACATATTTTCCTTTTTTCCATTTATTTTAAATAGTAAATGTCAGTTGGTGTTGACAATGTATGAAGAATATGAAGAAAACACAACTATTATTTTTATTTCATTAATTCAAAGAGGATGACTTGACTGGAAAATAAAGTAAGTGGCTTGAATAGTTCAATAATTCAATTTACGGCTTAATTTAATACGGAATCTTTTGGGATTTTTTTTTATTTATTGATATTTAAGAGTATATCAGTATAATTTTTGTGTCTTATTTTTACTATTAGTATTTAAAATTATTAACCTATATTAATATAAATAAACACAAAATATAATCAAAAGGAAGTAATAAATAAATAAAGAGGGAAAAGAGAGGCACGTGTCATAGGTGTGGGCGGAACCCAAACCCCATGGTCCAATTAGTCATTTTAGGCCAACAGGTATAAAAGGCCCAATAAGATGAGAGAACCTTATATTGTATCTAAGATCACATCACAAACTCAAGCTAATCATCGCGTTTACTCAGGTGTTAATCTCCGATTCTAATCTCCATACGATAAGTAATCTCACGATCTTTAATGTTATATGCGATGATTAGATGCGATATAGATTCAAGGCTCGATAACATATGCAAATTATTTTGAAATATTCTCTCTTTATACAATTTTTATACTATTTTTATAAATACGAATATTTGTTAGGTTAGTGAATTGGTTTAGCTGTTTATATGATTAATAGGCTAAATGTTCTTTTTTTAATAGTAAGTTTCGCTCCATACCGCTACTATCGTACATACCGCTACAATTGATTGCATCAAAACAAACAAAGCAATTAATCATACAAAAGCTCTTAAAACAGTAACAATGTTGAACAAGATATGTATAACGTGTGGAGCGGGTCTTAACCCACCCTTCTCTCGTTTTTAAGATTTTAAATATATTTAAGTTCATTCTCATATTTAATTGTGATTTTAAATATATTTAAGTTCATTCTCATATTTAATTGTCCTTTTAAATCAATTAAAATTAATAGTTAAAATTACATTAAAGATTTGAAAAGAATAATTTAATTAGATTTTACTTATTTATTAACTTAATTAAAATTTGCAAGAAATTTTTAATTATTATATATAAATTTAGAAGTAATATATATTTTTATTAAATAAATTACTAATTAATATATATATATATATATATCTTGTGGAGCAGCACCATGACCTTGGGTTTCTCCCTGTAGAGGGACCTATTTTTTCTTATTAGTGTAATGTGATATTTCTTGATTAATAAATTGTTTGCATTTTAGCTCTTAATCCTAATTATCAACAAAATATCTCTTAATTACAGTTTTAACTAGACATTTAACTGCACATTTTTAATTATCAATCATAAACAAGTATCTAAGATTTAACTGTGTCTAAGATTTAACTGCACACGGCATATTTAACACGTAATTATCATAATCATCATCATAAATAGGGTATCTTTCGATTATCCCTAATTACATTCAATGCTTAGATCACATGAATCTCGCATAATCATCAACATATTTCAAGATATTCATGCACATCTATTTATTTAATATTTAATTAAGAAGATTTTGGGCTAGATTATTGCTATATCACATGAATCTTGCATAATCATCCTATTATTTCCAGAACTATTTCAAGATCATAGCATACACATGCATTTATTTTATCCTAATTCCTAATTAAGATTATGAGAGCGACATTAACCTTCCTTGCGAGAGATTTACATTGCTGGATAACGCTTGCTTCCCATGCCGATCAAATCGCTTGTGCTGCTGAGATCAACTTGAAAATGAGATAAGTAACTGTTAGGTGGGAAAATCTTAATTTATTTAAGCTAACAAACAAATATAACCATCCTTTATTATAAGTTTAATTTTTTAAATTCAAATTTATGAATATTAGGTATTATTTTGTATAATTTTTTTTACAACTGTAACATTTTTTTACAATTAAAAATTAAAAGATGAACATATCGAAATTAAAACATGTTATTTTGGACTTAGTTTCAGTCTATTTTACTTCAGTTAAAGATTGTTTAGTTAAAATTAAAAGGTGAACATATCGATTGTTTATTTAAAATTAAAAGATAAACATATCAAAATTAAGACATGTTATTTTCGACTTAGTTTCAATCTATTTTACTTTAGTTCAAGATTGTTTAGTTTACTTCCGATTGTTTCAATTCAGTTCACATCGATTAAAGTCATTTAAAAAATAATTAAAATAAAATTAATAAAAAACAGAGGTACAAAAATTAAAGGGTAAAAATGTAATTTTAAAGTATGAGTAAAATTGTACTTTTAAATTAAAAAACTAAAGTTTTTATTTTCTAATTTTCTTTGATCAAAACGCTCATTTGTACCGTTTGAAATTCATTAATCTCTTTCACATCCCTACATAGAACAAGTAAATAAATATCAAATTTTGCTTTGAAATTCATTGATCCTCTTTCACAGCCCTACTTAAAACAAGTAAATAAACTTAAATTTTGATACGCTTAGATTTGCCCCCTTTTTGCAGGACTACAGAACCTGCCTCAAAGAGTTCTAACTATGTATATGACTTAAATATCGAGGATGTTAGCTCTCAATTCAAGAATGCATTCTATTGAAAATTATTTTTCAATTTAATTATGACAAAAATTGCAACCTCAATGTTTCTAAATGTTGCAAGAAACACATTTCATGTAATTAGTAATACTAGTCTTTTTATTTCATATTTTTTTGATGCGAAATTTAAGAAAAATATTAATTATTTTATTTTTTAACCTAAAAAGATAAACAAAAATACTAGTCTTTTTATTTCATATTTTTTTGATGCGAAATTTAAGAAAAAAATTAATTATTTTATTTTTTAACCTAAAAATAAATTGTAAAAATATACTTTTAAAAGGAAAAATAAAATAGTTGTAACTAAAGTTTAAAAAGTAGATTAATATCCTGAAATTATGTGAGACACTGGTATGTGAAAGTGAACTATATTGGGTATGAGAGTACTAATTTAGTAATTTTTGATTTTTTTCTAAAATTTGCACACAAACCTTAAATTTAAATAGAAAAATAAATAAATTATATATTTCAAACTGAATTGGTATAGTATATACTGTATTTTTTTTGGTAAATGTGAATATCATATAAAAGAAAAACACAAAACAGGAAGAACTTTACAGCATAAAGTCTAACTCACCAAACAACTAATCATAACACAAGCAACCATAGTATACATGTTGAAGCAAATTGGTATTGTTCCTTTAGAAGCAAATTGATCTTTCACCCCAAATTCCATATATAGGTTGAACGTCTTTAATGGATATCAGCAACAACACATTATAGGAAGAAGAATACAAGAAAAAACAACGCCACAAACTTAAACATTGCATTAGAAACAAACAAACAAAAAAAGACAGACAAGATAAATTTTATCAGACTCTTCCGCTGTTTTTATTCAAAACAAAATCGATGCTTCGTTCGACAACAATATTACACGCTGCCGAATCATCCCGAATTCATCACATGCTTTCTCACGAAACACAACACTTTCGTTAGACACGGCCTCACTCCCGAATACATCAAGAACAATTTTATTATCGATAAATTTATAATCGAGAAGAACATGTTTACCCTTACACAACAAAATGGACTAATGTAGATTTTTACACAGACAAAAATCTTGAAGAAAGAAAAAAAAAAAGAGTTGGATCGAGTAGAGTTCAAGAATGCCACAACATCCCACTGAAAATACTCCTAAACCTATTCGAACTCAGCTTCCTCACAATCTTCTTCGCATCCGAGACTTCAGCCTCAGCCAGCGCCTCGATATTCCTCAAATATCCCGAGCTCACAATCTTCTTCCTCGCGCTATTGCTACTAGCCAACGACATCAGAATCGAGAGCAGCAGTTTCTTATTTCCAGCATTCGCCACTTCCGGGTCCAGCATCCTCATCAAAACCCCAACACTCTCTTCACTCTGCGCAAACCTCTTTCGATTTTTCGAAACAACCAACAAGCTCGAGAGAGTCTCAGCAGCCATTTCCCGAACCTCAAACAACTTCGAATCAAGAAACTTAACGAGCACAGGCATGAAACCCGCGTCCCCCATCGCCTTCTTCGCATCCTCCGAGGCCCCACACAGTCCGAACGAGGCCTTCAGAGCTAATTCTTGCACGGGGAGATCCCCGTGCAGGAGGAAATGCAGGACATGGTCTAAAAACGAGAAGCTCAACAACAGGCAAATCGAATCTTCCGACGAGAGACAAATGCTCAGAATCCCTTTAAACGCAACCTCTCTGACCTTCGTCGAGGATGTTGATTTCGGATCGAGCACACGCACGAAAGCTCGAATCCCCCCTTCTCGAATTATGCATTCTCGAACGGGCTCATCTCTGTAAGCCATGGATTGAAGTAAATCGAGCGAGCAAATCAGGGTAGACTCTTCGTTTGACCCTGCGAGCTCGATCAGCTCGGAAACGGCCCCTTCCTCGACCATGAAACGCTTGATTTCCTCGACACCGACTAGATTTTTCAGCACCCCACAAGCTAAGACGATCAATTCAGTACTCGTTTTCGTTTTCCCACCGCAGATTTTTAAGAGGGCGGGAACTCCGCCGTGGGCGGAAATCGACCACGCGTTGTCGGAATTCTCGGTGACTTTCATCAAACACCTGGCGGCGTTTTCTTTCCCCAATTCGGTGCCCGACTCGAGAACCCTAATTAGCGGCCCGATCACTCCGGCGCCGATCAACGCGCCTTTGCACGCCTGGAATCCGGCGATTAGAGACGCCGATTCGCAGGCCCCCTCCTGAATTTCAATCTCCGGCGAGTCGAGGAAATTGACGAGGCAATTGACGAAGCCGTCGATCTCCACGGCGACTCGGACGCACCTCTCGTCCTCCCGAACGACGTCGTTGAAGGAATCGAGCGCCCGCTTCTTCATATCGGCGCACCCGATTTTGAGCCTGGAGAGTAAGTCGCTGACGTAGAACCTGACGTCATCCTTGGAAGCGGAGATGCTGGGCCTGGATACCACTATGGCGTGGGCCTGCTCTCGCAGGCCCACCGCGTAAATGTCCGATAGGCCCTTTATGTGGGCGTCGAGGCCCGCGGCGAGCCTGTCGAGGTCGCTCTGCATGCGGAGCTTCCCGGAGGTGAAGGTGGAATCCAAACACGGTCTTGCCAGGTCAGCGTCGCACCGCTTGAGCGTGGACAGAATCGAATCGACGGCGATCGAGAGGGATAAATTCTCGCCGGATTCGCAGTTATCGACGGCGGCGAGGGTGGAATAGAGCTCCTCGAGCTTGGCTCTGACCGACTGCCATCGCGTGGTGAAGACTTTGATGGAGTGGGAGATGGAGATTAGCGAGGAGGTTAGTATAATCGCTTCCGTTAATCTCGGTTTCCTGTTTTTCTCTTCGCTCATTTTTAATTTTGCATTTCCCGGCGGCCGGCGGAAGTTAAGATTCCGGCGATAGGGAATGATCTTATCTGGTGTATTGGATGCTTATGTTTAATGTTTCTGCGGTTTGTAAATGAATGGGGGAGAGTTTTTGTGGATTGACGAAATTGCCCTGGAAGATGTGGGGGACTAGGGGGTAGGGGCTAGGGGTGTCGTGGTACTTTCACGTTTGAGCGAAACATCCAAATCGTGGGGTTCGGTCAGTTGGGAATAGTGATCAGATAAATATGCGAGGGGGGGCAACCGCTTTCACGTAGTTTTTTTATAAAGAAATATATTCCCTCTTCTTCTTACTAGGAATTTCGGAAATATAGTTATATCCTTTGAAAATAATAAATTCAATTATTTTTAATGCATATTACTAAATTTAGTAAATATATTATTGAATATTGACCATTAAATTTAAATGAGATTTAGGCACCATTTTAAATGAGATGTGATTATTACAAAAAAAAAATACTAATAAAAATAAATTTTTATAATTAAAAGTTAAGTAATTAAGAATAGTATTAAAAAATGTGAGCATTGTTTTTATTTGGGACGGAACAATAATAAAATTAAGATTATAGATTTGGAAAAACTTCTAATAGATGCGTGAAATAAAAAGGGGAATATTTTGAAGTTTTTATTTTTTATGACTTGTTGACTTCCTGGAAAATATAAATGTTTGTTGTTGCAATAAATAAATAATAAATAAATCTCGAAGGCAGCATAGGAACAACAACCTAAGTACGATTGTCTGATTCTAGACCTGCAGGCTTGGTGGCATCTCCAAATCTACCGCGAACCAAATCAAATGTATTCTACTCCTATTACATTAAAGATCATCTTCGGCACAATTAATTATTTTTCCTTTTGTATGGGTTAAATTGTGAATGTACCAAATTGGCCCCAAGTATATATCACACAATTGGTTCATTTAAACATCAAAATCTTGACTAAATACCCATTGAACTCATAGTTGCATAAAATCTAGAACAAATGTGTTAAAAAAGTCATATCTCAACTAAATGGTACTCGACTAGCTATAAGTGTTGAATCTGGAGATCATTAGTCGTAAAACCATGAATGTATACGATACTCTTGATTCACCCTTTAGAAAAATCTATGCCATCTTCACAAAGGGTTTCAACTCTGACAGTTCAATTTAGTATGAATCAGACAACTTTATATTGTACTAATATCAAATTGAACGAGCATAAATGATTTGATAATTGTGTTGTGAATTGAAGTAAAACGTGATTAGGGTGTGTGTGCTGTACAAGACAATGTAGTTTGGGGTCAATAGCAACTTCGATAATTAGCTATATGTTCGAAATGGACCACTAGCATATTATAAGGAAAATGATAAAAGAGAAAAAAGGAGTAGCTTTCAATCTTTCCCTCCCACCATGTGATCATACACTAATTCTTGCTTTTCGAATCAGATTTTATACACATTTTTCATTTTTCATTTTTCATATTTATGGAATAAAAAATAAATTGAAAAGTTGGTTATAAATACAGTGTAAAATAGGATTTATATATTGTACATTCATAATTCACATTTCTAGTTAATTAGAACAACCGATTGTCCGATTCATTGAAAACACACACACAAGTTATAATATACTCCATTAAGAGTTAAATATTTATGACTATGAATACATAAGAGAGTATAAATTGTAACAACACATTTGACATTGATTCGAACTATTTTTCACATAATCACATGAAAGTACAATGCGTCTAAATAGTGGGACGCCGATGACGAATGCTAAATTGAATAAAACACCACTTACTAATAGAGAAAATACGACCTTACATGGATGAGAGGAATCATATACACATGAACGTGATACAACAACACAAATTAGTAAATTATGGAAAGAATAAAACAAAATATTTTTGTTTGTTGAGATTGTACGAGTGAATTGGTTACCACACGATCCTATTTTGTTAGGTAGAAATGGCATTGCTTCACAAGGTATTCCTTGGAAAGCCTTTGAGTGAGATACAAGTGAAAAAAAATAATCTATAAAATAAAAATAATAAAACATAGCTTCCATTATAGGGCTCGTAGGCTTAATTATTATGGGCCTAAGTAGTAGAAATAATAATGGGCCAATCTACGAGCTTTGCTTTAGAAGTTGGGCTACAATCCGTACCACGTAAGCAAAGAAATTTACAAGCAAAACAAAAAAAAAAAAAAGCTAATTAACGATTAAATAGAAAAATAAACATGCCATTAAGACACTGAGATTAGTGAGATATACAGTAATACACGCGGTGACGTGGTCCATTATTCATTAAGCCTATAAGAATATAGTTGAGGGGTTAGGCAATTAGTCACGTTTAGGTTTAGGGTTAATTAGATTCTCTTTGTAGAGGATGAATTATTTTAGACAATTAGTTACGTTTAGGTTTAGGGTTAATTAGATTCTCTTTGTAGATGATGAATTATTTTGTATAATTTTAATTACGATTTAATTAAAGAAGAAATAGGAGCTTTTTTTTATATCAACCTTTATCAATATACTTATATGCCTATAAACTAGAGTAGAAGTTGAAATACTACCTTATTGAATACTACATTTGTCTCATCAAATCATACTTCCTTTATATTTAACAAATGAATTGTGACCATTATTATACTATTCCTTCTTTCTCAGAATATATGGATTACTTTCTTTTTTTGAGTGTCCCATAATAGTCGATACAACCCTAAAAAAAGAAATAAACAATCATATATTTTTTTTTTTCACTTTAAAATACAATTTTACTCTTATTTTATCCACATACTTTATAAATTATACTCACAATTACTTTATTTTTTAATTTAAAAATACATTTTTACTTTTTATTTTTTGGTCAAAAAGTTAAAGAACAATATTTTTCTTAATCTCCATTATACTCACAACTACTTTATTTTTCAACTTAAAAATACATTTTTACTCTCTATTTTTTGGTCAAAAAGTTAAAGACCAATATTTTTCTTAATTTTCGTGCAAAAAATAGTAGTGCATGTTTAAAGAGTCGGAGGGAGTACAAAACAACATTTCTTTAATATAAACATTTTTTTAATAACACAAACTCATGTGGGTCCCTCTTAATTTCTTAACAAAAACATTATAGGTCTTCTCAAGAAAATGGGCTAAATAGTTGGGCTTCCAATTTCACCAAGTGGTCGTACCCTCAAGTCACGGGCTTCAGCTACGCAAAGGCCCAAGAGAGCCCAATTTTATTTTCAATTGTCCTGATCAGCCAATTTTGCAATCCAGCCCTCCAAATCCATAGAAATATTATTTTCCACCCCAGTCCCTGCACCTCCAGTAATTACAGAACCGCCCTGTATTATGTTCTTCCAGTACGCATAGTCATCGCCTGAAATTGAATTGTGTTCCGACGCCGCTTCACAACTATTTCCAGATATCACTAAAATGCCATCTTCAATCGCCGCCGTCCGTTCTCCATCCTCAATACTTCGGTTATTACCTTCTTCGTATTTCTCCATTTTCGATTTCGAGAATTCGGCGAATGCTCTGGCCCAACGCGCGCTCACCTCTTCCGACTTGCTCTCGAAACTCCTGATCTCGGATTCGACGGCCGCGATGCGGTGCTCCATTTCTGATTGCTCGATTCTCAGCCGCTCGATTTCCAGCTTCGATTCGTTGATTTCGTTCCTCAGGATCTCCTTCTTTATCTCCAATCGATTGTTGGTTATGCTCCGATGGGAGGAAGAAGAAGAAGGGTTATTTTGGGCTTCCCGGATTTGCCCTCGCCTCTTTATGTTCTGAAGCATATATTCTTTCCCAGCTTGGAAATTAGGGTTTGCGTATTCCCAATCATGATCCACTCCAATTTTCCTGAAACCCTGTAGTAATTAACAGATTGAACGAGGGCATATCGGTCAATCGAAAAATCAAGACGAATGTACGAGTTCAAATTTGTAAACTTCACGAATGCTCAGTCGATTCCGGTTTTGAACATAATCGACGAAATGCTTCGTAAAGAAAGGTTCTTTTGTAATTAGAGCAAACCTCGTGGATGTTTTTTGTAATTAAGATCACTTACATAGTTGTTGAGCTGGTAGACAAAGCTGGACAGATTGTTATGCTTGAAAAATCTGGGAATTATGGTTGCTGAGAATTCGTTATGGTCCCAAATGATGAAGCTGGTGCCCGATGAACCCCATGAAACAATGGAGTCGGTGTTTGGATCGTTGACTATGTTATACGTCTTTGTCAAGAAGTCCGGAATCGACCCTCTTACCCCGTATCTGTTTCCAAGAATGCCCTTGTTGTACTTCTGCCTCAGCGATGTCAACTGCCACTTCCCATCGTCTCCACAGCCGACAATTTCTCCGTTCATCTTCGTTCTGTGTTGTTTCGATTCAAGTAATTTTGGCTTGAAAATGAGTTGTGCTTAGGTACATTTCATGAATGAAAGATGGAAGAATAGAGATGGTTCCATTTGTTTTTTCTGGACAAATCAGGGCAGTTGATTTTGTTAAGAGAAAAAGCTGGATCGTACTGTACTTGATTATTCTCTAATACACCAGTGTATCAACCCATGTTAATATGCTAACTTAGCATTAATTTTATTTTTCATTTAATTTTCTATTATATTATTATTATTGAAGTAAGTTGTGATAATTCAAAATTTTTGGTGAAAAAAAAAAAGCATGAAACAACTTGTTTTTGCTATGAGAAAATCATAACTTTATAAATAGCAAGAACCTCAATCATTGTTGTTCCAACATTATTGTCATTCAATAAAAATCTCACACCCAGCTGAGAAATTGTCTGAGAGATCCCTATGGGTTGTTAGGCTTTAGATATTTCCACACTTTCATCGGCCAGGAACTTCAAGAAAACGGGCGAATACAACAAGACTCAAGGATGTATGTATCAAAGGTGACAGTATTTGGGATTATTATTTCGTGGCAATAGTAAAAAATGAAAATTATCGGTCCTTAAATGCCACTCGAGTCCCTTCCAAAGATGAAACGCCTCCCCCAGTCAGTTATCACCAATGCCCTTGTACGCCAACTTACTAGCTTGCTGCACATAATTATAAAAAAAGGGTCATGATGCATAGTCACTTCTTGCAATTAGCTTTAATAGTTTTAAGACTTTAAAAATCTTGACATCATAGTAAGAGGAAAACAGCACCTGGCATATACAGAATACCAAAGCCATTGAGTGCTGCGGCCAATCGAAATCCAATCCCCGGGAAGTTGGGCAGCCGTCTGCTCTCCTCCCAAAGGAGCAAATTGTCCAAAATGCTTGTACCTTTCCCACAACCATAAAACTCAAAATGATTCTCTTTTTATGGTTTATTATCTCAAGTCAATTAATTGTCAGTATCTTTTATCAACTTTCAAAGTAGAGGTGTTTACGACAACTTATGCCATTGGAGATAAAAGTAGTTGAGAATAAAAGGTTGCCGGTGTTTACAATTACAAGGTAAAAGTTGAATATAGTTTGGGAGAGTTTGGTGGATAAAGCTATAAATGTATTCTATTTGTTCATACAGTGATTAAACAAGCTTGCAAACCTATTCGCTATAAAGTATCCTATCGGTAAAAGTGTTTGAAAATGAAATGAGATTTCAGGGAAGGGATAACAATGCCGAAACAAGCTACAAACCTGAAAGGACGGAATCTATGGCGTCCTTCACCCCTAAATCGGAGAGGCCCTTCCGGATTTTTCTCACACTCTTGCATACGGTTAAAACAGTCGGCAAGATAGGTTCCTTGCTGTGCTGCAACCTGATATGACATCAGCAGAGTATCGATCAGATTTCTTCATATTTTTCCACATGAAAAAGCAACAATAACTACGCAGTGATGTTTCATTTGATAAGCACCTGGGCTGTTGCAGGAAGATTCTTCATTTGAGAATCAACCTGGGAAAGGGCCGACTTGAATTCTTCGAGATTTACTTCTACCGATTCTTTCACAGTATCTTCTTTAGAGTCTTTCAACAGGTCAACGAGGTTACTCATCTGCCTGTTTTTCAAATACAGTCGTAATTGGGGGTATCTTTCACATATATCATCGAGCACTTCTTGAAATTCCTTGACAGTAAGTGTTCCAGAGTTGTCTTTATCGGCTTTACCAAATATAGCCCAAATATCTTCCTAGAAAACATGAAGAGACGGTGTTAAAGTATGATGAAGAACTTGATGATCACTAATTATAAATGATTACAAAGTAGGTAAGATCACACCTCAATAAACACTGGACCCAAATGCAACACACATTTAGACTTAGTACAGATAACTAAAGAATACTTATAATCATATAACATTTGCAGATTTAAAAATATAAGCAAAGGATTCCATGCACTAACACAACTTATTATGTCTCCAAAGGGCAGAAGATTAGGTTCCACTAATCAATAAATTGATACTCCCTCCGTCCCACAAGGTCACAATACTATTTTGTGTGTCCCACAAAGATAGACAGTTAGCATGTAATTAGATTTCCACATATTCCATTTAGATAAAATAACTCTTGGAATCAATATTTAACATTATTACTCAATGTTTTAGAAGGTAACTTGTCATGCATGCATTAAAGCACATATTTATGAGCCTTTTAGGATACAAAGGAATGAATACCATGACTTTGCGCTGATTGATCGTGGCACAATCTCCAAGTGCGTATATGTTGTCACTTCCTTCAATTCGCAGCCACTCGTCAGTTGCTAGTACACGTCTGCTACCCTGGGGACAAGAAATGAGTTTTAGAAATTTTGCCAAATCATTTGCAGTCAGCTCTGTAATAAAAAATGTGAAAAATATAAAAATAAAATAAAAATAATTGAAAGAATGGTTTTTAAATGCTTCTAAGCTATTATTACTTGACCAATTTCCTTCATAAAATCCATTATAACAGGGCGAGTTCCTATTCCAGTTGACCAGACCACCATTCCATACGGCATAGTGGTTACTGCCCCACCATTCTTAAGTTCTTTGGTGGAGATTTCTTTATCAGATACTTTCACAACCATTGCCCCGGTTTTAACATTGATCCCATCTCTCTGAAATTTATCCTCAGCAAAAGCAGTAATTCTTTTGTCGAACCTGCAAAGAATATATGGTTATATCAATACATTGAAAGTTTAAGATAATATTAACATGGCTGAGATATTCCTTTAAAAGACATAGAAATTCATTTCCTTGAGTGCAGCCGCACCGGACTAAAAATCAGATAAATAGTGAGAAACTGAGCAAATTAGGTAATACATATTTGCTACCAATACTTGCAAAATTGATTATATAGTCTACAAATAGACCTATACATGCATGTAATTAGTTAAGCATCAATTCAGTTATTTCTCTATAACACGCAAGCATGATTGGTCAATTAAAGTATGTTGTTAAACTTACATGTTCAGGATATGGTCCGTAGCTTCAAGAAGCGTAATATTTACTGCCTCTTTAGCCTTGGGGTATAACTTGACTAGATCTTCATTCACATAATCATGAAGTTCCGCCGCAAACTCCACGCCGGTCGGACCTCCACCTACAACGACGAAATGAAGAATCTTCTTTCTTTCCTCATCACTTAGGTTGGATAAACTGGCCCTTTCAAAACAGTCAATAATGGTCCTGCGGATCTTCTGGGCATCTTCTATTTCCTGCAGAAGAAGTTAAACGAACCAATTTCATCAAGAGGCACAATGTAGAAAGCTTTGACATGTATAATCCAGGGATATCCATTTTTTTTTCTTTCTGAAATGTTATAAAAACCTTCAAGAAATGGCAATTTTCCGCAACTCCAGGGATGTTAAATGTATTTGAGCGGGCTCCAATGGAAATCACAAGGTAGTCATAGTCCACAACAATTTCCTCTTTGTCACTACCATCACTAGCAGCCAGATTAGAACGGCAGTAAACTTTCTTATTTTTCGGATCAATCCTGTAACATTCTGCTTCCCAATAGTTAATACCTGTATTTTTCTGCAAGAAAGTGTCCACTAAATAAGTAGTGAAACAATAAGCAGTCAGAATGAAAAGACCAAGCTGCTAGCCTTCTAAAATGTTTCTCTTTCAAAAAAATAACGGATGAGGATAGTCCCCTATGATCTAAAACAAAAAAAAAAGAGTACTCTAGTAGGGCACATGATTTGTACTAAACACCAGAGGATTTACCTTTCTCAGGATGTTGCGGATCGGTTCTACAATGCTGCGGGCTTCTACGGTCCCACAGGTCACACTCGGTAGTAACGGGGTGAATGCAAAAAAGTTACGTGGTGATATCACCTGGACATCATACGATGAACTCTTCAGGCCTTTCAAGAAACTTGTTCCGGCCCAACCAGTTCCGAGAACCACCACTCTTTTCCTCTTGCCTTCACCAGCCTCGGTTGTATTTACAATATCCATTCCGCTCTCTGCTTTAGCCTCAGATAATGCCACAAGACCCCCACCACTACATTGATATACAAAAATATGAGTTGGATAACAAAATTGACCGCCATGATCAGATGGGCAGTTGACTACTCACCCTCTCAAAACGGAAAGAACATGTGTACTATTTTCAATAATAGAAAAAGGAAATCTCCCACTCCCACTCTCATTCTTCATTTTTTTCCCTGACTGAATTATTTTCAGAACCATCTTTCAACTTTACCCTAATTGATTACAACCGATTCATACTCTCCTTCGACATCGGGATAAATGCGACGCGACTGATCAAGAAAGGGCCGGTTCAATTAGATATATCATGCAAGCAATCAAGATCTTGGTGCAACTTAGCAAGTACAGTAAGTCATTAGATTTCACTACAGTCAAATCTCAAATGAACCAAAATTATCTACTTCATTTTCACTCTCAAACTTAAGCCAAAACTTGCCTAATTTTAGTAATGAAAACTGTGGAGAACCTATAGAACATGTTCAAGTCTAGCCTTGGCGTAGTCGTGGGCAACTAAAAAAAACTTTACTCTTTAAGCCTTCACAGTTCATCCAGATCCAAATCTAACAAGGAAAAAAATAATCATAACCGGCTAAACCATTGTCGGGCAGCCCCGTCTTATCAAAAAAGAGGGACAACCACAATCGGCTGTTCATGATCAAGAAACAATAGAATTCCAACAATTTAAAAGTCAGCATCTCAGCTTTGCTATATCAAATTTTAATCGCATAATAAGTCAATAACATACAATTTTATAGATCAATCGCACTTGAAACCCGAAACCGATAAACTAGAACCCACTTGAAGAAAAACAGAAGGAACAAATCATACTGGATGGATTATAACAGTACTAATCAGATCGACTTTGGAGAGAGAGAGAAAACAGTAGAAACAGCATATAGTACCTGAGTGTGAAAACTATCAACGTTTTCGCTAGCAAAGGATTTTCCCGGAAAGTTCTCGAAAATCTCTGAAACGCCGACATTTTCTCGAACTTCTGCTGCAGATCACCTGAGAACAAGCACAGGGCATGAACATAAAGAGAAGAAAAAATGAATCAGCTATTCAGCTCACACACAGAACTTGGGGAAATCGAAGGAAGGAAGGGAGAAAGAAGGCTTACTTCTGGTTTACTTTTAGAGAGATAATTTAGGTGAAGTGAAACTGCCTAAAATAGTTTCGAGTTCAGAGAGGCATGAAAAATCGTTGAACACCCTTCTTCGCCAGATCAGAGTAGGTGGACCATAATATTTACCCGTCCATTTTTTATTCTCCATTACAATTTATTGTGATTCGATCAAAGTTTAGGTAAGTAAAATTTCGACTCAACTATTATATTGATATAAAAATATAATTACAATTATTCAAAGTGATAATTACTTTGATATTGATAATCAAAGTAAAAAAAAATATCTGAAATTTTAAGCCCAAATGTAATTTTCAAAAGAACAATCCAGATGTATGCTCGAAATTTGCTCACGGAACTTGCTGATTTTTGCAAAAAAGTAAAATAAAAATGCCCCGCGAGTATATTTTTTATATGAAAATTAAGTAGTGATTCTCGCTTTTTGATTTAACGGTTAACTAAATAAATAACACAATAAAAGTTATTCTTGAAAACAGAACATTGATAATTATGAGAGTGTACTGGTGATTATTGTGATTGGCATGTCTACTTGTACTAGTAGTAATATGTTGTTCATCTGATTATATATCCAACAATATTAGGCTAATAAACCCCCAGAAATATTCCATTCCACAAACGTTACTCCAGAAGTTATTGTTAACCAACACTGCCACAAGAAAGAGTACTAACAATGTTAACTATACCCAGATGTAATGTAATCCCCTATCCCTAATGGTATGTATAGTGTATACCAAACCGTTTCATCATAAAACTAGACTAGCAATGTGGACCTGGGGCATAGAACCCCCGTGCATCCATTGCAAAATCCACCGGTGCCGGAGATGGAGATGGAGATGGATAATACGAAGGCGGAGATGGATAAGACAGAGGCGGAGGCTGCTGGGGATACACTCCAAAACGCTGCACATCATTGGGGACACCTGCATTTCCATAGTTTTGCTCAGCATACATCGGTAAATTCACAGCTGGAGCACTCAGAAGAGAAGGATATTGGGGATATATTTCAGCTTGAGGTAAACTTCCAAGAGACGGCCTCAACATTGGGGCCCTGACTGAGCCTGCTAACACGCACGCACAAAAAAGTTGGTGAAATTTAGTAACTGGATGCAACTCAGTGAATGTGAATTATTAGAAATATCTGAATGTGCGGAATGATCCAAGAAAGAGTATCAGGGATACAGATTGAAATTGGTTCAACAAAAAACAGAAACATCATTTACCCACCATACGGAATATGTGTAGCAGGCTGAGGTGCAGCAGGGTGTGTCATTGCAGGGCGATCATGACACCATGAACCTCCAGGAGAATTGGCAACTCTATGAACCCCACTGTTGAACGAAGATGATGACGTCACAGGATTTGACTCGGTAATATTATAGCCACGGCTTGAATGAATTGCACCACCACCGGCATAATAGTTACCAGTATCCATTCCATGATTTTGATGGAAGTGGCCGGTGCCCCCATAAGGAGGGGCTGAAAAGTAATTCCCGTGAGGGGCTCTGGGTAGAGGAGGCTTAGAAGAGTACGAGCTCTGATAGCTGTCACCAGCTCCTGAGGTGGATAAGTTGCCTGTATTTTCAAATGACATGCCGGAGTATGGCTGGAGTGGGCCTTTATGGTGAAGCTGCAATGAAGAGCTGCTGCAAGACGGGAGTGAGATTTTGTGCGTGTCGTGAGTCAAGGATGGCTTCTCATTCAATTTTCTTTTCATCTCATCCAAGACTCTCTGAGACTCTTCTCCACCAAGTTCCACAAACCAAACCTTACAAGGGGCAAACAAAAAGCACACGATTCAACAATGTAAGCAAATAAAGGCCTTTCAATTTACTTCAATATGTTTCTATTTTATCATACCTGGTCAAAGTACTCATCTGCCATGCGCATGTCCTTACTCATAGGCAAAGTATAATTGGCTATGAAGCAGAAACGTTTCAAATTAACAAAGAGAACACAAGAAACCAGTGAAAATAATGAGGAAGTTTTTCATATGAACATACCTAACATTTCCTTAACCGCGTCAGTAGGAACTTCCTTCCCCATTTCTTTAGATCTTTTATCAGAACGAGTTTTTAGTTCTTCTGCTCTTGGAAAAACCACAGCAGCAATCTGATACAAGGAAGATATTAACAATCCCAACTTGAAGAATTTTCATTGAGATTCAAATACAACGACTACACAGGAGATTCTTCCCAAATAGTTTTACCTTTATAAAATCTGCGAATGGCTTCAATTTACGTTTGCGAGCACTCTTGTATACATTAGTTTGATCAATAATGTAATTACGAGGTATCTTGGAAGCCCTTGACAGAAGGGTATTGAAAATGTTGGTAGCACGGTCCATCAAGAGTTTGAACCTTTCATCGTAATTATTCTTGCGCAGCAAACCAGGAACCTAGAAAGAGGTTAACACGCTAAGATTTACCAGAAGACAAATACAGACAATGGATAAAAAGGAAGAGCAAGAAAGGGACAAACCCTCATTTGATCCAAAGCTAAATTTGTCCCAAGAAGCACATATCGCTTTTCAGGTTTCTCCTTCACCCACTTTTCAGCCCATGTAGTCTTTCCAGAAGCGGGCAATCCCACCATCATTACGACTTCACAATCATCTACATTCAAAAGGCTTGGTCCCAACATAGCATTCCCATCCAAAATAGCAGCGTCCCAGGGCTTGTACCCTTCTACAGGGTTTAAACCATCACCAATACTGAACTGCAACTGGACAACAACATTCTTCAGCAGAACATGTGGGAAAACAGCCGACTCCCAATGCAGCCTCCTGACAGGGGAGTCCACCACCCCTAGGCCATTTGGTCCCGCATTGAAATACTTTGCTACACCCAACCAATTACCATTCTTCGAGAAACCAATGGAAGCCATGGGAAGGCTTTCGAGGTCAACAGCACAGATTATAGTGTCACCGACTCCAAATCTCTCACCATAATTGGGGAAGTTTCCAGAATTAGAGAATTTGCCGGTGCCCCCATACCCAAAGCTGTTCAGAGTCTCTCCAAGATTTTGCACAGCATCATCTCCTCGGGATATGCCTACGCGAGAGACGTGTTGCAAATCTAGTGGCGTATCTTCCATGTCAACAGGTTGAGCTGATAATATTTTGCAGCCAAAGCAATATTTCCCTCTGGTGATTCCAATATTTGCCCGAGCACCAGACCAGCAATAAGCAAAGCCTCCCTCGTAGAGAGAAGAGCCTTGTAGACCATCGCCTTCAACATTAAAGTCTGTGAAACGCATAAACATCAACATCAGTCTGTGATATTAGCTATGATCATAACACATTTTGATTTCAAACATATTTTTCCAAAATCATCTCAAAACAGATATTCGACATATAACGGCATACGATTTCAGAACGAGGGGAAACGAACCCTATACAAAAAACTGAATACCTAGAGCGATTTAAGGAGAAATTCTTCATAAAAAATCGAATATAACGGATTAAAAAAATGGAATTGATCGTAAACCTATATCGCAATCAGCCGGGTTGAGAACGACCCTGAGGTTTGAGCCCGAGGCGGAAGATGATGAAGAAGGCTCCCATTCGCCAACCCTCGCCTTCTTCAATTGAAATTCGTCGCTACACGGAAACTCGCGTTTCGTCGACGCCATTATTTCACCGCGCGTGTGTGCGTCTGTGTGTGAGATCGATTGTAACTGTGTGTGTATGTGTGTGTTGAGAACAAAGAAAGCAGGTAAGCAAAAATGGCGCTGGCGTTGGATTTTATATGACAGGGACGAACAGGAGCAGAAAGAGATGAGTAAAATATCTCACAGCGACTTACTGAGCGAAACGTAGAGAACTGTAGGGTGCAAACCGCATAGTAAACTAACTAGCCGACTTAAAAATGAGGGCATTTCCGGAATTATGCTCGAATAGAATGTTTAATTTGTTTATTTTACTGTACTATTTATATACGAACAAAATTCATTTAATAAAGTAGTACTAAAATATTAAAAAAAGTTATTTACAGTATTAAATAAACGTTGAATTAATAAAAATAAAAAATAAATTTTACAGTTGGATTAGGCACACTATTTGCTAAGATCTTAATTACTCAATTCGTCTGATAATGTTATATTTGCTTGATGGTGGAGGTCGACCAAACATGATCGTATCGAGCAATTACAACGAAGGCATGCCATTTGTGTTCGAATTTTCCGGTTAGTCTGCCGTTGATTCGTGATGTCTTCGTGTTCATCGAGTACTAACACAGGCACTTGATGACCAATAGAACCCCAAAATTTGTTGATTGAAAATCATAGTATAAAACCTTTGAAGCAAAACTAAAATAAAAGAAACAAGCTACTTGTATTTCAATTCCTATATAAATAAATACACAATTACAGACAATCCTCCTCAATCTTCAATGGAAATGGTTGAAGAAAGAAGTGATCATTTCCAACATATACAAAATTTTAAAATAAAATAAACTCCAGGACCATAATTTTACACAATTTTAAAACAATACCTACACAAAAAAATAACATCTTCAACCAATCTGTGCTTGATCAGTCCATTTCATCATCAGACCCAAATAGATTAACTGAAATTTCTGCCAATTTCTTGTCGCTCAATCTTGGCCGATGAATTCTCGACTGCTTCGGAGCATTCGGAGCTTCAACTTCACCCGTGTCATCGTCTAGATCCTCTGCTCTTCGGAAAACAAGAATTTTCCGCGGGGTGCTGTAAGCGAAATGCGATTTCTTCGCCACCAAAGCCTGATCCAATTTTTGAAACAAAAATAAACATCAATAAAAATGCTTGACTGATTAATTAAACGAAACTGAAAACTCATCAAGAGAAAAAAACCCACAGCTTCTCTGATTGCTTTGGACACGAAAAACAAGCTTTTCAAGTCATCGTGATCCACACCACACAGTATCCTAATCTGCACAACAACAAAAAAATGAAATCTTTTTTAGCAACCAATGTAATCAAATCAATCGATTTTCGAATAACTAATCGTGCATACATCCTACTGACCACAATTTCCTCCGGCAAATCTTCGATCGACGAGGACGTTGTTCTGTCGGCGCCGAAAAATGAATCTTGAAAACACCGTCTCTTCCGAAAATCATCATCGCAATCACCTCCGAAATCGAAACAGAGATTCGACAAAGCAACCCTTTTTCTCCCGAACGACGTGCTCCTCACGAGCCCCATCCTGTACTCTTCGTTGACACTTTTCATGTAGGAAAGTTCACTGAGGAATTTTATCGAACGCCTATCGAGCAACACTAAATAAACAGAGTAAAATGAAAAGGATTTGACCAGAACATTCCAGCCACTAAATAAAGAAAAGAAAATAATAATGAGAGGTTTAACCGGAACATTCCAACCACTAAATGTTGTACACGTGCACTGCTTTTCGCACAGCTGGATTATAATAAAGATTTGTTTTTTTTTTCATTTCAATTTAGCTGAAGGGAGCTGGAATTAGCCGTTGAGACTGACACGTGGCGGTTCGGTAGTGGCTCAGGTGATTTGGTCGGTTTAGCGTGGTAGCTTACCTAGGAAGTCTTTTGCTTTTCTACGTCTTTCTTGGTGTGGTGTGCTAAACTCACGGGGCGTAGCCGCTTTCACCGTCACTGGATGGTGCAGGATGCTGACACGTGGACGGAAGGGCGGATGCTTTTGGTGAGGATGGTGCAGGATGCTGACACGTGGACGGTGTACCGGGTGAGAGTGCGAGGTGGGAACCGGAAGGATTTCGAATTCTAAACAGGCGGCTGAGCCAAGTGGGTGTTGTTGTTATATTGACCGGCCCTAGAAGACCAGTAGACCAATACTAGTATGGCCCATGGTATATAATTATATATATTTGCAATTTTTTTTTTTTTTTTTTTTTGTTGATAAGGAGGAGAGACGAGAAACTCCACCACACTCGATCGGAGGTCCCTCGATCGAGTAGGATGTAAATCGAGGAATGTGCCCGAGTAGCAGACTACTGTGCGAGAGAGCCAACAGGTCGAACCCCAGGACAAACCTTCATAATATTTCAATGAAAATTTGTCCCACCCGAGATTCGAACCCTGCGTCGCCGGGGAATTACACCCACATCATCACAGACTTTACCACTCGGCTATGCTCCTGGGAACATATATTTGCAAATGTTCAGTGTCATAGTTGTAATTATTTAAAACTCCATTTTTTAAATAATTAAGAGTTAAATTGTACAGTATCTCTTTGAATTCTCTTTGAATGAAATCAAAATTAAAGTGTTTCACTCTCTACAAAATGGATAAAAGTATATTTTTATAGTATTTTTTTATCAAATCCAGTAATTAATTGTTTTAAATTATTTCAAAAACAATACTATTACTAGTATTTTTGGTGTAAACAAACATATTTTTGCTCAAAGCATTTCATTTTATGTTGATACTAAGACCATGTACAATAGGGGATCAATTAGGGTGTCAATTGTGTATCAAGTCATCCAGTAGAAGATGTCAAAAGTGTCAAATTTAACACCTTGTGGGTCCGGTGTCAAAATTTGATCTCATACCAACTAAAATTTGACACTCTCAACTGGCCCCACTCATTCTTTATTTAATCAAATAAATAGCATTTGAGCCAATAAAACGATGACATGTGTTTCTTTAATTAATTTTTTCACCTCATTTTTAAAATTAGTTTTTACACAATAATTATTATAAATAAAAATAAAATAAAAATACTATTATTTTTTATTTTTTGTTCTCTATAAATAGAGTGTAGATTTGTTTCATTTGGACACCAATTTTTTTTTACGTTTTTTACTCTTATTTTTTCACTTTTTGTGTGTCGTATTAAAAAAATATTATTATTTATTTTATCAAAATATTACAGATTTTCCAAATATTTTTTGTCAATTTTTCTTAATTTTCGTGTTTAATAAATTATTTTGTTGTAATTTTTAATTTAATAATTATTTATATGAAATAAATAAAGAAAAATAAATAATAGGTGGAGTATATAATAGAGTGATGGAGAAGAAAGAGAAAATATGCTGAAAAAAGAGTGTTAATTGAGAGTGTCAAGCTGACGTGGCAGGAGAGAAGTGTCAAATTTGACACCCGCTGCTGTAGATAGTCTAATATACTACTAGTATTTCACAAGGCATTTCAAGACTTAGAGCATCTCCAATGGTGAGATAGAAGTCTATGTTTACTTCTACCTCTCACCCAGAAACGAGGTAGAAATCATTGGAGCTGTGCTAACGTGTTGAGATTAGAAATTCTTAAAACTTTTGGGATAGAAAAACTTCTACCCGGGTATAGATGAAAAATAATATTATTTTATTATTATTATTATTATTATTATTATTATTATTACTATTATTATTATTATTATTAATTCAGCGTTAAAAATTATTTTATATTTTAACGTTATATTTTAAATAAAAATTAATAAAAAATAAGAATTTTAAACTAATTAAATTTTTAACTCAGATTATTTACATTTTTATTTTATATAAAAATTAATTAAAATTAAAAAATTTTAAATAGTTAAAATTTTAACGTTAATGGACTATTTATATTTTTATTTTATATAAAAATTAATTAAAAATAGTTTTTATTTTATATAAAAAATAATTAAAATTAAAATTTTTAAAATAATTAAAATTTTAAAGCGGATTTATTTTATATAAAAATTAATTAAAAATAAAATGTTTGAAATAGTTGAATTTTAAAAGTCAATATATCCGTTGTGATTATTTTTATAAATTACGGGACAATTATTCTTTCACAATCAATTCATCCAAATCGAAAAAAATAATTTAGAAAATATTAACTATAGTATTTATTTTTATTTTAAATTTATATTTTGTAATATTTTTATTTTAATCATGAATTATATAAAATATAAAATATTTATTTTATTTCATATAAAAATCATTTTTTTAACGTTTATTATTATTATTATTATTATTATTAGTAGTAGTATTTAAATATAAATAATAAATAAAAAGTATAAAGTAAGTAAGTGGTGTGACCTATAAAATTTATGTTTTGGGTAGAACGGTTGGATGAGGTAGAAGTTTTTTTTTGGTAGAAATAGAAAAAATATGAGTTGGCGCGCACACGTGGTTACTCATCACCCAAAACTTGCACTCACCACTGGAGATGCTCTTATGCTCAAATGTTTTTTATAAATATTTCACACTTATTTGTACATAATGATTTAAAAAAAATATGAAAAACTTAAAATAACATCTAAATTGAAAAAGAAATTAAAAAAATTAAAACATCAAAAATTAGGAAGAAGCAAGATTTCTCATTTGAAAAAGTGAAAAACTATATACAAACAAAATAACAAAAAGCTAATTTATCATTAATTCATTATGAATAACTCCATGTTGTGTTAATATTTCATCATATAATTACTATTACTACAAAAAAAGGCAAAAGTGAATTTTCAAAATAATAATAAGAGTAAGTAAATAAATAAATCATAGTGTTTTGAAAAAGCGGGTTTTGTTCTTCCTTCGCTATAATTGGGGAGACGAAACGTTTTCTTTCCGATATAATAAGTTAATAACTAAACCGCTCCGTATTGGGGAAAATCAAGATAAAAACCCTAATCAATCGATATATTGATTATTTTCGTTTCAACAAACTCAATTTGAAAGGTTTAGGGTTTTTACGATGTATCAATTTTAAATTATTTTCTTGCGGTTTTTTGAACATGGATTACTTCTGTGTCTCTGCAGGGACTTGCCGAAATTAGCAGTAATTTTTTTTAGTTAAAAAGTATCTGCACTCGATGGAGGATTGGGGTAATTTATTTATTTTTATTCTCTTCACCATGGTTTTATTTTCGCTCATAACTTTTGAATGATTTTGTTCAATTGATTTAGCATTGATCTTGTAGGATTTGATTATCTTTCGACTAGAGTCTCGAATTTGATTCCCAAGTTTATTTTAATTGAATTTGCTTTGTCGCTGTTTTCCACCCTGAATCGAGGACGTTCTCGTTGAATTAGATTTGTTTGGCTCGCCGTCGTATGTATAATTTCGATTCGGAATGTGGGATGTCGTTTTATGAACCAGTAATGTCAACAAATGCATCATCATCATGTATATTTAAGTGCTTTGTTAACGTAGGCTAGTCGAGGGTAAATTGTTTTTTATCTTTCGCCCTGAATATAGAAAATAACCGCATGCTTTCCGTGTGTGTGTGTATATATATATATCTTTTATTATTCAGCGTGATGCATCACCTCATTATCTGGCCTCGTCGGTTTTTATAATCGTGTTTGTGGGTGTTGCAGAAGATGAACACATTCCAGATATTCTGAAGAAGGAAAAACTGAGTAAAAACTGGGATGATGAAGACTTGGATGATGATGATGTGAAGGATTCATGGGAAGATGAAGAGGAGCCAGCTCCAGTATGTATATTTAAGTCTTGATTTTTTTTCCCAACCAATAGATTATAGATGTACCCTTTCTTGTTTTAGGAGATGCATAACAGCCATGGTCTTCTTTACACTATTTTTTATTGTTATTATTTAATTTTATTTGCTTCTGTTGATCTGATTGTCTTAATTTAATTTAGGCCCCTATAGCTGTGCCGGCCCCTGAAAAGGCTCCTAAGAAGACTGCTGAAAAATCGAGTGAAAATAAAGTGAAAACAGTTGAAGCAGTGAAGGAGGCACCTTTGGATCCTATTGAAGAAAAACTTCGCCAACAGAGGTGTTCTTCTTATTCTTTCTGAAATAAAGTTTTATGTTTTTTAAATTTTGAATGGTGTATCATGCTGTACGTTGTTTACAGGCTTGTGGAAGAAGCTGATTTTAAGTCCACTGCAGAATTGTTTGGCAAGACTGGTGGTGGAAGGAACCTCGATAGCTTTATCCCGAAATCCGAAAGCGACTTTTTGGAATACGCTGAATTAGTTGCGCATAAGCTTCGTCCGTATGAGGTTTGTGCTTTCACCTCCCTTTTTTTTTCCGTGTTATAATTTCTGGTGGTTACTTGTGACATGTGTGTTATGTTTACAGAAAAGTTATCATTATATTGGTTTGCTAAAGGCTGTAATGAGATTGTCGGTGACCTCTTTGAAAGGCTCGGATGCCAAAGAAGTTGCTTCTTCTATAACTGCAATTGCGAATGAAAAGATTAAAGCAGAAAAAGAGGCTATGGCTGGGAAGAAGAAGACAGGTACCAATACAATCAAGGGGTCATTTTTTCTTTCTATAAAAATACTACCATTGAATATGATTATAATCTAATTACAAGAAAATCCTTGTACGCCCTTCAAATCTGATTGGGCATGTGATTTTTTTTATTTATCGTTTATGCATTTTTTTATTACAAAACAGTTTTCCAACATGTTTATTCTCCCGTTTTGTTACAGGTGCAAAGAAGAAAAAGCTGCAGGTTGAAAAGAAAGACGATGATTTGGTTGTGGATACGTTTGATGGTTACGATGATGATGATTTTATGTGAATTTTTTACCTTTTGTTATATTTTTGTTACATTACTACTCTCTGCAAGAGTGGAACATATTTGACTGTTGATTTTTTGGTTTGATACTACACCTCTTGTATCCTCAAGAGTCGAACATATATTACGACGATTTTGCAACTCGTTTTTGCTTCTCTTCGATTGTGAAATGTCATTGGAATTCGGAGTGGAGGGTTGTTTCATTTCAGCTATGTTTAAAGAAGCAACAATTAAGTGGAAATTTTAACTGAATTTGAAGCTTGTTAAAAAAAATTATAGTAATAAAAATCTTTGTTTAAAAAAAGACATTATAGTAATAAAAATCTTTTATTAATTAGTATTTCAATAAATATTAATTTTTTCCTAAAAGAAATTATTATTATTACTATACTTTACTTTATTTATTGTAATATTATTTTATTTACAAAGTATACTTTATTTATTGTAATAATTATTTTAGTTACAATTTTTGTTCTTAAGTTCTCTTTTATCGAAACTTTTTTTTTTCTCGATCCATGTTGAGCAAATGTAACAACTAACAACAAATACATAATTAGTCCATGATAAGAAAACCTGTTGAGATCTCAATACTGTGAAATCACCAAATTCTGCTTGAAATCAAAAGTTAAAGATAGATGGCATTACAAAAACAGTAAGCTAGTGCCTTTTAGTCTGCACCTTTCCTTTCCTCTTCTCTCTTTTACTCTTTGGCTTGGCATGAGGCCTCTTCTTCGGAATCCTCTTTATTAGCTTTTTCATAACCACAGGCACCTTTGGCTTGCTCTTCACAAACCCTTCGACAGCTTGAGCCTTGCCTTCTTCCGACTTATCGATTGGATTTGGATCCTCCTTTTCCTCTAGACCTATTTCACTTGTTGTCACCGTCACTTGCATGTCACCATTGTCATACATCATTGTCCCTTCCAATTAGAAGGAAACAAACTAGTATTTCAGAACATAAGACTCATACGACACCACAGTCACACAAATCAACATAACAGGACATGATACCTGAAACTGACGCGACTGGTTTGCTATCTTCGCCGTCTTCTTCACCCTCATCGGATTCATCAGCACCATCAAGGATGCTTGAATCAGGAGGAGCTTCACCATAGACAGCGGCTCTTTCCAACTTTCTCTAGATAAGAAATAAAAATTACTATATAAAACAAATAATTTTTGTTGGCCTTACTCCACTTGACTATCAATCATTTACCTAGCCAAATTATCTTCGAAACTCTAAAATTCTGATTAAAATATCACTTCAATCTCACCAAATTAGTTAACTCACGTTTAATAATGCAAGCGCAGATTTGTCTTTTAACCTCAATTTGGATTAAATGTCAACAGAAAAAATAGGTTAGAAAATTCATCCTAAAATCACAGTATTTTAGCAAACAAAAGCTTTGACCGATATACAGTTAAGTAACTCGGTTTAAAAAAAATTTAGAGGTGGATGACATCTTACCGTCTTAGACTTCAGGGTTATGAGGAACAAAGTATATAATATTGAAATATTTCTAATGCGGAAAATGTACAAACATCGCTTTTTTCTAACACATTTACTAATCAATTTCAGTACACGAACCCATGTCGTAAGATAATTAGAACCCATGCCGTAAGAGTTAGAAGACAATGTGCATCTGACCATCATGCGTACCCTTATGACTTCAGGGTAACGAGGAACGAAGTAAATAATATTGAAATATTTCAAATGCAGAAATGTACAAACATCGCTTTTTTCTAACACATTCACTAATCAATGTCAGTACACGAACCCTTGTCATAAGAGAGTTAGAGTCTATGTGACCTAAGCACAACTCCAAACGATTTATGAATTAGAGGAACATGAGAGCTATGAGAAAAAAGTTATAACTTTACGACCCCCTAAGATCAAAAGCAAGGTTGGCAAAACTGAAACACAAGAATCATAGTACAGTATAATTTATCAAATGTGGTGTAGTGAAATTCAGAACAGTTAACCATTTGTTTTTTCTGTGTGGGCAATTACACATGAAAAAAAAAACAGATCCCTACATATTCTTACCTTTTTGCGGCTCTCAATGCGTCTCCGGCGTTCTGCAACTTCTTGCTTTTGCATAGCCTCTTTTCTCCTCTTCTTCTTCCTCTTGTGAAAACCAGACACGTAATCTCTGCACGCACCCACAGAACGAATTAGAAAATAAGCAATTCACCCCACAGAACGAATTAATTAATCAAAAACAAAAAAATAAAAAACAGGTTACGTGAGATCTTTTTCATTGAAAGAAACAGAGAGAGCTTTGTTCTTGAGAGCCCTCTTGCTGATGTGACGAGCTCTGACGTGGAGAGACCCCGCGCCTCCGTCTTCGGCAGCCGCCTCATCCATCATGGCGGGTTGCCTTTGGGAGTGGACTGATTTGATTTTTGTTTAATTTAGGGTTTTGGCTTTGGGAGACTGTTGAGATAATATTATACGATGAGACAATATTGAAGGTAATAAAGTAGTAGGAGTAACACATAATTTACTGTTACCCCTCCGTGTATGCTGTGAATGTATTTCTGAATATATAATATTAAATTTATTAATAATTATGTACTCCCTCCGACTCTTATAAACATAATTCATACATTAAGTACCATATTAATAAAAATTTGTCTCAAATAGGGACTTAGTTATAAATAAAAATAAACTCTTCATTTTCATAATTCATACATTTTTCAATACCACTTTAAAATTTATATCTCTATATAAAAATAAATAATTAATATATTATAAAAATATTTATTAATAATATTTTTATTTATCAAAATCAATTAAATGTTTAAATAACTCAAAATTTATACACATATAAGTAAATAATCAAAGTTTATAATCCTTAAATTCATAAGTATTTTATTTAATTTATATGTTATACACAATTTTTTACACGTAGAATCAAATTTCTTAATCAAAACTATTAAATTATTACATGAACTTAAAATATATAATATAAAATGTATATGTAATTTTTATATTTTTATAGACGAGAGTGATGAACGTGACTGCAAATCTCAATGAAATTTCTCTTTACAGGAAAAAAGGAGAAAGTAGTAGATCAATTTTTTTGATTTTTTTATTTTGTATAATTTAAAATATTCATTATTTAGACAATTTTGCCTAATTATGTCACGTTGAGCTTATATGATTGAAATATTCTAATGGACCGATGAACGAAGGTTGAAATATTCTAATGGACCGATGAACGAAGGTTGTAAAGTGCAATTTCTTCAAACGCGAGGTACTAAACGTCAACAAAATCCCGATTACGAATCTTGAGTCGAATACAAATCAAAATTTTAAATTTTAAAATGGGCATTGATCCGCTCCACACCCGCACTCCAATATGCAAAGTAAAGTTTGTTAAAAAAGGAGTGGTATCATTTTCTATTTTGAAAAAAAATAACTTAAAAATAAACATTTTTTTGTAATAAATTTTTTGTATTTTTTTGCCAAATCTCAAGCATCTTCATCCTCATCACACAAAAAATCAAGAAATTAGTGAGTGCCACAACAACATTTCAAAAGTCCTAAACAACAAAAAAGTCAAGAAATTAGTGAGTGCAAGAACGACCTTTCAAAAATCTTAAACAACAAAAAAGTCAAGAAATTAATGAGTGTTAGAACAACCTTTCAAAAGTCCTAAACCAGGCCTAACAACAGAAGGTTAAAACGAAGGCATGAGGATAGAGTCAAACTAGAGAAATTTTGAAGTAGCGAGAAAGTTTCAAAAGAAACATTAGAAATTAGGGGTGGGCGTTTGGTCCCAAAATCCCGATCTCGTCCCGATCCCGTTCTTAAATGGGACGAGACGAGACGGGATTTAAATATAAAAAGTGTTAATCCCGTACCGTCCCGATCCCGGATTAAAATAATGGGACGGGAGCGGGATTAGTTAAATAAATCCCGTAAGATCCCGTCCCGTCCCGTTATATATTTATATATATTAAAAATATATTTTTTAATTATTTATAATATACTGATGTATTTAATTTTACATAATTTGTAAGAAATAAATTTTACAATACTAAAATTTAAACAAAATCAAACAATTATGATTTTTTATTAAAAGATAATAATATGTTTTATAATAAATAATTAAATTAAGTGTATAAAATTGTTTTTAGAAGTATATAATATTTTTTTATTGAAATTAGTTAAATTAAATGGGATCCCGTTTTAATCCCGGTCCCGTCCCATTTTTTTCGGGATCCCGAACTCACGGGATCAATTTTTAAAAAGTGTGATCCCGTCCCGATCCCGTCCCGTTCAAAAATTTATGGGACGAGACCGGGATGAGGTAAATCCCGTCCCATCCCGGCCCATGCCCACCCCTATTAGAAATTGAAGAAATGCTAAGTGAAGACCATTAAAAAAAAGCAAATAAGTTTAAAAAATAACATTATCCTCTCACCAGCTCCATATATCTGCTCACCAGCTCCATATATCTGCTTCTCAAGAAAATTAAGTTCTTGCATTATCACTTCAAGATCAGTAAAATCATCTTCAAGTACATATCAAGGTAAAGTGTTTCTTAAATAACAGAAGAACCATACAATAGTTATCCTACCAATAATTAGCAAAATGATAGTAATTATACCTTCAGTCTTGTTTACTGGTACACGGCAGTCTCTTGGGCGATAAGTCTCCACTCGGCATCTGTGGAGCCACCCTTCACTAGTCCACGTGGGGCCATGCTTTTGCTGACCTTGAAGCAGCAGCAAGGTTGTTTGAAATTACGCCTTCAGCGTAGGATACCAATTTTTCGTGAAATTGGTCTTGAACTCACAGACAGCAGCTTCCGTCAAAGTAAAACACTCACACAATATGTAGAATAAAAAGTGAAGACAAAGTTATGTAATAGTTTTCATTTCATTGATCACAAAACTTAAACTATTACACTTGTAGAGTATGGTAGGCAAAACGTTTACAAGAAGTTTCCCGAGTGTCGCAACAACTCCCACTAACTTGCAAACTAGCACACGAGTACCTAAAGTTATATCTCCTAGCTCTAATCTTGGCACACGGCGCAAAAGCTACTACACAAACTCTAAGCTCGACTATGATTCTAAAAATCAGATTTCGTTCTCTCAAAATCGTCAAATGATGAAAACCAAATCCATGGGTATTTATAGTAGAGCCGCACATGTGAGAGTGATGACGTGGCACGTTCTCATTCGTCGCATGCTTGGCCTATGTCACTTTTCCATGGATGACATCATTATTGTAGAACATGGATTCTTGAATCTTGGAATCTTGAATCTTCGATTCTTGAATCTTCGAATCTTCAATTTTAAAAACAAACTTCAATTTCAATCTTGACTCCATCGATCTCAATTCTTCATCTTCAATTTCTTGTGAAATTCTCTAAGTGTCGAAGCTTCGAATTTCATCGTCTTCACGGTCGTCGATATTGTTGAAGTTGCAAACATGGAACAATTCTTCATTTCCTTGAACTGAGTACCAAAACCGGCGACTACGTTCTCCGAAAAAATGTCAAGGGCATGAGTCGCCGTTTTCGTGTATCTGCCCGAACCGGCGACTCCAGTCGCCGGTTCCATGTCATGCCACAAAAGTGGCGACTGTGGTCGCTGGTTTCGTGTCAAGCCTCCATGTCCATAAACGGCGACTCCAGTCGCCGTTTCCACGCCACAGTTCCAAAACCAAAACCGGAGACTGAAGTCTCCGTTTTTCGCATCTTCACCAAACCAGCGACTCTGGTCGCCGTTTCCCATGCACATCCATTTCGGCGACTGGAGTCGCCGTTTTCTTGTCCTGCATCCAAAGCGGCGACTGGAGTCGCCGTTTCCGCGTAATTCCAAAAGCGGAGACTCATGTCTCCGTTTCCATGCGCACAGTAGTTGACTTCGGATCTTTAACCTGTAGCCCTGAAAATCATCAACAACAAAAACACAAGTACAAAAATACGTTGTCGCCAAAATTAACATTTACATTGTTCCTCCATCCTTGTACATTATGTACCATACAAGTTGTATCCACATTTTTCTTTGGTATTCAGATTTGAATGACCAAATGTTATTATCTTAGTATAGTCATCTGCATTTATTTATTAAATATTTTGGCATTATTAATTACATGCCAAAATATTAATTATAATTATTACTTTAATTTTAAATATTTTGGCATTGTTAATTACATGCCAGAATATTAATTATAATTATTACTTTAATTTTTATTTGAACATGCATAAGATTTAGTGACAGTTTAGACACGATTAATTTTATTTAGATAATTAATTTCTCCAAGTACACTATACTTAAATATATATTAAAAACATTAACTTAAAAAGTAGAAAATATCATTAATATTGTATTTACTTACAAAATTTGTAAATTCACCACAAAATCAAATATGGATATAATTATTATTAATAACACTTGCTCTTATTTTATTTATTAATTATTATTTTTTGTTAATAAATATTATTAATTTAAAATATTAATATACATTCAATATAAATTATTAGGGAAAATGGCGATTAAGCCTTTTTTCAATATTTTTTTGACAATAAGGATTTTGAGAAATTACGTGTGTCAATTTAAGTTAAAAATAGATTAGGAATAGTTTCTTCAATTTAAGTACATTTTTTTTATCTTAAATGCCACAAAAAGAATTAATTGACACATTATTTTGAACTTGACCTAATTGCCCAAAAAAATATTGAAAAAAGACATAATTGCATTTTTTCCCAAATTATTAATTATTTATATTGATTTTTTCAAGTTTTCTTAATTTTTTTTAATCAGAATTTGTATATTCTTTATTTTTTCATATTAATAGAGGGGTTAATATAAGAGTGGGTTGAGCTTATAAAATTAAGAGTTGCAAATAAAATTACTAGCAGTAAGTTTTAGAGTAATTTAGAGAAAAAATAAGAATGGATTTGTGATTTTTAAAAAACTTTCGTAGTTTATATTCTTATTAAAAAAGGTAATTAATTTATTACATAAACATAACTAAATATATTGATCTTTAATGTAATCACAATTTAAGTAGGCTTTTCAAATTTGAATTGTCTATTTTAACCTTTATATTATATCAATCTTATTTTCTTTTCATTAATTACATTATTCAACCACGGATTGCTTTTTTAGTAAATAATTTGTGATTGATATTGTTTTTTTTTCAAAATTCATACAGTAACTTGCGTCTCCGGCATCTAATTGTTCGTACGATTTTGAGCCCGCATGAGCTTTTCTCTCATCTGAGATGGTCAGGTCCAGAGGTGTCCCTACAGAGTACACCCTTACGAACGTTCTCGCCTCTTGCACGGCGGTCGAGGATTTGGATATCGGAAAAAAGGTTCACTGTTTCGCGGTAAAATTGGGTCTCTCCGGTTAAGTATCCGTAGCGAATTCTGTGTTGAATATGTACGCGAAGCTCAGCGATTTCGAGACTGCGTTGACCGTCTTTGTAAAGATTAGGTTGAAGAATGTCTCTACTATAAACACGGTCATATCACTACATATGCAGGCGGGGCGGGCCGCAGGCGCTGGCAGAGTTCCAATAAATGAAAGAACGGGATGTCGTTTCTTGGAATTAGAAGACTAAGGGTTACAACCAGTGCAGATTTGATGACGAGGCCCTGAAAATGTTTTCGGATAAATACACTCTTGCTGCGTGTTATCCGCTTGCGCGAATCTCGACAAACTAGATATTAGTAAGAAAATCCATGCGTATATAATTAGGATCGACACTTCAGGGACGTTGGGGAACGCTCTGATTTCGGATATGTGAAAGTTGGAAATTTAAATCCAGCGAGGTAGATTTTCGACACATTGGAAGTCCATGATGTGGTCGTGTGGACAACTATGATCGTTAGGTACACACAGAATGGATACAATAATGACGCGATGGAACTCTTCAGATCCATGGTTATGTTGTCTCTTAGTCTTAGGTGTAAAAACCACATTGTGGTTAAAGCTAGACATGATATTCAAAGAAACTGTTAGTTAACTGGAGGGCATAAAAAATGTAGTAGTAATAGTTTAACTGACAATAATTTCTTTCCATTTTTCCATGAATACTCGGTGGGGGAAAAGAAACTTCAGGAAATGGATAAATAGAATTTCTAGTTAATGATACTGATGTTATTTTCTATTTTATGTTATGAAAATTATCGTGTTATTTGGTGTTATTTTTCTGGTTGTGGTTTGCACATTCAACTTCAATTTAGAAAATCATTATGTTATTAAAAAATAAATGCAATAGTGTTACTGTGTTAGGACAGTAATACATGCAGTAGTTTAAGCTCATTCTATAATTAGAAGAAGCATAAAAAATGTTCACAATAGTATTAAAAAATGTGTGCAGTAGTATTCCTAATGTTTGAATAGTGTAAGTTGGATACAATATGATAATGTTCCAACTTTTGTCTTTCTGTTGAAGTCATTTTGCATACAATCCAAAAGCCTGCTTAGGGACAAGTTTTTTTTCATCAAACAGTTTGAAATTAAACTTGTAGTTTTCCTGCACCCACTTTATAGTGAGTACTTCTTTCTCGGTCAAAGCATCCCTGTCCATCTTCAACGAAACATTCGTGCTTTCACACTTGTTTAGTTTTTTCCTCTTGACTTGTTTTCAGCATGAGTTCGGCTTGGAACACTACCCCTCGCATCTATAAATTTATCATGGCGACCTAATTCCATTACAGTTAAAAACAAAACTAATCAAATGATGTTTAAGACACTAGAGTAATACCACTTAGTGTATCTGGACTAATTAAGGTACAAACAAATTTTAAAAAAAGTGATCTATCAGTTTGTTATACCATAATAGCTGCATCTTTTAAGCATTCCTCAGAACCTGATTGTCTTGACGACATAGAGTCATAATGGAAAAAACACTTTGCAACGGTGTCGAACGTTAAGAGGGTGTAGTGGAACTTCCGTCTGTGGGTCAGCGGAATTAGGATGAAATGCGCGCTCCACAAGTACTCATACAACGTCTCAAAAATTAAATCATGCACTGCCACTGTGTCCAAGTTCTCGACCGCTACCTGTATAAGATTACACAGAATGTTGATCCAAATCAGAAACATTGTTATCAGAAGAAAGTGGTTACGTATAGGAAAAAGAAACAATTGGGACATATGTTAGAAACAATTTCTTTTCACTTAACAATCAAGTATGATGTATTACAATCACACAAATTACGTTTAATCTAACAAATGTATTGCCCAAATCGGTAAACTGTGTGTAATAGATTATGACATGTAGGTAAATCATTATTTACCATAACTCAAGCAAAGACTGTAATCATGGCTAAACTTTTTGGAACTAATATTTGTGATGACCATGAACAATTTTTAGTTAGTTTAGTTAAGTATACTAAACTACTTGTGCTCCAAAGATTAAACCAATTTATACATCTAGATTTACAATCTTACACTGTACAAAAAGAAATGTGTTTGTAATATACAATGAAAAATTCCTATTAAACTACTACATTCTTTGTCGTTAAATAATATCACAATTTATGAATTCTGAACTACCAGCTACACTGTAAAATGCGGTGTAGTGTATGTTACAGATTAAACAATGACTGAATTAACACCCAAGCAAACATTGTTATCAAGGTTTAAATATTGGCAGTAATAGTTGTTGTGCTATGAAAGAGTTTGAGTCAGTGCTATAAATATATTAAACTACTAGTGTGTAAGCGATTAAACATCTTTATGAATCCAAAACTATTAAATACACTGAACAAGAAAGTACAGTGTTTATAATAGATTCTGGAAATTGTCCATTGAAACAACTGGAGACTTGTTCGTTAGCTAATGTCCTAGTGTCAAAGTTTAAACTATTGGCACTAATATACTGTTATAAATCATGTTCTCAAGGTTAAACTAGTGGTACGTATAGTTGGTAGTGTCCATCAACAAGATTGAGTATGTGAAATTATTACTATAGTAAACTGTATTAATAGATTACTAGTAAACCACCTTATGATAAAAAAAGGTACATAATAGACTGCCCAAAAAAGGGAGATGATTTGGAAATATAATTCTGACATGTTATCAAATATTTGTGCCTAATGGGTGTTATATATACTATCAACTTATAGTAGTCGAGTTGATGAATTTTGAACTACAAGATACACTGTCCAATCCTATACAGTGTATGTAGTAGATTCTGACATGGAACTGAAACATTACATAAGAATTGTCCAAACATGTAATCAAGTTTACATTGTTTGGCACTAATATAAAATATGTACATGAACAAGTTTCTTGTAAACAACTTGTGCGTAAAAGATTAAATCACTTTTTGCATCTAAAACTACATAATACACTTCACAAAAAGTTACAGCGTTTCTTATATAATTTGAAATTAATCTATACTGGACTGGGACTAACTAATTGATATACAAATGTAGTCTACACACTACAATACTTGTTCGTAATCTAGTAGTCCAATTGATGAATCTTGAAATAACAGCTACACTGTCCAAACCTATGCAGTGTACGTTCTAGATTCTGTAAAAAGAAACAAGAAACTTCGTGACCTAGCCTAACTGCATAAATCTAACATCACTTCTAGGTATCTCCTCAAACTTTAGAATTAAAAGTTAGATATTTGTTTTCGAACTTTAAAGGATGTAAGACACATAACCTAGCCAGAAAGTGTTCACAAAAATGTAGTTTTGATCAAACAATTTTCATACCAAGCAGATGCAAGACCATTCATAAGAGTGCAAAAGGAACCATCTATTGTCATCCACAATGAAAAGGATATACTACTAAATACACATCATAGCAAAGAAAGTAAATATATCTTATACAATAATCAGCAGTGAATAAAATCCCACCAATCTCATGCCAAAATAATGTCACAAGGAAAAAGAACCTGACATTCAATTCTTTAAACCGTCAATTTATTGTAAGAACACACAACGTAGTACATGCACAAACTAATTATTCTCAGATATGCGTATGCATGGAAATCGAGGTTCAATTAAAGCAACAGATTGAATTTCACAACTAAATTGCTAAATAGTTTTAATTAATTCTCCCCTACCGTAATAACCTTCAGTTATTATTATACATAGAATTACAGTATGTGTATAAACCAAATATCAACGATAAACATAGAAACCACACATTCTAGTTTGTTGCAAGCTATTAAAATGTCTAATTTTTTAGAGTTACAGTGCAATCAAATTATTTGATTCAACAGTTTACATCCCAAAATCTTTAGAAGGGATGAAAACTATTACTAAAAATGCAATTGAACAATGGATACAAGAACAAGGGACATTCTCAAAAAATCTACCAACCCACAAATTTTTAAAAAACATATACTTTTAAAACAAAAATAGGGACGGCAAGGGCGAGTAGTCATTACCCCCCACCATCGAACATCCAAAAAGGGCAGTTGTCGCGAGACATCCCTCAGACTGATTACAGAGTCGAATGACATTGTATAGATGATAGAACTACTTCCTAGATACATAAGATATTAAATTACCCTTAAAAGCATTATATGACTAATAGAACATACCATAAAGCGACTTTATATTGAATTTTCTCACCAGATATTATCAAGTTCCCGCATCTATTATCTACCAACACAGAGATTCTTCCATATGCAGATAAATTTTTGGAAAATAATAACATGCATAAAAAACATCTTTTACACTAATAATTTATGCCGAATTAAACTACAAATTTAAGATTTTTCAACGGGTAGATCGATTCCCCAATAAATCATTGCTAAATTCGGTAGAATTTAACTAAAAAACGAAAAACCCTAAATTTTGAAGGCAATCTATGCACTAAAGGATTTACACAGTTATTGCACCGGGAGAGAAAAGAAAATCACAGATAGTGTAACCGGTAACCATAAACCTTACCTAATTTGAAGAAAATCACAGCGTTCCAAATTCACTACCGTTCCAAAGACACTGTGTCGCCCGAAAAACTATTCTTCATCAGTTTATGAAAAGGGAGAATATTGGTGAGATGATATGTGGGATGTTTATTTTGATAGTGTATTATTCACCACATTTCCATATTCAATACACACATGAAAAGTGGAAAGTGTATTATTGTCTTCTATATACTATATTAGATAGTTCAATAAAATTAAAAGGGTGAATTTGGTATTTCTTTCTTTTTTATAATTTGACCAAAGATTGTAATTATATTATAATATGTAAGTAAGATAATTACCTTTTTTTTTTTTTAAATGTTCCTAAGTTTTACTCGAATAAAATTGAGACGCTAGTATATTCAGATGTTCCGATAATAATCCTACATTCCTACTCATTATCACCCCCTTCGTGCGCATCCAATTACCAAAAATATCAAGTCGATCTGAAACTTAGATTTCGAAAGCAATATTTAGGTTTTTAGCGATGCCTCGTCACACTAGAGAAGATGATCGCCGGAGATCGTCACCGTACCATTCGTCGGAAGAGCAGCGCTCTCATCATCATCATCAGAAGGTTCACTGATTCGTTAATCCATTGTTCATTTTAATTATTGCCGGAAATTAATCAAATTTATAATTGTGCGTGCGAGTCCCATTTTTCACTTTCCAGGATGAGTAATTTTGTTTTTACTGCAGGCTGCAGCACAAAGTTCGTGATTCAGATGACGGCAATGTATTCAGGAGAAAAGACACGCAGTCAACTGGAAGATATCACGGGAGTAGAAGCAATGACGAAGATTATGGAAATAGGGGAAACCAAGAGTCTAGCAGGTCGTGATGGATTTCTACATTTACCTGTGTTGTGATAATTTTTCCCTTACTAATCATTGGTTATAACTGTATATTCAGTGATATTATGTTATTATGTAAATTGGTGTTTGATGTACAGGTATCATAAGCAAGGTAACGATAGAGATAAGCACTATAGACCGAGATCACCCAGTCGATCAGATGGTAAACCTATTAGGTAAGCCGTAAGCTACATTTCGGTAAAAGTCACATTCTTGTGGAAGGAGGTTCAATAACTTCTGTTAATCAAATAAGCTATATTTTCTGATCATTGGCGTTAGTTTTATTCTTGTCTAACATTTGAAGTTTACTACTACTATTTCTTATCGTACATGTTGATATGTTTTGTGGTCTTAAGTTTTTGTAATGTCCTTACAATGTCTGTAGCACTATATCTTATTTGAGTTATCTTAGTTATGTGGTGCTGTTGTCCAAATCTCTTATTGTATAATCACGACACACTTTATCTCCTGATGTGCTCTTTAATTATCATTTTTTTTTCGTTGTTAACAGTAAGCGTTCAAGTGGTTTTGACGTCGGGCCACCTGGTGCTGCTGCTTTGCCAAATCAATCTGGTCAGTTGTGAATGTATTTAAAGAAATGCAATTTTAGGTTGATAACTTTTGTATTCAAATTGTTTGTTTATGTTATGATTGTTATCCTTTGTTTGGTTTGGTTTTATATTTCTTTCACCAATTGATGAGTACCGTACTAAAACCATCATTATATTGTTGGCTGTTGTGTGTTCTTTTTGTGCTTGATTTTCCATCATTACCTTAAGAAGGCAATATTGGGATTTCATGTCCTGCCATGCTTCTCATGGGTCTGAGGGTGTAGAATATATGCCAACGAGGAATGGATGCTCCAGTAGCAGGATCTTTTCATCTTCAACTGCAACTATTGTTATTTGGTAGACTTGAACTGTAAGCCAGATGCATTGATGAAAATTATTTCATATTATAGAATGTGAATACTTTAGGTAAGAGTAGGCTTTCTTTCTGTGTTTAATCATCTGCTTTATTATGTCAGTGTGGGCATTCATACATTTATAGACTTTAGGATGTGTTGCTGGATTTCATCTGTGTTGGGCAGCAACTTTTTCTTCAGTCATGTCATTGTGGTCTATGTCTTGTTTCTCATTATCTTTAGTTATGCAGAACAAGTTATTGGCACATCCATGGCTCCTCAAGCAATCTCTGGAGTGCTGCAAAACATGCTTACTTCCGAGACAACTCAGGTATACCAAATCAGAAATAGAAAGATGATATATTAACTGCAGTATCCTCAATAATATTTTTATTTTTCCATCATTTCTTGAGACTTGTTTTGCTGGTTAGTATAATCAGTTAGCTTCGCTTTCATCATTCTCGATTCCAGTTATGACTCAGCAGGTAACTAGACGTTTTTATTTTATTATCATTAACATTTATTCAATGGTATCTTATACTTTTTTGCCTTTCATAGGCTACAAGGCATGCCCGGAGAGTGTATGTTGGGGGCCTCCCTCCTCTGGCTACTGAGCAGGTACTTGATTATCATCCCCTCCCCATCAGTGGAAGGGTTGTGTTGCTATCTTCTTGTTACCCTCGATTTGAATTTTCTTCATTTAGCAGGTTTTACTCTAAAGTCTAAACCTTGAATAAATGTTTGCACACATGTTATTTCAGCTCTAACTTTTATTTATGTATTTTGTTAGAGTTTCTGATTTTTAAGATGGGATACTTAAGTTCTATTCTGAATTATTTCATTTGTTATAGACAATCTCCAGGTTTTTCAGTCATGTTATGAGTGCAATTGGTGGAAATTCTGCTGGTACAGGTATGCAGTCCTGCAACATTTTATATCAGTTATAAAAACTTTATGTAGTTGAGCCTTTTCTCATGTTCCAGTAAGGGAGATGTAATGTTTAAATATCAGGTGATGCTGTTGTGAATGTGTACATTAATCATGAAAAGAAATTTGCATTTGTGGAGATGAGAACTGTAGAGGAGGCAAGTAATGCTATGGCACTTGATGGAATTGTTTTTGAGGTATGTTAGACTTTCCTCATTATTAATCTAATTATTCATCATTATATACACTCCCTCATCATTCTTGACGTAAAAAAAGAATATAGATAGGCAAGATAGCCCAATGATGTAAACTTTTAAAGCTGAGGTTCAGTACATTATCTTGATAGTATTTTATTAAACATGAAAGCTTGTCATCATTAACATGGACCCCCACATGATTTCTTAGTGACTGCTACTTGATTCTCTTTTTTATAAGAACTTGCAAGGATAAATATAGGTGCTCTTTTTGCCCCTTTGGCTCATTTATGCATGGGATTTGGAGTTAGATGTTTATATGATAATCTATAAATTGTAATATACCTACATTTGTTAGAAATTAGATATTTTCTCTAGTGTATTTAGGAAATTATTATAATGAAATAACTACCACCAATTTTTCTAATGGTCCAAGATTTATGTCCACTCATACCCAGAATTATCACATATAATTTTAAATTAGGGAGTGCTCATTTGACTGAAATTACTTTGTTTATACGAGAATACAGATTACCGAGACACAAAATTATACAGTATATAGTTTCAGTTTTTCTTTTCTTTTCTGATTTCTCCTCTTTTTATTCGTAATCATAAGGTGTTTCCGTGAGAGTTCGAAGACCTACAGACTACAATCCCTCTCACGCAGAACCACTTGGTCCTAGCCGACCTAGTCCATATCTGAATTTAGCTGCTGCTGGACTTACACCTGGGTAAGTAGTCACCCTGACACTTTTCCTTTGGCTTTTTGGTAGTTCATTTCACCTGTCGCCCGGCGAACAAACTGCTTGTATTTGAATTATCAAGTCATTAAAAAAGCTGCAGCTTCCCAATTTTATCCGTGCTGAAAGTAAAAGTTATAATGATGTTACAATTTTTAACTTGAAAAATTGATCCCTTCAATGCTGCCTTGAGTAATGTGTTCCACTTGTCACATTGGGCTCAACAGGTTTTCACAATGAAGATGCATCAGTTACTGATTCTTTTTTTTATTTTTCTTAACTACAATGCTCTTGTTTTTCACTTCTATGATAATCCATGGGAGAATGATTTAAACTAGAATGTACACCGAAATGTGTTCTGTACACAAGATGGTTTAACTTGTACTTATTCTTCCTCTGCTGCTGGAATCATTGTCATGAAGATAGTGATTAACTTCCATTATTCAGCACTTTATTCTGATTTAATTTTCCAAGGAAGAAGAGCCTGCTATCTGCCTATATCCAATCCCCTATTTTAGTCTCATTATTTATCATGTGCCTTTCACTCTTTTGTAGTCTATTTGATTCAGTTTTTTAATTAACAGAATGAATGGCGAATCTGAGGGAGGAGCTGATCGTATATTTCTTGGTGGAGTGCCCTATTATTTTTCTGAGGAACAGATAAAAGAATTGTTGGAGAGTTTTGGGTATGATATGTTACTAAATATATGTTTGCATCATAAAAAAGGTCCCAGTTAGTCAGTTTTAGTTATTGGAATACTAGTTTGTTTATAAACCTCCTTTCTCTGGATTAACACGTCCTTTCAATGGATTAATTTGCAGACCTTTGCGAGGGTTGGAGATTGTTAAAGACAGAGATACAGGAAACTCTAAAGGATATGGTTTTTGCATTTACAAGGTTTGTAAGATTTGCTTTCCCATTATTTTTTCTGGGATTTGGATTTCCTAAACATATTGACTTCAAAACCCCTAGCCAGCTCATATTTCTCACTACTTTGTAATGATGGAGAGCTTTCATGCGTCGTTGTCTGATTCAGGATCAATCTATCACTGATATTGCTTGTGCTGCTCTTAATGGCCTAAAAGTGGGTGATAAAACACTTACAGTTCGCCGTGCAACCATCAGATGAACATTTTTCTTTGTTAATTTTACTTCTCAATTTTTCGGCCACTCAGCTAACCCTGTTACGCCATTCAAGGCTCTTGATTTGGGATATTGGAATTAGTTTACCAACGTTAACCTACCTTCATGACTTCAACTGAAAGCCTGTAATTGGCGTTACTGTTGGAACTTGGAATGTTAGAGGCAAAAGAGTTGTACCTTTTGATTATGCCTTTCAATTCTTTGGGTATCTACAACACTGTTTTGATACTTTTTACTATTCAGCCTCATTTGTAGTTAAAAGCTTATTGGACACTGCTTGTATATAACTATATTTGAGTTTTCTGATGGGTTACACGAGGGGTGGGGGTGGGTGGGATTGTAAAAAATATCTTTGGATTTATTGGGCAACAATGATCTGTTGTACTTTTGTTTGAAACACACTTTTCTGGTTTAGATATTTCGTAAAATTCTCAGCTGATTCTGCATGTTTGATGTGGAAAGGAGGTGTGAACTTGTTTCTGCATGCCGTGGTAGTATATACCAGGAATATATGTGAATAGAGCCCCTCAACCCCAAAATTGAAAACAAAAATTGTATAAGAAAAAAGAAAATATCGGAGATTTGGTATGTTTAGATTTTTCTAATTTTTTCATTACAAATCATGCATAACTAGATATCTTTCGACTTTTGGGGTGTATTTTATCAGTTTATGTTTATTCTTTGTCTAATTCTGTTTAATTATTTACTGTAATAAGTTAATCTGACTTGCTTCATTGTTATTGTTTGCAGTGGGCAGTTAAAACCAGAGCAAGAGGATATACTAGTTCAGGCACAGCAACATATAGCTATGCAGGTTTGAGATTTATGTTCCTTGACTTCTTTCTATGTTCATTGTCTCCTGATTTTTCTTTGAGTAGATATAAGTATGATTTTTTTCTCGATCCATGTTGAGCAAATGTAACAACTAACAACAAATACATAATTAGTCCATGATAAGAAAACCTGTTGAGATCTCAATACTGTGAAATCACCAAATTCTGCTTGAAATCAAAAGTTAAAGATAGATGGCATTACAAAAACAGTAAGCTAGTGCCTTTTAATTGCTATTTCATTTATGCATGATCTTTACTTGATTTACTTGTTTATTTGTTTTAGTATGCTAGGCTAGATTTATTGGTTTGAAAATTGGTGATTTGATCTAAGGATGAATGATTGATTTATTTTGATTGTTGACCATGTCGATTGGGTTAATATTTTTACTTGTGATCGGATTTGATCGATTGTTGAAACTGAGATCTACTCATAGACGTTTCACTTTGTGATCTTGGTCGATTACTAGATTTGTTGGAGGTGAGACCTACCCGGTAATCCTCCTTGAACACTAATCTAGTCAACCATAGTTTGACTCTTAACCGAGAGACTAGTCCGCCCGCTTTAAAACCGCGAAAGCACTTGAGCGAGCAGAGGACCCGTTTTTATTGTTATTGACCCGATTTAGAGGTGATATGATCCAAATATGAAACCTACGTTTTTATTATTGATTTCTCGTTTATTAGCTATTACATGTTTTTTTGTTTTTCATTTAGTAGTTGTTAGCATATCTTTTTCTCTTTTTCCTCTTTTATTGATATGATTTGTACACAAAGAAAACGTTAAGCGCACTTATTAAACGAACACTTATTAAACGAACACTCCGTGCCTACACTCCTCGCGAGAGTGAATTAGGTCGTCCTTGCCACCTCATACTACGAAGGGCTTCGTCCTCTTGCGAGTCGAGACCCTGAGTAATTATTTGTAGCGCACTCAGGGGCGAGTCAACGCCAACTACTAGAGTTAGGGAGTTTAACTCTAGGTGCATGTTGTGCTGATTCATTGGTTAGTGGGAGTGTTGCGACACTTTGGACTGTTGTCTTTGATTGTTTTGCGTACCGTTCTCTCCATACATGTAAACACTTTGTTTTTATGAAATGAAAATGTTTACATATATTTGATCTCAACGTTTCTCTACTTTGTGCGCCGTTATGTGATTGTGTGTTTCACTCTAATTTTTGGCGACATATGTGTTGTTAAGCGTTGTTGTAATATTGACGCAAAAGAACCTCAAACAAGGCTCTAATACCACACTTGTTACGTTTATTGAAACTAAATCGCGACTTTCGAAATATATATGAGATGACGAATAAAAGATAAACGAAAAAGACGAACACACAAATTTAAGTAGAAATCCAAAACACGAAAAAAAATTACGAGAAAGAAAGAAAAACTTACATGAGGTTTACAATAATTCACATTATGATTTTCGTCTATTGGAAAATCTCAATTTATAGTGTAGGAATCGAAACCATTAGGATTAAGAATAAAATCATTTTTCTAATATGACTCAAAATAAAAAATATAATTAAATTCTGTATATATAGTTTGTACATTAAAATCTTTATAAATTAATAATTGATAAATTAATAAATTCTTTAATATCATAAAATATCCTCACCCGAGCCTTTGAAAAATATAATCAAATTCAATAATTAAGATAATATAATAATAATTTTTTGAAAAATCTTTTTATAAATATAAAATCACGATAAAACTCTATATTAGTAATTCATAAACAATACAATTATAATATTATTATAATTTGTTAAAATGTGAATTATTGTTATTTAATTTTAATTGAATTTCATTTAAAACATTTTTAGCTAAAAATTCGTAATATTTTATTTTCATATTGAAATTTATATATTTTTCATTTATCATGTAGTTTTTATTTTATTTTTATATTAAAATTTTATTTTATATTCTTATCTAAGTTATTTATTTTTTAATATATATTTTATTTCTAAACAATGATGAAGTATTGTAAAAATGCTTATTTAATTAATTTCAATTAATAGATGCATTTGTTCATTAATGTATTAGTAATTAGTAATTAAATACAATATATTGATGGTAATATACTTCAATTACAACGAATTAATGTGTAAAAATAAATATATTACTTCTTCCATTAATAGATGTCATACTTTTCTGGATACGGAGTTTAAGAAAATTGTTATTTTTATATTTTTTATTGAAAAGTAAAAATATTTTAAAAGTGAAAAGTAAAGTAGTTGTGAGTAAAGTTTTAAAAAATGAAAAGTAAAGTTATTGTGAGTAAAGTTTTAAAAAGTAGGTGAGGTAAAGTAGAATAAAATTGTATATTAAAATAAAAAATTTATAATAATTATTTCTTTTTTTAGAGTGTGTCCAAAAAAAAAGGAAAGTATTACAATTGTTTTTGGACCCAGAGAGTATTTAATTGTATACAGTAAATTGATGATAGTAATAATATAATCAATGAAATATATATATAATTAATTTTCAATATATATTTACTTAAATTTGATAAGTTTATACAAACATTTTTTTTAATTAATAAAACATTAATTTATCAATATATTAATATCTTTTTAATTAATAAAATTTTACTTGTAATTTGTAACATCCAATTTTTAATTATTTTAAATTTCCAACAATCTTTAATTTAATTTTAATTTAGTTTAAATAAAATCTCACTCTACTTAAATTTGAGCCCATTTTTTGTTTCATTCTATTCTATTTTATCACAACCCAATAAATATAAACTTCATTATACACATCTTCTACCGCATAAACGTAAAACCACATAAACGTAAAGTCCAACCATAACTCTCATTTCTCAATTCTTATCCTGATACTGATAGTGATTGAATTCTTATCATCTTCTAAAAACTATAACTAAATCAACTCTAATCATGCCTATCTGTATACCTATCTCCTACTCCCACACGTACTAACCACAAACATTGAAAAACATTAACCATTTACACAGAACCGAATCAAAAGTTCTCAAGAACTCAACATGTATTTTATCCCTCTTCCCGTCAATATTCGAGCCCGTAAAAATCACCAAAACCACTGTCAAAAATCACCCAAACCACTGTCGAAGTATTCCAGCACTGAAAACCACTCGATAAAGCCCGTATTCAGCTTGAACCTCTGCCCCTAAATTGATTATCGGATCGACGAATATTTCGAGAGCAAAAAGGCCGCTGCTGCCCTCTTCGGCCAACAGCAGTCATCACCACTCCATTGCCGTCGCGGTTCAGCCCAGATGTCGGAGTTCCGATGGGACCCACCAGATTCGTCGAGCCGTTGTCCTTTCACCCGAAGCTTTGCCCTCGTCAATCACCGACGTAGTTTCGGCTTGGGGCTTCGGCACATATCCGATCAAATTCGCTGTCGTGGGCTTGCCATGATGTCCGGAGACCTTCGAGTCGAGAAGCCATCCACCGGAATTCGCCGCCGCCGAGGAAGACCGCCGCTGAACCTCTCCAACTACACCCGAAATTGATGTTGCGACCCTACACTCCGAGGCGAAATAGAGTTGCCGCCGCACGCCGTCTACGGTCATCGCCGACGACAAAGACGATTCCGCACAGTCTCTCCCTGCAATTCCTCGCTCACGGCCGCAAATAAAAAAGGGGAAAATGAGTTCTCCCGATGTCCTTCCCTCTGCAATTACAAACAGGTTAAAAAGTGAAATTCTAAACCCCTAACTTACGTCAATAAATCCTAATAATATGTGTTAATTGCAATAAGGTCCCTGTACATTGAATTATTATGGGACAGGCTACCTTTAAACCAATAAATTAATTATGGAGTCCAGTGAAGTTTTAAATATTAGATTTTCAACCCCTCAAGTTCTGGAAGTTGCTAGTTCAGTCCTTAAATCATTAGACGTGCATTCGACTCTACCATTTCATGCCACGACAAATCGAGGTAGGTACAAAGTTGTTGGGTTTCTTCGTTGACTTCATGACTTGTTATATATCTGTATTCTATGTGTGCATTATATAGTTTAAATAAGCATACGAATAATCGTTATGACCTAAGACCGGGGAGAAGGGTCGAGGGGATTAACGCAACTCATTCCATCGTTGTAACCGAAGACCGGAGAAAATGGTCGACGGGGAGACGCAATAGTTGGCCCAACTCGCAGTATTCACGATAACAAGTTTATAGTAGTTCACGATAACAAGTTTATCGCAGTATTCACGACAACAAGTTTATCGCAGTTCACGATAACAAGTTTATGGCAGTATTCACGATAACAAGTTTATCACAGTATTCACGATAACAAGTTTATCGCAGTTTAGTATTATTATTCATTCTACGTGGTGTGCATATAGTGTGTGCATATATTCGATTCATGGGTTAAACGGGTAATTGTCCTACTGAGCGTTAAGCTCACACCTTCAACGACCCCCCTTTTCAGGTACTAATGAGGATGCCGAGCGAGGAGAATGACGAGGGATAAAATAAAAGTTTTACTTACTTTTCGTTATTTCATTTCAGCATTTATTGAACGAGGTTTCGTTTTCAAAGTTCTTCTTTTGACAATAATTCTATCAGAATAAGGTTGGTTATGTTTTGTTGAAAATCTCTTTTAAAGACACTCAATTTCATTAAAATTTGTAGCGCCCGCATTTGAATTAATTTATTTTCTTCCGCTGTTTTTGGTTATGTTTTGTTGAAAATCTCTTTTAAAGACACTCAATTTCATTAAAATTTGTAGCGCCGCATTTAAATTAATTTATTTTCTTCCGCTGTTTTTAATGAAAATAACTGAGCGTTATATAGTTTGTATTTATATAGAAATTATACTTAAATAAAATAAAAAAATATATATATTCATGTAATAAAACACAACTAAATAGAAAAATATTTTTAAATTTATAATAATAACAAATAAAAATTATTTTAACAAAAATATTTAAAATAAACTAGTCCGTATTATTTTAGTAAAACTTGTATAAATTAATAGTATCTTAACCATAAAATTTTATTAATTTAAAAATTAATAGTCTCGTAACCATAAAATTTTATTAATTTAAAGAGATTATTAATTTATATAGTATTTTTTTCATTAAAAAAACCAATTCGGAAATTTTTTCATTAAAAAAACCAATTCGGAACTTAATCGGAACTTAAAGATTCTATTAATTTAAAGAGTTTATTAATGTATAGAGTATTAATTTATAGAAGTTTTACTACAAACCTAAAACCAAAAACAAACTACTAATAAAAAGAGAAAGGATCTAAACTTGTAGGCTACAAACTAATAAAAAGAGAAATGATCTAAACTTTTAGGCTGTAGCAGCAACCCTAGATCGCCTCCTTACCCCTAAATCTGAAAAAGAAGCTTCGATCCGTCCACTACTTCTTCAGAGATTTTTTTGCTGTAATTTTACTATCTTATTTCTAACGTGTAGTACCTATAATTATTCCTCTAATTGTGTTTTGTTTTTCTAATATGTATTCAGTTTTGATGAGTACGTGTAGTAATTGGGGTGATCTTAACGGTGACGTGCTCGACTTGATTCTATCAAAACTGTTCGCTAAGGACAGGCATAGTTTTAGCCTTGTATGCCGACATTGGAACACAGTCGCCTCGATTTCACCGTATCGATATTCACCATGTCTCATGTACTACTACCGCCCCACCTGCACGTGGAAATTCTATCAGTACAATGCTTTTTTCAGCATGAGCTTTCCCGAGTTAGAAAACGCAGAGTTACGTTGTTCCAAGTATGGCTGGTTGTTGATGTCTGGGTACGACGAATCCCTATTCTTCTTCGATCCTAGTAATAACCAGAAGGTTGAATTACCATCAGATGTTGTTGACCAACACACTTCGTTAAGTTTTTTCAATCCACCAACTTCCCCCGAGTGTGTGGTTGTTGGGATTACAACTCCAGTAACTAATGGATCTTGGGCAATAATATATACACTTCAGTATGGAGAGGATCAATGGGAAAGGATGGTGTATACTCTCGACAAAAGCATTTGGGTGTCCCTTGGGGCTCCAGCTTTGTACGGTGGGCTAATTTACATTTTGGGCATTGAAGGAGATGTTGCGATACTTGATATTAAGCGACAACGCCTTGTTGGCAATTATAATTGTCTAAGGTTTGAGAGTGTCAAGTACCCCAAAGAACATTACTTAGTTAAAGTGAATGGGGAAGATGAGCTATTTGGTGTTTTTGTTTGGGGGTATGAGAGAAAGGTGACTGTGTTTAGGCTGTCGTCGTCGGACATGAAGTGGGATTTGGTGGAGAGTATTGGAGACAAGGTGTTGTACCTTAGCCACATGTCCTCTTACGGATGTAAAGCTCCCACTAAAAGTATGGAAAACACGATATTTTTTCCCAAGTTCCACGGCCAAGTTCCTGTGTTTTACTCATTGAGTGACGGCAAATATCGTTCACTCACCGGGGAATATTTGGAGGGCAATGTTTATGGCATCAGAATCTTGGATTTTGCAGCTTGGATAATGCCAATTCCTGCACTAGAAGTCACCACAATGATGGAAATAGGACCCGAACCTATTTTCTCGTCTTTGATTTATAAAGTGAGAAGAAGTAAGTAATCTTCAAAACCCTAACAATTTCAATTCAGTCATACAATTTCAAACAATTCATTGTTTATTTCTCAGATTTTTTTTTTTCAAATTAAGATCGGTGGGTATGTGTATTTTTTTGTTGTTATTGATGTCCTTTTGGGATTTGTATCGATCTCTTTCTGGGTTTATTAATTGAATTCCTGAATGATTGAATCTTTTTAGTTTAGTGTGAAATTTTGATTTCTTGATATAGCTTTATTAATACTTGTGAGGTCTCATCTATTTGCAGCAGCTTCACAGATGGGAATTGAGCAGCAGCGTCTTCCTCTACTCTTGACGTCGCACGGTCAGCACTCTGAAAAGCAATCTATTTATAACCTCTTGGAGGATCGATACTACACTATGTGTCTTCCCGTTTTGTGCAACAAGTCTGTAATTTGTTCGGCCTACGGATGGTTGGTCTTACTCAATCGCATCGTAGGTCATGATTTGGAAGGTGATTGTTGTCTCTGGAATCCAACATCCATGGAGATTATCCAACTCCCGCGAATTGAAGATCCACATCCCTACAACAGTTGCGTCTTGTCCAAATCACCGACCGACCCAGATTGTTTCATTGTGTTCAAGCAAATTACCTCTTGGATGCCAATCGTCTGCAGGATTGAAGATAATACACTTTTGAAAGTAAATTCAGATGAAGAGGGGTATGAAATAATTGCTATGGTCCTTTTCCAAGGGGTGATTTATGGCATCACTAGTCCTGGTGATGAATTTGAATACGAATTTGTGACTGTTCATATGGATGGAGATAAACTTGAGGCGAGACCATTGTTGATTGACGACGAACGTCGCTGGGGAGTTCCTCAACCGACAAGAAGTTGGGTCTCATTTAATAGGAATTACTTGATCGAGTCACCATGTGGCAATGAGCTCCTCTTGGTTACTCAAATGTTGCTCGATGTTTATCTCGAAAGTGGTGTGCAGTTCAGGGTTTTTCGGGTCAATGTTGGTAGGAAGGAGTGCGAAGAGCTTGAGAGCCTAGATGGTCGAAGTATTTTTCTCAGTTTTTGCGGTAATGGGTTTTGTCGTTGTTCCAAATGCTTTGGAACAACATTAATCAAGCCTAATTCTATATACTACACAAATAGTGATGGCATGGTTGTGTATGTGTACGACATGGATGATAGGAGTACAACTATGTTGCTGCCTTGTCCCGATGCTGATATCGATCCCGACACGTCGGTAACCTCTTGGGTTGATCTCCCAGAGAATATCCACAAATATTTAGGTTTGGTATAAGTATAATTATCCAGTTCAAAATATTGTCCTTAGTCGATTAGAAGTAACAATTTAAATGGGATTAATGTATATTTTTATTTGGTGGAATTATATATTTTTTGCTTTCCCATTTTCATCGAATTTATACGAGAGGTCTGCCATTTGATTTATCGTCACTTGGTTGAGAATCTCCCGACGTTAGAGCTTGTGTTTGATTGTGTTTGCTGTATGTTGCATGCCTCTGTGGTGTGCTGTGCACAACAGCTTCAGCTTATAATTAAGTAGTTATTTCAACTAGCTAGCAGGCCCATAGATCGGATTCCGAAGCATAGCTTCATCCTATGATTAGCCATACAATGCATTTTTTTCGATCTTCTATGTTGGTACATTGAACACCAAGCCAATGAAGATATAAAAAAAGTGTTCTGTAAACATACTCGCTTTCACACATAGGCATAGATAGTCATAAAACTTTCTAGAGAGACAAGTAGAAAGAAGGAAGGAATTCGCCACCCCTGAAAGAGCGCTAACTGGCATCACTACGACATCAACAAAGGCAAGAGCAGCTCAGATTGCTACCTCTTCCAAGTATCAAGGTCGTTTTGGAAGTTTCAGTGGTCCAGTTCAAAATTTAAAATTTTAAAAATGAGACACTAAATTTTAACGTAAACAAAAAAATAATAAAACATATTGTTTAACTATTTAAAGATTAATATTGTAACGTTTACGCGTGTAATTAATAATTACAAATATTTATTTAAAACGTAGTATTTTTGAGAAATTAATATAAATATATTCTTTTAGTTCTTGAAAATATTAATGAGAATTTTATGGGTAGACAAAAACAATGATGAAATAATATTTGGAAGGAGTAACTTATGACTTATCATTTATAAGATAAAAAAGTTTGTACAGGTTTAAATTTAGTTTAAAAACAATTTAGTTTATACATACAATATATAATAGATTATATGATTGTGTTTAAATTTAATACGAGTATTATTAAATCTACCTGCATAAAACAGTATTGGTATGTTTTGTAGCAAGTTTTACTCGAATCAAATGGAGACGCTATATTTTCAGATGTTCCGATAATAATTCTACTCATTATTACCTCTTCGTGTGCATCCAATTAGCAAAAAAATATCAAGTCGATCTGAAAACTTAGATTTCGAAAGCAATATTTAGGTTTAGCGATGCCTCGTCATAGCAGAGAAGATGATCGCCGGAGATCGTCACCGTACCATTCGTCGGAAGAGCAGCGCTCTCATCAGCATCAGAAGGTTCACAGATTCGTTAATCCATTGTTCATTTTAATTATTGCCGGAAATTAATCAAATTTATAAATGTGCGTGCGAGTCCCATTTTTCAGTTTCCAGGATGAGTAATTTTATTTTTACTGCAGCACAAAGTTCGTGATTCAGATGACGGCAATGGATTCAGGAGAAAAGACACGCAGTCAACTGGAAGATATCACGGGAGTAGAAGCAATGACGAAGATTATTTAAATAGGGGAAACCAAGAGTCTAGCAGGTCGTGATGGATTTTGACATTTACCCGTGTTGGGATAATTTTCACTTACTAATCATTGGTAGTATGTTATTATGTAACTTGGTGTTTGATGTACAGGTATCATAAGCACGGTAACGATAGAGATAAACACTATAGACCGAGGTCACCCAGTCGATCAGATGGTAAATCTACTAGGTAAGCCGTAAGCTACATTTCAGTAAAAGTCGCATTCTTGTGGAAGGAGGTTCAATAACTTAAGTTAATCAAATAAGCTATATTTTCTGATAGTTGGCGTTAGTTTTACTCTTGTCTAATATTTGAAGTTTACTATGTCCTTTCGTACATGTTGATATGCCTTATGAAAAGATTAAAAATGACCTTATACTTTCTAGTTTCTAATATGTTTTGTGGTCTAAAGTTTTTGTAATGTCCTTACAATGTCTGTAGCACTATATCTTATTTGAGTTATCCTAGTTACGTGGTGCTGTTGTCCAAATCTCGTATTGTATAATCACGACGCAATTTATCTCTTGATGTGCTCTTTAATTATCATTTTTTTTGTTAACAGCAAGCGTTCAAGTGGTTTTGACGTCGGGCCACCTGGTGCTGCTGCTTTGCCAAATCAATCTGGTTAGTTGTGAATGTTATTGTAAGCAATGCAATATTAGGTTGGTAATTTTTGTATTCAAAAATTGTTTGTTTATGTTATCCTTTGTTTTGGTTTTATATTTCTTTCACCGATTGATGAGTACCGTACTAAAACCATCATTATGTTGTTGGCTGTTGTGTGTGTTTTTTGTGCTTGACTTTCCATCATTACCTTAAGAAGGCAATATTGGGATTTCATGTCCTGCCATGCTTCTCATGGGTCTGAGGGTGTAGAATATATGCCAACGAGGAATGGATGCTCCAGTAGCAGGATCTTTTCATCTTCAACTGCAACTATTGTTATTTGGTAGACTTGAACTGTAAGCCAGATGCATTGATGAAAATGATTTCATATTATAGAATGTGAATACTATAGGTAAGAGTAGGCTTTCTATCAGTCTTCAGTCATCTGCTTTGTTATTTCATGGCCATTTCATACATTCACAGACTAAGACGTGTTGCTGGATTTCATTTGTGTTGGGCGGCAACTTTTTCTTCATATATGTCATTGTGGTCTATGCCTTGTTTCTCATTATCTTTAGTTATCCAGAACAAGTTATTGGCACATCCATGGCTCCTCAAGCAATCTCTGGAGTGCTGCAAAACATGCTTACTTCTGAGACAACTCAGGTATACCAAATCAGAAATAGAAAGAAGATATATTAACCGCAGTATGCTCAATAATCTTTTTATTTTTCCATCATTTCCTGAGACTTGTTTTGCTTGTTAGTTTAATCAGTTAGGTTCGCTTTCATCGTTCTCGATTCCAGTTATGACTCAGCAGGTAACTAGGCGCTTTTTATTTTATTATCATTATCATTTATTCAATGGTATCTTATATTTTTTGCCTTTCATAGGCCACAAGGCATGCCCGGAGAGTGTATGTTGGGGGTCTCCCTCCTCTGGCTACTGAGCAGGTACTTGATTATCATCCCCTCTCCATCAGTGGAAGGGTTGTGTTGCTATCTTCTTGTTACCCTCGATTTGAATTTTCTTCATTTAGCAGGGTTACTCTAAACCTTGAACAAATGTTTGCACACATGTTTTGTCAGCTCTAACTTTTATTTATGTATTTTGTTAGTGTTTCTGACTTTTAAGATGGGATACTTAGTTCTATTCTGAATTATTTGATTTGGTGTAGACAATCTCCAGGTTTTTCAGTCATGTTATGAATGCAATTGGTGGAAATTCTGCTGGTACAGGTATGCAGTCCTGCAACATTTTATATCAGTAATAAAAAAAATCATGTAGTTGAGCCTTTTCTCATGTTCCAGTAAGGGAGATGTAGTGTTTAAATATCAGGTGATGCTGTAGTGAATGTGTACATTAATCATGAAAAGAAATTTGCATTTGTGGAGATGAGAACTGTGGAGGAGGCAAGTAATGCTATGGCACTTGATGGAATTGTTTTTGAGGTGTGTTAGACTTTCTTCATTATTAATCTAATTATTCATCATTACATACACTCCCTCATCATTCTTAATGTTTCTCCTTTAATATTTTAACAAGAATAGATAGACATATTGCGTAAAAAAAGAATATAGATAACTCAATGATGTGAACCTTTGAAGCTGAGGTTCTGTAATCTGTCCATTATCTTGATAGTATTTTTCGAAACATGGAAGCTTGTCATCATTAACATGGACCCTCACATGATTTCTGAGTGACTGCTACTTGATTCTCTTTTTTATAAGAACTTGCAAGGATAAACACAGGTGATCTTTTTGCCCCTTTGGCTCATTTATGCATGGGATTTGGAGTTAGAGGTTTATTTGATAAGCTATAAATTATAATATACCTACATTTTGTTAGAAATTAGATATGTTCTCTAGAGTGTATTTAGGAAATTATTAAAATGAAATAACTGACACCATTTTTTCTAATGGTCCAAGATTTATTCCCACTCATACCCAGAATTATCACATAATTTTAATTTAGTGAGTGCTCATTTGACTGAAATTACTTTGTATATACGAGAATACAGATTACAGAGACACAAGACTACATATAGTTTACAGGTTTTTTTTTTCTGATTTCTCCTCATTTTATTTGTAATCATAGGGTGTTTCTGTGAGAGTTCGAAGACCTACAGACTACAATCCCTCTCACGCAGAGCCACTTGGTCCTAGCCGACCTAGTCCATATCTGAATTTAGCTGCTGCTGGACTAACACCTGGGTAAGTAGCCACCCTGACTCTTTTCCTTTGGCTTTCTTGCAGTTCATTTCACCTGGCGCCCTGCAGGCAAACTGCTTGTATTTGAATTATCAAGTCATTAAAAAAGCTGCAGCTTCCCTATTATGTCATTGCTGAAAGTAAAAGTTATAATGATGTTACAATTTTTAACTAGAAAAATTGATCCCTTCAACGCTGCATTGAGTAATGTGTTTCACTTGTCACATTGGGTTCAATAGGTTTTCACAATGAAGATGCATCAGTTACTGATCCATTTTTTTTTCTTAACTTTAACTACAATGCTTGTTATTTTTTTTCTGTGATAATCAATGGGAGACTGATTTACTTTGGTATAGTAGAATGTACACCAAAATGTGTTCTGTGCACAAGATGGTTTAACTAGTACTTCTTCTATCTCTGCTGCTTGAATCATTGTCATGAAGATAGTGATTAACTTCCATTATTCAGCACTTCACTCTGATTTTATTTTCCAAGGGAGAAGAGCCTGCTATATACCTATATCCAATCCTCTATTCTAGTCTCATTATTTGTCACGTGTCTTTCACTCTTTTTTAGTCTATTTGATACAGTTTTTTAATTAACAGAATGAGTGGCGAATCTGAGGGAGGAGCTGATCGTATATTTCTTGGTGGAGTGCCCTATTATTTTTCTGAGGAACAGATAAAAGAATTGTTGGAGAGTTTTGGGTATGATATGATACTAAATATTTGTTTGCATCATAAAAAAGGTCTCAGTTAGTCAGCTTTGAGTTATTGAAATACTACTATACTAGTTTGTTTATGAACCTCCTTTCTCTGGATTAGTATATCCTTTCAATTGATTAATTTGCAGACCTTTGCGAGGGTTGGAGATTGTTAAAGACAGAGATACAGGAAACTCTAAAGGATATGGTTTTTGCATTTACAAGGTTTGTAAGTTTTGCTTTCCCCTTTTTTTCTGGGATTTGGATTTCCTAAATATATTGACTTCAAAACCCCTTGCTAGCTCGTATTTCTTACTTCTCTGTATTCTGTAATGATGGAGAGCTTTCATGGTTCGTTGTCTGATTCAGGATCCATCTGTCACTGATATTGCTTGTGCTGCTCTTAATGGCTTAAAAGTGGGTGATAAAACACTTACAGTTCGCCGTGCAACCATCAGGTGAACATTTTCTTTGTTAATTATACTTCTCAATTTATCGGCCACTCAGCTTACCCTGTTACGCCATTCAAGGCTTTTGTTTTGGGATATTGGAATTAGTTTACCAATGTTAACATACCTTCATGACTTCAGCTGAAAGCCTGTAATTGGCGTTAGTATTGGAACTTGGAATGTTAGAGGCAAAAGAGTTCTACCTTTTGCTTATGCCTTTTCAATTATTTGGATATCTACAACACTGTTTTGATACTTTTGAGATTCAACCTCATTTGTGGTTATAAGCTTATTTGACACTGCTTGTATATAACTAAATTTGTGTTATCTGATGGGGATTACACGAGGAGTGGGGGTGGGTAGGATTGTAAAAAATATCTTTGGATTTTATTGGGCAACAATGATCTGTTGTGCTTTTGTTCGAAACACTGTTCTGGTTTACATATTTCGTAAAATTCTCAGCTGAGTCTGCATGTTTGAGATGGAAAGGAGGACGGAGGTGTTAACTTGTTTCTGTATATGCTAGAATATTTGTGAATGGAGTCCCTCAACCCCAAAATAAATAAAAAAAATTGTATAAGAATATTAAGAAAAAAGAAAAGGTCGGAGATTTGGTATGTTTTGATTTTTCTAATTTTCTCATCACAAATCATGCATAACTTGATAATTTTTGACTTTTGGGGTGTCTTTTCATTTTATGTTTATTCTTTGCCTGATACTATTTGATTATTCACTGTAATAAGTTGATCTGACTTGCTTCATCGTTATCGTTTGCAGTGGGCAGTTAAAACCAGAGCAGGAGGATATACTAGTTCAGGCACAGCAACATATAGCTATGCAGGTTTGAGATTTATGTTCCTTGACTTCTTTTTATGTTCATTGTCTCCTGATTTTTCTTTTAGTATATATGTATGTTTTTTAATTAATGGTGTGTTGTGTTCAAGAAAATTGCTCTGGGAGCTGGAGCCATGAATAATCTTACAGATGGAGGAAATGCGCCCATAGGAAATGTGGAAGTTGAAATTCCAACCAAAATATTGTGCTTGAACAAGGTATTTTCAGCTTGGACTTTTTATCACTATATGCAGATGGTGAAATAAGCTGTTAGTTGACACCTTTTCAAAATGATGATGCTCTTGGCTTCATCAAGGCTGTTACTATTGAGGAGTTGATGGATAATGATGAATACGATGAAATACTTGAAGATATGAAGGAAGAATGCAAGAAATTTGGTATGCACCATTAAAAATTATTTTTAACTATTGTTGGGGTAGTGAAAATATGTGTGAATTACTGAATTCAAATATTTAACTGAAATTTGGTGACCCTGAGACTTTGTAAATCTAATCCTTCCAACGAAACTCGTGAATGGTCATATCATTTTAGACAGACCTTAAAAAAAACTCCGGCTATTTGAACAACCAAACAAAAATACCTACAGCAGTAAAACAAAATAACTTGTTTATGAAAAAGTGAAAACTCCAAGTTCCAATGTTTGAAATTGCAGGGGAGCTAGTTGATGTTGTTATTCCTCGCCCTATTCCGAATGTTACTCACAGCGAAGGTATTGGGAAGGTATGTTATACTTGCCTTTACCTTTTTCTTCCCTTCCTGTGTAGACTGAAATAATTAGTAGATTCTAGATTCTTGGTGCTCTCTACAATAATAAAGTAAATAGTAATGGATCCTTTGATGAAACAAACGCAGGTATTTTTGGAGTACTCAGATGCTGCTGGTTGTACCAAGGCGAAGACTGCTCTTAGAGGCCGGAAATTCGGAGGAAGTAGTGTGGTTGCTTTGTATTATCCAGAAGAAAAATATTATGGCGGGGATTATACTGCCTGAATCTACTCGCACTTATCGTATTTCCAATATAGGAAGAATATTGTTGTGAAAAACAAATGTTGATCGACTTCGTAATCAAATTAATTCCAGTCAGTACTTACAAAATGTGTTGCAGTTGTGATAACTGGTAATGATCTTGTCTAATATTACAAATGACAGGAAATGAGTTTCTTGCAAAATTTTGAGTTGCAATATTTAGAAACGGCGAGGTTGTAATTTTGTCATGATTAAATCAAAAAATAATTCTCAGTAGAATGCATTCGTGAATTGAGAGCTACATCCTTGATATTTGTGAAGTCATATAGTTCAAACTCTATTAGGTAGATTTTGTAGTCATGCAAATCTAAGCTAACTAAACTTGAAATTTATTTACTTGTTTTCAGTAGGGATGTGAAAGAGGATGTTAGCTATCTAACAATAGATTTACATGTTCATCAATGAACATGATGAAAGCAATGCCTAGCTAACAATATATTTACTTGTTTTTAGTATGTTCCTCTTTTAATTAATTGGTATGTAAAATCACACTTGTGTTTAGTATTGCACTCTTCAATAATAAAAATATTCAAAATTTTAAGAGGTTTTTATGATTTAATTGAATTATATGTTGACTAGCCTGTCTTTGCATACTAGGCAAAATCCCAAATTACAAAGAAAATAAATGAGTTTTGCTCTAAAGAACGAAAACTGCAAAACAAGACAATAATCGGAACAAGGCCATGGAGTGATGCAAACTTGTGCCGTCCTTAATAGTCGTCATATACTGGTTCCAAGAGACATTGAACATTCTCAGCCCTGACTTTATATGCAAAAGATGAGGTAAGCATGCTTCTACCACATAATAATAAAACGCCCTCAAAACAGACTTGAAACCACTCATTCGGTCATTATGAGTGAACATATATCTGCAGATTGTCCCAACCATAAGAAAGTTTATCAGTACATAATAACAAGAGAAATACATATTATTAATAGATAAAAAACCTAAGAAACGAACAAGAGTGAACACAGTTTTATCAGCCAGAAAGAAACAAAAAAAAAAAACTCGCAGAACAAGCTTACCTCCAGATCTAGAAGTGAGTCGTAGGTTTTCTTCTCTACCGTGTCAAAAACTGTAATGCCACTGATTTTCTGAATCCCAAGCTTAACAGCAATCAAACTCTGTATGCCAAAAATGCACAAAGAGAAAGTTAAAAAAAATCAAGTGCAAGGGGTGGTACAAAAGAAACCTGTCACTTAAAATCGAACGGCAAGATTGAAAGATCTAACAGAACCTGCGAGCATATTGTCCCAAACCATTATGCATGCCACAACAATTGAACTTACATTCCTTTTTTTTCCCAAATTAAGAATATTGTTTTTCAGAGATGAAAATCTGTGTTAAAGATGGTCAATGACACTTACCAGCTGAAATTTCAACGAGCTATAAGCTTGAACCTCTCCAAGAGTCTGCATGATACCATTCAATATATAAATCAATATCACATTCAGAATTAACTGTAACAGATTTTAGCATAAAGAGCCTCATACAGAAATTCACTAGAAATACACTAAGAAAATGACGAGTAATTAGATCAATTTTAGATGGCTCACCGTTTTTTGAAGACCATTGATCATAACAGACCTTTCATCAAGTGAATCACTTTCGGACAACCATACTTCTAAGGGTCCCATTACTCGATCAGTCAAGTTTATGAGATTCAAACATAGCTGCAGAAGGATTATAATACATTAACAATTGAAGCTCATAACTAATGGAAACAATAAAATGAATTATACTAATTCACCATCTCGTTAGATATAATGCATGGTATAGTTTAAACTTTTTTTTCCCTTGATATCACAGGCATGCTTTAACAACCAATCAAACATAAAACCTCAGAAAAGTCAGAATCCAAAAGAGAAGAGAAACCTTCAAGCTTCACCTTGGACACAATTGAGTTATTAGATACTGGCACGGAAAAAATCCAGGATATACAGGAACGTTCCTTTAAGAGAATTATTTAAAGATGGATCAAGAAAAAAAATCATATTACACTATGGTTTTTACCGAGAATGATTTCTCTAAGATAATGGTGGGTGGTATCTCCACAGCATGCAACTCAATCTCCTGGCGAATAATGGGCTGCAAGGGAATTTGTAGGTAAAAAAAATGAGGTAGTATAACAAATATTAATCACTTAAGCCATTCAATGAAACTACATTTAACAAGTTAATAGTAAGAAACAGTCAAACAGAGCATAACAGATCAGAATAGCCTAACTACAAAACACCAATCAAGTAGTATAAGAATAAATCCATTTGAAATTTTCAGCTGACCAGCGACCAATTTTAAATTATCACAAAAGGAAAGAAAATACAAAAAATGGAATTTAATAGGAACAGATAGATCCATTATAAAAAACAAGGTTTTAAAGTAAAATTTCTGGTTTGGAATATAAAGTTAAAGAAGGAATGAAACTTACATTACCAAGTATATGTTGAGTCTGCAGGCGACCAGGTTCACCCAAATTTGTACGCCATGTTATCTGAAATTTACCAAGAATCTTAGTTGCCTCAGTATTCAACTGTGTAGTGTCGGGTGACGAAAATCTCAACTGATAGAGATAATTATAGATTCCTCCCCCAGATTTGATAAGAACGGGTTCCTTGAATGTTTCCCTGGAAAAAACAAACAGAGTCCAAAAGATACCTAAAGAAGAATTCATAAATCAAGTTGAAAAGATACAAGGCATACTCAGGTCAAATTTCAAAAGAAAAAAAAAATGCTAACTACTAACTCTCGATTTAAATATATAAAACAACCTTGACAATAAATTATGCTGCAAAGAATTAGGAGCTGATTTCACTACGGTTGCACTCCAATTTTGAGCCGGCTCGAACTCAACTTGGTCCATATAAAGGTTAGATTTTGTATGATTCTCTATACAAGCCTCCAAAAAAGTTATGTCCTGAGAGATGTAATTTGAATATCATGAATGGAAAAAAACTGGCTTACAAAGATAGCAGTTACAGAACTGACAGACCTCAACAAGCTTTAATCATAACCTGATAATCAAATGCAACACTGCAACAACCTATTCCCACAACAATAACAAGAGCGCAGTAAAAATGGTATTTTTTGAAGTCCATACCAGATCTTCTTTGTCAAGATCTATCCAAAGATTCTCAAGAGGCGATCACATTAGAATTTTTGGGTTTTAGAATCAGGAAACAGTTTTGATTATTTCATACATAACTGTTTATGCGTTTCCCCCTTGTACTTGTTTATGTCATGTACTTCTTACTGTGGAATCATATATCCAATGATACACACAAAACACATAATGAACAACTTGTAGAGATGATAAACTTACAAACCAAAAGCTTTAACCATCTTCAACATACCTTAACATTGCGAACCTGCATTATACAATGAGTAACTATAATGAAAAGTACTAAATATATAGTGATAACATGAAAAACAAAACTATGATAAATTGTTTGAACAGTTTGTAAAAAACGTGGACATTGCATGAAGCAGACAATTCTATAGTGGAGTACCTTTGTCCGTACTGAGATGGGGTTAGAAACTACGAACTTAAAAAATTGTGGTAGATACTTCCTCTCACTTTCACCATCAGTGTAAAGTGCCGTACACACCAATCTATAGAAATCAACCATCCCAGATAGGTTAGTAAGATTACTGTATGCCACAATGCGTTAAAATTTAACTGAAAATTTTGATATTAAGCACTTCTTGCTTTCCCCTGGACGAGCTTACGTGTGTGCACCGAGTTCTTTCACGTCATGCTCCACTATAAAATCATATCGTCCACCAGCTCGAATTGATTCAACAGATGATTTAGATGTGTCCAAAAGCAGTATTCTCTGTTTTTCTGTTTGGATTTCAGCCTATTGACAGTCAAATATAACTTGCATTACACTGTTAAACTCATTCGAAAGATTTTTTTACGAATCTATTAACAATGTATTATTAATCTACCTTAATCACAACATCTCGAACTTCAGAACTGGAGCTATTGTTAATACTTATGTAACTGCAGAAAGTCTCCCCCAAATATATAGCCCTAACCAATATAAACAAAATGATCAATCACAAATTGCAAATAAAATGCGTCTAACATAAAAATTTGAACGAGGCGTTCGTATATACGCACATACCCGAACGATTGGGGGAGGACGAGAAGGCCGGGAAGACCGAGGGATTCTGTAGGGTGCTGGAGGAAGAATCTGCTACGGTAACTGAGATCGGATGGATCCACGGCGGAGGAAGTCGATTGGTTACTGAGAAGGCGAGGGAGATTGGATGCGGCGATTGGATCATCGAAGAGGTCCTCGCCGAAGAGGAGATCGCAGGGGTCGAATTTGAGTGGGGAAGTGTCCACGTGGACCGTCGGACGGCACAACCGCATCACTCTGAAAGCTAGCGAGTGCGCTGACTGCTGCGCCGCACCTCCGCCGCCGCCTCCTCCTACACCGCCGCCGCCGCTCATCTCTTTCGGTAGTTTCGAGTTACCGGAGTTGGCTAATACTTCGTGGGTTGAAAACTTGACTGACAGTAGCCACAGAGAAGAGAGAAATGTCGAGGATGAGTTCTGGGAAAATCGCACCTGCAAACCACGTTTCTCTCACATTCACCACCTCACTTTTTATATTTATATTTTAATAAATTTAAATTACGTGTATAATGAGTTAAATTTGAAGAAAAATCGCACTTGCAAGTTGCAAACCACGTTTCTTTCAAGTCACCACGTTTACACTGTTAGGGTTATAAAGGAGTCAAATTTGATTGTTGCCCAAGCCTTGAATCAAGTTTTGAGTTGAACTCCGTTACTCCAACACACGAATTGTATTCAAGTAAATCATTACAGTATTTTTGTGTGCTTAAACTCGAATATCTACCATGGCATTATCCAATTAACTTAATATAAAAATTATTGCAATTCAACTCATAAAAACACATGATGTATAGTTACCACCAACATGTCTAAGAAATAACTTGATGTGTTTGTGTTGTGAACGGTTTACTAGAGTAGAAATTGTTGTTTGAACGGTTGAAGCAATCGTGAACTTAATGTTTAAAGTCAGCAATCAAAGTACGGAGATTAGCTATCGTTGAAGCATTCAAAGCATGGTGATTAAAGTCGTCAATAAGAAACATGGAGCTAAGTATGATGATCAAGACTAAACTTCATGATGAGTGGAAGCATGGTTTAAGGAAACATGTATTTGGTTCGTTCCTGATGAACCACCTTGACATGAAGTAGATGACTGCAGCATTTTTTCATTGTTAGGTCTTCTTAATAAAGTTTAGACGTAGAATTTGATAGATAGATTATTTTTAGGGAGTACTTAGTTGTAAAATTCATTTTATCTATCGTCTTTGTAGTTTTTTCATATTGAAAAAACTTGATTTATTATTTGTATTCTTTAATGGTGAAAATGAGATATTCGAGTTGTACATATGAGTTGAGCTAATAAAGTTTATAACCTTGAGATCATTTTCAAAAAAATTGCAATTTTTTTTACTATGTATCTTTCTTATTTTGAAAAAACTTGTAATTTGTTTTACTATGCATCGTCTCTGTATCGTTGTGTTTCAATCTCTTCATATATTTTTATTGATTGTTTTACGCTTGGATCTATCGATCACTCTTGTGGTGCAATCTTCTCAAAAATTACATAAGATTTAAAATGTGTGAATATAACAGTCTAATATACTCTTCTTTCGGAGAAAGTGGTACATTTTTTTGTTATTTTGTGAAAGAATATGACTTGATCCCCATTTACTAGTACGTGCTATTTGAACGATAAAAATCACACCAACGGCGAAGATCTCACCACGTTTCAAACTTTAGCCAAACGTACGAAAATGCCCCTACCTCGACCACAAAGAAGGATTTTACTTTATTCTAATTGTGTGCATTTACTGCTAAAAAATAAAAATCCAACATCAAGAAAATTTAAAATCTTGATTCTCCTCGAAATCCACACCATTTTCAAATTCTGCAAGGCGGAGCCGGAAATTGAGAGGAGTGATCTTGCCCTTTTACGCATTTTTCTTGGAAATTTGTTCCTCCCCAAACCCTAGTTTCGATTTAGTGTGAATTGGGGGTTTCCCAAAAACAAAAATGATTTTCAGAACGTATGGTCGACAGGATAGAGGATTCGCCGATGGAGTTTCCGATTCGTCTTCACAAGATTTTTCCCAAGATGTCTACGATTTCACGTTCAAGGACCCGTATGATTTCAATTCGTCTCAGGAGTCGAGGCAGTTGCCTTTCAATTCGAATAAATTGAAGATTGTTGAGGTCGATTCGAAGCGCAACAGTACGAAATCGAAGAAATTCGGGGGTTTGAGATTTTCTGGGGGGGTTTCTCAGAACCCCAAGAAGCCCAAGGAAGTCAAGTTCGATCCTTATGAGTATAATTCATCGCAGGAGCTTGAAGAAATTGCGGTTCTACCTCAACGAAAGGGAACGAAATCAGCGCTTTTGCCACCAAAAAACGACAGTTGGTTACGGAAATCGAAGAAATCGAAGCTGATGGAAGTCGATTCGAAGTCCTACGGTACAAATTCTTCCCAAGAATCGAAGAAATTTGGCAGTTTGAGAAATTCTGATAGGGATTATCAAAAACCAAAGAAGCTCCAGAGAGTGACTCTCGTTCCTTGTGATTACAATGCATCGAAGAACAGCGTTTTTGATTTCTCCGAAGATGGGGATTTATGGGAATCAAAGAAGTCCAAGTATGTTGATGTTGATTCTTATGTGTTGAGTTCTTCACAGGAGTTGGGTGATTTGGGTATTTCTCAGTCAAGAAAGAGTGAAAGTCAGGGGGATTACTTAAGTATTGATGGGATTTCTGGGAAATGTAAGAAGAAAGATAGGAATGAGAGCAATCCAGACCCGTACGATTATAATTCATCACAGGAGTTGGACGAATACACGGTTTTACTTCAAAGTAAAGCCAGGGAGAACAAGGTTTTTGATTTCTCTGAAGAAGGTGATTTATGGGAAACAAAGAAGTCCAAGAATTTCAATTCTGATTCACACACGGTAAATTCTTCGCAGGAGTTTAGTGATTTGTGTATTTCTCAGACAAGAAAACGAGGGGGTTCTGGGAAATCTAAGAAGAATGATAGGGGTGAGAAAGGGGTTTTACAGAAGAAGAAGAAATTGAAATCGAAAGAGTCAGAAGAAGGTTATGTTGAGCTTACATCTACATTGATGGAGACTCAGGAGTCTGGGGAGATAATGGAGCATGAGGATGAGGTGAATTTTGCTGTGGATGGGATGAAGAAGGGACAGCCAGTGAGGATCCGAAGGGCAAGTCTTCTATCATTGCTTTCCATTTGTGGAACTGTACAGCAAAGGCGTCATTTGAAAATCCATGGGTAATTTAGTGCAGTCCTTCATTTTATATTATGAAGATGTAGTTTAGTAGGATGTAGTTCAATTTTCATAACTGGATCTGAAAATCATTAATCTTGAGTTATCTTTAGGTCGGCAAAAACTATCATCGATGCTGTTTTGGGACTCAGTTTTGATGACATGCCAAGCAACCTTGCTGCTGCTGCATTAGTTTACATTCTAACAATCGATGTGAGTTAAGAACAATTGATCTTGATTTGGTTGTGTTTGTTTCAATCTCATTCTTATATATATATATATATATATATATATATATATATATATATATATATATATATATATATATACACACACACACACACACATATTCTCTGGCCTATTAACAATTATTATGTAAATACTTGTTGGTTTAGGGACAAGATGATTATCTTCTGGATTCACCAAGCTGCATTCGTTTTCTAATAAACTTGTTGAAACCACTTTCACCAAGCGCTGTCAAGGAAAAATCACTACCCATCGGTAGCAAGCTTCTAAGCCTGTGCAAGAATGTTGGCTTCTTACAAGAGTCATCCAAGGGAGCAGATTCTAGCTCTACTGATATTATGATCAAGGTTCGGGAGATACTTGTCAATTGCAAGGAACTGAGGCCTAAAGATGACACTGGTGGCGGGATAGAAGAGCCCGAGTTGAATCCTAAATGGATTAGTTTGCTGACAATGGAGAAAGCATGTTCTTCCAGTATCTCTATTGATGGTGTGAAACTCATTTTTATTTTAAATGCTAGTGAATGCATCATCCTTTTTATACTTGGTTATTTTTTTTGTCTGATAGGATGAGTATTGGCCGACGGTTAAGTTAATTTCTTTATTATATGTTATTTTAATTTATTGGTGCTTTTTGCATTTTCGCCTTGTATCTTCTAATTCTTTATTTGAAGGCACCTGTCAATTCCTATGGGGAAGGGGGTTGCTATTTCATTGATTTTTTTACACTCACTTTATTCTTTCCCTTTGAATATGCCCTCAGATCTTGCCTGTTTCTTGTGATTAAAATGAATTATTTTTTATTTGCATTTTTGTTTTATCTGTTTGATGATTTCTCATTCCTGTTTGTATGTTTTTTAATCCTCAGACACCACTGGCATACGTAAAACTGGGGGCAAGTACAAGGAGAAACTGAGAAAGTTTGGAGGACTTGATGCAGTATTCGAAGTTGCAAGGAAATGCCATTCTGTGATGGAGGTGCGAGCTTGTATGTATGTTATTCTTGTTTGATGCATGCATGCATATTTGTGTTAGGATGTGATGTCATTTGACATTGGAGGATTGAACAAAAACATCCATGCTATGAAATATTCTGATTAATAATGTTTCATGAGTCGTTAATTGGCTGGAAACAGGGTTCGAATATATTAGCAGTGCTAAGTAGAATTTTGGGTTATATGCTGTAGTGGAGCGCATACAGTACTTTATGTTGTTTTCCTCTTGCAGAATTTATGATTGCATTACTTAATGTTGATTTGGCTTTGAAATGGAAGATCTTTTTTGTTTGTTATATTGCGGCGAGAGATGTGTTTTAAAATGGTTATTTTTTTGAATGCCTATTGATTCATGCAGGAATGGTCTGAGAAGAGTCCAACTTTTGCACTTGATTCAAGAGAGATTATGGGGCTAGAAAGTCTAGTACTGCTTTTGAAATGTCTAAAAATAATGGAAAATGCTCTTTTCCTTAGCAATGATAATCAGGTAATAGAACTTTTTTGGGTTGAAAGGAAATGCTCTTTTCCTTAGAAATGTCTATTCATACTTGAATACTAACTATTTGTACTAAATCCACTACAAAATGCATTTCAGCGTCACTTGCTTGGGTTGAAAGGAAATTTCGATGGTCCGCGAGCGCCACGGACTTTCACCAAACTTGTTCTGAGTGTCATTAAAATTCTCTCAGGTATATATTATATTGTGATATTTTCACTTCTTTTTTGAGCAATGTGATGACATTTTTCATACTCCCGTCTGCGTCTTATTTTCATCTGTATTGTTTTGTATCCATTCCCCAATTCTAATAATTCAAAAGACACTGTTTCTGTCTTTCTGATCTATGTGTCATTGATGATTTAGGTGTTTCATTACTCAGAAAATCTTCGGCCGGTTCCCAGGATGAAAAAACGGGCTGTGTATCTTATGGGGCGGAATTGAATTCCCAGGAAAGCTTTACCCTGTATGGTCTAGAAAGCGTTAGACACTCTCAAGACTCTTCTGATGCCCTGTTGCTAAAGCTGAGAGCCGAATCTTCTCAAACGGGATTGTGCAGTGGGACATCCAGGAATTCAGGCGGTGTGGTCCACATAAGCGATAATTCGGAAATGGATCATTTCGGATTTGATGATGATGAGATCGAGCCCTCAAAGTGGGATGTTCTATCTGGAAGCTCACAGAAGTCTTTGTCACAGGATAGTAGAGCAGGAAGTAGGCATCAATATGGATATGATTGTCGATCTGTGCCATTAGAGAGCCAACAAGAATCAAACGATATGGAAAATCATCAGACTCAGGAGGCCTCTTGTTCTTCATCGATTAATGAAGATAAGTCAAACTTATTGGCGGATTGTCTTCTTACGGCTGTCAAGGTACTTTTATGTAGCAGTGTTTGCGAACTCTAAAAAAGTGCTTTTAGGCTATTAGCTGCGGAAAACATTTTTGGATATTTGCAAACACCCACTTTTGCAATATTAAACTCATTATTTTTCTGGACAATAATGAAAACAATTATGGGTAATTCCATTAATTTATTCAAAAGCTCTCTTTTGTACTCTTTTTTCCCTGAACACTTGTGAACCTTTTTTTCTGAAGAAAAGCATATGCTAGTCTTTATTTAAGTAGTGCTTACGTACTTTGTGATGTTCCAAAGTTAAAACAAACACTCCCCAAGTAATTTATTTGTTTCCTCTATAACTAGATTGGTTAAGACTAAAAACCGTGGTCATTCTTAGAGGATTGTTCGATGAAGCTTCTGTTAATTTTTTCTATCTTGCTGAATGCTGCATCAGCGCTTCTTCAAATAATAATAAAAGAATGATAATTATGGTTTTCAGGTTCTTATGAACATGACGAATGACAACCCTGAGGGCTGTAGGCAAATCGCAACATGTGGGGGATTAGAAATCCTGTCTTCTCTGATTGCGGGTCATTTCTCATCCTTTAGCACGCCTCTGGCACATGCTGACGAGGCAAGAGACAGCACCTTGTCTTATAAATCAAGTCCTATAACCAACCAACAACGCAATACACCTCTCACTGATCGGGAGTTGGACTTTCTTGTTGCTCTTTTGGGTTTGCTTGTAAATTTGATAGAGAAAGATAGTCGCAACAGGTAAATCATTCCTTTTTTCCTATGGATCAGTTCATGATTTTCAAGCATATTTTCAATTTATTAAATAAACGGCTCATTTTTTTTAATTGTATTCTAGATCTCGGCTTGCAGCAGCTACTGTTTCATTACCTAACCTGGACTCCGAGGATCAAAGTGGCATGATTTCTCTGTTGTGCTCCATCTTTCTGGCTAATCAAGGCACCAATGAGACTGCTGGAGAGGAGTCGTGTTTGTCCTTGGTGAGGAAGCTTTGTTTTATGTATTTACAGTGTTTAAAATTTAAATATACTGTTTGAAAGTAAATTTTATGAGTGTGTTCGTTTTTACTTGTTTATTCATATAAACAATATTGTTATGCTTTTAGGACGAAGATTCCATATTACAGGGAGAGAAGGAAGCCGAGAAAATGATTGTAGAAGCATACTCGGCTCTTCTTCTTGCATTCCTTTCAACAGAAAGGTTAGTATGCTACATTTCAGCATTAGTACATGTATAAACTCATGCTCCTGTCTTTTAATTTTTTTTTTTCGTTTGCCAGCCAAAACGTTCGGAATGCCATCAAAGAATGTCTCCCCGACCGCAACTTGAAAACACTTGTTCCGGTGTTGGAGAGATTTCTGGTATGTGTGTTTGCCAAAGATAAATTATTTCACTTCTCATGTTTCAGAACAAAACTCGTTCTGTTTATAAGTTTTCTGGCTTGAGCTTCGGTTTTCATTTATGCAGGAATTTCATATGACGCTCAACATGATCTCAAAGGAGACGCACACAGCTGTTCTCGAAGTTATAGAATCGTGTAGAATACCATGAAAGCTCGAGAGAAATATATGTAGTACAGTATTTTTTTATTCTTCTTATATTTTGCTAACTGAAAAATCAAAAATCTATTAATTTGGTGGTGATATTTTTTGCTTTTGGCTTTGTATATTTTTGTCCAAAAATATATTGTATAAAATTTTATGTACAGGTAAATGAAATATTGTAGCTTTGAAGTAAATGATTAAGTAATACTAATATGTTCAGTCTATATATAGTGTGATTGAGATGTTATGCTAAAAATGATATTTAAAAATGAGCATTTGGAATGTAAATATAGGAAAACAGCAGCAATAACACATAATATGGTTTGATCCTTCCTCTATCAAAATGAAGTCTTGTTCTATCACAATATATGCTCTCAATTTACAACCAACAACTTCACCTATCAAACCCCACATAACTGTACTGACAACTGAGTGAAATGTAACTGTCTTAAAAAAATTAAAATTAATATAAAATTAAAATAAATACTCTACCCCATCAAATCCCCACGGCCCACCGAACCAACTGCACCGCATTACCCACACTTATTGCACCTTTTGCCACCATCATATATATGTAATATATTCTCTTTTCGTATAGTACTATTAATTTTCAGACACAGATATATTAATTTCTGAAATATAAATAAAATAAAAATCACTTCTTTCAAAAAGTGATTTCAATTTTCGTGCACATTTCTTTCTTTTTGTTTGTTTTGCCGCTGAATTGAAAGAAAAGTGTTTTTTCAACTTGATCTTCATTTTGCAGGAAATCCAACACTCACTCACTCAGTGAAGTCTGAACTATGAACAAAACAACTAAGCCCATTTTTGTTAATACCGAAAATACCCATGGGAAATGCTGCTAAACCCTTCCTGTCCCACCTCCATTTCCATTTGCAAACAACCAAGAGATCCTTTTACGCTCTGATTTCCCTCGTCGCCCTTTGCCTCCTAGCTTACAACATCGCCGCCGTGTTCTGCACGCGCCTCCCCGCCCTCAGAAAACCCTCTCCGGACCCGGAAACACTCTCGCCGGCAACCGTCGCCGGAAAATCAAGAAAGTTCTTCTCTTTGCCCTCCTCGCCGCCCGAGCATGAGACCCCGACCCAGAAAATTGAAACCCATTTCCCCCTCCTGCATAAAAATCGAAACTTGGTGGTCCCGGCGAACAGAACGACGTCGTTCCGCGAGCGGCGACGATTCGAGGCGAGGGTGAAGGGCTTTCTCCGCGGCTGCGAGCTGAGATTTTTCATGACCTGGGTTTTCCCCTCTTTAGATTCCTTCGGAGACAGAGAGATTCTCGCCGTGAACAGCTTGTTCGAATCTCACCCGAACGGTTCTTGTTTAGTCATAGCCTCCGACTCCTTCGATTCCATCAACGGGGCTCGAATCTTGAAACCCCTTTCTCGAAAGGGTTTCAAAGTAACCGCCATTTCACCGGATTTCGACTATCTGTTCCGAGGTACACCTGCCGACGAATGGTACAACCGGTTAATGCGCGGGGGCGTAAGCCCCGGCGAGGTCCCGTTAGGACAGAACCTCTCGAACTTGCTCCGACTGGGCTTGCTGTACAAATTCGGTGGGATCTATTTGGACACCGATGTGATCCTGTTGAGAAGCCTCGGAGGGCTCAGGAACTCGATCGGGGCTCAAACCGCGTGCCAGGTGTCGAGAAATTGGAGCAGGTTGAATAATGCAGTGATGGTATTTGACGAGGGCCACCCGTTGCTCTACAAGTTCATTCAGGAGTTTGCGCTCACGTTCGATGGGAACAAGTGGGGTCACAATGGGCCCTATTTAGTGTCGAGGGTCGTCTTGAGGGTGAGCGGACGGCCCGGGTACAATTTTACTGTATTGCCCCCCGAGGCGTTTTATCCGGTCGACTGGAGTAAGATTGGGAGCCTGTTTGAGGGACCGAAGAGTCTGAGTCACTCGAAATGGTTGGAAGCGAAACTGATGCAAATTCGAAGCAGGAGTTTCGCGGTTCATCTGTGGAATAAGCACAGTCGAGGGATCGAGGTCCAAAAGGGAAGTGTTATATATCATATAATGCATAGTTCGGGCTACAGTTGTTCTGCAAAGGTTTGGTGTTAGTCTCTGTCTAACGTATCGTCGTTTATTTTGTTTTGAATGAATATGCATACTTGTAAGTTGAATTGTCATGCTTTTCACAATAACGTGAATGGTTTTTCAAGTATGCATGACATTTCACAAGAACAGTGTGTGCATTTTTATTCGGAATAGAGTAAGACAGACTGTCGAAATACGTTAGTCGGACTAACAACAAACTCATAGTTTGATAGAGCTTATGTAGTGTTGTTGCATGTTTATGTTGGACTAACTCAGTCCAATCAGTGAACAAGAAGAAGTAAAGTTTAGTATGTTTGAGAAAATTTAGTGTTTTTCAAAGAAAATTACAGTTTCATACTATGTTTTTGTTTCCATCTCATATGTATTGTCTGAAATGAATGATATGAATTATATAAAAGTCTTGGAATTTCTGAGTTTCTATAGATTTCATTTTTTATTTGTGTTTGGCTTCTACTAGTAGTTCAGACAGTTTGCTGACTATTCGTTTTCTTCCTTTTGGCACTTTTGCAATTTTTAGTAAGATATGAAATCTATATCAAGTAATTACAGAACAACTGAACAACCAATTATGTTTTATATTAATTACAAGCAATTTGTAAAAGAAATACTACAAACATAAAGGGTGAGCAGTATCTGTAGTTTTCATAGATAGTTGGGCGTGTCTGTAATTAAACTAAATGTCAGGGTAGCTTTTGAAATGAACTCTTGTTTGTGGAGGTACCATTACATTTGTTGCAAATGCAAAATTCATACACATCACGAGAATCTTGTCTTTATTTATAATTAAAGAAAGAAAAAAAACACGAGACATAACCAACTACCAGAAAAATACATTTATGATCCATCTCTTTCTCTTTTTACACCATGTGCCCACTTACTTATTATTACTCTCCTTCGCTTTCGCCATCACAATTTTATTTCAATTTCAATTTCAAAATTAATGTATAATAATCGAACGACTTGTCGACGAGTCCTCAAACTACTACTCGACTCAAAATGAATCTGATCTCACAATTTCTCAACAACAATCTACAAACAAAGTTAATTGCATAAATGTATCAATTTTACATCACAATACACATTCCAATCATACTATATCGACCCCATCATTATGCCCGTATCCCGACCCCTAGGCAAAACTCCATCGCCCGTTTTCGAATAGCTCACATAAAACAGCTCGGATAATATCCCGGTGAAGACGATGAATGCGGCCCCTGCTCCAAACACTCCCTTTCTCAAGGTCTCGCACGAAGGAGGGTTCTGGCTCAACGAGGCTCTGTACCTCGTGTGATACGCGTTCCTTACAGAACCGGCCAACAAGCAAACCTCGGCAACGACGAATGTCATCCTGTTTCACGAACAAATTCAACCGGATTAATCACTGCAAATAGCAAGACAGGAAAATTATCGTTTTTTTTACCAGCAAGTGATGAACAAGACGATAGCCCAAACTCTAGAACGGCCCGGCCCGAGGGCCCGCCCGCAGCACAGGCACCTCGAGACGGCCATGATCAGCAGCTGGCTGAGCATGAGGAGCATAAGCGACCCCACTCCGAGCCCGGTCGCTATATCCGGGTCGTAAACGCAGTAGCTAGAGTTTGCATCAGCACCAAGCCTTGCCTGCAAAAATTACATACAAGTTCCAGATTTGGATAGCAATTCATAGCTCGGAAAATACCGTAATTACCCCCAATTCATTACGGATTTTTTCAAGTGGAAGAATCTGAATAAATTCACCAGAACTGTAAATACAACATGGTTGATTGTATTTGTATCTAACTCCAATTATTCAACTCTCCGAATCGATTTTAATTTTTTGGAGGGGCAGAACCTCAACAAACGACACCGTTTCATTCACAAAAAAAAAAAACTTACAGAAGATCTTCTTTGTTCGGCAGCAACAGCGAGTGAAAACGCGACCAAATCTAAGATGAAGACGACGACCAACACCAATTTGGATGCCATCACCATAGCTCGACGAAACTCAGTTGACCCGATTGAAAGCCAATAGTAAATATAGTCAAGTAAAAATAATTAAATACACTACAGTATTTTTCTTAGGGGTAAATTTGTAATTTTCGCGATAGTTTTAGGCAACATTTCCTTCCTGTATACGACGCACGTGCGAAAAAAAAAGTTTCCTTGAAAATTGGCAATTTTTGATATCACTTTTTTCACAAACTTACATCGGAAGAGTTCTGTTTCTTTAGGACGAAGAAAATAGTACATTTTATTTAAATCTGTGACAATTGATCGTCGAGGTAACACAGGATGCAAGCTTTCACGTGTGACAATTGTTCTATCCGTTTCACATATTATTACACACATCAGGAAAAAAAATGCATAATTTTCCTTTCTTTTTTCTTCATTTTCTGCTGTTATATATTGTTACCAACACGGAAAAACCAAATGGGAAATGCTATATACTTTCTATATTCAACAAAGAACAAATGTCAGCAAGTAAAAGAGAATAACTGGAGCTGCTGGTGGTATTTACAATCAAGTCTAAATAGTTTCAGCACTCCCCTATACAACACACTGTTTAAACGAATAAAAACACTTGCCCGAATCTTTTGACGGCAAAATCCTTTTTTCAAGAATAAAAAAACGAATCCAGGAGTCTGTAATCCTAAAAATCTATTCTGAAGCTTCAAGTAAAAACAGAGCAGCTCCAGTTGCTACTGAATAAAGAATGTAACTGAAAGAATTAAGGGAAAATGAACAGTGTTAGAGAAAGGGGCCGAGTATACTATTAGACCCTGAATAGATACTTCAAATCGTCCTCTGTAAGCCGTGACTGACGAGTGCCCGACTCGTTCTCTCCAAATGCAGAAGCAACCATCTTTCTTTTCCTTTGCTGAAAAAATAGGACAGGAGAGTTATATTCATCATCATTTATCGAAACAGGTTAATATATACAAAAATATCACCTGCTACAGCAAAATATTATTCCTATTTTAAAATTTATACAGATAGATTTTCACAGTAAAAAATGAAGTTATTATGATTTCTCAAAAATTACAAATTAATACTCAATCTAAAATTACCAAGGGTTGATTTATACAGATCAGTATATAACAAAATTGTTTACAAATAATACCTTGACTTTTGATCTTATTATAAAAACAGCCAAGTTCAAAAATTACAAAGAAACCCCACAAATTTGATGTAGCCTTAAAATTAGGGGTAATTGTGTTATGTGAATAGAGGTTGCTGAATTTTTTTTCTGTGTTGCAAAGATGAAGAAACAATAATTTATTTCTTACAATTTTGAAAATTGGGAGTGTTATTTTGTAATTAGATAAAACCTCAATGTACTTTTAGTAATTAACCCGATTACAATAACACCCCTGAAACTTGTCTTTGCTCCACAATTCACCTCTCCTGAATATGGTGTGATTTGCATTATATCCATAAACCAACATGATCCTCGCAATTTTAAAAGATAAGGCGTTTTTTATTTTAAATTCTGCAATCAAACAAGGAAACCGCAGGACTCAACAGAACTTTGCAAAGGGTGGGGTGGGGGTGAGTACCTGCAAAGCCAAAATGCGGTCTTCCACCGTATCTTTCACAGTCAGACGGTAAACCGAAACAGGACGTGTCTGCCCTATACGATGTGCCCTATCAATAGCCTGATCTTCAGTGGTCGGGTTCCACCAAAGGTCCAGAAGGATGACATTACAAGCTGCCACCATGTTCAGACCAAGACTTGCAGCCTTCAGCGACATTATTATAACAGAAACCTAGCACAAAGCTTACATAATTAATACTATTTCAAATATGCAAAATAAAATAAATCACGCAGCAAAGGGATAATTACAAAAGAACCCTCGAGGTTTAACCTATCGACATAGATACACAGCAAACTTCCAAATTTGTTGACAAACCTGGGGAATAGACTTAAAGTCTGTCACGGCTCTGTCTCTAGCGGCAACAGGCATTGTACCATCAAGTCTACGGTACTGAATGTTGTTGTTTTTCAAACTAGCTTCGAGCAAGTCCAACATCCCCGTCCACTGGGAAAACACAATTGCTTTCTCCGGTAAAACCTTATCCAAACTCTGGGAATCCCTATTCATGTCTGGAACTACATTATCAACCCCGGAATTAGGCACACAGCCTTTCCCCGAAGACAAAGCTAGCAAGATGTGGATAGCAGCATCAATTTTGGAAGAGTCTTGGGGAGTTCCCGGCGAATGAGGCCTCAACACCTCAGCATCATGAGACTCGGTACAGATGGCGGTGGTTTCTGTACTTCGCTGGTCAGATAGAACAGTCCGTAGTGTTGCTATGGAAAATACACAAGCCATGCTGAGATGAGTTTTGCATTTCTTGGAAGGACACTGGTTGCCATCACCTATTAGATGCTCACATATGCACTGATGGCAAAAGACGTGTCCACAGACAGTCACAACAGCATCTTCAGGTGGGTCCTGTATCAGTAATTCAGTGTTAACATGTTACTCAAACAAGCTTCGGATTTTAGAGCAAGGGTTCTCAAGAGAAATTAGACTATTCCAGCCAATGTTTAAAAATAAGTTTATAATTGAGTAATTTAATACTCCTACTTTATATTTGAATATCAAAAGTTAAATACAAGTAGTTGGTCATACATTTAGGAGTAATATACAAATATAACTTTTAATTAGTCTTAAAACATAAAATATTTTATTTTGTACTACTAGATGATTATATAATACAGAGTATGTTTGTCATCCTTTCATACCCTTATCACTATTAATAATATAGCTTTTTATTGAACCAATTTTTTTAAGAAAAATGGTGAAAAGAAGAGGAATAGGAAGAGGAAGAGGAAGAAGAAAAGGCCCGGTCAATCATGTGACCCGGTCCAGGCGGGTTCATAAACACTGATTCCAACGACAAGGGTTAAGAAAAATTAAGACGCTTCCAAATTCCAATAGGGTTATGATTTTATCAAAAGAGTAACAATGAAATACCCTATAAATAACTGCTTACACTGCAAATCCCACAAATGGCCAAAGAGGCTTCCAAACAACTCAGAAGGAAAGACTGTTTTTCCCGAGAAAGTTTCTTTGCTGTCTCAATGGATGACCTCATTTTCGAACTAGAACTGAAACCCTTAACAAGCAGAGGGTGATCACAAGCCTGACGAAGGCGTAGAAGCATTAATAATATGTTGACATAGTTCTGTTTCACAGTTCCAGCTGCTGCATATTCCTGTCAAAATGTCATCAAGCATTTTAAATCCACCATATAATATATCATAGGCACACAGATATTTATAAGAAAATTAAAACATACTGCAAATTGAGCGCGTGAATCAGCCTCAAGCCTGCAGTAAAATGCACGCTCCTCCTCTGAAAATTCAACTTTTCTCAACTCGATGGTTTTGGGTGGGAGATTTATAATTGGTTCTCCATCAATAAAAGTGCCTAGATTCCACAAATACCAAAAAATAAACATTAAGCTATAGCTGGATACTCATTTAAGTTTAAGGTGTTTGAAAGCATATACAAAAATAGAATGCATATCTGACCGAGTTTCTACCTTTCGTTCGGCGTAACATAATAGTCTTAAGCACTGCTTGTAGTTTTTTGTATCCATTCCTTGGATTCCTATTAATCGGCACTTTAAGCTGCTCGCAGAAGGTCCTAAAGACAGCATACGGTTCATGCCTGAGAAATCTGAAATAACTATAAAGATCATCGATTGTATTCTGAATAGGTGTCCCCGATAAGCACCATCTTCGTTTGGCGCGGAGACCCCAGCAAGCCCTGGCTGCTTGAGTACGGTGGTTCTTAATACTCTGAGCCTCGTCCAATACAACCCTAAACCATCCAACTTGGGCAAGAGGTCCACACGTAACCTCGAACAATTCATCATGATTTCCTTTCCTACTCTTCTTACTACTTGAGGAATTTCTATTTGTTCCAAATGACTTCCTTTTTCTGGAAGATGATAGTTCTTTAAACTGAGAATCCATCTGGTTATCACTTTCATTAACGACTGGCTGTTTTGGCACCTCCATGCTCACAATAGCATATGTGGTAACAACCACGTCATATTTAGCCAGCTCTACAGGATCCTTCGTACGGTTGCTTCCATGATACATGAGGACAGAAAGTTCGGCTTCCTTAGTCACTTTATTGTGCAGCTCATCATACCACTGCCGGAGGACACTAGTCGGGCATACAATGAGGGTCCCACCGGCAGACCTGCCCTTTGCAAGCGGAGAATTTCTGCATTCATTGACTAGGGAAGGTTCAGCCTCAAAGACTCCATCTTCATCGTCATCCAAATTCAATGTCTCTGTCTGACTTTGCTTTTCATTGGTGTTGGAACATTTTGATGATGGGGACCTTTCCTTTAGTATAAGAGCAATTGTTGATACAGTTTTCCCAAGTCCCTGTCAAAGTGAATTATGAAGATAGTTATCACGAAAAAGTTTAGAGTCTTGAAAGGATAAGTGAAATCTCCAAGGTAACCTGATCGTCTGCAAGAATCCCACCCGAACAGCATGCACTCTTTGTCTCCTTGTTGACCATCCAGGATAAAGCAATTCTCTGTTAAGAAAGTGAGATACAATAAAGAAGTCACCCATACAACGATATAAACATTAGAACAGAACAGTCCCCAGGTCACTCTAACATTATTCATTAGATAACTAAAATGAATAACTAAATGTTCAAATGTCAATGCACAAGCATGAGAGAAAACATGGATAGAAGAGTACAAGCTGAATCAATGTATTCTACAGTCAACTCAGATATCTTCTATAGAGAGCTCATCGTGACACCAAAATGACTATATTGTTTTATTTATAAACCAATCAGTAAAGTAGTTCAGTATATACAAAATGAGAAGTGAACTAAACTTTTGAAATACAGATCCTGAATAAGCTTATTAGAAAAAGTAGTAACCACCCTAGTGAAAGAATATATACTGGCTTTATAGCAAACAACTTTAGACTCATCTCTCAAACAGCCACGAACCAAATTGGAGGGGAGCAAAAAACAAGGCAAATTGATATATAATGATGATTCTATAAGCTTTGGAGTTTCAAATAACCTCTTTACTCCCATTTTAGACTTCCATTAACCAAAATATGAAAAATAAAGGGGATGGAAAGAATCAAAGTTTCTCTTCTTCCCACAACAAAGTGGACAATAGTTACCCACTTACCTGGTGTTTCAGCAGAGGCACAGACATAACACCATCTGGTGGATTAGCTTGTGAATTTGGGTCTGACCGTGTTAGATCCTGCAATAGATGAAGTACTGTGATTGGCGATATGTCACAAATGAACACGAATGCCTTAACACTCTCAGGCCAAAGACAATTGTTAGTTTACTGGAAAAATATTGATATAGAATAAAACATATCACAAAAAAAAAAAATCATCAGGTTGAAGTTGGTACATTAGCATGTTTGGAAATGGTAATAAAATGAAAGTTTAGAAAATCAAATTGGGTTAGTAGGAAGAAATAGGTTAGCCAAATGATTTTATTTGTCTTAGCTCACTATGAATCTTTACTTGGAAACTCAAATAAAACACCACTTAAAAGCAACCACTTTACACATTAGGTTCATCGGTAAATGGTTATGTCATTTCAAAATATACTCTTGTTTTTTCAGATTTCATTGGCAACAAACTCACTCTAGAGTGAGCTTGCTACCATATATTCTAGAAAGAGTTTGCTGTCAACGAAACCTTAATATGAGTGAGCTTGCTGCCATATATTCTAGAAAGAGTTTGCTGTCAACGAAACCTTAATATGAGTGAGCTTGCTGCTATATATTCTAGAAAGAGTTTGCTGTCAACGAAACCATAATTAATATGAGTGAGCTTGCTGCCATATTCTAGAAAGAGTTTGATGTCAACGAAACCTTAATATGAGTGAGCTTGCTGCCATATATTCTAGACAGAATTTTCTGTCAATGAAACCTTAATAAAATATATATAAGATATTTCAGGGGATATATAAGTTTGTGGTCCTATATTATAGGGTACTTCATCAGTTCATTCTAAGAGTAAAATGTAAGGCAATTCTGTCAGTGAGGGATGAATTTAACTTATAACAAAATTACTTGATAGTATAAACTAAATGAGGTACCAACCTAAGTTTTAACCAAAAATTAAAAATTGGGCATTTAAATCTCAGTCAATCTTAAAATAAAGCAACCAATATCAAATCACATTTCCACACTGAGAAATGTATCCAAAACATCAACTTTTACAGAGGGAAATATGTGTGTGTAATCACTAATGATAACAGATAAAACCTGAAAATTGAGCGTTTTGGTTATATAATAGAAGCTTCAGACAGAACAAGAAGGCAACTAGTAATATTAAAGAAACCAAAAACTAGTAAAATAACAATATTTACTGTTCTCTCATTGATAGCAATTCACAATAATATTCTCAAAGGAAAATAAACCAGAAACTGCGAGTAAAAAGGATACACAAAATCAACAAATCCTAGAAACAATAGAGTGATTAATTAAATAACTTACCTGCAGTGCAACTCGAAAAATGGTGCGTTCGTCATTAGGTTTAAACCTTGAATGAGTTGTCACCGTCTGGACAGAAGAGTTTCTTGGTGTCGACAATTGGGAAGCAACACCCATCTTTGCATTTACCACAAAACGATTTGGGGGTGCTGGGGCACTCAAATCCTCAAGGATACACAAATCAGAGTCATCTTCAACGTTGATTATCCCATTTGTGGTAGTTTGACCCCCCTGATAGGTCTTCAGAATCTCATTTTCCATCTTTAGGGAATTACTTTCCAATTTAATTGAAGAATTCGGCAATATGCGAGGATTCACTAAAACCTGATTAACAAAAGCTGAATTTGGCATCTCACTTTCCATCTTTACGGAATTTCTTTCCATCTTAACGTGATTCACATGATGCCATTCATGACCAGCAAAACTATCTTCTTTAATTTCATCCTTTGGCAGGGGAACACTATTACTACAAGGCGCTAAAGGCGAAAAATTGGGTGGGGCCCACTTTATACCGTCTGAAGAAGGCAGCTGATCTTGACCCTCATAATATATCCTACCCATTACACCACTGACTACATTAGTAGCTCTAGAAACAATGTCGCCAGATGGATCCCACTCATATGGACGCATGTCATTAAATCCGGTAGTTTCAAATAGATCTTCAACTTGGTTCAGATGAGCCCCAAAATCTGAAGGTTCACAATAGCTGGGTGTCTCGAATTGAGCATTCCCGGGGGCATTAAGGTCTAAAGACCCTTGATTTTGAAGATGACTCGTGCTCAGGAAGCTTGATGGTTGACTATAGTTGATTGTCTCAAATAGAGCTTGTTTGCTGTCATTTTCGTAGGAAGACGGTGGATTTTGTAAACCGTTGTCTGTAACTGCATAGAAAAGGCTATTGCTATGACCAATCTCAGATAAAGGTTGAAGCCTTTCACTTTCTGAACATTCTCTCCAAGATTCTGAACCTTCTGAGTTGCATGGCATAGACTGTTCATCAAACCTTTGTAACAAATCTTCGGCTGAGAAAACATCTGAAGACTGCTCTCCTATTCAAATAAAATCAAATAAATTAACTTGGAAAACGAAGTCTTGTATGAATCATAACATTAATTGTGATATATTTACATAAACCAAATTCAGAAAGAAAAAAAAAAAGGAACAAACTAATAATTGGAGAAAAAAGGTGCAAGATATAAACTGTTTTTCCAACCTTTTACGGCTTCGATACAAGGCACGTCTTCCGACCCAACACCCTGAAAATTGAATAAAAACTTCACTTCAATTTCCATAATTTGAATTTTAATCTAGATATGCATACCTAACATAGAACCAACTAGATGATGTAGTGAAGATAAATATACTCCTAGAATATAAGAAATCAGCCGGGTTCAGATCGAAACATAGTAAAAGTTAAATCATAAATTATAAATCTCGAGAACCCTAGCAACTAAAATACTAAATTACGAATCAGCCCATTTGCTGATTAACCCCAAATTCATCAAAATTTTCTGCATACTCCAGATTTTCACAAATGAATACACACACATATCATTCTATAAGATGAGAATTAACCTGTGGGGATTCAGGAGGGTCCGTGACACTCCATAAATCGTCGAGATCGATGAGGACGTCGTTGAGGTCATAATCCGCAACGTATAACTCATCGGTTGCCACCGCCGGTGATCCGTCGTTCGCCTCCACCATCATCATCTCAAATCCGTTGCAGCCAGAAAGAATAATAACGCCCTAATTATTACCCCCACACCAAACCAAAAATAAAAGGGGGTAAATTCACACATGTATCCTTTGTTTAGGCAAACTCACACAGAGAGAATATGGAATATAAGCTCTGTGACGTAGTAGGCGAGTTTAACGATACGGTTCTGCACAATTTTACTGAGATTGGAATTCAAGAATTGGGCGAAATTAAATCAGACCAAGCCCCATAAATTGAACTGGAAAGAAAAGGAGGAGGGGTCAATTCTATCATGCGCCGCGTTGGCCGTTTCCCATTCGGAGTAGGAAAAGATTAGGAAAGTTGAATAAAAACAAATAATTATATTATATTTAAATCCTTTGTACTATATGAGTTACAGTATGACTTACAGATTACGGTAAAGCCCATGCAACATAATCATGTAAATTTTTTATTGAATTTTTTATTTTATTTTTAAAAAGTCGTACTAATGTTTTGCCAAAAATCTAATAAAGGATATTATATGAGTATATGTTAATAAAATATTTTTATTTTCTGTGGGCATTAATTTCGCTTTGAATACACGTAACACCTTACCTAAATTTTCCAAAAATAAGAAAAGAAAAAACAAATTACTACTCCATAATTTATAAAATTATTTATTGACTTCATTTTAACATTTACACAGGATGGGATGGTTTTTTTTGAGTGAGAAGACTGTTGAATTATAAGAGCTTAAGTTTTGATTTCCAGACATTCTAAACATTGAGAGTTTGTGGCTATGTGGTGTGTTATGATAATGGTGACTAATCGTACGGGTCGGGTACTAACATTCAGAATCAGTTCTTGCTAACTACATCTTGTGTCCACCATTAATAGACACACTAATCGTATAAAAAAAACTCTTCATTATAATTGCCCAAAATTATAGTAGTACTACATAACTGCATAATAAAACATCTATTTACAAGGCTGTTAGAACTTGAACTACAACAGAGTAAGCTTTCCAAGGTGAGATATAAGCTTTCCAAGCATGAAAATTTTCGGAAATACAAGTCTCCTTCAGATACCCACATTCAAAATCCAACTTAAAACGAGAATTTAGTCCCTCAAGCTCAACAGGGTGTATGCAGCATAAAGGTCCCTGTAAATTGTAATTAACAAAAGTGGTATTTTAGGAAGAGAAATTCTCAAGTTGCACTTTTTAAGACTGTTGAAGAAAAGCATGTATAGACGATTATCCTATCTCAAAAACATTGAAACTTACATAGAATACTGGATGGCATCGACAGCAGTAGCTGAAGGTAAGAACTCACCCACTGCTACCTCTTTGTTCTCATTCTTCTTGCCTGTAATACTCGTTAAGGAATAACAAAAACAATTTTACTAGGAATCCGTGCACGCAGAATATAACTACTGAAATGGATACAATCCTCAAAGAAACGTTTGATTTCTGTTAGACGATATGGTGGTAATTGGCTGATGTCAGTCAAGTGACGATACTCTGGATCATCATCACACACTGCAATGACCTTCTCATCTTTCTCCCCCTATATTGGCAAACATAAAATTAAAAATACATCAATCAGAATTTGAAAGTCGATCAACGCCCTTTTTAAGGGGAAACAATATTACAGCTTAAGAAATACTAAGTCAGTGCAATGCAGTACTTGATCAATCAAAGGCATCAAGCCAATGGCCCGGGCTCGAACAAAACAACCAGGAACAACAGGTTCCTGCAAAAGATGTATATTTCAGTGGAATTCATGAAGAAAACAGCTATACATAAACAAATGACGACTACAAACAATGCATTTACATTTCCCATGTTGAATGTTGTAATGTCAAACAATTTTAATTCATTGGAAACATTTAGATAGTTTTCTAACCTGCATAATAACAAGAACGTTCATTGGATCATTATCTTCTCGTAGGGTTCGAGGAATGAATCCATAATTGTGAGGGTAGACCATAGATGAAGACAATATACGATCAACCTGAAAATCAATCGAAGAGGTTCATGTAAGATTTTTCCTGTGCATAGTTTCATGCGTGGAGATTCAAGACTGTATTAATTTACCATACCTTCATCAGACCAGTTTTCTTGTCGAATTCATATTTCAATTTACTTCCTTTAGGTATTTCAATTACCTGAAATAATATGCGAGACAATGTCAACGCTAAGCAGACATTAGTTTACTCAAACGCATGTAAAACATACCATACTAGTCACCACCAAGAAATAACGAAAAATAGAAAGAATTGACAAAGATGTGTGAGGATGTTTGCCCGAGTGTCATCGCTGTGTCTCCATTGTTCAATTTCAGTTTCTAGATATTTAGCTTATATAGTCTATTTTTAAATTGTCATTACAAGAAGTATGAGGATAAACATACAACATTAATAATTTGGGGGGCTCCGGGTCCTGCAAAGAAGAAGGGTGAGACATTAAGCACAATCATCACAGGAATCAAAAAATTTTATTTTAATAAAAGTTCAAACTTTAGATCTAAGAAATTACCGATATCAAGGTCATGCCAAGGATGAGAACCAACTGATCTCCTTGAAAGAGATGAGGCGATTCTCTTATTTAAGATATGTGCACGCTTGTGAGGTGATGGTTGATCTTCATTCTTATCGCTCATCCTAGAAATAAATATAAGACAGGTAATCAGGTAAATAAGAGGAATTAATCCTAACAGTCAAAGTTCCCTGCTTCAATTTCTATAAATGATTCGACCATGAGGTGAAATAATGGAACTCTATGCTGAAATTCATAGCAAATGAGAAACTTATACTCCTATCATAGGAAAAAAACATTCCGATCAAACACATACACACAAGAGTTTATTCACCTTTGTAGTTATATGTTTTAACTCAGTTTGAACATTTTAGAATATTCTTCAGCACATGACCATATTTTTGTCAACACTTTCGTATTAGGATTGTTGGTCTTTATGTAGGTTGAGCATATAGCATTTGGCGCTTCATATTAGCAATGTTTGCATACATCACCTGAGTATGCTTAGTACTTTTGAGGTTCTCTTACATTGTCTTATTCTGATCCCCCGGACAGGTCTTCAGCGTCTCATTGTCCCTCTTTAGAGAATTAATTTTCGTCTCAATTGAAGAGTTTTGCAATATGCTAGGACTACCTAAAACCTGATTACCAAAAGCAGAATTTGGCATCTCACTTTCCATCTTTACGGAATTTGTTTCCATCGTAACGTGATTCACACGGTTTTCATGACCAGCGAAACAATTCTCTTTCATTTCATCCTTGGGCAGGGGAACACTGTTACTACAAGACACTGAAGGCACAAATTTGGATGGGGCCCACTTTATACCATCTGAAGAAGGCAGCTGATCTTGGTTCAGATGAGCCCCAACATCTGAAGGTTCACAATCGCTGGGTGTCTCGAATAGAGCTTTACCGGGGGTATTAAGGTCTAAAGACCCTTGATTTTGAACATGACTCGTGCTACGGAAGTTTGATGGTTGACTATGGTCGTCTGTCTCAAATAAATCTTGTTTGCTGTCATTTTGGTAGGAAGACAGTGGATTTAGTAAACCATTATCTGTAACCCCATAGACAAGGTCATAGCCATGACCGAACTTAGAATCTAATTCATCCAGCCTTTGTAACACATCTTCTAATGATAAAACTTCTGGAGACTGCTCTCCTATTCAAATAAAATCCGATAAATTAACTTGGAAATTGAATTCTAGCTATTATGAATCATACCGTTACTTGTGATATATTTACATATACCATATTCAGAAGAAGAAAAAAAAGGTAACAAAATAATAGCTGGAGAAAAAAAGTGCAATATACAAACTGTTTGCCAACCTTCTACAGCGTCGATACAAGGTTCGCCTTCCCACCTACAATCCTGAAAAGTGACAATAAATAAAAAACTCTATTTCAACATGAAGCAATTTTCCAGCATTTGAGTTTAATCTAGATATGCATAACTGACATATAACCAACCATATAATGAATGCAGTGAAGATAAATATGCTTCTAGAATGTAAGAAATCAGTAGAGTTCAGATCGAAACATAGTAAAAGTATGAATCTCAAAAACCCTAGTAACCTAATTATGAATAGCCCATTTACTGATTAACCCCAAATTCTTCAATTTTAACTACATACTCTAGATTTCACAAATGAATACACACATATAATTCTATAAGATGAAAATTAACCTGTAGGGAATCAGGGGGGCCAATGACTTTCCAGATTTCGTCCAAATCGATGAGGGTGTCTTTGCAGTCATAATCCGCAACGTATAACTTATCGGTTGCCACCGGTGATCCGTCATTCGCCTCCACCGTCTTCATTTCAAATCCCGAATATGCAGCCAGAAAGAATTATAACGCCTTAATTAGGGTTTATTACACTTTGCAACCCCCACGTATAGGGCTTTTTACACTTTGCAACCTAATCGGAATTTCGTTACACTTTGCAACTTCATGTACACGGGTTTTACACTTTGCAACCTGTCGGAGATCGAAACTGAATATTCTAAAGTATATTCTGTTTTTAAGGTTATTTTAGTAAATACACACAGAAATATATGATTAATTACAAATTCACCCTCACTCTTCATTTATTGAAAAAAAGATTAAAAAAAATAAAGAACAAAACAGCCTTTTTCAGATTGATAATTGGACCCTTGATTTTTTAATCCCAGATTCAGAAAAAAAAAAAATAACATGACGAAATAATTGAACCGTAGATTAGGAGAATCATAAAGGTGTTCTTCCCCAATTCTAACAGTGTTCTTCCCCAATTTTTTCAAATTTTACAGTATAACAAATCTTAACACAATCATTGAATAAATCAAACCAACACACGACAATTGAATACTTCTTCCATCGTCGTCGAGGCCTCCGCCTCCACCTGGTTTCCATTGCGTCACCACAACCACAGGTACATCGACCCTCGCCAAGGACTGCACGTCACCGTCGTCTCGCGTCTCCACAATACGACTGTCGTCACCTTCAACCTTCACACTTTGCTCGACGTCGCTGCTATTTAACCAACACACGCTTTTCGTGAAATGTACTCTCTCGGAATATTCTATAGAATATTCCATTTCGATCTCCGGCAGGTTGCAAAGTGTAAAACCCGCGTACATGAGGTTGCAAAGTGTAACGAAATTTCGATTAAGTTGCAAAGTGTAAAAAACCCTATACGTTGGGTTGCAAATTGTAATAAACCCCCTTAATTATTACCCCAACCAAACCAAAAAAAGAACAAAAAAACCAAGTGATATATTGTGTAAGCAAACTCACACACACAGAATATGAAACATAAGCTCAGTTTTACTGAGATTTAAATTGAAAATAGAGATTAAATCACAAATGGTCCTGTAAATATTGTCAATCCTACATTCAGTCTTTTATTTTTTAATTTCATCAAATCCAGTCCTTCCCGGTCATTTTCCACCGGGAAGCTCACGTGTTGGTCACGTGAGTGCAGACATTGCGGTCATCGGGTAGGGCTTGCTGACGTGGCTTGACGTGGCTTGAGATTAAATCACATTTGGTCATGCAACTTAGGCTGATCCCACATTTGGTCCTTTTTTTTGTTCAAAAAATCAAATTTCATCCTTTCCGGTCGATTTCCACCGAAAATTGCACGTGTGGCTAGTGATGTCAATCGGGTCAGCCCACTCGGGCTATCGAGTTACTTCGGTTCGGACTGAAATTTTTTCGGGCTGTAAATTTGTAGACCTAACTTTAAAATCTTCGGTCTCGAGCTAGCCCGTCGGGTTGAAAAAAATAATATTATATAATAAAAAAATAATTTTTAACATCAAATTAAATTTAATATTCATAAAATATTAATATTTAATAATTATTATTATAATTCTAATATTTAAATTGCCCAAATTATAAAATGTTTATTCAATAATAAAGGTGGCGGTCTCGGGCCCCTTCGGTTCAGACTAATTTAGTTTTGATTTTTTCGGGTCGAAAATATTCGGTCTCAACCCTACATTTTTTCGGGCGGGCTTCGGGATAGCCCACCGGTCGACTCCGACGACTTGCTGATGTGGAGAGTAAATACGGTCCCACAGCCTGCCACCTTAGCAACCCGCCGGAGTCGACCGCCACCTGTACTGTTGAGTTGTGTCCTTCAAATCCTACGTATGCAATCGATTAAATCAGATGGTCATCTTTGGATTTTAATTGATATATTGATAATGTTATTTTTGGCTTAGAGCAATATTATATTGATGATCACGTTCATAGTGTTCTTCGTCTCAAGAACACGTTCGGCAATTTTCAGCATTCGATTTCCGGTTCGTGTGCAACACGTAGAGACCGGACCATTTGTGCGGTACACATCCGGGAAGACAAGAGGCTTTTCAAGGTGATTTCTTCAGGGTTCGTTGCAAGAAGATCAGATCTTCATCAGCGAACAGCCATCGACATCAACGAGACACGCTTCACCGAATGTAAGTGTCCTCGTATCTCTATGTATATATATATATATATATATATATATTGGATGTATATATATATATATGTGTGTGTCTATACATATAAACATGTGTCTAGATCTTGTATGTTCGTTTTTACTCATTTTACACGCTTCTGCACACACGAACGAGGTAATCGAGCGATTGGATCGGCATCGAAAACCTTCATTTACATCACGTGACCCACACGCGCAATTTCTGGTGAAAATCAACCGAAAAGGATGAGATCTGATTTTTTGAACAAAAAAAGGACCAAATGTGGGATCAGCCTAAGTTGCATGACCAAATGTGATTTAATCTCAAACCACGTCAGCAAGCCTTACCCGATGACCGCCATGTGTGCACTCACGTGACCAACGCGTGAGCTTCCCGGTGGAAAATGACCGAGAATGACTGTATTTGATGAAATTAAAAAATAAAGAATTGAATGTGGGATTGACAATATTTACAGGACCATTTGTGATTTAATCTTTTGAAAATATATACAAACTTTTAACTTTTTTATATCTAATCTTTTTAGTACTATTAAAGCAACTTACTTTAGAGTTTAGACACACTTTTGAAAAAAATAGTTGTAATTTATTATTACAATTTATAATACAGTACGTACAATTTTATTTTTATTTTATTTATTTCATTTTTTTTATTTTACCTACAACTATATGAATTTACTTTTTAATTCAAAAATATATTTTTAATTCATTATTTTTTGTCATTTTTTTTAATTTAGATTCTTCAAAAAGTATAAAATAAATATTTCGGGTTCGGGTTGGCCCAATCAAAATAATTCTTGCACATCTTTGGTAAGAACCGTCGGATGGGCTCGGGAATCCGAAAGAATCACGCACCTGCACAAATTCGTCTCACAGTAAAATAAACAAATTTACAGAGGCGGTAAAAAAATAAAACTAATCGAAGTTAAAATTTCGTCGGAGGGCTTGAAGACACTGAGCGGGTGGAGATACTGATTTCACATTTTTGCCACTGTAATTCGCACACAAGCTATGGTAATCGTTTCTCTCTCAGACGCACTCTGTTTCGCTATCTCAAAAATTGAGTTTTTTTAGGAGAAATTAAATTCACATTTTCGGAATATATGTTTGTTCATGTTCGTGCTTCAAATTTATCGCATTCGTTCATTCGATCACTGTTTCTATCCATTCGAGTGTAAATTAATTCACGGATTCTTGACTAATTTTACGAGCTTATCCGATTAATCATCGTATTTTGATGTTCATCTTTATGGAAATTGTAAAGAAACCTTTTTTTTGTTCATCTTTATGACAATATATTCGCATTTCATTTTTGCTCGATTTGATGAATGTGTAGGAATTGAATTGGTGATAACTTCATGTGATTGTATTCTGATTTCGACAGGCCACAGCGAAGAAAGTTATAACTAGGGTAGATTGGGAGAAGAAGCTCAATGCCGTTAAAGTTAGAAAGGAGGATATGAATAAATTGGTTATGAATTTTCTGGTTACAGAGGGTTATGTTGAGGCTGCCGAGAAATTCCGAGCCGAATCTGGCACGGAGCGTATCCCGCTTGAATCTTTCTTTGACCCGTTTCGTTTTACTGTCCTTTTGCAATATGTGTGTTTAGCTTTGATTAAGCCCGTGTTTGATTTCCTTATTAGAACATAGCAGATATAGATCTTGGGACTATCACTGATCGTATGGCAGTTAAGAAGGCAGTACAGAGTGGTAACGTTGAGGAGGCCATCGAAAAAGTCAACGATTTGAACCCAGAGGTAGGATCTTTTATTGCTTTTGCCTAGTAGTTTCCTAAGGACGAATGTGATAATAACTCCATCTGTCTCATGGTTATAGAGTTACAACATACAAATCCAACAGAAATATGATTTTAGCTCAGTTAATTTAATGTAGAAGATTGATGATTGTGATTTGTGATCATAGTGCGACATGAATAAAATTTAAGTTGGTGTTGTACCACTTCTATTGCATGCATGATCTCCCACACGCATACACACATAGGCTAGTGTTTTGTTTTTGCTCGTTTTCTGCACTTATAAGCAATTCTAATTCGTTCGCTTACCGTATCACAATTTTGGTGGTCATAAGATAACATTACCGTTTTGAATGCAGATTCTGGACACAAATCCTCAACTCTATTTCCATCTCCAACAGCAGCGGTTGATAGAACTCATCCGAAATGGGAAAGTCGAAGAGGCTCTGGAGTTTGCTCAAGAAGAACTCGCCCCGAGAGGAGAGGAAAACGTACGTATTGAAGATTAATATAATTCTCAATGCACATGTCTGATGTAGCTAATTTATTCAACTGCGCATTTGCATATACTCTGTTATATCAGTCACACGCATTCGATGGTTTTTTACTTTGTATATCGCAGCAAGCTTTTCTAGAAGAGCTGGAAAGGACAGTTGCCTTGCTTGCTTTTGAAGATGGGAGCAATAGCCCAGTTGGTGAGCTGCTTGATATATCCCAGCGCCTTAAAACGGCTAGTGAGATCAATGCGGCCATCCTTACCAGCCAAAGCCATGAAAAAGGTTAGTTGTAAAATCATGTGAAATTGTCATATTAATTTGATTAGTAAGCAGTATATATAATATTCTAATAGATGCTGACCCGAAGCAATTGCAATATTGTTGTAAAGAGACTTGTGTCATCTATTGCATTATCTCATCGCAACTTACTCTTACGATAAGCTTCTTGTTATTGTGAGGTTATCTTATGGCTCACATATCACTTCTTCTAAAACCCCTATTTATTTGATTATTTGTCTTGAATGATGTTACGTTTTAAACCAATTGATGTGCAAAATATTTGTTCATATTGCCACAACATAAATTGCTCTATTTATCGTGATGTTTGAACAGACCCAAAGCTTCCAAGCTTGTTGAAAATGCTGATTTGGGTGCAAAACCAGCTCGACGAGAAAGCTGCATATCCTCGAATAAGCGATTTATCTACCGCGGCCCTTGAAGATCCTGCTGTTTGAAAGGTCAGATCCTGCAATTTATATATATAGTTTGGGTATTTAATTTGTGTATCTAAAAGCTCTGGATCAGTAGATTGAAGAAACTTTTTGGCATATTCCCAAGTCTGAAATAAATAGAAAATGTTTTACTTTCTTAATGTTCGCCCGTCTTGATTTGTTGTTCGAGTTCGTCTCGATAAATAAATAAACAAGCATGTCGAGATCTCTGATCAACAATGCTGATCAGACAATACAAATTTAATACAGGAAGAAGCTTGAAATACAATAACTCTTGAGTTTTGGCTGATTAAAATATAACAGAACTTCGATGTTCCTGTAAATTAACAGCTCGATCAGCTCACGAGCTTACTCGACTGAACTCGAATCGAGCCTTGACCTCAGAAGTTCGAGCCAAGCGCAACGTAAACCCAAACAGCCCTTTCTTGGCAATCATATGCAGTCGCTTGCCGATCAAAGTTGGAACCATCGTCAAAATTCAAGGAATAGGTGTAGGGATCATACCGGAATGTATTCACATTCTGTCTGCTGCTTCCATGTTTCACAGCCAGCTTCTTCACTTGAACTCTTACTTTCCAGCACAAGCTTCTGCACTTTTTCTTGCACACCCACCCCAAACCCTCAAGCAGCCCCATCACCAAAAAATTGGCTTTGAAAAAATATATAGAAAATTTGAATTAGAAGTGTCACACCAATATCAAAGGTGTGTATAAATAGTTGTAGGATGCTTAAGAATCCTAAAATGATAATTTAATCATTACATTTACACACCACAAACAAAATTCTAAAGGTCCATAGTTTCATCCATCTTCATGATACATCAAAATCAAGAAACCTTTTCTATGTTAAATCTATCTGTCAGCAGTAAAGGTTTGATACACAGAGGTCTTGAAAAAAATAAATTTGTTTGCATGTGTATAACAATTTATTAGGCCTTATTCTCATGCATGCATCTTTCTCACTTCACAATCTCTACTGTACTTTTACTACACTTTTTGTCCAATTTAAGAACATCACATTCAGTAAATATATTAATATTCCAAAAATAATAAGGATAATGGTTTATTTAAACTCACTACTAACATATTCAAAATTTTCATGTACTTTCAATCCAACTTTGTAATTATTGATTTCCTTATATATAGATTATACTCCAGTTTGCAATAATTTAAGAATATACTACCTCAATCACAAATAAACAAGTTCACTTACTTCAAAAAAATATAAAGAAGAAGTAAATATTTCATTGGAATTGAAAGAATGAAGTATGATTTTCTTAGATATCAATGAAATGTTCCCACGTTCCTCGCACATCTTGCTCATGTGACTTGTCCTCCCTAGCGCAATATCATCAACGACCACCAGACGGTCAACTCCTACCGCCGTGCAATATAATTAATTATTATAATAATTTTTTAATTAATTAATTAATAATTATTTAAAAAAATGTGAAATTTGTGATGAATGATGATTCGGCAAAAAAAGAATACAAATAGGTACTCTAGTATTTAATAAAATATATTTCACGGGTATTTCGTCGAGGGTTGTTAGCTCAGTTGGTTGAGCACTTGAATTGGGGATTTGAGGTCCTTAGTTCGAATCCCAAGACACTGCAATTGACATAGACAAAAAAAAAAAAAAAAAAAAACACTAAGAGCCCGTTTGGGTATGTCTTATAAGTTGTTTTAAGAGCTGATAAGCTGTTACGTCTTATTTATAAGCTGTTACGTACCCTAGTCTTATCCGACCCGGACCCGATCAAATCAGCAGCGCCCGGCCCGTGTCTGATTCGACCCGGAGTTATGATCCTGCCGTTGTGTAATTCTCCTCCTCCGGTAGTAGAACTGGTTTTTGTTTCGCTGAGGACTTCCTTTATAACGTCTTCTTGCGGGCTCGTCGGTGATTTATTTAATTGATCTTAATTAGTGCTTCTGAAGACATATGATGATGTGGGTGTAATTCTCCGACGACGCAGCACTCTCTCATTTAAAAAAAAATAAAAATAAAATGACCGGTAACCCATTCGGTTTCGGTTCTTGATTCAACTCATTCTTATTCGCGGTTCAATTGAAAAATTGCATGCTCATATTGTATTCAAAGATAAATCCATTGACCAGTCAGTCTAGCTAACAGTACACTTGATAAGAAAAACTAGCTAGCTAGCAAGATAAACCTGAATATATAATAATTAATCGAAGTTATTGGATGGGAGATCAACCCAATAGCTCGTCGACGAGTTGAGATCAATATTCTCGAGATCGGAGAAAGGCAACAATGTAGTTGTACTCCTGTCATCCAAATCATAGACGTGGAGGAGGTGTATGCTTCTCTTCTTTTCTCATCTCTACACAGACTGAACTATTGCTGCTGTTAGTTCAACACAAACCAATTAAACCATGTCGTGTGATCATGATGATCATAAACAAGCTAACTTACGTATACAATAAATTAAGTACCAAACTCTCGCTCTTTCTTCCAATTCCAGCAATCAAGCGTATTTGCAAACCTGAAAAATCAATACCAACAATTAAAAAAAAAAAGGATCACGATGTATCGACCTAGCTAGTTATTTCAAAAGCCCTAATTAGACCGGTGTCCTTTTCAAAACCATAACTTGAATTAAAACAATTACTTACGGTAGATTCTTACGGGTGAGGGCACTACTCGCTGATGTAGCCAATCAACCAAATTTAACTCCAGAAAAAAACTTAGACCAAATTGCCCTTATAGTTTTTTTACTAAAATAATATAAATAATGTACTTTTTTAATTCACCGGTTCATTTTATTCAATTTCAACATTTAAATTTAATTTCAACGGTTAGATTTATTTAACTTAACAATCACGTATTTAATGTATGTTTTTTCTTTTTATAAATTTTGTGAATTTATTTTTACAAAAATAAAAATAAAAATCTTGGCGCTTTTATGTTTTTTTTTAAGATTTGCCAAATATGTTTTTAGAAATAGAAGAAAAAATCTTTGCGCATAGATTTGTAAATTATTTTTAAAATAAGAATAAAAATCTTTCAATTATTTTTATACAAATAAGAAGAAAAATATTTCGAATTATTTATTTAGAAATAAGAATCTTTGCGAATTATTGTTTTAGAAATAAGAAGAAAAAATCTCAATTAGAAATAAGAATCTTTGCGAATTATTGTTTTAGAAATAAGAAGAAAAAATCTCTGAGATTTGTGAATTATTTTTATAGAAATAAGAATAAAATTTGTTGTGCTTGTATGTTTTTTTGCATATTTGCCCATTATTTTTTACAGAGATAACAAGAAAAATATTGCGAATTATTTTTTTAGAAATAAAAAAAATCAAATATTGCCAATTATTTTTTAAGAAATAATAAAACAATTATTTGTACAGAAATAAAAAGAAAAATATTGCGATTTAACGAATTATTTTTTTAGAAATAAAAAGAAAAAATCAAATATTGCGAATTATTTTTTAGAAATAAGAAAAAGAAGAAAAATTATTGCGTTTTTTTGAAATAATTATTATTTGTATTTTTCAAAGCTGCAATTTTACAAATTAATGAAAATTAAAAAAAAAATAAACAAATATTTTATTTGAAAAAAATCAAGAGGTCTTCAAAAATAAAAAGTAAAAAATAATAAGTGTATTATTTAATTCAATAAATGATTTAAATAAATATAAATTAATTTTTTATTTTAAATAATTTAATTTGTTATAATTATATAATAAATTTTAAATTAAACAAAACCTATTATAACAAGTTGTCCATTTTTTTTAATTAAGTCATATTTAATTTGGGTAAAAATTTTATGCAATTAGTTGCATTATATTAAATCTATGCGTCAATTTTTTATTTGTTAATGACAATATGTAAGGTACCTATGAAATGGATAAATGTAACCTTCTCTGCAATGAATATTATCAAAACGGACTTGCGCAATAAAATGGGAGATGACTTTATTACCAATTGTTTGGTTTGTTATATCGAGAAAGACATTTTCAAAAGTATTATAATGAAGTTATTATCCAACATTTTTAGAATATGAGGACTCTAAGATTGAACTTGCCTCATATACATTCATAAATAATTAATACACCTTTACATCCATAAATAATATAATAACAAAATTATTGTATACTTTTGTAGCAATGAACTCTATTATAGTAAAAAAAACATTTTTTGTAAAAGAAAACATTTTTTTTCATCTTTGTACTTTCTCTAGCTCGCCACTTAGTACAAAGATGACTGTAATAAAAGAACATTTTTTGTTAATGGAATACTATGAAACAACAACAGACGACTACGCTAAAATATAAAGATGAATCCAATAATCTTCAAATCTGTATAATGCAATTTTTTTAGAAAAACAAAAATTCGTAGAAATACCACAAATACTGTAGCTCGGTGTTAGAGTAATATATTTGATTCAGCTAGCTAGATAAACCTGAAAAATCAAGGATATTGCGTGGGAGATCGACCCAAAAGCTTGTCGAAAATTTGGTATTAAGATCGAAAACGGAGCGAGGCAACAATGTGGTTGTACTCCTATCACCCAAATCATAGACATGCATAGCCATGCGTCTGCTATCTATGTAGTATATAGAATTGGGCTTGATCGCTATTCCAAACGATTCCGAATATGAACAACAAAATCCATTACCGTAATAACCGATAAAAACAGTTGTACCATCCAAGTCCTCAAGCTCTTCGCACACCGTCCTATTGATCACATCCGCGCGAAAAACCCTAAAACGCACGCCGCTCTGTTGATAAACGCTTGATAACATTTTAGTAACCAACAAGAGCTCGTTCCCACACGGCGACTCGATCAAGTAATTCTCTTCACATGTGACCCAGCTTTGTAAATACGGTTCAGGAACCGCCAAATGATCATGGCCGTTGATCATAAGTAATGGTCTCGTCTCGAGACATTCCCCAACCACATGAATAGTCACAAATTCACGAGGAAAATCGAGTCCACGGTCGGTGATCCCGTAAATCATCCCTTTGAAAGAGGCCATAGCGATTATAGAATAGCCCAATTCTTCTTCGCTATTTACCTGAAAAACCGAACCATCGCGAATCGTGCAGACGGTTAGAGTCGAGCAGTTAAGTTGTTCGAACACGATGAAACAATTATCTTGTTCGGTTGGGGGATTGGACAAGACGCAATTGGAGTAGAGATATGGGTCCCCCAAATTCGGGAGATCGATGATTTCCATGGTTGCTGGATTCCAGAGACAACAACCACCTAATTCCAAATCACCTTCTGAAAAATCGAGCAAGACCAACCATCCGTAGGCCGAGCAGAGGACGGACTTTTTGGTCAATACGGGAAGACGTGTGATTTGGCATCGATTATCTAAGAGGTTGTAAAACGATTGTTTTTCTAAGTCGTCGTGAATCGTCAAGAGCAGAGGAGGTAGACCAACATGCTTCTCTTCTTTTCTCACCACGTCATCTACATCTACACTGTTGCTGCTGTTAGTTCAACACAAACCAATTAATCAAACGACGATCTCATGATCATAATTAAACAAGTTACATATACAATAAATAAAGTAACAAACTCACTCTTTCTCCCCACATAAACTGAACATCCAATTCCAGCAATCAATCATATTTGAAAACCTGAAAATCAGCAACCAACAATTATATATATATATAAAAAAAAAGATAACGACGATATGTATTAGTATATATAACTAATAAGACCGGGTGTCCTTTTGAAGCGCTTTTCCTATTCTATAAATACATCTAACTACTTTAAATAATACAAAAAACAATTACAGTATGTTTTTTTCTAATATATACTGTACATGTTTTTTTAAATATAATATTATTTAGTTTTTTTCTAATATACATGTGGATCAACTGTGAATTAGAAATATTAAAAAAAAATTAGTTTAAACTGTTATAAATATTATTATATTATAGTGAATGACTTGTTGGCTAAGTCAGAAACGTGTGGTGAGATATAAAAGCGAGATTAGTTGTTCAAGAGTTTTTCGCAGAAACTCGATGTTAATCAAATATTTTTGAAAGATGACATTAAGTTCCGCTACTTAATATTTATGGCAGCAACAATGATAAATATATGCATCAAATGTATGATTTGACCATGTAGAAGTTATTAGAAAGATACATATATGAAAATCCTAGATGGATTTTAAAATTCCTGATATGAAAGGAAATGAAAATCAGAATATGTACAATATCATATTACTATGTCATTATGGACACAAATGATATTGAAGACAAGGTCCCGAAGACCAGTGATTTTGGTCCCGAAGACCAGTGAATCAGTGATTGCACTCTTTTTCCCTCTACTAAGTTTTTCCCACGAGGTTTTTTTAGTTAAAGGTTTTTAACGAGACAATCAACACAATATAAATGTGAATGTCATGTACTCTTTTCCTCGAGTATTTTTTCCTACAAGGTTTTATAACGAGGTTTTTAACGAGGCATGTACATGACTCGATAATAATTAATGAGAACATAAGAATGTTCCATATGAGTTTGTTTTCGAGATAAACTGAGATATTGAACCTGAAGTTCAAAAGTAATATATAATCTTCTAGATGATTGTGAATTGAAGTTCACATTATTCATTTAATTTGTTAAGGATTGTATATTCGACATTAGACGCATCTAATATACTCCTGAAGAGTTACCGGCCGGTTATAGCAATTGCGAATGCTCTAGTCAATAGATGTCTGGTAAAGGCATGTCCCAGAAGGACGAAAAATATACAATGGTACAAATGAATGTGAAACTCGACAATTCGAAGGTTGTGTCATGAAGACAAAAATGTATATTTGAATAACTAAGTTTTTCCTATATGGTTTTATTAGTTACAGGTTTTAATGAGACTGATTGATCACAAAGTCAAAGATCTTCGGTGATTACAATCAGGGGGAGCAGGCTGTACTCTTTTTCCTTCGCTCAGGTTTTGTCCCACTGGGTTTTCTTGACAAGGTTTTAACGAGACAGCAATCCTGTAAATTGTCATTCAAGGGGGAGTGTTATGAATATTAATATATTATAGTGAATGACTTGTTGGCTAAGTCAGAAACCCTAGATTGTATCCTATATAAAGGGGTCTCCCCATATGAATGAATACAACAATTCACAACAATTCTATTCTTCTCTTATATCGTCTCTATTTCTAATCTATTGTTCTCTCTCAATTCTTTTGAGTTTATAACACGTTATCAGCACGAAAGCTCAACCGCGTACTTCATCGAAGTTCTACTCATCCAAGATCTGAACTCAAAGGCAATAATTTATATTTATATTTATATTCATTAATAATTGTAAATATATCTACTTCTCCTCCCTTCTCCTTAAATTCATATGTTCTCGAAGAACATTATAATCTGATATTCCTGAAGTAATATCATATGTTCCCGAATAACATTATAATCTGATATTCCTGAAGTGATATCCTATATTCCCGAAGAACATTATAATCTGATATTCTGAAGTAATATCAAATTAATTATCCCTAGTAAATCGATTAAATTTTTAATGTTCATGAAGAACATTATGTTATGATATTCCTGAAAAAATATCAAATTTAAAAAAAAAAAATTAAATGTTCATGATGAACATCGTGATATGATATTCCTGAAGAAATATCAATATCAAATTGATTATGAGTATATACTAATAATCTCGAATAATATCTTTAAAAATTGACCGTGAAAAATCCAGTAGCTTTGTGAAAAGATTTAAAAGAAAGATACGATCACCCGAAGTTGGTCGTACTACCATCCAATAGCTTTGTGGAAAGATTTAAAAGAAATATACGATCACCCGAAGTTGATCGTACTACCAAGATTGACTCCACATTGGATTACGAGATTTTAATTAATATGGTGAGACATACAATAAAGCTATCATGAAAAACATTATAATTTGATAATCCTGAAGCAATATCAAATCAATTATTCTTAATTATCAATTAAATTGAATGTTCCTGAAGAACATATACTCTGGTTTAAAGATTATATTGATCGTTCTGGAAGAACATCATGATTTGATATTATTCGATAAATATCAAATTAAATTGCTCCCGTAGTAGCAATAAGTTTTAAATGTTTCCGAAGAACATTATGATATGATATTAATGAATAAAAATTAAATTTTAAATGTTTTTGAAGAAAATAGGATATTCCCGCAGAAATATCAAATCAAATTGCTTGTAGCAATTAAATTTTAAATATTTTAAATTGATATTTATAAGAAATAATACAAAATATTTTTGGAAAATATTTTTATTGATTGCTCCCGAAGAAGTAAAGATTTTTTAATAAAGTTACATCTCATGATACTCATAGTGAAACGCCAAATTTGAATGTTCTCGTTATATGAACTATCCCTGAAGGATATCTTTGGAAAATTGAGAACAAATGTATCTTATTATTTGAGTACTTGTGGAATATCGAAAAAGTCGATTCCAATTCTGAGAAAATTATATATTGAGATTTATTTTGATCCCCGAAGGATCATTGATAAAGATATTGTATCCCCGAAGGATCATTATACTGTTATGCGAATGACATATTAAGAGTGGACTCTAGAAGAGTTTTACTAATTATCCACACGAGTACTACAAATGTACTTAAAATGAAAATGATGCATATCATGATTATTAATAAGTGCGTGGAAATTGTTATTTCCCATCTGCGAATTAATATGCAACTTATATTCATATCACCACTAAAGTGTATTTTTATGAACGGGCAAAATATCTCGAGCCCACGATCCATAAGATCACGATCCGGAAGATCGATTTATAACAATTACAATGGTTTGCATATTTAAGGAAAATCATTTCCCGGCATTAGGGGGAGATAAGAATATAAAAGATATAAATGCCGAGAAATTTTATGGAATGAAAACGATCTTTAATTCTAGATCCACGTACGAATCAATTGAACCCGAAGTTCATGAAAATAAGTGACTTGCAATATTCAGCAAGTAATCTGCCAAATTCATTTACAAATTAATGAAGGTGTGACAAAATCACATATGTTTGTGATAAATGAACTATAAGAGTTCAAATACAAAAGAGATCAACTCAAATGTTGATTCTAATATATGTCTGAAGCGTAGTAGATCGATCTCAAGATATAAAATAAATCCGCGGTAATAAAATATAGCCACGCTCAAAATCTCCTGAAGAGAGTTAGATGAAAATCCCATTGAGAAAGCATGTGCACATGATAATAGAAAATCATGGGATTGCGGAACAAACAAATTAAATATTTTGGAAAATGATGAAAGATTTGGTTGATAGAATGAATTGTCATCAAAATGGAAAAAGTCGTCAACGACATATTTGCCTCAAGAGTTGCTCTAGAAAATTTGGATCCAAAACTTAAATCAATAATAGTGTGCCGGCAGCACTCAAAGAAATAAAAATGAGCAATTGAGGCTGAGCATGACTCGCTAAATAAAAGAGATATTTTGACTCTATAATACAAACCTCAAAATATTATCCCAGAAGGATATATGTGGGTGTTCATACGAAAAACGAGCAATGATGTGGTGAGATATAAAAGCGAGATTAGTTGTTCAAGAGTTTTTCGCAGAAACTCGATGTTAATCAAATATTTTTGAAAGATGACATTAAGTTCCGCTACTTAATATTTATGGCAGCAACAATGATAAATATATGCATCAAATGTATGATTTGACCATGTAGAAGTTATTAGAAAGATACATATATGAAAATCCTAGATGGATTTTAAAATTCCTGATATGAAAGGAAATGAAAATCAGAATATGTACAATATCATATTACTATGTCATTATGGACACAAATGATATTGAAGACAAGGTCCCGAAGACCAGTGATTTTGGTCCCGAAGACCAGTGAATCAGTGATTGCACTCTTTTTCCCTCTACTAAGTTTTTCCCACGAGGTTTTCTTAGTTAAAGGTTTTTAACGAGACAATCAACACAATATAAATGTGAATGTCATGTACTCTTTTCCTCGAGTATTTTTTCCTACAAGGTTTTATAACGAGGTTTTTAACGAGGCATGTACATCACTCGATAATAATTAATGAGAACATAAGAATGTTCCATATGAGTTTGTTTTCGAGATAAACTGAGATATTGAACCTGAAGTTCAAAAGTAATATATAATCTTCTAGATGATTGTGAATTGAAGTTCACATTATTCATTTAATTTGTTAAGGATTGTATATTCGACATTAGACGCATCTAATATACTCCTGAAGAGTTACCGGCCGGTTATAGCAATTGCGAATGCTCTAGTCAATAGATGTCTGGTAAAGGCATGTCCCAGAAGGACGAAAAATATACAATGGTACAAATGAATGTGAAACTCGACAATTCGAAGGTTGTGTCATGAAGACAAAAATGTATATTTGAATAATTAAGTTTTTCCTATATGGTTTTATTAGTTACAGGTTTTAATGAGACTGATTGATCACAAAGTCAAAGATCTTCGGTGATTACAATCAGGGGGAGCAGGCTGTACTCTTTTTCCTTCGCTCAGGTTTTGTCCCACTGGATTTTCCTGACAAGGTTTTAACGAGACAGCAATCCTGTAAATAGTCATTCAAGGGGGAGTGTTATGAATATTATTATATTATAGTGAATGACTTGTTGGCTAAGTCAGAAACCCTAGATTGTATCCTATATAAAGGGGTCTCCCCATATGAATGAATACAACAATTCACAACAATTCTATTCTTTTCTTATATCGTCTCTATTTCTAATCTATTGTTCTCTCTCAATTCTTTTGAGTTTATAACATAAACATAATTTTTTAGTTTGAACTTTTTAGTCAATAAAAAATATTTTTTTCAAAAAAAAAAAAAAAAACATATTTTAATAAGAAATGTGACAATTGATTTTAAAGGAATGAAAAAAAAAAACAAAAAAAAACATGACTATTCATGATAAACGCATGAAATATACTACTAGTACAACTTTTGTCTCAAAATTATAATCATACTTCCTTTAAAAATCAAAAATAATTATAATTATGACTCTGAGAAGTACCGACTATTAATTAATTTGAATGGTAGTTAATTTTAGGGGATTAATTTTAGGGGATGAATGTTATGTATTGTTTGAAATTAATTTTATCAACTTAGGTTGTTTGTGAACTAAGCATGTTTATCTCCTGATTACATTAAACTTCATCTTTATGAAGTTATTTAATTTTTATTTTTTTTTCTTTTTATAAAATTCACATTTAATAGAAAAACATCAATTCAAAAACTTCAAAATCAATTAACAATCAACTCCCTAGAAGATATGTAAGATCGGTATAAAAAGAACTGCATAGAGAAATCAAAACAACAATCAAGATTTAACGTTCTTCGATCATCGGAGGGTGATCTACGTACACAACAGATGGTACGATAGTTATGTGATTGTCTGAAGCCCGAAATTAAAACAGTTTAAACAAGCTCGGTCTATGAAGGTATGAGATGCTTAATTAACCACGAACACCCGTGATTATAATTAAGTCAAAGAGAAAATGCACAAACCTAACTCAATATGATCTTATACTGGAACAAACTTATTTTCCAAAAGCTAGCTCGATAAGCCTGAATAATCGAGGATATTGTGTGGGAGATCGACCCAATAAGAAGCATATAGAATTGGGCTTGAGACCGAGTTCGCGGTTCGAGTCGGATTTTCGAGCTCTTTTTAGTCCGATTTTTTAATAAGCAAAATATTTTTTTTAAATAAAAAAATATTTTTTTTAATAAAAAATATTATATTTGAATTAAAAAAATTATAAAATATACAATTTTAAATAGTAGTAATATAAAAGTATAAAATTTATGTTTTACATTAAAATTTATAAATTTAAATACAAAATATCATACTCCCTCTGTCCCATAGCTATAGTCATTTGTGGTCAACGCTGACTTTTTTTTACCGTCCAATACGTATGATAAACGGTACACAAAAATTATGAAAAAATAACTAAAATAAAATTTAATAGTTAAATTTTATTTTAGTTATTTTTTCATAATTTTTTTGTCCCTTTTATCATACGTATTGGATGGTCGAAAAAAGTCAGACCACTTGTGACTATAGCTACAGAGGGAGTATAAGATTATAAGAATATAGTTCTATTTATTAAAATATAAATTAAAAATATAAAAATGATTAAAAAGTAGATCATCTGAGTTTTTGATCCCAAATTTTTTTAGGCTCGAACCGACTTTTAAATTTTCGGTGCAAGCTTTTAACGACCGGATCTCAAATAAAAATTAAGCTCAACCCGTGATGGATTTTTTTGCAGGTTTTCGGGCTGGTTTTTTGGCTCAAACACCCACACGGCCCGGGTCAGGCCCATCGTGTTGCAGGTTGAAAAAACAAACACGGGACCCAGCCCGGCGGCCCGTGAATTGTCCGGGCCGGGCCAGGTGATTTTAATATGAAACAACAACAGGACTAAACTAAAATATAAAAATGCATCTAATAATCTTCATAACAACTAGCTAGCTAGCTAGATAAACCTGAATAGTCGAGGATATTGTGCGGGAGATCGACCCAATAGCTCGTCGACCAGTTGGTATCAAAATCCAAATCGAAAAAAGGCAACAATGTAGTTGTACCCCTATCATCCAAATCATAGACATGAATAGCCATGCCTTTGGCATCTGTGTAGTATATAGAATTGGGCTTGATCGATCTTCCAAAGGATTCGGAGTAGCAACAAAACCCATTACCGTAAAAACCGATAAAAATCATTCGACCATCCAGGTTCTCTAGCTCTAGGCACGCCTTCCTACTAACATCCACCCGAAAAACCCTGAAATGCATGCCACAATCGTGATAATAATAACGAGATAAAGTCAATGTGTTTTTTTGAAACATTTTTAAAACGTTCATCAAATTTTGAAGTCGATCCCAAAGATTTGGATTTAAATTGGGGTTTATTGTCTAAAGGGCCTTTTCTCAAAGGCCCTTGGTTTATGAAGCCTTTGACAAAGTCAAGGTTTCAAAAAAAAGAAAAAAATGATTTTAATACATTTCTATTATTCAAAAAACATAAACTTAATTTAGAAAATGTTTTTTTATTATAAAATATTTTTTTATTATAAATTTTAATGTTATATGTGAAAATACGTAAATGCCCTTTTCATTCTTTCTCATTTCAATCGTTTCTCAACGTTTTTCATCCCCAAATTCTCTCCCCCCACCGCACGTAGAACCCTAATTTTCTGGAAAAACACATTGGATTGAATTCGACGAAATTAGATTCAGAGACGTAGTCGGTGGTACATGTTGCTCAGGCGTGGGAGAAATCAGTGTCCAACGGCGGAATATTTTGATCCAAACGATAGCCATACCCGAGGTAATCTCGAGTCGACTACTGAAATTTGAAATGAATTTGGTTTGATTGTGTAGTAATTCGTCTGTTCATAACATAAATCTCTCGAATTTCTACTTTCCCCCAATTTTTGAAAGAATTATGTTCTAATGCAGAACCCTAATCCCCAAATCAATTTGATCGATTTCTTTTATTTTTGTGAAGCAGCATGAATTATAGAGTGTTTAACTAATATAATTCTTATGGTGCTGAACACTGAAACATAAATTTCTTGAATTACCACTTTTCCCCAATTTTTCAAAGAATTAGGTTCAAATGCAGAACCCTAACCCTAATCCCCAAATCAATTTGATCAGCATGAATTAGAGTGCTTATCAATATAATTCTTATGGTGCAGAACACTAACCCCCAAATCATTTTTCTGTGTTCATCCTCTGAGCTTTAAATATGAACAAATGTGATATTTTATCCATTTAGAAATCAATTTGAAATGTTCTTTTTGCAATGCAGATTATTGATCAGTGTCTGGGCTGGATGAGATGAGAAAAGATGTGGATATGACAATGCCAAAAGAAGGAACCCATGAAGGAGTTTGAAAATTAGATTTTTCTTCATTCCAGTTGTTAAATGTTGCTACATTGAAGTTTTAAAATTGGGTTGTATTGATGTGGGTTTATTTAAATTCTGATTTTCTGGTTTGTATTGAGGTTGCTTCATTGTAGACAATCTGAAAAGTTGTCTTGTATAGATGTTGCTTCTGAAAACAGTTGTAGACAACTTGGGATGCTAATTGTTGTTTTGATATTCAAAACTGCTACATATTGTTCTGTAAACAAATTGTTTGGTTTGATGTAGTATATTTATAGGTTTTGTGGTTTTGTTTGGTTTGATGCAGTATATATGTTAAGGTTTAATTTGGTTTGGTTATAGTGAATCAGTTTTGAGTTTGTACTAGTGTATGTGTATTGTTTGTTTTAAATCATAAATTAGAAAATCATAAATCAAACCACAAAAAAAAACTTAAATACTTAGAAAGGGACTTGCCCTAATTGTACCAAAATTTACATAGATAACTGCCCAAATTGTACAAAAAGAGGACTGTAATATAACACCATAATGTTAAAAGGGAACACTGCCCAAATTTTACAAAAATATACATAGTTATATCACCAAAATGTTTAAAGGGAACACTGCCCAAATTGTACCATAAAACACAAAAGAAATAAACACCATAAGGGGGACACAGCCCACATTGTTCCAAACTTACAAAAGAGGGACACAGCCCAAATTGTTCATTAATTTACCAAACAGAATTAAATACCAACATCCTTTTCAGAGAGGGGGTGCTTGCATGATGTGCAGTGTTGTCGAAGCAGGGTCATAGGTGAAGCGCAAAGTCATTCCTCTATTGAAATTGTTTTTGATGCAGAAGGCTCTCCACTCCTGCTGCAGAAAAACATACTTGCTCTCCTTCCCCTTTCCTGAAAACACCGTGGCCGGCATTTTCTCCCCTCTTTCATTTGCCAGTTTCAACTCAGCCTTGTACTCGATCCCAGTTAGCGCAGCAAAGGCTGTTGGAATCCTCTGCAGTGAAGTTGGAAACAAAATAATTAATGGAAATTGTAGATGACACTAAAAAAAGTAAATGAAAGAGAAAGATATCACTTACCAAGCGATAGTAATGATGCCTTTTCAATTTCAGATGAAAGTTATCACAGACCTCCAGTTCCCGGCGCCTCCGGCCTCCATCCACAACATACTTTATCTCAACCATTTCCCTATCAAAAATAGCTACCTGGAAGATGTGAGATAGGTAGTTCCATTCAAATACCAACAGCTGATGAGTCTGAATTTCATATTTCTCTCTAAATGCAGACCATCCTTTTCCTATAACCATACGACCCAGCTCATCTTCATACAACTCAGCCGACATCATTAGACCAGATGGAGTCTTCAAAAACACTTGCCTTGGGATGTGGTGTGTGCATGCATTGACAAATGCTCTGGGAATAATCTAGCAAACAAAACATACAAAACATACATGTAAGATGTAAATACAGGTAACATACATTATACTACATGTAACATACAAAACATGTACTTACAATGTACTCCACGACTGGGTTAATGATTGTTGTGTGGAATCTGGGGCTGTATGGAGGTCCTTTCTTTTTTCTTCCTGTAGAAGTGGATGCTATAGCATCCACAGTACATGTAAAATAAAATAATAGTAGGGTTTGACATCAGGGTTCAAGCCAAATCAGTGGAGGCGGATTAAAATCAGATTAAATAGACAACATCAACATGCACTTTGCGAAACGAGATTACCTTCACATCTTGTCGGCTCCTCTGTTTTTATAGATGGTTCCCCGAGCCAATGTGAGAAATCGCACGAAGGGCACCTTGCGTAGATTCTGCCTAGGGTTTTCGAAAATCCGGAAACTCCTACATGTGTGTCTTGTCCACATTTGCGACATTTATGGTCAAGACTCGAAGATTCGCCCAAATTCTTCATTATCTGCAAAAAAAGGGTATACCATAAAAAAAATTATTTGTGGTAGTTCATTAATAAACAAACCCCAATTAGTTATTTCATTAAAAATTATGAAATAAAAAAAAAAAAATTACCTCTGGAACGGAGAAGATGAACCTCTGTAACGGAGAAGATGAAAGGGGCGAGGGTGAAGTGAATGAATGATTAGGGTTAAGGAGGTATGGTGGGAGATTAAATTAAAAAAATATATATATATTCAAAATAATTAAATTAAACAGTGCATCATTACACGGGAAGAGGTGTGACCGACGGGGGGAGTTGAACGGTTGAACGTGTGTTACTAGAACTCGGATCAACAAAACTCAGCCGTTGATTACCTTGAATGGATGGTTGAGATGTAAAGTTGACATTGGATTAGATCAACAAACTCAACCGTTGATTACATTTTAACGGATGGCTGTGATTAATTCTTGATTTATTCATTTTTTATTTATTGAAATTAATAGATGGTTGTGATTAAATCTTGTATTATTCAGTTTTGAACGGATGGCTACGATTTAATCTTGAATTCCAGACACACATACCTAAGAATAATGGTAATATACCCAATGCAATTTTAAACCGTTTAGTATGAAGTCTCCGATACGCAATATGCATGGTATATAAGCCAGCTTCTATGAAATTACACATTGTGATAGATAGATTTTCAATACACTTAAGACTAAATCTCATATACCTTCATATTAACTTTATATTATTAATGTTATTTCATGAAATTAACTTTATAATAATAATTAAAATGTTATTTCATGAAATTAACTTTATATTATTAACTTTATATTTGTAATTAAAATGTTATTCAATGAAATTAACTTTATATTATTAACTTTATATTTGTAATTAAAATGTTATTCAATGAAATTAACTTTATATTATTTGTTTTGGAAGACTAGTCTTCTTCATTCTATCTCCAGGCCCCCTCGGTTCCCCGGCTGATTTTTTCCTTTTCAATGATGGCCGTCCACTTTGAGCCTTGACTTTTGGTGGCAAAACATCTGCATTAAGAACTTCATCAGGAAACTCACATTCATCTTCATTAGGCAGAGGTAAGATGAACTCAGAATAGGTGATCTTCCATGTTGCAGCAAGGTAATAATCACTGCACAGGCAGTAGAAATCCATCCCCACATGTTTTGCTGCAGCAACTGCATGAATACAGGGCAGCTTATCCAAATCAAACCTCCTGCATGTGCACGTACGTGCCTCCAAATCAACAAGTCTGCAAGACTGCTCAACAGACACCTGAAACTTATTCGGATTGCAAATCACCCTAACCACAGGGGACACCTCCAACATATGATTATATGTCTTCAATATTTCTTCTTCAATATTTGGAGTGACTTGTGTACCACATAAATGTGATGCATCATGTCTTTCAGCAAACCACCTTTGCATCATGTCTCTTATTTCTGTGAGCAAACCAACAATGGGAAACCTCCTTGCAGATAGGAGAACACTGTTCAGGGCCTCTGCATTATTGGTTGTCATGATATTATATCTTGAGCCATCAAAGTGAGCTCTAGACCAATACCTAAAGGACCCTTCATCCAAATAATCTCTGATTCCTTTGTGCTTCAAACAAAGTGCATTGAATAATTTTCTGAACTCTGGTATAGTGTAAGCCCTTGCTGCTCGATTAAACAGGTCATCAACATCACATCTGGGGAAACGGGCCTTCAAATTTCTTTTCAGATGGTAACTACAGAATCCATGGCATGCATTCTTAAACACCTTCTGGAAACCATGTTTGATACTTTCAGCACGGTCAGAAAGTATGGCAAGATCAGTGGTGTCACCAGTTATTAATTTCAGTTTCTCAAAGAACCAAGTCCAAGAATTATTATTCTCTGAGTCCACCACTGCCCAAGCAAGAGGATATATTTGTCGATTCCCATCCTGGCAAGTTGCAACTAACAAAGTGCCTTTAAATCTACTTTTCAAGAAAGTCCCATCTACAGAAATGACTCGACGAAGGGAAGACTGGAACCCACGAATACTCTGGCCAAGTGCCATAAAACAATATTCAAATACATTATCATCTGATGTTTTAATGAATGTCATTGTCCCAGGATTGGCCAACTTCAACAAGTAAAAGAACTTTGGAAGTTTTCCAAAACTATTTTTAGGATTACCCCGGATCAGTCCAATAGCATACTGCTGAGACATGTATGCTTTTGTATAACTTATCTCATACCCGTATTCTTGGAGAAAGTCATTAATAATATCTCTTGGAGAATGAACACGTTTTGGGTCTTGGAATTTCTCAACAACAAGCCTTCCAATTAACTTATAAGAAGCATTTTTATGGTCAGTGTTACGAATAGTAAGAGAACAAGAATGGGGGAACTTATATTTCACAACTTTGAATAACTTTGATTCTCCCACAGCACATGAACTTAACTGCCACTTGCATTGTTGATCTATGCAACAAACTCTGTATACTGCCTTGTTAGACTTTTTCACCTTGAATTCAAAATGGAATTTCACAGCTAGAGTTTCCAGCTTGTCTTTCAAATGACGCTTACTTTCAAAATAGTCTTTAGCATTGATGTCTTCAACCAAAGGAATTCTCAGAGCAGAAGGTTGCCTATCACATAGAAGGCTACCTGTTGTTTCAGTTTCTGTAAAGGAAATAGAGGCAGCTACTCTTTCAGTTACTGTCAGAGAAATGGGGGCAACTACTCTTTCAACACCAACAATGGTATCAGCATCTCCCTCATTGCAAACTCCTTCATCATCAGCAACAATAGTATCAAAAACTCCATCATCAGCAACTTCCACAGCTTCAACTTCTACCACAGCTTCTACCACAGCTCAAACTTCTACCACAGCCACAGAACTGTGATCCACTCCCTCATTGCAAACTGGCAATCTAACATCCTCATTCTCTAATTGTGACAATCTATTACTTCCAATTTCAGTTAGAACGTGTTCCTTTAACTTCACACTCACACAAAGAGGACTGCAATCACACCTTGTGATCAACCAGTCCACACTATCATCATCAAAAATTTCATACGGTAGATCCTTCGGGGAAATAGGATTAGGGCATCGCAAAACTACTTCATGTAAGTTTGTATCAATTTTCAGTTTCTCTATTAATTTCTCATACAATTCTGCATATGTGATATTCTTTGGAACACGGAATGGAAACGATTTTCCTTCATCTGCACCACATGCATTCTCCCATGACCACAAGCCATCTGTATCTTTTATAAAATCACCCAAATAATTCACTGACAACCAAACCGATTTCATACCTGAAATATGCAGCGGCTGTGGAGATTGAAGCTGACCGGAATCGCGTTCAAACTGGAGAACTTAGATGACGTAGAAGATGCGGGCGGAATATGCGCAGGTGGAGATTGACTTTGGCCGGAATCGCGTCTCCAAGCTGGAGAACACAGTCGATGGAGAAGATGCGGGCGGAAGACGCGCCTGTGGAGATTGAAGCTGACCGGAATCGCGTCCAAGCCGGAATTGAGCCGGAATCGAGCTGGATGCAATTTGGGATTTGGGTTTTGCGGTAGAACCCTAATTTCTGAAATTGGGGATTTTGATTTTAGGTTGAAATGGTGAGATTCGGGTTTGGGTATGAAACGGGTACGAGTTAATGGGTTGGATCTATATTTTAATTATATAAAATAATTTTTGAATTTTCAGAAAATAAGAAATGATTTAATTTGTTTTTGAAATTATATAAAATGAATTAATATTAAAAAGGGCCATTTAGACAACACTGAATCTCGAAAGGACATTTTCACAAAACCCTCTCCCAAAAAGGCCCTTTACCCGACGCTCCCTTTAAATTGTATTATTCACTTTCATTTAAATTAGCAAAAAAATAACAAATGGATTCTTTATATTTATAAGTATCCGTTAAAAGGGCATAAGTGGAATTCCAACGGTTAGGAGTGTCAGCACTAAAAAAGTATAAAAATATAAAAATAATAAAAAAGTCGAGTCGTTTCGAGTTTTCGGTCCCAAAATTTTTTGGGCTCAGACCGACTTTTAAATTTCGGTGCAAGCTTTTGACGACCGGATTCCAAATAAAAAATTGAGCTCAGCCCGTGATAAACTTTTTTTGCTGGTTTTTGAGCTGTTTTTTTGGCTCAAACGACCACACTGGCCGGGGTCGTGTGGGTCGGGTCAGGCCCGTCGGGTTGAAAAAAACGAACCTCAGACCCGGCCCGTGAATTGTCCGAGGCGGGACGGTCACGAATTTTAATATGAAACAATGTCATTTTTCTTAATCCTAATTCCTAAAAGAATTAAAAGTAAAACTTGTTTTGAGTGGATTCTTTTATATTGAGAAATCAAATGTCTATTTTTAGTCGACAAATTGGAACCATAAATTATTGAAACTTGGAATTCATGAATGAGTCTCAGATTTAAATCTCAAAATAAAAAAATTGTGTTTTCCTAATGACATAAGAAAATACAAACGACGAGTAAAAAAATTATTAAAATATAAAGATGCATCCAATAATCTTGATAACAAGTAGCTAGCTAACTAGCTAAACCTGAATAATCGAGGATATTGTGTGGGAGATCGACCCAAAAGCTCGTCGACGAGTTGGTATCAAAATCGAAACTGGAGAACGGCAGCAATGTAGTTGTACTCCTATCATCCAAATCATAGACATGAATATCCACGCCTTTGTCATCTGTGTAGTATATAGAATTGGGCTTGATTGATTTTCCAAACGATTCCGAGTAGCAACAAAACCCATTACCGTAAAAGCCGATAAAAATCGTTCGACCATCGAGGTTCTCGAGCTCTTGGCACACCTTCCTACTAACATCCACCCGAAAAACCCTGAACTGCATGCCACAATCGTGATTAACGTTGAGCAACGTTAGAGTCACCAAAAGGAGCTCGTTGCCACACGGCGACTCGATCAAATAATACGTGATACAATCGACCCAGCTTCGTCTGAGCTGATCAGGAAGTGCCCAATGATGGTTTTCGCCGTCGATAAGTAAAGGTCTCGTCTGGATAATGTTTCCAACCACATCAACAGACACAGTCACAAACTCGTACGGATATTCGAACCCAGGGTTGACGACCCCGTAAATCGAGCCTTGGAAAGAGACCATGGCGATTATGAAGAACCCCGATTTCTCGTAATTCACCCAGAAAACCGAGGCGTCGCTGACCCTGCATACGGTTTGGTACAAAGAGTCGAACTGTTCGAACAAGACGAAACAATTGTCTGGATCGTGAGTCGGTGAGCTCGACAAGATGCATCGGTTGTAGGGAAATGGATAGTCCTCCATATACGGGAGTTCGATCATCTCCATGGTTTCTGGATTCCACAGACAACATGAACCACCTACTTCCAAATCATCGAGTAAGAGTACCAACCATCCGTAGGCCGAACCGAGCACAAACTTTTTGCATAAAACCGGAAGACGAGTGGTTCGGCATCGATTATCTACGAGGTTGTAAAAAGTTTGACGATCTTCGTACCCGTAGTCGTTGTGAATTGTCAAGAGCAGAGGAGGTGTAGTATCAATAAGAATATGCTTCTCTTCTTTTCCCATATCTATACTGTTGCTGCTGTTACTTCAACACCAACAAAACCATGTGATGAATACAATTATACTATAATAATACTACATTAATTTAAATAAATTTATTGATAAAGAAAACTCACTCTTTCTTCCCACAAAAACTGAACATCCAATTCCAGCAATCAATCATACTTTGTTAGCCTCAAAATCAGCACCAGCGATTATAAAAATAATAATCAAACAATAGTATTTATAGAGAAAAATACAACTACACAGCCCTTTTGAAATTGGGGTTTAATTTGATAGTTTCGTCTCTCGAATTAGTCATTTTCAAGCCCTTTTCCTATTTTATAGATACATCTGTTACTTAAATAAAACAATTACAGCATGTTTTTTTTCTTTCTAATTTACCCTAGTATATATTATTTATTTATTTTTGTTTTATCGCAAATTCTATGAATTTTATTTTCAGTGTTCCATTATAATATTATTTTACATGATTGTCTATTCATATATTCAATAATATTAATTTTATTCTTACACATAAATAAAATTTATGCTAAAAATTGGTATTTCACAAAGGGTGTAGTTATCATCTTAATAAAAAAATTACAGAGGTGATCTAATCGTTGGAGTGTAATTATAAAATCACGGAAGTGTAAATAAATTTACGGCTATTTGTTGAGGTGTAATTGGGCTGAAGAAAATAAAAGAACTTACTTGGATGCATGAGTGTAGTAGTAGGAAGTAAGTAACGACCCCAATTATTTCCTCTCATCATCATCATCATCATCATCATCATCATCATCATCATCACATAACATAGATGGGTATAGATTATTTAGCTGTAATTGTTTATCTGATTTGAGATCATGTATCAAAATTTGATACCAAGTAGAATTTGAGCATTTTATCTATTGAATAAGGCATTCTGAATTTGAAACCTGAAATAATTGACAAATGCTGAAATTTCAAGCTTTGGAAAAACTATTTATGAATGTTGAATAAGGCGGTCGTTTTTTTCTAGTAAAAAAATCCAGCACCACACTTCATCATAACAACTAGCTAGCTAGATCAACCTGAATAATCGAGGATATTGTGTGGGAGATCGACCCAAAAGCTCGTCGACAAGTTGAGATCAAAATCGAAAACGGAGCGAGGCAACAATGTGGTTGTACTCTTATCATCCAAATCATAGATATGCATAGCCATGCCTTTGTTAACTATGTAGTATATAGAATTGGGCTTGATCTTCGTTCCAAATGATTCGGAATAACAACAAAACCCATGACCGTAACAACCGATAAAAACAGTTCGACCATCCAGGTTCTCAAGCTCTTCGCACACCCTCCTATTCACATCCACCCGAAAGATCCTAAAATGCACGCCGCTTTCTTGATAAACGCTGTATGACATTGTAGAAACCAACACGAGCTCATTCCCACACGGCGACTCGATCAAGTAATTACTGTTACAATTGACCCAACTTGGTAAATAAGGCTGAGGAAGTCCCCAATGGTGTTTGCCGCCGTCGACAAGTAATGGTCTCGTCTCGACCTTGTCCCCAATCACATGAATAGTCACAAATTCACGAGGAAAATCGAGTCCAGGGTCGGTGATCCCGTAAATCAGCCCTTGGAAAGAGGCCATAGCGATTATAGAATAGCCCAATTCTTCTCTGTTTACCTGAAAAACCGAACCATCACTAACCCTGCAGATGATTTGATTCCAACAAAAAAATTGGTCGAACACGATGAAACAATTATTATCTTGTTCGGTTGGGGGATTGGACAAGAGGCATCTGGAGTAGAGATACGGGTCCCCCAAATTCGGGAGATCGATGATTTCCATTGTTGCTGGATTCCAGAGACAACAACCACCTAATTCCGAATCATCATCACCTACTGAAAAATCGAGCAAGACCAACCATCCATAGGCCGAGCCGAGTACGGATTTGTTGCGCAAAACGGGAAGTCGAGTGATTTGGCATCGATTATCTAAGAGGTTGTAGAACGATTGATCTTCAAACTGAATTGTCAAGAGCAGAGGAGGAGGAGGTGTATGAACATGCTTCTCTTCTTTTCTCATCCCAGCCACGTCATCTACATCTACACTGTTGTTGCTGCTAGTTCAAACACCAACCAAATTAAACAAGTTATAAATACAGTATATGTATTTAGTAAATAAATTAACAAACTCACTCTTTATTCCAAAAAAAAACTAAGCATCCAATTCCAGAAATCGAGCATGTTACCAGAAACCTGAAAAATCAGCACCAACAATTAAAAAAAAAAGATAACGATATATCGATTATCGGCCTAGTTATTTCAAAAGCCCTTTTGAAATTAGGGTTCTGTACCTATTTAGACTGCTGCCCTTTTTCAAACCCCATTTCACCCCAAAAAATAAATAAATAAAATTACTCTCTTTTTCAATTTTAAATATAATTATATTTTTTTAATTTTATGCACAATTACTTTAATTTTAACTTTAATATTAAATTATATTTTTTTAACCAAAACAATATAAATAATATATTTTCTAATTTACTTCCCTATTAAAATATAAATATATTCTAATATATTATACACTTTTTTTTTATATTATATTATTTTATTATATAGAATCGACTAAAATTATACATTACTCGTGAGTCGTGACTTTGAAGTTACATTTACTAAATAGGAAAAAATAATTAATGTCATGTTTATTTGGATTTATTAATTTCAGTTATTCAAGTTAATTCAGTTGAGTCTCAATTAAAATTGATTATGTTCAGTTCAATTTCGATTTTGATTTCGTTGGCATATTCGTCTCGTCTCGGGTGGGCGAACACCAGGTCGAAAATTAAGATCGACCTCACCGTCGGAGGAGTATTTGACTTCGTTTTTTATGACAACACTCGTGTGACAACGTTGGATCTCAAAAACGCAATCCTTGCGGTTTGGTGATTTCTATTGCCCTTTGGTTTTTGACTAAAATTAAAGCAAATTGAATTGCTCGATAATTAATTAATTGTACAGTAAAACCTCTAAAAAAGAATACTCTATTAAGGAATAAACTCTCTTTAGGAATAAAAATTCATGGTCCCAACTTGGGACCAGTTATAATTTGGAATAAACTCCATATTGTCATAATTCATATTTTTTCAAGTCCCAACATAAAGAAATACACCTCCATTTAAGAATAAATCATAATAATTATATATAATTCTACAATAGATTTAAGTTATTTAAAATACTTGTTCAAGACTGATTGTGACAATGATTTAATCTTTTGTGTTGTAACCTTATCCTTCAACTTGCGTGTGCGCATTAGCTCGTCTACATCTTAAACCCACATTTTAACTTGTGGAGTAAGCTTAAAGCTTATTCACATGAAACTTTTTGTACTTCTATGCTATTCTTCTTCACATGAAGCTTCTTCACATTACTTTTGAGTATTGTCTTTTCATATTACGTGAGTAAATTAGTTCAATTAAGTTCAACACATTACATGTACTGTATCTACTAATTATACCATTATATAATATACATGCATTAAAAAAAATCTTATACTAACTCTATTTAGGAATAACTCTCATTTAGGAATATTTTTTTGTGGTCCCAAGGATATGACTATATAGAGGTTTTACTGTAGTTGCGGATTATAAGAATAACAATAAAAATAAACTCGTATTTCTTCCCGAAGTTGTATGAATCACCGTGGCCATATTTTCACAACAGGATAATTATTTATCAATAAAACAAATTATGAATATATTCTATAAATACTTCCGCGTTAGTCTAACGCCCGATATCAATATAAATTCAGCACACTTGATAAAAACCAGCTAGCTAGCTTAATAAACCTGAAAAATCGAGGATATTGTGCGGAAGATCGACCCAATAGCTTATCGACCAGTTGGTATCAAAATCAAGATCGGAGCAAGGCAACAATTTTGTACTCCTATCATCCAAATCATACACATTTATAACCATGCCTCTTTCATTTGTATAGTATATAGAATTGGGCTTAATTAATCGATCTTCCAAAGGATTTCGTGTAGCAACAAAACCCATTACCGTAATAACCGATAAAAATCGTTCGACCATCCAGGTTCCAGCAATCAATCATACTTTGCTAGCCTGAAAATCAACACCAACTATTATTAAAAAAAAATATTTATAGACAAATTCAACTATAGCCCTTTCGAAATTGTGGTTTAATTTGGTATACTTCTCTCAAACTACAAGTATATTTATAAAATAGAAAACATACTTGAAAAGGACAACCGGCCTAATTACTGTAGATAACTAATTAGCCGGTTTCATTTTCAAGTCATTTTCCTATTTTATAAATAAAGTCCTATATTTTATTGAGATTGAAAAAAAATTATCTACAAAATTAATTATTTTACTTGATTATCTCTATCATATTTCCTTTTCCTTATACATAAATAAAATTTAGGGAGATTTTGTTAAAAGGGTAATTTTATAAGTTTGTATATAATTTAGGGTATTAGTTTTTCTTAATTATAATTGTAAGTAGTTTACCTAAATTAACCTTTTATTAATAATAAAAATAAATTAAATGTAAGGGTAAAATAGTAATTAACATTTTAATAATGTATTTTTAATTGTAATAACATGGTAGTTACTACCCTAAAAACTAAATAAAGTAAAGTATTTAAACACTTAATTAAAAAGTAAAATTTATGAAGTAAAAAATCTAAATACATAAATTCAAATACCCTTTTTCCAAAATAACTCTAAAATTTATGCTAAAAACTATTTAATTAATAATCATGTGTTCTGTTCTAAAAGTATATATGAAAGTCAAACGTATGTCCTATGTGCTTGACATCTACCCATATCATCATCTATTAAATTATTTTTTGCTGAATTTATTTACACCTCTTTAATTACTAAACTCACCACCTCTATAAATTCACCACCTTTAATTTATAAATATGATAATTACACCCCTACTACAATACTCAATTTACCCTTATTATATAAAAAAGATTTACTCTCACACCCCCTATGTAAGAGCAACTTCAATGGTTTTGCTAAAATAGCAAGGGCTATTTTCTATTTTGCCAAATAATAGCAAATGTCAATTGCCATTTCCTAAATCTTACCCTAATGGTTTTAAATATAGCAATGGTCATTTTAATAAATTAAATAATAATATATTGCTTTTTGGTATGTGATTATATCAACTTTATAATTAAAAAAATGTTGTTGAATTTTGAGTGGTTGAGATGAGAGGTTGTGATGACATGTCACAAATGGCAAGGGCCATTTTTTCATGTATATTTGCTCAAATATACGTGGATATTTGGCGAGAGCCATTTTTTGGCAAGGGCCATTTCAACCATTGAGATTGATTTTTTTAGCTTTTTGCCAAAAAATAGCAATGACCCTTACCGTTTCACAACCAGTGAAGTTGCCCTAACAGGGGTGAGGTGAGTTTCTTCATTTTCTCCTCTCCATTTTTCAACCCTCAGATTATTAACTAAAAAAATAATCCCTCATCTCTTCTTCGTGAGATAATTGGATTTTCACCAATTTTATTTATTTATTTACATTCTTTCTCACCCTCAGATTAATAACTAAAAAAATAATCCCTCATTTCTTCTTCGTGAGATAATTGGATTTTCACCAATTTTATTTATTTATTTATTTACATTCTTTCTCACCGAAAGTGATAAACAGAGAAATAAAAATGAACCTCGACGATGTGTATTACTAATAATCACCGCTTCGATCGCTCCAAGTAAATCTAAAATAAATACATAAATCCAAGTTCAATCATATTTATAAAAAGAAAAAAATTTGATTTTGAGTCTCAAGGACTTCTATCGACCGCCTCTTTTTTATTTCCAAAAATTTTAATAGATGGTTCATCAACAATAGATGTCCATTTCCCATGATATCTAACCCGTTTGAAGATTTTCAATAAACCGATTTTTTCCTAGTCAAAATGAAATTGAGAATATATTATTAAGATAAGAGAAGATAAACAAATCGAAAGAGAAACAAAGTCTGTAGAGAGAGTTGACAGAGAAGAAAGGTAATATTGATAATTTGTATGTGTCTAAAAATTAAAAATTAAAAAATAAAAAAGGAGTGACTTTAGTAATTTTTGAGGTATAAATAAACTCGTCCATTATTTTTATGTGTATATATATTTAATAAAGAGAAATAGAAAAAAATATATCTTTCATATAAAAGCATTTCATATAAAGGACAAAATCAATTACTTTTGATTTGCTTATTCTTAGAGCATCTCCAATGGAGAGTTAGAAGTCTACGTGTACTTTTATCTCTCACCAAAAAAATGCGGTAGAAGCCATTGGAGATGCAATGACGTGTTAAGGTTAGAAGAAGCCATTGGAAATGCGTGTTAAGATTAGATGTTCCTAAATCTGAGGTAGAGGAACTTCTACTCGGTAGACATAAATTATATTATTATTTTATTATTATTATTTACCATTATTAATTTATTATTATTATTTAATATTATTAATTAACAAAATTAATACTGTCATTGTAATTTTTAAACGTAAGGATTATTATTTATTTTATATAAAAATTATTTAAAATTAAATTTTTTGAAATAAATTAAATTTTAACTTATTTTATATTTTAACGAATTATTCTATTTTATATAAAAATTAATACAAAATAAAAAATTTCAAATAGTTAAATTTTTAGTGTTAAAAATTATTTATATAAAAATTAATTAAAAATAAAAATTTAGAATATATAAAAATTATTTAAAATTAAGAATTTTGAAAGAAATTAAATTTTAAATTATTTTGTATTTTAACGAATTATTTTATTTTATATAAAAATTAATATAAAATAAAAAAATTTTAAATAGTTAAATTTTTAGCGTTAAAAATTATTTATATAAAAATTAATTAAAAATAAAAATTTTGAAATAGTTAAATTTTTAGTGGTAAAAATTATTTTTTATTTTATATTAAATTTAATTAAAAATGAAAATTTTTAAATAGTTAAAATTTTAAAATCAGTATATCGTGATTATTTTTATAAATATTAAATAAAAAATAAAAAAATAAGTTAGTGGTGAGACTTAAAATTTATTTTTAGATAGAACCGTTGGATGAGGTAGAAGTTTATTTAGGTAGAAGTAGCGTTGGATGAGGTAGAAGTTTATTTAGGTAGAAGTAGAAAAAATATGAGTTGACACATAGGTGGCCTATTACTCACCCAAAAGTTGAAACTACCACTAGAGATGCTTTTATCAATTACTTTTAAATTGTTTATTATTTTATTAAGATAAAAATAAAGTAATATTTAAATAACAAAATTAGTCTTTTTATCCGCCAAAATTTTCAATTCATAATGGATCTCACTTTTTTTTCAAATTCAAAAAACAATCCGAAAATTTATAAAAACAATTGAAGATAACGCAAAATATAACAAATTCAAGAGAATCACAAAATTTCTGTAATGTAAAAGATACAATTTTTTTTATATATAATGACACAGATTCAAATTAAGCACCAAATATTGTAAAATGTCGTGCTGGTAACTTCTGGGCTATACGAACATAACACAAATTTTCGTACTTCTGGGCAGCACGAAAATAACGCCAAATTTCGTGCTTCTGGGCAGCACAAAATTCAATTTTCATACAAGTTTTCGTGTTTCTGGAAGTATGAAAATTAATTTTTCGTGCTCATGTTCGTGCTTGGGTAGAAAAACTGCCACATTTTACCATAAATTTTATAACTTTTTGTAGAAATCTTCAAATTAAGTTCTGTAAATTCCGTAATAAACTAGACTCGGTGATCTTCACAAAGAAATTAACAAAAATTAATTTGAAATTTTCTACAAAAGGTAATGAAATTAATGGTGAAACATGACCGATTAATGATCTCTGCGAGTAAGCATCTGTAACTAATAAACTAATTCGATTCAAGAAGATCTGGATTCCATATTATATATGGTTTTGAAGCCCATCGAGTCTAGTATAATACAAAACTGACGAAAAGTTATTTGAAATTTTTTCTATAAAGAGTTATGAAATTAATAGTGAAAGATGGTAAACTAAAGCTATTTGTAGATTGTACAAATGTAATTAAAAACTGTTTATATTGGTAATTAATTAGAGCATGTGTGACACATGGTTGGGAAGAGCGTCAGAGTCTAGTTTATTATGGAATTTACGGAATTGAATTTGGAGATTTCTACAAAAAGTTATAGAATTTATTGTAAAATATGACAGTTTTTCTACCTAAGCACGAACATAAGCACGAAAATTCAATCTTCGTACTCCTAATAGCACGAAATTCAATTACCGTGATTTGTTTCGTGCTCCTGGAAGCACGAAATTCATTTTTTTTGCTGGGTTTCGTGCTTTAGGAGCACGAAAATTGAATTTTCGTGCTCATGTTCGTGTCTAATTGAAAAAAATGTCACATTTTACCATAAATTCTATAACTTTTTGTAAAAATCTCCAAATTCAATTCCTTAAATTCCATAATAAACTAGACTCGATGTTCTTCCCAACTATGTGTCACACATGCTCTAATTAATTACTAATATAAACAGTTTTTTAATTACATTTGTACCATCTACAAATAGCTCTAGTTTACCATCTTTCACTATTAATTTCATAACTATTTGTAGAAAATTTGAAACAACTTTTCGTCAATTTTATATTATACTAGACTCGATGGGCTTCAAAACCATATATAATATGGAATCTAGGTCTTCTTGAATCGAAGTAGTTTATTAGTTAAAGATGGATTACTCGTAGAGATCATTAATCGGTCATTTTTCACCATTAATTTCATTACTTTTTGTGGGAAATTTTAAAATAGTTTTTGTTAATTTCTTTGTGAAGACCACTGAGTCTAGTTTATTAAGGAATTTACAGAACGTTATTTGGAGATTTTTACAAAAAATTATAGAATTTATGGTAAAGTGTGACAATTTTTCTTCCAAACACGAATATAAGCACGAAAAATTAATGTACATGCTCTCAGAAACACGAAAATTCACGAAAATTGAGTTCCTGCTAGATGGAGCACGAAGTAGATAGAATTTCGCGCTGAACAGAGAACGAAAAAGACGAAAAATCATTAGTAACCTGTGTTGTTACTAATTTCAGGGCTCATCCGACCAATATATCCATGCCACCCTCCCATACATCAACGTACAGTCCGACATGACCACGGCCTCCTGCTGGGTTACCACCAGCTCCTCCTGCCTGGTTTCCACCACCACGCCCACGGCCCCTTTCCGCAGCTGCAACTTTGGGGTGGACGTGCGAGCTGGAATTTGTTGCCAGTCATCTGCAATGTAGATATGCAATTACAGTGACATGCAGAAGAAAAGATATAAATAGCGATTTAGATATGTATTAAAAAAAATATATAGAGCGATCTAGATGTGTATATTTATTAAATTTTTTAAATTTAATAAATATTATTTTCAATTAAATTTTTTTAAAATAATAAACATAAAAAATAGAAATAAAATATTAATTAAATATGTCAAAATTGCACAAACATGAAATATTTAATATTTAATTATAAATATTTCTTTTTATTTTTAAAATAAAATTTATTTTAATTATTAATGATATAATTATTACAAAAAATTAAATTACATTAAATAATTTATCAAACTTTAAATATATATATACTAAAGAATTATATGCATATGATATTGAAATAATAATTTATTTTATAAATATTTGTTTACAAATAATATTTAAATTTTAATTATATATTAATAATAAAAGTGATAAATAAGGAGCATTCATGTAGGAAGAAAAATCACAAAAAATATCTCAATTGTTTTTATGTGGTTTATTGTTTCTCCAGGATGCTCCACATGTTTTAAGTGATTAATTAATCATGAAACAATTAATTTAAGGATTTTATGTTTAAGTGATTAATTAATCCTAAAACAATTAATTTAAAGGTTTTTTATTTTTCTATATATGCTCCACATGTTTAAGTGATTAATTAATATTTAATTTACTTGTGTATTAATTTAAGAGTTTTTTATTTTTCTATGATTCTTCCACTACTCCAAGTGATTAATTAATCTTCATTTTAATTAATTGGTTTCTTGTTTTTATATTTGATTAATTAATCTTCATTTTACATGCTCCACGTATTCAGAGATTAATTGATGCAAATTTGAAAAAAAAATAACAATTGCCCTCATCATTGTTGTAGTAGTGAAAAATAACAATTGTCCTCATCATCATTGGAGTAGTGAAGATCTGAGCTGTGCTCGTCATCAACATATGAGTCATGATCAGCATATGAGTGATTGCTCAAAAGTTATTTATAAAATCCGAAAGATTTACGTTCGTAAATCCCCCGAGTCGATCTCTCGAGGAGCAATGCTATCGGCTTGTGAATATCAATTTGTATATGTTAAGTACGAGTTCCAAGAGGGGGAAGGAATTCATTAAACTAAGGGGGGTCGCAATGATTGTTTAATTAATAACTACGAACGTGAATTAAAAACGAGTAATAAAAGATCGAGTTTAAGTAAATGAGTTGGAAAGCAAGGGTGTTCCGATTACTCTTCCTAACGAACTAGAGTTGAATTGGATTTAAGAACTCTCAATTAACTATTAATCGGACTAAAGAGATCACGGTGTTGTCACGTTCTCCCTCACCAATGATCGTCTAACTACACATCGACCGTATGGTCCACTAGCGATATACTACGAAGTTGTTCGACACGAGACCACAAATCGAGAGGTGTAATCGTCAAATTAATAGAAATCGAGCTACTTTAGAAGATCAACTCTAATTCATTGAGGAATTTCATCAAACACCCTCACACAAGTTTAGCTAGCCATAATCAAGCAATCAAAACCACAATCCACAATCGAATATGCCATAATCGAGAGGAAACGAAGAGAATCTCACCACGGGAGTAATGAAATCGATGGATGAAGGAGTAGATCGAGAAAAGCTTCCAAAATCGGGACCGAGCTTCAACTTGTCACACGAAGAAACTAATCCGATGGAAACGTCCGTCTCGATGAGGTGAACAACGTTTGTGAATGAGATTTTGTCGGATTCTCGACGTACGGAATTTAGATCGTGAATTTGTGTAGAAGAATTGAAGAACACAAAATGAGATGTAGAAAGCTTGGAGAAAAAGCTAGATGCAATCTTATAAAATTGGGGAAATGAAAGTTAGTTATTGGGGTCTACTCTCTCCAAGCTAAACACAACTATTTATAGTTTATCCAAAAGACTAAACAAAATACTAAAAAGCCCTTAAAACAAGTCAAACATAAGTCAAGACTTTATTCCTTCTCAATTTTCGCCCATGGAAAGTGCTGGTGCGTTCTGGGCGTAACTGGAAATAGCTCGTAAATCTTATCGTCGATCCAACCGTTGAAGTTGTAGATGTTGAAGTTGAGAACATGCTGTCCACATTTCAGGCCAATCCAACGGTTAACGAAGCGGTAAATTCAATTCTACCAAAGTCGCGCAGTGCTGGAATCCGGAATGTCGGACGACGGGAAATTCATGTCGTACGACAAATTTCCGTCGATCGCGGGTCGAACCTGCGTTACCCCTCTGTCCATTGCTTCCCAAAATGCCTTCATGTCGTCCGACACCTTATAGCTGTCGTCCGACACCTTGGACTTGGTCTTTTCTACACTTCATTTCTTCAAGCGAAAACAGCTTTCCTTCCCTTTGGTCGGTGCGCTATATCTTCTTCTCCGATTGTTATTTAGCCAAACCCACCGTTGATAATGTAGATCTGGAGGTCCTCTACAGGCTGTGGAAATTTGGGGATGATCCAACGGCTGAATTATCGGGGATGACCATTCTTCTACGACTGCGCAAAGCTGGAATCGACATGAGCCTCTTCGTGTATTTCTTCTCGTTTTCGCCCGATTCTCGTCCAAACTCTACCAAACCAAAACCATGACAACATAAACATATAATCACATTAATAGGATGAAAATAAGCACAAAAACAATATAAGAAAGTCACACAAAACAATAGAAAATATCGCACAAAAACGTGCGAAACAACTCCCCCACACTTAAACCATTGCTCGTCCTCGAGCAAACAAAAGAACACAAATAACAATGAAAACAAGGCAAGTTCTCCACAAAAGAGTTTAGAAGTTAATTCCGGCTATCGATCAAAAGCAAGTACTACCGAGAAAAGTTCGAACACAACAAAGATCACATCGAGTAAGTTCATAAAGCAATCGGGTTACCTCAACAAACCGTCTTTCTCCTCACAAGGGAAGCACTCATTTATTTTACCTCTCGAAGCATGAGTTCACTCAAAACAAGCTATGCAAGTGAATAGAAGCAAATCAAGATGAACTTGCATGTAAAGAACAATCGGGAACAAAGAGTGATCAAGGAAAGACTTCATGTAATAACCACAATGTGCAAAGGATAACAACCTGCTGGGTTTCGATGTCCCGGGGTATCAAAAATTGCGGAACCGATAACCCCGAACGAAATCCCGTCGCCGGAAACTAGATCCCCGGCTCATCCGCAGGAGTCCGACCTTTGGAGACTACGCGCCCGAAGACACGCAGCCCGCCCCCAGCCGATTTTCTCCCGCGAGTCGGATCCACGAACGCGAACCAAACAAACGGAGCCGGGCTCGACCCGAGCATCGCCGCGGGATAAACTCGCGGCTAAACCCTAGCCGAGCCCCCGTCGGGGCTCGCGATCGCTAGCCCTAGCGATCGCCGGGGATGCACGCGCATCCCCGTGGGGCTGTTCCGAACAGCCCCCGGCGGTGAGTCCGGCGACTCACCGCCACCGCCGAGGAGGGCGGTGCGCCCAGCGCACCAGCCGCGGCCCAGCCGCGGCTCGCCCGGCGATCGACCACGCGGTCGATCGCATGCCCCGGCTCCAGCCGGGGCGTCCTCGTGTGGGCCCGCGATCGACGCCCCTAGGGATCGATCGCGCCCCTCGGCTCCCAGCCGAGGGTCCTTCGAACCTTCGCTGGGGATCTCGAATCCCCATCCCCGAAGTTCGTCGTTTTTCCCGGATCTTGTGTTCATGCATATATCACAATTAAATCACATAAATTCACACGAAGGAGTTTATGATTGTACCTTTGATTCGTTGTGCGGAGAAACGAAATCAATTGAAGACCCTTGGATCTTCCCACGTATTCCTTGCACTTCGTTCGAACGTCGGGTGGGCGACGATCTATCGAACTCCTATGGATCTCCTTCAACTCTCTAGAATATCAAGTATGATAATCTTGTCTTATTTTTTATTTATGAAGACCATGTAGTGCTTTTATAGGCTACGTAGGGGATCTAAAGGAGGTGGAATATTGGGCTTCCAATATTGAAGATTAAATTGAGCCCACTGCCCAAGTCCATTAATCCTTATCAATATTAATTAATTTATTTTCCACTATATAAATTAATTGCACTCCCAATATTAAACCATATTATTTCAAATAATATTTCTCCGGTAGTATTTATTTATTCCGTGTATTTAAGATTTAAATATCCATGAATAAAATTAATTTATTGCTAATTAATTTATTCATCTCTTTAATCCGAGACTAGTACCATTCAACCTTAATTATTGTGCGGAACGAATCCACTCATGAGGTTTACACAATAATTCCTTATGAACTCATCTCGGGGATATTATCAACCCTTACGGGATACACTGTCCGGTCAATTATTCACGGCATGCCATATATAAAATATAGTGACCCAACTTAACCGGAAATTAACCTAATAATTAAATCGGTTAATTCCTTTGGTAAATCAAAGTTACTTATATTAAATATACACACCCGCAATAATATCGGGGATTAAGAATAAAATACACTGAGTCTCAAATCGATTATCGCCGGCAATCCTAATCGATGAGTCTCAACGATCCGCTCAATACACCAAGTGTACAAGTGTGATAAAATAATTAAGATAAATTATTTTCTCTCTCACACAACGACTATACCGATGGATTGGTCCGTGTCCATCTAGGTCGTGAGCAACTGTTTGATTAAATACGAGTAACCGATAGTATGATCTTCTGTGCGCCCATGCTTGCACCATACTAACTACAACGTATAAAATCCAGGACTATATTTTGCATATATTTAATTAATAATAATTAAACGCAAAACAATTGTTCGTTAATTTAATAGATTAAATGCTATGATCGGGAGTTTACCGTTACTTAAATCTAGACATTAAGTACACAACTCCAACAATCTCCTACTTGTACTAAGGTCTAGTCATTTCCTCCAAACTCCCGGTTCCCATACTCATCACGTGCTTAAAGTGTACTTCCGAGAAGTACTATGTGAATGAGCACTCTAGGTTGCCGCTCTGAAGTTATCTTGGTGACTACTACGTCGTCTCCCTGACGATGACTCGTATCAGGTGGTACTTGCACTATGTGTTATCATCACTTTTAGACTTATGACTTCTTCCAGTTTATCACGCACCGCTATAAAATAGCCTTTGATAAACTAAGAGTCATTTCCAAGTCTTAGAGGTTATCCCGGAACCTAACCAAACCTTCCGCTGCCTCTGAGGCTGCTATTCGGTTATGAGAGAGTCTGAGAAGCATCCCGCTTATCACTCTTTCATATTAAAGGTTCCACCTTTTCCAAAAGTGAACACATAGCCTGATATCGACTTACACTGGTCCTTCTCTGATTTGAAATCTGAGAATATGTAATCTAAGAAAATTGAATATTTCTTACCCAGATTACTTTGATATCCTCCCACTACGCTAACCACATAGTTGATATCAGTTTCTTGTTTTCTAACATTGCATTTAAGCTTTCCACACGAGGTGTAGGAAACTGCTTAGTATCATCTATCTCCTTAATGTGTTCAAGACACATAACCTTAGATAGATATACATATTCTGTCTCTGAAGGGCAACGACCTTTCTCAGAATTATGCATGTTAAAACAAACCATAATCGTATAAGATATCCAGGAGAAGTACAATGTTCTTATCCCTAGATCACAAGATCTCAAGAACATGCTCTAACTTCTACTTAATCTTATATCCCGATTCATTTAGACAACCATTATTTTATGCCTGACAATATCTTTACATTGTTGCCAATGATAAAAATGTTATCTACATAAATCTCCGAGAAACACCACCTTGTTTCCATTACGTTTCCAATACACCAATCGTCTCTGCCTTTTGATGAATCCATCGAATGGATTATCTCATCAATTCGCAAGTTCCACGATTCATAGCTTTGTAACCATCCATAAATGGATTTACTAAGCTCGTACTCTAAATGATCTAGCCTCTTAACAATAATCCTTATTGTTTTTCAAGCAGGCTCATTTAGATCTAGTACTGCCTTTATGCAGAGCTAGGGATCGATTTCATGTTTACTAGATCCAGAGTCCGAACTCCTCTAGTCTTATGAATATTTCTGGTTGTTCAACAACCTCCCACTGCAATGGCGTCCCTGTGTATAACAGTAATAACAATAGGTGCAGTGTGTGGTGTACTTCTACTCGGTTTGGCTGGTTCCCAGTCTTTTGTCCTTTTTCTCATTCCAAGGTATTAATTCAGGTCAGGCTTTGTGGTTCATCTAATAGTCTTCCTTTATGAACCGAACGAAAGTCTTTCTGGTTCATAGTACTATAGAACACACAATACTTCGTTCATCTAGGATATCCTACAATCACACAGAATGTGTTATTGTCTCCAGAAATATCCATAGAACATAGGTAGTTCCGAACAACTTGTTCTCTTTTACTTTTAGATTTCCATTTCTTATTTTCAACACACCATCTCTACACCTAAGTGTATGGCGCGGCCCCTTGGGATTGAATCCCAATCTTTGATTATGCTATGTGTTATTTAGATAGGCGATGGCCTCCGCGACCGAGTCGCAGGCTTCTAATGGATATACTTTAATGGTTCCCCATAATAGCTATGTGTCCATTGACTAGTCAAAACACTTTGCTTTTATGGCACATTTAAGTATTCTAATCCATCATTGAGTATTCTTGAAAGAACTACTCGTGCCTTTCTAATTCACACATGTGCTTGCATATCTAATCATTTCCAATACTAGTCCGAATTCTATCCTTTATGAATAAAGGTTTGCTTAGATGTATTATCCTCCAAATTCAATTCTTAGGTCGGAAGGTCCATTCCTTCAAATATAATTGATCAAATCAATTTCGACCTTTTGAATCTTATTTGAAAAATACTACTAAGTACAAGAATTCACAAGTATAATGATTTAATAAAGAAACATATCTAATCAAGTAAAACAAGTTATGGAACGGTTTGTTGCATCGTGGTAGACTTAGGATCTATCATTCATATATTGCTATCTAATGTACCAGAATAGATAATGCCATCATTTCTTATCAAAATCATCCAATGATTAAAGAAATAAAATATCCATTCATAAATAATAGAAATCCAGAACAAAACGTTCTTTCTAAAATAGAGGGTACATAATGCAATAATCTTGAAATGAAATCCTATTTAACTACTAAAGCAGATAAATGTCTTCCACCGCAACAGCTGCCTCCTCTACAGCTTTTGCCCGTGTAGACTCGAACTCTCCTTCTCTAAGTCGCCGGGTTTTCTGGAACCCCTGCATTCAAAATGCACATACCGTCAGTGGTTCCATATCTACACACCAGATTTCTGGTAGATAATACCGCTGACTATGTTTTTACGACTAAAGAAAAATTCGTACCTCTGAGAGGACAAGATGTAGACCCCCAGTACTCAGACTGCTTCCTTTGGGGATATTTTCCAGAAGGCTTCTTTATCCCACCCTTTGGTCCAAGTCCCTTAGGACCATTGGACCCCCTTGTCTTCTTCTCCTTTTCCTTGCCTTTAGGTCCGAAACCTTTGGCTTTGGCTATAAGAGCTTGCGATTGTTTCAACTCGTCTAAAAGATCCATCATCTAAAAAACATGATCAAGTGTTTCATCGAAGTAACAGATCTTTATGAGTATCCTCATCGCCTCTTTTCTAGCCTCCCCATCATGTCCAAACATCAACTTGAGTTTAAGCATGACATCATGATTAATGGTTAATGAACGAGCACTTTCCCATTTTTCAAAATCAAAAATCTCATCCTCAGTTGAGTTAATGGTGAGTCCAGGAGGACAAGTTTCACTGAGTACGTCTTTGTACTCCTTCACAGTCTGAGCAATGTCTAACCCTTCTTTCCATTCAACACAGTATGAAACCAGTGCGTCAAATTCCTCAAGTATTAACTCAAGTGGATTCATAGCTATTCTCTAAACCTATAAGCACATTTAAACAAACAATTAATTTAATATCCGATATTATCTCCCCATAATAATATCATTAAATCACTAATTACATCCAAAATCCCATCAGATAAGGCAAGCCACGATAGTGTGGACGTTTACCCATCCAAATGATTTAGCAATTAGATTTGCTTTGATCGTACATCACTATAGCGTTACTTCGATGGGAAGAATACTATAGAGCGTACCTAAGTGTAAACCATTACTCAGTATCTAAGAAGATTGTTTGGGACTGCATATCAGCGCAAGCCACGATAGTGTGGACGTTTACGTTAACACACGATCCTTCACTTTCTTCTATAACTGTCTACATCAATCGTTCTAAAATCCCATTCAATGCAGCAAGCCACGATAGTGTGGACGTTTACTACACCAAAAGATTTATACAATTGACATCCAATTACTTGAACCATTCAATTTCGTAAATCAAGACGCGGGGAATCATAAGTGAAACTCGAAGTTTCTAACCAGTGATTCACCATGCGAACAACCCTATCTCTCATTAGATGAGGGAGCCGAGCAGACAATCGATCCACCTTAAAGATGGTACGAATGTCTCTAATTTGTGTCATCCACATGACCAAGTGGCTCTGGCTCCATTCCACTCCCCGGGGTGAGAATGAGTCGACTTGAAGTCAGTTTCAGAAAGACAAATTAGGCATTGTTTGATAAACTTAATCAATGTTTCTTGCAAAAGGAATTACAAGAATTCTCCTACAATGACACATCTATACGAACTTCAAAAAGTCCATAAGAGTCACCAAGAGAACAGTAATGGAGACCACGGGAATGTTTCCATCCCCTCTCCCACTTAGCTTTTTATAACAAAGGGATACGCTATCTAATGCATAATTAAACACATAAGCATGCATACAAGTAATAAAGCACATAGCACATAGTCAAAATAATGCTAGAAAAATTATTTTCCGACTATCATGGCTTTATTCCATCTCCGTATGCTTCTTCTAGTCTTCAGTCTTCGTTCTTGAATGCTCCATGTGACGAGAATATTAATCCCAATATTTAAATCTATTTATTTTTAATAAATCCAAAAGATACTCAATTCGAAAATTAAGTCAATCGAATAAATCAAAAATAAAATTAAATATTATTAATATTTCTATTTATTTATTTTTCCCATCTAATTCTATTAAGTCTCTAGAATAATCTATCCAAGTCAAACTTGGAATATTCTAGAAGAATAGAATAAGGAAATAAAATAAATTAGGACTCTTCTACTTTCCAAGATTAATTAATTTCCATTACTATGAAAATTCCCATAAAATAGAAATAATCAATTAGGAAATAAATTAATCCTAAATTAATTATTATTCCTTTCTAATTCTATTAAATCTCTAGGATCCTATTCCAAGTAGAACTCGGAATACTCTAGAAGACTTCCATAATAGAATAAGGAATAAAATTAATATTAATTAATTCTTTTCCTAATCCATGAGAATTCCCAAAAATAGGAAAAACTCAAATAGGAAAACCGAATCAATTTGGAAAGCGAATCTAGGTAGGAGTAGCACGGGATGGGAGTTCCCGCACCACCCCACCATCATCGGCCGACCACCACCGGGAGGGAGCACACGCCGCCGCCGCCTCAGCCGGCCAGCCGCCACCGTCGCCGGCGACGACCCACGGCCGAAGGGGCGCGATGCCCCCACCCTTTGGGCGATCGATTGGGGTCGATCAAGGGGGTTGATCGATCCCCGTCCTTCGTCCTCTTCGTCTTCTTCGTCACACGCGTTTTTCCGGCGGTCATCTCGGCATCGATCCAACGTAAATAAATTACAAGAAATAGATTTACAATTCCGGTATCGATTCTATACATGAAATCGACCCTATACATTTTCCGGAAAAAATAGAACAATAATAATAAATCTAAATTCGGTCAACCCCCGAATTTTTACTATTACAAGCATTCATCCACACAAAACGAATCTCGACATGTCCGAGAGTTTAATAAACGAACAATCATGGTAAATTAAATAGCAATTAATTAAACGAATAATTAACAATTAATTAAACCATGATAGTCGGAATCCCTGCAAGGTAGAACATAATTGAATACATACATGAACACGAACCAAACTCTCTGATACCAATTGCTGGGTTTCGATGTCCCGGGGTATCAAAAATTGCGGAACCGATAACCCCGAACGAAATCCCGTCGCCGGAAACTAGATCCCCGGCTCATCCGCAGGAGTCCGACCTTTGGAGACTACGCGCCCGAAGACACGCAGCCCGCCCCCAGCCGATTTTCTCCCGCGAGTCGGATCCACGAACGCGAACCAAACAAACGGAGCCGGGCTCGACCCGAGCATCGCCGCGGGATAAACCCGCGGCTAAACCCTAGCCGAGCCCCCGTCGGGGCTCGCGATCGCTAGCCCTAGCGATCGCCGGGGATGCACGCGCATCCCCGTGGGGCTGTTCCGAACAGCCCCCGGCGGTGAGTCCGGCGACTCACCGCCACCGCCGAGGAGGGCGGTGCGCCCAGCGCACCAGCCGCGGCCCAGCCGCGGCTCGCCCGGCGATCGACCACGCGGTCGATCGCATGCCCCGGCTCCAGCCGGGGCGTCCTCGTGTGGGCCCGCGATCGACGCCCCTAGGGCTCGATCGCGCCCCTCGGCTCCCAGCCGAGGGTCCTTCGAACCTTCGCTGGGGATCTCGAATCCCCATCCCCGAAGTTCGTCGTTTTTCCCGGATCTTGTGTTCATGCATATATCACAATTAAATCACATAAATTCACACGAAGGAGTTTATGATTGTACCTTTGATTCGTTGTGCGGAGAAACGAAATCAATTGAAGACCCTTGGATCTTCCCACGTATTCCTTGCACTTCGTTCGAACGTCGGGTGGGCGACGATCTATCGAACTCCTATGGATCTCCTTCAACTCTCTAGAATATCAAGTATGATAATCTTGTCTTATTTTTTATTTATGAAGGCCATGTAGTGCTTTTATAGGCTACGTAGGGGATCTAAAGGAGGTGGAATATTGGGCTTCCAATATTGAAGATTAAATTGAGCCCACTGCCCAAATCCATTAATCCTTATCAATATTAATTAATTTATTTTCCACTATATAAATTAATTGCACTCCCAATATTAAACCATATTATTTCAAATAATATTTCTCCGGTAGTATTTATTTATTCCGTGTATTTAAGATTTAAATATCCATGAATAAAATTAATTTATTGCTAATTAATTTATTCATCTCTTTAATCCGAGACTAGTACCATTCAACCTTAATTATTGTGCGGAACGAATCCACTCATGAGGTTTACACAATAATTCCTTATGAACTCATCTCGGGGATATTATCAACCCTTACGGGATACACTGTCCGGTCAATTATTCACGGCATGCCATATATAAAATATAGTGACCCAACTTAACCGGAAATTAACCTAATAATTAAATCGGTTAATTCCTTTGGTAAATCAAAGTTACTTATATTAAATATACACACCCGCAATAATATCGGGGATTAAGAATAAAATACACTGAGTCTCAAATCGATTATCGCCGGCAATCCTAATCGATGAGTCTCAACGATCCGCTCAATACACCAAGTGTACAAGTGTGATAAAATAATTAAGATAAATTATTTTCTCTCTCACACAACGACTATACCGATGGATTGGTCCGTGTCCATCTAGGTCGTGAGCAACTGTTTGATTAAATACGAGTAACCGATAGTATGATCTTCTGTGCGCCCATGCTTGCACCATACTAACTACAACGTATAAAATCCAGGACTATATTTTGCATATATTTAATTAATAATAATTAAACGCAAAACAATTGTTCGTTAATTTAATAGATTAAATGCTATGATCGGGAGTTTACCGTTACTTAAATCTAGACATTAAGTACACAACTCCAACACAACCATAGGCAAGTATACACGGAAGACTCCACTCATCAAATTTATCAATCTCAAGAATCAAGGAACTCTAATCAATACAAGGTTGTAATGGGGCTAGGCTCGGGTAGATTCGGGAAATTTTTAGGAATAGTAACTCATTGACCATTGTGGTCTCAACCTTATATCTCCTATCCTCACCCTCATCTCCACACTCAACTCTCAATACACTCAAGGGTCATTTTTATACCATGAAACTCCTAACCCATTTTTCGGGTCATCAAGGAATAATGATATCAAGTACTCACGCTTTATGAATTTATAATGATGCTCACAATAAACAAGAATTCTCTCATATAAAGTGGATATTTCTTCACTTTTCTCTTTTTTTTTTATATAGAGAGGCAATAATAGCATGGAGCAATATTTGGGAGTATGTGTGGTTTAAATGCCCACATAATAATGAATCAATCAACGCAAAGGTGGCTACTAGCAAACACCTCGAGGTACGAAATCCTCATCACACAACACGGAATCTTTCTCACACATAAAGAATGAAACACTCACACTCCAACATCGGCTTGGGGGTGATGAAAGAACGGGTATAACGTGGTCTCAAAGGGGTTAGCTAGGGTGTCCCACGACGGGCTCGGGGGTTTATAAATCTCCTTGAAATGGTTTGATCCTAAGTGATTAGTTCCCATCATTTTCAAGATCATGAATGTTATGATAAAGAGCTTTGAAATCCGAAATACACGAGTTCTAGTTATCTCATATCCTTAAAACACACCGAGTTATAGAACAAGAAAGCATGAGTCTCAAGAAGCAACGAGATTTAAGAATTACGCTCAAGAAAATAAGTTTATCAAGGCTCAAACCTCACAATCGGCTTTTGAAAAATTCGAATTTGTTTAAGGCAACCAAATTACTTACTCACTCAACACAACATTCAACTTTGAAATATTCGCCCATTTCTCAAAAATTTTGGTTATACCGGAAAGAACTTCAATTTTCGATCATTTCAAACTCACCGAGGTTTCGGAAAATCCCCCCACACATACAAACATCACACAAAATGTAAACAATCCAAGGTAAAATATCCACCAAAATAAAATGGAAACATCCCTACAAACCACATAAACATAAAACAAAACACAAGATAGATTCCACAAAACCTCCCCCACACTTAAAATAAAAGCATGTCCTCATGCGAAAAATAAAGGGAAAAGAGACGAAAGGATAACGAAACTTCCCTAGAATGGCGAGAACCGGACATGGCAAATCGAAGACTAATCATCGGGGCGGTAATGGGCATCCATCCTCAAACACAAAAAATCAATCCTATCATGGAGTTCGGTCATGGAATGGTACAAGTAGCCGAGAAGAGAGAATCGTCACATAGAAGGGCTAAGGCAACGGGTCACGGGGCATCCACACACTCTCCTACAAAAAGAAGAACAAACATGACGGATAAAACCTTGGGTTGCCTCCCAAGAAGCGCTTGTTTTTCGTCGTTAGCTCAACGTCCGTGGGCTTGCCCCCACGTGGCACTCGGTTTATGGCTCCGAGCTCTACCGTGTCAAGGCTAAAAATATCGAACTATACTTTCTCAAGAAAACTAACTCGGCTAAGGGAGCACGGTCCTCGAGAGTAAAGAGCACTAGAGCACGTATGGTGAGATATCGAATAGAAGTGCATGAAATACCGATCTCCCCCACACTTGCATCTAGATGTAGAAAGTAGACATCCTCCATCTCGACCGCTAAAAATATCGAGCTATACTTCCTCAAGTAAAGCATTTCGGTCGAAGGAGCTCGATCCTCCAAATGGAAAGAAGTGAAGGCTCTCCATATATCGGGAAACGGGTCCATCGACCCAAAGTCATACATCTCATCCACCGGACCCTCTAAAAATATCGAACTATATTTCCGGAGGAATACCATCTCGGGCAATGGCTCACGAGCATCAATATAGAATTCATCCTCCGACCGACCATCAACACATCCACCCTCGGTTCTCAACTCAAATATATCTAATAAACTCTCACCCAAACCGCAAATAATGTCAATACATCTATTACCCGGATTAGGCGGCTTAGGCGGGTCGAGATCACCATCATCGTACTCTTTAGCCTCAATAGACGAGGGAGGGGGCACACAAGAAGTGGAGAACCCAATATCAACTCCCAAATCCTCCAAACCGTAAATTCTTCGACCAAAACCCCATGATTTCCTATTCTCTTGAATATCCAAAACCTTCTCCTCCTCTCTAATAACATCCTCAAGAATGAACTCAACCGGATAAGGTTCTACCCCACAATCTACGAAATCAACATCGCACTCCAAGGGATACTCCACATTTAAGGTCTCATTACCCTCATCCACTTTCAACAACATCATGTTCTTATCAAAGAGAGAGAGCATTGGTGTATCATATTTCAAATAAATCGGATTTTCAAGAAGAGACTCACCCGGAATATCTAGGATAGGAAAGGTCATCGGGACATTTGATGTCTCTTTACTCCCATCGGCTACTAGATCAACCTTCTCTATCGGTGTAGTGATCACCAAGGAAACTCTATCGAGGTCGTCGTTGGAAATCAAATCAAAGCACGAGAACTCTTCCACATAATCGAGAATAGCATCAAGAAGCAAGTGGTCTAGCTCAACCTCAATCACATCTATTAAAGTATCCAAAGAAGGAGATAGTGGCATGGGAGATCGTGGTGCCTCTTGAAAAAATCGATCAATGAATACCTTAAAAATATCATCCCATGTAGACTTGGAAGAAGATGGCAAACTCGAGAACCACTCCCTAGCTTCATCCCTCATACAATAGCAAAAGCACCAAATCTTCAACTCCTCTTTGGCAAAACCGGCTAACGGGAAGGTGTTAACCACAATAGAAAAGTCCTTGAGGAACTTGATCGCATTCTCACTCGACAACCCGGAAAATGATGGCAATTGAGACAAATGTTGAGATGTGAGCTTCTCTTCTCGGGCCCTCGGCTTACGACTTTCGCTAGAAGAGTTGGAATGGTGTCTCTCATACGGTTCTTTATCATCGTAGCGACTCCCCGACATGTGGAGGTGTGGTTTGGAGAAATCGCCTATTTATCTCCGTTTAACCTCGTGCTCTAAGGAAGATTGATGATGATATGTTTTTGCACTTCCAACATTATCCTTACGGTATTGTCCACGGTCTTGGTATCGATGTGTCTCTCTTTCCCTTCGATATTCCCGAGGAGGTGGGGACATATATTCCCTCTCGTCATAAGAATACTCACGATATCCATGATGCTTCCGGTGGCGAGGAGGTGAATAATCTCGGTTATCTTCATATTCAACATCGGTTTGCCGAGGTCGGCGATATGGCACATGGACATGTTGGTTGTACCGATGATTTGAAGAAGAACTACCCCTCTCGGACGGATAATCATAATCATCAAAGTAAGAGGCTCGGTTATCGTTGCGTCTAGCCATTTGATCAACTCGATCGGTGTAGGAGAGATGGAAGTATGAAAGAGAGAACGTCTTCAACCTTGCATACACCACACTCAAAGAAAGGGATTACACGCACCGAGTGTAAAATACAACGATAACACGAGAAAGGACAAAAATAAAAAAAAAGAAAAATAAACAAAGAAACAAAAACTTAACTAACACAAAAATCAATTCACGTCGCCTAAATTGCTCCCCGGCAACGGCGCCATTTTGATTGCTCAAAAGTTATTTATAAAATCCGAAAGATTTACGTTCGTAAATCCCCCGAGTCGATCTCTCGAGGAGCAATGCTATCGGCTTGTGAATATCAATTTGTATATGTTAAGTACGAGTTCCAAGAGGGGGAAGGAATTCATTAAACTAAGGGGGGTCGCAATGATTGTTTAATTAATAACTACGAACGTGAATTAAAAACGAGTAATAAAAGATCGAGTTTAAGTAAATGAGTTGGAAAGCAAGGGTGTTCCGATTACTCTTCCTAACGAACTAGAGTTGAATTGGATTTAAGAACTCTCAATTAACTATTAATCGGACTAAAGAGATCACGGTGTTGTCACGTTCTCCCTCACCAATGATCGTCTAACTACACATCGACCGTATGGTCCACTAGCGATATACTACGAAGTTGTTCGACACGAGACCACAAATCGAGAGGTGTAATCGTCAAATTAATAGAAATCGAGCTACTTTAGAAGATCAACTCTAATTCATTGAGGAATTTCATCAAACACCCTCACACAAGTTTAGCTAGCCATAATCAAGCAATCAAAACCACAATCCACAATCGAATATGCCATAATCGAGAGGAAACGAAGAGAATCTCACCACGGGAGTAATGAAATCGATGGATGAAGGAGTAGATCGAGAAAAGCTTCCAAAATCGAGACCGAGCTTCAACTTGTCACACGAAGAAACTAATCCGATGGAAACGTCCGTCTCGATGAGGTGAACAACGTTTGTGAATGAGATTTTGTCGGATTCTCGACGTACGGAATTTAGATCGTGAATTTGTGTAGAAGAATTGAAGAACACAAAATGAGATGTAGAAAGCTTGGAGAAAAAGCTAGATGCAATCTTATAAAATTGGGGAAATGAAAGTTAGTTATTGGGGTCTACTCTCTCCAAGCTAAACACAACTATTTATAGTTTATCCAAAAGACTAAACAAAATACTAAAAAGCCCTTAAAACAAGTCAAACATAAGTCAAGACTTTATTCCTTCTCAATTTTCGCCCATGGAAAGTGCTGGTGCGTTCTGGGCGTAACTGGAAATAGCTCGTAAATCCTATCGTCGATCCAACCGTTGAAGTTGTAGATGTTGAAGTTGAGAACATGCTGTCCACATTTCAGGCCAATCCAACGGTTAACGAAGCGGGAAATTCAATTCTACCAAAGTCGCGCAGTGCTGGAATCCGGAATGTCGGACGACGGGAAATTCATGTCGTACGACAAATTTCCGTCGATCGCGGGTCGAACCTGCGTTACCCCTCTGTCCATTGCTTCCCAAAATGCCTTCATGTCGTCCGACACCTTATAGCTGTCGTCCGACACCTTGGACTTGGTCTTTTCTACACTTCATTTCTTCAAGCGAAAACAGCTTTCCTTCCCTTTGGTCGGTGCGCTATATCTTCTTCTCCGATTGTTATTTAGCCAAACCCACCGTTGATAATGTAGATCTGGAGGTCCTCTACAGGCTGTAGAAATTTGGGGATGATCCAACGGCTGAATTATCGGGGATGACCATTCTTCTACGACTGCGCAAAGCTGGAATCGACATGAGCCTCTTCGTGTATTTCTTCTCGTTTTCGGCCGATTCTCGTCCAAACTCTACCAAACCAAAACCATGACAACATAAACATATAATCACATTAATAGGATGAAAATAAGCACAAAAACAATATAAGAAAGTCACACAAAACAATAGAAAATATCGCACAAAAACGTGCGAAACAATGAGCCCTCCTGATCGGGGTTGTCAGCAGCAGTAGGCCCCTGAATGTGCAGCAAGGATCACCGGGGTCTCAACTCTGGCAACTGCAAGCCCTCTTTGTGCCTCGTTTCTGGCAGATGCAGGCCCACCTTCTGCCTCGACTCTAGCAGCTGCAAGCCCTCCTTGTGTCGCGATTCTGTCAGCACGACGAACTGGAGTCTGCCCACCTCTGCTCGCCTCCAGGCTGTGCCAGGGACAGATCTATAATGGGCCAGGGGGCACTGGGCCCTGAGTAAAAAAAAAAAAAAATTACCTACTTATATATATACACTTACATACGCGCCTTTGTATTAGAAATGGGCCCCCTAACTTTAAGAAAATTACTAATCCTACTTATAGATACATTTATATACTTGTGTGTGTTAAAAGGTGAAATAAATCTTATATTTTTAATTATAATTTTTTATATCTATTTTAATAATGCATATGTATAATTTTTAATAAGTCTTATATTTTTTATTATATATATTGATACTTTAACTTCCAATTTTTATTTCATTGAATAATTTATAATGTTTCAATAATCATTTCGGTTCAATATTCACTATTTTTTAATTAAAAAGTAAAAAATAAATTTTTTTTATTAATTCTAAATTAAGATTAAAAATCATGAATAAAATTAAATTTTAAAGAAGAAGAAAATATTTTAAGAATATATATATATTAATTTGAGATATTTAAAAATAAAAATCGTTCACATTAAATTAGAATATAGAGAGCACTATTTATTATGTTTATGTTGAAAATAAATCTTTTTAGTTATATAAATATTTAATATTTTTTACAAAAATAAATTTTAAGAGTTTATTTTCTGTAATTCAAAATTTCGATTTTTCTTCGAGTTGCAATTTTTTAACATAATCATACCCCTTGTCCAATATTTACTCATGGGTAGTAGTAGATTCAAGCTTTATGTGATTTAATCCCAAAGTTTTGAACTATGTACTCACTATCAACTTTGGGATTAAATCGAGAAAACGGATAGTGAGTACATAAATGTGAGAAAGAAATCTTACAGAAAACAGTTCGTCTATCTTCGGATTTCCGATTGAACTTGGATTGCTAATATATATATATATATATATATATATATATATATATATATATATATATATATATATATATATGTGTGTGTGTGTGTGTGTGCATGCGCGTGTGTGCGCGTATGCTTGTGTGCTCGCGGTTTATTATTGGAGAAATGACGTTTATGGTTTTTTTCCTAAAAACTTCAAGGTTCCTTGATTCTTAGAATGTTTTCAGTTTTTAATCTTCCAGAATGATCTTGTTCATGGATGGGGCATGGACATGAAACTTGGCTATTGTGCACAGGCAAGATTACTGATAAGGCTTTTACACACTTTATTAATTTAATGCTTACCATTAATTTAGATGCTCCGTAGTTTTTTTCTGAATAACTTGGGGGCGACGAAAAATGTTGGAGTAGTTGATAGTGAGTACATAGTTCAGAATTTTGGATGGGCCAAAAATGTTGGAGTAGTTGATAGTGAGTACATAGTGTTAGAAAAAAAATGTAAACGGGATTAGTACAACACCGGAAAAGAACAAATAAAAGACGGAAAGTTAAACGTCAGATTGCTGGCCGAGGCGTTTGCACTTTCCGCAAATCAGTAAAGCCCCGTGTATGCAACGGTTTACAGGCTTTCTGACCCCAAAGATACAACGGCAGCGGAGCTCGAACGATCGCACACTGAATCGAACTCTCGGTTTAAACGGAAACTGGGAAAACAGAGCACACTGATGAAGTGATGGTATGAGAGGGGCTTGTAATTTTCGTGCGTGTAATGATGCATGTACAAGTCTATTTATAGATTTCACCCGGGGAAGTTACAGACCACTCACATGCATGGTGATGGTTGAGGGCAGTTCCAGCGAGTGGAGGGAGGCACCACTCCGACTGCTTGCCCACTACAGCAATTACCAAGTCATTAATTAATTTCCGAAATTAATTAATAATACTGTGTTCAGTTGGGCCGATCAGAATGAGCCCAACACACATTAATCCATATGTGTTCAACTTTAAATGGGCTGATTAAAATATCAAGCCCAATACATCAATCGGACCGTGTCCAAAAAGATAGGTACAGCCAAACCCATTAATCCCAATTGGCCCAGTGGGCCCCGGGAAGCCCAGGTCCAGCCCAGAGTCCAATTGACCAAATCACCAAGGACCCAAGACCAAGCCCAAGCCCAGGCCCAGGCCCGAGCCCGAGCCCGGGTCGGGTCGGGTCGGGTCGGGACGGGACGGGGCGGGCGGGCGCGCGCGTGTGGCCCTTGTCATGTACCGCTAAGGGTGCATGGACTTAGTCAACTTGTTGAACACTCATACTCTCTTATCACATTTAAAGAGAAATGACTTTTGGTATTCTTTCTATGTGGGATAACACATTTCCCAATAAAATAATAATTGCTTCCATTTACCAAAGTAGTATTTATGGCAAACTTTAACCATTTATTTCTCACTCACCGATTAACGGATTTTGACGAAATAAAATCTCACAATTAACTCGTAACACGGAGATAATTATTGTAACGATTAAACTCGAAATCGAATACATTTTATTAGCCATAAAAAATTACAAACTTTAGTCAAAATACACTTGAATTATTTAAACTATACAAATAATTCCAACAATCCCCCACATGAGTGAAATCAATGCAAATGCCATGAATGCAGACTCTTGTGCTCGGTTCTCGGAAGGATCTATTGCTTCTGGAAAGGTAGCTTGTGGCCTTGAACCTCCCTTAGTAAAAATCATCGGATGTACTGGCGGGCTAGTGGACGCGATGCCTTGAACTATTCCTCCAAAATGTACAACGAGTCAATGATAGTCACACAACAAATCCCTATCAGTTTCCATTTCTCTGTTGTGTCCGTTTAGGCCCTGGACAACTCTTTGGATTCATAAATGTTTACATTTGAAGCGGCCTACACTTCACATTTATATAGGTGACCTCCCAGCATGAGTACCCTGAAATACTCCACCTTTTCGAGGTGTGGGATTCATTAAAAGTCTCAACGACTTAACCTTTACCACATTTCAGGTTCTAGCACTTATTTGCTCATAGGGATGGAAACGGAAATCTTTATTTCCAAGTGCTTAACTGAACTATCATGACTTAGTTTTCCCTTTGAACCAAGTTCGTGGGATCTCCACTCAGCATGGTAGGTTTACCGCCATGGTCATTCTTTAGTTGTGGTTTTTCAAACCCATTCCCTTTAGCAACACGCTTAATTGATCTCTAGTCATCCCTTTCGTCAAAGGGTCCGCTAAATTTTCCTGTGACTTAACATAGTCTAAGGAAATCACTCCATTTGTGATCAATTGCCTAACGGTGTTATGTCTTCGACGTATGTGTCGAGACTTTCCGTTATACATATTGCTCTGTGCTCTCGCTATAGCCGATTGGCTATCACAATGCATCATCACTAGAGACACAGGCTTTTTCCAGCATGGAATATCTTCTAAGAAGTTTCGAAGCCATTCAGCTTCTTCACCGGCTTTGTCCAAAGCGATGAACTCTGATTCCATGGTGGATCGGGCTATACAAGTTTGTTTCGTGGATTTCCACGAGACTGCTCCGCCTCCTATACAGAAGACATAACCACTAGTGGAATGGGATTCCTTTGAGTCCGAGATCCAACTAGCATCACAATATCCTTCAAGTACACTAGGATATCTTGTGTAGTATAGTCCATAATCTCGAGTGTGTTTCAAGTATTTTAACACTCTTTTCAGAGCATCCCAATGTTCATGACTTGGATTGCTCGTGTACCGGCTCAGTTTGCTAACCGAATAGGCCAAGTCAGGACGAGTACAATTCGTTAGATACATTAGACTTCCGATAACTCGGGAGTAGTCTAATTGAGCTACCGGTTCACCCGTATTGACTGATAAGTTGATACTTCTGTCAATCGGAGTCCTACATTCAGGACCATCAAGGGCATTGAACTTTTTGAGCACTTTCTCAGCATAGTGAGATTGTGACAAAACAATTCCTTCTTCGGTTTTGCTTATCTTAATCCCGAGGATTAGATCTGCAACTCCCAAATCTTTCATGTCAAAGTTTCTTTTTAACATGTTCTTAGTGTTCGTGATTTGATCACGGTCACTCCCCATGATTAGCATATCGTCCACATAGAGACACACTATCACAAATTCAGTTGGAGTACCTTTAATGTACACGCATTTGTCACATTCGTTTATTTTGAAACCATTTGACAACATAACATTGTCAAACTTTAAGTGCCATTGCTTAGGAGCTTGTTTAAGTCCGTACAACGACCTTATCAGTTTACACACCTTTTTCTCTTCACCAGGTGCAACAAAACCTTCAGGTTGATCCATGTATATCTCTTCTTCTAATTCACCATTTAGAAATGCAGTCTTAACGTCCATTTGGTGAATTTCGAGATCATGCAATGCATCAATCGAGACTAACACTCGAATGGATGAAATCCTTGTCACAGGTGAGTACGTATCAAAGAAATCATAACCTTCCTTTTATCTAAAGCCTTTGGCTACCAGCCGGGCTTTAAACTTATCGATCGTTCCATCGGCTCTATATTTTTTCTTTAGAATCCAACGACATCCTAAAGGCTTACAGCCGGGAGGAAGATCAACTAATTCCCACGTATGATTTTGCATGATGGACTCTATTTCGCTATTAATAGCTTCTTCCCAAAGTGGTCCATCTGGGCTAGCTAGAGCTTCACCATAAGAGTTCGGCTCATCGTCCAACATGTACGTGATAAAGTCAGGTCCAAACGACTTAGCTGTTTTGACTCTTTTACCACGTCTTTGTTCTGTAACTACATCATCACCAGGTTCATTACTTGGTGGTGCAGAACTTTCTTCATGAGTTCTTTTGGAAGAACTTGGACCAGCTCCATCTTTGCTCGGAAAGATGTTCTCGAAAAATGAAGCATTTCTCGATTCAATGGTCGTACCTTTAGTCACTTCTGGATTTTCAGAATAGTGTACTAAGAATCGGTATGCCATGCTATTCAAAGCATATCCAATGAAGATACAATCGACTGTTTTAGGTCCTATCTTCATTCGTTTTGGCTCAGGAACCGACACTTTGGCCAAACACCCCCACACTTTAAGGTAATTGTAAGATGGCTTACGACCTTTCCAAAGTTCGTGAGGTGTTTCATTTTTCCCTTTAAGAGGAATCTTATTCAGTAGGTGGTTTGCCGTCAGGATGGCTTCCCCCCACATGTTCTGGGGTAACCCAGAATTAATCAACATAGCGTTCATCATTTCCTTTAATGTTCGGTTCTTTCGTTCAGCAACGCCATTTGATTGAGGTGAGTACGGGGCTGTTGTTTGATGTATTATTCCATTTTCAGAACATAATTGTTCAAAAGGAGCTACGTACTCTCCACCTCGGTCACTACGGACTATCTTAATCCGTTTATCAAGTTGATTTTCAACTTCGGTTTTGTACTTAGTGAATGCCTCTAAGGCTTCGTCTTTACTAGTTAATAAGTACAAATAACAAAACCTCGTACAATCATCAATAAATGTGATAAAGTATTTCTTACCGCCTCTTGTCGGTGCAAACTTTAAGTCACATATATCAGTATGTATAAGTCCAAGAGGTTCGGTACAACGATCGACTGATCGAAACGGTAACTTAGCCATTTTGGCTTCAACACAAATTTCACACTTATGTTGTGAATTTATTTTAGAAGTTGGTATTAATTCCAAGTTCATAAGTCTTTTTATAGCATTTTGATTTACATGTCCTAAACGAAAATGCCATAAATCATAACACTCGATCAAGTAAGAGGAAACAACTTTTTCATTAGTGCTCGAGGCAACAGGAGGGCGAATAGCCATTACAGACATTTTGAAAAGACCCTGATCAAGATACCCCCTACCTAGGAACAGTCCAAATTTAGAAAGTACAAATTTCTTAGCATCAAATACAAGTTTGAAGCCATGCTCCACAAGAACAGAACCAGAGACCAGGTTCTTTCGGATGTCCGGGACATGCAGCACATCAGTCAGCTTCAGCTCTTTTCCAGAAGACAGTTTGAGGACGACGTTCCCAACTCCAGCAACTTCAGACGATGAGGAGTTTCCCATGTGGAGCTTGCGACCGGTACAAGGAGCATAAGAGGCAAAGGTATCCTTGTCAGAGCAGACATGTCGAGTGGCTCCAGTATCAATGAACCACTGTTTGTTGTTGCTAACCAGATTGGCCTCGTAGACCACAGCAGTCATATCAGCACATGTCAGCTCGTGTTGAACCACATTGGCACTTGGTCGCTTCTTTTTCTGCCCGTTTTTCTTCGGCTTGTTGCAGTCTCTGGCCATGTGGTTCGGCTTGCCACAGTTGTGGCAATTCCCAGTGAACTTCCAGACTTTGGCTGGCTCTTTGCCCTTGGAAGTGTTCTTCCTTTTGGCAGAATGTGGCTCAGTCAAGTTCACCCGAGCCTCCATCGGAACCTTTCCAGGCTTGACCTCTCGATCACGGTTGTCTTCTTCGATCCGAAGCTTGACAATCAGTTCTTCGAGGCTCATCTCCTTTCGCTTGTGCTTCAGGTAGTTCTTGAAGTCCTTCCACCCGGGAGGCAGCTTCTCGATGGCAGCCGCCACCTGAAAGGACTCACTGATCTTCATCCCTTCAGAGGCGATGTCATGCAAGATCAGTTGATACTCCTGGACTTGAGAGATCACAGACTTGGAGTCGACCATCTTGTAGTCCAGGAACTTGCCGACGACGTACTTCTTAGTACCAGCGTCCTCGGTCTTGTACTTCTTCTCCAAAGCATCCCAGAGGGCTTTGGCAGACTTGTAAGTACTGTACACATTGTACAACTCGTTGCACAACCCGTTCAAGACGGTGTGCCGACAGAGATAATCACTCTGCCCCCAGGCTTCGAAAGCATAGCGCTTCTCAGCATTGTCATGTTCAGTTATAGTCATAGGGTCCTCAGTCAGATGCTTCTGCAGGCCGAGGGTGGTCTGGTAGAACATCATCTTGGACTGCCACCTTTTGAAGTCGACACCGGTGAACTTCTCAGGCTTCTCGGCGTTCGGAATGGTCTGGGTGTGGATGGGCAGCGCCACTGGAATCTTGCCGGTGAAAGCTTCATGGTTGATTGGTTGTTCAACGTTGATGACAGGAATCTCCTTGTTGTTCTGGGCATCATTGTTCTGGGCTTCACTTCCGGTAGACATCTTTACTGATTTGCGATTGTTAGAAAAAAAATGTAAACGGGATTAGTACAACACCGGAAAAGAACAAATAAAAGACGGAAAGTTAAACGTCAGATTGCTGGCCGAGGCGTTTGCACTTTCCGCAAATCAGTAAAGCCCCGTGTATGCAACGGTTTACAGGCTTTCTGACCCCAAAGATACAACGGCAGCGGAGCTCGAACGATCGCACACTGAATCGAACTCTCGGTTTAAACGGAAACTGGGAAAACAGAGCACACTGATGAAGTGATGGTATGAGAGGGGCTTGTAATTTTCGTGCGTGTAATGATGCATGTACAAGTCTATTTATAGATTTCACCCGGGGAAGTTACAGACCACTCACATGCATGGTGATGGTTGAGGGCAGTTCCAGCGAGTGGAGGGAGGCACCACTCCGACTGCTTGCCCACTACAGCAATTACCAAGTCATTAATTAATTTCCGAAATTAATTAATAATACTGTGTTCAGTTGGGCCGATCAGAATGAGCCCAACACACATTAATCCATATGTGTTCAACTTTAAATGGGCTGATTAAAATATCAAGCCCAATACATCAATCGGACCGTGTCCAAAAAGATAAGTACAGCCAAACCCATTAATCCCAATTGGCCCAGTGGGCCCCGGGAAGCCCAGGTCCAGCCCAGAGTCCAATTGACCAAATCACCAAGGAGCCAGGACCAAGCCCAGGCCCGAGCCCGAGCCCGAGCCCGGGTCGGGTCGGGACGGGGCGGGGCGGGGCGGGCGCGTGCGTGTGGCCCTTGCCATGTACCGCTAAGGGTGCATGGACTTAGTCAACTTGTTGAACACTCATACTCTCTTATCACATTTAAAGAGAAATGACTTTTGGTATTCTTTCTATGTGGGATAACACATTTCCCAATAAAATAATAATTGCTTCCATTTACCAAAGTAGTATTTATGGCAAACTTTAAACATTTATTTCTCACTCACCGATTAACGGATTTTGACGAAATAAAATCTCACAATTAACTCGTAACACTGAGATAATTATTGTAACGATTAAACTCGAAATCGAATACATTTTATTAGCCATAAAAAATTACAAACTTTAGTCAAAATACACTTGAATTATTTAAACTATACAAATAATTCCAACACATAGTTCAGAACCTTGGGTGGGCCATCTGCAAAACAAGTGATAAACTCTCTTCAGTCTTCACACATTTTCTTTCTCCTTATATATACATATATATGTATTGTAATCCTTTATATATTAATTAATCCTTATATATACATATATATGTATTGTAATCCTTTATTAATCCTTTATTGGAGACCTTCATAGGGGGCGACGAAAAATGTTGGAGTAGTTGATAGTGAGTACATAGTTCAAAACTTTGGGTGGGCCAAAAATGTTGGAGTAGTTGATAGTGAGTACATAGTTCAGAACCTTGGGTGGGCCATGTGCAAAACAAGTGATAAACTCTCTTCAGTCTTCACACATTTTCTTTCTCCTTATATACACATATATATGTATTGTAATCCTTTATTAATTTTTTAAGGATTCTAACTTGTTTGGAATGTGTTGTTTTGCAAACTTCTAGGGCATGGTTTGTAATTTTTTTTGGTATAAGTCAATTAAATTGTTTTGGTTCGAACCTAAGACCTTTGATCTTCAATTGAAGCTCTTAGTCAACCGAGCTAACAACTCTTGACATATTATTTTAAATTGTTGTAATTATTTATCTTGAACTATTTGGTCTTCCGTTTACTACCAAACACATTATTCCAACTCCAAGTTCTGAAAATTGGAAAAAATAAATTTATGCCCCATATTGTTATGCTCCATCTATATTCTTTAATTATGGAGTTGGTAGATTATTTGAGACATTTGTGGGGGTGGTGCCATTGCAAATTTGACATTTATTTTGGAACATAAAAAGTACTCCCAAATACATTTTTCTTTAATCTCTATACTTTGACAAACATGAAAACATTTAACGATGAAGTATGTAATACTCACTTTCTTCTTTTTCCAATTTTTTTTACATGTGATTAAAATTCAGTATAGTATTTTATTTGTTCAATTGTAAATTATATCTAATTTTATTTTTTTAAATGACTGAATATTAACTTTTTATTAGTATAAAATATCAATTTAACACTACAATACCATTAAACTCTAATTGTGCAAATAAAGTAACATTAAATTGTAATTTTTGTGTTGTAGTGTTAAATTGATATTTTATACTAATAAAAAGTTAATATTCAGTCATTTAAAAAAATAAAATTAGATATAATATTTTACTACGTAATAATACTAGTAAATTTGTTTTTTTAGTCCTCTACTCCCCTCTCTCGAAGTTCTCTTTCAACCGTCTGAATCCTAGCTGACTAATATTCTTCTTCTCTTCTTCGTCTACCTCAAGCAAGTTTCAACACTTCGTATCTTTTTGCAAGCATTAGATCTCTTTAAGACCTGTATTTCGGTGGCTGCAACTGAATCCAATTGGAGTGATTCGACGTGGAGATGGCTGGCCGTTACGATCGCAACCCGTTTGACGAAGACGATGAAGTTAATCCGTTTTCTGTAAGATTTCTTTCTCACACGGAGTTGTAAATTCTCGGTTTTATTTCGCTTGTATACCGAACTGTTTTACGCTCTTAGAAGTGGCGAATTTGAGACCGAGGGAACATTTGGGGGGGTTTCGAATGCCTTTGGTTTTCAAGGGTTTTTACGTGAATGCTGTTTGTTCTTGTGATCTGGAGTCGATAATTAGTGCGATTCTCTTTTTTTTTTTTTTTTTCTGTAAGAACCTGTAGTTGAAGGAATTTGAGTTGCTTCATTGTAATTGAAGAGGTTCTGATGTTGGATGATGTGTTTGATTGTTTGATGTAATTAAGCTTTCTCGTTGTATGAGTAACATCACGATATATCATTTAAGCTTTGCTTCTCATATGGCTATGACCAATCTTAATTCATTCTTTTTCGTGTTTCGTGTGATTTACGCTTAATATTCTAATTTATGTTGAAGTAGTTATTGTAGCTTCCATGGCATGTGTAAAGAATCCAAATGTATATAGTACTATTTTAGGAAGAATCTGACAATTTATTGTTGTATCCACTATCCAGGAAGGAAGGGCTAGGGAAAAAGCATCGGGACAATCAAAGTTTAGCGGAGGCTCAAATTTTACATCGGTCAGATTTTCATCTTTGTTATTCTTCCCACTTAAGAATCAAATGTACTGTACTATTTCCTATAATTATTTTGGATGCTTCATTGTCTCATTTACGAAGGCTCAAGCTAACTCGAACTTACAATGTACAGATATATCTCTTCGTGTTAATAAATTTTAACGCAATATCCTATTAGGCTTTATTTTGGAGCTGCTGATTCAAAAAAAATTGTTGTAGCATGATTGGCTCCCCGTAATAGATTTAGATTTTCTGTTAGTAACTCTGCACCTCAATGATTTTGCAATATTCTTCAGGCCACTGGAAGGGTTCCTCCTGCAGCAAACTCAAGGCTATCACCCCTTCCTCCAGAGCCAGCTGATTTCTACAATCCTACTGCGGCAGTTGACATTCCTCTCGATAGTGTTGGGGTATGTGCAATTATTTTGGAATCAGCCCTCTATCTTGTGTTTATTGTCTTCTTTTTTTCATTATATTTGTACTTAGTTCAATTGATTTGGGTCTTATTAGCTTCTAATGAAAGACAATTTTGAATTTAGGATTTGAAAAGTAAAGAGAGGGAGCTTCAGGCTAAGGAAACTGAACTGAAAAGGAGGGAACAGGTATCATTGATATTTATCATAATCTGCTATGAGTTTTTATGTACTCTCTCGTGTACAATGTAGTTATTTAGGGGAACTTCACTTGTAATTTCATATCCAATCAATGTCGTTCTTTAGGTGGTTATTTTGTGATAGTAGAAATAGGAATTATCTGTTGTTGAAGTTAGTTTCTCATGTTTGATTCCAGAATACTGCCTTCCCACCTCTTATTTTTTGCTGTCATATTTAACTAAAATCTGGAAGATTGTTTTAGTCGAAGTCTCATTATGTTTTCTATACATTTTGACCAACTGACTCTAGATTTCTTTTGCAATATTTTGTTGTTTATACTCTTTTCTGAAAACTAAAATTAATTTTGTTTGTGTTATTTAGATCTATAAATTACTGTGTCAATTTAAAAGCGGCCTACCTGCGATATGTAGGCTCATTTGTTATCTGTGTTGGTCAAATAACGAAGGCAAATTATCGTTGTTATTAATCCACTAACTATTATACTATATAAGTATCTGAGAAGAAAGGCGCTAATTTTGAGCAAGATAGGAATTATTAGACATTAAGACTATGACATAACTAATTAATAATGATGCTCTGCAGGAAGTGCGACGGAAAGAGGAGGCTGCTGCAAGAGGTTCCTTATCTTCTTGTGTTTTTTTGCCTTCATTTATGCACTGTATCAAGAATAGATTCTGTATTTTCTTGTTTTATTTTTATTAGATGGTCCTCAATCAAGTGAATGATATTTCCTTGCAGCTGGTATTGTTCTTGAAGATAAAAATTGGCCTCCATTTTTCCCTATTATTCATCACGATATTGCAAATGAAATTCCGATTCATCTACAGAGGCTGCAATATGTTGCATTTACAACCTTTTTGGGTATGTAACAGTTTTCTAGTGTGATTAATGTGAATGTCTCTTGTTATTGCTATTTATCATGTATATGTGCTTTCTCCTTGTTTTATTTTATTTTTCCTTTTTCTGTTCTTTTGTACTTGTGAAAAACTATTTTGCTCTTAATCAACAAGAGGTCCCTGCTCCCCTGTCTGTATTCTTATTTGTATATATATATATTATTGGTGGTGATCAGGACTTGTTTTTGCCCTCCTATGGAATGTTATTGCCGTGACTACTGCTTGGATTAAACAGGGAGGTAAGTATTTGATCAAATTTTGTTTTGATTGTATTTAGTGGAATAATTTGACCGTGGGTCGTATTTTCTAACAAATATCTATTTTGTTAGATGCGAAAATTTGGTTTCTTGCTATTATCTACTTCATATCAGGGGTTCCAGGAGCCTATGTGCTTTGGTATCGTCCACTGTACCGTGCTTTTAGGTTCGTTATTTCTATCACCAACTACTTTTACATTTAGGGCCCGCAGAATTTCTCAGCATACTGGCTAATAAATTGGGGTTGGTACAAATGTAATGAACATATTACCTTTTTTGAAAACAATAATTGTGAAATGATGGCGCATGCGAAGCAAGAAATAAACGTGAATGAGATTTGCCTTCTTCTTTTCTTACTTGGAATCCATCTTATTTTACAGGACTGAAAGCGCCATGAAGTTTACGTGGTTTTTCTTATTTTACTCGGTGAGGTTTGAAAATTATTTACTGATGTCCATGTTATGTTTTAATCATGATAATCCGTAATTTTACAACTGTACAGATTCATATTGGCTTCTGCATCTTTGCTGCAGTTGCACCTCCTGTAGTTTTCAGAGGAAAATCTCTTGCGTAAGTTTCCTATATATTCACTCCCTTGATAAAAAAAAAATCTTGCAAGCGTGTTAATAAGATTTTTTTTTTTGGATGGGTGTGTATACAGAGGCATCCTACCAGCTGTGGATCTTGTTGGCAGCCATATATTGGTTGGGGTAAGTTTTGAATGCCTTGCTGACAACATTAATAGGAGAATATTCAATAGGGAATTCTGAATCAAATTGATGATATTTATTATTGTTGCTGGTGTATGCAGATTTTCTACTTCATCGGGTTTGGACTTTTCTGTCTCGAATCAGTTCTCAGCATTTGGGTCATACAGGTTAACAAAATTGAGATAAAAAAATTCTCAAACAACATCTGTACATTTTTTTCTCTTATAAACGCATTGCATATGTACAGCAAGTCTACATGTATTTCAGAGGCAGTGGCAAAGCTGCAGAAATGAAGCGTGAAGTTGCTAGGGGAGCCATGCGAGCGGCAATTTAATACGTGGATAAAATTATAGATCAGTCTGTAAATTCATTGAATTGTTGAGTTTTAATTTCATGTTTTTTTTTTCAAATCAAACGAATACTACAAAGTAGCAAGAGCTGAATGTAGATTTATTATTTTAGGAAATAATTATTTTTATTTTCTATTTTAAAAGTCAATTCTACTTTTACGATTTTTACTTAATTTTTTTAAATTTTAAGTGAGTAATCACAATACATTTCACTCATTTACATTAGCAATCAGAATCATGTACTCCCTTGGTTCAAAGACAGTTGTCATACTTTTTTTTTTTGGTGTCCAACAATAGTTGACACACAAAAAAAAAAAGAAAATAATTATTCTAACTTTTTCATTTTAATATACAATTTTATTCTACTTTACCCCACCTACTTTTTAAACTTACTCACAACTATTTTACTTTTCACTTTTAAAATATATTTTAATCCTTACTTTTCAATTAAAAAATAAAACAACAACAATTTTCTTAAACTCCGTGTCCAGGAAAGTATGACATCTATTAATGGCCGGAGGGAGTACTTGACAGTATTTATTTATACACTAACATTCGATTATTTCAAGCGGGCTCGATCACTCATCACTGGCCCGGTTCAGGAGCCTCGACGTCAGCAACTCGATCATGCTGATGACGACCCACACGAACATCAGCCCTGGACTGGTAAGAAGACATTGCGAGCCGATTCAAGTATAACGTGAATCCAGGGCAAGTGTACGGATTCGAGCAAGTTATCGGCTGGCAATACAACGCCTCGTCGTCTGACACAGGCGAGGGCCTCGGTGAAGTTATCGGACGAGGACGATATTGTCCATACGGATATCCGCTGTTACTCCAACCACCACCATTGCCCCAGCCGCCTCTGTTGCTATATTTAGAGTCCTCGATTTTATCATAACTTTTGGGATTAGGCTTTTGGGGGATTCTTCCTTCAAGCCCTTCCGGAGTGGTCGAAGCTTGAGGCCTGCTGGCAGAGCAAACCGACGAGCTCATTAGCAGGGCCATCAGTGCAATACCATAGCATTTTTGTAAGGACATTTTTTTGTTTGTTTTTTAAGAAGGGCAGATTAATTGTATATTACTCCCATGTATAAATAGTGATCAAGGGTTGGTTGAAACTGGGCAAGAGAAGCGATGCAAGAAACACGTATATAGGGCTTTCAGAGTTTTAAGGAGAATCAAGTTTGTGTGACGAAGGTTTGCTGCGTCTCACATACGAAACTAAAAAAGAAAAAAAGAGAGCTCATATTAATTCAGTTCAGAACGTTGATTGATCTGATAAACACCGTAAACCAAGATTAGTATTTAATAAAATAGATCAATTGCTGGTTTTCTTATCCAGTTTCATCATGTAAAATACACTTGACATGTCACAATTTTTTTTTATATGGGGACTATTTTAGCAAAGAATTCAATCAGGTACTCGGGGTGATTAAACGAACCCGTGAACCGCCCTATCTAGCTCGATTAAAACGACTACCCCGTCTCTTAGCATCCTGCTGAACGGAAAGAGGAGGTCGCCTATTGTGTTCCTACACATTTAAGGCAACTATCAGTTTATGGTACAAGAAAATTTGGAGGGGGCAATATTATATAACATAGGGTTAGTTCAGGGAAAACTAGAAATATGTACCCCGATTTCAGTCACGAATTGGCAAGAAGTACATTGGACTGCCGGTGCCCCATGTGGATACATAAGCAAAACCTCACACCTTCCGCATTTAACTTGGCCGACTTCATGAGCTGGCGAGGGATACAATTAATGATGATGATAAGTTGAAAAAAGGTAATAAAACAAATCTTGGTTTGTTTTCGATATAAGAACAAAAAAAAACAAGAAATTGATGCAACGATGTAAAAGGTAAAGGTTACCTTCTAGGACAAAATTCGTCTCCTTGCAACCCGGACATTGAACCCATTTCGACCCCCGAGGATACCAACATAATTTCCGGCATGTACCACAAATCAGTTGTGCCTTCTCTGAATAAACTTTACACATATCACATGAGTATGCACCAAAATTTTCAACTGAACTAATTTTATTTTACTTAAAAAAAACAATACGTCACTGAAAAAATAACAACAGCAACATCAACAAAATATAACAAATTACTGTATAAATTAACAAGTTTGCTACATGATAAATTCATTTAAGTTGACATCATAACAATCATTCAATTTCCACAAACAGGATTGAAAATGAATAATACGACACACACACTATATACCAACTCACCAGAAGATGGTGATTGTGCAGGAAGTTTTAGAGATGGTGCAGGTTGATTAAAAAATGTTGGCCTTTTGATCCGAACCTTTTTATCTTTTCCCTTGTTACCTATTGTATCAAAATACGTAGAAAAATGCAAGTAATCACCAAATATGTCGAAGATTATCAATCAATGCCCAAATAAGCTCCATTTGGAAATAAATCCTTACCTCCCAAGTCCCAACAGTATATTTTCATGGGATAATTAATATAGATACAAATATCAAGGAAACGTTTGTAATTTCGGAAAATAATTTTTCTTTTGGCATCTATAAGAGATCATCAGAGATTCAGAATATCCCGTATAGTATTTATTTAGAAATAAGAAATGAAATATTAATAAACGATTGGTGAAATCCAAATCGTCACTTAACCTTCAACTTCTTCTCTGTCATATTATTCAGTCAGTTAAAATGGACTTACTACTAGGAACTTCCGAAGGTGGTGGAACTGGCGAAGAATGGTCCGGCACGAGCCTGCCATCTGGCAGCTCGTCATCATTACTCGTGATTTTCACTTTGGTCTCTATTTCAATACCTACATTGCTCACAAGTTAGCTATATATACTTAAAAAGACTACCCTAATCATAAAAAACTCCATTTTTTTAAAAACTATGGAAACGTTAGAGATAGTTTTGGCGATTAACAATGGGTATGTGAGAGTGTATATATATAATGAAATCAAAAGGTAACTGAATATCAAATGCTTAAATATACATGCAGAAAGGGTGTCTGTAGATGTGATTATGTTCAATACGGAATTTTTTTTATTAAGAATTTTTCGTGGCATTCTATTGAATAAATCATACTTTGCGAGTTTGAAAAAACATAAAACAAGCTGTAGAGAACGATATCAGCGCAAAAATGTAAATTAGAACTATAACATGAAGTGTCTAGGAAAATGCAAATAGTCTTTGAAAAGCACTCATCATCCAGTAAGATAACATCAAGATTTACTTATCTTGTTATGACAATTAAAAAAACTTACTAGATGACACAGATGATGACGATTGCAATGGTGGCGTACGAGGTAGTGGTGTTTGATTTAGCATTGGCGTTTCCCAACCGGGTGGAGGCCCTTCGTCTAACTCTTCATTGCTCTCTCTCTTTATATCTGACATGGTAAAGGTAAGGCGTTAAAAAAAAATGAAGCAGTCAACAGTCAAACCCACAACCATCAACACGGTTCAGGAAAGTTTATAGGCTTGCACTCATTTTGTAGTAATACTACTTCCATCGAATGTTAATTTAAAGAACCTTAAAAGAATCAAATGGAAGTAATGGCCATTCCCATTTTCCAGTTAATGCATAAATAACCACAAATACTTCTTCACCCAAGTTATCAAATATTGAGAATCAAATATTGAGATACTTTCCAACTTCAAATATATATAGTTAACTCTCACAAGCTGAATAAAAGGAAAATCACGACCTGTTGTGATTGAAGTTGGTACTGGTAGTGAAGATTCTAGAGCACTAAACTCCCAACCCGGTGGTGGGCCCTCATCATCGTCGTCGTTGTTATCGATTTCATCTTGTTTGCTTCCTTTTTCCATATCTTAATGATGCAATGAATGAATGAATGAATTCCTAAATAAGTTAATCGAAGTAGATGATGCTGATAAATAACATGACACGATCCATTACCTTGAAATCCATCTGATTCATTTTTGGGACATCCTGCACAAGGATAAAGCACTCAATTAAAACAGCATCAACAAAAAAATTGGAATTCCATTTCATCTTAATCTAATTGGTCACAAAACAATATAATCAGCATCAACAAAAACCGGTTCAAGAGCTTGAACTTTTACCCAGAAATCACAGTAGTGAAACTTTCTCTTTTCTATTTTGACCTAAAATTGTAAGTGATACTAACACACATGAATATGAATACACAAAAAAAAAGTATATAAAAAACTTAAATTTTGAATAAGAGATATCAACAGTGCAAAAACGCAAATTGTTTATAAACCTAAAGGGGAGGATTTCGTGGCGATGGAATCAAACCCAGGCGGTGGGCCATCGTCTTCGTCGTCGTCCGCGACGGCGGTGGGCGGCTGTCTATTGATAATGCACTGGAACCCTGGCGGTGGGCCGTCGTCGTCATCATCTTCTTCGTCTTCTAATTCAGTATCACTTGCGATTTTATGCTTTGTGAATTCATCTTCCTCTTCCATGCCCATTTTTCGTTTTGTTTGTTTGCTATTTCACTTTCAAGTTTAAAGTGTTCTAAGAGTCCACAAGGGCAAAAGGTGGCTGAAGCGCGTGCTTCCACACTCGGTTGCATTTCGCGTGGGAGAGTTGGGTCCGGAACGGCGCGTCTCTTTTTTCAACGGGTTAGATTATACTGAGTGGTTATCAACAGTTCAGATCATCTTAGGCTTTTTTCTTTTTCTTATAATTTTAATTCGAAGTTATTTTTAAAATCAAATTGGATGGATGAGATCATTTATCTGATAAAGATCTGACGGTTCAGAACTTTTTGTTTCTTCATTTCAATTAACTGAGTTGATATTTCCTGCAAATATCTCTGTAAGAAATTATAATCCTTAATCCTTGTAACACATTTACGTAACATAGTCTTTTAAAAGTTTATGAAAAATCAAATATTCTCATATTCAACAATATTTAATGAAATTTTGAATGTTTATTGTATCAAAAATTTACTTGATATCTCACTCATACATTCAATAAAAAAAATGTACAATCAACCTGCAGAACTAAATTTGATTCTTATAAACTTAAATGACTAGATATAAAATTTTAGCTGTTAAAAAAGTTTTGAAATAATCTCATTCTTATAATGTATTCAAGTACACTTAAATTCATTCTCCATATTAATACATAGTAATTGACAATCATAGCAACAACAGTATATTTCCAAAATCATCGTCTGACGAACTCCACCTTCATCCCTGAACTTCGAAAAACGACACTCGGGATTTCAGAAATTAAAAAACAAGGTCGAACTGTAGACCGTAAGTTACCCAAAAGGCACAAGCATCAAGCTCCCTTCCTCTTTTGCTCTTTCGATAGTTTGATATCCTTTGTTAGCATTCTCGGAGCAATAGCCATGGACATCAGCTCTTGGAATAGCAGCTTACAAGCATATGGAATATAAACCTACATATCCAGATCACAGATTCACTTCACTACACAAATCCAGAAATCAAGATGAAATTTAAAAAAAATACTCCGTGACTCCGTGTACTATAAAGTAGTTAGTTACCTGAACAATATCAGTCTTGTTTTTGCATCCTCTGCACTCGAAAGAATTCTTCTTCAAGTTAGCGATAGCAATCAACCCACATTTCTCGCAGACGTGAATCCTATAAGCATCGCTCTGATCAAACAATCTCTCCTTCAAAAAATGAGCCGCCCCATGCGCAATCATGCAGTCCCGTTCCATCTCCCCAAACCGGAGCCCACCATCTCTCGACCGCCCCTCTGCGGGCTGCCTAGTCAGAATCTGCACGGGCCCACGGCCACGCGAGTGGATCTTGTCGTCCACCATATGCTTCAGCCTCTGGTAGTAAGTGGGCCCCAGAAATATCATCGACGTGAGCTTCCTTCCAGTATGCCCGTTGTACATGGTCTCATAACCACGCATCTGATACCCACACTTGTGGAGAGCCCTGCTGATATTGTCCACTGTCACGTCAGTAAAGGGGGTCGCGTCCCCCTCCTTCCCCATGTGGGCCGCGACCTTACCCATCACGCACTCGATGAGCTGTCCAATCGTCATCCGAGATGGAATAGCGTGAGGGTTCACGATAATATCAGGACAGATCCCCTCGAGAGTCCACGGCATGTCCTCTTGCGTGTATGTCATTCCGACTGTCCCTTTCTGGCCGTGCCGACTGCTGAACTTGTCCCCGATCTGAGGGATTCGAACCGATCTCACTCTCACCTTCACAAACCGTAGGCCGTCAGCATTCGTGGTCAGTAAAACCTGATCGACCATCCCAGTCTCACTGTGCCTGAGGCTCGTGCTGTGGTCGCGCTTCGTGTAGCGTGCAGCGTTTTGGCCTGCCTGGGCAGCCTCCTCCGGAGCCATCGGAGTGGTTTTTCCGATGATGACGTCTTCGCCGGAGACGCGAGTTCCGGGAGGGGCGAGACCGTCGTCGTCCAGCTTGTCGTACGAGCCGTGGCGCATGCCCATTGTGTTGGACCTGTCTGGGCGGCCGAAGTCTTCCTTGACTAGGGTGCCCATCTTCTTCTCTTCGTCCCTGTAGGAACGGAAGAAGAGGGACCGGAAGAACCCGCGATCGATCGAGGACTGGTTCATGATTACAGAATCTTCTTGGTTGTACCCGGAGTAGCAGGCGATGGCGACAATGGCATTGATTCCAGCAGGTAGCTGCCGGAAATGGAGATGCTCCATAGCTCGAGTGGTGACAAGAGGCTTTTGAGGATAGTACAGTACGTAAGCCAAGGTATCCTGTGAATAGAGAGAAGTGAACAAATAAGATAAAGTTGAACATAATATCTTAAATAGAATAGACAACATGGATGTTGGAAACCAGATCATCATACCATTCGGAACTGATAGTTGGTGACGTAAATACCCATGGCTTGCTTACCCATAGCTGACTGGTATGTGTTACGTGGAGACTGCAAGAGGGGGAACGTGTATCAGAAAACTGAAGAACGAATTTTGACCTTTAAGGATAAAACTGATAATAAATTTTTACCTGATTGTGATCCGGGAAGGGAATGATTGAAGCACAAACACCAAGGATCAATGACGGGTGAATCTCACAGTGTGTATACGTATCGGAATAAGCATCGCCTGGATTTGTCCTTGCATTTAAAATATCCTGAGCGAAGAAAAAATAGCCATTTCAGCATCTAATCGAGTTTAGCGTGAAAAAATCTAGCAGAAGATAGTTGATCACTCACATTTATTGTCATGGAAATCATAGTTGTTTCTTCTTCTTCTGTGTCGATGTATTCTATAAATCCTTTCGCAACTAGGTCATGCCAGCCACCATCATCAGGGGACTCCTGGAAACAAAGATGCAAGACAAATAAGAAACAGCACAAAGATGGCACAGAAGCTAGGAAGCATGGCAATGGATACGTAAAACGGATATGATACGATACTGATACGTATACGGGAAAACGGCAATCTTAAAAATCTTAGATGCGGATATGTCAAAAATATGTCTATTTTTATAGTAGATAACATATAATATACAGTATCGTATTATTTTTATATGTAGTAATATTATAATTTTAGATTTTCTTTTAATAAAATTATACTATACAGAATTTATTAATTAGGTATAATATTTTATCTGTACATACAAATCTTAGTGCACTACAATTAAAACAAAATAGAGTTCTTAAAAACAGAGGCAATACATACCCATTTAAAAACAAAGTGTATTTGGAAACCTTTATTTTCCTAAAATAAAATACTTCGTAATTGAAAAGATACGCCTGTAATACGTTTGGAGCCGTTTTCTTGGTGTACACGTTTCCAAAACGGGAATGAAACTAGTTTAGTCGTTTCCGGGTTACCTATCAATGAAGCTTATATATGTAGTAGGTTTAAAAAAGAAATTATCCATTTATTCTGAAGGTAAACCCCACACCCCCCTACTCATCACAAGTAATAAAGGGGAGTTGTAATTTTGAATGAAAGCTGGTGGGATTTGTGAATATAATAAACTTAATAAGTGATTCCCCTTGCACAAAAATATATATAAAAAAAAAAATGTCCTTCAGAAAAAGTGTACGACATACTCTTTGTTGCAAGGCTTGAATATCCTTCTTCTTGATAAGAAGTCTTTGCTTCTCCACAATAAACAATGGACGACTGCACCGACCATAATCAGTATATATCCGAAGTTCTTTCAAACGAATATCTCGAACCACCCCAACCTCAGTATTGACGTCAACCTGCCCAACCAAACAAAACATTTTCAGAATTACATTTTGCAACTTCCGTCCAACAAATAATTCATTAACAAAGAGATGAAACACATCGGTGAAGGCATTTTACTTCATCATGGCAAATATCATAAAATAAAACGCACAAATGAAGAAAGAAAGAACATACACGTCTTCTCAAACGTCTCAGAGTTGACACAAGCATATCAGGGTTGCGATGAATACCAACCCAACAACCATTGACAAAGATCTTTGTTGCTTGAGGGATCACAGCAGGAGAGATTTCCTTAAATTTAAAAGAAAAAAAAAATCATGTTATGGACAATTATAAACTTGGAAAACCAAACCAGACGTTTATTGATGAACAGAGAGTTCATGCACCTCAAAGTTTTCGGTACCCCATTCCTCCAAGAATTCTAGAATTGGATATGCTGCTGAACCAACTGTGATATAGACCATCAATGCAAGGTTCTTCACCAAACCGCATGCCTAGTGAGACCAAGGAAAAAGTAGGATTATAAATAGGGAACTCATGAAATGAACTGAATCTTTCAGTGAACGTATTGTACAAAGTGGACATACTTGTCCCTCAGGTGTTTCTGCAGGACACATCATTCCCCATTGTGAATTGTGTAGCTGCCTCGGTTTAGCCAGTTTCCCTACAAAAAAAATAAGACAAGTTAGGAAGAGGCCCACAATATGAAATACCCTAGAAGGACTAACCAGGGGCAGGAAACAAGTTCTAATTAATCGATAGAACAGATTGAAGGAAGCCATAAACTGGAAAAATACCTTCCCGGCCAATGGGGGAGTTCAGCCTTCGCAAATGTGATAAGGTAGAGGCATAAGTCAAGCGATTTAACACCTGCAACATTCATCCCACACATTGCGCTCACTTAGAAAAATTTCAAAGCCATGCACAATGTAAGAGTATATAAACAAATAATCAGTATGCAACTCAACCTGGGAAACTCCAGCTCTTGTACCCGCTGCATTTGCTTGACCCCAGTTTCCAGTAGCAAGTGAGTATTTTAGGCCACTGGTAATGGTTTTGGCTTTAATAGCAAATTGCAGATTCACATCCTTGCCATGATCTACGCACTGACAGTGTAAAGAAAAAAGTAAATACAAATGCAAAGCATAACATCAATCTTACACATATAATAGAAAGACTAGGAAGTCCAACCTTCTGAACGTAAGACCTCACATCCCTGGTCAACTTTCTGAATAACTGCAGAAGCCCGAATTTCAAATGATTAATGCCATTTTTCTAAGATCAAATGACCACAACATGTCTAATGAACAACGAACCATTCGGAATAGGCCCCCAAGCAATGGACCAGCCAGATCCAGCCTCTTATTACCATAGTGATCTCTATCATCCTCTGCCCTTCGGCCAATTGCACACAACAGAAGCCGATGGACAATATACCTGTAGGAAGCCAAAGTAGGAATCATTTTTAACAACAAAATCAACACACGTGTAATAATTTAAAAAAAAAAAATAGAAACTCACTTACCCAAAATAATAACCTTTTTTTGTCTCACAATGTTCCCCAACCCCAACATGAGGAAGCATTTCTTTTTGAAGAATTTCTTTGGCATACCTGCATAAGGTTTCTAAGTTAGATTTAGAAGTTCATGGTTTTATGAGATCAAGCACAAAGATTTCAGTAAAACAAACTTGATTCTTTTATCTCGAGTGACACCAACAGTGGCTCCTCTTTTCCCAATGTAGTCCAGAGCAACCTGCATTTACAAAGATTGAACAAATCGAAAAGAAGAAATAAAACCTATGAAAATTGGAAGGAGAATTACAGTGAACTACAACTACCTGCTGATTCTGGATCACAAATGCTTCTTCCAAGGAGGGCCGCAGCAATTCCATCATCTGAGTATCTTGAAAATTGTAGCAGATATGTTCTAATATATCCTTGTCAGCAATAAACCCCAATGCTCGAAAAACAATAATAATAGGAATCTCAGTGCGGATGTATGGGAGGGTGGCACGGATATATTGGCCCGATGAGCCCTGAAAGTAGTGACAACATAGGTGATTCATATTCATAAAAATAAATAAAAATGAAGTGACGGCAACAATTTATGAAAAGCATTAAACACGACATTACCCCTTTAGCACTAGTCCGAGAAAGCATCCTGACGAACATCGTACTAGGTGGCCTGTTTTGGGACTCTGCCATGGACCGAACTTCAGCCACATAAGCATACTTATTAGGTTGCCTTTTTTTGAACACATAGACATGATTGGTGCTCATCTTCTCCTGAGCGATCAACACTTTTTCACTGCCATTAATGATGAAATAACCACCTTGGTCGTATGGACACTCTCCCAACTCTGTTAAATCTTTCTCGGAATTTTGATATAACGTACAATAACTCGACCTCAGCATAATGGGAACCTATAGAATAAACAGAGAGACCGGACTTTGAAGAGATCATAAACACTCATTTACTACCTGTAAATTTGTCAAATGCTACAAAATGTACCTTCCCAATAAAAACTTTCGTGAAATCCTGAGTCTCGGTAACTTCCTCACCATCATGACCTTTCCTTATGACTCTTTTGGTCACGTCCACATACAATGGAGCTGAATATGTCAAATTTCTTAGCCTTGCAGCTTTAGGAAACAATGTGGCAGTTTCTCCATCAGACTCTGTCATCATTGGTTTACTAAGATATATCTGACCGAAACTAATCTTGTAAACAGTCTGCTAAAATAAGGAAAAAGATATATAAGATACTTAAACGAATCGACATCTGATAATAATAATTAGCTATACATAGTATATGTGAGATAGTTTGGTAAAAGCATTGTTAAAAACACAAAAGAATAAAGTGCAAGTCCACGATCGATTTCCATAATCTATCATATCCATAAAACATAAATTCAGAGAAGCCTCGTAGGAAAATCATCCACGTGTCAAACTCATGCCCTCACAAAACAATAATGCTCCACCCAACCATCCCGACTCTGAAGGTCGAAACACAATGTTTCTAACCGTATTTAGATTTCGGTATCATATATAAGAAAACGAGTAAAAACACTAAAAATTCAAAACAAGAGAGCCTTCACAATTATTTTCCCTCTATTTCCTTTTACTTCTCTAATCAAATAACCACCATTTAATTTTTCATAATCAAATAACTCACTCTAAGAACCTATGAACAATAGGTCCACCAAGAGCACAACAAGTCAAGAACCCCTTGCTCACAAAAAGCACCTTACAGTTTTTCTACAAAGATCCTAATATTTACACACCAACCAACATCTCATATCCTAATCGGTAAATTATTAATTTCATCCATATAACACCCAAACCCTAGAAAGCTTCCGCCAATTCCTCATTCTTAATGAAATTCAAAATAGCACAGGCAAATGAAGAACCTCAGCAAAGTCCGGTTGGTGACCCGGGTTATGCTGTGACTCGGGTCGGATCTCGATGTCGGCCGACTCATCGACGATTTCCTGCATCGTGTTCTGAATGAATTCATCAAACGAGTCCAGCTGCTGCCTGACCAAGCCCTTCTCCTCGAAATAGGCGCTGATAACCGCCCACGCATCCTCCTGCGTAATCTCTTCTTCGTCATCTTCCTCCACGTCATTTTCCTCCTCGTTGAACTCCGGCTCCTGGTCCGGGTCCGGGTCGTTGTACTCCTGCTCGGTGTATCCGTGCCCGTAATATCCGTCCTCCATATCCATTTAAAAAAGAAGTAATCTCTTTCCACTTGATTTCTTCTTCGTTTACTGTAGTCCAATTCCAGTCAATAAAAAAGGATCGAAAACCCCTCTTCCCACTGAGGCGGAGATCTGAGAGAGAGACGAGGAAGAAAATATGAATTGAAAATTTGAGTGGAAATGGGGCTTTTATACTTGTCGAGGGTAGCCTCAATTTTAGACCGATAAAATTAATTTAATTATCCCTTAATTTTTGATGAATAAAAAACGTATAGAAATACTTATTAAATTATATTTAAAAATAAAAATACTCTCTAAAGAGCTTACATTACAAAGTGAGTCGTAAAATTAATTTAATTATTCCTTAATTTTCGATGAATAAAAAATACCTCCGAAGAGCTTACATAAAAGTTGAAAATAATAAAAATTAGAAGTATAATAAGTATTATTGTGTAATTAATAAACAAGTTAAAGTGAAAAAATAATAATATTTAAAAGATAAAATTATGAAAAACTTTTTATTTAAAGGTATACAAATTTTTTAAAAACATCCAAAAATAAAAGTAAACAAAATTTAGAGATGGTAATACATATTTGAAGTATGATAATATACAGTAATAAACAATACGAAGTATTTCACTTGCATAGGTTAAACTTTGATGTGATGACTCATTCAAAAAAATGTTTACTTTATTTTGGGTAGGTTAAACTTTCATGTGATGTCCCATTTAAAAAAAAATTGTAAGCCAAATTATTATTTTTAGTGTTAAAAATTTTGAACTCTCAAAATTTTGTCAAAATTTGGACTTTACAATAACACTTTTATAAAATGCACTAAAACAGTAAACACTCAAAAATTTAAAATTTTTAAATTTCCCAATATTTTTAATTAAAATTTTTTAATTTCAAAATTTTAGTAAAAAAAAAAATTTAGTAAAAAAAAAAGAATTTAAAATTGTAAAAAAATTTATTATTTTTAGTGTTAAAAGTTTTAAACTCTCAAAATTTTGTCAGGGCTTTACAATCAACACTTTTATAAATTACATGACAACATGTAATTCACTTAGACTCCGCAGGTTACTATTTTAAAATTGTGTTAATTGTATAAGATTTTACGGTTACTATAAATCACACCCCTGTTCATCATATTATCACCCAGAGTTAAAAGGTTTAGTTCAACATCTTAAATGTTGAGGAAAGAGACAACCCTTAAAAACAGAAACAAACGCGACCTCTGTTGACACTGAATCTCTCACAATAACACTGAACAACTGTCTTTAACACTGAACAGCGCACAAAAACACTGAACCACTAGACCGAACACTAAAATCACACACACGTCGAAAACTCTCAATACTCGCCGCGCCGAAAGTTTGTTTTGGGTATATCGAACTCAAACACGAAGAGAAACTGTTGAGGATTCGCACAACAAGGTTTAGAATAACCGAATAAATCCGATTAAACTAAACGTTCATAAACCACACGAATATGAATAATCCAAAACCGCACGAATACGACTTGACTCTCAAGCTCACGATCTCTCACGTATATATGAACTCACAAGAACACGAAAGCAAAGAAAAACGAAAGAACAAGACAAGATTTACGAGCTTCGGTTTCGCACTGCCTAAGACAGGGCAGCCGCAACCTACGTGCTCGGGGAGAGGGTGTTTCTTCTTTATTATATAAAAACGAGATTACAACTCTTCCTAGTAACCCTAGAACCAACAAGGTGTAAGCGATTACAAGTTTAATCTCTAAAAGAAGAACGTATTCTTTTCTCTCTTAATCCCCCCGTCGATGCCTCTGATCGACGTCCCTTTTATAGAGGACCTGGAGACCGACTCTTGGTAGAATTAGGTTCCTTATGCTCCAAGGACTCCGTAGCCTTTTGAATCACCTCAATCGGATAAGTATGGAAAGAGATATTCAATTTTTGGTTCGTTTCCAAAAATAAAAGATTTTGTCTGCCTCCTGCCAGGGAACTGTTTACGCCTTCGTCCTGCGGCAGAGTTAACTGCCTTCGTCCTGCGGCATAGACCTGCCTTACATAAAAATCTAGAATTTTGAACATATTTTCACAAATCTCCACCTTGTTCAAACTTCTAAACACATGTAACCTTCTTGCAGTAGTGATCAAGTACTGCTCATCCCAGACAAGCCAAACAACTCCTTTTCGACTACACCTTATTCGCCATGCCATGATCAAACCCGATCATTCGACTCCAGCCCAGTATGATTTCATATCACACTGATCCCATATGATCATACCCGATCATATTTCTCTTAGTATTGACATTAGGCTTCAGCCTGCCATGCCCAATACTACCGCAGTCCCTGCCTTAGGCACTGCCTTCCCAAATTCGTCAACACCACCATGCGGCATCAAGAACTTGTACATGACATAAGTCATAATCCGAAAGTAGATGTTACTCCACCTTCCCGCACCTCCAGAAACCTCCAGAGACGACTTCATCAAGTTAGCAACTCACAGCTCTGCCTGCCGCAGCCTGAATCTCGCTGCCTAACTTGGCCCCCTGTGGCAGCACGAAGCCTACCACAGCTCCTACGGCAGTCCGCCTGCCGCAGCTCCACCGCAATTTCAGCATTGCGAGATGTCCAACAGCGATACGAGCTGCTGGCATAGACTAAATTTCTCTCCCGGAAGCAACTTAGTGAAGCTATCGGCCGGATTGATTTCACTAGCAATCTTCTCCACCTTGACAACTCTTTTATCCACCAAGTCTCTAACAAAATGTAGCTTCACGTCAATATGCTTGGTCCGCTCATGGAACACTTGATGCTTCGCCAAGTGCACGGCACTTTGACTATCACAATTAACCGAGATTACCTCTTGTGGCACCCCAAGCTCTTGAATTATTCCCTTCAGCCACACTGCCTCCTTTATTGCCTCAGTCAAGGCAATGTATTCGCTCTCCGTAGTTGACAACGCAACCACTGACTGCTGGTTTGCCTTCCAAACCACTGCCGAGCCAAACAAGGTAAACACATACCCCGTTACCGATTTTCTAGTATCAAGATTACTAGCAAAATCCGCATCCACATATCCAATTAGAGCATCACCCTTGACCTCCATCTTCTTGAATATGATTCCCTTACTCACGCTGCCTTTGAGATATCGCAACATCCATTTCACTGCCTCCCAATGACTCCTACCAGGATTGCTCATAAAGCGTGATACTACGCTCATAGCATAGGCAATGTCTGGCCTACTGCATACCATTGCATACATGAGACTGCCTACCGCACTTGCATAAGGCACCGTTGCCATTGCTGCTTCGGCAGGCCCTGCCGCAGGGCAGTCCGAAATAGAAAGCTTCATATGCTGCCCAAGGGGAGTTGAAAGACTCTTAGCTTCATACATGTTGAATCTTTTCAGCACCTTCATAATGTAATCTTGTTGAGATAAGACTAGGGAACCCTCCTTTCTATTCCTAACAATATCCATGCCAAGAATCCTCTTCGCTTCGCCTAAATCCTTCATCTCAAACTCTGCCTTCAGTAATCTTTTCAATGCCTCCACCTCGACCTTTGATTTTGAAGCAATGAGCATGTCATCCACGTATAGGAGAAGGTAAGTGATCACAGCCCCTGCATTGATCTTCAAGTACACACAACAATCGTATTTGCTTCGCACAAATCCAATTACCATCATGTAACTATCAAACCTTCGGTACCACTGCCTTGGACTCTGCCTTAAGCCATATAATGACTTCTTTAACAAACACACCTTGTTTTCATCTCCAGCACCATCCACGCCTTCGGGTATCTTCATGTAGATTTTCTCCTCCAATTCCCCATGAAGGAATGCGGTCTTCACGTCCATTTGTTGTAGCTCAAGGTCATATTGGGCAACAATAGCCAAAAGGATTCTAATAGTGCAATGCTTTACCACCGGAGAGAAAATCTCATTGAAATCTACTCCCTCCCTCTGAGTGAACCCCTTTGCTACAAGCCTTGCCTTGAATCTCACATTAGATCCAGAAGACTCCACCTTTTTCTTGTAGATCCACTTGCACCCTACTACGCGCTGCCTTTCCGGTTTTTGGACAATGCTCCATGTGTTGTTCTTTTCCAAGGACTGTATCTCTTCCTCCATAGCAACCAACCAATTCTCCTTCTCAGAGCAGCTGATCGCATCCGAATAGCATGACGGTTCATAGCTATCCACTCCCTCTGCCACCATAAGGGCATAAGAAACAATATCGGCTTGTGCAAACCTCTTTGGTGGGTGAATGACTCTCCTCTCTCTATCTCTTGCCAACTGATATCCTCCCAAATCAGTTTCATGTTGATCCATATCAACATGGAAATCGTTGCTACGATTTTCTTCATGGCAGTCGCTGCCGCAGGCTGAACCGCTGCCACTGCCTTCAGCGCTGCCTTCGTCTTCAGCGATGTTTTGATCATCGTGACGCCTTCCAAACAATTCTAATTCAACTTGAGACTTCTCAGATTGCTCAAGTTCAGTTTGGAATGGCATTGAGCTCTCATCGAACACAACATCTCTACTAATGAAACACTTCTGCTGCCCTGGCTCAATGCACCATAGCTTGTACCCTTTGACGCCTTTTGGATAGCCTAGGAACACACATCTAAGAGCCCTAGCTTCCAACTTGTCACCTTTATGGTGAGCGAAACACAAGCTACCAAATACCCGCAAAGATTTAAAGTTTGGCGCTGCCCCTGCCCAAACCTCCTGCGGTGTTTTTGAAGAGAGTGCCGCAGCAGGACTTCTATTGATCAAGTAGGCTGCGGTAGTCACTGCCTCGCCCCAGAAACTCCTAGGCAGGCCCGAACTCAATAGCATACACCGCACTCTATCCAGCAGTGTCCTATTCATTCTTTCGGCAACCCCATTTTGCTGTGGAGTGCCTGCCACCGTCTTATGCCTCGCAATGCCTTGATTCCTGCAGAAAGCGTTGAACTCCTCGGATAGAAACTCCAAGCCATTATCAGTCCTTAGATTCTTCACCTTCTTGCCTGACTGCCTCTCCACTTCCAGAAGCCACTCCTTGAATTTTTCAAAGGCTTCTGACTTTGCTTTCAAAAGCATAATCCAGACTTTTCTGGAATAATCATCGATGATGGATAAGAAATACTTTCCACCACCTTTTGTCTCCGTTCTAGATGGACCCCAAAGGTCGGAATGAATGTAATCAAGGCAGCCCTTGGTTGTGTGCCTCCCAGTGCCAAAGCTTGCCCTTGAAGCCTTGCCTAGGGCACAATGAGGGCAAAATTCGAGCTTGCTTATCTTATCACTTGAGAATGCCCCTTGCTTTGCTAGCTCCAGCAGCCCTTTCTCTCCAAGATGTCCAAGCCTTTTGTGCCATAGCAAGATCTTGTCACTAGATGTGACGGCAGACCCTGCCGCAGCCCCTGTCTTTCGCCCTGCCGTTAGTTCTGCCTTATTTCTTGAGGCTGCCGCATTACCTGCTGCTGCCACCGCAGCGCTGCCTACAACAGCCACTGCCCTGCCTTTCAAGAAATACAAGTCATTCCTTTTCTCTCCTTCTAGCACTATCGTGCTGCCTCTCTTTACTTGAAGGCATCCTCCACTAGAACAAAAGTTATATCCCGAGCTATCAAATTGGCCAAGGGAAATAAGGTTCCTCTTGAGCTCCGGGATATATCTCACCTTGGTTAGAAGCTTCACCGAGCCATTAACCAACTTCAAACGAATAGAGCCAATGCCCTCAACTTTGCAAGCTAGGTTATTACCAAGAATGACCGAACCTCCATCAATCTTCTCAAAACCTTCAAACCACTGCCGCATGGGACTCATATGGAATGTGCAGCCCGAATCTAGAATCCACTCCGTCTCCTTTCTTGAAGTGACATTTAGGACTTCGGCATCGATAGTCGCTGTCCCTGCCTCCGCAACATCAGCATGATTGTTGCCCTGATTCTGCTGCTGCTTTAAGAGGCGACAATCCCTCTTAAAGTGACCGGTTTTGTTACAATGATAACACCTTGCGTCACCACTGGATGATGCTTTGTTCTCACTCTTTTGGCCCTTCTTTTGATTCTTCTTCCTTTTGAAATTCTTGTTCACCGTTATCAATCCTTCGGCTGCGGCAGGGTGATCCTTCTTGGAGTCTTTCTTTTGCTGTTCCTTAGTCTTTAAGGCAACTTGTACCTCCTCCAAAGTCAGAGCATGCTGCCTGCCTAGAATGATGGCATCCTTAAATTGATCGAGGGATGAAGGCAGAGATCCCAACAAGAGCAATGCTTGATCTTCCTCCTTCAACTTCTCATCAATGTTCTCCAGGTCATCAAGAATCTTCACAAAGTCATCCATCTGATCCACGATGGATTTATCCGAGACCATCTTGAAGGCATACAACTTTTGCTTCAAGTACAATCGGTTTGCCAAGGATTTAGTAAGGTACAAACTCTCTAACTTCTGCCATAGGTCATAGGCAGTCGTCTCGTTTTTCACTTCCCTTAAAACCTTGTCTCCAAGATTCAGAAAAATCACAGCTCGTGCCATGTCTGATATCTCACCGATGTCGCTTGAGGCATACTCTGCCGCAGAGCCTGCGGCACCCTTCTTGGCAGCTTCCTCTGCCTCATCCTTCTTGACCTCAGAACTCTTCCCCTTGCCTTTTTCAGCCCCTGTATGGCTGCCCGGTGGCAGTAGCGCTGCCGCCAATCCTTGTTGCGTTAGTATTGCCCTAATCTTGATCCTCCAAAGACCAAAATCGTTCTTGCCCGTGAACTTCTCAACCTCATACTTCGACGATCCGGACTTCATCTTCTCCTCGTGATTTATCCTTCCCACAGACGGCGCCACTTGTTGAGGATTCGCACAACAAGGTTTAGAATAACCGAATAAATCCGATTAAACTAAACGTTCATAAACCACACGAATATGAATAATCCAAAACCGCACGAATACGACTTGACTCTCAAGCTCACGATCTCTCACGTATATATGAACTCACAAGAACACGAAAGCAAAGAAAAACGAAAGAACAAGACAAGATTTACGAGCTTCGGTTTCGCACTGCCTAAGACAGGGCAGCCGCAACCTACGTGCTCGGGGAGAGGGTGTTTCTTCTTTATTATATGAAAACGAGATTACAACTCTTCCTAGTAACCCTAGAACCAACAAGGTGTAAGCGATTACAAGTTTAATCTCTAAAAGAAGAACGTATTCTTTTCTCTCTTAATCCCCCCGTCGATGCCTCTGATCGACGTCCCTTTTATAGAGGACCTGGAGACCGACTCTTGGTAGAATTAGGTTCCTTATGCTCCAAGGACTCCGTAGCCTTTTGAATCACCTCAATCGGATAAGTATGGAAAGAGATATTCAATTTTTGGTTCGTTTCCAAAAATAAAAGATTTTGTCTGCCTCCTGCCAGGGAACTGTTTACGCCTTCGTCCTGCGGCAGAGTTAACTGCCTTCGTCCTGCGGCATAGACCTGCCTTACATAAAAATCTAGAATTTTGAACATATTTTCACAGAAACAATCACACAACAAAAGATTTTACGTGCTTCGATCACCAGAAGATGATCTACGTGCACGGTGGAGGGGAGGGGTTTTCTGGTATTATATGAAGCTCAAAAACAATTGTACAAAGCTCTCTCTAGCTCAATGCTTGCATATCAATCACAAAAACGAGTGATTATATGCTAAAACTGAAATGCACAAAATCGATGAACACATCCTAGCCATCGATCCATAACAACCTCGCAAATCTCAACCGTGCGATGAAGTGAGGCAATTCCATGTGCGTTTCCTAGGTGAGCTGGCAAGGATCACGTAGCTTCAAGAATCATCCAAATTGGTGAATAATCCGCTGAGAAATCGCCCGCCCTAGACCGCTGCACCCGCAGCCATTTCAGCATCAAAATGACGCCGTTTTGATCTTGCGGGAATTTCAAATCCTGGCAAAATTACCAATTTGCTCCTGAAGTGCATTTTGTCGATTTTGCGTCCTGAGATGATTTTTCGTGTACATTTTAACATTAAAGAACATTAGAATGACAATCATAAGTTATAAGGAAAGCTTAAATTCTAACATATAACTTAAAATGCACAAGAGATTCAATACAAGAAATAAAAAATTAAGGATAAGTTATAAACGGTTGCGCTCTTTACGATCCTCTGACACCACTTGTTGCGATATTGAAACACTAAATCTCTCACGACTCTCGAAATATATATGAGATGCGAAGGAAAAAATAAACGAAAAGAACGAACACACAAGTTTACGTGGAAACCCAAAACACGGGAAAAACCACGGGAATAAAGAACCAATCGACTACATCGTTGAGGCTTACAATAATTCACCATATGATTTTCGTCTACCGGAGAACCTCAATTTATAGGTGTAGAAGACCTATCAAATTGGAAAACAATTAGAATCAGGAATAAATCTTTTTTCTAATATATGACTCCTAAATTAATAAGGAATAGAATTATATTCCATATAATTCTTATTCCCTAATTAAAACAAAAAACCCACGCAAAAACTCCTCCTAACGCAAAAATACTTTGCGCTGAAACCTGCGCAAAAATCTTCTTGATGTCGGGCCGATAGTCCCATGGTGTCGGCCGACATGTCTGGCGCATTCGCGCCACAGCCTCTGTAGATTGACGCGAACGCTGCAGAAATACAGGAGTTGTCGGCCGACACTCCTAGCTGTCGGCCGACACCTTTGTTGGGCCAGATTCGAGTCATATATAACAAATCTCCACCTTGACGAGAATCCCCGCGACTCCAAGCCGCACCAACCTCCAACGATCATAGACCAATTTTTCTTCTTCTACCCAGCCCCGCAGGACTCACTCAAAACATGAGCAACCTAAATTTGGACCGCACCCAAACTTAGTACAAGAATGCGAAGTTGCACCGATCATCCCTTGGGTACCACCATGCTCTATGACCTTCACACAATCTCCATTCTCAAATCTCGCCTTCCCACTACTATCAGCACCACCTGCATTCGCCAATACTACATTACTATCCATAGTACGCCTAGGATCGATTTTCCAAATTTTGAATACTATTCGGGTTAGTATTCCCGGTGTCCCCGACACCAACACACATGCGCATGACTTTTAAAACAAGGTGATCCCAACTCACCTTCCAGCGAATGACTTCCTTGGGCAGAGGCAGTTTCCCACTTGGTAATTGTGTTGCCGCATAGCTCATACAATCCACCAAATCTTTCTCTCGCCTAGCAAAATAAGTCGCCCCGACTTACTTTCAACACTCCACCTTTACCGAAGTTGGTACCCATTCGGATCTAAGGTCTATGAGAGATAAGATTACCATTCAGGACTGGAATGTACCTTGCAGTACCGAGGGTTCGAATATGCCCATCGACCATCTTGATTCTTACAGTTCCCGTGCCGCGTATCTCACACGATGTATTATGCCCCATGACCACCGATCCACCAACACCATCGAACATCTAGAATCCAAGATCCACCCCTCACTCGTTACCCAAATCAGAGACAACCAGGAGTTCCCCATCAGTGAAACCTCCTTCTCCGGAATTGGCCACCTTCGATTCCTTTCTCCGATTCATCAGGGCCTGACAGTCCCCCTTCATGTGGCCCTTTTCCTTGCAGTAGTGACAAACCTCCTAGAATTTCTTCCATGCTCCACCTTGGATATTAAGAAATTCACCTAGATTTTCACCACGCCCCTTTTCTTGCAGTAATGACAAACCCCCTGGAATTTCTTCATCTTTGCCCAACCCTGGACATCAAGCTATCCCCCGGATTTTCACTACTCAAAACCTCCTTCATCGTCTCCCTCGATCGCAAAACCGCGACCGCATGAAACAAATCACCGGAGGGATAGAGTGCAATTATACCTCACCTTTCTATTCTTCCATACCTTCTCTTCTGGCTCCATCGCGCTTGACATCTTGTCCATGCCTCAGCAACGCATCATCAAGATCCATGTTGGTTAAAACCACTGAACCAACTCCACCTTGAGCCGCCATGAAGAGAACCACGTGTTCCGATTTAACACCGAATATCAACCATCGTCGCCATCTCCAAAAATATTCTCGAGCTCCACCTAGATCTAGAAACACCAATATCCGCAACGCTCGCCTTGTATGGATTCCCCGTCCGGGATCCCCATGAAAGCTCTTGATAACAGGTCACAGGATCGTAACCTAGCTCTGATACCACTTGTTGCGCTCTTATACGATCCTCTGACACCACTTGTTGCGATATTGAAACACTAAATCTCTCACGACTCTCGAAATATATATGAGATGCGAAGGAAAAAATAAACGAAAAGAACGAACACACAAGTTTACGTGGAAACCCAAAACACGGGAAAAACCACGGGAAGAAAGAACCAATCGACTACATCGTTGAGGCTTACAATAATTCACCCTATGATTTTCGTCTACCGGAGAACCTCAATTTATAGGTGTAGAAGACCTATCAAATTGGAAAACAATTAGAATCAGGAATAAATCATTTTTCTAATATATGACTTCTAAATTAATAAGGAATAGAATTATATTCCATATAATTCTTATTCCCTAATTAAAACAAAAAACCCACGCAAAAACTCCTCCTAACGCAAAAATACTTTGCGCTGAAACCTGCGCAAAAATCTTCTTGATGTCGGGCCGACAGTCCCATGGTGTCGGCCGACATGTCTGGCGCATTCGCGCCACAGCCTCTGTAGATTGACGCGAACGCTGCAGAAATACAGGAGTTGTCGGCCGACACTCTTAGCTGTCGGCCGACACTCTTAGCTGTCGGCCGACACCTTTGCTGGGCCAGATTCGAGTCATATATAACATAAACATTTTTTAGCAAACGTAATCAAAGTCATCAACACGAATTAAGAAGCACATAGAATTCTTACTAGAGTTTCGAAATGAGAAAACAAACTACAATCTAAGAAATTCGTAAATTAAAGCATTGATACAATTACAATAGTTAAACGGCTCGTGGACTTGATAGTGATTCTCAAAGTTTTCGGCATCGATTCGGTGTCATCTGTGCTCCATGTCAAATTCCCACGACTAAAATCAAATACCCCTTAAGATATCATATATACCTATACTATACATCAAATGTCGATATTTTTATTTATTTTTTATTTTTTGTTGTGTATGTAGATTATGACATTGTTATGCTGGACTCGAGCATTGATGCATGTATAAGTGTATAACAATAGGGCAAGTAGCACCAAAAGGAAACACCTCTGCAGGCTGGCTGCCTAGCCTATTTGTCGGACAAGTTCCTAATTTTTGTGATCATATTACAGGAGCTTTGATTTCTGGTTTTGTGGCTGCAATGGTTTATTTCATCATACTTATATACTCACTTCACAATGTCATCAACCTCTCCACTTTCAAGACTTAGAAAAAATCCCTTTTTCATATAGTTTTTGTCGTCTCTGTTCTAAAATCGTCCACCGCCTTGTATTTGAAATATTATCGTTGTCTCTATGTCATAAGATCATTAAAGGGAGTATCTTGCTGTATTTTTGTAATTCTAAAAGATCTTTTGAGCTTGTTATGTATAAGAGGTTTACTCCCTCGATACAAAAACAGTTGTCATACTTTCCTTTTTGAGGTGTCTAACAATAGTTGACACGCCCCAAAAAAGGAAAGAGTCTCGTGGATAAATGGTCACATTTATAACAAAGGTGAGTTATATAACCTACACTATAACAATATGAGTTTTTTTACACCAATTCATATTGAAGTTGTTGAAGTTGTTAATGTGTGAAGACCACTTGTGAGTTGTCCCACATCGAATAATTGTGAGAGGGGAGTCTATGATATAAGCCTAGGGAGTTCTCCTACTTAGTACCATATGATTTTGAGTTAGAATGAGGCTCTCTAGTGCATATTCGAGCTCCCGTTCTCGTGTGTGCGCTAGGCGTGGGACCGCACGTGAGCACTCCCATTTGAAATTTGACAGAAGTGTCTATTATACCCTTCAAAATAAAAAAAAATTAAAAAATATCCCCACATTATTCTCTTTCTCTCTCCCGTCTTACAACATCGCCCCTTTTTCCGATTTCGATTTTACGAAACATATGATTAGACGTTTTAGTGCGCGTCTCTCGTCAAAATCCGAGGTCAGTTGTAGTTTGACTCGGTATCAATCCAAGGAAACGGGAGAGTAATATTCAAGTGAATGTTCGTGTTAGAAGCATATGACATAATTCTAAATCCTAAATTCAAGTTGTTCGACAAATAAAAATAGCAAAAATGAAAATACAAATATGAGAAAACGACTTGGACGATGACAATCAAAACATTAAAGATAATTTCACAAATACTCAATTAAATCAATTCAATCAACACACGAAAGTCAAGCTCCCTGTCGGGTTACTTCACTCGTCGTCACACGTTTAATCCACTTAGAGGTTCGCTCCCGATCGGGTTACGATTCTAAGATTATGTTGACGTATTGATATCAATCAAGTAATTGCTAGTTATTCTCGTCCGTTCATCATATCATCATCCAAGATGAAAATTTAGTTCAACATCTTGGCAAAATATTTAACAACGATAATCAAAAGAGACATGATCAAGAATTAAAATAAGACAAAGCATTAATAAAAATAACATCAAAGCAAATAGAAATCTAGATGTTTATTACAAGAAGTTAAAAGCATGAAAAGAAGCAAAGAAAACTAAACACATAATCGAAATCAAGTTTAAAGTTCAAACTAGTAAAAGTAGTGGCCGTAGAACTTCGATCGTGCTTCTCGACTCGTGAACGTTGCCGTTGTCAATGGCTTCGTCCCCGATCTTTTCCCCAAGTTCAGAAGGCGGAAGTTAGCTTTCCAATGCAAAAAGAATCACTTAAATCGGACTTCAAACGCCCAAGAAACCGCCCCGTAACCGCCGATGTCGCGCCTGTCCAGCATCGTCCGGCGACCGCTGATGCATTTCGGCGACCGCCGATTCATTTCGGCGACCGCCGTGTACAAAACGGCGACCGCCGTTTGTCAAAAAAAACTTGGCTGGACGGCTGCCTCTTTTTGGCCCTTTCGGCGGTCGCCATTCTGTTTCCGGCGACCGCCATTCGCATCCTGCGACCGTCGTTTCCATTTTGGCGCTCTCCATTTATGGTTTCTTCGGTTCCTTCTTGTTTCTTCGACTTTCTTCAACTTTTGAACTACAAAACGAACTCAAACCACTCCAACACACCTCGTGAGATCAAATCACACTAACACATCAAACATCAACTAAAACGATAAAAACAAACAACACACGACTCTCAAACGAAACAAAACGTAAACGAAAAATAACACAAAAACGACATAAATCACCCCCCCACGCTCAAATCCTTGCTAGTCCCGAGCAAGGTAAAATCATCAACAACATGTTTGCACAAATCACGTACTTTGAACTCACTAACAAACCACAAACCAACCACTTGTCAAAAACGAGAAAAATGAGAATAATGATATCATGTCACTCAAGCTCACCTCATTTCTCAAAATGTATCCCTCGGAAAATGAAATGGTCACCACTCATCAAGCACATCGAGAATATATATATATATCAATACATCACAAGAAAATCCGCATACTTTGACAAAGAAGAACCAAGAATCGGTACGAGATTGCAATATGGTAGGCTCGGGTCATAGGTGAGGATCGAAAGAAAAATAATAAGGCAAATAGGCTCCTCCCTCGACAACCTCCTACGCCAAATGTTCTCACATCACAACCACTCTTATAAAATCAATACAAATCAAATAAATCATGTTCTCGTTAGGCCTTTATTATTAGTACTCCCCGCTTTTTACTTTTATTTTTTTATTTTATGCTTTTTCTCTTTTTGCTTTTTTTTTTCATCCCTCATCAATTGTTTTCACAACCAAAGAGTATTCGTTTTTTTTTTACTTTTTTTTTTTGCTTTTTTTTATAGGGAGTAAGCTTTTTCTTATTATAGCTTGCCTTTATACAAGAAAACACGTTTACAATCATCACAATCCCGTATTAACCTTCAAAACAATCTTGCAACACCTCTCAAAATCTCACATCGCTCGTGGAATTCTCGGTTACAAGAAAAGGAACCATGTAAGCTCAAAAGGTTAACTAGGGAGTCCCTCGACGGGCACGGTCATTTTTGGGAAATTTTAAAAATGTGGAGTTAAATCCTAGCAATCTCATACGTCATATTCTCATTCTTAACAAAGTCAAAGTAACTTCATATAACAAATGATGTCAATAACTACTCCAATCATGCATTCTCAATCATCTCATGCTCACAACTCGAGAAAATAATTATAATTTCGCTCCAAGGAAATTAGGCTCAAAAGCTCACATGTATATATAGCTAAGAAAGAAACTCATGAATAACATATACTCATTTTCTCGACACTTAACAAGTGGTTCAACCTTCAACCAAGTGAGTTCAAGCAACAACTTGACCATATCCACATGCAAACACACCACATTCGGGACAAATCAAAATTTTGAGCATAGAAAAGCAATTCACATAAATCAAACAAACTAACAATGAAAAGAAACATAACTAAACCACACAAAACAATAAAGCACCACACATATGTACAAAGACATAAAAAGAAAAGAAAAACGTACCAAGTTCGTACCTAGCACGACCTCTCTCACATGTCGGGTGGTGGGAAGTTTTGGTTCGTCGGCTGCCAAGTACTTCTTGAAACACGATCTCGTTCCTAGCCTTTATTCTTGCTCAATTTTATGTCGAGAGCTTGACTTATTTCTCTTCTCACATCAGCCCTTCTTCTTATCCAGTCGCCAATCTTTGTCGTCTTCTACATGCGACTCGCCTTCTAAACACTCCTTATTCTCGACTTCCTTGCCTATTCCTTTCTTTGACACCCAAAAAATCGAGGGCACCCATGCATCCTTTGTGGCTGTTATTTTCACTCCCTTTTCATGAAGTAGAATGCTCTCCACAATTTTATTTTCAACAACATTTTCCTTGTTTTCTTCTTCTTTTTCTTTTGGCATTTGGACATTGTTGTCACCAACCTTCTTGATTCCTAACACGACAATGGCCTTGGCATGTAACAGTTGACTTGAAAGTCTTTCGGCCTCATCGTTTGCATGCATATTCTCAAGTGTTGAAGCCATTTGTTCAAGTTGTACACTAATCTCATTCAACACCGTTTCATATCCTTCAATTTTCACTTCAAGATTGTTCATCCTCAATTCGCTCTTCTCCACATACTTCATCATCCATTCCTCAAATTGAGAACTTGAATCTTGTGGTTGATATTGTTGCTCTTCAATCATTAATGGGGTGTTCATTTGAGAATTCCAATCATACGCATTGTATTGCATCTCGTATTCTCCTTGCATCATCGGATTTGACATCATAAATGGAACTTGTTGTTGTTGTCCATTCATGTTCGAATAACCGTATTGTTGAGGATACATCATATGAGAATACATTTGGAGATGTCCTTCTTGTAGCACTATGCACACTCAAGTAGAACGTTAGCAAATAACAAGAAAATTTACACTAAAATAACTAAATGAAATATGAAACTAAAACTAACAAACACTTAAACAAAACTATCCGTTTCCCCGGCAACGGCGCCAATTTTGATTAGACATTTTTCGTGCGCGTCTCTCGTCAAAATCCGAGGTCAGTTGTAGTTTGACTCGGTATCAATCCAAGGAAACGGGAGAGTAATATTCAAGTGAATGTTCGTGTTAGAAGCATATGACATAATTCTAAATCCTAAATTCAAGTTGTTCGACAAATAAAAATAGCAAAAATGAAAATACAAATATGAGAAAACGACTTGGACGATGACAATCAAAACATTAAAGATAATTTCACAAATACTCAATTAAATCAATTCAATCAACACACGAAAGTCAAGCTCCCTGTCGGGTTACTTCACTCGTCGTCACACGTTTAATCCACTTAGAGGTTCGCTCCCGATCGGGTTACGATTCTAAGATTATGTTGACGTATTGATATCAATCAAGTAATTGCTAGTTATTCTCGTCCGTTCATCATATCATCATCCAAGATGAAAATTTAGTTCAACATCTTGGCAAAATATTTAACAACGATAATCAAAAGAGACATGATCAAGAATTAAAATAAGACAAAGCATTAATAAAAATAACATCAAAGCAAATAGAAATCTAGATGTTTATTACAAGAAGTTAAAAGCATGAAAAGAAGCAAAGAAAACTAAACACATAATTGAAATCAAGTTTAAAGTTCAAACTAGTAAAAGTAGTGGCCGTAGAACTTCGATCGTGCTTCTCGACTCGTGAACGTTGCCGTTGTCAATGGCTTCGTCCCCGATCTTTTCCCCAAGTTCAGAAGGCGGAAGTTAGCTTTCCAATGCAAAAAGAATCACTTAAATCGGACTTCAAACGCCCAAGAAACTGCCCCGTAACCGCCGATGTCGCGCCTGTCCAGCATCGTCCGGCGACCGCTGATGCATTTCGGCGACCGCCGATTCATTTCGGCGACCGCCGTGTACAAAACGGCGACCGCCGTTTGTCAAAAAAAACTTGGCTGGACGGCTGCCTATTTTTGGCCCTTTCGGCGGTCGCCATTCTGTTTCCGGCGACCGCCATTCGCATCCTGCGACCGTCGTTTCCATTTTGGCGCTCTCCATTTATGGTTTCTTCGGTTCCTTCTTGTTTCTTCGACTTTCTTCAACTTTTGACCTACAAAACGAACTCAAACCACTCCAACACACCTCGTGAGATCAAATCACACTAACACATCAAACATCAACTAAAACGATAAAAACAAACAACACACGACTCTCAAACGAAACAAAACGTAAACGAAAAATAACACAAAAACGACATAAATCAACATACAATGTCATCGTCGGCGACGCCGTCGGAGTCCGAACATGAGGAAGAGGAGGAGGAGCACCAACTCGAGGCCAACCCGAGGCGCTCACTTTATTCTTTCTTCTCTCTCTCTTTCTCCCCCAAAAACCGACCCGTTTTTTTTCGATTTCGATTCTACCATTTTTCTTGCCGGAGATGTTATCGGAGTCGGCGCCGGCGTCCGAACATGAGGAGGATGTAAAAATCTCTACAGAACCACCACCATTTTCTTTTTTTTTTTTTGCGACTGTTACTCGATGGGGCAGACGATCGAGTAACCCATCGAGTAGTGAAGAACAATTGAAGATTATTATTACTCGATGGTACGTTATTCGACGGTACATTACTCGATTTCGAGTAGCGATTTCACGAATTAAACAGATTTTTCTCATTGGTAATATTGGTTCGTTCCATACATGGTTGTAAAGATATTAAAGTCTAGATTCCGTAGAATTTTGAATCGAGACAATCGGAGTTCGGGCGAAACAGATATGACAAGAATCGAGAAGTTGCGTAACGAGAAGAATATCGAGTAATTCGAATTCGAGCAGAATCTTCACGGATTAAACTGATTTTGCTCATTTAGAATCTTGCTTCGTGCCATATATGGATGCAAAGATATTGAAGTCTATATTCTGAGAAATTTTGAATCGAGACGATTGGAGTTTGTATGAAAAAAATACGACAAGAATCGAGAACTTGCGCAAAGAGAAGAATTTCGAGTAACTCGAATTCGAGCAGCAATTTCACGGATTAATCTGACTTTGCTCATTTGTAATCTTGCTTCGTGCCGTATATGGATGCGAAGATATTGAAGTCTATATTCTAAAGAATTTTGAATCGAGACGATTGGAGTTCGTATGAAAAAGAAATGACAAGAATCGAAAAGTTGCGCAAGAGAAAATTTTCGAGTAACTCGAATTCGTGTAACAACTTCACGGATTAAACTGATTTTTTATATTCGTAATCTTGGTTCGTGCCATAGATGTATGAAAAGGTATTGAAGTGTATATTCCGAGAAATTTTTAATCGAGACGATTGGAGTTTGTAAAAAAAGAATATGACAAGAATCGAGAGGTTGCGCAAAGAGAAGAATTTCGAGTAACTCGAATTCGAGTAGTAACTTCCAGGACGAAACTTATTTTTCTCATTCGAAATATTGGTTCGTGCCATAAATGGATGCAAAGATCTTGAAGTCTAGATTTCGAGGAAGTTTGAATCGAGACAATCGGAGTTCGGGTGAAAAAGATACGATAAGAATCGAGAAACTGCGCAAAGAGAACTTTAAAAAGGTTACTCGGAAGGGTTACTGGAATAGGTTACTCGAAAGGGTTACTGGAATAGGTTACTCGAAAGGGTTACTCGAATAGGTTACTTGAATAAGTTACTCGAAATGGTTACTCGAATAGCAAGGATCCTGTAATCATAAATCTCTCATGTTAGTCGATGGTATGTTAATCGACTGCCCATCGAATAACCATCGAGTAAAGAGCTTAAAATTGATTTTTTAAGCATTTTTTGCATAATTAAGTTGTTATTTGCACTAATAAGTTCAATTTAGAGACATAAAACATTACTAAAACAGGTTAGATGATCAATCGATTCGTTTAGAGTGAAAACAAGTGAAATTTGGAACATTGGTCATACTATTCTAAATATTTTAGGAAAGTTTACAAGAAACAAACTATAATATTGTTCAATGTTGACATGCTATGGATTAAAACTCCAAAATTGAACATCAAACGTGTTTAATAAATGTTTTTTATCATTAAAATGAAGTTACATACGCAAATACACCCTTAGAAATTGAAAAACGGCCTTAAAATTGAAAAAAATGGGGTCTGTTCTTGGTTACTCGATGGGGCCTCCTTAACTACACGATGGTTACTCGATGGTAACCCTATTCTGCTCGATCGAAACCCTAATGTGCTCGAATGGGTTGATCGAATGGGTTACTCGAATAGGTTACTCGAATAGGGTTACAAGAAAGGGTTACTCGAATAGGGTTACAAGAAATGGTTAATCGAATAGGTTACAAGAAAGGGTTACTCGAATGGGTTACAAGAAAGGGTTACTCGAATGGGTTACAAGAAAGGGTTACTCGAATAGGGTTACAAGAAAGGGTTACTCGAATAGGGTTACAAGAAAGGGTTACTCGAATAGGTTACAAGAAAGGGTTACTCCTGATTCGATTAACCCTTTCGAGTAACCTTTTTAAAGTTCTCTTTGCGCAGTTTATCGATTCTTATCGTATCTTTTTCACCCGAACTCCGATTGTCTTGATTCAAACTTCCTCTAAATCTAGACTTCAAGATCTTTGCATCCATTTATGGCAAGAACCACGATTCCAAATGAGAAAAATAAGTTTTGTCCTTGAAGTTACTACTCGAATTCGAGTTACTCGAAATTCTTCTTTTTGCGCAACTTCTCGATTCTTGTCATATCGTTTTTTTACAAACTCCAATCGTCTCGATTAAAAATTTCTCGGAATATAGACTTCAATACCTTTGCATACATCTATAGCACGAACCAATATTACGAATGAACACAATCAGTTTAATCCGTGAAGTTGTTACACGAATTCGAGTTACTCGAAATTTTTCTCTTGCGCAACTTTTCGATTCTTGTCATATCGTTTTCATACAAACTCCAATCGTCTCGATTCAAAATTCTTCAGAATATAGACTTCAATATCTTCGCATCCATATATGGCACGAAGCAAGATTACAAATTACTAAAGTCAGATTAATCCGTGAAATTGCTGCTCGAATTCGAGTTACTCGAAATTCTTCTCTTTGCGCAAGTTCTCGATTCTTGTCATATCGTTTTCATACGAACTCCAATCGTCTCGATTCAAAATTCCTCATAATATAGACTTCAATATCTTTGCATCCATTTATGGCACGAAGCAAGATTACAAATGAGAAAAATCAGTTTAATCCGTGAAGATTCTGCTCGAATTCGAATTACTCGAAATTCTTCTCTTTGCGCAACTTCTCGATTCTTGTCATATCTTTTTCGTCCGAATTCCGATTGTCTCGATTCAAAATTCTACGGAATCTAGACTTCAATATCTTTACAACCATGTATGGAACGAACTAATATTACGAATGAGAAAAATCTGTTTAATTCGTGAAATTGCTACTCGAATTCGAGATTTCGAGTTATTCGAAATCGAGTAATGTACCGTCGAGTAACGTACCATCGAGTAATAATGATCTTCAATTGTTCTTCACTACTCGATGGGTTACTCGATCGTTTGCGCCATCGAGTAGTCCATCGAGTAACAGTCGTAAAAAAAAAACGAAAATGGTGGTAGTTCTGTAGAGAGTTTTACATCCTCCTCATGTTCGGACGCCGACGCCGACTCCGATAACATCTACGGTAAAAAAATTGGTTGAATCGAAATCGAAAAAAAAAACGGGTCGGTTTTGGTGGGAGAAAGAGAGAGAAGAAAGAATAAAGTGAGTGTCTCGGGTTGGTGCTCCTCCTCCTCTTCCTCATGTTCGGACTCCGACGACGTCGCCGACGATGACATTGTTTGCTTCGTAAAATCGAAATCGGAAAAAGGGGCGACGTTGTGCGACGGGAGAGAGAGAGAGAGGAATAATGTGGGGATTTTATTTTAATTTGATATTGTTTTTGTTTTTGTTTATTTTGGATTTATTGAAATACTAAGGGTATAAAAGACAATTCATGAACAATTGGTGTAAAAAAACTCACACTTTTATAAGTGAGGATTTTAAACTATCTCTTTATCAGATGTGACCAAAAAGTCACATTGCCTCAAAAGGAAATAATTATTCTAACTTTTTCATTTTAATATACAATTTTATTCTACTTTACCCCACCTACTTTTTAAACTTTACTCACAACTACTTTACTTTTCACTTTTAAAATATATTAATGGTCGGAGGGAGTATTATACATGAAAATAATTACAAAATCTACCCTGAGGTTTAGAATAATTAAAATTAACCTTAAAAATGTTTCAAAATTAAAAAAAAAAAAAAAAGCAGAGGATTAATTCTGCATTAATGTTTAATGGAAGGGTGTAACCGTATTATTTTGCTAGTATAAAAGTTCAAATGGTATTTTTGAGATGGGTTTTGCAGCTTTGCCAACAAAAGATGCTCTTTGCAATCGAACCTCCATTTATTTTTGTAAATACACCAAACCCCAGGGTGCCTTTTGCAATTATCCTTATTTTGATTTGGAAAAACTTCCAAACAGTTCATAGTTTCTAACTAAAGATCAATCCCATGAACGGGTACCTATCTTTATTGGTACATAAATTTATTCCAAGCCAAAATATATTACAATCAACAATCAACAATCAACAATCAACAATCAACAATCAACAATCAACAATCAACAATCCACACTTACGACAACATATACCATGTCCGTAAGTATCTGCAATATGTACAATGAATTTATTCGTGCATCCCACACAAAAACACACATTCATCAAACAACAAAATGAAGAAGCATTAGCAAACCCTTTATTTTCTTTCAGAAACTAAATATTATACACAGACGAAAGCCATTTTTCCATATTTAGGTGCAGCTAAGGAACCTGGTCGGAGAGGTCACTGCAGTCAAAACCCTTCTCTGTGAAGACTTGAGCAAGTTTAGTAGAGAGCTTGGCAAGCATGATCTTGAAACCGGTAGAGCTTCCGTCATGGACTTCTTTTTCGGTTGTTTCGCAATTAAACGGGTGACCAATCGGAGCTCCTTGCATGTACGACTTACATGCATTTAAAATATTTTTGCAACGTCGGCTGAAGTGCTCATCTACAAGTGCCTCAAAATGCTGTTCCAATTTTATGACAAAAATTGAGATTAAATTGAAACAGAGTCTAGGTTAATTAAATAAACTGCCCCTAAAGTTTTGTAGTTGTCACAAATAAACCCATGAAACTTGGAAAAATTACAAAAATCAGCCTTGGAATTTAGTTTGCCAATGTACATTTCGTCCCAATCATTAGTTGGGCCTGATAGTATTTGCTTACATCACCAAATAGTTTACAATTTAGTCCCCCAAATATTTTAAAATATTACAAATAACCCCAACTTTTTCCTATAGCTATTTTTAAAAATGAGGGCAGGAAATGCAAGTAAACTAAAAGTTGGTGTTATTTTAATATTCAGTAATATTCAGTAAAGTTAAGGGATGCGATTTTAATTTTTTTTTATAACTACAAAAATTTTGTGGTTTTGTTCATTTGCAAATGTGTTTTCATTGCTACAATAGATTTTACTTTGATTTATATTTACCTTGGGTGGCTTGCGTAGTAAATATAGCATGGACCTGCAGCTAACAAGGAAAGCGTTTTCGTTGTAGCAAACTGAGTTCTTCTCACCCTCGGCTTTTCCAATTTGAGTATCGTAACCAGCCTCATTAAAATAAGGTTTTTCGTTGAGCACAAGGGCCTGGAGAGAGAGAAGGACTTGAAGGATTGTAGACGAATTCGGATTCCAAACCTCACTTTGTGATCCGTTCCATGTATTCAATAAGCTGAGACAGACCTTCCCTGATTCGTATAAGTTGGGATTTAATCGAAGTCCACTAGAGTTGTAGTACACCATCTGGGAAAAAAATTGAATTGTTGCAATAAGAATTCGAGGAAATAACCTTAAGCTAAATCGTCTAACAGAAAGTTGTTTCATTAGCAGAGCCCAAATTTTATTTTATTTTTATTTTAGTAGTTTTTTTAAACCTTTATAGTGTTCAAATTGTTTCTTTACAAGGAGAGTGCATTTTCTTTGAGAAACTATTTGGAGAGTTTGAGATCACTGACAAAAAGAAACTGAAATGCTTCATCAGTAAAGATAGAACTTACCGGTGGCTCATTGGGAAACAGTGGGGGAAGATAAATATCGAAAAAGAACAACCCGTCGTGATACGGAGTCCCTGCAGTTCCTACAATTGCAGTTCGAAGCAAATCCATTCTTTCCTCATATACACGCACGTAGATAGTTTCTGTTCAGATCATAGGAAATTCATTTAACTAAATAGCAAATGAATAAAACTCCAAATGTCGGATAACTTCACGTGATAATATTGCTACGTGTAATCAGTTTCTCACCAGGAAGATCCTTCTCCAAAATGCTCCATTCTTGGTGAACTTTCTTCAGCCACCCTCTTTTCACCTGTACACTAAAAACTAAGTTAATAAAGATAAATAAACTAACCAAAATAACGATAAAAATAATAACAAAAAAGTTCTTATGTATGTAACCTGGGGAGACTGCATGCCCGCCCCGTTAGCAAAGTGGTGGTCCGAGCAATCATTGACCATTTCAAATGGCTTAAAAGATTCCGGAATCTTGCTGCCCGACATCACCATGACATAATCCTCCTCGTTAGCTTCCTTAATCTGTGGTGAAGTTAACTTTTCACCCATCTCTAAATCTTCCGACTCTTGAAATTGGCTGTCACGGTTCATATTGCAGAGTTCCAAGGCTTCCTCCTCCACGGGGACTTTTCTGTCAATTCGCACACTTTCGGAGGTGCATTTATATCCACCAATAGGGGACATGCTTGTAGACCCAAATAGCCTCGTTGTGATACTATTGAAAAGCCCTATGGCAACTTGAGAAATAGAAACCGAGCCCCAGTCGTTTGCATTATCACGGTTCAGACCAAACACGTCCTGCAAAAAATTTGCTTTTAAGAACTACACACAAGAAGAGAACTCGAGAGATTTAATGTACCTTTAACTTTTGGCCTAAGAATCGATCACTCACAGGAAGTTCCTCATTAGGTGGTTGGGCATTTTCGTGATCGAGCCCGGAACCAGTACTGTCCTCGTATTTATCAACCCTGAAGACCTCATACGGCGCCACCTGTAATGCTGTTAATACTCAGCACAACAAAATTGAAAAAAATATACAGATTAATTAGTTAGGCAGTGAAGGCGTCTGGATTCATACCTTACCTATAGCACCAGTACCCCATTTCACTTCAACGCATCCATTTTTTAAGCCAACTACAGTCCCGAAACAAGACGAGAATTGGTTGTCGAGATTTTCAATCCGATTTTCACTATTCCCGTCTGTCCTAAACACCGCCTCACCGGGGCCAAACGCGTAGTCCGAGTGCTCGACCAGTTCATAAGCACTCACAGTCTCCTCCATTTCGTCTTTCCCATTTAACCATTTAACCTTCACCGTTCGCTCTTTGGGGTCCACACTTCTCACAACACCCCATTTCTGAAAATCTTGAGGCTCGTCATTTGTTTCCTTTTCCATCACAAAAGCATCGGGCCAGAATTCATGAGCGTCGATAATATTGACAGGGAAAAGCAGAGGTGAATCCAACGCTAGCGATCGCCTCCCGTCCTGCCATTGGACATCGAGCTTCGTTTTTGTCTTCACTATAACGCCAATTCGTGCCCCATTGTCAGCCTTTATAGCACACCAGTCACCTAGCTGCCAGCTCGCCTGCTGAAAACCGGACAGCACACATAGATTTCTCGAATTCTGTAGCCGGGCTGGGCTAGGCCCACCTTTCAGGCCCACACAGTTAACAATCCAGTTGACATACACTGGCCCAGAATCCACCTCGCACACAGTACCGTGCTCATGTTTATCCCTTCGGATACCACACCACTGAGTCGGTCTGGAAATAGATGACTCGATACGAACCCGTTGTCCGGGGTAGAAAGGTAACTGTGGGTCATCTATTAAATCTGGAGAGACGGGTATGATATTTTCGGGCCCGTCGGCTGACAGCTGGCACTTTGTGCCGTCATCAAAGACGATAGTCAAACAGTCAACAACTTTCTCCGCTTTCCCGAGCCAGGAGCCGAGGATTACATAGTCCCCGACGGAAACCGAGCGTATTCTGCGAAGGTCTCCTGAATCCACGCTGCGTGTTTTGAGCCCATGCACATTTTCCAAGTCAACGGTCATGTCGAGGTTGACTACCTTCCCCATCTGACCTGACGGGTCAGAGACCAAGCAGACTATGTCCCCGTGCAAGAAACCCCTCTCGAACATGAGGAAATCGTCGATTTTCTCGATGGAATCTTCCAGGCTCGAGAAAATGCTGCGTGCACGCCCGCCGTACAAGGACTCGATATCCTCCTGATCATCTGAACTGCTGCTCTCGCTAAAACTGTCGAAATCGCTGAATGAAGTATCCATAATGCCAAAGGAGATTTGCCCAACAAGGGGATAAAACGGAGTTAAAAGACTCCGAATTTGCCAAAGGAGATTTGCCCAATAAGGGGGGATAAAAGGAGTCTAGTCACTGAGACTCCCGAATTGCCAAAGGAGATTTGCCCAAGAATGGATGCAAATTGGTAACGGTTAAAACCAGTAAACACACACACCTCAAACAAGTGGAACACGAGTAGGCGCGAACGGAGATTTGCCAATTGAGAGGAACTAAAACTACTTGCCAAAGGAGATTTGCCCAAGAATGGATGCAAATGGTAGAGGTTTAAACCAGAGAACACACAGACCTCAAACAAGTGAACCACGAGTAGGAGGGAACGAATGGAATCGAAACTACAGGAACTAAAACTACTTGCCAAAGAAGATTTGCCCAAGAATGGATGCAAATGGTAGTGGTTAAAACCAGAGAACACGCACACCTCAAACAAGTGAAACACAGGTAGGCGCGAACCGAAACTAGAGGAACTAAAAGGACTTGCCAAAGAAGATTTGCCCAAACTATTTCAAGAACATACACACACATCTATAATAGCTAAACAACTAACAAGAAAGGTTTTTTTTTATTATGAGTTGTGTGAGCCCCCACATACAGGCTAGACTCTGGGCAGTGATAATGCATGACCAGGAAACCTGCAGGTAGTGTGGATGAACAGAACAACCCATTTTATAACAAAACAATAAAAAAAAATTAAGAACACAAAACTGAAATTTCATGAAATCAGGACACATATTTAAAACAAAATCAAATAAAGCATACCTTTTTCACAAGAGAAATTTCAAGAACACAAAATAACTTGTCCCAAGATTTAGAAGTGCGAAATTTAGAGAGGCCAGCGAGACGCTCTCCAAAATACATCCATCAACCCATTTTCGCAGACAAAAACATGGCATAAATTTGAAAATTATCCTGCAAAAATTACAGAAAATCTCTGGGTTTTTTGTGTGTAACTTAGGTGAAAGGGTTGAAAGCCAATGGGAATATTATATTATACTGTAATATATTATGATAGTACTGTATATGTTAATGGCGCATGAAGAATATACCACAGTATCTCCTCTCTCTTTTACTTGTTTTCTCTGCTATTTTCCTTTTGCAACATTTATTCAAATTGTTGTTTTTTCTTCTTCTCGAAACGGGTCGGGTCCGACCAAATCATTTAGACCGTTTGATTAAAGGTGGGTCGGATCTGAGACGAAAATCTGGACTTCTTGATAAGCATTAAACACTAATCGAACTTTTGAAGCTGATGTTGACGGACATTGAGAGTGGGATTCTTTTTTTTCTTTTCTTTTTATGGTTGAATTTGATATTGCTGCCTAGGAATTTTAATGTTGTCACGCAAGTATTCAGGTTCTTTTCAACAATCTAATTACTATTAATCACATTTAAAAATTTAAAAAAAAAATGGAATCAAAACGTGTAGAAGATTAAGAAAATACGAGTATTATTTTATGATTTTTTTACTAAACAATAAATAATATTTTTTTATTTTTTAATTGAAAAATATACTCTTTAATATTTGAAATTAAATTTAAAAAATAGATAAAATTGTAATTATTTATTTATTTCATTTTTTTAGAATAAATTATTTTGAGACAATTAAAAAATAATGCATTGTAATTATTATAGGATGGAGTCACATTTATATATAATTTTTGATATTTTATTTAATATATTATATTAATATTATTCAATTTTTTATATTTTTAATTATTTTAAAAATTATATTTTTTATTTAAAAATACTCCGTATTAGAATCGAGATTCAAGTTATTGATTAATTAACAAAAAGTCCTTCAGTGCATGCGATGCACTGGGAGTACACTAAAAACTTCGTCGGAATTTATTTTAAACTTGATTTTATTGTACTATATGTTAAAATAAAGACACGTGGCGCTGATAAGCAAGGGCCCATAATCTGATCCGTTCGGTTAATGTATCGGGTCGGCCCAATGGACCACCTGACTTCATAGTCAATGTAAAAGGTGAACCGCCCATAATGGGCAAACTGTCCAATATTTATGGGATGCTAATACAAATAAATCACTATAAATGTAATTAAATTAAATAAAGTACTAATTTTTAAAAGAAAATATGTCGTCTCGTGAAACTTGAAAAACAATTTCACATGATGTATTAAAAAGATGTCACTAATATAATTTCGTAATAAAAATGTTGTTTTTTAAATGCATTTTTTTAAAACAAATGAATGAAAATGACTTTCTCCTAATGTCTATTTTTTTCAATTCATAATGTTTCTTATATTACATACCTTCGTGTTAGATAATTGATTACATTTTTTTTATATAAAATATATAAAAAAAAATGTGACTCAATATCCCAAATAAAGATACTATATACTCCCTCTGTCCCATAGTTATAGGCACGTTGACTTTTTTTGACCGTCAAACTGTCCCATAGCTATAGGCACGTTGACTTTTTTTGACCGTCGAATGCATATGATAAACAATATACAAAAATTATGAAAAAATTACTAAAATAAAATTTAACTATTAAATTTTATTTTAGTAATTTTTTCATAATTTTTGTATACTATTTGTCATATGCATTCGACGGTCAAAAAAAAGTCAACGTGTCTATAGGTTTGGGACGAAAGGAGTAGTATATTACATACGGAATATATATGACTCCCACATGCTTTAAGGATATTATTTTCCTGCCCCTACTTTCGTTTAATGAATAGCCAAATTTTGTATACTTATTCATATAGGTGGATTGCAATGGAGTGAACCACTCGAACGGCTTTTTATTTTTATTAATTTTCAATTTATTTTTTGATAATGAAAATGTTTTTGTTTTTATTTTTATTTTCTCCTAATTAAAATGAGATCAGATGACACAATGACAATAGTCCCAATGTCCCATCACAACATTGAAATAGATTTTGAAAAGATTATACCCAAAGAAAAAAAAAACATTTTCAAAACTCAAAAGAAATAAACTGTTTGGACTTTAAAATACAATTGTATTTTCTTTCACTTTCATTCATATATATTTACACTTTTTTCTAATTATCTCACATATATCTTTACACCCACAAATATTACGTTTGTATTTTAAATGCTACAAAATTACTTTTATATTTTTCAACAAAACAATATATCTGTAGGTAAAATTCTAATAGTAATATGATGTATGTAAATTCAAGCAAAACTTTAGTACTTATAATAAGTATTTTGGAAAAATGACATTATGGTTTATTAAATTAAATCTAATACCTCATAACTTATATTTTAAAAATTAATTTTTTATTTTTTATTAGAGTATTGTTAATGTTATAATTATAAATAAAAGAATTAACTCCATTTATTAACTAAAGCATGTTATTTATTTATTTAAATCTAAATAAACATAAAAATTTATACTTTATACAAAATTACATCTATAATAATTATTAGTTTATTACTAGTGACTGGTTGGAATGCAGAAGCATCCAAGATGATCATGAAGTCTCATGACGGCAAAAATTGACTAGTTAAATGTTAATTTTAGGTATCTACAATTCAACTCTCAACACAAGAGGATACATGCTACGGTATATTAAAATTGTGCAATTATTTTATATTTAAATTATAGTGCTTGAACCATGCATATGTAATTAACTATGCAATTAACATCCTCATGAAATTAATAGTCAAAATCATAATCATATTTTGATTTTCATTTAAAGTTCAAAGATCATCTAACCCATATAACATGGAAGACATGAATATTGAAAAAAGTATCCAATTTTAGTAGTTTATCTATTTATAATGTTTATTTATAAGTGGGGGAACTATTATTATGACAAAGAAGTCCATTACCTAAGTTCTTTTTAAAAAAATGAACAAGTTGGAGCACCCAATTAAGCTTTATCAAAGTGGTTATAGCCTATAGGCATTACTTAGGAAAACCACGTTGCAAAAAAAAGTGAGTTCTAATGGATGATATTTCTTTTTTATTTAAATAATTCCATGTTTTTATGAAAAATATTACTCCTGGTTTTGAAAAAACTAATGTCCTCGAGGCAAATTTTAATTTTTCCCCCAAAAGTCAATTTGATTTTCAAAACTTAATGCTAAACATGAGTTAATAAACAAATTAAAATAATTATACAAACCATATATTTTCCTTTGTAATTGCATTAACAAATGTATAATATGTTTTGTTAGTTATTACTATGGTCATTCAACCTAGCTGAGTCGAGTCTCTCATTAGTTGGCATTTCAATAAGCTGCAAACCAGCTCTCTCATTAGTTGGTTGTCATTCCAATACACTGTGAACCACAATTAGGTTCAGCTATGCATTTCACCATTAGGTTCACTCATTGCACAAGCTCCCCACCTATTAGATTCACCAGAAAACAAGTTATAGTGTCATAAATATATATAAATGATAAATAACAAGAGGTAAGAAGGAAAATTTTCAATATATATACATGACTATTTAACAATATACATATGTTACAATGTCCACCGTTTAAAAGACCAACCGACCCTAAAGCATAACTGAAAGGTATACCCGCTGCCATATTTGTTTTTAATAAGAAGAAACAGAAAATACTTTGTTAAGGTCTGATTTGGCATGTTATGACATGTTATTCACTTAGAGCACGTCCTAGTTACTTTGTTAAGGTCTGATTTGACAATGTTTATGTTTTAGAACATAATACATGCAATTTTTGGCAATGTATATGCACTACATAGTTACTTTGTTAAGGTCTGATTTGACAATGTTTATGTTAAAGGATTATTCACTTAGAATATAAGACATGTAATAATTTGTATTATCATCTCACGGCCCGTGAATATTAATTTTCAGTTATGTTTAGACTTAAGAAAAAGAAAAACAAGCAATAGGACAAGAGGAAATTAGATTTAGTTACAAAATTACACTATTTTTCAAGTACTAAAAGTGCTTTAGTGGAAACAATATAAATAAGCTAAATTGAAACATATAAAAGTGATTTATTTTGAAAATAAATCTAAAGATCAACTTAACATTGGAAGACATGTGGGTATTTATATCATTGCGCGCATAATAATTTTTTTTTTACTAATCCTTGTTTCCTTGCAATGTTAAGTTGATCTTTAGATTTATTTTCAAAATAAATCACTTTTACATGTTTCAGTTTAGCTTATTTATATTGTTTCCACTAAAGCACTTTTAGTACATGAAAAATAAGACATTATTTTTATTTACCTAAGACATGTGGGTATTTATATTATTGCATAGCAATTTTTTTTGTTACTAATCCCTGTTTCCAACTTCAGCGATTCAATATATTCAAGCACGAATTATGAAACCCGAAGAGAATCTAACAATATTTAAGCACGAATTCAGATAGCTTGTCAATATTCAAATGTATATTTCAAGTAGATGATAAGAGGATGCCCAATGAGAATCTAACGAGTTACAAGTTTCAAAATTCAAACACAACCAAATGTATGAAAATAAGTTTTTCCGTACTAATAGTCATAGTAGATAAATGGGATGGGGATGTGAGAAACTTCTGATTAGACGAGATGTCAACAGAAGTGAACATGAGAACTGTTAATTCAAAAAAAAAACATAAATGAGTTTACTTTATAACTATATATATATATGAATGGTTGATTCTTGGCTACCTCATGGGTAGTAACCTCACCCATGGGGATTTTGACATGTGTCTAAGTCTTTGTTTTTTTATTTACAACTTTTATATTCATGTTTTTCAACCCATATATGGAGATAGGTAAATATCCAATGTGAAAATCATTAAATAAGATTTTGTTAATAGAATTTCGGGAAAATAAAGTAAAAGTGATATTTTATACTATAGGTTATAAACCAATTTTTAAATAAGTAATCGATCCGCTGCGCACGCTACACACTCGCTCCATTTACATGTTAGTTGATTTCTTTGTTTCTTTCATGCACATAATAAGAACATGGAATTCTTCAACATTAACTTGATTTTATGGTAGACAATAGAAGAAAATATTAACAAGAAAAATATTTATATTTTATTTGACATGAAAATTAAGAAAAAATATTATTTATATATTATGTCAATAAAATGTAAGAGTAAATTGATATTTAACGAGACAACAATAAAAATAATTATTTGATTATGTACAATTGATAGAGTCTAGGTATACTTCCATCGTCGAGGGTTGTTAGCTCAGTTGGTTGAGCACTTGAACTAGGGACTTGAGTTCCTTGGTTCGAATCCCAAGACATTGCAATTGACATAGACCAAAAAAAAAAAAGGTATACTTCCATCCATCTAACGTACTATACTTACATTGATAGCTGCAGGTGCTGCAACGTCAAGGCCTCTCACACCATGAGCTGCGCTTCCTGAATCTTTACGGCGTCCTATCATCCATGTCTGCGCTTCCTGAATCTTTACGGCGTCCTATCATCCATGTCGCATGCCAGTGCATGCCTGTGCTTGGCGCTGGTTCGGTTTCCAACTCTAGTGGCTCGTGGAGCTGTTTGTTTCATCATCCAGCCAGGCATGGGCTTCTTGCACCTCATTTTTTCATGGATCAGCTGCACTCATCCCCATGAGTTGCATAGAACAGGTGGTGCATCTCACACTTTTGACTAGTTGAAGATTCATTCTGCAAAAGGCATGTATTAATTGAATAATTATACATTTGTAAAAGCATATTTGTTATTAATTCATGTATTTTTATAATCTGGTTTTATACAATTTATTTACCTATTTAGTTTGATTAACCCTAATTTATTTACCTATTTAGTTTGATTAACCCTAATTTATCTTTATTCCACTTAATTAACCTTAAAATCTCACTAATCCAACAACAGTAATCCATAAACCCAAATTACCCCTAAGATTATTTTAATTCATAAACACAAATTACCTCCAAATTACCCCTAAGATTACAGTAATCCATAAACACAAATTACCCCTAGATTACAGTAATCCATGAACACCCTCAAATCACACACCCAAATTACCCCACATAAAACCTCAGTAATCCATAAATAATAATAAGCAAGTAATCCATAAATAATTCAAAGATCCATAAATATCCTAATAGAGTAATAATAATCAAGTAATCCATAAATAATTCAAAGATCCATAAATATCCTAAATAACTCAACCGGTAAGATTCATAAATATCCTTAAGATCGAGATAAAAAAAAATTTAGTCCCATAAAGATACTCGTTTCTCGATTTGGTCCCAAATTGTTTCACCTTTTCAATTTAGTCCCGTAAAGCCCGAATTGTAGTCAATGTAGTCCTTTGTCAGTCCAGAAAGTCAAAATCAGTCGGAAAATCGTTGACCGACGATTACGTAGCATCCAATTTGGGGGAATCCGACGAGGGTTAATAATGCGGTCCACATGTCATTTTCGGATTGAACGATTTAAAAAGTAAAAAAACAAATGTCACGTGGCATGCACAGTGTGTAAATCTCAATTAAACAAAAATGAAAAATTAAATTTGAGTTTTAAAACCTAAAAACGGGCAGCAGATGGAACACCCCCAATTCATTCCATCTCCCTCATTTCCATAGAACCCTAACCCTCAATTTCAAAATCTCTCAATACATAAACCTTAAATCTCGATCGTTCAAAGCAAAATCCACCTCAATTCTTCTTCCTTATCTCTCAATTACGGAATGGTTGTCCAGCGAAAGATAAAAAAAAGGCGCAAGAGATCCTGGTCCGCCGAAATATGGTGAGTGATTATAAGATTAGATTTTTTTTTTGTTCGAAAGGGGCAAGAGATCTTAACACCAAATTTTGTTCTTTTCGAAAACCCTCAATTTTTCTAACTGTTTTAAATGTTTTTTTTCCCATTTTTTTCTCCAGATCCAAAGTCCAAGTTACTCTCAATTGTATTGCATTATGGTGGCTCATTCACAGACGACAACCTGAAGCCTGAATATGTGGGTGGTCAAGTGATTTCTCTAGATTGGTGCAATTCAAATGAGATAAGTGCTTCAGTCTTTGATTCATTTCTGGAAAGAGTTTGAGTGATAGGTCAGAGAAGGTATCACCTAAGCATGCAAGATTGGGGTTTCAAACTGTTTACTGATGATGATGATATTAGGAAATGGTCTGATTCTTTCTTATCACTTAGAGAAATGCATGTGTATGTGGAGATGTTGGAGGATGATTCTGAGAAAGAAGATCCTAATTTCAAACTTGTTGATAACTTAAGTGATAATGATGACTCTTTATTTGATGAGTTGGTTGACTTTGATGTTGAGTGTGAGTATGAAGCTATAAGTACTGATAATATATTTGTGGAGGGTCAGGAAGTTAATGTTGAGAATCTGAATGTTGAGGGGCAGAGACATGAACAAGATTATGATGATGTTGATTCATGTGAGGATTCTTAAGCTGAATTGAGTGAAGATGATGATGGCATCTTTGATGAAGAAGTTGACTGTTTTAAAGATGATTATGATTATATAGTTGGTAATGAGCAGGAGGGTATTCAGAAGGGTGGTGCTAAGGAGAATGCTGAATTTTCTAGTGACAATGATACAGATGGCTATGAAACTGATGTTGTAGAAGCTGGAGACATCTTTGATGATGCAAGATGTTCTGATGAAGAGGATGGTGATGATCAGTATCCACTCTTTAATCCAAAGACCAAATATAAGCCAGAGTTTGTCATAGGCCAAGTATATTCTACCAAGAAAGAGTTCAAGCATGATGTGCAATCTCATGCCATCAACATTAGGAGAACTATAAAGTTCACAAAAAATGATTGCAGAAGGGTGTATGCAAGGTGTGAAAGTGGAAAGGAAAGATATGTCCCAGGATCCAAAAATTTTTGGATAATAACACAGAGAAAGTGGCAGATTGCATTGCACTAAAATCATCTGACACTGATTATCAAATCAGTATGTTTGATTGTTCACAATTCACTGTTGACTTGAAGACTTTCACATGCACTTGTAGGGCATGGCAGCTTACTGGAATACCCTGCACACACTCCATCTGTGCACTGTTAAGGCAAAAGCTGGACCCTTTGGACTATGTGAATGAGTTCTGCCATGTGGAGACCTACAAGAAGACATATGAACCTCCAATCTTTGGAATTAGCTATGATGTCTTGTGGGGTGAGTCAATGTACATCCCCCCATTGCCTCCTAAGTTTTGGCAGAGAGCAGCTAGAGGCAGAAAACCAACCAAAAGAAGAATGGATCCCTCAGAAGAAGCAGTGAAGGACAAGAAAGGAAAGGGACAAATGCAAAAGCTGAAGAGACAACATCTGTCCTATAAATGCAAGAAGTGTGGGAAGGACAAGAAAGGAAAGGCCATAACACTCTCACATGTGGAACTGAGAAGAAGAAGAAGACTGTTGTGCAAGCTAGGAAAAAGCCTAAAGTGCCAACTAAGAGGCAGCCTACAATGGAAGGAACATCTACTGATGTGAGTCTTTCATTTGACTCAATTGCAGATTTATTACCAACTTAACTATTTTTTTTTTATGCAATTCCAGATTCATCCTCCAATTTCAAGAGCACATGAGGAACCAGAGGCTGATCACACTCCCATTGAGAATGTTGGAACTCAGCAAAGCCAAGTTACCACTCAATCACTTGTGGCTGGTCCTACAGTGCATGAACAACTTCAAATGGGAAAGAGATTAAAAAAAAGAGCATGAAGATGAACTTTTTAAAGTATTTAGATTTGTTTTAAAACATATGATCTGTGATGGATTTGTTATTAAGTAGTTTGGGATGGTTTAAACCCTATGGCCTACTGTGATGGCTTTTTTGTTTTCTTATGGTCTGTGATGGATTTGTTGTTAAGTATTTTGGGATGGTTTAAACCTTATGGCCTACTGTGATGGCTTTTTTGTTTTAATATGTTGTCATGGATTTGTTGTTAAGTATTTTGGGAAGGTTTAAATCAGATTTCCTTTTGTGATGAAATGAATTATTGCATTTTGTGACAGGTTTCTTCAAATTTTCTCAAGTGCAGCTATTGTGTTGGTTTCAAGCACAACTCAGGACTTAAATCACATTTCATTAAATCCATTAATTCATTAAAAAAATAAAACAATACATGATCAATACATGATCCCTCAGAAATTTTACTGCATTACATTGACTCAAACCATAAAACAATACATGACCAAAAGCACAATCACCATCACAAAAAACAATTTGTAAAATGCTCGAATAAGTCTTTGGTTGGCTTCCTTCAATTGATTGTTCATCTCTTTCAACCTTTTATTCTCGATCTTTAAATCTTCATGATAATTCACATCAATTTTCCCTTCGTTTAAACGTCTCAAGAGTCCCGGAATGATTTGTTTTGACCTCTCACACATTGGAGGGTCAATCCATCTAAAAAAATTGCAATTTCCAGGATACTGAATTGAAAAAGAAAAAAAATAAGACAAAAAAATTAAAAAATACAATTGAATTTGCAGAAATTAAATTTTTTTACCGGGTATTTCGCACAACCCACTAATCGACGACCTGGATTTGTGTTCTTCCATGAAGTAGAGGTCAGCGCAATTTGGTTACAGAAACAAAAAATCGGATTTGAATCTCGACTGTTTTGAGATTGAGACATTTTTTTTCTTGAATCTCGATTGTTTTTATTAAGAAATACGATTCAATGGCTATGATAAACAGAAAGAACAAGAGAAATATAGGAGGAATGTCGAAATCGATGGAGAGAAAAATTAGGGTTCTATGGAATTGGGGGAGATAATTGAATTGGGGGTGTTCCATCTGCTGCCGTTTTTAGGTTTTAAAACTCAAATTTCATTTTTCATTTTTGTTTAATTGAGATTTACACACTGTGCATGCCACGTGGCATTTGTTTTTTTATTTTTTAAATCGTCCAATCCGAAAATGACATGTGGACCGCATTATTAACCCTCGCCGGATTCCCCCAAATTGGATGCCACATAATCGTCGGTCAACGATTTTCTGGCTGATTTTGACTTTCTAGACTGACAAAAGACTATATTGACTACAATTCGGGCTTTACGAGACTAAATTGAAAAAATGAAACAATTTGAGACCAAATTAAGAAACGAGTATCTTTATGGGACTAAAATTTTTTTATCTCCCTTAAAATCCATAAATATCTACTAATTTAACCCGCAATAATCAAGTAATCCATAAATAATTCAACCCGAAATAAGATCAATAAATATCCTTAAGATCCATAATCCATAAATAATTCAACCCGAAATAAGATCAATAAATATCCTTAAGATCCATAAATAGGTGTGATTGTGATAAGGAGATGTTAGCAGTGCCGATAATTCAACCCGCAATGAGTGCTTTTTATATTGCTTTATTACATACTGTATCTTATTACTCAAAACCCTAGCATTTAATTATACTGTATCTGTATTACTCAAAACCCTAGCATTTATTTATTTATTTAAATATTCATATTATGTAATTATAATTAAATGTTGTATATGTTTGATTTAGGTTTGTATCTGTATTACTCAAAACCCTAGCATTTATTTATTTATTTAAATATTCATATTATGTAATTATAATTAAAATGTTGTATATGTTTGATTTAGGTTTTGAAATAAGTTCATTAATGTTCCATTTTTGTTTTATGGGTTATTCTTCAATTTAAATTTTGATGTTGGTCACGAGACAATCATAATCTAGTTTGCTTCTCTATTTAACTTCATCAAAATCATAATCTAGTTTGCTTCTATTTGCTTTATTTGTATGTATGTTACCATGGTCTTAATTAAAGGTGATCTTATCAAAGTCAAAAAAAAAAAAAAAAAAAAAAAAAAAATTGTACATTTCTGAAGTATTTGTGGGTCGAACTTCAAACACAATAAATTTGGAAGTTTAGTACAAGTTCAATCTTTTGAAATGTGTTAGTATTATATTTACACCAAGAAAATGCAAAACATTTATGAGGTAAAGAGTAATAATACATGTATTTTTCATATTATCTAACCAAATACTCTAAAATAAACATTTTTCTGAGCCCAAATGTGTCATATCCCAATATATACGTACAAAAATGAATAATTGTGGCATCTCTAGAAAACGAATAACACAGAAAAAATGGAATTTTCATAATGTATGATATACTGTATTCATATATGGCTATAACAAAATATAGTTAATTAGTTATAACTACACCCCACATTTTGCATTAACCAGCCTTAGCATAAGAATCTTTTACCTCGACTTTCAGTGTTTCCCGTGTTTTCTCTTGATTGGGCTACTACTACTTGTCAGAAGCCCATCTGAGGTTTTGTTCATATTATCCTCATTTAGGAGGACAGGTGGTGGAGAAGGAATACCACGAGCGATATCACTGGGAGGCGGGGGGTCATGATCGAGTAACTCCCTATGGTAACCCTGCAACCATATACGCGATAAAGTTTTGCAGATAAAAGGGGGCTCATTCATGTAATTTACCCAATGATTTTGGACAACAATAGTGTAAACTAATTAGTAGCATCGCATAAAATATGTGGCTTGCCTCTGATGAATATATGTAGAAAAAATTCAAGTTAATCTATGGCATTGATTTTTTTTAATACTACTCGTGAAAGGCAAGTGTAAAATTACTAGTTATGTGAGAGATCGAGTTGACACTAGCTCTTATAATAAAGATAGAAATAAGGTTACCTGGACCACAAAATTGCGCCTCTCACAGTCCAAGAACATATTGATTGTATAATTTGTCTTTGACCGGATTTTGTCCCTTACAGTCGAAAAGCTTATCTGGTCTCGTGAAGTAAACCGATCCACTTCATTGAACCACAGACAGGTAAACAGGTTGGTTATCGGAATATGCTCCTTTATTATCACACATCCTTCCGGAACATCTGAAAACACTCTCAACAACATTAATCAAACTCAATTATCAGGATAAAGAAAGCTAAGAAACTAAACAATGGATCCACTATCTTTACCGCTGGTAACGGGTAATTTCGCTTCTGAATATGGCATTAAGCCCTCTTTTCGATAAAAGTCAATCTGGAAGTCAATGGAAGCGTTTTCGTATTTCCCAGCAGCTTTATTTGCTTCTGCCTCGACAAAAACGTCAAAGCGCTTATAATGCCTTGATATGGCAAAGCTTGCGTTTTTTCTCCACAAAAACCTGTACAATATGTAAGATGGTGGAGCCTCATTTTGCAATCATTTTTTTATAATTATTAGAAGAAATAAATGTCCTACTACGAGTTGGATGTACCTACCTTTCAAGAACTTGAAATGGATCCACAACCAGCTCAAGTTTCGCATCAATCCACATTGAATACCGGGCATTAGGGAAAAGGCGATGAAGTAATAGTTTAGGAATCTACAATTGGGAGAACCAAACCTCAGTTAACATATTGAATAAGATAGAAACCTAAGTTACGTGCATTTATTTACCTTTCCATTACGTCTTGGATCAGAATAAGGCAAATTACGAACAACAATAATTCTCCAAATCCCAACTTTCTTGTCAATGCCAAGTGCACTAGAGTTCCGTAGAAACCCTTCAGTCTCTTCATCCACAAACATATGGAAGCACACGTTTTTCTTGGCATATTCACTGATTCCCTTCGGTTGCCGTATTAAATCAAACGCCCCTAGTCATTCAAGAATTGCGTTTCCAGTATTAATAAACGAAAAAATCAATAAGAACCGAAAAACAGAACACTGCGTTGGTAGGAGTAGTACCGAATATTGCGGATGCAACCACAACTCCTTGACAATTTTCCATCTCAAAAAGGTCAGAGTCATTAATGTCAAAACCTGTTTGTTGACCTGGTTTGACTCCTCTGACAAACCTATCACAAGTGAACGAAACATAAGACGCCGTTGTATAACAATTTTATTAGAAAAGCAAATACAGAGACTTTCAAAGAACACACATAATAAATATTGTCCAAAGTATTACAAAATAAAGACGACGAACATACCCGCAATGTACACTCATGGACTCTCTTATATCATAGGAATCACTCCTTTGTCTCAGTGAAGGGAATCCGCCAAACTCAGAACCGAATTCAGATTTCATTAAATTATCTTCATGAATATATTTCAACTCTTTAATCACCGGAGAAAAGGCCGGGGCATTCGGCATTAGACCAACAGCCTCTTCCAAAGGCAGATAGCATACAGGACAAGCTGCAACGACACAAATATTACCATGTTGAAATCAGATTATATTTTTCTCGAAAACCTAATACCCTTTTTTATGAGAAAGAAACTCACGACGTGGGCCCGTCCTTTTCCTATCAGCTGGTGGTGGCGGCAATCTAAAATTCCGACATGGATTGCCAGGCGGCAGTGTGTATCCGGTGAAAAAAGCAGGGAATGAGGAATTTACACTTGCCTTCGCGTCCATACTTTGAGAAGACAAATTTCCATCCGGGCTCACATTGTCAACAGTTAGTGGCACGGGCACAATATTTATGGTCTGAATAATGATCCGAGTCTCCCGAGAATCTTCGCCTTAAAAAACAACGACCCCTTTCAGTAAAAAAGACTTCCTATCATATATTATGATCCCAAATTATACACACCATACTCTATGCTCGTCAAAATACGACACGAAACAGAATTAATGGTTTCGTGTTCATGCCAAGTAGTAAAATTTAACAGATACGATGTTAACATGATATCGACGTGTTAATCTATATTGATACGATTCGTGTATCGAAGTGTAGAAATCCAAACCTTTGCCGACAATCAAAACCCAGGTGAAAACAGCAAGGGAAACAAAGCACAACAGCATCATTCCAAGCTTCTGTCGCGGGACGAACTTGAAGATCCAGAGCCAGAATTTCTCCTTCTCCTTCACCGGCTTGGATGGCTTTCTTAGAACCGGCGGCGAGGTTTGAACCGGCAAGAGGAGGGACCCACTTTGAAATTGGTGCAATGACCCATAACTCCCTGAAGATCGAAGACCCAATGACCCTGGAATCATTGCTCTCCTCTAAATCCCCAAAATTCACCACTCATCTCACCCTCTCTAACCCTAATTCAAAATTTCTGCAAACTAATTTTCAATCCCACCAAAAAAATAAAAAAGAGGAAAAACAGCTCAATAACCCAGCATATAAAATATACATACACGAATTTATATACAAAAGTCAAGAGAGCTGTATGGCTTGAGCTGTGCGAATGAAGTAGATGAACACTCAGATAATTAAGAATTTTATTTACAATTATTGTTTTTTTCTGTATGAACTTGAACGACCGAAGAATTACTTGGAAGCCAATCAAAATCCACTACTGGGAATCCCACCAATCAATAATATATTGATAAAATAAAATAAAGACTCTGGGTTGAAACACTCTGGAGCTTGTGATGATGGAAGAGTGAAATACGGAAAAAAAATATAATTAATGATAATGAATTGATTTTTCGTGATCCGTTTTGACATGTACTAAGCATATACAAGTATATAATACTATATTATGTCAAAATGTAACACCTAGACCTGCATTTTGACAACTTTTAGATGTTGATGTTGAACGACAATAAATTTTCCTATTTTAAATTGTAAAAATAACGAAAACCGGAGGTGAATGTTAATAAAAAAATATATAGCGCGAATATAAATGTTCAAAGTATTTTAATGATCGTTTATTTCTAGATTGATTGTAAATTTTTATTTTATACGGCACGAGATGAACTATCGTATTCGAGAAGCTCGTTCAGTATTATCGTCAAATGTGGTGGCTTCTCTAGTACTTACCATAATTCGGGATATAATTATTTCGTTACGGTTTATGGATTTTTTTCGAGCACGAGTCTCTGAAGAGAGTATGGCATATAGCTTTGAAGATCACTTTTTTTATTTTTAAGCTTATGTTGTCTCATTTGGTTGTTTAAAGAGTGGTTTTTTAGCTCGTGTGGTGCAATAAATTTTTTCCTTAAGCGTCTTTTTTTTTGTACAATTACATTTATTTTCAATTATGATATTAACTTTACAAAAAATGATTAAAGTAAAATATAGTGATTAATTAAAATTCCTTTAATTCCAACACTTGGACACATTTTTTTTAAATGTTACTACAGTAGAAACTCTATATAGTAATAACTCTCTATATTAATAAAAAATTGAAGTCCCAATTTGGAACCAGTTATAAATAGAAATAAACTCCACATTGTCATAATTCATACATTTTTTAGGTCACTTTTTAAGGATTTATATCTTTATATAAAAATAAATGATTAATATATAATAAAAATATTTATTAATGATGTTTTTATTTATTAAAATTAATAACATGTTTAAGATGACTTGAAATATTTATGAAAATCAATAAAATATAGTAGATAATCAAAGTTTATAATCCATAAATTAATTAATATTTTATTCAATTTGTATGTTATACACAATTTTTACACATATATGGTCAAAATTTATTATTCAAAAATATTAAATTGATTTTGTGAATTTAAATATAGATAATATTGTATGTATATTATTTTTATATTTATATTATTTTTTATAAAAAAATATTTTTATTTTGTAAAACTCTGTATAAGAATAACTCTCTAGTAATATTTTTTTTTCCGGTCCAACTGTACGGAGTTTCTACTGTAGTACTTTTTAATGTTTGTCAATTTTCTTTTAAATTATAATTGTGACATGGGAAGATTAAAGAAATGGTATTTTTTTTATTAAAAAATAAAAAAGGTAAATGTATTTTAAAATTAAAAAATAAAGTAATTATGAATAACATTTAAGAGTAAGAAAAAAATTGTATTTTAAAGTAAAAAAAATATAATATTTTTTGAATATGTACATATTGAGTTGGAACATTTAAAAAGAAAAAATGTACATAATTAATTAAGAATGATGTGATATTTATTTTAAAAACTTATTATATCAAAATATATTAAGTTAGTAATTAATTGTATCGTACTAGTACTCCGTATGTTCTTAACAATGTTCAAACCGAGTGCATGTTATATCAAACTTAAATAAATAATGAAAAAATTAATAGCATGAAAACGTAATCAGGTGAATGACAAATTGTCTTACCTCTCATCTATTTCGAGAAATATGATAATTTTCGTCGTAAAATACAAAAAATAAAATATTATTATAACATATAACAAAAACTAAATATACTTACTAATTAAAGAACATGGACCGAGTGCAATTTCAGAAATGTTACAGATATGATAGAGTGAATATACAGGAACTAACATATCTTTAAATTTTGTAGCGTATATATGTTCTTTTCAAACGTAACATTTTGAGACAATAACACTTCAAATACCATAAAAGCACGGTGACATTGACTTATTATTATTATATTACTTGTATAAATAATTAGAAAACATAGTCTTTAGAAATCAATTTAATTCTCGATTATAAATCAACAATTTCTTTTATTAAAGTAAAACAAAAAAGTAGTGTAGTTTAATTATCGATCAAATATTTAATTAAAAACGTGTACAAATTGCAATTTTCAAAAATTGCATACTTTTGACCCGACAATTCAGTAGTAATAAAAAAAATGAGTTACCAGATTTTTTTTTCATAATTAATACCGGAAAATGAATTTGACATTTATTGAACATCAAAACTAGAAAGGCCAGCCCACACAACTCTTTCTGGCTTGTCTGCCATGTTAGCGGTCAGCATCTAAGCAATTTCGGAAACTATAGGGACTGCAAATGAATTAACGATAAATACTTCCCGGGACATCCATTTAATTTGTTTTCGACGTACGTAGAATCTGACCAGAATATTACGCGAGTAGAAGCAAAGTTGGGCAAGGGAATCTGGCCACTATAATTAAGGGATGAATGAGCTACGTATATTTTTATTTTTTAAAATTGGTATTTAAGTGATATCGTAACAATCGGTTCTTGTGGGTAAATGGCAACAACTTTTTTTTTTACGTTCCTACTCAATTATTAATGATCGTTTTGAGATATTGATATTCTGGTTTCTCGATGAATATCGTGTTTTTTTTTTCAATACATGCTTATAATCACTCGTGATACACTTTCAAGTGATCACTCATTATAAGATGATTTGTAGCTAGTTTGATTACGTGGTTTTCTTTGAATGAATAGAAATGGAGATTCATTTTGTCAGAGTAGATTATTACTCTCTCTGTTCAAGAAGAACACAAACATGTCATTTGTATTTTATAAAAAAAAATGTTCTTATTCTTTTTGGACGAAATGAGTATTATATTTAATATTTGAAGCATTTTGCACCGCTCGGTGCGTTAACAACCACCCTATGTATTAGCGTATGTCTTAGTGGTCGACATTCTTTTTATGAGCACCCATTCATACAAAACATACCTTAAAAATTAAGTGTGATCGCTATGATGTAATTTTATGATATAGGTCAATCTTTTAACAAATGTTTTGGTGAGCAAGGGCGGAGTCAGAATTTCTTTTCGCTGCAGACTGAATTAAAAAAAAATTACTTAACAAAAATAGTATAGGAGAAAATAAACTTTCAAAATCAAAAACAAAAAAAATGATATAAGTCTTTAAAATATATTATACCTATATATCATATAGAAAAAGTCAAAAATAAAATTGGGAAAATGAAGAATCTACCTCTACACCTGATTTTTCTAAAAATATAGAAGTAAAAATATATTGTACGTCTAGAAAAAGTGAAAAATAAAATTTGATCAAGAAGAGAAAGAATCGACCTCCTGCACTTGATTTTAAAAAAAATATAGGAGTAAAAACTAATGATACGGAAGTATATTCGAACTTTGAACCCTTTTAACAACAATTTATTGAGATATCTAATTTATACATATTAAACATCAAATATAATATATATATATATATATATATATACCTTTTTAATTTAAAGTAAGGTGACCATTCAACCATGCTGATCTTCCGCCATTGTTGGTGAGCACAAACAAAAATAAAATCGATCCTTAAGTTTCAAACTTCGTGCCCTGACTATAGCAGTATACTAATGTGTTTTCTTTAAGTTAAAAATTACAATATTTTTTTGTAACGTCCCGGCCCGTTGAGGGGTCGAAGCCCGACCCTAATGGGCCGGCTCGGTTACCAATGACTGTCGTCGGGAGTGATATCCTGGCCCCACTGTACCAACACTTGTCCACTGTACCAACACTTGTCTTTTCCAGCGCACTTTTTCCTCACTCGTGCGCACCCGGGAGACTTCCCAGGGGGTCACCCATTCTAGAATTACTCCAGAGTCAGCACGCTTAACTTTGGAGTTCTTATAGGAAGATGCCCAGAAAAGAAGATGCATCTGTTGGTATGAGTAGCATATTCAATTCCTTTAAGCTTTTGAATTTTCTGGGGCGTTACAATCACCCCACCTTTTTCTGCGCAACGTCCTCGTTGCGTGCCTTACTTGCCTTACTTGCCCAGGACCTACCATCCGTGCAGGAATGCCCCTTTGAATTTTCTGGGGCGTTACAATCACCCCACCTTTTTCTGCGCAACGTCCTCGTTGCGTGCCTTACTTGCCTTACTTGCCCAGGACCTACCATCCGTGCAGGAATGCCCCTTGCGGGTACTCTCACCAACTTCTGGGTGGAGCACTTGGCCCCGCAAGACACTTAGTTCCCACAATTCCGGTCGGCATCTGCTCTGATACCACTTGTAACGCCCCGGCCCGTTGAGGGGTCGAAGTCCGACCCTAATGGGCCGGCACGGTTACCAATGACTGCCGTCGGGAGTGATATCCTGGCCCCACTGTACCAACACTTGTCTTTTCCAGCGCACTTTGTCCTCACTCGTGCGCACCCGGGAGACTTCCCAGGGGGTCACCCATTCTAGAATTACTCCAGAGTCAGCACGCTTAACTTTGGAGTTCTTATAGAAGGATGCCCAGAAAAGAAGATGCATCTGTTGGTATGAGTAGCATATTCAATTAAGCCTTTGAATTTTATGGGGCGTTACATTTTTAATCGACAATAAGAATGTTGATATTATTTTTAGTAGGGTAAATGCTCCTTCATATACTTTTCAAAGTAACATATTATCTTTTCTATACCTTCTTATAAATAAATATCATTTATATACTAAAATACAATGAATGTTCTAAAATATCCTCGGTGCAAAAACAAATAGCGTGAAATAATAATGGAAGATAAATCTCACTTTCGGAAGAAAATCGGCCAAGAACATTGAACACCAACAAAAAAAATCGAAATAATATTCTGAATAAAAAATTGTGAGGAAAGTTGATTAAGAATAAAAAAGTAAAGACATTTTTTTCAATCTTAAATCAATTAAAATTGATAAGTAATTACAATTACATTTCAATCAAAAAGCACCAGTGGTCTAGTGGTAGAATAGTACCCTGCCACGGTACAGACCCGGGTTCGATTCCCGGCTGGTGCATCTATATTTTTTCTTTTCTGCTTTTCGGCTCCGAAACAACTAAAAAAAGCCCATCATTCTGAAAGCCCACTTAGAAAAATGATTTCGTTTCGTAAAGCCCACTTGGTAAAAGGATTTTATATACTCCTACAATTTATTCGATAGCGACTTTTGTATTCCTTTCTACTAGGTATAAACTTTTGATTCCTAAAAACGTGTCCCCGCCTCTCCCTCTTAACGGGCCCCACCAAGGAATTCACAGATCCCTCTTTCCGTATACAAATAAATACGTATATAGGAGATTAGGAGTACTACATAATACATACGTACGCAGATAGTATGTGATTTTGACATTTTGTAGCAGTCATGAACCTCTACTTTCTCTCTGTATGATGAAAATAAAAATATTTTATTCTCCATATATGTATTTTTTTTCTCTTCATTCGTTTCCCATTTTCTGAAGAAACATATCATATTACCATGCGAGATATTTAACCTTTCGGTAAGTCAAGATCCTATTTTTGTGTACTCTGTATTATCTTCTTCAACCTTTTTTTAAAATTATTTAAATATTATTTTAGTGAATTATTAGCGATGTTTGGTGGGCGAATGGGGTCTATAATGATACGGCCAATTTCTTAATTTTTCTGGAATCATATTCAATTTTCAAATCGACATTTTCATTTCTCAGGCTCTGAAGGAAGGTGGGGTTTGACTTTGAGCTGGAAGTTGTTGTTGATAATTAAGTTATATGATTTTGTTTCCGGGTATTTAGTTCAAATGGATTCAGATTGAGATTTGGGTTTTTTTCCTCATTTCTGATTTTGATGGCATTTTCACAACCCCCAAATTGATTGGCCTGATTAGGGTTCTTCAACCCCCTCCCCCCCAATGGAGATGGAACTTCGTTCTCCTCCTCTCCTTATCGTTTTCTGGGGTTGGAAATCGTTCCGGGACGAGCTTCTCTGATTCGTGCATCGAATATAGATAATCTCCTTTCAATCTATTTTAACAATGGATGAACAAAATACTTCTTGGATTAGGAGAACCAAATTCTCACACACCGTTTGCCACCGTTTGGATTCCTCGAGATCGATCACTATCCCTTTCACCGTCCCCCCAAATAGGTCAACTCCGCTTGTCCAGTCCGGTCAGCCCTCGACCGAACAAACCCATAAAACCCCCACCATAGACCGTCCTCGGGCTGTGACTCCCAGCCCGGAAATAAAGCTCTCTGAAACCTTCAAGGAAGCCCGGTCGAGCCAGAGGAGATTCTCGACTCCTACCCCGCGCAGGAAGTCGCCACCGTTGACCAGGTCAAAGTCCCCGAAGAGCCCGAGCCCGATGAAGTACATCTCGTCCAAGAGCAAAAAGGAGTCCGCTTGGTCTAAGTATTTCGACCACAGCGGGGGCAGGGTCACTTCGGTGGAGACCGCCGATGATCATATGGTCGACCTCTCGAAGCTGTTCTTGGGGAATAAGTTTGCGCACGGGGCCCACAGTAGGGTTTACCATGGGTTTTACATGGACGAGCCTGTGGCGATGAAGATGATTATTGTTCCAGATGATGACGAAAATGGAGGGGGTTTGGGCCCCAGGTTGGAGCAGCAGTTTGTGAGGGAGGTGACCCTTTTGTCTAAGCTCCGCCACGAAAATCTGATTAAGGTACTTTTTGTTTTGTTTTCGATTTCTATCTGTTTTGTGTTTTCATTTTAATTGTGTAAGAAGAAGCTAAAGGTGGTTGAGAGTAAAGATTTCGTGTTTGTAAACTGAAGTTGAGGGTTGGATTGAGTGATTGTGAAATAAGTTGTAAAACTGTTTAATCCTTTGTAAGAATCAAACAAGAGTGGAATTTTATTTTTCTTTCAAATTCTGACAAATTTATGCAGAAACCAAAATCAAATGTTGGCATTTGAGAACATAAAAAATTGCGTGTTTGTATGTTTGGCCCAAAGGGTCATGTTTGGGAAAACTGTTCTTATGGATTTTTTTCAATGAAAAATAAGCTAAAAGTTGTTGACCGTAAGGACTTTTGATGTTTATAATCTAAGGTAAAAGTTGAAACCTTCTCTGATGAATGATGCTGTGAAAACGCGTTACACTAAAATAATATTTTGACTTTTTTTCCCAGCAAGAATATAACGACTTTTTATTTGAAGTGTTTGCAAACATTCCCTACTCGTCACAGACTCACACCTTTTAAAAAATATTTTCTACTTCTCGTGACATTTAATACTCCTTATTCTTCTTCTGGAATTCATATAATTTCTCACATTTACAGTTCATATGCCTCGACATTGTATTTTGATTAGCTAAGAGTTTGTTTGGTATTGCTAATTTGTTCTTAAGAATCACATCACAAGTGGAATTAAAAACTAAAGCAGAATCAGAATTGTAAGATGTCATTTGAAAACACTTAAAACCCTTTTTTTTTAATTAATCACATTTATTTATTATTATTATTTTTAAATTTGCAGTTCATAGCAGCCTTCCGGAAACCGGCTGTCTTATGCATCATAACCGAGTACTTGGCTGAGGGCTCTCTGAGATCATACCTGCACAAGCACAAGGGCCCACTCCCTCTCCCAGAACTAATCTCGATGGCTTTAGACATTTCCCGCGGAATGGAATACATTCACTCGCAGAAAATCATTCATCGGGACCTCAAACCTGAAAATATCCTAATCACCCAAGATTTCCACCTCAAAGTCGCGGATTTCGGGATAGCTTGTGAGGAGCCCTACTGTGATCTGCTGGCGGATGACCCAGGCACATATCGTTGGATGGCTCCAGAGATGATCAAACGGAAGAAATATGGGAGGAAGGTAGATGTGTATGGTTTTGGGCTGATTCTGTGGGAACTTGTGGCAGGGACTATACCATATGAGGATATGACGCCTATACAAGCTGCTTTTGCTGTGGTGAACAAGGTATGACCTTTATTAGTTTTTATTTATTAAATAGGTTGCATCTGGTTGAGTGCATTTGGACTTTTTATTTTTCTTTCATTCGATTTTACAAAAAGAGGGATGAATATTGAGTGTTGTGAATGGATAGGAGATGTAATCTCGATTAATAAAGATTCAAAACCCGAAATCCAATTAGTATATTTATTATAAACAAGTTTTATATCGGGTTTTTTCAGAACTTGAGGCCAGTTGTACCTAGGGACTGCGCCCCAGCCATGAAAGCCCTAATAGAACAATGTTGGTCTTTGCAACCAGACAAGAGGCCGGAGTTCTGGCAGATTGTGAAGGTTCTAGAAGAGTTTAAGTCTTCTTTAGCGCTCAATGGAACCTTGAACCTGGTACAAAGCCCGTCTTTTCAAGACCCTAAAAAGGGGCTGCTTCATTGGATTCAGAAACTCGGCCATCAGAATACTTCGTCTATGCCCAAACCTAAACTTACCTGATTTTTTTTTTTTTCGGGTGATCTGGCTTTTGTAGTTTTTACTAGACCCCTTTTGTAATTAAGTGAAAAGATTTATGACAAACAGTAAGTGTTGACTATGTTTTATTTAATTTTCTGATTTCCTCTATGTTTTTGGGACGTATCCTGATGCGGTTTTATGTTAGAATCGTAGTCTGAAATTCTATTACACAGGCCAGTTTTATCTATCAATATTTCCATTTTTTTTTTATTGTGGGTTCATACCTTCATTTATGTATCGTTTGGATAAAATTGAGTCATTGTACGTTTTCATTGTGCATCAGCATTATTAGGTGATGGAGAAGTGCTTTGTAAAGACTGAAGCTATGTATGCAGAAGAGAGTTTTCAGGTATGATTTTCCAAGAGTAAGAGATTTTCTAAGAGTAAGAGACGGTATAAAAACACAAACAAAATAATTATTTAAAAATTTAATTTTACTGATTATACAATCATTTATCATTTTATAATTTAAACAAGTTATATATGCTTCACTTTTATAATTTAAACAAGTTATATATGCTTCACGAAATCAATGAAAACTTTGAAAAATATTATGGGAAAACATTGTCTAAGGGTTTTTTTTTTCTTATAATTATAAAGAAAATTGTTAAGGGAGAGATAGCTAAAATCAATGAAAACTTTGAAAAAATATTTTGGGAAAACATTGTCAAGGGTTTTTTTTTTAAAATTTTCTAAGGGTTTTTTTTAAAATTTTCTTTTAATTATAAGAAAATTAAAAAAAAAAATCCTTAGAAAATTTTAAGAAAAAAAAACCCTTAGAAAAAAAAAAAACCTTAACAATGTTTTTCCAAAATATTTTTTCAAAGTTTTCATTGATTTTAGCTATCTCTCTCTTAACAATTTTCTTTATAATTATAAGAAAATTAAAAAAAAAAACTCCTTTACATAGGGACTGAATTTGTAGGGGTATGAATTTCTAACTTTATATTCTTAATTAATTTTATCTGTTTACATATTTGTAGCTATACAGTTAATTATTTGAGAGATACATCATATTTGAGATCCGGTTAAACATATCTAAAGTATTTGAGATGAGCAGTCACGTGTGCTCCAACTCGTATTTTTTTCTAATTTTACCTAAAAAAAATTAATCCAAGAATTATACTGAATATTTGTTTTAGTTACTTTTGGATTTTTATCAACTATTTTAATTCTTCATTAGAATTTTCTTCATTAAAGTTGTGGCCAAAATTACGCGCAACCTTAACTTGTTTTAAAAAACTATTTTTATACTCTAATTTTTAACAATTCTCTAATATTTGCATCTCGCTAATTAATCATTGCAATACGTGGAGCATCCGAAATAAAAAAAATAAACAAGTATAATGATGTGGAGCATCATATCATGGAAAAATAAGAAACTTTTAAATTAATTATTTCATAATTAATTAATCACTAAAACAAAAAATCACACAAGTGAAATATAAAAACATGTAGAGCATTATGAAAAAATAAAAAACCTTTAAATTAAGTATTTCATAATTAAATTAATCATTGATGTGAGTATATAAAACAACAAACCAGAATCACAATTATTATTTTTAATTTGCACAATCTCACTAATATTTCTGCCTATTAATTATTAAATAATATGACTTAAACCAGAAGCACAAAAGGCAATATGACTTAAACCAGAAGCACAAAAGGCATTGCACATTGCTGGTCAGTGCGAGCCGGCTACCCCCGGGGTACGCCAGACGAGAGCTGCTCCGCCTCTTGTGATTCATCCAGTGCGGATGTCCCCTGCCCAGAGGCGCAACGCCTTTCGCGTGGGACACCGCAATACATGCACTGTAAGTACATAACCTCTAGTTTTAAATTAAAATACGAAGAAGAGCTATATATGAATTAATTATATACCTTGTGTGTCTAGGTTGGCGGGCCCGTCCCTCGTGTGGCACATGCAGTGGTGGCAGTTGCTGCCCAGAACAATGCTGGAAACGAGGTGGTAGTTGCTGCCCAGAACAATGCTGGAAACGAGGATGGCATTGTCGGAAACCAGTGAAAGGTATACCCTGCCCTGCTGACATACATTCAAATGAATTATCATTAGGTTCACTCATACCTATTAGATTCACCCCAACAAAACTTGTAGTGTCAATGATAGTAGTAAATAATAACATGAGCTAGGAAGGAAATTTGTCATCTAGTAAAATTCACCTTTGACTGCAATGGGACATAATTGAAATTTTCAGTAACAAAAAATCATGATAACTGTTTTTACATAGATAACATGATCCAATTATAAGCTTCCATATCTGTTTTTACCATATCTTCCATATATAGCACTCATTTATGTTTTTGATTTATTTTTATTTTTTTGGAATTAACAGGTTCTTCAGGTTAATCAGAAGTATCTCATCTATCTACTTTTTATCAGAAGTACCAAAAAAAAACTTACTTCTTACATTTGCTTGTTTTCGAATTTTGAACTCGTAACTCGTTTTTCAGATTCTCCTGAAATCGCATCTTCGTATCATCTATCTACCTGAAATATATACATTTGAATATTGATCAGATCTTTGATTTCGTGTTTGCATATCAGTATTTTTTTCTTCACTTAATTTGCTCTCGCCAGAAAGGCAGTATTGAAACCACCGTAAATAACACTCACCAGGGAATTATCAATCTCAGAAGAAGCCAAAGAAATAACTCCATCGAGGGCTTCGAGCACTAGCACTTCATAAACAAATCACATGGTCAATAACAGTTAAGAGATAACTAACCACAATAAATTAAAGCTTATTATGCCTATCAAGTTGCAATAGAAGAAACAAACATAAAAAGTAACACAAGTATAGTGATGCAATATTTACCAGCAGCGGCATGACTTGACTCGGGGTTGTTGGAACTAAGGCGCCACCTCCCATCACTCTGACTGAGAGACTGTTGAGGATGGTAAACATATTAGGTATTAAAAAATGTAGTATTACTTGGCTGTTGCAGATAGCATATCATCGACATATTCCTATATATGGAACACATTCAGGGTTTCACATTAATAGAGCGAAAAAAACTTATCAGCATCACTGAGATGAAGTCCGATCCTGCTTACCAAATCATTAAGATAACAAGCTCAAACTCAACAGAGCATTTAAATATCTCAAGAAACAAGATTAATACAAACTATTACACTGATGGGAATCGTTAGAAAATGTAGTATAATATACCTCTTTGCCATAAAGCAATTTATTAACAATCTCATCGAACATTTGAATGAAATTGGTCTTTAAAAAGTCTAAAGAAGGAAAAAATATTATTTTCAGAAGGACTAGACCTTCTATGATATAGTAAAATAATAAAGAAGTGAATTGCCATCGTTTAGAGAATCTTTAAATCTAGATTCAACTCCCTGAAGAATCAATTAAAGAAAGAAAAGAGAAACATGAGCTTAATTAATACCATTAAAGACTCATTCTTGAGCTCAATGAGCCAATAGGGAGCTCGCAACTGATGCACATCGAGTTTTGTTTCAACCCCAACAACCTCCAACGCTTTTAATGCCTCGTATGTCTGCTCCAGGCTGTAAATAGTTACGATCAAGTAAGAAGACCAGCAAACTTGGAAATTATGAAATTTTATGCTTCATATTGAAAAACAAATGCAACAAAGAAAAAAAGATTTTTAAGCTGCACCGATACAATAAACAATGTTAACATTTTTTTGTGATAAACCAAATTAGAACATCATCCTATCCAGTAAGCAATTGCTACTTATTATTAAACATAAGTCCACAAACAACAGGCAAAGAGAAGAATGCAAGATAAATAATGCAACTGAATGCACAATTTTGGGTGCAACTGAATGCACAATTTTGGGAAAGAGAGTCATTTTTTAGACTGTGGCCTACCGAAAATGCGTATTGTAAATTCTCAATTCTGCCTCCACATGGGTTTCTTTTGTCAGGGCCGGCAAGGCCTAAGCATGTCAACATAAACACTCATATCAAAATCAACTCAGCCCATTCCGAATGAAGGTGGTTAGGTAAATCCTCTCTCACATCGATTGTTCCTAAAAGCAATCGTTGGGTTTTGTTTCAACTCCAACAATCACAAATGTTTTTAATGCCTCGTATGTCTCCTCCAGACTGTAAATAATGCGACAAAGAAAAAAATATTTCTAAGCTGCACCGAATCAAAAAACAATGTTATCATTATTTTGTTATAAACCAAATTAGAACAGCACAAGTAAAAGAATGAGAGGTTTAACAATTGACCTTCCAAAAGAACCATCGGCAGTAGCAAACAACTCCGATGCAGCTGATTGATGAGAATCAGAGATCGGGTTGAAAATAGCCGATTCACATTTCCACAACAATACCAAAATCGCCACAGCAAGAAATCCTAAAGCTCGAGCCATCCCTGAGGAAATTATTGCCCAAAACAGCGACGATCAATCCACTGGAAAACCTCAAGTTGTGTGTGCGTGTGTGTGTGAGAGAGAGAGAGAGAGAGTACTATTTAGAATAATTTTAAATGGTCGTTATAGAGCAACTGAATACACATTTTTTGGGGAAGCACCGTCATTTTTCAGACTGTGGTCTACCAAAAATGACGTTTTGTAACTTCCCAGGTAAATTCAAGCCTGCCAACATAAACACTTATATCAAAGTCAACTCAGCCCATTCCGAATGAAGGTGGTCAGGTAAACCCTCCCTCACATCGATTGTTCCTAAAAGCAACGACAAGAAATCATAATCTTGGAATTTTATTATGATTCTGTTTTGACTTCATATTTTTGGGCACTATGAGCTTTTAGCTGTGGTCAAGAAACTCCATAATTATAAAACACTATTCAAGAAATGAATAAGGTATCGTACCAAAAACTGAATTCTTTGGCCATAATTTATATTGTATATACTTGATATTGGGGTAATTTTTAAGTAAAACATACTATTGTCCCAACTATTTCTGAACACTTTCTTTTTTTACCTCTACCTTTTCACCTATTATTCAAGTTCTAGTCGGGCTCAAGCAGCTCACGAGCCACTCAAATTTACCTTCTTTTTACCAAAAACACTCTTAATACATACACAGACTGGCCAAATTTGAAAAAACCTTAATTTAAAATCACTCCCTTCTTGTTTTGCTTCAAATAATTATGAAAATCAACGAAGTGTGTAAGTTAATTTGGGATATGGAAACTGAAATATTGTACTATTAACTAATTATTTTTTGTTGAAAGTGCAATATTGCATTTTGGAGTTACTTTTATAACAGTGAAAATGGCAATGGAGACAAGGTACTAAAAGGCAATAGTAAGGCGGTGACTAGAGGTATAGCACTTAAAAGAACTAATAGAAGAATAGGCAAAAATTAATCGATTCACTTTTTTATATTTATTTAATTAATATTATATCTTGAAAATATTATTTATCCACAGTATTGAATTATTTTGAACAAAATAATTAATAAATAATCTAAACATAATATTAATCACAAGACTTCACATAGGAAAATACTTAAAATAATTAGTAAATTTAAAAGTTTACTACATTTTCATTATTTATTTAATATTCTTTCAAATTTTGCCTAATTCTGAACTTTTATCATAAAAATATTTATTTTATTTGCTTCATAAAGTTGAATCAAATAGGTAAAGACAATCGAGCACAGCCTAGCGGCATGGCATTTTTTTGACAAGCCGAGCTCGAACACCTTAGATTTCGGATCATCGAGCTCGAGCTTGATAATTTGTATACCGAGCCAACTCAATAAGCTCTTGGCTCGAATCATATGCAACCCTAACCAGTATAGTGTTATAGGAATATATTATTAAGTTTCATCGTTGTTTGACATGCTTATGATCAAGATCACTAATCATATTATGACCAAATATGGAGGGATAAATAGTTGTAAGGTTTATTGAGATTGCATACATAATTTGTTGAGTGAATGTTGTACCTGACATAGGCTGGCGCTGCTGCTGAGGAAGCAATGTGTGAAGGTGGACCTAAAGTGGTGGATAGAAATGTAAGTTTTCAATAGATAGTGTAAGGTATATTGTTATCTTACAAATATAAATATATGGCTTAGTTATACAAAAATAAAAAAACTCACTTATGTTTTTTGATTTTTTTTCAATTAACAGGTACGCTATGTTTACTGACAAACTTACATATTTACATTTGAACATTTTGTTGTTTCATAATTCTAATTGAATATTGAATATGGTACTTGAAATTGATTTTTAGTTAAAGTTTTGTAAAGTTGGAAAAAAGGGATTGCTAGTAACAAAAAAATTATGTTTTCTAGTATTATATTTTGCACTCTATTATGGAATTACTATTATGTACGTATTAAACTTTATTAAATTGGAAAAAAAATCTTTGTTCTATTGCAAAAATTGCTACTAGTATAGTTCATTAGTATTATGCAATAGTACTAAACTTTAATAAATTGCAAGTAAAAGGGTTACCGTAAAGGTGCAGTAATTCGTACCCATGAGATTGGTACATGATTATGATAAAAAATAACCTAAGGTTTGAAAGTCAAAACAAAGAAATAAAGCTGAAATTAAAAGAAATAACGGCATTTACAAAACAGAAAAAAAACAAATTAAAATCACATTATTTTGATAAATATAATCAGGATCTAAATGTTTAAGACCTAGATCTGCCCGACACAACCTAGCTATCAAACATCGAAACAACCTATCAAACAAAAACAAAAACAAAAATACATGAAGAGGACTTCTTCTCACGTACGTATACCAGATTCCAGATTTCATATCAAATATGAATCTATATATCTTCTTCGTTTCATCCTCCGTTTGATGAAATAGAGAATATAGAGGCATCCTCTCAAATACACCAGATTTCATATCTATAGATCTTCCTTCATCCTATGTCATTAACATCACGAAGAGAAGATGTATGGATATGAAACTCACTCTGACAGAAGAAATTTTTTTTGCAAGAAGAAATTGTACTTTAGTACTTACTCCTATTATTTATTAATGGGCCTATTACCACCGCCTTGGCTGGGCCTTAATATTCATCAATGCCCCGCCCAAAAATAAGACTTGTCCAAAAATAATCTCTTTGCTTCCCGTATAAAATCACTTCCCACGAAAATGACCTGATTTGATTTTTGAAATAGTGTGAGTGATTTTCTTCATCTTAAAAATATATGCACAAATATATTTAATTTAGACAATTATTTTAATAAATGTATAATTGATTATAAATAAATACGAAATAGATACGCATGAATTAAATTTTAATTGATTGAGTATATTTTTAATAATTTATTATTACTATATATATGAAAAAATATGTTTGGATTCAAATGCTAACGTTGTGAATTATGATTATTGTGAACGACAAAATGCTGATACGCTGGAGTCCAGCGTCATTTCATAATCTACATACTTTACACAAAAATAAAACGAATTTGGCATTTGATGTAATATATTAACGGGGATTGATAATCCTATTCAGGCTCGTTCCTTACATTTTAAGGGCAAATTATCGAAATGAATCGCATTATATTATATTAAGATATATATTTTTAATTATAATTTTTTTTTCGAATTTTTAAACTCTTTATCCTAATATTTTTTCAAATGTACAACATTTAAATATAGTTTTTACAAACTACTCTTATAATTATTTTATGGTTATATTTTTAAATGCAAAATCATTTATCATTATATCAATATCAATATTTTTCAACATATTTTTATCAATGCTAAAATTAAAAAATATTAGTATTTCTTCCGGTGCAAAAGCACGTGAAAAACTTTGAAGTTTGATCAGTTGTAAATATTTCAATGTAATTTAATTTAAAGTTATTTTTCATTTTCAATATAATTAATATTTTAAAATTAAATTAATAAATTATTTAATTATAAAATATATATATTTTAAATAAAATTATTATTTTATCAATCTTTTATTTGAAATTGATTGATAAATTTCTTGGTTAAGGATTTTAATAAAAATACTTTAATAATAGTTTAAAGACTCTAATATGTTATTCATAAATTTATTTCTAAATTATTTTATAATAATATTATTAATATTAAAATAAAGGTATAATAATTTAGATCAAGAAAACAAAATTTGTTATTTTTATTTAAAAACATGGAATTAATTATATTAAAAAAAATCAGATAATAACAGAAAATCGAACTTATAAATTTTGGAATACTTTCTTATAAATTAAATTGACGGTTTTATTTGTCAATTGTCCATTATCATCGTAATATAAAAGTTTCAATCATGCTCTATTAGTGACTCTTGAAATTGCAACATACAGTTGATCATGTATGAATACCGGCCTCTTCAAGCGACAAAAATTGACCTTGAGTCTTCTTAATGGGCATAACATAGAATACAATTATCATTGATAATTGACGTCGTTAAAATCAAAACGAAAATTTGGAATCGGATGGGCTTAGCTTCATTCTTTGAATATACACTAAATCCGATCTAACTTTCCTTCCTAAGACTTTAACGTCAATTACATAAGTTTCAAACTTTGTTATAACCAATCAAGTTTCGTTAAATAAACTTGTCGCGTGATCGATATTTTACATTTATAAAATTTTATTGATAGATCTGTTATTTGAATTGATAAATTGGGGTTCTTAGGTTTAAGAATTTAATAAGGTAAATATTTGTTATTAATACTAATTGTTTAAAATATAAACATAAATATATTGAAATTCTAATTTAAAAAGTATGTAATCTTTTATATAAGAGAATCATGAAATATAAAAATTGTCAATTTTCACAATTAATTTTAAAATACTTCTTTATACATTACATTAACCTACATTAACGTACATTAACATACATTAACGGTTTTATTCTTCAGTATTTCATTATCATCCCAACATAAAAGTTTACATCTTGCTCTAAAGTGACATTTGAAATTATAAATACATATATAAATCAAAATACATTTTTTTCAAAATAACTCTTTAAATAATTATGAATTATGTAATCATAGAAAATATATTGTATATATTTATATATATTGCAATGTAATAACCGCAAGTCAAAAATAATAAATGGAGGTTACTACAATTGATAATTATTATAGAATTCTTGCCTTTAGTACATACTACATAGACCGTTATAAACATTAGTGTTACTACTTATAATTCACAATTTAATAATTTACATAGACCGTTCATCATATTTTTTTATAAATAATTCAAAAAAATAAAATAATAAATTATTATATTCACCCTGAAAAACTAATATAACACAAAAAATCGACGACAACATATAAATACATATCAAAACGAAAAATAATTGAAAAGAAAAACGAAACATAGAACATTAATCGAAATACTTACCGTGACGGCTGCAAAAAATACAAACATAACATATAAGATGAAATTATGATTCAAACAAAAAAGTACAATATTAACAAGAATCAAAATAAAATTATAAAATGTAAAAAAATATTATATAGTGCTACCTAAAAAAAATCATTTATTAATAATCAGTAGAAGTATTACCGCGAACAAAAATAAATAAATACAATTCGAATAATTAAAAGCGACAATAATAATGATGAGAATTATTGAAAATGACATTTTATAATAGATTTTTTGAATCAGTGTATAAACTTACCATCATAATTTGTAAATAAATAAATTAATTATTTAGTCAAACACCACAATTTATATAGTAAATATATTAATGATGAGTATTTAAATAATTGTTAATTATTATTAATATTCATAATATAATAATAATAATAATTATTATTATATATTAAAATTGAACAATTTATGTAGAATTAGAATTTTATCATTATTTTTACCAATAATATATCAATTAACATGCAAATTTAAATGATTCTGAACAACTAATTACCGAATATTAGACGTTTAATTATTATGGGACACGATCACGATTTGAAAAATCAGCCGATTCTAATATCTTTATCAATTCTTATTTTTATGTTCAAAATTTAAAAATCTTTTTAATAATTAATAAATATATTATAAATCATGTATATTAAAGATAATATAAATAAAAAAATTCAAAGAAACAGAATATTAATGTTAATTTTGAATTGTCTAGATTCATTATATTAATAAAATTTGAATATATATATATATATATATATATATATATATATATATATATATATATATATATATATATATATATATATTATGGTTCTTTAATTAAAGGTTAATTTAATTTATATATATATTAATTATAGATATTAATTTTGTTTAAATATAAAAATTATTATACTTACATGTTTGTTTTATGGAATGTGAAGATTTTTAGAAAATTAATGAACCATAATTTACGAGACACTAATTTAAAAAATCCGAATAAAATCAGTTAGAAAAAATATTGAAAGTAATATTGAAAGGAAATCGGAATTGGGTTGTATAATTATTCGAAACTAAGGATTTTCCAGCCGGCCACGGAAAAAGACTCGAAGTTTTATCCGATTTATTTTAAATTTAATTTAAATATATATGTTTAAACAATTGTATAAATATTTATGTTTGTATACATTCGTTTGACATAAATAAAATTAAAAATTTAATAAATTTTATTAACATTTGTTATATAGTTTATTAGTTGTATATTTAATAAAATAAAATCGTTGAATATTTTTTTTTTGTATTTTAACTATCTCAAATCTGAAATTTAAATAGTTATATATTTTATAAGTTATTGTTCATTAATATAAATTGATATAAATAAATATTTGATAAAATTATACATTCACAACAAATAATTTTTTTTATGATTTACTTTTTATTTTTAATTAATAAAAGATTTTTTTTAACACATAAAATTTTATATTGTCATAAGATAACAAATCTTATAAACTTGAATTATATTTAATATATGAAATTAACTAATATTATTAATAAATATAGTTTCAAGAGGTTTCTTCTTGTGCAAATTATTCTTCAAAATTCTACGTCAACTCAATATTTATTAAAATGAAAAGAATTTTCTCATATATGGGAAAAACATATATTCTTGGAAGTAACATATATTTTGATATTTTGATACCATAAAATTTTCATTATTATATCATAATGTTTATGTGAAATATATTTTTTAAGAGTTCTTGTACAACAAAAATAAAGGGTGCACTAAGCATAAAAAAGTTATCCTGCAAAATTCGAGTAAAAATTATAACCAAAATTATCTGGAATTTAAAAATAATATACTAAAATTTGAATTGAATTGTTTGACTACACTTTCGTAAATGTATTGGAAAAAGTAATATAAATCAAACCAAATAATTAATTTGTTTCTCAAGTTGCTCGAATTCAAAGATTCAAAGTATTAAAAATAAAAAACAAAATAGAAAAAACAAAATCAAACATTGAATAAAATGAAAATATCGACTTATTGATGTCTTGTGAAGCATGTTCTATATACGCAGGCCATCAGTCTCAAATGGGTCGCAATGGTGCGTGTGTTAATGCCTTGTCTGCAAAGCATTTTGGGAAAATTTACCGCTGTACATAAAAATATTCACATGCATAGACCATGATATACACCTGAGAATGCACAAAACTTCTTCAAACCATTTAAACTAGACAATATCTTATACTAATTTTATATAAATTAGAGTCTTTGTATAATATGAAAACTCTCAGTGTATTTAGTAAGTCCTTGATGACATAAGTGGCTTATGTGAGCTCACTTATGTGTCTTTCCATGTGGCTTCTGAAGGCTTTAAGAGCTCAAATTTATAAGGAAAGAAGTCATGTAATAACAATCCAAGTTAAAATAATGAACCATCGGATAAGGCATAAGACATTTTTCTCTCTCTAATGAAAAGCAATGTTCTCTCGCGTAGATTTTCATCAGTTATCTCATCATCAACGCACACAATATACTTAAATAGGGCTGTCAAAGAAACTGACAAACAATACAAAACTATGTAAATCTCAAACAATTTTCGAAGCCACATAAAAATGAGAAAAGGAAGACAAAATTCAAACTAAGAATCAGATAATCTCTACATATACCATGCTATTATGTTATTTTGCAGAAATTGTTTTCTTGACACAAATATTTGAAACATAACTACATAAGAACTCACAAAGACAAAGCTATGAAGTCTTGAGATGCTATAAGAAGTCAAGATTCAAATAGAGTGCATATCAATACGTATTAAAAATATGTAAAGGCAAAATCAAAAGAGATGCTTTAAAAAAAATGTTTAATTGACAAATCTTTTCAAGTGATATTTGAGTTCCAGCCTCAATTGCATGATGTATACAAAGTTGCACCAATTTACATCAAAATTACATTCATTAATTCATTAAAAGCTATTGAAACATAAATAAATAACAATAGGGTAGAAATTAAATAGTTATAAAATATCAAATACAAACATGTAAGAACTTTGATCAACATCGCCGATCTGAAGTAAAGATTATTCAATCACCTGGGATAGAGATTATTTAATCACACACGATAAATATTTTTGGACGGTATGGTTATCCAACTATATAAAATATATGGTCATCCGACTGTAGCATATTTACAGATTTCTATTTATGGACAGCACAAAAACAAAAGAGGAGAGACACTTACTAAGAATAGCTATTGAATTACAAACAATAAGAGCATTGCTGAACATAATAATTGCATATACATGGAAGATTGACCGAGAACATTAATATATTAATTTTTGTTAATAGACATGTGGATAGATTAACTCCAGAGATTCTATTGAGAATTGAAATGATGGAATGGAAGAGGAGGAGACAGTGGGCAAAGTACGTTTTTTCTTCTTAGTAACAGGCCAAAACAAATGGTATGCACGGAAAACACCATCCCCTTATGGGAAAGCAAGTATTAGCTTCATCAACCATGAAAGCAGGTCCGTCCTGTGAGAAAGCAAGTATTATTTTTAGATTACTATTTCAACATATTTCAAATATTGAAAGAATACATAGAAATAATGAATGGTATACATACATGCGAATGAGTAGCTACGGAGTTTGACGAAATCATAAAAAAGAAAAGCAAACAAAGAAAAATAATAACTAAAAGCAACGTTCTATTATAAGACTAAAAAATTAGAGCTTATAAATATAGTATATCAAGTAAAATGATCGATTAACAGAATATACGAAATAAACAGATAGAATGAAGAAGAAGAATAAAAATTACCACTATTTTAGACAACGCATCTGGGGTGGGGTTGGGAATCTGCCCGGATTGTCATAAAAATGTTACTATACTGATTTTCATCGAAAGCACTCAAATAAAGATATATCCAGGAAATCTTTACTGCTCTTAGATAAATATCAAGCTCGTATACCTGCATTGCCTTATTTTCTCACTATTTTTCTGGTCTCAAATTAATCACAATAGTAGAAGCTCACTATTAACCCAAAGGAAAATAGAAGCGGCAAGAGAGGAAATGATTAAATGGAGAAACTAATTGTAGGATTATAGAATCATTGTCCAACTCAAATTGTGGATATACCACAGCATAGTAGTTGCCTTATAAATTAAAAACAAATCTCATTGTCTACCTCGAATTGTGTATAAGCAGTAGCACTACTTAGTTGATCAATACAAAGTTATGCTGATCGATAGGAATGCACAATAGTTATCAAATGGAGTGCAAAAATATTGGAAAAAAAAAACAATAATCCAGCCAACCTGCTGTCGAAGACTGATCACAGAGAAACCCAAAAAAAAAAAAAAAAAAAACAGCACAAAATAATTGTATATAATCAACTTACCTGATTAAGAATTCTGCTTTAAGGCACGGAGTCAAAGAACGACAGATGCACTCGGAAAATAGGCATGATCTAGTATGAGTCCATCCATGAATACGGACAAACAGAAACCTCAAAAGTACATTAACCGATCACATTGACATGGTATCTAGGCCACATCTTGATTCTTTGGAATCGTAGTTCTTTGTTTCGCCTTCAAAATTCGAATCCTTGATCTTAGCGTTGTTCTCTTGTCATAGTTCTTTCAATTCTAGTTCTTCGATTTGCCTTCCAATCCTCAAATCTTGCTTTCTCTTCTTCAATCATTCAAAATTTTGCTTGTGCACTCTGCAGAATCTTTTCTTGTCGCGTCGAAGCTTCAAATATGAAATATCTGAGTAAAAGTCTTTTCCTTTCCGACACTCGAAAAACAAACAAGAAGAGCAGCTCATTCAAAGTGGTTTGTCTACTCTCCCCTTTTCACCTCATACTACCTTATACTGTCATTCGAAGCCAACTGTTAAGACGGACTACAATTTCATCCAAACAATTAAAAATCAAAATGCATCCGAACATTTATTTATCCTCAACAAACCAAAAATCATGTTAGCATTATCGCAAAATGACAACTACATCAGTTTTCAAAGGGGCAAGAACTATCAAACCGACTAAATAATCAAAAAGTTTCAAAAGAAATCGTTTATCTGGGGACACTGCTGACAAGCCTAGCTCCAACTCTATCGAGCTGCTTGATCATGGCCACGGCCTTCAAGTTCCCTCCCTTCATAAACGCCTCCACCATTTTCTCCCCGATTTCCCGACCTCTCTCCTCGTCGTCTATCACCGCCACAATAGTCGGCCCGGCCCCACTAATCGTGCATCCAAAAGCCCCTGCCTCAATCGCTGCTTTCTTCACCGCCTCCATTCCCGGAATCAACGGAGCCCTCCTCGGCTCGACTACCTTATCCGATGACAGAGCTTTTCCCAATCCGATAACGTCCCCTTGCAACACCGAAGCAACCAAAGCCCCTGCCTGGCTGCAATTCCACACGTGGTGGGACATAGTGATTTCCAGGGGTAGGGCCGCCCTCATCTTCTTGGTGGGGGCTTCGAATTCCGGGTTAACCAGAACGAAAAACAGTTTCTTCTCGTCGGGGAATTTGAGCTGCAAGAGATCGAGAGGTTCGTAGCTGCGGATCAAGACGAAGCCGCCCAGGATAGAGGGAGCCACGTTGTCGGCGTGGTAGCCGGAGACTTTCGACTCCGACTGGAGCCCGGCGAGCACGAGCTGGGACGGCGGAAGGAGGCCCCCGAACAGCTCGTTGACGGAGACGGCGGCGGCGGCGGCGCTAGCGGCGCTGGAGCCGAGGCCGCTGCCGAGGGGGAGGCCCTTCTCGAGGGAGAGCGAGAGCCCCACGGATCGGACGTTGAGCATCTTCATGACCTCGATGGCGGCGATGCCGGCGCAGTTCCAAAGGGGGTTCTTGCTGAGCTTCTTGGAGCCGGCTCCGGTGCCGGAGATGTGGGAAATGGAGATCTCCCCGGGGCGGACGTCGGGGTCGACTCGGATGCTGACGTAATCGCCGATTCCGTCGACGGCGCATCCCAGGAAGTCGAATCCGGGACCCAGATTGGCTATGGTGGCCGGAGCGAATGATTTGACGGAGGAGAAGAGGGGTTGAGGCTCGGAGGAGGATTTATGGGAGAGGGCGCAACAAGTAGTAGACGATGGGTTGTTTAATCGAGATGGTTTTGACGGCGGTGCGTTGAGGAAGACGACGGGGTTGAGCTTCAACTGAGAACAGGAGATGACGCCGGCCATAGTGGCTCGCTGGCTCGGGGTGGTGTCGGCGATCGAGAAGCAGAGGAAATTATTTCAAACAGTGATTTTCAAAATAATTTAGGTTTTGTATCTAGGTTATATTTTTCCAGAATGTGAAAATACTCATTTGGAATTGGTGGAGTATTTTTTTACACTAAATTTAATAAATAAAATCTATATACATTTATATTATATTTATTAAGATAAATATTAATTTTGAAACATATTTTTATATCTTATTTCATCACATTATTGTAATTTTATAATTACAATAACTATTAATATAAATTATTTGTGCCAAAAATAAATTGTTGCTTTAGAATAATGTATTACTTCTAGTTTAAATAATTTTGATTGATGAATTTCATGAATTTATCTACAAAGTTGATTTTTTTTTCTATCAAAAAATTTCGCAATTTCAATGGATATATTCAATTAAGAGTTTATAAAATTTTAATTGACTTTTAAAATTTAGGTGTATTCAATTCGGATTTTAAAAAGTCTTAAAAAATCGGTATGTATTCAAAAGTTTATGGATTTTAATTTATTTTAAAAATGTATGAATTTTAATGTATTTTAAAATTTTATGGAGTAACTAACTTTGACTTTTCAAAATCTCTCATACGTACAAGAGATTTATAGAATTTATTTACACCACTAAAACTCAAACACGAAAATAAAAATTAAACAATATTGTTTGTCATTTAATAAGAGTTACATAAATCACTATATTAAAAATTTGATCTATCATATTTACGTTAAAAATAATTATTTATACATGATATTAATAATAAATTATTTTGTGATAAAAATAAAAATTATAAAAATTAGAATAATAATGTATTTTTTGTTTTTCTATAAAAATTGGTTTTTTTTATTTACAAATATGTTCGTATACATTTGAATCAATATTTGAAATCTATGAAAGTTTAGTAAATCAATAAAATGTATACTTTACAATTTTTTAAAATATATGAAAATTCATATAAATCAATAAAAAATGTCGGTCAAACTTTTCATAGAGTATATGGATTTTCAAATTAAAATCCATTGATTTTCTAAAATTCAAAAAAATCCTATAAACTTTTAATGGAATACATCCTCCTTAATTTTGATAAGTGTTGAAATTGAAAAATATATGATAATTATTGTATATGTATTTTTTTTAATTATTGGAGTATATTAGTGTTACCATTTTTGTTTCTCAATTATTTTTTCATAAGATGATTCATAGTATGTATGTGTGTTTGATATTATTGAGTATATTAATTTGTAATGGGGTAATTATTTGATAAATTTGAAGGAAAGGAAAGGCCAAAATTGAAAAACAAAACACCAACAAATTCAAATGAATGGAATAAATAGTAGTTAAAACAAAATTAATTAAATAATATAATTTTTATATTATATAAAAACACAATTAATCAATAACAAAAAAATATTAGTAATAACCAAAACAAGTAGTAGTAATTAATTAATTATCCAAACATAAATTAAATATTAAAAAAAAAATTGAGCTTGTAAAGTTCACTCTAAACACCGAGGCAACCCAAGCAAACAAGTAAGGCCCATTTAAAAACCCAATTCCGCATTTATTCCTATAATTTAAAAGCCCAACACCTCTCCCCTAGGTTTTCATTTTCTCTCTCAACGTCGTCTGTTTCTTTTTCACTTTCACAGTCTCTAAAAACCCTAATCTCAGCTTCGAACAAACTCCAAGAGAAACAAAACAATGGTTGGCTTCGAAATAGGCGCAGTGCCGTTCAATCCCGATGGTTGGGGCCCACCGGAATCCAACTCCACAACCCTCTCCGTCCCCAACCACCCATCCAACGTCCCCTTCGCCCCCTTTTCCCGCTCCGAGAAGCTCGGCCGCATCGCCGATTGGACCAGGAACATGCCCAATCAATCCCGTCCTGGATTCAAACAGAACCACGCCGATTCGGCCTTCGATTTCTCCGGCGACGACTCGTTCGCCACACTAGCGGCCGACGAGGACTCCTCCTTCCGCCTCGTCGACACCTCCGCCAAGTCCAACCACTACAACCCTAACCGCCCCAAATTCAACCCCAGGTGGCGATTCAACCCCCACCACAACCGCTCCCAGCTCCCCCAGCGCCGTGACGAGGAGGTAGAGGCCAAGAAGCGCGATGCAGAGAAGGAACGCGCCCGCCGTGACAGGATGTACAGCAACCGTTCCCAGATGCCCCAGCGCCGTGAGTCCTCCGTCTTCAAGTCCTCCGTTGATATTCAGCCCGAGTGGAACATGTTGGACCAGATCCCCTTCTCCACCTTTTCAAAACTGTCTTTCACCGTGCCGGAGCCTGAGGATATGCTGATTTCCGGTGGGCTCGAGTATTATGACCGGTCCTATGACAGGATTACCCCGAAAAACAGCAAGACCTTGGAGCGTTTCAAGAGTAGGAACTTCTTCAAAGTCACCACTACCGATGATCCAGTCATCAGGCGTCTGGCCAAAGAGGATAAAGCCACTGTGTTTGCCACTGACAGTATCCTGTCCACTCTAATGTGCTCCCCAAGGTCAGTCTACTCATGGGACATTGTAGTTCAGCGTGTTGGGAACAGGCTCTTTCTCGACAAGCGAGATGGTTCTCAGTTGGATTTGCTTACTGTGCACGAGACGTCCCAAGAGCCCCTGCCCGATGTCAAGGATGACATTAATTCCATTCATTCACTGAGTCTTGAAGCTGCTTATATCAATCAGAACTTCTCCCAACAGGCTCTGATCAGGGATGGGCATAAAGTGACCTTTGAGGAGCCAAACCCATTTGCCAATGAAGGAGAGGAAGTGGCCTCTGTTGCCTATAGATACAGAAGGTGGAAGCTGGATAATGATATGTACCTTGTTTCCAGGTGTGAAGTTCAGAGTGTTGTGGATATGAACAATCAGCAGTCATTTTTGACTTTGAACGCGTTGAATGAGTTTGATCCTAAGTATTCCGGTGTTGACTGGAGGCAGAAGCTGGAGACCCAGAGAGGTGCAGTTCTGGCAACTGAGTTGAAAAACAATGCGAATAAGTTGGCGAAATGGACTGCCCAGGCTTTGTTGGCTGGTGCTGATATGATGAAATTGGGATACGTCTCTAGGGTTCACCCGAGGGATAACCATAACCATGTGATATTGGCTGTGGTTGGGTACAAGCCCAAGGATTTTGCTGGTCAGATTAATCTGAACCCTTTGAATATGTGGGGTATCGTGAAGAGTATTGTGGACTTGTGTATGAAATTGAAAGAGGGTAAGTATGTGCTTGTGAAGGACCCGTCTAAGCCGCAGGTGAGAATTTATGATGTCCCGCAGGATGCCTTTGATAATGACTATGTGGAAGAGCCTTTGCCGGAAGATGAACAAGTTCAGCCACCCCTGGAGGATGTTGATGGCTTGGATGCAAGTGTGGAAAAAATTGTTCTTGAAGATAAGGAAGTTAAAACCGAAGCTGCTGCTTAGAGGGTATATTTCTTTTTGTTTTGGTATTGCAAATATTTGGCTTCCAAATCTGGTTTTGTGCCTGTTTTCATGGTTTCGTTATCTGTTATATATTTTGCCTTGTGACTGACCAGATAAATCATGTTTCTCTTTCTAGTTTTGTTGCCACAAATATTTGTTTTTTTAAAACAAGTGTTGACATTGGTTTTGGAAATTAATTTCCTAGAATTGTTCTTTAGTTCCTAGTTTCTGGCCTTTTGTGTGTATGTTTTAATATTATACAATAATTTATTTTATCTTATTCTTGTGTATTGTAATTTGTACGATTTCATGGCAATATAACTTCTATTATATGAGAGCATACACATTAGTTGGCCTTCAAAAATGCTCTATGTATCATTAGGGGTTAAGTTTTATGACATGAAATACTTAATATAAGTCATTTTTTTAGTCAAACAAAAAATAATCATGATATCCTGCAAGTTTCTGACTGAGTAATTTGTATTTTGTGTTGGGCATTATTTGTTTGAATATCTGTTGTAACTTGTACTGGATCTTATTATATCCGATGAACCATGAAATTTAGCATTTCTCCCCCTTATACAATAACTGGACTTAAAAGCGAGTAGTTGGAGTTTAAGTGCATTTTTTGTATTTCATATTAAGGAGAATCTGAGTAGAATATCTACAAAAAATGCAAATAAAAGTTCTGAATATTAAACAAAAATATTTCTACCAACTTCTTATAGAAACGAGTCCGCTTCAATTTTGGGTTGGGAAAGGTAAACTATTTTATTCTTGCTACGGTAAGTGTAAGGTGGTGCTTCAACTGAAGCTGTAGTGAGTACGTAACTTAATGATCTCAATACATAATGCATATTTGTTTTAGACGTTTTCCGGTCAGTCCATCATGTTAGGAAAAACCTGTTTGAAGAAGTATATATGATTCTCATTTCTTGTGTTGTTGATATATGCTGCTATTGTCTATAACCTTTATTTATTGTAAAAATATTTCTTGATCTTTCAGCTTTCTTTCTTCAAAATTTTGGGCTCGTATCTTATTGATATTCATTTGAATCTTTTTTTTTTCTCACGAGCATCTTGCTTAAACGATCACATTTTATTTTGTTTTTCTCTTAGTTTTTCACAATATTTCAAAAAACGCTAGGCTTCACAGATATACATATTCTTATAATTTTTATATAGTACTATTGTTTTTTTTATTAGTAACAGTTTATGAGCAAGTTACAAAATCAGATTGTGGATTTCTAACCAAACAGGTGACGAAGACTTGGAACCTAGATTTCGTAGTATGAAAGTAAGAATGTAAATCGCGACACCTTTTTTTTCCCTTCTGGTTGGAAGACACTTGTGGTTTCTGTAAAATCCTCTTTAGACCACCTAGAACCTCCCTTCGCCCAAATTTCGCTTAGACCACCTAAAATCTGCCTAAACTTACTAAGACAAGATCCCAACCTGCCTTGCCCTTTCCGCCTATGCTGAAATTGAGACGGTTGGCAGCTGCCTGGTGCCCAGGTGGCTGTCTAGGCCGTTTTTTTAGAACACTGGTTTTTCATTTATTTTTTAGTTTTGTTAGATCAAATGCAGCTAATGTGAACAAATTGTCGATCTACATTCACATGTTCTCACCAATTGTCTTTTTTCCAGGCATCGCATCCATCGAGTAAGGGCTGTCCAAGAAGTATGATATCTTTTCAAACAACAGTCAGAGAAGAGAGCTTAAACAGCTTTGTTTTCCCCTATTAATATAAGCTTTTTGAAAAACAAACATTTGATGTTTCTATTTCGTGCTGTCGGATTTTTGTACGAGGAGTTTTTGTTATCTGGCATGACTTCTGTTTTTTCATAATACACTGTTTTTTTTTTTTGTTTCCTAATATGACATCCATTGTAACTTGGAGGTGTGCCCAAATGGGATTCGGAAGCTTGTTTGAATTTTGAATTATTGTTGATTGTTTTAAAATTTTAAGCTGTAGTCGATTGTTTTAGAAAAAAACCCCGGTTGGTCGCCCTGGTTTTTCTTATTACAAAAACAATGTTCAGAGAACAGAAGAGGTTGCCTGTTTTTATTACACAGAAAGACCTCAAGAAAAACCATTAGCATATTCGGTGGTAATTAGCCCACTGTCTTTGTTATGTACTGTGGCACCATGTTTTTGAATATAATACTACCAGTAAACTTTTAATGTGAGTAGAAATTCTAAAAGCATGCAATATAAATTCATGTTTCTCACCTTTGAAAATGCACAACAAACTTTCATATTATCTTACTAAGGAAAACCTATAATTTCATATTATCTTACTAAGGAAAACCTATAAATATGGCTTCTCTTGTGCTTATAGTATCTGAGATTCTCCGGCATGAAGATGTTGACAACCTCATGGCGTTGCCTCCTCCTTCCACTGCCACTACTCCACCGTCCGATGCTAAAAAAAGAGCTGCCGCCGGCAAATCTGAAATAAGTGTAATCGACGGGGCTCAAGACCAAGATGATCTGCACAGAGTCGTCGTTGACTTGGTGTGGCCCTGATTTTTTTTTATTTTTTATTTATTTATGTCAGGGATGTAATGTAATGTAACTCTTCGCTCAAAATTTCATGAAAATATCGAGTTTCCTACAAGGGATGTTAATCGAAGCAATTTATGGAAAACTCAATTACTCTAAGTCTGTCAAATGGGCTGGATCGACCCGACCCTGTACAAACCCATGGAGTACTTGAATCTTTCGGGTCAGGCTGGGTTGGCCCAATTTTTAATGGGCCAGAAATTTTCGTGCTAAACTTGGCCCTAGATCGGTCGCGGACCAAATTAATTTTAAACAAATGTTTTATATTTATGGACAAAATATTTGTTAATACATGAATATGTATATATAAAAACGTTTAAATTGATGTGCTTTATGAATAAGAACTTAAAGTCATCTTCAAACGAATACCAATACGTAAACTCGAAAAATTCAAACGAATACCAAAACGTAAACTCGAAAAATAAGTGCAGTTTTAAGTTTACATTAATTTGATTCAACCAAAAAACTAATAATCAAACTTAAAAAAAATATTATTGAAATATTTTTTTATGCCATTTTGTATAGTATTTGTATTAATAACCAATATCTTTATAAATTTATAATTTAACTCCAAAACTTTTGAAATTAAAAATTTTAATAAATATTATCTTTAATTTAAATTTTAAACATAATAAATATAAAAATACTAAAATAAAATATTAATTAATTAAATAATTTAATATTTAATTATAATTTATATTGTGATATGCAATATTATTTTATTATTAAAAATATTTTTATCAATATTTAGTTTAATTATCAATAATATGATTATTAGAAAAATTATATTATAAAAAATATTAAATAAAAAATTAAAAAAAATGATTATTTTATAAATAATGAATATTTTTTGGTTTAAGTTGGAAAGTCAATCAATTTTGGTTTTTGGTATAAAAAAAGGCTCATTTCTGTAAAAAAAAAATTGTAAATGTAAATTTAAGTATTTTTTGTGTAGGTCTCACCCGGGTTGAACCCAGTCTCAAGGGCCTAATTTTTTTAAAGTTTGAGCTCGTAATTTTTTTTACAAAATAGTACTATTATAATATATTGGGGCCTAATTTTTTTTAAAGTTTGAGCTCTCTAATTTTTAATTTGTACAAAAAATTTAATAAACTAATTATATATAATTGTTAATGTGTAGTTAGCTCTCGTTTACAGTGGAGTTTTCGAACTCCCGTGAACTAGCTTGAACTTCACATTATAGTTTTTGAATGAAATTCATTCTTATGTGATTTTGCTATTTGTGTAAGTTTAGTTTTTCTAAGTCTACTAGGACTTGGAAGACCTAGTCATATGCAAGTGCAAAATACACTGTAGAACTTTGAAGTGTTGCTGTTACATGTCCCCAGAGTTCGAAGACCCCAGGGGTTCGAACTCCTTGATCCTGTCCACCGAAGGAGTGTGGTAGCAGCATGGTAGCTCTGTGGTTCATCCTGCTAAGATAATGAAGCCAGAAGCGCGAAGAGTGAAGGCCCTGCTAAGGGAGTTCGAACTCGTAGAGTGAAAATCAAAGAGCGGCTACGCACTCCAAGTTCGAAGTTCGAAGTCTCGCTAGAGATGAAGAATCGAGAACAATGTTGGTGATGAAATATTCGAGATTCCATAGAAGATGCTTTGGGCTCGGCCCAATAAGCGTAATTTCCGGAAGCCCATTAGGGTTTCACTCACGAGATCTATAAATAGTCGCTAGATTGTTTTTAGACTTTAACACTTTGAATTGGAATTTCTAGAGAGATAAATATTGTAATCCAGAGACTTCGCTAGAAAGCTCCCGGAGTTCAATCTTTTAGTACACTTAGAACGAGTTCGCTAGAAGGAGTTCGTAGTGCACTTTGTGTAGTCTGAAAGTTCATAAACCGCTAGGACTTTGAGCTATTAGACTTGGTTTTTGGTTGTGTGACCTTTCTATAAGTTCGTAAAGACTTATAGATGTTTATTTAAAGTGTTGTGTATTTTTATATATATAGGAGACAGAAATTGAAAAGCCTTGAGGCGTGTTGATCACTATCCGAAAAACAATATTTCCATTATGTAGAAATTTGTTTACAGGATACAACAAGGCACAAAATTCATTTGAGAAACTTATTGGAGAGTACTTTTCTGTACTTGTCTTTGTCTGTGTTGTTCTTTGTATGTTACTTGTCTGTATTTTTCTTGTACGGTGTTTCTGTTTTTTTTCTCTTTATTGTGTAAACATATATTTATACGCAGATCACAACACTTCAAAGGGACGCAATTTGTTTCAAGATTATACGCAACGTTTTAGATACAACGTTTCAGCGGCGTTAATATTAAACTTTATCTGAAAATTAATTTATCTGTTTTATTATTTATTAATTTATATCTTTTGAACTGATATAATTAATCTATGTACGTAAACTATTATATTTATGTAAAACAGATATAACTTATTTTATTTACGTAAAATAACAGATACAAATTACTAACAATCTCCCACTAATTTGTATATTCTCCACTTTAAACATATTATGAATACAAGAAGGTATTTTTCGATTTGGACCCCGAATTAGTGTATATACTTTAAAACCTCCAATTAGTGTATATACTTTAAAGTTTAACGAAACTATAGGTATCTTTAAGATTTGAACCTTAATCTCTTAAATGTTAAACCGAAAGTATAACACACATAATATATTTATTATTATATTTCTCAAAAGATTTTAACTAACCCTAGCACTATTATATATGGCCATGTGCTAATCCTGTCACTTTCATAAACATTAATAGAATATCACAAATTCTAATCGAAGCGGCACCACTTCTATGTTTACTTAGGTAAAGTCTTTAATTTGTCCCAATTGCTTTAGACTTAAGACTTTATTAAGAACGATATGTTCATCCTCTTCTTCTGGCAATTGTCACCACTATTTATAATTGTATTGTTTTGAAATACACTAGTGCTATCAAGCACATTACTATGACTTGTTATTACCCATTGAACTTTATCATTAGTTGTTACTAATTCAAAGTTGGGTTCTCATCATAGGTGCTTATTTTTTTTTTTATTTTTTTTAATCCAATAATTTTGTTGAATTACTCACTAATTACTTTAATGAGATGATCTGCGCAGATCTTAAATAATTGTAATTACACTTTTGTAATTAAATCTGTTACATATTACCAATATGTTTATTATATATGTCGCTATATATATGCTCATATGCTCTTAAGTTTAATTACACACTCTTTGTAATTAATTTTCTTACATATTAGTGTTTTACACCAATATGTTTATTATATTTTTATTATATATGCTGTATAAAGCAGACATGGGTTGTGGCCACAACTCTATATCGATTAACTCATCGATTAACAAAATTTTAATCATTTTGCTTCTTTTACTGCTAACTCTATATCGATAGTTAATCGAAACTTATTAATAATCTCCAGCGATAGATTATCACTTATTCATATTTGATATCAAACTTACATCACAATAACTTTCTATCACATTTGAAAAGTTATTATAAATTATTTTTATATTTTAAACTTTTTCTCTTCTACTAGAAAATGATTATATCTAGTGAAATAAAATCAACACAAAAGTCCTTTTCTTTTCTTACTTGTTGGCTTCTTCGTGAATTTACACTGGAATATTTTCACGGTTTTTCTGTTTGGCTTCTTCGTGAATTTACAGGTGGATCTTTTCCATTCTCTTGCCTTATATCAATTTTGATAGGCTCAACGATATTATTTAAGAATCTATCTTCAAAATTCCACTTAAATGAATTCACTATTATATAAGATTGTAAATCTAACAATCTTCATGCTTCAGAATTTTGAGCATAACCAACCGAACATTTTTAATGTCACTTGGTCTTAACTTGAATTAATTAGGATCAGTAACTTTATAATAACATATACAACGTATCAAAGAGAGTAGAAGAAATATTTTTATAACTTGTCACCTTATATAGTTTGTGCTATATGGAATCCTTCTCCTTGAATTGCATCTTCTTGTTGATTTCTGGAATTGCACCTCTTGATGAATTCTTCCGTCTTCATTATAGAGATATTGTTTTTCGATAGTGATCAATACGCCTCAAGGCTTTTCAATTTCTAAAATGAATTATAAGCGTACATGAATATTTTGACTTCATTCAAGAACCTCTTCATTTTGTTTACATATTATCAAAATACATAGACCTAACGAGTTTACACTACGGGTCTACCTAGTGCTTCAAACACAATTTCAATAATATATACTTTGCAAAAATCTCAGGGGGAAGGCGGAAGGCCCACGCTGAATTATACGTCGGTCCGCCCTGGTCTCTACCTCAAACCAATAATAAGTATGTTTTAAAATCGGTTGGAGTATCTCTTCTACTATAAAATAGATTTTTGGCACCAGCCTGAGATGCCCACAAAACTTTGTTAACACGGTTAACTAAAAATAGGATACTATTCGGATACACAAGTCACAAGTTATTGATGTTGATATTACAATGCGAAATGAGAAAGTATGTATGAATTAAACAACTCCGATGGAGGGTATTCCACCGATTAATAACCGAGAATTTATGAAAGAAAGCTTTACGATAATGTATTCAAAGATTGATCTCGACTATTAATCAAGGCGGATCCATAAATTTAGTTGTACGCCTTGACCAAGTCTCTAGGGTTCATTTTGGCTCACGTGTGGAGCACGATAAACTATACGTACATGCATTAAGCACCGTACGTACTACCGTCAACGAAAATGTTAAACATATATTTTACATTTTTGTAATATTTTTATTTTACTCGAAAACGGTTTCAAGCACAAGAAAAATAACGCGTCTAAATTATATATATTGCTGTCACGTGATAGCTTTCGTGTACCTTAATGTAGTATCTACTCCCAAGGTTTTACAGTGTTTTTTTAACCTGCCGACAATTGCTTTCGGTTTATTTTTAATTAAAATTTAAGCATTGGCTGTATATAGGGAGTGTATAGTTTAATTAAAAATTGATTACATATGATCAAATATAAATTCTAAACCCGTCCTTTACATTTTGTTGCACATTTCTATGAATCTAATTGCGTTGACATTTATTCTAAACCTTCTTTTACATTTAGTTTACACACATACATTACATACATATCTTCTTAATTTAATTGTAGACAGGGTAACAAAATTTTATATTTAATCTTTTACTTTGCTAATAAATACATTTTAATTGAATTTACATATCAATCAACGTACGTAACAATTAACTTACTACTACTAGTATAACATTTGTTCTTCTATGACATTTATTCGACGTATATAAATGTAAATGTATGACAATTTTGCAAACCTTCTGATTGAAACTTGCTTAACGAAATAGCCCGGAATGACAGATCGGAACATACTGTTAGAATAAGCTCTCACGTAATTAAATTTCAAATACCACAATCATTTCAATTCAAAATGGTCATAATTAATTATATGATATATTAATAATAGATCACCAGTATCTCTGGGTTCATTCAGATCACTCAATACTACTCGTAATGATGAAGTTTCCTTGCAAGACAATCAATAATAAGCACTTAATTAGTTAATCCGTGTGAATTTAAAATCACCTCAATTTACTTACTTATGAGTAAACAAATATATAGTATAATGTAGGGAGTACGTATAGAAAATGCAATTAGTCCCTATAAATAGATCACCTCACCCTCCCTAAACTTCACAACTACAACAACACTACTTATGAATCAAATGGCTCTTCTTCGTCTAGCAAACGCGTTCTTGGTTTTGCACCTAATTTCCGTCCACGTTTATGCTGATTGCCCACCCCCCACCATGCCGCCGGTTAAGCCACCCATCTCACCACCTCCGGTTAAGCCACCCACTATGCCACCACCGGTTAAGCCACCCACCCAACCTCCGGTTCAACCTCCCACTAGTCCTCCAGTTAAGCCACCCACTATATCACCACCTACTTCATCGCCTCCGGTTAAGCCTCCCACTTCGACTCCACCGGTTAATCCACCTACATCACCACCAACTAGGCCTCCGGTTAAGCCACCCACCCAACCTCCTGTTAAACCTCCCACTTCTCCACCGGTTAAGCCACCCACACAGCCTCCGGTTAAGCCACCAACTTCACCACCAACTTCGCCTCCTGTTGATCAGCCACAAACGCCTCCTGGGAGCTACGGTGTTGCTGTTCAAGGAGTTGTGTTCTGCAGATCAGTTTGCAATTACAGAGATCAATATAACAAAGTCACACGAACCGCTCTTCAAGGTACGTACACATATAATTAAATATATAAATGTTCAGTTGTACTTCTCTTAAAACTCTACACACCTGTAAATGGAAAGTTTTTTCACACTGCTCATTTATTTACTTACATTAACACACACACACACATGCATGCATGCATGTTTTTATGATACAATTTTTGTTTTGAAGGGGCTGTGGTGAAGCTTGTGTGCAACATCAAGTCAAAGAAGACCGGTCTTACGGACGACGATGACGAAAAAAGGCAGAGTTTTATGAGGAAAGCGCAGACCGACGAGAGCGGAAACTTCACGATCAAGACGACTAGGATCAAGGATGACGAGGACGGAGTCAAGAACTGCAGGTTGTTTTTGGTGAGATCACGTGACCGTGAATGCAATGTTCCGACAAGTCTGAATGGAGGGTCGAGCGGGGCTACCATGACTCTCGCCGTTGGAGGGAAGAAATTCGAAGGACGTTATTCGGTGTTCAATGCTGGGCCGTTTGCCTTTGAGCCCGCTAAGACCAAGGAATGCGATGATTAGAAGCAAGCCCAATAGATATGATTATGTTTACGTACGTACTACTGTTTCATTGTGTTTCGACTTTAAATAAAAAATCATGAATTTCATATTTATGATTATATAAATCATGAATGTGTTACGTGTTGTATCAATGTTTATGATTTATATTAATAATAATAATTTTGAGTTTCCTACATTGGATGTTAATCGAAGCAATTTCCGGCAAACTCAATTACGGCTGTCAAAATGGGCTGGATCGACCCGACCCAGTACAAGCCCATGGACCTCTTGAATTTTTCGAGTTGGGCTGGCCCGGTTTTTGTTGGGTTAAATATTTTCTAGCGCGCCCAAACTTAGCCCTAAAATGGCCACTTATAGACCATTTTGTACTAATATTTTTAAATAAAAATATATAAATTATATGTTAAAAAATAGTGGCACCAAAGTCTTTGACACACTTTGCTTAAGAAAAATACACTTACTTAATTAATTTATTTATTTTTTTGACAAAAAAAGTAAGAGGTAAAATGTGTTTTTAAGTTAAAAAGTAGAATGATCGTTAATAAAATTTAAAAAATAAGTTATAAAGTAAGAATAAAATTTTATTTTGAAATCAAAAATAATTTTATTGGGTGTATCAATTATTCTACCCTATGAGACACCCAAAATGTCAACTATCTTAAGAAAAAGAGAAATAAAATTATAAGGTGGAGAATTTATTAAATTTATCAATCAAAATATTAATATAATTTAGAAATTTTAAGGAAAAATGATAGTTTGGTTTTCTAATTTAGAAGTTTAACCCTATAAAATACACTTTGTGTAGAAGTGATAAGATTTTTTAAATTATTTTTTTATTAGGTATTATTATTTGTATAATTATTATAAAAAGTAAATTTTAAAAAGTTTAATTATTTTATTGCCCTTACTTAAATATAACAAATTTTATTAAAATTTATTGATTTTTGTTAACGTAATGCAATTTCATATATATTTAGCAAAAAAAATGGTAGTTTGATTTTTGAATTTAGAAGTTTAACCCTATAAATTTATTAGTCAAATTATATATTTACAATAAATTTATACGAAATATTAACACGATAATTGAAATTAATTGTATATATAAAAGGTCATAAACAACAAAATAAAAATAAAATTCATATGATACACAATACGGTTATCGAGAGAAGAGGCTTATGGGACTATCTCATTTCTATTTCGGAGCACTTGCAGGACACTGATTGGGTGGTGTTGGGGGATTTCAACACCATTGTGGACGAGAGTGAGGCTATGGGAGGCAGAGCGGCTTTGGAGACGAATGATGAGTTTCAGGCTTGTCTGACGGCTGCTGATTTGGTCACCCTACCGACGGTCGGACCGTGGTATACGTGGCATAATCAGCAGGAGAGCGATAGGAAGTGGAGACGTCTGGATAGAGTTGTGGTTAATCCTTCCTGGTTAGTGCACCGTGCGGATAGCATCTATCACACTTTGCCTTCCCGGACCTCTGATCATGCACCCCTGCTCTTGGATCCAGTGACTGCTAGTCAGGGATACAAAGCGTGGTTTCGATTCGACAACCACATTACTGATATGGAGGACTTTCTCCCTCAGACGAGGAAAATTTGGGATTACCCGATTTACGGATTGACTATGTACTCGGTGGTTAAGAAGCTTAAGCTTCTTAAGCGAGTTTTCAGGCAGATGAGGAGGAGACAGGGGCATCTAGGAGCGAATGTGATGAGGGCTAGAGAGTTTTTGCTCACTGTCCAGACGTATTTGAGTACTGACCCCACATTTGAGCCTTTACTAGTGTTAGATGGTATATGCCGCCGATTGTATGCTAGGGCAGTCGAGTCGGAGCAGGTGTACTTACGACAGAGGGCGAAGACGTCTTGGTTACGAGATGGCGACCAGTGTACGGCTTTTTTCTTCAGGAGTATCGCAGCTCGACGGACTCGATCGCGTATACTTCAGGTCGAGACAACTACTGGGGAGCTTGTTCATGACTCATCCCAGATTAGCAGGACGATAGTGAATTTCTTTCAGGGGTTGTTAGGCACGTCTACTCATCCTTTGGTAGGAGATTTACGGCCTTTCGTGACTAGGAGATTGACAGGAGAGATGTCAGAGCATATGATTCGGCCGGTGACTGCGGCAGAGATTCAGAATGTACTGTTTGCCTTTGATGATGATAGAGCCCCGGGTCCTGATGGATACTCCTCGGCATTCTTTAAACAAGCTTGGCCGGTTATTAAATCTGAGAGTCTCACGGCTATTTGAGATTTCTTCCGTACTGGGAAACTTGTTAGGGAGGTGAACTCGACGATTATTTCGCTTATTCCGAAGGTTGCTGCCCCGAAGCACCCTAAGGACTTTCGTCCCATCTCGTGCTGCAATGTGCTGTACAAGGTGATAGCGAAAATTATTTCGAATCGTATGAGTGCCAGCATGGCGTTATTGGTCGACAGATCCCAGACTGCCTTTGTTCCCGGCAGACGTATTGGGGATAATATCCTCCTTGCCCAGGAGCTACTACAGGGATATGGACAGAGACGACTTCCAGCTAGATGTGTGTTAAAAGTTGATCTGATGAAGGCTTATGACACGGTTGAGTGGAGATTTGTGCAGGCGACTTTGGAGACAATGGGATTCCATCAGGTGTTCATCGGGTGGATTATGGAGTGACTCACTACTCCGGCCTACTCGGTGAACATCAATGGATCGGCTGAGGGGTATTTCAGAGGTACTCGGGGTTTGAGGCAGGGAGATCCTATGTCTCCATTTCTTTTTGTTCTTGTGATGGAGGTCTTACATGGGATATTGGAGTGGCATATCCGGGCTGAGCCGGAGTTCCAGTTGTTTTGGTTGTTTTTGTACTTGTCGGTAGTATTTGCTGGTAATTGAGGGTTTTGGTAAACAACACAAAATATAAATATGTTATAGGTAAGAAAGCAAGAGGATGAAGCTAAATGCAGAAATCATAAGTACTGGAAATGGAAGCTCAAGGCTCCTCTATATTCAAATATCCATACTTAGAGTACATGATTAAAATCAAGGTTTGCATGTCCCTTTCCACTATCTCACTCCCTCTATTTATAATACTCCATGCATGGCTTAATTATGCCACCTAATGCCCACATTTTGGCCTCTTATTGGACCTCTAGTCCACTAATATGAAGAATTAAAAACCCACTAATTTCCCTTAGTGCTTAATCTGCCTCTTTCCCCGTGAAGTCCCAGCTTGTTGACTGTCACCCCAGGAGCCTCCCCAGGCGATTCCCCTGAGAAGGGAGTCTGATTCTACCGTGCAATCTTTACTGTCCAGGGTCTTTATCTTCTTCTTAGATCTGCTTTTGAAGGTCTCGTTGACTATACCGGTTGCCTTTTTCTCTTGATGACGTGGCCCTTTGATTCGTGACACGTGTCGGTGACTATTTTCTCGGGTACAACATAGGCCCCCAGGAAAATTAGAGTTTTCAACTTTGATTTCCCTGAAGTTTATGGTGGTCTTTCTCGGTTGACTTGTCTTGGAAATAGCATTCTGACTCTCTGTTGGTGGTTGAGACTTCATTTAATTCTGAATTTTACGCCTTTAAAGGCTCTTCTGAACTGGAGTCGACTTCATATTATGGCTTTTACTTGGAACAGAGATGTGTACCCGAATCAAATAACCAGCTTTTCTTCTCGGATTAGAAATCGGTCGATGAAAACTAAGTTGCCTCTTTCTTTGTCTTTTTCTCAGAAGTTTCCGGAGCTTGATGGACAGGATATTGCTTTGGTAGATGCTTTTGAACGGGTCTGGACAGTTAAAGTGGAGAAGGATGGTCGACGCCTTGCTCTGAGCGAGGGCTGGAACAAGTTCTGTGAACGCCGTCTTGCTTCGGTGGGCGCTACCATCTTTCTGGAATTGCGTGGGCAGAAGTTTTTTAATATTGGAGTCTTTGGGAGGGATGGAGAGGAGATCATTGATCTAGGAACTGATTCCGAAGATAGCTCGATCAATACTGAACCTGAAAATCTTCCTGTAAAAGATGAATGGGGATGTCCTTCCCCGTGAGATTTATCCATAATATAAGAATTTTGTATTTTCTTTATTAAATCGTGTTTTCCCGGTTCTATTTCCCGGTGAAATGAACAAGAGTTGTTATTTTTCGGAAGTCTCTTTTTATTTATAAATCGTGATAAGTATCAAAAAACTTACCTTCTTAATAAATCAAGAATTTGATAATTTAAATAAATAATAAAAGAATATGGAAAAAGAGTTTCTTCTTAACCTGTCTTTTGTCAGTAAATATTTGCCACGTGGCGTTATCCTGACCAAGTATTTTAGGTTTTACGGGGTAGTGGGGGGACACTTGAGTACGTTTTTTCATCGGTAACCGCCCTCTTTTCCCCTTCCTTGATCTCAACCGTTCGATCAATTTGTGAGGCAGGGTTAATTTTCAAAACATATTAACCCATTTCAAATTTCAAATTTCACAACTCCCTTTGATTTTCAGATCTAGAAATCGGTAAGAAGTTTTTCTCTCAGTAATTTTTCCTGTGTAATTTTGTTGAATTCGTAGTGTAAATTCCCTTCTACAACCCCTATCATCATGCCAAAATACACGAAAGTCGTTCACCCCAAAGTACCTGAAGAGCCTCACGTCCTGCTCGCTCGTCAGTACAAGGAATTTATGGACACGGCGGCACCGGCCCTACCGGGATTCCGACTGGACGAACTAGACGCGGTCCACCCTTACGTTCCTGCTGTGAGGACCATCACAGCGGTTCAACCAGATCCAAACCACCAGGATTGGGGCGCGCATGGCCGAGATAGCACGGTGACAGCGGAAGAACTCACCGACTGGAGGGACGACTGGCGGATTCCCTTCAACGTGCATTTGCATGCGCCGGAAGAGGGAGAATCCGCTTGCTGTCCACCTCCAGGCATGGTGGCCATCGGCGTCGACGCGATGGATCAAGGCCTGCGGTTCCCCCTTCATCCTTCAATTTCAGGCCTGTTGAACCGGTGGGGTGTGGCTCCTCATCAGATTCATCCGAACGGGTGGGCTCAGTTGTATGGGGTTTTGACGGTTCTAGGACAGGTGGGATTTTCTCGACCCCTCACGGGGGATGAATTCCATTTGTTCTTTAGCCCGGTCAATTTCCAGAAAGGGTTGTTGGGTGATTACACAGTGCGATGTAGGAAAAATACGGTGAAGATAAAGGAACCAGAAATTAAAGATCCTACCTGTTGGGATCGATGGTTTTATGTCTCGGGGAGATGGAGAACTCAGACCCGAGAGGGAGAAATTGAAATTCCCCTAACTTATGGCGTTAAAGATGAAAGTAAGTTATACTTTTAAGTTTTTTACAGTTTTGACTGATCTAAAATTGTTTTTATATTTGCAGGTGCCCGGATCTCCAAAACTGACTATAGCATCCCGTGGGATTTGGCTACAGCGAATCTTTTGGCTCAGTGCATTCCTGCTACCGAGAGGGACTTGACGTATCTCAACGACGACAGTATTCGTGACTCAGCAGGCCTCTTCTGTCCTCCGTTTGTTGAAGACCAACCTTGTTTTGGTAAAGTCTTGTATTTTTTATAGTTTCTGTTTTTGTCTTATTTCCTGGGGACATATCCCCCGGGGAAAGATCATCAATTTTTTGTCGGGTGTAATATCTTTACTTTTTCCCGGTGCAGAATTTTTCTCTACTGTGTTCGAAGTGAAACCTCCTGACATGGCGGATAATAAACTGTTTGCGAGACTTGGACTTGTGGATGCATCCCAGACGGGGAAAGCCCGTAAATCAAAAACCAGTTCAACCAGCATAGGTGGCCGAGGATCTGCAAAGACTCGGGGTGGAACAGTAGGTGCCCCAGCTTCCCGGACCAGATCCCGAACTGTCTCCGCCCAGGGCGGTGAGACACATACATTACATACATATCTTCTTAATTTAATTGTAGACAGGGTAACAAAATTTTATATTTAATCTTTTACTTTGCTAATAAATACATTTTAATTGAATTTACATATCAATCAACGTACGTAACAATTAACTTACTACTACTAGTATAACATTTGTTCTTCTATGACATTTATTCGACGTATATAAATGTAAATGTATGACAATTTTGCAAACCTTCTGATTGAAACTTGCTTAACGAAATAGCCCGGAATGACAGATCGGAACATACTGTTAGAATAAGCTCTCACGTAATTAAATTTCAAATACCACAATCATTTCAATTCAAAATGGTCATAATTAATTATATGATATATTAATAATAGATCACCAGTATCTCTGGGTTCATTCAGATCACTCAATACTACTCGTAATGATGAAGTTTCCTTGCAAGACAATCAATAATAAGCACTTAATTAGTTAATCCGTGTGAATTTAAAATCACCTCAATTTACTTACTTATGAGTAAACAAATATATAGTATAATGTAGGGAGTACGTATAGAAAATGCAATTAGTCCCTATAAATAGATCACCTCACCCTCCCTAAACTTCACAACTACAACAACACTACTTATGAATCAAATGGCTCTTCTTCGTCTAGCAAACGCGTTCTTGGTTTTGCACCTAATTTCCGTCCACGTTTATGCTGATTGCCCACCCCCCACCATGCCGCCGGTTAAGCCACCCATCTCACCACCTCCGGTTAAGCCACCCACTATGCCACCACCGGTTAAGCCACCCACCCAACCTCCGGTTCAACCTCCCACTAGTCCTCCAGTTAAGCCACCCACTATATCACCACCTACTTCATCGCCTCCGGTTAAGCCTCCCACTTCGACTCCACCGGTTAATCCACCTACATCACCACCAACTAGGCCTCCGGTTAAGCCACCCACCCAACCTCCTGTTAAACCTCCCACTTCTCCACCGGTTAAGCCACCCACACAGCCTCCGGTTAAGCCACCAACTTCACCACCAACTTCGCCTCCTGTTGATCAGCCACAAACGCCTCCTGGGAGCTACGGTGTTGCTGTTCAAGGAGTTGTGTTCTGCAGATCAGTTTGCAATTACAGAGATCAATATAACAAAGTCACACGAACCGCTCTTCAAGGTACGTACACATATAATTAAATATATAAATGTTCAGTTGTACTTCTCTTAAAACTCTACACACCTGTAAATGGAAAGTTTTTTCACACTGCTCATTTATTTACTTACATTAACACACACACACACATGCATGCATGCATGTTTTTATGATACAATTTTTGTTTTGAAGGGGCTGTGGTGAAGCTTGTGTGCAACATCAAGTCAAAGAAGACCGGTCTTACGGACGACGATGACGAAAAAAGGCAGAGTTTTATGAGGAAAGCGCAGACCGACGAGAGCGGAAACTTCACGATCAAGACGACTAGGATCAAGGATGACGAGGACGGAGTCAAGAACTGCAGGTTGTTTTTGGTGAGATCACGTGACCGTGAATGCAATGTTCCGACAAGTCTGAATGGAGGGTCGAGCGGGGCTACCATGACTCTCGCCGTTGGAGGGAAGAAATTCGAAGGACGTTATTCGGTGTTCAATGCTGGGCCGTTTGCCTTTGAGCCCGCTAAGACCAAGGAATGCGATGATTAGAAGCAAGCCCAATAGATATGATTATGTTTACGTACGTACTACTGTTTCATTGTGTTTCGACTTTAAATAAAAAATCATGAATTTCATATTTATGATTATATAAATCATGAATGTGTTACGTGTTGTATCAATGTTTATGATTTATATTAATAATAATAATTTTGAGTTTCCTACATTGGATGTTAATCGAAGCAATTTCCGGCAAACTCAATTACGGCTGTCAAAATGGGCTGGATCGACCCGACCCAGTACAAGCCCATGGACCTCTTGAATTTTTCGAGTTGGGCTGGCCCGGTTTTTGTTGGGTTAAATATTTTCTAGCGCGCCCAAACTTAGCCCTAAAATGGCCACTTATAGACCATTTTGTACTAATATTTTTAAATAAAAATATATAAATTATATGTTAAAAAATAGTGGCACCAAAGTCTTTGACACACTTTGCTTAAGAAAAATACTACTTACTTAATTAATTTATTTATTTTTTTGACAAAAAAAGTAAGAGGTAAAATGTGTTTTTAAGTTAAAAAGTAGAATGATCGTTAATAAAATTTAAAAAATAAGTTATAAAGTAAGAATAAAATTTTATTTTGAAATCAAAAATAATTTTATTGGGTGTATCAATTATTCTACCCTATGAGACACCCAAAATGTCAACTATCTTAAGAAAAAGAGAAATAAAATTATAAGGTGGAGAATTTATTTAATTTATCAATCAAAATATTAATATAATTTAGAAATTTTAAGGAAAAATGATAGTTTGGTTTTCTAATTTAGAAGTTTAACCCTATAAAATACACTTTGTGTAGAAGTGATAAGATTTTTTAAATTATTTTTTTATTAGGTATTATTATTTGTATAATTATTATAAAAAGTAAATTTTAAAAAGTTTAATTATTTTATTGCCCTTACTTAAATATAACAAATTTTATTAAAATTTATTGATTTTTGTTAACGTAATGCAATTTCATATATATTTAGCAAAAAAAATGGTAGTTTGATTTTTGAATTTAGAAGTTTAACCCTATAAATTTATTAGTCAAATTATATATTTACAATAAATTTATACGAAATATTAACACGATAATTGAAATTAATTGTATATATAAAAGGTCATAAACAACAAAATAAAAATAAAATTCATATGATACACAATACGGTTATCGAGAGAAGAGGTTTATGGGACTATCTCATTTCTATTTCGGAGCACTTGCAGGACACTGATTGGGTGGTGTTGGGGGATTTCAACACCATTGTGGACGAGAGTGAGGCTATGGGAGGCAGAGCGGCTTTGGAGACGAATGATGAGTTTCAGGCTTGTCTGACGGCTGCTGATTTGGTCACCCTACCGACGGTCGGACCGTGGTATACGTGGCATAATCAGCAGGAGAGCGATAGGAAGTGGAGACGTCTGGATAGAGTTGTGGTTAATCCTTCCTGGTTAGTGCACCGTGCGGATAGCATCTATCACACTTTGCCTTCCCGGACCTCTGATCATGCACCCCTGCTCTTGGATCCAGTGACTGCTAGTCAGGGATACAAAGCGTGGTTTCGATTCGACAACCACATTACTGATATGGAGGACTTTCTCCCTCAGACGAGGAAAATTTGGGATTACCCGATTTACGGATTGACTATGTACTCGGTGGTTAAGAAGCTTAAGCTTCTTAAGCGAGTTTTCAGGCAGATGAGGAGGAGACAGGGGCATCTAGGAGCGAATGTGATGAGGGCTAGAGAGTTTTTGCTCACTGTCCAGACGTATTTGAGTACTGACCCCACATTTGAGCCTTTACTAGTGTTAGATGGTATATGCCGCCGATTGTATGCTAGGGCAGTCGAGTCGGAGCAGGTGTACTTACGACAGAGGGCGAAGACGTCTTGGTTACGAGATGGCGACCAGTGTACGGCTTTTTTCTTCAGGAGTATCGCAGCTCGACGGACTCGATCGCGTATACTTCAGGTCGAGACAACTACTGGGGAGCTTGTTCATGACTCATCCCAGATTAGCAGGACGATAGTGAATTTCTTTCAGGGGTTGTTAGGCACGTCTACTCATCCTTTGGTAGGAGATTTACGGCCTTTCGTGACTAGGAGATTGACAGGAGAGATGTCAGAGCATATGATTCGGCCGGTGACTGCGGCAGAGATTCAGAATGTACTGTTTGCCTTTGATGATGATAGAGCCCCGGGTCCTGATAGAGCCCCGGGTCCTGATGGATACTCCTCGGCATTCTTTAAACAAGCTTGGCCGGTTATTAAATCTGAGAGTCTCACGGCTATTTGAGATTTCTTCCGTACTGGGAAACTTGTTAGGGAGGTGAACTCGACGATTATTTCGCTTATTCCGAAGGTTGCTGCCCCGAAGCACCCTAAGGACTTTCGTCCCATCTCGTGCTGCAATGTGCTGTACAAGGTGATAGCGAAAATTATTTCGAATCGTATGAGTGCCAGCATGGCGTTATTGGTCGACAGATCCCAGACTGCCTTTGTTCCCGGCAGACGTATTGGGGATAATATCCTCCTTGCCCAGGAGCTACTACAGGGATATGGACAGAGACGACTTCCAGCTAGATGTGTGTTAAAAGTTGATCTGATGAAGGCTTATGACACGGTTGAGTGGAGATTTGTGCAGGCGACTTTGGAGACAATGGGATTCCATCAGGTGTTCATCGGGTGGATTATGGAGTGACTCACTACTCCGGCCTACTCGGTGAACATCAATGGATCGGCTGAGGGGTATTTCAGAGGTACTCGGGGTTTGAGGCAGGGAGATCCTATGTCTCCATTTCTTTTTGTTCTTGTGATGGAGGTCTTACATGGGATATTGGAGTGGCATATCCGGGCTGAGCCGGAGTTCCAGTTGTTTTGGTTGTTTTTGTACTTGTCGGTAGTATTTGCTGGTAATTGAGGGTTTTGGTAAACAACACAAAATATAAATATGTTATAGGTAAGAAAGCAAGAGGATGAAGCTAAATGCAGAAATCATAAGTACTGGAAATGGAAGCTCAAGGCTCCTCTATATTCAAATATCCATACTTAGAGTACATGATTAAAATCAAGGTTTGCATGTCCCTTTCCACTATCTCACTCCCTCTATTTATAATACTCCATGCATGGCTTAATTATGCCACCTAATGCCCACATTTTGGCCTCTTATTGGACCTCTAGTCCACTAATATGAAGAATTAAAAACCCACTAATTTCCCTTAGTGCTTAATCTGCCTCTTTCCCCGTGAAGTCCCAGCTTGTTGACTGTCACCCCAGGAGCCTCCCCAGGCGATTCCCCTGAGAAGGGAGTCTGATTCTACCGTGCAATCTTTACTGTCCAGGGTCTTTATCTTCTTCTTAGATCTGCTTTTGAAGGTCTCGTTGACTATACCGGTTGCCTTTTTCTCTTGATGACGTGGCCCTTTGATTCGTGACACGTGTCGGTGACTATTTTCTCGGGTACAACATAGGCCCCCAGGAAAATTAGAGTTTTCAACTTTGATTTCCCTGAAGTTTATGGTGGTCTTTCTCGGTTGACTTGTCTTGGAAATAGCATTCTGACTCTCTGTTGGTGGTTGAGACTTCATTTAATTCTGAATTTTACGCCTTTAAAGGCTCTTCTGAACTGGAGTCGACTTCATATTATGGCTTTTACTTGGAACAGAGATGTGTACCCGAATCAAATAACCAGCTTTTCTTCTCGGATTAGAAATCGGTCGATGAAAACTAAGTTGCCTCTTTCTTTGTCTTTTTCTCAGAAGTTTCCGGAGCTTGATGGACAGGATATTGCTTTGGTAGATGCTTTTGAACGGGTCTGGACAGTTAAAGTGGAGAAGGATGGTCGACGCCTTGCTCTGAGCGAGGGCTGGAACAAGTTCTGTGAACGCCGTCTTGCTTCGGTGGGCGCTACCATCTTTCTGGAATTGCGTGGGCAGAAGTTTTTTAATATTGGAGTCTTTGGGAGGGATGGAGAGGAGATCATTGATCTAGGAACTGATTCCGAAGATAGCTCGATCAATACTGAACCTGAAAATCTTCCTGTAAAAGATGAATGGGGATGTCCTTCCCCGTGAGATTTATCCATAATATAAGAATTTTGTATTTTCTTTATTAAATCGTGTTTTCCCGGTTCTATTTCCCGGTGAAATGAACAAGAGTTGTTATTTTTCGGAAGTCTCTTTTTATTTATAAATCGTGATAAGTATCAAAAAACTTACCTTCTTAATAAATCAAGAATTTGATAATTTAAATAAATAATAAAAGAATATGGAAAAAGAGTTTCTTCTTAACCTGTCTTTTGTCAGTAAATATTTGCCACGTGGCGTTATCCTGACCAAGTATTTTAGGTTTTACGGGGTAGTGGGGGGACACTTGAGTACGTTTTTTCATCGGTAACCGCCCTCTTTTCCCCTTCCTTGATCTCAACCGTTCGATCAATTTGTGAGGCAGGGTTAATTTTCAAAACATATTAACCCATTTCAAATTTCAAATTTCACAACTCCCTTTGATTTTCAGATCTAGAAATCGGTAAGAAGTTTTTCTCTCAGTAATTTTTCCTGTGTAATTTTGTTGAATTCGTAGTGTAAATTCCCTTCTACAACCCCTATCATCATGCCAAAATACACGAAAGTCGTTCACCCCAAAGTACCTGAAGAGCCTCACGTCCTGCTCGCTCGTCAGTACAAGGAATTTATGGACACGGCGGCACCGGCCCTACCGGGATTCCGACTGGACGAACTAGACGCGGTCCACCCTTACGTTCCTGCTGTGAGGACCATCACAGCAGTTCAACCAGATCCAAACCACCAGGATTGGGGCGCGCATGGCCGAGATAGCACGGTGACAGCGGAAGAACTCACCGACTGGAGGGACGACTGGCGGATTCCCTTCAACGTGCATTTGCATGCGCCGGAAGAGGGAGAATCCGCTTGCTGTCCACCTCCAGGCATGGTGGCCATCGGCGTCGACGCGATGGATCAAGGCCTGCGGTTCCCCCTTCATCCTTCAATTTCAGGCCTGTTGAACCGGTGGGGTGTGGCTCCTCATCAGATTCATCCGAACGGGTGGGCTCAGTTGTATGGGGTTTTGACGGTTCTAGGACAGGTGGGATTTTCTCGACCCCTCACGGGGGATGAATTCCATTTGTTCTTTAGCCCGGTCAATTTCCAGAAAGGGTTGTTGGGTGATTACACAGTGCGATGTAGGAAAAATACGGTGAAGATAAAGGAACCAGAAATTAAAGATCCTACCTGTTGGGATCGATGGTTTTATGTCTCGGGGAGATGGAGAACTCAGACCCGAGAGGGAGAAATTGAAATTCCCCTAACTTATGGCGTTAAAGATGAAAGTAAGTTATACTTTTAAGTTTTTTACAGTTTTGACTGATCTAAAATTGTTTTTATATTTGCAGGTGCCCGGATCTCCAAAACTGACTATAGCATCCCGTGGGATTTGGCTACAGCGAATCTTTTGGCTCAGTGCATTCCTGCTACCGAGAGGGACTTGACGTATCTCAACGACGACAGTATTCGTGACTCAGCAGGCCTCTTCTGTCCTCCGTTTGTTGAAGACCAACCTTGTTTTGGTAAAGTCTTGTATTTTTTATAGTTTCTGTTTTTGTCTTATTTCCTGGGGACATATCCCCCGGGGAAAGATCATCAATTTTTTGTCGGGTGTAATATCTTTACTTTTTCCCGGTGCAGAATTTTTCTCTACTGTGTTCGAAGTGAAACCTCCTGACATGGCGGATAATAAACTGTTTGCGAGACTTGGACTTGTGGATGCATCCCAGACGGGGAAAGCCCGTAAATCAAAAACCAGTTCAACCAGCATAGGTGGCCGAGGATCTGCAAAGACTCGGGGTGGAACAGTAGGTGCCCCAGCTTCCCGGACCAGATCCCGAACTGTCTCCGCCCAGGGCGGTGAGACACATACATTACATACATATCTTCTTAATTTAATTGTAGACAGGGTAACAAAATTTTATATTTAATCTTTTACTTTGCTAATAAATACATTTTAATTGAATTTACATATCAATCAACGTACGTAACAATTAACTTACTACTACTAGTATAACATTTGTTCTTCTATGACATTTATTCGACGTATATAAATGTAAATGTATGACAATTTTGCAAACCTTCTGATTGAAACTTGCTTAACGAAATAGCCCGGAATGACAGATCGGAACATACTGTTAGAATAAGCTCTCACGTAATTAAATTTCAAATACCACAATCATTTCAATTCAAAATGGTCATAATTAATTATATGATATATTAATAATAGATCACCAGTATCTCTGGGTTCATTCAGATCACTCAATACTACTCGTAATGATGAAGTTTCCTTGCAAGACAATCAATAATAAGCACTTAATTAGTTAATCCGTGTGAATTTAAAATCACCTCAATTTACTTACTTATGAGTAAACAAATATATAGTATAATGTAGGGAGTACGTATAGAAAATGCAATTAGTCCCTATAAATAGATCACCTCACCCTCCCTAAACTTCACAACTACAACAACACTACTTATGAATCAAATGGCTCTTCTTCGTCTAGCAAACGCGTTCTTGGTTTTGCACCTAATTTCCGTCCACGTTTATGCTGATTGCCCACCCCCCACCATGCCGCCGGTTAAGCCACCCATCTCACCACCTCCGGTTAAGCCACCCACTATGCCACCACCGGTTAAGCCACCCACCCAACCTCCGGTTCAACCTCCCACTAGTCCTCCAGTTAAGCCACCCACTATATCACCACCTACTTCATCGCCTCCGGTTAAGCCTCCCACTTCGACTCCACCGGTTAATCCACCTACATCACCACCAACTAGGCCTCCGGTTAAGCCACCCACCCAACCTCCTGTTAAACCTCCCACTTCTCCACCGGTTAAGCCACCCACACAGCCTCCGGTTAAGCCACCAACTTCACCACCAACTTCGCCTCCTGTTGATCAGCCACAAACGCCTCCTGGGAGCTACGGTGTTGCTGTTCAAGGAGTTGTGTTCTGCAGATCAGTTTGCAATTACAGAGATCAATATAACAAAGTCACACGAACCGCTCTTCAAGGTACGTACACATATAATTAAATATATAAATGTTCAGTTGTACTTCTCTTAAAACTCTACACACCTGTAAATGGAAAGTTTTTTCACACTGCTCATTTATTTACTTACATTAACACACACACACACATGCATGCATGCATGTTTTTATGATACAATTTTTGTTTTGAAGGGGCTGTGGTGAAGCTTGTGTGCAACATCAAGTCAAAGAAGACCGGTCTTACGGACGACGATGACGAAAAAAGGCAGAGTTTTATGAGGAAAGCGCAGACCGACGAGAGCGGAAACTTCACGATCAAGACGACTAGGATCAAGGATGACGAGGACGGAGTCAAGAACTGCAGGTTGTTTTTGGTGAGATCACGTGACCGTGAATGCAATGTTCCGACAAGTCTGAATGGAGGGTCGAGCGGGGCTACCATGACTCTCGCCGTTGGAGGGAAGAAATTCGAAGGACGTTATTCGGTGTTCAATGCTGGGCCGTTTGCCTTTGAGCCCGCTAAGACCAAGGAATGCGATGATTAGAAGCAAGCCCAATAGATATGATTATGTTTACGTACGTACTACTGTTTCATTGTGTTTCGACTTTAAATAAAAAATCATGAATTTCATATTTATGATTATATAAATCATGAATGTGTTACGTGTTGTATCAATGTTTATGATTTATATTAATAATAATAATTTTGAGTTTCCTACATTGGATGTTAATCGAAGCAATTTCCGGCAAACTCAATTACGGCTGTCAAAATGGGCTGGATCGACCCGACCCAGTACAAGCCCATGGACCTCTTGAATTTTTCGAGTTGGGCTGGCCCGGTTTTTGTTGGGTTAAATATTTTCTAGCGCGCCCAAACTTAGCCCTAAAATGGCCACTTATAGACCATTTTGTACTAATATTTTTAAATAAAAATATATAAATTATATGTTAAAAAATAGTGGCACCAAAGTCTTTGACACACTTTGCTTAAGAAAAATACTACTTACTTAATTAATTTATTTATTTTTTTGACAAAAAAAGTAAGAGGTAAAATGTGTTTTTAAGTTAAAAAGTAGAATGATCGTTAATAAAATTTAAAAAATAAGTTATAAAGTAAGAATAAAATTTTATTTTGAAATCAAAAATAATTTTATTGGGTGTATCAATTATTCTACCCTATGAGACACCCAAAATGTCAACTATCTTAAGAAAAAGAGAAATAAAATTATAAGGTGGAGAATTTATTTAATTTATCAATCAAAATATTAATATAATTTAGAAATTTTAAGGAAAAATGATAGTTTGGTTTTCTAATTTAGAAGTTTAACCCTATAAAATACACTTTGTGTAGAAGTGATAAGATTTTTTAAATTATTTTTTTATTAGGTATTATTATTTGTATAATTATTATAAAAAGTAAATTTTAAAAAGTTTAATTATTTTATTGCCCTTACTTAAATATAACAAATTTTATTAAAATTTATTGATTTTTGTTAACGTAATGCAATTTCATATATATTTAGCAAAAAAAATGGTAGTTTGATTTTTGAATTTAGAAGTTTAACCCTATAAATTTATTAGTCAAATTATATATTTACAATAAATTTATACGAAATATTAACACGATAATTGAAATTAATTGTATATATAAAAGGTCATAAACAACAAAATAAAAATAAAATTCATATGATACACAATACGGTTATCGAGAGAAGAGGTTTATGGGACTATCTCATTTCTATTTCGGAGCACTTGCAGGACACTGATTGGGTGGTGTTGGGGGATTTCAACACCATTGTGGACGAGAGTGAGGCTATGGGAGGCAGAGCGGCTTTGGAGACGAATGATGAGTTTCAGGCTTGTCTGACGGCTGCTGATTTGGTCACCCTACCGACGGTCGGACCGTGGTATACGTGGCATAATCAGCAGGAGAGCGATAGGAAGTGGAGACGTCTGGATAGAGTTGTGGTTAATCCTTCCTGGTTAGTGCACCGTGCGGATAGCATCTATCACACTTTGCCTTCCCGGACCTCTGATCATGCACCCCTGCTCTTGGATCCAGTGACTGCTAGTCAGGGATACAAAGCGTGGTTTCGATTCGACAACCACATTACTGATATGGAGGACTTTCTCCCTCAGACGAGGAAAATTTGGGATTACCCGATTTACGGATTGACTATGTACTCGGTGGTTAAGAAGCTTAAGCTTCTTAAGCGAGTTTTCAGGCAGATGAGGAGGAGACAGGGGCATCTAGGAGCGAATGTGATGAGGGCTAGAGAGTTTTTGCTCACTGTCCAGACGTATTTGAGTACTGACCCCACATTTGAGCCTTTACTAGTGTTAGATGGTATATGCCGCCGATTGTATGCTAGGGCAGTCGAGTCGGAGCAGGTGTACTTACGACAGAGGGCGAAGACGTCTTGGTTACGAGATGGCGACCAGTGTACGGCTTTTTTCTTCAGGAGTATCGCAGCTCGACGGACTCGATCGCGTATACTTCAGGTCGAGACAACTACTGGGGAGCTTGTTCATGACTCATCCCAGATTAGCAGGACGATAGTGAATTTCTTTCAGGGGTTGTTAGGCACGTCTACTCATCCTTTGGTAGGAGATTTACGGCCTTTCGTGACTAGGAGATTGACAGGAGAGATGTCAGAGCATATGATTCGGCCGGTGACTGCGGCAGAGATTCAGAATGTACTGTTTGCCTTTGATGATGATAGAGCCCCGGGTCCTGATGGATACTCCTCGGCATTCTTTAAACAAGCTTGGCCGGTTATTAAATCTGAGAGTCTCACGGCTATTTGAGATTTCTTCCGTACTGGGAAACTTGTTAGGGAGGTGAACTCGACGATTATTTCGCTTATTCCGAAGGTTGCTGCCCCGAAGCACCCTAAGGACTTTCGTCCCATCTCGTGCTGCAATGTGCTGTACAAGGTGATAGCGAAAATTATTTCGAATCGTATGAGTGCCAGCATGGCGTTATTGGTCGACAGATCCCAGACTGCCTTTGTTCCCGGCAGACGTATTGGGGATAATATCCTCCTTGCCCAGGAGCTACTACAGGGATATGGACAGAGACGACTTCCAGCTAGATGTGTGTTAAAAGTTGATCTGATGAAGGCTTATGACACGGTTGAGTGGAGATTTGTGCAGGCGACTTTGGAGACAATGGGATTCCATCAGGTGTTCATCGGGTGGATTATGGAGTGACTCACTACTCCGGCCTACTCGGTGAACATCAATGGATCGGCTGAGGGGTATTTCAGAGGTACTCGGGGTTTGAGGCAGGGAGATCCTATGTCTCCATTTCTTTTTGTTCTTGTGATGGAGGTCTTACATGGGATATTGGAGTGGCATATCCGGGCTGAGCCGGAGTTCCAGTTGTTTTGGTTGTTTTTGTACTTGTCGGTAGTATTTGCTGGTAATTGAGGGTTTTGGTAAACAACACAAAATATAAATATGTTATAGGTAAGAAAGCAAGAGGATGAAGCTAAATGCAGAAATCATAAGTACTGGAAATGGAAGCTCAAGGCTCCTCTATATTCAAATATCCATACTTAGAGTACATGATTAAAATCAAGGTTTGCATGTCCCTTTCCACTATCTCACTCCCTCTATTTATAATACTCCATGCATGGCTTAATTATGCCACCTAATGCCCACATTTTGGCCTCTTATTGGACCTCTAGTCCACTAATATGAAGAATTAAAAACCCACTAATTTCCCTTAGTGCTTAATCTGCCTCTTTCCCCGTGAAGTCCCAGCTTGTTGACTGTCACCCCAGGAGCCTCCCCAGGCGATTCCCCTGAGAAGGGAGTCTGATTCTACCGTGCAATCTTTACTGTCCAGGGTCTTTATCTTCTTCTTAGATCTGCTTTTGAAGGTCTCGTTGACTATACCGGTTGCCTTTTTCTCTTGATGACGTGGCCCTTTGATTCGTGACACGTGTCGGTGACTATTTTCTCGGGTACAACATAGGCCCCCAGGAAAATTAGAGTTTTCAACTTTGATTTCCCTGAAGTTTATGGTGGTCTTTCTCGGTTGACTTGTCTTGAAAATAGCATTCTGACTCTCTGTTGGTGGTTGAGACTTCATTTAATTCTGAATTTTACGCCTTTAAAGGCTCTTCTGAACTGGAGTCGACTTCATATTATGGCTTTTACTTGGAACAGAGATGTGTACCCGAATCAAATAACCAGCTTTTCTTCTCGGATTAGAAATCGGTCGATGAAAACTAAGTTGCCTCTTTCTTTGTCTTTTTCTCAGAAGTTTCCGGAGCTTGATGGACAGGATATTGCTTTGGTAGATGCTTTTGAACGGGTCTGGACAGTTAAAGTGGAGAAGGATGGTCGACGCCTTGCTCTGAGCGAGGGCTGGAACAAGTTCTGTGAACGCCGTCTTGCTTCGGTGGGCGCTACCATCTTTCTGGAATTGCGTGGGCAGAAGTCTTTTAATATTGGAGTCTTTGGGAGGGATGGAGAGGAGATCATTGATCTAGGAACTGATTCCGAAGATAGCTCGATCAATACTGAACCTGAAAATCTTCCTGTAAAAGATGAATGGGGATGTCCTTCCCCGTGAGATTTATCCATAATATAAGAATTTTGTATTTTCTTTATTAAATCGTGTTTTCCCGGTTCTATTTCCCGGTGAAATGAACAAGAGTTGTTGTTTTTCGGAAGTCTCTTTTTATTTATAAATCGTGATAAGTATCAAAAAACTTACCTTCTTAATAAATCAAGAATTTGATAATTTAAATAAATAATAAAAGAATATGGAAAAAGAGTTTCTTCTTAACCTGTCTTTTGTCAGTAAATATTTGCCACGTGGCGTTATCCTGACCAAGTATTTTAGGTTTTACGGGGTAGTGGGGGGACACTTGAGTACGTTTTTTCATCGGTAACCGCCCTCTTTTCCCCTTCCTTGATCTCAACCGTTCGATCAATTTGTGAGGCAGGGTTAATTTTCAAAACATATTAACCCATTTCAAATTTCAAATTTCACAACTCCCTTTGATTTTCAGATCTAGAAATCGGTAAGAAGTTTTTCTCTCAGTAATTTTTCCTGTGTAATTTTGTTGAATTCGTAGTGTAAATTCCCTTCTACAACCCCTATCATCATGCCAAAATACACGAAAGTCGTTCACCCCAAAGTACCTGAAGAGCCTCACGTCCTGCTCGCTCGTCAGTACAAGGAATTTATGGACACGGCGGCACCGGCCCTACCGGGATTCCGACTGGACGAACTAGACGCGGTCCACCCTTACGTTCCTGCTGTGAGGACCATCACAGCGGTTCAACCAGATCCAAACCACCAGGATTGGGGCGCGCATGGCCGAGATAGCACGGTGACAGCGGAAGAACTCACCGACTGGAGGGACGACTGGCGGATTCCCTTCAACGTGCATTTGCATGCGCCGGAAGAGGGAGAATCCGCTTGCTGTCCACCTCCAGGCATGGTGGCCATCGGCGTCGACGCGATGGATCAAGGCCTGCGGTTCCCCCTTCATCCTTCAATTTCAGGCCTGTTGAACCGGTGGGGTGTGGCTCCTCATCAGATTCATCCGAACGGGTGGGCTCAGTTGTATGGGGTTTTGACGGTTCTAGGACAGGTGGGATTTTCTCGACCCCTCACGGGGGATGAATTCCATTTGTTCTTTAGCCCGGTCAATTTCCAGAAAGGGTTGTTGGGTGATTACACAGTGCGATGTAGGAAAAATACGGTGAAGATAAAGGAACCAGAAATTAAAGATCCTACCTGTTGGGATCGATGGTTTTATGTCTCGGGGAGATGGAGAACTCAGACCCGAGAGGGAGAAATTGAAATTCCCCTAACTTATGGCGTTAAAGATGAAAGTAAGTTATACTTTTAAGTTTTTTACAGTTTTGACTGATCTAAAATTGTTTTTATATTTGCAGGTGCCCGGATCTCCAAAACTGACTATAGCATCCCGTGGGATTTGGCTACAGCGAATCTTTTGGCTCAGTGCATTCCTGCTACCGAGAGGGACTTGACGTATCTCAACGACGACAGTATTCGTGACTCAGCAGGCCTCTTCTGTCCTCCGTTTGTTGAAGACCAACCTTGTTTTGGTAAAGTCTTGTATTTTTTATAGTTTCTGTTTTTGTCTTATTTCCTGGGGACATATCCCCCGGGGAAAGATCATCAATTTTTTGTCGGGTGTAATATCTTTACTTTTTCCCGGTGCAGAATTTTTCTCTACTGTGTTCGAAGTGAAACCTCCTGACATGGCGGATAATAAACTGTTTGCGAGACTTGGACTTGTGGATGCATCCCAGACGGGGAAAGCCCGTAAATCAAAAACCAGTTCAACCAGCATAGGTGGCCGAGGATCTGCAAAGACTCGGGGTGGAACAGTAGGTGCCCCAGCTTCCCGGACCAGATCCCGAACTGTCTCCGCCCAGGGCGGTGAGACACATACATTACATACATATCTTCTTAATTTAATTGTAGACAGGGTAACAAAATTTTATATTTAATCTTTTACTTTGCTAATAAATACATTTTAATTGAATTTACATATCAATCAACGTACGTAACAATTAACTTACTACTACTAGTATAACATTTGTTCTTCTATGACATTTATTCGACGTATATAAATGTAAATGTATGACAATTTTGCAAACCTTCTGATTGAAACTTGCTTAACGAAATAGCCCGGAATGACAGATCGGAACATACTGTTAGAATAAGCTCTCACGTAATTAAATTTCAAATACCACAATCATTTCAATTCAAAATGGTCATAATTAATTATATGATATATTAATAATAGATCACCAGTATCTCTGGGTTCATTCAGATCACTCAATACTACTCGTAATGATGAAGTTTCCTTGCAAGACAATCAATAATAAGCACTTAATTAGTTAATCCGTGTGAATTTAAAATCACCTCAATTTACTTACTTATGAGTAAACAAATATATAGTATAATGTAGGGAGTACGTATAGAAAATGCAATTAGTCCCTATAAATAGATCACCTCACCCTCCCTAAACTTCACAACTACAACAACACTACTTATGAATCAAATGGCTCTTCTTCGTCTAGCAAACGCGTTCTTGGTTTTGCACCTAATTTCCGTCCACGTTTATGCTGATTGCCCACCCCCCACCATGCCGCCGGTTAAGCCACCCATCTCACCACCTCCGGTTAAGCCACCCACTATGCCACCACCGGTTAAGCCACCCACCCAACCTCCGGTTCAACCTCCCACTAGTCCTCCAGTTAAGCCACCCACTATATCACCACCTACTTCATCGCCTCCGGTTAAGCCTCCCACTTCGACTCCACCGGTTAATCCACCTACATCACCACCAACTAGGCCTCCGGTTAAGCCACCCACCCAACCTCCTGTTAAACCTCCCACTTCTCCACCGGTTAAGCCACCCACACAGCCTCCGGTTAAGCCACCAACTTCACCACCAACTTCGCCTCCTGTTGATCAGCCACAAACGCCTCCTGGGAGCTACGGTGTTGCTGTTCAAGGAGTTGTGTTCTGCAGATCAGTTTGCAATTACAGAGATCAATATAACAAAGTCACACGAACCGCTCTTCAAGGTACGTACACATATAATTAAATATATAAATGTTCAGTTGTACTTCTCTTAAAACTCTACACACCTGTAAATGGAAAGTTTTTTCACACTGCTCATTTATTTACTTACATTAACACACACACACACATGCATGCATGCATGTTTTTATGATACAATTTTTGTTTTGAAGGGGCTGTGGTGAAGCTTGTGTGCAACATCAAGTCAAAGAAGACCGGTCTTACGGACGACGATGACGAAAAAAGGCAGAGTTTTATGAGGAAAGCGCAGACCGACGAGAGCGGAAACTTCACGATCAAGACGACTAGGATCAAGGATGACGAGGACGGAGTCAAGAACTGCAGGTTGTTTTTGGTGAGATCACGTGACCGTGAATGCAATGTTCCGACAAGTCTGAATGGAGGGTCGAGCGGGGCTACCATGACTCTCGCCGTTGGAGGGAAGAAATTCGAAGGACGTTATTCGGTGTTCAATGCTGGGCCGTTTGCCTTTGAGCCCGCTAAGACCAAGGAATGCGATGATTAGAAGCAAGCCCAATAGATATGATTATGTTTACGTACGTACTACTGTTTCATTGTGTTTCGACTTTAAATAAAAAATCATGAATTTCATATTTATGATTATATAAATCATGAATGTGTTACGTGTTGTATCAATGTTTATGATTTATATTAATAATAATAATTTTGAGTTTCCTACATTGGATGTTAATCGAAGCAATTTCCGGCAAACTCAATTACGGCTGTCAAAATGGGCTGGATCGACCCGACCCAGTACAAGCCCATGGACCTCTTGAATTTTTCGAGTTGGGCTGGCCCGGTTTTTGTTGGGTTAAATATTTTCTAGCGCGCCCAAACTTAGCCCTAAAATGGCCACTTATAGACCATTTTGTACTAATATTTTTAAATAAAAATATATAAATTATATGTTAAAAAATAGTGGCACCAAAGTCTTTGACACACTTTGCTTAAGAAAAATACTACTTACTTAATTAATTTATTTATTTTTTTGACAAAAAAAGTAAGAGGTAAAATGTGTTTTTAAGTTAAAAAGTAGAATGATCGTTAATAAAATTTAAAAAATAAGTTATAAAGTAAGAATAAAATTTTATTTTGAAATCAAAAATAATTTTATTGGGTGTATCAATTATTCTACCCTATGAGACACCCAAAATGTCAACTATCTTAAGAAAAAGAGAAATAAAATTATAAGGTGGAGAATTTATTTAATTTATCAATCAAAATATTAATATAATTTAGAAATTTTAAGGAAAAATGATAGTTTGGTTTTCTAATTTAGAAGTTTAACCCTATAAAATACACTTTGTGTAGAAGGGATAAGATTTTTTAAATTATTTTTTTATTAGGTATTATTATTTGTATAATTATTATAAAAAGTAAATTTTAAAAAGTTTAATTATTTTATTGCCCTTACTTAAATATAACAAATTTTATTAAAATTTATTGATTTTTGTTAACGTAATGCAATTTCATATATATTTAGCAAAAAAAATGGTAGTTTGATTTTTGAATTTAGAAGTTTAACCCTATAAATTTATTAGTCAAATTATATATTTACAATAAATTTATACGAAATATTAACACGATAATTGAAATTAATTGTATATATAAAAGGTCATAAACAACAAAATAAAAATAAAATTCATATGATACACAATACGGTTATCGAGAGAAGAGGCTTATGGGACTATCTCATTTCTATTTCGGAGCACTTGCAGGACACTGATTGGGTGGTGTTGGGGGATTTCAACACCATTGTGGACGAGAGTGAGGCTATGGGAGGCAGAGCGGCTTTGGAGACGAATGATGAGTTTCAGGCTTGTCTGACGGCTGCTGATTTGGTCACCCTACCGACGGTCGGACCGTGGTATACGTGGCATAATCAGCAGGAGAGCGATAGGAAGTGGAGACGTCTGGATAGAGTTGTGGTTAATCCTTCCTGGTTAGTGCACCGTGCGGATAGCATCTATCACACTTTGCCTTCCCGGACCTCTGATCATGCACCCCTGCTCTTGGATCCAGTGACTGCTAGTCAGGGATACAAAGCGTGGTTTCGATTCGACAACCACATTACTGATATGGAGGACTTTCTCCCTCAGACGAGGAAAATTTGGGATTACCCGATTTACGGATTGACTATGTACTCGGTGGTTAAGAAGCTTAAGCTTCTTAAGCGAGTTTTCAGGCAGATGAGGAGGAGACAGGGGCATCTAGGAGCGAATGTGATGAGGGCTAGAGAGTTTTTGCTCACTGTCCAGACGTATTTGAGTACTGACCCCACATTTGAGCCTTTACTAGTGTTAGATGGTATATGCCGCCGATTGTATGCTAGGGCAGTCGAGTCGGAGCAGGTGTACTTACGACAGAGGGCGAAGACGTCTTGGTTACGAGATGGCGACCAGTGTACGGCTTTTTTCTTCAGGAGTATCGCAGCTCGACGGACTCGATCGCGTATACTTCAGGTCGAGACAACTACTGGGGAGCTTGTTCATGACTCATCCCAGATTAGCAGGACGATAGTGAATTTCTTTCAGGGGTTGTTAGGCACGTCTACTCATCCTTTGGTAGGAGATTTACGGCCTTTCGTGACTAGGAGATTGACAGGAGAGATGTCAGAGCATATGATTCGGCCGGTGACTGCGGCAGAGATTCAGAATGTACTGTTTGCCTTTGATGATGATAGAGCCCCGGGTCCTGATGGATACTCCTCGGCATTCTTTAAACAAGCTTGGCCGGTTATTAAATCTGAGAGTCTCACGGCTATTTGAGATTTCTTCCGTACTGGGAAACTTGTTAGGGAGGTGAACTCGACGATTATTTCGCTTATTCCGAAGGTTGCTGCCCCGAAGCACCCTAAGGACTTTCGTCCCATCTCGTGCTGCAATGTGCTGTACAAGGTGATAGCGAAAATTATTTCGAATCGTATGAGTGCCAGCATGGCGTTATTGGTCGACAGATCCCAGACTGCCTTTGTTCCCGGCAGACGTATTGGGGATAATATCCTCCTTGCCCAGGAGCTACTACAGGGATATGGACAGAGACGACTTCCAGCTAGATGTGTGTTAAAAGTTGATCTGATGAAGGCTTATGACACGGTTGAGTGGAGATTTGTGCAGGCGACTTTGGAGACAATGGGATTCCATCAGGTGTTCATCGGGTGGATTATGGAGTGACTCACTACTCCGGCCTACTCGGTGAACATCAATGGATCGGCTGAGGGGTATTTCAGAGGTACTCGGGGTTTGAGGCAGGGAGATCCTATGTCTCCATTTCTTTTTGTTCTTGTGATGGAGGTCTTACATGGGATATTGGAGTGGCATATCCGGGCTGAGCCGGAGTTCCAGTTGTTTTGGTTGTTTTTGTACTTGTCGGTAGTATTTGCTGGTAATTGAGGGTTTTGGTAAACAACACAAAATATAAATATGTTATAGGTAAGAAAGCAAGAGGATGAAGCTAAATGCAGAAATCATAAGTACTGGAAATGGAAGCTCAAGGCTCCTCTATATTCAAATATCCATACTTAGAGTACATGATTAAAATCAAGGTTTGCATGTCCCTTTCCACTATCTCACTCCCTCTATTTATAATACTCCATGCATGGCTTAATTATGCCACCTAATGCCCACATTTTGGCCTCTTATTGGACCTCTAGTCCACTAATATGAAGAATTAAAAACCCACTAATTTCCCTTAGTGCTTAATCTGCCTCTTTCCCCGTGAAGTCCCAGCTTGTTGACTGTCACCCCAGGAGCCTCCCCAGGCGATTCCCCTGAGAAGGGAGTCTGATTCTACCGTGCAATCTTTACTGTCCAGGGTCTTTATCTTCTTCTTAGATCTGCTTTTGAAGGTCTCGTTGACTATACCGGTTGCCTTTTTCTCTTGATGACGTGGCCCTTTGATTCGTGACACGTGTCGGTGACTATTTTCTCGGGTACAACATAGGCCCCCAGGAAAATTAGAGTTTTCAACTTTGATTTCCCTGAAGTTTATGGTGGTCTTTCTCGGTTGACTTGTCTTGAAAATAGCATTCTGACTCTCTGTTGGTGGTTGAGACTTCATTTAATTCTGAATTTTACGCCTTTAAAGGCTCTTCTGAACTGGAGTCGACTTCATATTATGGCTTTTACTTGGAACAGAGATGTGTACCCGAATCAAATAACCAGCTTTTCTTCTCGGATTAGAAATCGGTCGATGAAAACTAAGTTGCCTCTTTCTTTGTCTTTTTCTCAGAAGTTTCCGGAGCTTGATGGACAGGATATTGCTTTGGTAGATGCTTTTGAACGGGTCTGGACAGTTAAAGTGGAGAAGGATGGTCGACGCCTTGCTCTGAGCGAGGGCTGGAACAAGTTCTGTGAACGCCGTCTTGCTTCGGTGGGCGCTACCATCTTTCTGGAATTGCGTGGGCAGAAGTCTTTTAATATTGGAGTCTTTGGGAGGAATGGAGAGGAGATCATTGATCTAGGAACTGATTCCGAAGATAGCTCGATCAATACTGAACCTGAAAATCTTCCTGTAAAAGATGAATGGGGATGTCCTTCCCCGTGAGATTTATCCATAATATAAGAATTTTGTATTTTCTTTATTAAATCGTGTTTTCCCGGTTCTATTTCCCGGTGAAATGAACAAGAGTTGTTGTTTTTCGGAAGTCTCTTTTTATTTATAAATCGTGATAAGTATCAAAAAACTTACCTTCTTAATAAATCAAGAATTTGATAATTTAAATAAATAATAAAAGAATATGGAAAAAGAGTTTCTTCTTAACCTGTCTTTTGTCAGTAAATATTTGCCACGTGGCGTTATCCTGACCAAGTATTTTAGGTTTTACGGGGTAGTGGGGGGACACTTGAGTACGTTTTTTCATCGGTAACCGCCCTCTTTTCCCCTTCCTTGATCTCAACCGTTCGATCAATTTGTGAGGCAGGGTTAATTTTCAAAACATATTAACCCATTTCAAATTTCAAATTTCACAACTCCCTTTGATTTTCAGATCTAGAAATCGGTAAGAAGTTTTTCTCTCAGTAATTTTTCCTGTGTAATTTTGTTGAATTCGTAGTGCAAATTCCCTTCTACAACCCCTATCATCATGCCAAAATACACGAAAGTCGTTCACCCCAAAGTACCTGAAGAGCCTCACGTCCTGCTCGCTCGTCAGTACAAGGAATTTATGGACACGGCGGCACCGGCCCTACCGGGATTCCGACTGGACGAACTAGACGCGGCCCACCCTTACGTTCCTGCTGTGAGGACCATCACAGCGGTTCAACCAGATCCAAACCACCAGGATTGGGGCGCGCATGGCCGAGATAGCACGGTGACAGCGGAAGAACTCACCGACTGGAGGGACGACTGGCGGATTCCCTTCAACGTGCATTTGCATGCGCCGGAAGAGGGAGAATCCGCTTGCTGTCCACCTCCAGGCATGGTGGCCATCGGCGTCGACGCGATGGATCAAGGCCTGCGATTCCCCCTTCATCCTTCAATTTCAGGCCTGTTGAACCGGTGGGGTGTGGCTCCTCATCAGATTCATCCGAACGGGTGGGCTCAGTTGTATGGGGTTTTGACGGTTCTAGGACAGGTGGGATTTTCTCGACCCCTCACGGGGTATGAATTCCATTTGTTCTTTAGCCCGGTCAATTTCCAGAAAGGGTTGTTGGGTGATTACACAGTGCGATGTAGGAAAAATACGGTGAAGATAAAGGAACCAGAAATTAAAGATCCTACCTGTTGGGATCGATGGTTTTATGTCTCGGGGAGATGGAGAACTCAGACCCGAGAGGGAGAAATTGAAATTCCCCTAACTTATGGCGTTAAAGATGAAAGTAAGTTATACTTTTAAGTTTTTTACAGTTTTGACTGATCTAAAATTGTTTTTATATTTGCAGGTGCCCGGATCTCCAAAACTGACTATAGCATCCCGTGGGATTTGGCTACAGCGAATCTTTTGGCTCAGTGCATTCCTGCTACCGAGAGGGACTTGACGTATCTCAACGACGACAGTATTCGTGACTCAGCAGGCCTCTTCTGTCCTCCGTTTGTTGAAGACCAACCTTGTTTTGGTAAAGTCTTGTATTTTTTATAGTTTCTGTTTTTGTCTTATTTCCTGGGGACATATCCCCCGGGGAAAGATCATCAATTTTTTGTCGGGTGTAATATCTTTACTTTTTCCCGGTGCAGAATTTTTCTCTACTGTGTTCGAAGTGAAACCTCCTGACATGGCGGATAATAAACTGTTTGCGAGACTTGGACTTGTGGATGCATCCCAGACGGGGAAAGCCCGTAAATCAAAAACCAGTTCAACCAGCATAGGTGGCCGAGGATCTGCAAAGACTCGGGGTGGAACAGTAGGTGCCCCAGCTTCCCGGACCAGATCCCGAACTGTCTCCGCCCAGGGCGGTGAGACACATACATTACATACATATCTTCTTAATTTAATTGTAGACAGGGTAACAAAATTTTATATTTAATCTTTTACTTTGCTAATAAATACATTTTAATTGAATTTACATATCAATCAACGTACGTAACAATTAACTTACTACTACTAGTATAACATTTGTTCTTCTATGACATTTATTCGACGTATATAAATGTAAATGTATGACAATTTTGCAAACCTTCTGATTGAAACTTGCTTAACGAAATAGCCCGGAATGACAGATCGGAACATACTGTTAGAATAAGCTCTCACGTAATTAAATTTCAAATACCACAATCATTTCAATTCAAAATGGTCATAATTAATTATATGATATATTAATAATAGATCACCAGTATCTCTGGGTTCATTCAGATCACTCAATACTACTCGTAATGATGAAGTTTCCTTGCAAGACAATCAATAATAAGCACTTAATTAGTTAATCCGTGTGAATTTAAAATCACCTCAATTTACTTACTTATGAGTAAACAAATATATAGTATAATGTAGGGAGTACGTATAGAAAATGCAATTAGTCCCTATAAATAGATCACCTCACCCTCCCTAAACTTCACAACTACAACAACACTACTTATGAATCAAATGGCTCTTCTTCGTCTAGCAAACGCGTTCTTGGTTTTGCACCTAATTTCCGTCCACGTTTATGCTGATTTCCCACCCCCCACCATGCCGCCGGTTAAGCCACCCATCTCACCACCTCCGGTTAAGCCACCCACTATGCCACCACCGGTTAAGCCACCCACCCAACCTCCGGTTCAACCTCCCACTAGTCCTCCAGTTAAGCCACCCACTATATCACCACCTACTTCATCGCCTCCGGTTAAGCCTCCCACTTCGACTCCACCGGTTAATCCACCTACATCACCACCAACTAGGCCTCCGGTTAAGCCACCCACCCAACCTCCTGTTAAACCTCCCACTTCTCCACCGGTTAAGCCACCCACACAGCCTCCGGTTAAGCCACCAACTTCACCACCAACTTCGCCTCCTGTTGATCAGCCACAAACGCCTCCTGGGAGCTACGGTGTTGCTGTTCAAGGAGTTGTGTTCTGCAGATCAGTTTGCAATTACAGAGATCAATATAACAAAGTCACACGAACCGCTCTTCAAGGTACGTACACATATAATTAAATATATAAATGTTCAGTTGTACTTCTCTTAAAACTCTACACACCTGTAAATGGAAAGTTTTTTCACACTGCTCATTTATTTACTTACATTAACACACACACACACATGCATGCATGCATGTTTTTATGATACAATTTTTGTTTTGAAGGGGCTGTGGTGAAGCTTGTGTGCAACATCAAGTCAAAGAAGACCGGTCTTACGGACGACGATGACGAAAAAAGGCAGAGTTTTATGAGGAAAGCGCAGACCGACGAGAGCGGAAACTTCACGATCAAGACGACTAGGATCAAGGATGACGAGGACGGAGTCAAGAACTGCAGGTTGTTTTTGGTGAGATCACGTGACCGTGAATGCAATGTTCCGACAAGTCTGAATGGAGGGTCGAGCGGGGCTACCATGACTCTCGCCGTTGGAGGGAAGAAATTCGAAGGACGTTATTCGGTGTTCAATGCTGGGCCGTTTGCCTTTGAGCCCGCTAAGACCAAGGAATGCGATGATTAGAAGCAAGCCCAATAGATATGATTATGTTTACGTACGTACTACTGTTTCATTGTGTTTCGACTTTAAATAAAAAATCATGAATTTCATATTTATGATTATATAAATCATGAATGTGTTACGTGTTGTATCAATGTTTATGATTTATATTAATAATAATAATTTTGAGTTTCCTACATTGGATGTTAATCGAAGCAATTTCCGGCAAACTCAATTACGGCTGTCAAAATGGGCTGGATCGACCCGACCCAGTACAAGCCCATGGACCTCTTGAATTTTTCGAGTTGGGCTGGCCCGGTTTTTGTTGGGTTAAATATTTTCTAGCGCGCCCAAACTTAGCCCTAAAATGGCCACTTATAGACCATTTTGTACTAATATTTTTAAATAAAAATATATAAATTATATGTTAAAAAATAGTGGCACCAAAGTCTTTGACACACTTTGCTTAAGAAAAATACTACTTACTTAATTAATTTATTTATTTTTTTGACAAAAAAAGTAAGAGGTAAAATGTGTTTTTAAGTTAAAAAGTAGAATGATCGTTAATAAAATTTAAAAAATAAGTTATAAAGTAAGAATAAAATTTTATTTTGAAATCAAAAATAATTTTATTGGGTGTATCAATTATTCTACCCTATGAGACACCCAAAATGTCAACTATCTTAAGAAAAAGAGAAATAAAATTATAAGGTGGAGAATTTATTTAATTTATCAATCAAAATATTAATATAATTTAGAAATTTTAAGGAAAAATGATAGTTTGGTTTTCTAATTTAGAAGTTTAACCCTATAAAATACACTTTGTGTAGAAGTGATAAGATTTTTTAAATTATTTTTTTATTAGGTATTATTATTTGTATAATTATTATAAAAAGTAAATTTTAAAAAGTTTAATTATTTTATTGCCCTTACTTAAATATAACAAATTTTATTAAAATTTATTGATTTTTGTTAACGTAATGCAATTTCATATATATTTAGCAAAAAAAATGGTAGTTTGATTTTTGAATTTAGAAGTTTAACCCTATAAATTTATTAGTCAAATTATATATTTACAATAAATTTATACGAAATATTAACACGATAATTGAAATTAATTGTATATATAAAAGGTCATAAACAACAAAATAAAAATAAAATTCATATGATACACAATACGGTTATCGAGAGAAGAGGCTTATGGGACTATCTCATTTCTATTTCGGAGCACTTGCAGGACACTGATTGGGTGGTGTTGGGGGATTTCAACACCATTGTGGACGAGAGTGAGGCTATGGGAGGCAGAGCGGCTTTGGAGACGAATGATGAGTTTCAGGCTTGTCTGACGGCTGCTGATTTGGTCACCCTACCGACGGTCGGACCGTGGTATACGTGGCATAATCAGCAGGAGAGCGATAGGAAGTGGAGACGTCTGGATAGAGTTGTGGTTAATCCTTCCTGGTTAGTGCACCGTGCGGATAGCATCTATCACACTTTGCCTTCCCGGACCTCTGATCATGCACCCCTGCTCTTGGATCCAGTGACTGCTAGTCAGGGATACAAAGCGTGGTTTCGATTCGACAACCACATTACTGATATGGAGGACTTTCTCCCTCAGACGAGGAAAATTTGGGATTACCCGATTTACGGATTGACTATGTACTCGGTGGTTAAGAAGCTTAAGCTTCTTAAGCGAGTTTTCAGGCAGATGAGGAGGAGACAGGGGCATCTAGGAGCGAATGTGATGAGGGCTAGAGAGTTTTTGCTCACTGTCCAGACGTATTTGAGTACTGACCCCACATTTGAGCCTTTACTAGTGTTAGATGGTATATGCCGCCGATTGTATGCTAGGGCAGTCGAGTCGGAGCAGGTGTACTTACGACAGAGGGCGAAGACGTCTTGGTTACGAGATGGCGACCAGTGTACGGCTTTTTTCTTCAGGAGTATCGCAGCTCGACGGACTCGATCGCGTATACTTCAGGTCGAGACAACTACTGGGGAGCTTGTTCATGACTCATCCCAGATTAGCAGGACGATAGTGAATTTCTTTCAGGGGTTGTTAGGCACGTCTACTCATCCTTTGGTAGGAGATTTACGGCCTTTCGTGACTAGGAGATTGACAGGAGAGATGTCAGAGCATATGATTCGGCCGGTGACTGCGGCAGAGATTCAGAATGTACTGTTTGCCTTTGATGATGATAGAGCCCCGGGTCCTGATGGATACTCCTCGGCATTCTTTAAACAAGCTTGGCCGGTTATTAAATCTGAGAGTCTCACGGCTATTTGAGATTTCTTCCGTACTGGGAAACTTGTTAGGGAGGTGAACTCGACGATTATTTCGCTTATTCCGAAGGTTGCTGCCCCGAAGCACCCTAAGGACTTTCGTCCCATCTCGTGCTGCAATGTGCTGTACAAGGTGATAGCGAAAATTATTTCGAATCGTATGAGTGCCAGCATGGCGTTATTGGTCGACAGATCCCAGACTGCCTTTGTTCCCGGCAGACGTATTGGGGATAATATCCTCCTTGCCCAGGAGCTACTACAGGGATATGGACAGAGACGACTTCCAGCTAGATGTGTGTTAAAAGTTGATCTGATGAAGGCTTATGACACGGTTGAGTGGAGATTTGTGCAGGCGACTTTGGAGACAATGGGATTCCATCAGGTGTTCATCGGGTGGATTATGGAGTGACTCACTACTCCGGCCTACTCGGTGAACATCAATGGATCGGCTGAGGGGTATTTCAGAGGTACTCGGGGTTTGAGGCAGGGAGATCCTATGTCTCCATTTCTTTTTGTTCTTGTGATGGAGGTCTTACATGGGATATTGGAGTGGCATATCCGGGCTGAGCCGGAGTTCCAGTTGTTTTGGTTGTTTTTGTACTTGTCGGTAGTATTTGCTGGTAATTGAGGGTTTTGGTAAACAACACAAAATATAAATATGTTATAGGTAAGAAAGCAAGAGGATGAAGCTAAATGCAGAAATCATAAGTACTGGAAATGGAAGCTCAAGGCTCCTCTATATTCAAATATCCATACTTAGAGTACATGATTAAAATCAAGGTTTGCATGTCCCTTTCCACTATCTCACTCCCTCTATTTATAATACTCCATGCATGGCTTAATTATGCCACCTAATGCCCACATTTTGGCCTCTTATTGGACCTCTAGTCCACTAATATGAAGAATTAAAAACCCACTAATTTCCCTTAGTGCTTAATCTGCCTCTTTCCCCGTGAAGTCCCAGCTTGTTGACTGTCACCCCAGGAGCCTCCCCAGGCGATTCCCCTGAGAAGGGAGTCTGATTCTACCGTGCAATCTTTACTGTCCAGGGTCTTTATCTTCTTCTTAGATCTGCTTTTGAAGGTCTCGTTGACTATACCGGTTGCCTTTTTCTCTTGATGACGTGGCTCTTTGATTCGTGACACGTGTCGGTGACTATTTTCTCGGGTACAACATAGGCCCCCAGGAAAATTAGAGTTTTCAACTTTGATTTCCCTGAAGTTTATGGTGGTCTTTCTCGGTTGACTTGTCTTGGAAATAGCATTCTGACTCTCTGTTGGTGGTTGAGACTTCATTTAATTCTGAATTTTACGCCTTTAAAGGCTCTTCTGAACTGGAGTCGACTTCATATTATGGCTTTTACTTGGAACAGAGATGTGTACCCGAATCAAATAACCAGCTTTTCTTCTCGGATTAGAAATCGGTCGATGAAAACTAAGTTGCCTCTTTCTTTGTCTTTTTCTCAGAAGTTTCCGGAGCTTGATGGACAGGATATTGCTTTGGTAGATGCTTTTGAACGGGTCTGGACAGTTAAAGTGGAGAAGGATGGTCGACGCCTTGCTCTGAGCGAGGGCTGGAACAAGTTCTGTGAACGCCGTCTTGCTTCGGTGGGCGCTACCATCTTTCTGGAATTGCGTGGGCAGAAGTCTTTTAATATTGGAGTCTTTGGGAGGAATGGAGAGGAGATCATTGATCTAGGAACTGATTCCGAAGATAGCTCGATCAATACTGAACCTGAAAATCTTCCTGTAAAAGATGAATGGGGATGTCCTTCCCCGTGAGATTTATCCATAATATAAGAATTTTGTATTTTCTTTATTAAATCGTGTTTTCCCGGTTCTATTTCCCGGTGAAATGAACAAGAGTTGTTGTTTTTCGGAAGTCTCTTTTTATTTATAAATCGTGATAAGTATCAAAAAACTTACCTTCTTAATAAATCAAGAATTTGATAATTTAAATAAATAATAAAAGAATATGGAAAAAGAGTTTCTTCTTAACCTGTCTTTTGTCAGTAAATATTTGCCACGTGGCGTTATCCTGACCAAGTATTTTAGGTTTTACGGGGTAGTGGGGGGACACTTGAGTACGTTTTTTCATCGGTAACCGCCCTCTTTTCCCCTTCCTTGATCTCAACCGTTCGATCAATTTGTGAGGCAGGGTTAATTTTCAAAACATATTAACCCATTTCAAATTTCAAATTTCACAACTCCCTTTGATTTTCAGATCTAGAAATCGGTAAGAAGTTTTTCTCTCAGTAATTTTTCCTGTGTAATTTTGTTGAATTCGTAGTGTAAATTCCCTTCTACAACCCCTATCATCATGCCAAAATACACGAAAGTCGTTCACCCCAAAGTACCTGAAGAGCCTCACGTCCTGCTCGCTCGTCAGTACAAGGAATTTATGGACACGGCGGCACCGGCCCTACCGGGATTCCGACTGGACGAACTAGACGCGGCCCACCCTTACGTTCCTGCTGTGAGGACCATCACAGCGGTTCAACCAGATCCAAACCACCAGGATTGGGGCGCGCATGGCCGAGATAGCACGGTGACAGCGGAAGAACTCACCGACTGGAGGGACGACTGGCGGATTCCCTTCAACGTGCATTTGCATGCGCCGGAAGAGGGAGAATCCGCTTGCTGTCCACCTCCAGGCATGGTGGCCATCGGCGTCGACGCGATGGATCAAGGCCTGCGGTTCCCCCTTCATCCTTCAATTTCAGGCCTGTTGAACCGGTGGGGTGTGGCTCCTCATCAGATTCATCCGAACGGGTGGGCTCAGTTGTATGGGGTTTTGACGGTTCTAGGACAGGTGGGATTTTCTCGACCCCTCACGGGGGATGAATTCCATTTGTTCTTTAGCCCGGTCAATTTCCAGAAAGGGTTGTTGGGTGATTACACAGTGCGATGTAGGAAAAATACGGTGAAGATAAAGGAACCAGAAATTAAAGATCCTACCTGTTGGGATCGATGGTTTTATGTCTCGGGGAGATGGAGAACTCAGACCCGAGAGGGAGAAATTGAAATTCCCCTAACTTATGGCGTTAAAGATGAAAGTAAGTTATACTTTTAAGTTTTTTACAGTTTTGACTGATCTAAAATTGTTTTTATATTTGCAGGTGCCCGGATCTCCAAAACTGACTATAGCATCCCGTGGGATTTGGCTACAGCGAATCTTTTGGCTCAGTGCATTCCTGCTACCGAGAGGGACTTGACGTATCTCAACGACGACAGTATTCGTGACTCAGCAGGCCTCTTCTGTCCTCCGTTTGTTGAAGACCAACCTTGTTTTGGTAAAGTCTTGTATTTTTTATAGTTTCTGTTTTTGTCTTATTTCCTGGGGACATATCCCCCGGGGAAAGATCATCAATTTTTTGTCGGGTGTAATATCTTTACTTTTTCCCGGTGCAGAATTTTTCTCTACTGTGTTCGAAGTGAAACCTCCTGACATGGCGGATAATAAACTGTTTGCGAGACTTGGACTTGTGGATGCATCCCAGACGGGGAAAGCCCGTAAATCAAAAACCAGTTCAACCAGCATAGGTGGCCGAGGATCTGCAAAGACTCGGGGTGGAACAGTAGGTGCCCCAGCTTCCCGGACCAGATCCCGAACTGTCTCCGCCCAGGGCGGTGAGACACATACATTACATACATATCTTCTTAATTTAATTGTAGACAGGGTAACAAAATTTTATATTTAATCTTTTACTTTGCTAATAAATACATTTTAATTGAATTTACATATCAATCAACGTACGTAACAATTAACTTACTACTACTAGTATAACATTTGTTCTTCTATGACATTTATTCGACGTATATAAATGTAAATGTATGACAATTTTGCAAACCTTCTGATTGAAACTTGCTTAACGAAATAGCCCGGAATGACAGATCGGAACATACTGTTAGAATAAGCTCTCACGTAATTAAATTTCAAATACCACAATCATTTCAATTCAAAATGGTCATAATTAATTATATGATATATTAATAATAGATCACCAGTATCTCTGGGTTCATTCAGATCACTCAATACTACTCGTAATGATGAAGTTTCCTTGCAAGACAATCAATAATAAGCACTTAATTAGTTAATCCGTGTGAATTTAAAATCACCTCAATTTACTTACTTATGAGTAAACAAATATATAGTATAATGTAGGGAGTACGTATAGAAAATGCAATTAGTCCCTATAAATAGATCACCTCACCCTCCCTAAACTTCACAACTACAACAACACTACTTATGAATCAAATGGCTCTTCTTCGTCTAGCAAACGCGTTCTTGGTTTTGCACCTAATTTCCGTCCACGTTTATGCTGATTGCCCACCCCCCACCATGCCGCCGGTTAAGCCACCCATCTCACCACCTCCGGTTAAGCCACCCACTATGCCACCACCGGTTAAGCCACCCACCCAACCTCCGGTTCAACCTCCCACTAGTCCTCCAGTTAAGCCACCCACTATATCACCACCTACTTCATCACCTCCGGTTAAGCCTCCCACTTCGACTCCACCGGTTAATCCACCTACATCACCACCAACTAGGCCTCCGGTTAAGCCACCCACCCAACCTCCTGTTAAACCTCCCACTTCTCCACCGGTTAAGCCACCCACACAGCCTCCGGTTAAGCCACCAACTTCACCACCAACTTCGCCTCCTGTTGATCAGCCACAAACGCCTCCTGGGAGCTACGGTGTTGCTGTTCAAGGAGTTGTGTTCTGCAGATCAGTTTGCAATTACAGAGATCAATATAACAAAGTCACACGAACCGCTCTTCAAGGTACGTACACATATAATTAAATATATAAATGTTCAGTTGTACTTCTCTTAAAACTCTACACACCTGTAAATGGAAAGTTTTTTCACACTGCTCATTTATTTACTTACATTAACACACACACACACATGCATGCATGCATGTTTTTATGATACAATTTTTGTTTTGAAGGGGCTGTGGTGAAGCTTGTGTGCAACATCAAGTCAAAGAAGACCGGTCTTACGGACGACGATGACGAAAAAAGGCAGAGTTTTATGAGGAAAGCGCAGACCGACGAGAGCGGAAACTTCACGATCAAGACGACTAGGATCAAGGATGACGAGGACGGAGTCAAGAACTGCAGGTTGTTTTTGGTGAGATCACGTGACCGTGAATGCAATGTTCCGACAAGTCTGAATGGAGGGTCGAGCGGGGCTACCATGACTCTCGCCGTTGGAGGGAAGAAATTCGAAGGACGTTATTCGGTGTTCAATGCTGGGCCGTTTGCCTTTGAGCCCGCTAAGACCAAGGAATGCGATGATTAGAAGCAAGCCCAATAGATATGATTATGTTTACGTACGTACTACTGTTTCATTGTGTTTCGACTTTAAATAAAAAATCATGAATTTCATATTTATGATTATATAAATCATGAATGTGTTACGTGTTGTATCAATGTTTATGATTTATATTAATAATAATAATTTTGAGTTTCCTACATTGGATGTTAATCGAAGCAATTTCCGGCAAACTCAATTACGGCTGTCAAAATGGGCTGGATCGACCCGACCCAGTACAAGCCCATGGACCTCTTGAATTTTTCGAGTTGGGCTGGCCCGGTTTTTGTTGGGTTAAATATTTTCTAGCGCGCCCAAACTTAGCCCTAAAATGGCCACTTATAGACCATTTTGTACTAATATTTTTAAATAAAAATATATAAATTATATGTTAAAAAATAGTGGCACCAAAGTCTTTGACACACTTTGCTTAAGAAAAATACTACTTACTTAATTAATTTATTTATTTTTTTGACAAAAAAAGTAAGAGGTAAAATGTGTTTTTAAGTTAAAAAGTAGAATGATCGTTAATAAAATTTAAAAAATAAGTTATAAAGTAAGAATAAAATTTTATTTTGAAATCAAAAATAATTTTATTGGGTGTATCAATTATTCTACCCTATGAGACACCCAAAATGTCAACTATCTTAAGAAAAAGAGAAATAAAATTATAAGGTGGAGAATTTATTTAATTTATCAATCAAAATATTAATATAATTTAGAAATTTTAAGGAAAAATGATAGTTTGGTTTTCTAATTTAGAAGTTTAACCCTATAAAATACACTTTGTGTAGAAGTGATAAGATTTTTTAAATTATTTTTTTATTAGGTATTATTATTTGTATAATTATTATAAAAAGTAAATTTTAAAAAGTTTAATTATTTTATTGCCCTTACTTAAATATAACAAATTTTATTAAAATTTATTGATTTTTGTTAACGTAATGCAATTTCATATATATTTAGCAAAAAAAATGGTAGTTTGATTTTTGAATTTAGAAGTTTAACCCTATAAATTTATTAGTCAAATTATATATTTACAATAAATTTATACGAAATATTAACACGATAATTGAAATTAATTGTATATATAAAAGGTCATAAACAACAAAATAAAAATAAAATTCATATGATACACAATACGGTTATCGAGAGAAGAGGCTTATGGGACTATCTCATTTCTATTTCGGAGCACTTGCAGGACACTGATTGGGTGGTGTTGGGGGATTTCAACACCATTGTGGACGAGAGTGAGGCTATGGGAGGCAGAGCGGCTTTGGAGACGAATGATGAGTTTCAGGCTTGTCTGACGGCTGCTGATTTGGTCACCCTACCGACGGTCGGACCGTGGTATACGTGGCATAATCAGCAGGAGAGCGATAGGAAGTGGAGACGTCTGGATAGAGTTGTGGTTAATCCTTCCTGGTTAGTGCACCGTGCGGATAGCATCTATCACACTTTGCCTTCCCGGACCTCTGATCATGCACCCCTGCTCTTGGATCCAGTGACTGCTAGTCAGGGATACAAAGCGTGGTTTCGATTCGACAACCACATTACTGATATGGAGGACTTTCTCCCTCAGACGAGGAAAATTTGGGATTACCCGATTTACGGATTGACTATGTACTCGGTGGTTAAGAAGCTTAAGCTTCTTAAGCGAGTTTTCAGGCAGATGAGGAGGAGACAGGGGCATCTAGGAGCGAATGTGATGAGGGCTAGAGAGTTTTTGCTCACTGTCCAGACGTATTTGAGTACTGACCCCACATTTGAGCCTTTACTAGTGTTAGATGGTATATGCCGCCGATTGTATGCTAGGGCAGTCGAGTCGGAGCAGGTGTACTTACGACAGAGGGCGAAGACGTCTTGGTTACGAGATGGCGACCAGTGTACGGCTTTTTTCTTCAGGAGTATCGCAGCTCGACGGACTCGATCGCGTATACTTCAGGTCGAGACAACTACTGGGGAGCTTGTTCATGACTCATCCCAGATTAGCAGGACGATAGTGAATTTCTTTCAGGGGTTGTTAGGCACGTCTACTCATCCTTTGGTAGGAGATTTACGGCCTTTCGTGACTAGGAGATTGACAGGAGAGATGTCAGAGCATATGATTCGGCCGGTGACTGCGGCAGAGATTCAGAATGTACTGTTTGCCTTTGATGATGATAGAGCCCCGGGTCCTGATGGATACTCCTCGGCATTCTTTAAACAAGCTTGGCCGGTTATTAAATCTGAGAGTCTCACGGCTATTTGAGATTTCTTCCGTACTGGGAAACTTGTTAGGGAGGTGAACTCGACGATTATTTCGCTTATTCCGAAGGTTGCTGCCCCGAAGCACCCTAAGGACTTTCGTCCCATCTCGTGCTGCAATGTGCTGTACAAGGTGATAGCGAAAATTATTTCGAATCGTATGAGTGCCAGCATGGCGTTATTGGTCGACAGATCCCAGACTGCCTTTGTTCCCGGCAGACGTATTGGGGATAATATCCTCCTTGCCCAGGAGCTACTACAGGGATATGGACAGAGACGACTTCCAGCTAGATGTGTGTTAAAAGTTGATCTGATGAAGGCTTATGACACGGTTGAGTGGAGATTTGTGCAGGCGACTTTGGAGACAATGGGATTCCATCAGGTGTTCATCGGGTGGATTATGGAGTGACTCACTACTCCGGCCTACTCGGTGAACATCAATGGATCGGCTGAGGGGTATTTCAGAGGTACTCGGGGTTTGAGGCAGGGAGATCCTATGTCTCCATTTCTTTTTGTTCTTGTGATGGAGGTCTTACATGGGATATTGGAGTGGCATATCCGGGCTGAGCCGGAGTTCCAGTTGTTTTGGTTGTTTTTGTACTTGTCGGTAGTATTTGCTGGTAATTGAGGGTTTTGGTAAACAACACAAAATATAAATATGTTATAGGTAAGAAAGCAAGAGGATGAAGCTAAATGCAGAAATCATAAGTACTGGAAATGGAAGCTCAAGGCTCCTCTATATTCAAATATCCATACTTAGAGTACATGATTAAAATCAAGGTTTGCATGTCCCTTTCCACTATCTCACTCCCTCTATTTATAATACTCCATGCATGGCTTAATTATGCCACCTAATGCCCACATTTTGGCCTCTTATTGGACCTCTAGTCCACTAATATGAAGAATTAAAAACCCACTAATTTCCCTTAGTGCTTAATCTGCCTCTTTCCCCGTGAAGTCCCAGCTTGTTGACTGTCACCCCAGGAGCCTCCCCAGGCGATTCCCCTGAGAAGGGAGTCTGATTCTACCGTGCAATCTTTACTGTCCAGGGTCTTTATCTTCTTCTTAGATCTGCTTTTGAAGGTCTCGTTGACTATACCGGTTGCCTTTTTCTCTTGATGACGTGGCCCTTTGATTCGTGACACGTGTCGGTGACTATTTTCTCGGGTACAACATAGGCCCCCAGGAAAATTAGAGTTTTCAACTTTGATTTCCCTGAAGTTTATGGTGGTCTTTCTCGGTTGACTTGTCTTGGAAATAGCATTCTGACTCTCTGTTGGTGGTTGAGACTTCATTTAATTCTGAATTTTACGCCTTTAAAGGCTCTTCTGAACTGGAGTCGACTTCATATTATGGCTTTTACTTGGAACAGAGATGTGTACCCGAATCAAATAACCAGCTTTTCTTCTCGGATTAGAAATCGGTCGATGAAAACTAAGTTGCCTCTTTCTTTGTCTTTTTCTCAGAAGTTTCCGGAGCTTGATGGACAGGATATTGCTTTGGTAGATGCTTTTGAACGGGTCTGGACAGTTAAAGTGGAGAAGGATGGTCGACGCCTTGCTCTGAGCGAGGGCTGGAACAAGTTCTGTGAACGCCGTCTTGCTTCGGTGGGCGCTACCATCTTTCTGGAATTGCGTGGGCAGAAGTCTTTTAATATTGGAGTCTTTGGGAGGAATGGAGAGGAGATCATTGATCTAGGAACTGATTCCGAAGATAGCTCGATCAATACTGAACCTGAAAATCTTCCTGTAAAAGATGAATGGGGATGTCCTTCCCCGTGAGATTTATCCATAATATAAGAATTTTGTATTTTCTTTATCAAATCGTGTTTTCCCGGTTCTATTTCCCGGTGAAATGAACAAGAGTTGTTGTTTTTCGGAAGTCTCTTTTTATTTATAAATCGTGATAAGTATCAAAAAACTTACCTTCTTAATAAATCAAGAATTTGATAATTTAAATAAATAATAAAAGAATATGGAAAAAGAGTTTCTTCTTAACCTGTCTTTTGTCAGTAAATATTTGCCACGTGGCGTTATCCTGACCAAGTATTTTAGGTTTTACGGGGTAGTGGGGGGACACTTGAGTACGTTTTTTCATCGGTAACCGCCCTCTTTTCCCCTTCCTTGATCTCAACCGTTCGATCAATTTGTGAGGCAGGGTTAATTTTCAAAACATATTAACCCATTTCAAATTTCAAATTTCACAACTCCCTTTGATTTTCAGATCTAGAAATCGGTAAGAAGTTTTTCTCTCAGTAATTTTTCCTGTGTAATTTTGTTGAATTCGTAGTGTAAATTCCCTTCTACAACCCCTATCATCATGCCAAAATACACGAAAGTCGTTCACCCCAAAGTACCTGAAGAGCCTCACGTCCTGCTCGCTCGTCAGTACAAGGAATTTATGGACACGGCGGCACCGGCCCTACCGGGATTCCGACTGGACGAACTAGACGCGGCCCACCCTTACGTTCCTGCTGTGAGGACCATCACAGCGGTTCAACCAGATCCAAACCACCAGGATTGGGGCGCGCATGGCCGAGATAGCACGGTGACAGCGGAAGAACTCACCGACTGGAGGGACGACTGGCGGATTCCCTTCAACGTGCATTTGCATGCGCCGGAAGAGGGAGAATCCGCTTGCTGTCCACCTCCAGGCATGGTGGCCATCGGCGTCGACGCGATGGATCAAGGCCTGCGGTTCCCCCTTCATCCTTCAATTTCAGGCCTGTTGAACCGGTGGGGTGTGGCTCCTCATCAGATTCATCCGAACGGGTGGGCTCAGTTGTATGGGGTTTTGACGGTTCTAGGACAGGTGGGATTTTCTCGACCCCTCACGGGGGATGAATTCCATTTGTTCTTTAGCCCGGTCAATTTCCAGAAAGGGTTGTTGGGTGATTACACAGTGCGATGTAGGAAAAATACGGTGAAGATAAAGGAACCAGAAATTAAAGATCCTACCTGTTGGGATCGATGGTTTTATGTCTCGGGGAGATGGAGAACTCAGACCCGAGAGGGAGAAATTGAAATTCCCCTAACTTATGGCGTTAAAGATGAAAGTAAGTTATACTTTTAAGTTTTTTTACAGTTTTGACTGATCTAAAATTGTTTTTATATTTGCAGGTGCCCGGATCTCCAAAACTGACTATAGCATCCCGTGGGATTTGGCTACAGCGAATCTTTTGGCTCAGTGCATTCCTGCTACCGAGAGGGACTTGACGTATCTCAACGACGACAGTATTCGTGACTCAGCAGGCCTCTTCTGTCCTCCGTTTGTTGAAGACCAACCTTGTTTTGGTAAAGTCTTGTATTTTTTATAGTTTCTGTTTTTGTCTTATTTCCTGGGGACATATCCCCCGGGGAAAGATCATCAATTTTTTGTCGGGTGTAATATCTTTACTTTTTCCCGGTGCAGAATTTTTCTCTACTGTGTTCGAAGTGAAACCTCCTGACATGGCGGATAATAAACTGTTTGCGAGACTTGGACTTGTGGATGCATCCCAGACGGGGAAAGCCCGTAAATCAAAAACCAGTTCAACCAGCATAGGTGGCCGAGGATCTGCAAAGACTCGGGGTGGAACAGTAGGTGCCCCAGCTTCCCGGACCAGATCCCGAACTGTCTCCGCCCAGGGCGGTGAGACACATACATTACATACATATCTTCTTAATTTAATTGTAGACAGGGTAACAAAATTTTATATTTAATCTTTTACTTTGCTAATAAATACATTTTAATTGAATTTACATATCAATCAACGTACGTAACAATTAACTTACTACTACTAGTATAACATTTGTTCTTCTATGACATTTATTCGACGTATATAAATGTAAATGTATGACAATTTTGCAAACCTTCTGATTGAAACTTGCTTAACGAAATAGCCCGGAATGACAGATCGGAACATACTGTTAGAATAAGCTCTCACGTAATTAAATTTCAAATACCACAATCATTTCAATTCAAAATGGTCATAATTAATTATATGATATATTAATAATAGATCACCAGTATCTCTGGGTTCATTCAGATCACTCAATACTACTCGTAATGATGAAGTTTCCTTGCAAGACAATCAATAATAAGCACTTAATTAGTTAATCCGTGTGAATTTAAAATCACCTCAATTTACTTACTTATGAGTAAACAAATATATAGTATAATGTAGGGAGTACGTATAGAAAATGCAATTAGTCCCTATAAATAGATCACCTCACCCTCCCTAAACTTCACAACTACAACAACACTACTTATGAATCAAATGGCTCTTCTTCGTCTAGCAAACGCGTTCTTGGTTTTGCACCTAATTTCCGTCCACGTTTATGCTGATTGCCCACCCCCCACCATGCCGCCGGTTAAGCCACCCATCTCACCACCTCCGGTTAAGCCACCCACTATGCCACCACCGGTTAAGCCACCCACCCAACCTCCGGTTCAACCTCCCACTAGTCCTCCAGTTAAGCCACCCACTATATCACCACCTACTTCATCGCCTCCGGTTAAGCCTCCCACTTCGACTCCACCGGTTAATCCACCTACATCACCACCAACTAGGCCTCCGGTTAAGCCACCCACCCAACCTCCTGTTAAACCTCCCACTTCTCCACCGGTTAAGCCACCCACACAGCCTCCGGTTAAGCCACCAACTTCACCACCAACTTCGCCTCCTGTTGATCAGCCACAAACGCCTCCTGGGAGCTACGTTGTTGCTGTTCAAGGAGTTGTGTTCTGCAGATCAGTTTGCAATTACAGAGATCAATATAACAAAGTCACACGAACCGCTCTTCAAGGTACGTACACATATAATTAAATATATAAATGTTCAGTTGTACTTCTCTTAAAACTCTACACACCTGTAAATGGAAAGTTTTTTCACACTGCTCATTTATTTACTTACATTAACACACACACACACATGCATGCATGCATGTTTTTATGATACAATTTTTGTTTTGAAGGGGCTGTGGTGAAGCTTGTGTGCAACATCAAGTCAAAGAAGACCGGTCTTACGGACGACGATGACGAAAAAAGGCAGAGTTTTATGAGGAAAGCGCAGACCGACGAGAGCGGAAACTTCACGATCAAGACGACTAGGATCAAGGATGACGAGGACGGAGTCAAGAACTGCAGGTTGTTTTTGGTGAGATCACGTGACCGTGAATGCAATGTTCCGACAAGTCTGAATGGAGGGTCGAGCGGGGCTACCATGACTCTCGCCGTTGGAGGGAAGAAATTCGAAGGACGTTATTCGGTGTTCAATGCTGGGCCGTTTGCCTTTGAGCCCGCTAAGACCAAGGAATGCGATGATTAGAAGCAAGCCCAATAGATATGATTATGTTTACGTACGTACTACTGTTTCATTGTGTTTCGACTTTAAATAAAAAATCATGAATTTCATATTTATGATTATATAAATCATGAATGTGTTACGTGTTGTATCAATGTTTATGATTTATATTAATAATAATAATTTTGAGTTTCCTACATTGGATGTTAATCGAAGCAATTTCCGGCAAACTCAATTACGGCTGTCAAAATGGGCTGGATCGACCCGACCCAGTACAAGCCCATGGACCTCTTGAATTTTTCGAGTTGGGCTGGCCCGGTTTTTGTTGGGTTAAATATTTTCTAGCGCGCCCAAACTTAGCCCTAAAATGGCCACTTATAGACCATTTTGTACTAATATTTTTAAATAAAAATATATAAATTATATGTTAAAAAATAGTGGCACCAAAGTCTTTGACACACTTTGCTTAAGAAAAATACTACTTACTTAATTAATTTATTTATTTTTTTGACAAAAAAAGTAAGAGGTAAAATGTGTTTTTAAGTTAAAAAGTAGAATGATCGTTAATAAAATTTAAAAAATAAGTTATAAAGTAAGAATAAAATTTTATTTTGAAATCAAAAATAATTTTATTGGGTGTATCAATTATTCTACCCTATGAGACACCCAAAATGTCAACTATCTTAAGAAAAAGAGAAATAAAATTATAAGGTGGAGAATTTATTTAATTTATCAATCAAAATATTAATATAATTTAGAAATTTTAAGGAAAAATGATAGTTTGGTTTTCTAATTTAGAAGTTTAACCCTATAAAATACACTTTGTGTAGAAGGGATAAGATTTTTTAAATTATTTTTTTATTAGGTATTATTATTTGTATAATTATTATAAAAAGTAAATTTTAAAAAGTTTAATTATTTTATTGCCCTTACTTAAATATAACAAATTTTATTAAAATTTATTGATTTTTGTTAACGTAATGCAATTTCATATATATTTAGCAAAAAAAATGGTAGTTTGATTTTTGAATTTAGAAGTTTAACCCTATAAATTTATTAGTCAAATTATATATTTACAATAAATTTATACGAAATATTAACACGATAATTGAAATTAATTGTATATATAAAAGGTCATAAACAACAAAATAAAAATAAAATTCATATGATACACAATACGGTTATCGAGAGAAGAGGCTTATGGGACTATCTCATTTCTATTTCGGAGCACTTGCAGGACACTGATTGGGTGGTGTTGGGGGATTTCAACACCATTGTGGACGAGAGTGAGGCTATGGGAGGCAGAGCGGCTTTGGAGACGAATGATGAGTTTCAGGCTTGTCTGACGGCTGCTGATTTGGTCACCCTACCGACGGTCGGACCGTGGTATACGTGGCATAATCAGCAGGAGAGCGATAGGAAGTGGAGACGTCTGGATAGAGTTGTGGTTAATCCTTCCTGGTTAGTGCACCGTGCGGATAGCATCTATCACACTTTGCCTTCCCGGACCTCTGATCATGCACCCCTGCTCTTGGATCCAGTGACTGCTAGTCAGGGATACAAAGCGTGGTTTCGATTCGACAACCACATTACTGATATGGAGGACTTTCTCCCTCAGACGAGGAAAATTTGGGATTACCCGATTTACGGATTGACTATGTACTCGGTGGTTAAGAAGCTTAAGCTTCTTAAGCGAGTTTTCAGGCAGATGAGGAGGAGACAGGGGCATCTAGGAGCGAATGTGATGAGGGCTAGAGAGTTTTTGCTCACTGTCCAGACGTATTTGAGTACTGACCCCACATTTGAGCCTTTACTAGTGTTAGATGGTATATGCCGCCGATTGTATGCTAGGGCAGTCGAGTCGGAGCAGGTGTACTTACGACAGAGGGCGAAGACGTCTTGGTTACGAGATGGCGACCAGTGTACGGCTTTTTTCTTCAGGAGTATCGCAGCTCGACGGACTCGATCGCGTATACTTCAGGTCGAGACAACTACTGGGGAGCTTGTTCATGACTCATCCCAGATTAGCAGGACGATAGTGAATTTCTTTCAGGGGTTGTTAGGCACGTCTACTCATCCTTTGGTAGGAGATTTACGGCATTTCGTGACTAGGAGATTGACAGGAGAGATGTCAGAGCATATGATTCGGCCGGTGACTGCGGCAGAGATTCAGAATGTACTGTTTGCCTTTGATGATGATAGAGCCCCGGGTCCTGATGGATACTCCTCGGCATTCTTTAAACAAGCTTGGCCGGTTATTAAATCTGAGAGTCTCACGGCTATTTGAGATTTCTTCCGTACTGGGAAACTTGTTAGGGAGGTGAACTCGACGATTATTTCGCTTATTCCGAAGGTTGCTGCCCCGAAGCACCCTAAGGACTTTCGTCCCATCTCGTGCTGCAATGTGCTGTACAAGGTGATAGCGAAAATTATTTCGAATCGTATGAGTGCCAGCATGGCGTTATTGGTCGACAGATCCCATACTGCCTTTGTTCCCGGCAGACGTATTGGGGATAATATCCTCCTTGCCCAGGAGCTACTACAGGGATATGGACAGAGACGACTTCCAGCTAGATGTGTGTTAAAAGTTGATCTGATGAAGGCTTATGACACGGTTGAGTGGAGATTTGTGCAGGCGACTTTGGAGACAATGGGATTCCATCAGGTGTTCATCGGGTGGATTATGGAGTGACTCACTACTCCGGCCTACTCGGTGAACATCAATGGATCGGCTGAGGGGTATTTCAGAGGTACTCGGGGTTTGAGGCAGGGAGATCCTATGTCTCCATTTCTTTTTGTTCTTGTGATGGAGGTCTTACATGGGATATTGGAGTGGCATATCCGGGCTGAGCCGGAGTTCCAGTTGTTTTGGTTGTTTTTGTACTTGTCGGTAGTATTTGCTGGTAATTGAGGGTTTTGGTAAACAACACAAAATATAAATATGTTATAGGTAAGAAAGCAAGAGGATGAAGCTAAATGCAGAAATCATAAGTACTGGAAATGGAAGCTCAAGGCTCCTCTATATTCAAATATCCATACTTAGAGTACATGATTAAAATCAAGGTTTGCATGTCCCTTTCCACTATCTCACTCCCTCTATTTATAATACTCCATGCATGGCTTAATTATGCCACCTAATGCCCACATTTTGGCCTCTTATTGGACCTCTAGTCCACTAATATGAAGAATTAAAAACCCACTAATTTCCCTTAGTGCTTAATCTGCCTCTTTCCCCGTGAAGTCCCAGCTTGTTGACTGTCACCCCAGGAGCCTCCCCAGGCGATTCCCCTGAGAAGGGAGTCTGATTCTACCGTGCAATCTTTACTGTCCAGGGTCTTTATCTTCTTCTTAGATCTGCTTTTGAAGGTCTCGTTGACTATACCGGTTGCCTTTTTCTCTTGATGACGTGGCCCTTTGATTCGTGACACGTGTCGGTGACTATTTTCTCGGGTACAACATAGGCCCCCAGGAAAATTAGAGTTTTCAACTTTGATTTCCCTGAAGTTTATGGTGGTCTTTCTCGGTTGACTTGTCTTGGAAATAGCATTCTGACTCTCTGTTGGTGGTTGAGACTTCATTTAATTCTGAATTTTACGCCTTTAAAGGCTCTTCTGAACTGGAGTCGACTTCATATTATGGCTTTTACTTGGAACAGAGATGTGTACCCGAATCAAATAACCAGCTTTTCTTCTCGGATTAGAAATCGGTCGATGAAAACTAAGTTGCCTCTTTCTTTGTCTTTTTCTCAGAAGTTTCCGGAGCTTGATGGACAGGATATTGCTTTGGTAGATGCTTTTGAACGGGTCTGGACAGTTAAAGTGGAGAAGGATGGTCGACGCCTTGCTCTGAGCGAGGGCTGGAACAAGTTCTGTGAACGCCGTCTTGCTTCGGTGGGCGCTACCATCTTTCTGGAATTGCGTGGGCAGAAGTCTTTTAATATTGGAGTCTTTGGGAGGGATGGAGAGGAGATCATTGATCTAGGAACTGATTCCGAAGATAGCTCGATCAATACTGAACCTGAAAATCTTCCTGTAAAAGATGAATGGGGATGTCCTTCCCCGTGAGATTTATCCATAATATAAGAATTTTGTATTTTCTTTATTAAATCGTGTTTTCCCGGTTCTATTTCCCGGTGAAATGAACAAGAGTTGTTGTTTTTCGGAAGTCTCTTTTTATTTATAAATCGTGATAAGTATCAAAAAACTTACCTTCTTAATAAATCAAGAATTTGATAATTTAAATAAATAATAAAAGAATATGGAAAAAGAGTTTCTTCTTAACCTGTCTTTTGTCAGTAAATATTTGCCACGTGGCGTTATCCTGACCAAGTATTTTAGGTTTTACGGGGTAGTGGGGGGACACTTGAGTACGTTTTTTCATCGGTAACCGCCCTCTTTTCCCCTTCCTTGATCTCAACTGTTCGATCAATTTGTGAGGCAGGGTTAATTTTCAAAACATATTAACCCATTTCAAATTTCAAATTTCACAACTCCCTTTGATTTTCAGATCTAGAAATCGGTAAGAAGTTTTTCTCTCAGTAATTTTTCCTGTGTAATTTTGTTGAATTCGTAGTGTAAATTCCCTTCTACAACCCCTATCATCATGCCAAAATACACGAAAGTCGTTCACCCCAAAGTACCTGAAGAGCCTCACGTCCTGCTCGCTCGTCAGTACAAGGAATTTATGGACACGGCGGCACCGGCCCTACCGGGATTCCGACTGGACGAACTAGACGCGGCCCACCCTTACGTTCCTGCTGTGAGGACCATCACAGCGGTTCAACCAGATCCAAACCACCAGGATTGGGGCGCGCATGGCCGAGATAGCACGGTGACAGCGGAAGAACTCACCGACTGGAGGGACGACTGGCGGATTCCCTTCAACGTGCATTTGCATGCGCCGGAAGAGGGAGAATCCGCTTGCTGTCCACCTCCAGGCATGGTGGCCATCGGCGTCGACGCGATGGATCAAGGCCTGCGGTTCCCCCTTCATCCTTCAATTTCAGGCCTGTTGAACCGGTGGGGTGTGGCTCCTCATCAGATTCATCCGAACGGGTGGGCTCAGTTGTATGGGGTTTTGACGGTTCTAGGACAGGTGGGATTTTCTCGACCCCTCACGGGGGATGAATTCCATTTGTTCTTTAGCCCGGTCAATTTCCAGAAAGGGTTGTTGGGTGATTACACAGTGCGATGTAGGAAAAATACGGTGAAGATAAAGGAACCAGAAATTAAAGATCCTACCTGTTGGGATCGATGGTTTTATGTCTCGGGGAGATGGAGAACTCAGACCCGAGAGGGAGAAATTGAAATTCCCCTAACTTATGGCGTTAAAGATGAAAGTAAGTTATACTTTTAAGTTTTTTACAGTTTTGACTGATCTAAAATTGTTTTTATATTTGCAGGTGCCCGGATCTCCAAAACTGACTATAGCATCCCGTGGGATTTGGCTACAGCGAATCTTTTGGCTCAGTGCATTCCTGCTACCGAGAGGGACTTGACGTATCTCAACGACGACAGTATTCGTGACTCAGCAGGCCTCTTCTGTCCTCCGTTTGTTGAAGACCAACCTTGTTTTGGTAAAGTCTTGTATTTTTTATAGTTTCTGTTTTTGTCTTATTTCCTGGGGACATATCCCCCGGGGAAAGATCATCAATTTTTTGTCGGGTGTAATATCTTTACTTTTTCCCGGTGCAAAATTTTTCTCTACTGTGTTCGAAGTGAAACCTCCTGACATGGCGGATAATAAACTGTTTGCGAGACTTGGACTTGTGGATGCATCCCAGACGGGGAAAGCCCGTAAATCAAAAACCAGTTCAACCAGCATAGGTGGCCGAGGATCTGCAAAGACTCGGGGTGGAACAGTAGGTGCCCCAGCTTCCCGGACCAGATCCCGAACTGTCTCCGCCCAGGGCGGTGAGACACATACATTACATACATATCTTCTTAATTTAATTGTAGACAGGGTAACAAAATTTTATATTTAATCTTTTACTTTGCTAATAAATACATTTTAATTGAATTTACATATCAATCAACGTACGTAACAATTAACTTACTACTACTAGTATAACATTTGTTCTTCTATGACATTTATTCGACGTATATAAATGTAAATGTATGACAATTTTGCAAACCTTCTGATTGAAACTTGCTTAACGAAATAGCCCGGAATGACAGATCGGAACATACTGTTAGAATAAGCTCTCACGTAATTAAATTTCAAATACCACAATCATTTCAATTCAAAATGGTCATAATTAATTATATGATATATTAATAATAGATCACCAGTATCTCTGGGTTCATTCAGATCACTCAATACTACTCGTAATGATGAAGTTTCCTTGCAAGACAATCAATAATAAGCACTTAATTAGTTAATCCGTGTGAATTTAAAATCACCTCAATTTACTTACTTATGAGTAAACAAATATATAGTATAATGTAGGGAGTACGTATAGAAAATGCAATTAGTCCCTATAAATAGATCACCTCACCCTCCCTAAACTTCACAACTACAACAACACTACTTATGAATCAAATGGCTCTTCTTCGTCTAGCAAACGCGTTCTTGGTTTTGCACCTAATTTCCGTCCACGTTTATGCTGATTGCCCACCCCCCACCATGCCGCCGGTTAAGCCACCCATCTCACCACCTCCGGTTAAGCCACCCACTATGCCACCACCGGTTAAGCCACCCACCCAACCTCCGGTTCAACCTCCCACTAGTCCTCCAGTTAAGCCACCCACTATATCACCACCTACTTCATCGCCTCCGGTTAAGCCTCCCACTTCGACTCCACCGGTTAATCCACCTACATCACCACCAACTAGGCCTCCGGTTAAGCCACCCACCCAACCTCCTGTTAAACCTCCCACTTCTCCACCGGTTAAGCCACCCACACAGCCTCCGGTTAAGCCACCAACTTCACCACCAACTTCGCCTCCTGTTGATCAGCCACAAACGCCTCCTGGGAGCTACGGTGTTGCTGTTCAAGGAGTTGTGTTCTGCAGATCAGTTTGCAATTACAGAGATCAATATAACAAAGTCACACGAACCGCTCTTCAAGGTACGTACACATATAATTAAATATATAAATGTTCAGTTGTACTTCTCTTAAAACTCTACACACCTGTAAATGGAAAGTTTTTTCACACTGCTCATTTATTTACTTACATTAACACACACACACACATGCATGCATGCATGTTTTTATGATACAATTTTTGTTTTGAAGGGGCTGTGGTGAAGCTTGTGTGCAACATCAAGTCAAAGAAGACCGGTCTTACGGACGACGATGACGAAAAAAGGCAGAGTTTTATGAGGAAAGCGCAGACCGACGAGAGCGGAAACTTCACGATCAAGACGACTAGGATCAAGGATGACGAGGACGGAGTCAAGAACTGCAGGTTGTTTTTGGTGAGATCACGTGACCGTGAATGCAATGTTCCGACAAGTCTGAATGGAGGGTCGAGCGGGGCTACCATGACTCTCGCCGTTGGAGGGAAGAAATTCGAAGGACGTTATTCGGTGTTCAATGCTGGGCCGTTTGCCTTTGAGCCCGCTAAGACCAAGGAATGCGATGATTAGAAGCAAGCCCAATAGATATGATTATGTTTACGTACGTACTACTGTTTCATTGTGTTTCGACTTTAAATAAAAAATCATGAATTTCATATTTATGATTATATAAATCATGAATGTGTTACGTGTTGTATCAATGTTTATGATTTATATTAATAATAATAATTTTGAGTTTCCTACATTGGATGTTAATCGAAGCAATTTCCGGCAAACTCAATTACGGCTGTCAAAATGGGCTGGATCGACCCGACCCAGTACAAGCCCATGGACCTCTTGAATTTTTCGAGTTGGGCTGGCCCGGTTTTTGTTGGGTTAAATATTTTCTAGCGCGCCCAAACTTAGCCCTAAAATGGCCACTTATAGACCATTTTGTACTAATATTTTTAAATAAAAATATATAAATTATATGTTAAAAAATAGTGGCACCAAAGTCTTTGACACACTTTGCTTAAGAAAAATACTACTTACTTACTTAATTTATTTATTTTTTTGACAAAAAAAGTAAGAGGTAAAATGTGTTTTTAAGTTAAAAAGTAGAATGATCGTTAATAAAATTTAAAAAATAAGTTATAAAGTAAGAATAAAATTTTATTTTGAAATCAAAAATAATTTTATTGGGTGTATCAATTATTCTACCCTATGAGACACCCAAAATGTCAACTATCTTAAGAAAAAGAGAAATAAAATTATAAGGTGGAGAATTTATTTAATTTATCAATCAAAATATTAATATAATTTAGAAATTTTAAGGAAAAATGATAGTTTGGTTTTCTAATTTAGAAGTTTAACCCTATAAAATACACTTTGTGTAGAAGGGATAAGATTTTTTAAATTATTTTTTTATTAGGTATTATTATTTGTATAATTATTATAAAAAGTAAATTTTAAAAAGTTTAATTATTTTATTGCCCTTACTTAAATATAACAAATTTTATTAAAATTTATTGATTTTTGTTAACGTAATGCAATTTCATATATATTTAGCAAAAAAAATGGTAGTTTGATTTTTGAATTTAGAAGTTTAACCCTATAAATTTATTAGTCAAATTATATATTTACAATAAATTTATACGAAATATTAACACGATAATTGAAATTAATTGTATATATAAAAGGTCATAAACAACAAAATAAAAATAAAATTCATATGATACACAATACGGTTATCGAGAGAAGAGGCTTATGGGACTATCTCATTTCTATTTCGGAGCACTTGCAGGACACTGATTGGGTGGTGTTGGGGGATTTCAACACCATTGTGGACGAGAGTGAGGCTATGGGAGGCAGAGCGGCTTTGGAGACGAATGATGAGTTTCAGGCTTGTCTGACGGCTGCTGATTTGGTCACCCTACCGACGGTCGGACCGTGGTATACGTGGCATAATCAGCAGGAGAGCGATAGGAAGTGGAGACGTCTGGATAGAGTTGTGGTTAATCCTTCCTGGTTAGTGCACCGTGCGGATAGCATCTATCACACTTTGCCTTCCCGGACCTCTGATCATGCACCCCTGCTCTTGGATCCAGTGACTGCTAGTCAGGGATACAAAGCGTGGTTTCGATTCGACAACCACATTACTGATATGGAGGACTTTCTCCCTCAGACGAGGAAAATTTGGGATTACCCGATTTACGGATTGACTATGTACTCGGTGGTTAAGAAGCTTAAGCTTCTTAAGCGAGTTTTCAGGCAGATGAGGAGGAGACAGGGGCATCTAGGAGCGAATGTGATGAGGGCTAGAGAGTTTTTGCTCACTGTCCAGACGTATTTGAGTACTGACCCCACATTTGAGCCTTTACTAGTGTTAGATGGTATATGCCGCCGATTGTATGCTAGGGCAGTCGAGTCGGAGCAGGTGTACTTACGACAGAGGGCGAAGACGTCTTGGTTACGAGATGGCGACCAGTGTACGGCTTTTTTCTTCAGGAGTATCGCAGCTCGACGGACTCGATCGCGTATACTTCAGGTCGAGACAACTACTGGGGAGCTTGTTCATGACTCATCCCAGATTAGCAGGACGATAGTGAATTTCTTTCAGGGGTTGTTAGGCACGTCTACTCATCCTTTGGTAGGAGATTTACGGCCTTTCGTGACTAGGAGATTGACAGGAGAGATGTCAGAGCATATGATTCGGCCGGTGACTGCGGCAGAGATTCAGAATGTACTGTTTGCCTTTGATGATGATAGAGCCCCGGGTCCTGATGGATACTCCTCGGCATTCTTTAAACAAGCTTGGCCGGTTATTAAATCTGAGAGTCTCACGGCTATTTGAGATTTCTTCCGTACTGGGAAACTTGTTAGGGAGGTGAACTCGACGATTATTTCGCTTATTCCGAAGGTTGCTGCCCCGAAGCACCCTAAGGACTTTCGTCCCATCTCGTGCTGCAATGTGCTGTACAAGGTGATAGCGAAAATTATTTCGAATCGTATGAGTGCCAGCATGGCGTTATTGGTCGACAGATCCCAGACTGCCTTTGTTCCCGGCAGACGTATTGGGGATAATATCCTCCTTGCCCAGGAGCTACTACAGGGATATGGACAGAGACGACTTCCAGCTAGATGTGTGTTAAAAGTTGATCTGATGAAGGCTTATGACACGGTTGAGTGGAGATTTGTGCAGGCGACTTTGGAGACAATGGGATTCCATCAGGTGTTCATCGGGTGGATTATGGAGTGACTCACTACTCCGGCCTACTCGGTGAACATCAATGGATCGGCTGAGGGGTATTTCAGAGGTACTCGGGGTTTGAGGCAGGGAGATCCTATGTCTCCATTTCTTTTTGTTCTTGTGATGGAGGTCTTACATGGGATATTGGAGTGGCATATCCGGGCTGAGCCGGAGTTCCAGTTGTTTTGGTTGTTTTTGTACTTGTCGGTAGTATTTGCTGGTAATTGAGGGTTTTGGTAAACAACACAAAATATAAATATGTTATAGGTAAGAAAGCAAGAGGATGAAGCTAAATGCAGAAATCATAAGTACTGGAAATGGAAGCTCAAGGCTCCTCTATATTCAAATATCCATACTTAGAGTACATGATTAAAATCAAGGTTTGCATGTCCCTTTCCACTATCTCACTCCCTCTATTTATAATACTCCATGCATGGCTTAATTATGCCACCTAATGCCCACATTTTGGCCTCTTATTGGACCTCTAGTCCACTAATATGAAGAATTAAAAACCCACTAATTTCCCTTAGTGCTTAATCTGCCTCTTTCCCCGTGAAGTCCCAGCTTGTTGACTGTCACCCCAGGAGCCTCCCCAGGCGATTCCCCTGAGAAGGGAGTCTGATTCTACCGTGCAATCTTTACTGTCCAGGGTCTTTATCTTCTTCTTAGATCTGCTTTTGAAGGTCTCGTTGACTATACCGGTTGCCTTTTTCTCTTGATGACGTGGCCCTTTGATTCGTGACACGTGTCGGTGACTATTTTCTCGGGTACAACATAGGCCCCCAGGAAAATTAGAGTTTTCAACTTTGATTTCCCTGAAGTTTATGGTGGTCTTTCTCGGTTGACTTGTCTTGGAAATAGCATTCTGACTCTCTGTTGGTGGTTGAGACTTCATTTAATTCTGAATTTTACGCCTTTAAAGGCTCTTCTGAACTGGAGTCGACTTCATATTATGGCTTTTACTTGGAACAGAGATGTGTACCCGAATCAAATAACCAGCTTTTCTTCTCGGATTAGAAATCGGTCGATGAAAACTAAGTTGCCTCTTTCTTTGTCTTTTTCTCAGAAGTTTCCGGAGCTTGATGGACAGGATATTGCTTTGGTAGATGCTTTTGAACGGGTCTGGACAGTTAAAGTGGAGAAGGATGGTCGACGCCTTGCTCTGAGCGAGGGCTGGAACAAGTTCTGTGAACGCCGTCTTGCTTCGGTGGGCGCTACCATCTTTCTGGAATTGCGTGGGCAGAAGTCTTTTAATATTGGAGTCTTTGGGAGGGATGGAGAGGAGATCATTGATCTAGGAACTGATTCCGAAGATAGCTCGATCAATACTGAACCTGAAAATCTTCCTGTAAAAGATGAATGGGGATGTCCTTCCCCGTGAGATTTATCCATAATATAAGAATTTTGTATTTTCTTTATTAAATCGTGTTTTCCCGGTTCTATTTCCCGGTGAAATGAACAAGAGTTGTTGTTTTTCGGAAGTCTCTTTTTATTTATAAATCGTGATAAGTATCAAAAAACTTACCTTCTTAATAAATCAAGAATTTGATAATTTAAATAAATAATAAAAGAATATGGAAAAAGAGTTTCTTCTTAACCTGTCTTTTGTCAGTAAATATTTGCCACGTGGCGTTATCCTGACCAAGTATTTTAGGTTTTACGGGGTAGTGGGGGGACACTTGAGTACGTTTTTTCATCGGTAACCGCCCTCTTTTCCCCTTCCTTGATCTCAACCGTTCGATCAATTTGTGAGGCAGGGTTAATTTTCAAAACATATTAACCCATTTCAAATTTCACAACTCCCTTTGATTTTCAGATCTAGAAATCGGTAAGAAGTTTTTCTCTCAGTAATTTTTCCTGTGTAATTTTGTTGAATTCGTAGTGTAAATTCCCTTCTACAACCCCTATCATCATGCCAAAATACACGAAAGTCGTTCACCCCAAAGTACCTGAAGAGCCTCACGTCCTGCTCGCTCGTCAGTACAAGGAATTTATGGACACGGCGGCACCGGCCCTACCGGGATTCCGACTGGACGAACTAGACGCGGCCCACCCTTACGTTCCTGCTGTGAGGACCATCACAGCGGTTCAACCAGATCCAAACCACCAGGATTGGGGCGCGCATGGCCGAGATAGCACGGTGACAGCGGAAGAACTCACCGACTGGAGGGACGACTGGCGGATTCCCTTCAACGTGCATTTGCATGCGCCGGAAGAGGGAGAATCCGCTTGCTGTCCACCTCCAGGCATGGTGGCCATCGGCGTCGACGCGATGGATCAAGGCCTGCGGTTCCCCCTTCATCCTTCAATTTCAGGCCTGTTGAACCGGTGGGGTGTGGCTCCTCATCAGATTCATCCGAACGGGTGGGCTCAGTTGTATGGGGTTTTGACGGTTCTAGGACAGGTGGGATTTTCTCGACCCCTCACGGGGGATGAATTCCATTTGTTCTTTAGCCCGGTCAATTTCCAGAAAGGGTTGTTGGGTGATTACACAGTGCGATGTAGGAAAAATACGGTGAAGATAAAGGAACCAGAAATTAAAGATCCTACCTGTTGGGATCGATGGTTTTATGTCTCGGGGAGATGGAGAACTCAGACCCGAGAGGGAGAAATTGAAATTCCCCTAACTTATGGCGTTAAAGATGAAAGTAAGTTATACTTTTAAGTTTTTTACAGTTTTGACTGATCTAAAATTGTTTTTATATTTGCAGGTGCCCGGATCTCCAAAACTGACTATAGCATCCCGTGGGATTTGGCTACAGCGAATCTTTTGGCTCAGTGCATTCCTGCTACCGAGAGGGACTTGACGTATCTCAACGACGACAGTATTCGTGACTCAGCAGGCCTCTTCTGTCCTCCGTTTGTTGAAGACCAACCTTGTTTTGGTAAAGTCTTGTATTTTTTATAGTTTCTGTTTTTGTCTTATTTCCTGGGGACATATCCCCCGGGGAAAGATCATCAATTTTTTGTCGGGTGTAATATCTTTACTTTTTCCCGGTGCAGAATTTTTCTCTACTGTGTTCGAAGTGAAACCTCCTGACATGGCGGATAATAAACTGTTTGCGAGACTTGGACTTGTGGATGCATCCCAGACGGGGAAAGCCCGTAAATCAAAAACCAGTTCAACCAGCATAGGTGGCCGAGGATCTGCAAAGACTCGGGGTGGAACAGTAGGTGCCCCAGCTTCCCGGACCAGATCCCGAACTGTCTCCGCCCAGGGCGGTGAGACACATACATTACATACATATCTTCTTAATTTAATTGTAGACAGGGTAACAAAATTTTATATTTAATCTTTTACTTTGCTAATAAATACATTTTAATTGAATTTACATATCAATCAACGTACGTAACAATTAACTTACTACTACTAGTATAACATTTGTTCTTCTATGACATTTATTCGACGTATATAAATGTAAATGTATGACAATTTTGCAAACCTTCTGATTGAAACTTGCTTAACGAAATAGCCCGGAATGACAGATCGGAACATACTGTTAGAATAAGCTCTCACGTAATTAAATTTCAAATACCACAATCATTTCAATTCAAAATGGTCATAATTAATTATATGATATATTAATAATAGATCACCAGTATCTCTGGGTTCATTCAGATCACTCAATACTACTCGTAATGATGAAGTTTCCTTGCAAGACAATCAATAATAAGCACTTAATTAGTTAATCCGTGTGAATTTAAAATCACCTCAATTTACTTACTTATGAGTAAACAAATATATAGTATAATGTAGGGAGTACGTATAGAAAATGCAATTAGTCCCTATAAATAGATCACCTCACCCTCCCTAAACTTCACAACTACAACAACACTACTTATGAATCAAATGGCTCTTCTTCGTCTAGCAAACGCGTTCTTGGTTTTGCACCTAATTTCCGTCCACGTTTATGCTGATTGCCCACCCCCCACCATGCCGCCGGTTAAGCCACCCATCTCACCACCTCCGGTTAAGCCACCCACTATGCCACCACCGGTTAAGCCACCCACCCAACCTCCGGTTCAACCTCCCACTAGTCCTCCAGTTAAGCCACCCACTATATCACCACCTACTTCATCGCCTCCGGTTAAGCCTCCCACTTCGACTCCACCGGTTAATCCACCTACATCACCACCAACTAGGCCTCCGGTTAAGCCACCCACCCAACCTCCTGTTAAACCTCCCACTTCTCCACCGGTTAAGCCACCCACACAGCCTCCGGTTAAGCCACCAACTTCACCACCAACTTCGCCTCCTGTTGATCAGCCACAAACGCCTCCTGGGAGCTACGGTGTTGCTGTTCAAGGAGTTGTGTTCTGCAGATCAGTTTGCAATTACAGAGATCAATATAACAAAGTCACACGAACCGCTCTTCAAGGTACGTACACATATAATTAAATATATAAATGTTCAGTTGTACTTCTCTTAAAACTCTACACACCTGTAAATGGAAAGTTTTTTCACACTGCTCATTTATTTACTTACATTAACACACACACACACATGCATGCATGCATGTTTTTATGATACAATTTTTGTTTTGAAGGGGCTGTGGTGAAGCTTGTGTGCAACATCAAGTCAAAGAAGACCGGTCTTACGGACGACGATGACGAAAAAAGGCAGAGTTTTATGAGGAAAGCGCAGACCGACGAGAGCGGAAACTTCACGATCAAGACGACTAGGATCAAGGATGACGAGGACGGAGTCAAGAACTGCAGGTTGTTTTTGGTGAGATCACGTGACCGTGAATGCAATGTTCCGACAAGTCTGAATGGAGGGTCGAGCGGGGCTACCATGACTCTCGCCGTTGGAGGGAAGAAATTCGAAGGACGTTATTCGGTGTTCAATGCTGGGCCGTTTGCCTTTGAGCCCGCTAAGACCAAGGAATGCGATGATTAGAAGCAAGCCCAATAGATATGATTATGTTTACGTACGTACTACTGTTTCATTGTGTTTCGACTTTAAATAAAAAATCATGAATTTCATATTTATGATTATATAAATCATGAATGTGTTACGTGTTGTATCAATGTTTATGATTTATATTAATAATAATAATTTTGAGTTTCCTACATTGGATGTTAATCGAAGCAATTTCCGGCAAACTCAATTACGGCTGTCAAAATGGGCTGGATCGACCCGACCCAGTACAAGCCCATGGACCTCTTGAATTTTTCGAGTTGGGCTGGCCCGGTTTTTGTTGGGTTAAATATTTTCTAGCGCGCCCAAACTTAGCCCTAAAATGGCCACTTATAGACCATTTTGTACTAATATTTTTAAATAAAAATATATAAATTATATGTTAAAAAATAGTGGCACCAAAGTCTTTGACACACTTTGCTTAAGAAAAATACTACTTACTTAATTAATTTATTTATTTTTTTGACAAAAAAAGTAAGAGGTAAAATGTGTTTTTAAGTTAAAAAGTAGAATGATCGTTAATAAAATTTAAAAAATAAGTTATAAAGTAAGAATAAAATTTTATTTTGAAATCAAAAATAATTTTATTGGGTGTATCAATTATTCTACCCTATGAGACACCCAAAATGTCAACTATCTTAAGAAAAAGAGAAATAAAATTATAAGGTGGAGAATTTATTTAATTTATCAATCAAAATATTAATATAATTTAGAAATTTTAAGGAAAAATGATAGTTTGGTTTTCTAATTTAGAAGTTTAACCCTATAAAATACACTTTGTGTAGAAGGGATAAGATTTTTTAAATTATTTTTTTATTAGGTATTATTATTTGTATAATTATTATAAAAAGTAAATTTTAAAAAGTTTAATTATTTTATTGCCCTTACTTAAATATAACAAATTTTATTAAAATTTATTGATTTTTGTTAACGTAATGCAATTTCATATATATTTAGCAAAAAAAATAGTAGTTTGATTTTTGAATTTAGAAGTTTAACCCTATAAATTTATTAGTCAAATTATATATTTACAATAAATTTATACGAAATATTAACACGATAATTGAAATTAATTGTATATATAAAAGGTCATAAACAACAAAATAAAAATAAAATTCATATGATACACAATACGGTTATCGAGAGAAGAGGCTTATGGGACTATCTCATTTCTATTTCGGAGCACTTGCAGGACACTGATTGGGTGGTGTTGGGGGATTTCAACACCATTGTGGACGAGAGTGAGGCTATGGGAGGCAGAGCGGCTTTGGAGACGAATGATGAGTTTCAGGCTTGTCTGACGGCTGCTGATTTGGTCACCCTACCGACGGTCGGACCGTGGTATACGTGGCATAATCAGCAGGAGAGCGATAGGAAGTGGAGACGTCTGGATAGAGTTGTGGTTAATCCTTCCTGGTTAGTGCACCGTGCGGATAGCATCTATCACACTTTGCCTTCCCGGACCTCTGATCATGCACCCCTGCTCTTGGATCCAGTGACTGCTAGTCAGGGATACAAAGCGTGGTTTCGATTCGACAACCACATTACTGATATGGAGGACTTTCTCCCTCAGACGAGGAAAATTTGGGATTACCCGATTTACGGATTGACTATGTACTCGGTGGTTAAGAAGCTTAAGCTTCTTAAGCGAGTTTTCAGGCAGATGAGGAGGAGACAGGGGCATCTAGGAGCGAATGTGATGAGGGCTAGAGAGTTTTTGCTCACTGTCCAGACGTATTTGAGTACTGACCCCACATTTGAGCCTTTACTAGTGTTAGATGGTATATGCCGCCGATTGTATGCTAGGGCAGTCGAGTCGGAGCAGGTGTACTTACGACAGAGGGCGAAGACGTCTTGGTTACGAGATGGCGACCAGTGTACGGCTTTTTTCTTCAGGAGTATCGCAGCTCGACGGACTCGATCGCGTATACTTCAGGTCGAGACAACTACTGGGGAGCTTGTTCATGACTCATCCCAGATTAGCAGGACGATAGTGAATTTCTTTCAGGGGTTGTTAGGCACGTCTACTCATCCTTTGGTAGGAGATTTACGGCCTTTCGTGACTAGGAGATTGACAGGAGAGATGTCAGAGCATATGATTCGGCCGGTGACTGCGGCAGAGATTCAGAATGTACTGTTTGCCTTTGATGATGATAGAGCCCCGGGTCCTGATGGATACTCCTCGGCATTCTTTAAACAAGCTTGGCCGGTTATTAAATCTGAGAGTCTCACGGCTATTTGAGATTTCTTCCGTACTGGGAAACTTGTTAGGGAGGTGAACTCGACGATTATTTCGCTTATTCCGAAGGTTGCTGCCCCGAAGCACCCTAAGGACTTTCGTCCCATCTCGTGCTGCAATGTGCTGTACAAGGTGATAGCGAAAATTATTTCGAATCGTATGAGTGCCAGCATGGCGTTATTGGTCGACAGATCCCAGACTGCCTTTGTTCCCGGCAGACGTATTGGGGATAATATCCTCCTTGCCCAGGAGCTACTACAGGGATATGGACAGAGACGACTTCCAGCTAGATGTGTGTTAAAAGTTGATCTGATGAAGGCTTATGACACGGTTGAGTGGAGATTTGTGCAGGCGACTTTGGAGACAATGGGATTCCATCAGGTGTTCATCGGGTGGATTATGGAGTGACTCACTACTCCGGCCTACTCGGTGAACATCAATGGATCGGCTGAGGGGTATTTCAGAGGTACTCGGGGTTTGAGGCAGGGAGATCCTATGTCTCCATTTCTTTTTGTTCTTGTGATGGAGGTCTTACATGGGATATTGGAGTGGCATATCCGGGCTGAGCCGGAGTTCCAGTTGTTTTGGTTGTTTTTGTACTTGTCGGTAGTATTTGCTGGTAATTGAGGGTTTTGGTAAACAACACAAAATATAAATATGTTATAGGTAAGAAAGCAAGAGGATGAAGCTAAATGCAGAAATCATAAGTACTGGAAATGGAAGCTCAAGGCTCCTCTATATTCAAATATCCATACTTAGAGTACATGATTAAAATCAAGGTTTGCATGTCCCTTTCCACTATCTCACTCCCTCTATTTATAATACTCCATGCATGGCTTAATTATGCCACCTAATGCCCACATTTTGGCCTCTTATTGGACCTCTAGTCCACTAATATGAAGAATTAAAAACCCACTAATTTCCCTTAGTGCTTAATCTGCCTCTTTCCCCGTGAAGTCCCAGCTTGTTGACTGTCACCCCAGGAGCCTCCCCAGGCGATTCCCCTGAGAAGGGAGTCTGATTCTACCGTGCAATCTTTACTGTCCAGGGTCTTTATCTTCTTCTTAGATCTGCTTTTGAAGGTCTCGTTGACTATACCGGTTGCCTTTTTCTCTTGATGACGTGGCCCTTTGATTCGTGACACGTGTCGGTGACTATTTTCTCGGGTACAACATAGGCCCCCAGGAAAATTAGAGTTTTCAACTTTGATTTCCCTGAAGTTTATGGTGGTCTTTCTCGGTTGACTTGTCTTGGAAATAGCATTCTGACTCTCTGTTGGTGGTTGAGACTTCATTTAATTCTGAATTTTACGCCTTTAAAGGCTCTTCTGAACTGGAGTCGACTTCATATTATGGCTTTTACTTGGAACAGAGATGTGTACCCGAATCAAATAACCAGCTTTTCTTCTCGGATTAGAAATCGGTCGATGAAAACTAAGTTGCCTCTTTCTTTGTCTTTTTCTCAGAAGTTTCCGGAGCTTGATGGACAGGATATTGCTTTGGTAGATGCTTTTGAACGGGTCTGGACAGTTAAAGTGGAGAAGGATGGTCGACGCCTTGCTCTGAGCGAGGGCTGGAACAAGTTCTGTGAACGCCGTCTTGCTTCGGTGGGCGCTACCATCTTTCTGGAATTGCGTGGGCAGAAGTCTTTTAATATTGGAGTCTTTGGGAGGGATGGAGAGGAGATCATTGATCTAGGAACTGATTCCGAAGATAGCTCGATCAATACTGAACCTGAAAATCTTCCTGTAAAAGATGAATGGGGATGTCCTTCCCCGTGAGATTTATCCATAATATAAGAATTTTGTATTTTCTTTATTAAATCGTGTTTTCCCGGTTCTATTTCCCGGTGAAATGAACAAGAGTTGTTGTTTTTCGGAAGTCTCTTTTTATTTATAAATCGTGATAAGTATCAAAAAACTTACCTTCTTAATAAATCAAGAATTTGATAATTTAAATAAATAATAAAAGAATATGGAAAAAGAGTTTCTTCTTAACCTGTCTTTTGTCAGTAAATATTTGCCACGTGGCGTTATCCTGACCAAGTATTTTAGGTTTTACGGGGTAGTGGGGGGACACTTGAGTACGTTTTTTCATCGGTAACCGCCCTCTTTTCCCCTTCCTTGATCTCAACCGTTCGATCAATTTGTGAGGCAGGGTTAATTTTCAAAACATATTAACCCATTTCAAATTTCACAACTCCCTTTGATTTTCAGATCTAGAAATCGGTAAGAAGTTTTTCTCTCAGTAATTTTTCCTGTGTAATTTTGTTGAATTCGTAGTGTAAATTCCCTTCTACAACCCCTATCATCATGCCAAAATACACGAAAGTCGTTCACCCCAAAGTACCTGAAGAGCCTCACGTCCTGCTCGCTCGTCAGTACAAGGAATTTATGGACACGGCGGCACCGGCCCTACCGGGATTCCGACTGGACGAACTAGACGCGGCCCACCCTTACGTTCCTGCTGTGAGGACCATCACAGCGGTTCAACCAGATCCAAACCACCAGGATTGGGGCGCGCATGGCCGAGATAGCACGGTGACAGCGGAAGAACTCACCGACTGGAGGGACGACTGGCGGATTCCCTTCAACGTGCATTTGCATGCGCCGGAAGAGGGAGAATCCGCTTGCTGTCCACCTCCAGGCATGGTGGCCATCGGCGTCGACGCGATGGATCAAGGCCTGCGGTTCCCCCTTCATCCTTCAATTTCAGGCCTGTTGAACCGGTGGGGTGTGGCTCCTCATCAGATTCATCCGAACGGGTGGGCTCAGTTGTATGGGGTTTTGACGGTTCTAGGACAGGTGGGATTTTCTCGACCCCTCACGGGGGATGAATTCCATTTGTTCTTTAGCCCGGTCAATTTCCAGAAAGGGTTGTTGGGTGATTACACAGTGCGATGTAGGAAAAATACGGTGAAGATAAAGGAACCAGAAATTAAAGATCCTACCTGTTGGGATCGATGGTTTTATGTCTCGGGGAGATGGAGAACTCAGACCCGAGAGGGAGAAATTGAAATTCCCCTAACTTATGGCGTTAAAGATGAAAGTAAGTTATACTTTTAAGTTTTTTACAGTTTTGACTGATCTAAAATTGTTTTTATATTTGCAGGTGCCCGGATCTCCAAAACTGACTATAGCATCCCGTGGGATTTGGCTACAGCGAATCTTTTGGCTCAGTGCATTCCTGCTACCGAGAGGGACTTGACGTATCTCAACGACGACAGTATTCGTGACTCAGCAGGCCTCTTCTGTCCTCCGTTTGTTGAAGACCAACCTTGTTTTGGTAAAGTCTTGTATTTTTTATAGTTTCTGTTTTTGTCTTATTTCCTGGGGACATATCCCCCGGGGAAAGATCATCAATTTTTTGTCGGGTGTAATATCTTTACTTTTTCCCGGTGCAGAATTTTTCTCTACTGTGTTCGAAGTGAAACCTCCTGACATGGCGGATAATAAACTGTTTGCGAGACTTGGACTTGTGGATGCATCCCAGACGGGGAAAGCCCGTAAATCAAAAACCAGTTCAACCAGCATAGGTGGCCGAGGATCTGCAAAGACTCGGGGTGGAACAGTAGGTGCCCCAGCTTCCCGGACCAGATCCCGAACTGTCTCCGCCCAGGGCGGTGAGACACATACATTACATACATATCTTCTTAATTTAATTGTAGACAGGGTAACAAAATTTTATATTTAATCTTTTACTTTGCTAATAAATACATTTTAATTGAATTTACATATCAATCAACGTACGTAACAATTAACTTACTACTACTAGTATAACATTTGTTCTTCTATGACATTTATTCGACGTATATAAATGTAAATGTATGACAATTTTGCAAACCTTCTGATTGAAACTTGCTTAACGAAATAGCCCGGAATGACAGATCGGAACATACTGTTAGAATAAGCTCTCACGTAATTAAATTTCAAATACCACAATCATTTCAATTCAAAATGGTCATAATTAATTATATGATATATTAATAATAGATCACCAGTATCTCTGGGTTCATTCAGATCACTCAATACTACTCGTAATGATGAAGTTTCCTTGCAAGACAATCAATAATAAGCACTTAATTAGTTAATCCGTGTGAATTTAAAATCACCTCAATTTACTTACTTATGAGTAAACAAATATATAGTATAATGTAGGGAGTACGTATAGAAAATGCAATTAGTCCCTATAAATAGATCACCTCACCCTCCCTAAACTTCACAACTACAACAACACTACTTATGAATCAAATGGCTCTTCTTCGTCTAGCAAACGCGTTCTTGGTTTTGCACCTAATTTCCGTCCACGTTTATGCTGATTGCCCACCCCCCACCATGCCGCCGGTTAAGCCACCCATCTCACCACCTCCGGTTAAGCCACCCACTATGCCACCACCGGTTAAGCCACCCACCCAACCTCCGGTTCAACCTCCCACTAGTCCTCCAGTTAAGCCACCCACTATATCACCACCTACTTCATCGCCTCCGGTTAAGCCTCCCACTTCGACTCCACCGGTTAATCCACCTACATCACCACCAACTAGGCCTCCGGTTAAGCCACCCACCCAACCTCCTGTTAAACCTCCCACTTCTCCACCGGTTAAGCCACCCACACAGCCTCCGGTTAAGCCACCAACTTCACCACCAACTTCGCCTCCTGTTGATCAGCCACAAACGCCTCCTGGGAGCTACGGTGTTGCTGTTCAAGGAGTTGTGTTCTGCAGATCAGTTTGCAATTACAGAGATCAATATAACAAAGTCACACGAACCGCTCTTCAAGGTACGTACACATATAATTAAATATATAAATGTTCAGTTGTACTTCTCTTAAAACTCTACACACCTGTAAATGGAAAGTTTTTTCACACTGCTCATTTATTTACTTACATTAACACACACACACACATGCATGCATGCATGTTTTTATGATACAATTTTTGTTTTGAAGGGGCTGTGGTGAAGCTTGTGTGCAACATCAAGTCAAAGAAGACCGGTCTTACGGACGACGATGACGAAAAAAGGCAGAGTTTTATGAGGAAAGCGCAGACCGACGAGAGCGGAAACTTCACGATCAAGACGACTAGGATCAAGGATGACGAGGACGGAGTCAAGAACTGCAGGTTGTTTTTGGTGAGATCACGTGACCGTGAATGCAATGTTCCGACAAGTCTGAATGGAGGGTCGAGCGGGGCTACCATGACTCTCGCCGTTGGAGGGAAGAAATTCGAAGGACGTTATTCGGTGTTCAATGCTGGGCCGTTTGCCTTTGAGCCCGCTAAGACCAAGGAATGCGATGATTAGAAGCAAGCCCAATAGATATGATTATGTTTACGTACGTACTACTGTTTCATTGTGTTTCGACTTTAAATAAAAAATCATGAATTTCATATTTATGATTATATAAATCATGAATGTGTTACGTGTTGTATCAATGTTTATGATTTATATTAATAATAATAATTTTGAGTTTCCTACATTGGATGTTAATCGAAGCAATTTCCGGCAAACTCAATTACGGCTGTCAAAATGGGCTGGATCGACCCGACCCAGTACAAGCCCATGGACCTCTTGAATTTTTCGAGTTGGGCTGGCCCGGTTTTTGTTGGGTTAAATATTTTCTAGCGCGCCCAAACTTAGCCCTAAAATGGCCACTTATAGACCATTTTGTACTAATATTTTTAAATAAAAATATATAAATTATATGTTAAAAAATAGTGGCACCAAAGTCTTTGACACACTTTGCTTAAGAAAAATACTACTTACTTAATTAATTTATTTATTTTTTTGACAAAAAAAGTAAGAGGTAAAATGTGTTTTTAAGTTAAAAAGTAGAATGATCGTTAATAAAATTTAAAAAATAAGTTATAAAGTAAGAATAAAATTTTATTTTGAAATCAAAAATAATTTTATTGGGTGTATCAATTATTCTACCCTATGAGACACCCAAAATGTCAACTATCTTAAGAAAAAGAGAAATAAAATTATAAGGTGGAGAATTTATTTAATTTATCAATCAAAATATTAATATAATTTAGAAATTTTAAGGAAAAATGATAGTTTGGTTTTCTAATTTAGAAGTTTAACCCTATAAAATACACTTTGTGTAGAAGGGATAAGATTTTTTAAATTATTTTTTTATTAGGTATTATTATTTGTATAATTATTATAAAAAGTAAATTTTAAAAAGTTTAATTATTTTATTGCCCTTACTTAAATATAACAAATTTTATTAAAATTTATTGATTTTTGTTAACGTAATGCAATTTCATATATATTTAGCAAAAAAAATGGTAGTTTGATTTTTGAATTTAGAAGTTTAACCCTATAAATTTATTAGTCAAATTATATATTTACAATAAATTTATACGAAATATTAACACGATAATTGAAATTAATTGTATATATAAAAGGTCATAAACAACAAAATAAAAATAAAATTCATATGATACACAATACGGTTATCGAGAGAAGAGGCTTATGGGACTATCTCATTTCTATTTCGGAGCACTTGCAGGACACTGATTGGGTGGTGTTGGGGGATTTCAACACCATTGTGGACGAGAGTGAGGCTATGGGAGGCAGAGCGGCTTTGGAGACGAATGATGAGTTTCAGGCTTGTCTGACGGCTGCTGATTTGGTCACCCTACCGACGGTCGGACCGTGGTATACGTGGCATAATCAGCAGGAGAGCGATAGGAAGTGGAGACGTCTGGATAGAGTTGTGGTTAATCCTTCCTGGTTAGTGCACCGTGCGGATAGCATCTATCACACTTTGCCTTCCCGGACCTCTGATCATGCACCCCTGCTCTTGGATCCAGTGACTGCTAGTCAGGGATACAAAGCGTGGTTTCGATTCGACAACCACATTACTGATATGGAGGACTTTCTCCCTCAGACGAGGAAAATTTGGGATTACCCGATTTACGGATTGACTATGTACTCGGTGGTTAAGAAGCTTAAGCTTCTTAAGCGAGTTTTCAGGCAGATGAGGAGGAGACAGGGGCATCTAGGAGCGAATGTGATGAGGGCTAGAGAGTTTTTGCTCACTGTCCAGACGTATTTGAGTACTGACCCCACATTTGAGCCTTTACTAGTGTTAGATGGTATATGCCGCCGATTGTATGCTAGGGCAGTCGAGTCGGAGCAGGTGTACTTACGACAGAGGGCGAAGACGTCTTGGTTACGAGATGGCGACCAGTGTACGGCTTTTTTCTTCAGGAGTATCGCAGCTCGACGGACTCGATCGCGTATACTTCAGGTCGAGACAACTACTGGGGAGCTTGTTCATGACTCATCCCAGATTAGCAGGACGATAGTGAATTTCTTTCAGGGGTTGTTAGGCACGTCTACTCATCCTTTGGTAGGAGATTTACGGCCTTTCGTGACTAGGAGATTGACAGGAGAGATGTCAGAGCATATGATTCGGCCGGTGACTGCGGCAGAGATTCAGAATGTACTGTTTGCCTTTGATGATGATAGAGCCCCGGGTCCTGATGGATACTCCTCGGCATTCTTTAAACAAGCTTGGCCGGTTATTAAATCTGAGAGTCTCACGGCTATTTGAGATTTCTTCCGTACTGGGAAACTTGTTAGGGAGGTGAACTCGACGATTATTTCGCTTATTCCGAAGGTTGCTGCCCCGAAGCACCCTAAGGACTTTCGTCCCATCTCGTGCTGCAATGTGCTGTACAAGGTGATAGCGAAAATTATTTCGAATCGTATGAGTGCCAGCATGGCGTTATTGGTCGACAGATCCCAGACTGCCTTTGTTCCCGGCAGACGTATTGGGGATAATATCCTCCTTGCCCAGGAGCTACTACAGGGATATGGACAGAGACGACTTCCAGCTAGATGTGTGTTAAAAGTTGATCTGATGAAGGCTTATGACACGGTTGAGTGGAGATTTGTGCAGGCGACTTTGGAGACAATGGGATTCCATCAGGTGTTCATCGGGTGGATTATGGAGTGACTCACTACTCCGGCCTACTCGGTGAACATCAATGGATCGGCTGAGGGGTATTTCAGAGGTACTCGGGGTTTGAGGCAGGGAGATCCTATGTCTCCATTTCTTTTTGTTCTTGTGATGGAGGTCTTACATGGGATATTGGAGTGGCATATCCGGGCTGAGCCGGAGTTCCAGTTGTTTTGGTTGTTTTTGTACTTGTCGGTAGTATTTGCTGGTAATTGAGGGTTTTGGTAAACAACACAAAATATAAATATGTTATAGGTAAGAAAGCAAGAGGATGAAGCTAAATGCAGAAATCATAAGTACTGGAAATGGAAGCTCAAGGCTCCTCTATATTCAAATATCCATACTTAGAGTACATGATTAAAATCAAGGTTTGCATGTCCCTTTCCACTATCTCACTCCCTCTATTTATAATACTCCATGCATGGCTTAATTATGCCACCTAATGCCCACATTTTGGCCTCTTATTGGACCTCTAGTCCACTAATATGAAGAATTAAAAACCCACTAATTTCCCTTAGTGCTTAATCTGCCTCTTTCCCCGTGAAGTCCCAGCTTGTTGACTGTCACCCCAGGAGCCTCCCCAGGCGATTCCCCTGAGAAGGGAGTCTGATTCTACCGTGCAATCTTTACTGTCCAGGGTCTTTATCTTCTTCTTAGATCTGCTTTTGAAGGTCTCGTTGACTATACCGGTTGCCTTTTTCTCTTGATGACGTGGCCCTTTGATTCGTGACACGTGTCGGTGACTATTTTCTCGGGTACAACATAGGCCCCCAGGAAAATTAGAGTTTTCAACTTTGATTTCCCTGAAGTTTATGGTGGTCTTTCTCGGTTGACTTGTCTTGGAAATAGCATTCTGACTCTCTGTTGGTGGTTGAGACTTCATTTAATTCTGAATTTTACGCCTTTAAAGGCTCTTCTGAACTGGAGTCGACTTCATATTATGGCTTTTACTTGGAACAGAGATGTGTACCCGAATCAAATAACCAGCTTTTCTTCTCGGATTAGAAATCGGTCGATGAAAACTAAGTTGCCTCTTTCTTTGTCTTTTTCTCAGAAGTTTCCGGAGCTTGATGGACAGGATATTGCTTTGGTAGATGCTTTTGAACGGGTCTGGACAGTTAAAGTGGAGAAGGATGGTCGACGCCTTGCTCTGAGCGAGGGCTGGAACAAGTTCTGTGAACGCCGTCTTGCTTCGGTGGGCGCTACCATCTTTCTGGAATTGCGTGGGCAGAAGTCTTTTAATATTGGAGTCTTTGGGAGGGATGGAGAGGAGATCATTGATCTAGGAACTGATTCCGAAGATAGCTCGATCAATACTGAACCTGAAAATCTTCCTGTAAAAGATGAATGGGGATGTCCTTCCCCGTGAGATTTATCCATAATATAAGAATTTTGTATTTTCTTTATTAAATCGTGTTTTCCCGGTTCTATTTCCCGGTGAAATGAACAAGAGTTGTTGTTTTTCGGAAGTCTCTTTTTATTTATAAATCGTGATAAGTATCAAAAAACTTACCTTCTTAATAAATCAAGAATTTGATAATTTAAATAAATAATAAAAGAATATGGAAAAAGAGTTTCTTCTTAACCTGTCTTTTGTCAGTAAATATTTGCCATGTGGCGTTATCCTGACCAAGTATTTTAGGTTTTACGGGGTAGTGGGGGGACACTTGAGTACGTTTTTTCATCGGTAACCGCCCTCTTTTCCCCTTCCTTGATCTCAACCGTTCGATCAATTTGTGAGGCAGGGTTAATTTTCAAAACATATTAACCCATTTCAAATTTCAAATTTCACAACTCCCTTTGATTTTCAGATCTAGAAATCGGTAAGAAGTTTTTCTCTCAGTAATTTTTCCTGTGTAATTTTGTTGAATTCGTAGTGTAAATTCCCTTCTACAACCCCTATCATCATGCCAAAATACACGAAAGTCGTTCACCCCAAAGTACCTGAAGAGCCTCACGTCCTGCTCGCTCGTCAGTACAAGGAATTTATGGACACGGCGGCACCGGCCCTACCGGGATTCCGACTGGACGAACTAGACGCGGCCCACCCTTACGTTCCTGCTGTGAGGACCATCACAGCGGTTCAACCAGATCCAAACCACCAGGATTGGGGCGCGCATGGCCGAGATAGCACGGTGACAGCGGAAGAACTCACCGACTGGAGGGACGACTGGCGGATTCCCTTCAACGTGCATTTGCATGCGCCGGAAGAGGGAGAATCCGCTTGCTGTCCACCTCCAGGCATGGTGGCCATCGGCGTCGACGCGATGGATCAAGGCCTGCGGTTCCCCCTTCATCCTTCAATTTCAGGCCTGTTGAACCGGTGGGGTGTGGCTCCTCATCAGATTCATCCGAACGGGTGGGCTCAGTTGTATGGGGTTTTGACGGTTCTAGGACAGGTGGGATTTTCTCGACCCCTCACGGGGGATGAATTCCATTTGTTCTTTAGCCCGGTCAATTTCCAGAAAGGGTTGTTGGGTGATTACACAGTGCGATGTAGGAAAAATACGGTGAAGATAAAGGAACCAGAAATTAAAGATCCTACCTGTTGGGATCGATGGTTTTATGTCTCGGGGAGATGGAGAACTCAGACCCGAGAGGGAGAAATTGAAATTCCCCTAACTTATGGCGTTAAAGATGAAAGTAAGTTATACTTTTAAGTTTTTTACAGTTTTGACTGATCTAAAATTGTTTTTATATTTGCAGGTGCCCGGATCTCCAAAACTGACTATAGCATCCCGTGGGATTTGGCTACAGCGAATCTTTTGGCTCAGTGCATTCCTGCTACCGAGAGGGACTTGACGTATCTCAACGACGACAGTATTCGTGACTCAGCAGGCCTCTTCTGTCCTCCGTTTGTTGAAGACCAACCTTGTTTTGGTAAAGTCTTGTATTTTTTATAGTTTCTGTTTTTGTCTTATTTCCTGGGGACATATCCCCCGGGGAAAGATCATCAATTTTTTGTCGGGTGTAATATCTTTACTTTTTCCCGGTGCAGAATTTTTCTCTACTGTGTTCGAAGTGAAACCTCCTGACATGGCGGATAATAAACTGTTTGCGAGACTTGGACTTGTGGATGCATCCCAGATGGGGAAAGCCCGTAAATCAAAAACCAGTTCAACCAGCATAGGTGGCCGAGGATCTGCAAAGACTCGGGGTGGAACAGTAGGTGCCCCAGCTTCCCGGACCAGATCCCGAACTGTCTCCGCCCAGGGCGGTGAGACACATACATTACATACATATCTTCTTAATTTAATTGTAGACAGGGTAACAAAATTTTATATTTAATCTTTTACTTTGCTAATAAATACATTTTAATTGAATTTACATATCAATCAACGTACGTAACAATTAACTTACTACTACTAGTATAACATTTGTTCTTCTATGACATTTATTCGACGTATATAAATGTAAATGTATGACAATTTTGCAAACCTTCTGATTGAAACTTGCTTAACGAAATAGCCCGGAATGACAGATCGGAACATACTGTTAGAATAAGCTCTCACGTAATTAAATTTCAAATACCACAATCATTTCAATTCAAAATGGTCATAATTAATTATATGATATATTAATAATAGATCACCAGTATCTCTGGGTTCATTCAGATCACTCAATACTACTCGTAATGATGAAGTTTCCTTGCAAGACAATCAATAATAAGCACTTAATTAGTTAATCCGTGTGAATTTAAAATCACCTCAATTTACTTACTTATGAGTAAACAAATATATAGTATAATGTAGGGAGTACGTATAGAAAATGCAATTAGTCCCTATAAATAGATCACCTCACCCTCCCTAAACTTCACAACTACAACAACACTACTTATGAATCAAATGGCTCTTCTTCGTCTAGCAAACGCGTTCTTGGTTTTGCACCTAATTTCCGTCCACGTTTATGCTGATTGCCCACCCCCCACCATGCCGCCGGTTAAGCCACCCATCTCACCACCTCCGGTTAAGCCACCCACTATGCCACCACCGGTTAAGCCACCCACCCAACCTCCGGTTCAACCTCCCACTAGTCCTCCAGTTAAGCCACCCACTATATCACCACCTACTTCATCGCCTCCGGTTAAGCCTCCCACTTCGACTCCACTGGTTAATCCACCTACATCACCACCAACTAGGCCTCCGGTTAAGCCACCCACCCAACCTCCTGTTAAACCTCCCACTTCTCCACCGGTTAAGCCACCCACACAGCCTCCGGTTAAGCCACCAACTTCACCACCAACTTCGCCTCCTGTTGATCAGCCACAAACGCCTCCTGGGAGCTACGGTGTTGCTGTTCAAGGAGTTGTGTTCTGCAGATCAGTTTGCAATTACAAAGATCAATATAACAAAGTCACACGAACCGCTCTTCAAGGTACGTACACATATAATTAAATATATAAATGTTCAGTTGTACTTCTCTTAAAACTCTACACACCTGTAAATGGAAAGTTTTTTCACACTGCTCATTTATTTACTTACATTAACACACACACACACATGCATGCATGCATGTTTTTATGATACAATTTTTGTTTTGAAGGGGCTGTGGTGAAGCTTGTGTGCAACATCAAGTCAAAGAAGACCGGTCTTACGGACGACGATGACGAAAAAAGGCAGAGTTTTATGAGGAAAGCGCAGACCGACGAGAGCGGAAACTTCACGATCAAGACGACTAGGATCAAGGATGACGAGGACGGAGTCAAGAACTGCAGGTTGTTTTTGGTGAGATCACGTGACCGTGAATGCAATGTTCCGACAAGTCTGAATGGAGGGTCGAGCGGGGCTACCATGACTCTCGCCGTTGGAGGGAAGAAATTCGAAGGACGTTATTCGGTGTTCAATGCTGGGCCGTTTGCCTTTGAGCCCGCTAAGACCAAGGAATGCGATGATTAGAAGCAAGCCCAATAGATATGATTATGTTTACGTACGTACTACTGTTTCATTGTGTTTCGACTTTAAATAAAAAATCATGAATTTCATATTTATGATTATATAAATCATGAATGTGTTACGTGTTGTATCAATGTTTATGATTTATATTAATAATAATAATTTTGAGTTTCCTACATTGGATGTTAATCGAAGCAATTTCCGGCAAACTCAATTACGGCTGTCAAAATGGGCTGGATCGACCCGACCCAGTACAAGCCCATGGACCTCTTGAATTTTTCGAGTTGGGCTGGCCCGGTTTTTGTTGGGTTAAATATTTTCTAGCGCGCCCAAACTTAGCCCTAAAATGGCCACTTATAGACCATTTTGTACTAATATTTTTAAATAAAAATATATAAATTATATGTTAAAAAATAGTGGCACCAAAGTCTTTGACACACTTTGCTTAAGAAAAATACTACTTACTTAATTAATTTATTTATTTTTTTGACAAAAAAAGTAAGAGGTAAAATGTGTTTTTAAGTTAAAAAATAGAATGATCGTTAATAAAATTTAAAAAATAAGTTATAAAGTAAGAATAAAATTTTATTTTGAAATCAAAAATAATTTTATTGGGTGTATCAATTATTCTACCCTATGAGACACCCAAAATGTCAACTATCTTAAGAAAAAGAGAAATAAAATTATAAGGTGGAGAATTTATTTAATTTATCAATCAAAATATTAATATAATTTAGAAATTTTAAGGAAAAATGATAGTTTGGTTTTCTAATTTAGAAGTTTAACCCTATAAAATACACTTTGTGTAGAAGGGATAAGATTTTTTAAATTATTTTTTTATTAGGTATTATTATTTGTATAATTATTATAAAAAGTAAATTTTAAAAAGTTTAATTATTTTATTGCCCTTACTTAAATATAACAAATTTTATTAAAATTTATTGATTTTTGTTAACGTAATGCAATTTCATATATATTTAGCAAAAAAAATGGTAGTTTGATTTTTGAATTTAGAAGTTTAACCCTATAAATTTATTAGTCAAATTATATATTTACAATAAATTTATACGAAATATTAACACGATAATTGAAATTAATTGTATATATAAAAGGTCATAAACAACAAAATAAAAATAAAATTCATATGATACACAATACGGTTATCGAGAGAAGAGGCTTATGGGACTATCTCATTTCTATTTCGGAGCACTTGCAGGACACTGATTGGGTGGTGTTGGGGGATTTCAACACCATTGTGGACGAGAGTGAGGCTATGGGAGGCAGAGCGGCTTTGGAGACGAATGATGAGTTTCAGGCTTGTCTGACGGCTGCTGATTTGGTCACCCTACCGACGGTCGGACCGTGGTATACGTGGCATAATCAGCAGGAGAGCGATAGGAAGTGGAGACGTCTGGATAGAGTTGTGGTTAATCCTTCCTGGTTAGTGCACCGTGCGGATAGCATCTATCACACTTTGCCTTCCCGGACCTCTGATCATGCACCCCTGCTCTTGGATCCAGTGACTGCTAGTCAGGGATACAAAGCGTGGTTTCGATTCGACAACCACATTACTGATATGGAGGACTTTCTCCCTCAGACGAGGAAAATTTGGGATTACCCGATTTACGGATTGACTATGTACTCGGTGGTTAAGAAGCTTAAGCTTCTTAAGCGAGTTTTCAGGCAGATGAGGAGGAGACAGGGGCATCTAGGAGCGAATGTGATGAGGGCTAGAGAGTTTTTGCTCACTGTCCAGACGTATTTGAGTACTGACCCCACATTTGAGCCTTTACTAGTGTTAGATGGTATATGCCGCCGATTGTATGCTAGGGCAGTCGAGTCGGAGCAGGTGTACTTACGACAGAGGGCGAAGACGTCTTGGTTACGAGATGGCGACCAGTGTACGGCTTTTTTCTTCAGGAGTATCGCAGCTCGACGGACTCGATCGCGTATACTTCAGGTCGAGACAACTACTGGGGAGCTTGTTCATGACTCATCCCAGATTAGCAGGACGATAGTGAATTTCTTTCAGGGGTTGTTAGGCACGTCTACTCATCCTTTGGTAGGAGATTTACGGCCTTTCGTGACTAGGAGATTGACAGGAGAGATGTCAGAGCATATGATTCGGCCGGTGACTGCGGCAGAGATTCAGAATGTACTGTTTGCCTTTGATGATGATAGAGCCCCGGGTCCTGATGGATACTCCTCGGCATTCTTTAAACAAGCTTGGCCGGTTATTAAATCTGAGAGTCTCACGGCTATTTGAGATTTCTTCCGTACTGGGAAACTTGTTAGGGAGGTGAACTCGACGATTATTTCGCTTATTCCGAAGGTTGCTGCCCCGAAGCACCCTAAGGACTTTCGTCCCATCTCGTGCTGCAATGTGCTGTACAAGGTGATAGCGAAAATTATTTCGAATCGTATGAGTGCCAGCATGGCGTTATTGGTCGACAGATCCCAGACTGCCTTTGTTCCCGGCAGACGTATTGGGGATAATATCCTCCTTGCCCAGGAGCTACTACAGGGATATGGACAGAGACGACTTCCAGCTAGATGTGTGTTAAAAGTTGATCTGATGAAGGCTTATGACACGGTTGAGTGGAGATTTGTGCAGGCGACTTTGGAGACAATGGGATTCCATCAGGTGTTCATCGGGTGGATTATGGAGTGACTCACTACTCCGGCCTACTCGGTGAACATCAATGGATCGGCTGAGGGGTATTTCAGAGGTACTCGGGGTTTGAGGCAGGGAGATCCTATGTCTCCATTTCTTTTTGTTCTTGTGATGGAGGTCTTACATGGGATATTGGAGTGGCATATCCGGGCTGAGCCGGAGTTCCAGTTGTTTTGGTTGTTTTTGTACTTGTCGGTAGTATTTGCTGGTAATTGAGGGTTTTGGTAAACAACACAAAATATAAATATGTTATAGGTAAGAAAGCAAGAGGATGAAGCTAAATGCAGAAATCATAAGTACTGGAAATGGAAGCTCAAGGCTCCTCTATATTCAAATATCCATACTTAGAGTACATGATTAAAATCAAGGTTTGCATGTCCCTTTCCACTATCTCACTCCCTCTATTTATAATACTCCATGCATGGCTTAATTATGCCACCTAATGCCCACATTTTGGCCTCTTATTGGACCTCTAGTCCACTAATATGAAGAATTAAAAACCCACTAATTTCCCTTAGTGCTTAATCTGCCTCTTTCCCCGTGAAGTCCCAGCTTGTTGACTGTCACCCCAGGAGCCTCCCCAGGCGATTCCCCTGAGAAGGGAGTCTGATTCTACCGTGCAATCTTTACTGTCCAGGGTCTTTATCTTCTTCTTAGATCTGCTTTTGAAGGTCTCGTTGACTATACCGGTTGCCTTTTTCTCTTGATGACGTGGCCCTTTGATTCGTGACACGTGTCGGTGACTATTTTCTCGGGTACAACATAGGCCCCCAGGAAAATTAGAGTTTTCAACTTTGATTTCCCTGAAGTTTATGGTGGTCTTTCTCGGTTGACTTGTCTTGGAAATAGCATTCTGACTCTCTGTTGGTGGTTGAGACTTCATTTAATTCTGAATTTTACGCCTTTAAAGGCTCTTCTGAACTGGAGTCGACTTCATATTATGGCTTTTACTTGGAACAGAGATGTGTACCCGAATCAAATAACCAGCTTTTCTTCTCGGATTAGAAATCGGTCGATGAAAACTAAGTTGCCTCTTTCTTTGTCTTTTTCTCAGAAGTTTCCGGAGCTTGATGGACAGGATATTGCTTTGGTAGATGCTTTTGAACGGGTCTGGACAGTTAAAGTGGAGAAGGATGGTCGACGCCTTGCTCTGAGCGAGGGCTGGAACAAGTTCTGTGAACGCCGTCTTGCTTCGGTGGGCGCTACCATCTTTCTGGAATTGCGTGGGCAGAAGTCTTTTAATATTGGAGTCTTTGGGAGGAATGGAGAGGAGATCATTGATCTAGGAACTGATTCCGAAGATAGCTCGATCAATACTGAACCTGAAAATCTTCCTGTAAAAGATGAATGGGGATGTCCTTCCCCGTGAGATTTATCCATAATATAAGAATTTTGTATTTTCTTTATTAAATCGTGTTTTCCCGGTTCTATTTCCCGGTGAAATGAACAAGAGTTGTTGTTTTTCGGAAGTCTCTTTTTATTTATAAATCGTGATAAGTATCAAAAAACTTACCTTCTTAATAAATCAAGAATTTGATAATTTAAATAAATAATAAAAGAATATGGAAAAAGAGTTTCTTCTTAACCTGTCTTTTGTCAGTAAATATTTGCCACGTGGCGTTATCCTGACCAAGTATTTTAGGTTTTACGGGGTAGTGGGGGGACACTTGAGTACGTTTTTTCATCGGTAACCGTCCTCTTTTCCCCTTCCTTGATCTCAACCGTTCGATCAATTTGTGAGGCAGGGTTAATTTTCAAAACATATTAACCCATTTCAAATTTCAAATTTCACAACTCCCTTTGATTTTCAGATCTAGAAATCGGTAAGAAGTTTTTCTCTCAGTAATTTTTCCTGTGTAATTTTGTTGAATTCGTAGTGTAAATTCCCTTCTACAACCCCTATCATCATGCCAAAATACACGAAAGTCGTTCACCCCAAAGTACCTGAAGAGCCTCACGTCCTGCTCGCTCGTCAGTACAAGGAATTTATGGACACGGCGGCACCGGCCCTACCGGGATTCCGACTGGACGAACTAGACGCGGCCCACCCTTACGTTCCTGCTGTGAGGACCATCACAGCGGTTCAACCAGATCCAAACCACCAGGATTGGGGCGCGCATGGCCGAGATAGCACGGTGACAGCGGAAGAACTCACCGACTGGAGGGACGACTGGCGGATTCCCTTCAACGTGCATTTGCATGCGCCGGAAGAGGGAGAATCCGCTTGCTGTCCACCTCCAGGCATGGTGGCCATCGGCGTCGACGCGATGGATCAAGGCCTGCGGTTCCCCCTTCATCCTTCAATTTCAGGCCTGTTGAACTGGTGGGGTGTGGCTCCTCATCAGATTCATCCGAACGGGTGGGCTCAGTTGTATGGGGTTTTGACGGTTCTAGGACAGGTGGGATTTTCTCGACCCCTCACGGGGGATGAATTCCATTTGTTCTTTAGCCCGGTCAATTTCCAGAAAGGGTTGTTGGGTGATTACACAGTGCGATGTAGGAAAAATACGGTGAAGATAAAGGAACCAGAAATTAAAGATCCTACCTGTTGGGATCGATGGTTTTATGTCTCGGGGAGATGGAGAACTCAGACCCGAGAGGGAGAAATTGAAATTCCCCTAACTTATGGCGTTAAAGATGAAAGTAAGTTATACTTTTAAGTTTTTTACAGTTTTGACTGATCTAAAATTGTTTTTATATTTGCAGGTGCCCGGATCTCCAAAACTGACTATAGCATCCCGTGGGATTTGGCTACAGCGAATCTTTTGGCTCAGTGCATTCCTGCTACCGAGAGGGACTTGACGTATCTCAACGACGACAGTATTCGTGACTCAGCAGGCCTCTTCTGTCCTCCGTTTGTTGAAGACCAACCTTGTTTTGGTAAAGTCTTGTATTTTTTATAGTTTCTGTTTTTGTCTTATTTCCTGGGGACATATCCCCCGGGGAAAGATCATCAATTTTTTGTCGGGTGTAATATCTTTACTTTTTCCCGGTGCAGAATTTTTCTCTACTGTGTTCGAAGTGAAACCTCCTGACATGGCGGATAATAAACTGTTTGCGAGACTTGGACTTGTGGATGCATCCCAGACGGGGAAAGCCCGTAAATCAAAAACCAGTTCAACCAGCATAGGTGGCCGAGGATCTGCAAAGACTCGGGGTGGAACAGTAGGTGCCCCAGCTTCCCGGACCAGATCCCGAACTGTCTCCGCCCAGGGCGGTGAGACACATACATTACATACATATCTTCTTAATTTAATTGTAGACAGGGTAACAAAATTTTATATTTAATCTTTTACTTTGCTAATAAATACATTTTAATTGAATTTACATATCAATCAACGTACGTAACAATTAACTTACTACTACTAGTATAACATTTGTTCTTCTATGACATTTATTCGACGTATATAAATGTAAATGTATGACAATTTTGCAAACCTTCTGATTGAAACTTGCTTAACGAAATAGCCCGGAATGACAGATCGGAACATACTGTTAGAATAAGCTCTCACGTAATTAAATTTCAAATACCACAATCATTTCAATTCAAAATGGTCATAATTAATTATATGATATATTAATAATAGATCACCAGTATCTCTGGGTTCATTCAGATCACTCAATACTACTCGTAATGATGAAGTTTCCTTGCAAGACAATCAATAATAAGCACTTAATTAGTTAATCCGTGTGAATTTAAAATCACCTCAATTTACTTACTTATGAGTAAACAAATATATAGTATAATGTAGGGAGTACGTATAGAAAATGCAATTAGTCCCTATAAATAGATCACCTCACCCTCCCTAAACTTCACAACTACAACAACACTACTTATGAATCAAATGGCTCTTCTTCGTCTAGCAAACGCGTTCTTGGTTTTGCACCTAATTTCCGTCCACGTTTATGCTGATTTCCCACCCCCCACCATGCCGCCGGTTAAGCCACCCATCTCACCACCTCCGGTTAAGCCACCCACTATGCCACCACCGGTTAAGCCACCCACCCAACCTCCGGTTCAACCTCCCACTAGTCCTCCAGTTAAGCCACCCACTATATCACCACCTACTTCATCGCCTCCGGTTAAGCCTCCCACTTCGACTCCACCGGTTAATCCACCTACATCACCACCAACTAGGCCTCCGGTTAAGCCACCCACCCAACCTCCTGTTAAACCTCCCACTTCTCCACCGGTTAAGCCACCCACACAGCCTCCGGTTAAGCCACCAACTTCACCACCAACTTCGCCTCCTGTTGATCAGCCACAAACGCCTCCTGGGAGCTACGGTGTTGCTGTTCAAGGAGTTGTGTTCTGCAGATCAGTTTGCAATTACAGAGATCAATATAACAAAGTCACACGAACCGCTCTTCAAGGTACGTACACATATAATTAAATATATAAATGTTCAGTTGTACTTCTCTTAAAACTCTACACACCTGTAAATGGAAAGTTTTTTCACACTGCTCATTTATTTACTTACATTAACACACACACACACATGCATGCATGCATGTTTTTATGATACAATTTTTGTTTTGAAGGGGCTGTGGTGAAGCTTGTGTGCAACATCAAGTCAAAGAAGACCGGTCTTACGGACGACGATGACGAAAAAAGGCAGAGTTTTATGAGGAAAGCGCAGACCGACGAGAGCGGAAACTTCACGATCAAGACGACTAGGATCAAGGATGACGAGGACGGAGTCAAGAACTGCAGGTTGTTTTTGGTGAGATCACGTGACCGTGAATGCAATGTTCCGACAAGTCTGAATGGAGGGTCGAGCGGGGCTACCATGACTCTCGCCGTTGGAGGGAAGAAATTCGAAGGACGTTATTCGGTGTTCAATGCTGGGCCGTTTGCCTTTGAGCCCGCTAAGACCAAGGAATGCGATGATTAGAAGCAAGCCCAATAGATATGATTATGTTTACGTACGTACTACTGTTTCATTGTGTTTCGACTTTAAATAAAAAATCATGAATTTCATATTTATGATTATATAAATCATGAATGTGTTACGTGTTGTATCAATGTTTATGATTTATATTAATAATAATAATTTTGAGTTTCCTACATTGGATGTTAATCGAAGCAATTTCCGGCAAACTCAATTACGGCTGTCAAAACGGGCTGGATCGACCCGACCCAGTACAAGCCCATGGACCTCTTGAATTTTTCGAGTTGGGCTGGCCCGGTTTTTGTTGGGTTAAATATTTTCTAGCGCGCCCAAACTTAGCCCTAAAATGGCCACTTATAGACCATTTTGTACTAATATTTTTAAATAAAAATATATAAATTATATGTTAAAAAATAGTGGCACCAAAGTCTTTGACACACTTTGCTTAAGAAAAATACTACTTACTTAATTAATTTATTTATTTTTTTGACAAAAAAAGTAAGAGGTAAAATGTGTTTTTAAGTTAAAAAATAGAATGATCGTTAATAAAATTTAAAAAATAAGTTATAAAGTAAGAATAAAATTTTATTTTGAAATCAAAAATAATTTTATTGGGTGTATCAATTATTCTACCCTATGAGACACCCAAAATGTCAACTATCTTAAGAAAAAGAGAAATAAAATTATAAGGTGGAGAATTTATTTAATTTATCAATCAAAATATTAATATAATTTAGAAATTTTAAGGAAAAATGATAGTTTGGTTTTCTAATTTAGAAGTTTAACCCTATAAAATACACTTTGTGTAGAAGGGATAAGATTTTTTAAATTATTTTTTTATTAGGTATTATTATTTGTATAATTATTATAAAAAGTAAATTTTAAAAAGTTTAATTATTTTATTGCCCTTACTTAAATATAACAAATTTTATTAAAATTTATTGATTTTTGTTAACGTAATGCAATTTCATATATATTTAGCAAAAAAAATAGTAGTTTGATTTTTGAATTTAGAAGTTTAACCCTATAAATTTATTAGTCAAATTATATATTTACAATAAATTTATACGAAATATTAACACGATAATTGAAATTAATTGTATATATAAAAGGTCATAAACAACAAAATAAAAATAAAATTCATATGATACACAATACGGTTATCGAGAGAAGAGGCTTATGGGACTATCTCATTTCTATTTCGGAGCACTTGCAGGACACTGATTGGGTGGTGTTGGGGGATTTCAACACCATTGTGGACGAGAGTGAGGCTATGGGAGGCAGAGCGGCTTTGGAGACGAATGATGAGTTTCAGGCTTGTCTGACGGCTGCTGATTTGGTCACCCTACCGACGGTCGGACCGTGGTATACGTGGCATAATCAGCAGGAGAGCGATAGGAAGTGGAGACGTCTGGATAGAGTTGTGGTTAATCCTTCCTGGTTAGTGCACCGTGCGGATAGCATCTATCACACTTTGCCTTCCCGGACCTCTGATCATGCACCCCTGCTCTTGGATCCAGTGACTGCTAGTCAGGGATACAAAGCGTGGTTTCGATTCGACAACCACATTACTGATATGGAGGACTTTCTCCCTCAGACGAGGAAAATTTGGGATTACCCGATTTACGGATTGACTATGTACTCGGTGGTTAAGAAGCTTAAGCTTCTTAAGCGAGTTTTCAGGCAGATGAGGAGGAGACAGGGGCATCTAGGAGCGAATGTGATGAGGGCTAGAGAGTTTTTGCTCACTGTCCAGACGTATTTGAGTACTGACCCCACATTTGAGCCTTTACTAGTGTTAGATGGTATATGCCGCCGATTGTACGCTAGGGCAGTCGAGTCGGAGCAGGTGTACTTACGACAGAGGGCGAAGACGTCTTGGTTACGAGATGGCGACCAGTGTACGGCTTTTTTCTTCAGGAGTATCGCAGCTCGACGGACTCGATCGCGTATACTTCAGGTCGAGACAACTACTGGGGAGCTTGTTCATGACTCATCCCAGATTAGCAGGACGATAGTGAATTTCTTTCAGGGGTTGTTAGGCACGTCTACTCATCCTTTGGTAGGAGATTTACGGCCTTTCGTGACTAGGAGATTGACAGGAGAGATGTCAGAGCATATGATTCGGCCGGTGACTGCGGCAGAGATTCAGAATGTACTGTTTGCCTTTGATGATGATAGAGCCCCGGGTCCTGATGGATACTCCTCGGCATTCTTTAAACAAGCTTGGCCGGTTATTAAATCTGAGAGTCTCACGGCTATTTGAGATTTCTTCCGTACTGGGAAACTTGTTAGGGAGGTGAACTCGACGATTATTTCGCTTATTCCGAAGGTTGCTGCCCCGAAGCACCCTAAGGACTTTCGTCCCATCTCGTGCTGCAATGTGCTGTACAAGGTGATAGCGAAAATTATTTCGAATCGTATGAGTGCCAGCATGGCGTTATTGGTCGACAGATCCCAGACTGCCTTTGTTCCCGGCAGACGTATTGGGGATAATATCCTCCTTGCCCAGGAGCTACTACAGGGATATGGACAGAGACGACTTCCAGCTAGATGTGTGTTAAAAGTTGATCTGATGAAGGCTTATGACACGGTTGAGTGGAGATTTGTGCAGGCGACTTTGGAGACAATGGGATTCCATCAGGTGTTCATCGGGTGGATTATGGAGTGACTCACTACTCCGGCCTACTCGGTGAACATCAATGGATCGGCTGAGGGGTATTTCAGAGGTACTCGGGGTTTGAGGCAGGGAGATCCTATGTCTCCATTTCTTTTTGTTCTTGTGATGGAGGTCTTACATGGGATATTGGAGTGGCATATCCGGGCTGAGCCGGAGTTCCAGTTGTTTTGGTTGTTTTTGTACTTGTCGGTAGTATTTGCTGGTAATTGAGGGTTTTGGTAAACAACACAAAATATAAATATGTTATAGGTAAGAAAGCAAGAGGATGAAGCTAAATGCAGAAATCATAAGTACTGGAAATGGAAGCTCAAGGCTCCTCTATATTCAAATATCCATACTTAGAGTACATGATTAAAATCAAGGTTTGCATGTCCCTTTCCACTATCTCACTCCCTCTATTTATAATACTCCATGCATGGCTTAATTATGCCACCTAATGCCCACATTTTGGCCTCTTATTGGACCTCTAGTCCACTAATATGAAGAATTAAAAACCCACTAATTTCCCTTAGTGCTTAATCTGCCTCTTTCCCCGTGAAGTCCCAGCTTGTTGACTGTCACCCCAGGAGCCTCCCCAGGCGATTCCCCTGAGAAGGGAGTCTGATTCTACCGTGCAATCTTTACTGTCCAGGGTCTTTATCTTCTTCTTAGATCTGCTTTTGAAGGTCTCGTTGACTATACCGGTTGCCTTTTTCTCTTGATGACGTGGCCCTTTGATTCGTGACACGTGTCGGTGACTATTTTCTCGGGTACAACATAGGCCCCCAGGAAAATTAGAGTTTTCAACTTTGATTTCCCTGAAGTTTATGGTGGTCTTTCTCGGTTGACTTGTCTTGGAAATAGCATTCTGACTCTCTGTTGGTGGTTGAGACTTCATTTAATTCTGAATTTTACGCCTTTAAAGGCTCTTCTGAACTGGAGTCGACTTCATATTATGGCTTTTACTTGGAACAGAGATGTGTACCCGAATCAAATAACCAGCTTTTCTTCTCGGATTAGAAATCGGTCGATGAAAACTAAGTTGCCTCTTTCTTTGTCTTTTTCTCAGAAGTTTCCGGAGCTTGATGGACAGGATATTGCTTTGGTAGATGCTTTTGAACGGGTCTGGACAGTTAAAGTGGAGAAGGATGGTCGACGCCTTGCTCTGAGCGAGGGCTGGAACAAGTTCTGTGAACGCCGTCTTGCTTCGGTGGGCGCTACCATCTTTCTGGAATTGCGTGGGCAGAAGTCTTTTAATATTGGAGTCTTTGGGAGGGATGGAGAGGAGATCATTGATCTAGGAACTGATTCCGAAGATAGCTCGATCAATACTGAACCTGAAAATCTTCCTGTAAAAGATGAATGGGGATGTCCTTCCCCGTGAGATTTATCCATAATATAAGAATTTTGTATTTTCTTTATTAAATCGTGTTTTCCCGGTTCTATTTCCCGGTGAAATGAACAAGAGTTGTTGTTTTTCGGAAGTCTCTTTTTATTTATAAATCGTGATAAGTATCAAAAAACTTACCTTCTTAATAAATCAAGAATTTGATAATTTAAATAAATAATAAAAGAATATGGAAAAAGAGTTTCTTCTTAACCTGTCTTTTGTCAGTAAATATTTGCCACGTGGCGTTATCCTGACCAAGTATTTTAGGTTTTACGGGGTAGTGGGGGGACACTTGAGTACGTTTTTTCATCGGTAACCGTCCTCTTTTCCCCTTCCTTGATCTCAACCGTTCGATCAATTTGTGAGGCAGGGTTAATTTTCAAAACATATTAACCCATTTCAAATTTCAAATTTCACAACTCCCTTTGATTTTCAGATCTAGAAATCGGTAAGAAGTTTTTCTCTCAGTAATTTTTCCTGTGTAATTTTGTTGAATTCGTAGTGTAAATTCCCTTCTACAACCCCTATCATCATGCCAAAATACACGAAAGTCGTTCACCCCAAAGTACCTGAAGAGCCTCACGTCCTGCTCGCTCGTCAGTACAAGGAATTTATGGACACGGCGGCACCGGCCCTACCGGGATTCCGACTGGACGAACTAGACGCGGCCCACCCTTACGTTCCTGCTGTGAGGACCATCACAGCGGTTCAACCAGATCCAAACCACCAGGATTGGGGCGCGCATGGCCGAGATAGCACGGTGACAGCGGAAGAACTCACCGACTGGAGGGACGACTGGCGGATTCCCTTCAACGTGCATTTGCATGCGCCGGAAGAGGGAGAATCCGCTTGCTGTCCACCTCCAGGCATGGTGGCCATCGGCGTCGACGCGATGGATCAAGGCCTGCGGTTCCCCCTTCATCCTTCAATTTCAGGCCTGTTGAACCGGTGGGGTGTGGCTCCTCATCAGATTCATCCGAACGGGTGGGCTCAGTTGTATGGGGTTTTGACGGTTCTAGGACAGGTGGGATTTTCTCGACCCCTCACGGGGGATGAATTCCATTTGTTCTTTAGCCCGGTCAATTTCCAGAAAGGGTTGTTGGGTGATTACACAGTGCGATGTAGGAAAAATACGGTGAAGATAAAGGAACCAGAAATTAAAGATCCTACCTGTTGGGATCGATGGTTTTATGTCTCGGGGAGATGGAGAACTCAGACCCGAGAGGGAGAAATTGAAATTCCCCTAACTTATGGCGTTAAAGATGAAAGTAAGTTATACTTTTAAGTTTTTTACAGTTTTGACTGATCTAAAATTGTTTTTATATTTGCAGGTGCCCGGATCTCCAAAACTGACTATAGCATCCCGTGGGATTTGGCTACAGCGAATCTTTTGGCTCAGTGCATTCCTGCTACCGAGAGGGACTTGACGTATCTCAACGACGACAGTATTCGTGACTCAGCAGGCCTCTTCTGTCCTCCGTTTGTTGAAGACCAACCTTGTTTTGGTAAAGTCTTGTATTTTTTATAGTTTCTGTTTTTGTCTTATTTCCTGGGGACATATCCCCCGGGGAAAGATCATCAATTTTTTGTCGGGTGTAATATCTTTACTTTTTCCCGGTGCAAAATTTTTCTCTACTGTGTTCGAAGTGAAACCTCCTGACATGGCGGATAATAAACTGTTTGCGAGACTTGGACTTGTGGATGCATCCCAGACGGGGAAAGCCCGTAAATCAAAAACCAGTTCAACCAGCATAGGTGGCCGAGGATCTGCAAAGACTCGGGGTGGAACAGTAGGTGCCCCAGCTTCCCGGACCAGATCCCGAACTGTCTCCGCCCAGGGCGGTGAGACACATACATTACATACATATCTTCTTAATTTAATTGTAGACAGGGTAACAAAATTTTATATTTAATCTTTTACTTTGCTAATAAATACATTTTAATTGAATTTACATATCAATCAACGTACGTAACAATTAACTTACTACTACTAGTATAACATTTGTTCTTCTATGACATTTATTCGACGTATATAAATGTAAATGTATGACAATTTTGCAAACCTTCTGATTGAAACTTGCTTAACGAAATAGCCCGGAATGACAGATCGGAACATACTGTTAGAATAAGCTCTCACGTAATTAAATTTCAAATACCACAATCATTTCAATTCAAAATGGTCATAATTAATTATATGATATATTAATAATAGATCACCAGTATCTCTGGGTTCATTCAGATCACTCAATACTACTCGTAATGATGAAGTTTCCTTGCAAGACAATCAATAATAAGCACTTAATTAGTTAATCCGTGTGAATTTAAAATCACCTCAATTTACTTACTTATGAGTAAACAAATATATAGTATAATGTAGGGAGTACGTATAGAAAATGCAATTAGTCCCTATAAATAGATCACCTCACCCTCCCTAAACTTCACAACTACAACAACACTACTTATGAATCAAATGGCTCTTCTTCGTCTAGCAAACGCGTTCTTGGTTTTGCACCTAATTTCCGTCCACGTTTATGCTGATTGCCCACCCCCCACCATGCCGCCGGTTAAGCCACCCATCTCACCACCTCCGGTTAAGCCACCCACTATGCCACCACCGGTTAAGCCACCCACCCAACCTCCGGTTCAACCTCCCACTAGTCCTCCAGTTAAGCCACCCACTATATCACCACCTACTTCATCGCCTCCGGTTAAGCCTCCCACTTCGACTCCACCGGTTAATCCACCTACATCACCACCAACTAGGCCTCCGGTTAAGCCACCCACCCAACCTCCTGTTAAACCTCCCACTTCTCCACCGGTTAAGCCACCCACACAGCCTCCGGTTAAGCCACCAACTTCACCACCAACTTCGCCTCCTGTTGATCAGCCACAAACGCCTCCTGGGAGCTACGGTGTTGCTGTTCAAGGAGTTGTGTTCTGCAGATCAGTTTGCAATTACAGAGATCAATATAACAAAGTCACACGAACCGCTCTTCAAGGTACGTACACATATAATTAAATATATAAATGTTCAGTTGTACTTCTCTTAAAACTCTACACACCTGTAAATGGAAAGTTTTTTCACACTGCTCATTTATTTACTTACATTAACACACACACACACATGCATGCATGCATGTTTTTATGATACAATTTTTGTTTTGAAGGGGCTGTGGTGAAGCTTGTGTGCAACATCAAGTCAAAGAAGACCGGTCTTACGGACGACGATGACGAAAAAAGGCAGAGTTTTATGAGGAAAGCGCAGACCGACGAGAGCGGAAACTTCACGATCAAGACGACTAGGATCAAGGATGACGAGGACGGAGTCAAGAACTGCAGGTTGTTTTTGGTGAGATCACGTGACCGTGAATGCAATGTTCCGACAAGTCTGAATGGAGGGTCGAGCGGGGCTACCATGACTCTCGCCGTTGGAGGGAAGAAATTCGAAGGACGTTATTCGGTGTTCAATGCTGGGCCGTTTGCCTTTGAGCCCGCTAAGACCAAGGAATGCGATGATTAGAAGCAAGCCCAATAGATATGATTATGTTTACGTACGTACTACTGTTTCATTGTGTTTCGACTTTAAATAAAAAATCATGAATTTCATATTTATGATTATATAAATCATGAATGTGTTACGTGTTGTATCAATGTTTATGATTTATATTAATAATAATAATTTTGAGTTTCCTACATTGGATGTTAATCGAAGCAATTTCCGGCAAACTCAATTACGGCTGTCAAAATGGGCTGGATCGACCCGACCCAGTACAAGCCCATGGACCTCTTGAATTTTTCGAGTTGGGCTGGCCCGGTTTTTGTTGGGTTAAATATTTTCTAGCGCGCCCAAACTTAGCCCTAAAATGGCCACTTATAGACCATTTTGTACTAATATTTTTAAATAAAAATATATAAATTATATGTTAAAAAATAGTGGCACCAAAGTCTTTGACACACTTTGCTTAAGAAAAATACTACTTACTTAATTAATTTATTTATTTTTTTGACAAAAAAAGTAAGAGGTAAAATGTGTTTTTAAGTTAAAAAGTAGAATGATCGTTAATAAAATTTAAAAAATAAGTTATAAAGTAAGAATAAAATTTTATTTTGAAATCAAAAATAATTTTATTGGGTGTATCAATTATTCTACCCTATGAGACACCCAAAATGTCAACTATCTTAAGAAAAAGAGAAATAAAATTATAAGGTGGAGAATTTATTTAATTTATCAATCAAAATATTAATATAATTTAGAAATTTTAAGGAAAAATGATAGTTTGGTTTTCTAATTTAGAAGTTTAACCCTATAAAATACACTTTGTGTAGAAGGGATAAGATTTTTTAAATTATTTTTTTATTAGGTATTATTATTTGTATAATTATTATAAAAAGTTTAATTATTTTATTGCCCTTACTTAAATATAACAAATTTTATTAAAATTTATTGATTTTTGTTAACGTAATGCAATTTCATATATATTTAGCAAAAAAAATGGTAGTTTGATTTTTGAATTTAGAAGTTTAACCCTATAAATTTATTAGTCAAATTATATATTTACAATAAATTTATACGAAATATTAACACGATAATTGAAATTAATTGTATATATAAAAGGTCATAAACAACAAAATAAAAATAAAATTCATATGATACACAATACGGTTATCGAGAGAAGAGGCTTATGGGACTATCTCATTTCTATTTCGGAGCACTTGCAGGACACTGATTGGGTGGTGTTGGGGGATTTCAACACCATTGTGGACGAGAGTGAGGCTATGGGAGGCAGAGCGGCTTTGGAGACGAATGATGAGTTTCAGGCTTGTCTGACGGCTGCTGATTTGGTCACCCTACCGACGGTCGGACCGTGGTATACGTGGCATAATCAGCAGGAGAGCGATAGGAAGTGGAGACGTCTGGATAGAGTTGTGGTTAATCCTTCCTGGTTAGTGCACCGTGCGGATAGCATCTATCACACTTTGCCTTCCCGGACCTCTGATCATGCACCCCTGCTCTTGGATCCAGTGACTGCTAGTCAGGGATACAAAGCGTGGTTTTGATTCGACAACCACATTACTGATATGGAGGACTTTCTCCCTCAGACGAGGAAAATTTGGGATTACCCGATTTACGGATTGACTATGTACTCGGTGGTTAAGAAGCTTAAGCTTCTTAAGCGAGTTTTCAGGCAGATGAGGAGGAGACAGGGGCATCTAGGAGCGAATGTGATGAGGGCTAGAGAGTTTTTGCTCACTGTCCAGACGTATTTGAGTACTGACCCCACATTTGAGCCTTTACTAGTGTTAGATGGTATATGCCGCCGATTGTATGCTAGGGCAGTCGAGTCGGAGCAGGTGTACTTACGACAGAGGGCGAAGACGTCTTGGTTACGAGATGGCGACCAGTGTACGGCTTTTTTCTTCAGGAGTATCGCAGCTCGACGGACTCGATCGCGTATACTTCAGGTCGAGACAACTACTGGGGAGCTTGTTCATGACTCATCCCAGATTAGCAGGACGATAGTGAATTTCTTTCAGGGGTTGTTAGGCACGTCTACTCATCCTTTGGTAGGAGATTTACGGCCTTTCGTGACTAGGAGATTGACAGGAGAGATGTCAGAGCATATGATTCGGCCGGTGACTGCGGCAGAGATTCAGAATGTACTGTTTGCCTTTGATGATGATAGAGCCCCGGGTCCTGATGGATACTCCTCGGCATTCTTTAAACAAGCTTGGCCGGTTATTAAATCTGAGAGTCTCACGGCTATTTGAGATTTCTTCCGTACTGGGAAACTTGTTAGGGAGGTGAACTCGACGATTATTTCGCTTATTCCGAAGGTTGCTGCCCCGAAGCACCCTAAGGACTTTCGTCCCATCTCGTGCTGCAATGTGCTGTACAAGGTGATAGCGAAAATTATTTCGAATCGTATGAGTGCCAGCATGGCGTTATTGGTCGACAGATCCCAGACTGCCTTTGTTCCCGGCAGACGTATTGGGGATAATATCCTCCTTGCCCAGGAGCTACTACAGGGATATGGACAGAGACGACTTCCAGCTAGATGTGTGTTAAAAGTTGATCTGATGAAGGCTTATGACACGGTTGAGTGGAGATTTGTGCAGGCGACTTTGGAGACAATGGGATTCCATCAGGTGTTCATCGGGTGGATTATGGAGTGACTCACTACTCCGGCCTACTCGGTGAACATCAATGGATCGGCTGAGGGGTATTTCAGAGGTACTCGGGGTTTGAGGCAGGGAGATCCTATGTCTCCATTTCTTTTTGTTCTTGTGATGGAGGTCTTACATGGGATATTGGAGTGGCATATCCGGGCTGAGCCGGAGTTCCAGTTGTTTTGGTTGTTTTTGTACTTGTCGGTAGTATTTGCTGGTAATTGAGGGTTTTGGTAAACAACACAAAATATAAATATGTTATAGGTAAGAAAGCAAGAGGATGAAGCTAAATGCAGAAATCATAAGTACTGGAAATGGAAGCTCAAGGCTCCTCTATATTCAAATATCCATACTTAGAGTACATGATTAAAATCAAGGTTTGCATGTCCCTTTCCACTATCTCACTCCCTCTATTTATAATACTCCATGCATGGCTTAATTATGCCACCTAATGCCCACATTTTGGCCTCTTATTGGACCTCTAGTCCACTAATATGAAGAATTAAAAACCCACTAATTTCCCTTAGTGCTTAATCTGCCTCTTTCCCCGTGAAGTCCCAGCTTGTTGACTGTCACCCCAGGAGCCTCCCCAGGCGATTCCCCTGAGAAGGGAGTCTGATTCTACCGTGCAATCTTTACTGTCCAGGGTCTTTATCTTCTTCTTAGATCTGCTTTTGAAGGTCTCGTTGACTATACCGGTTGCCTTTTTCTCTTGATGACGTGGCCCTTTGATTCGTGACACGTGTCGGTGACTATTTTCTCGGGTACAACATAGGCCCCCAGGAAAATTAGAGTTTTCAACTTTGATTTCCCTGAAGTTTATGGTGGTCTTTCTCGGTTGACTTGTCTTGGAAATAGCATTCTGACTCTCTGTTGGTGGTTGAGACTTCATTTAATTCTGAATTTTACGCCTTTAAAGGCTCTTCTGAACTGGAGTCGACTTCATATTATGGCTTTTACTTGGAACAGAGATGTGTACCCGAATCAAATAACCAGCTTTTCTTCTCGGATTAGAAATCGGTCGATGAAAACTAAGTTGCCTCTTTCTTTGTCTTTTTCTCAGAAGTTTCCGGAGCTTGATGGACAGGATATTGCTTTGGTAGATGCTTTTGAACGGGTCTGGACAGTTAAAGTGGAGAAGGATGGTCGACGCCTTGCTCTGAGCGAGGGCTGGAACAAGTTCTGTGAACGCCGTCTTGCTTCGGTGGGCGCTACCATCTTTCTGGAATTGCGTGGGCAGAAGTCTTTTAATATTGGAGTCTTTGGGAGGGATGGAGAGGAGATCATTGATCTAGGAACTGATTCCGAAGATAGCTCGATCAATACTGAACCTGAAAATCTTCCTGTAAAAGATGAATGGGGATGTCCTTCCCCGTGAGATTTATCCATAATATAAGAATTTTGTATTTTCTTTATTAAATCGTGTTTTCCCGGTTCTATTTCCCGGTGAAATGAACAAGAGTTGTTGTTTTTCGGAAGTCTCTTTTTATTTATAAATCGTGATAAGTATCAAAAAACTTACCTTCTTAATAAATCAAGAATTTGATAATTTAAATAAATAATAAAAGAATATGGAAAAAGAGTTTCTTCTTAACCTGTCTTTTGTCAGTAAATATTTGCCACGTGGCGTTATCCTGACCAAGTATTTTAGGTTTTACGGGGTAGTGGGGGGACACTTGAGTACGTTTTTTCATCGGTAACCGCCCTCTTTTCCCCTTCCTTGATCTCAACCGTTCGATCAATTTGTGAGGCAGGGTTAATTTTCAAAACATATTAACCCATTTCAAATTTCAAATTTCACAACTCCCTTTGATTTTCAGATCTAGAAATCGGTAAGAAGTTTTTCTCTCAGTAATTTTTCCTGTGTAATTTTGTTGAATTCGTAGTGTAAATTCCCTTCTACAACCCCTATCATCATGCCAAAATACACGAAAGTCGTTCACCCCAAAGTACCTGAAGAGCCTCACGTCCTGCTCGCTCGTCAGTACAAGGAATTTATGGACACGGCGGCACCGGCCCTACCGGGATTCCGACTGGACGAACTAGACGCGGCCCACCCTTACGTTCCTGCTGTGAGGACCATCACAGCGGTTCAACCAGATCCAAACCACCAGGATTGGGGCGCGCATGGCCGAGATAGCACGGTGACAGCGGAAGAACTCACCGACTGGAGGGACGACTGGCGGATTCCCTTCAACGTGCATTTGCATGCGCCGGAAGAGGGAGAATCCGCTTGCTGTCCACCTCCAGGCATGGTGGCCATCGGCGTCGACGCGATGGATCAAGGCCTGCGGTTCCCCCTTCATCCTTCAATTTCAGGCCTGTTGAACCGGTGGGGTGTGGCTCCTCATCAGATTCATCCGAACGGGTGGGCTCAGTTGTATGGGGTTTTGACGGTTCTAGGACAGGTGGGATTTTCTCGACCCCTCACGGGGGATGAATTCCATTTGTTCTTTAGCCCGGTCAATTTCCAGAAAGGGTTGTTGGGTGATTACACAGTGCGATGTAGGAAAAATACGGTGAAGATAAAGGAACCAGAAATTAAAGATCCTACCTGTTGGGATCGATGGTTTTATGTCTCGGGGAGATGGAGAACTCAGACCCGAGAGGGAGAAATTGAAATTCCCCTAACTTATGGCGTTAAAGATGAAAGTAAGTTATACTTTTAAGTTTTTTACAGTTTTGACTGATCTAAAATTGTTTTTATATTTGCAGGTGCCCGGATCTCCAAAACTGACTATAGCATCCCGTGGGATTTGGCTACAGCGAATCTTTTGGCTCAGTGCATTCCTGCTACCGAGAGGGACTTGACGTATCTCAACGACGACAGTATTCGTGACTCAGCAGGCCTCTTCTGTCCTCCGTTTGTTGAAGACCAACCTTGTTTTGGTAAAGTCTTGTATTTTTTATAGTTTCTGTTTTTGTCTTATTTCCTGGGGACATATCCCCCGGGGAAAGATCATCAATTTTTTGTCGGGTGTAATATCTTTACTTTTTCCCGGTGCAGAATTTTTCTCTACTGTGTTCGAAGTGAAACCTCCTGACATGGCGGATAATAAACTGTTTGCGAGACTTGGACTTGTGGATGCATCCCAGGCGGGGAAAGCCCGTAAATCAAAAACCAGTTCAACCAGCATAGGTGGCCGAGGATCTGCAAAGACTCGGGGTGGAACAGTAGGTGCCCCAGCTTCCCGGACCAGATCCCGAACTGTCTCCGCCCAGGGCGGTGAGACACATACATTACATACATATCTTCTTAATTTAATTGTAGACAGGGTAACAAAATTTTATATTTAATCTTTTACTTTGCTAATAAATACATTTTAATTGAATTTACATATCAATCAACGTACGTAACAATTAACTTACTACTACTAGTATAACATTTGTTCTTCTATGACATTTATTCGACGTATATAAATGTAAATGTATGACAATTTTGCAAACCTTCTGATTGAAACTTGCTTAACGAAATAGCCCGGAATGACAGATCGGAACATACTGTTAGAATAAGCTCTCACGTAATTAAATTTCAAATACCACAATCATTTCAATTCAAAATGGTCATAATTAATTATATGATATATTAATAATAGATCACCAGTATCTCTGGGTTCATTCAGATCACTCAATACTACTCGTAATGATGAAGTTTCCTTGCAAGACAATCAATAATAAGCACTTAATTAGTTAATCCGTGTGAATTTAAAATCACCTCAATTTACTTACTTATGAGTAAACAAATATATAGTATAATGTAGGGAGTACGTATAGAAAATGCAATTAGTCCCTATAAATAGATCACCTCACCCTCCCTAAACTTCACAACTACAACAACACTACTTATGAATCAAATGGCTCTTCTTCGTCTAGCAAACGCGTTCTTGGTTTTGCACCTAATTTCCGTCCACGTTTATGCTGATTGCCCACCCCCCACCATGCCGCCGGTTAAGCCACCCATCTCACCACCTCCGGTTAAGCCACCCACTATGCCACCACCGGTTAAGCCACCCACCCAACCTCCGGTTCAACCTCCCACTAGTCCTCCAGTTAAGCCACCCACTATATCACCACCTACTTCATCGCCTCCGGTTAAGCCTCCCACTTCGACTCCACCGGTTAATCCACCTACATCACCACCAACTAGGCCTCCGGTTAAGCCACCCACCCAACCTCCTGTTAAACCTCCCACTTCTCCACCGGTTAAGCCACCCACACAGCCTCCGGTTAAGCCACCAACTTCACCACCAACTTCGCCTCCTGTTGATCAGCCACAAACGCCTCCTGGGAGCTACGGTGTTGCTGTTCAAGGAGTTGTGTTCTGCAGATCAGTTTGCAATTACAGAGATCAATATAACAAAGTCACACGAACCGCTCTTCAAGGTACGTACACATATAATTAAATATATAAATGTTCAGTTGTACTTCTCTTAAAACTCTACACACCTGTAAATGGAAAGTTTTTTCACACTGCTCATTTATTTACTTACATTAACACACACACACACATGCATGCATGCATGTTTTTATGATACAATTTTTGTTTTGAAGGGGCTGTGGTGAAGCTTGTGTGCAACATCAAGTCAAAGAAGACCGGTCTTACGGACGACGATGACGAAAAAAGGCAGAGTTTTATGAGGAAAGCGCAGACCGACGAGAGCGGAAACTTCACGATCAAGACGACTAGGATCAAGGATGACGAGGACGGAGTCAAGAACTGCAGGTTGTTTTTGGTGAGATCACGTGACCGTGAATGCAATGTTCCGACAAGTCTGAATGGAGGGTCGAGCGGGGCTACCATGACTCTCGCCGTTGGAGGGAAGAAATTCGAAGGACGTTATTCGGTGTTCAATGCTGGGCCGTTTGCCTTTGAGCCCGCTAAGACCAAGGAATGCGATGATTAGAAGCAAGCCCAATAGATATGATTATGTTTACGTACGTACTACTGTTTCATTGTGTTTCGACTTTAAATAAAAAATCATGAATTTCATATTTATGATTATATAAATCATGAATGTGTTACGTGTTGTATCAATGTTTATGATTTATATTAATAATAATAATTTTGAGTTTCCTACATTGGATGTTAATCGAAGCAATTTCCGGCAAACTCAATTACGGCTGTCAAAATGGGCTGGATCGACCCGACCCAGTACAAGCCCATGGACCTCTTGAATTTTTCGAGTTGGGCTGGCCCGGTTTTTGTTGGGTTAAATATTTTCTAGCGCGCCCAAACTTAGCCCTAAAATGGCCACTTATAGACCATTTTGTACTAATATTTTTAAATAAAAATATATAAATTATATGTTAAAAAATAGTGGCACCAAAGTCTTTGACACACTTTGCTTAAGAAAAATACTACTTACTTAATTAATTTATTTATTTTTTTGACAAAAAAAGTAAGAGGTAAAATGTGTTTTTAAGTTAAAAAGTAGAATGATCGTTAATAAAATTTAAAAAATAAGTTATAAAGTAAGAATAAAATTTTATTTTGAAATCAAAAATAATTTTATTGGGTGTATCAATTATTCTACCCTATGAGACACCCAAAATGTCAACTATCTTAAGAAAAAGAGAAATAAAATTATAAGGTGGAGAATTTATTTAATTTATCAATCAAAATATTAATATAATTTAGAAATTTTAAGGAAAAATGATAGTTTGGTTTTCTAATTTAGAAGTTTAACCCTATAAAATACACTTTGTGTAGAAGGGATAAGATTTTTTAAATTATTTTTTTATTAGGTATTATTATTTGTATAATTATTATAAAAAGTAAATTTTAAAAAGTTTAATTATTTTATTGCTCTTACTTAAATATAACAAATTTTATTAAAATTTATTGATTTTTGTTAACGTAATGCAATTTCATATATATTTAGCAAAAAAAATGGTAGTTTGATTTTTGAATTTAGAAGTTTAACCCTATAAATTTATTAGTCAAATTATATATTTACAATAAATTTATACGAAATATTAACACGATAATTGAAATTAATTGTATATATAAAAGGTCATAAACAACAAAATAAAAATAAAATTCATATGATACACAATACGGTTATCGAGAGAAGAGGCTTATGGGACTATCTCATTTCTATTTCGGAGCACTTGCAGGACACTGATTGGGTGGTGTTGGGGGATTTCAACACCATTGTGGACGAGAGTGAGGCTATGGGAGGCAGAGCGGCTTTGGAGACGAATGATGAGTTTCAGGCTTGTCTGACGGCTGCTGATTTGGTCACCCTACCGACGGTCGGACCGTGGTATACGTGGCATAATCAGCAGGAGAGCGATAGGAAGTGGAGACGTCTGGATAGAGTTGTGGTTAATCCTTCCTGGTTAGTGCACCGTGCGGATAGCATCTATCACACTTTGCCTTCCCGGACCTCTGATCATGCACCCCTGCTCTTGGATCCAGTGACTGCTAGTCAGGGATACAAAGCGTGGTTTCGATTCGACAACCACATTACTGATATGGAGGACTTTCTCCCTCAGACGAGGAAAATTTGGGATTACCCGATTTACGGATTGACTATGTACTCGGTGGTTAAGAAGCTTAAGCTTCTTAAGCGAGTTTTCAGGCAGATGAGGAGGAGACAGGGGCATCTAGGAGCGAATGTGATGAGGGCTAGAGAGTTTTTGCTCACTGTCCAGACGTATTTGAGTACTGACCCCACATTTGAGCCTTTACTAGTGTTAGATGGTATATGCCGCCGATTGTACGCTAGGGCAGTCGAGTCGGAGCAGGTGTACTTACGACAGAGGGCGAAGACGTCTTGGTTACGAGATGGCGACCAGTGTACGGCTTTTTTCTTCAGGAGTATCGCAGCTCGACGGACTCGATCGCGTATACTTCAGGTCGAGACAACTACTGGGGAGCTTGTTCATGACTCATCCCAGATTAGCAGGACGATAGTGAATTTCTTTCAGGGGTTGTTAGGCACGTCTACTCATCCTTTGGTAGGAGATTTACGGCCTTTCGTGACTAGGAGATTGACAGGAGAGATGTCAGAGCATATGATTCGGCCGGTGACTGCGGCAGAGATTCAGAATGTACTGTTTGCCTTTGATGATGATAGAGCCCCGGGTCCTGATGGATACTCCTCGGCATTCTTTAAACAAGCTTGGCCGGTTATTAAATCTGAGAGTCTCACGGCTATTTGAGATTTCTTCCGTACTGGGAAACTTGTTAGGGAGGTGAACTCGACGATTATTTCGCTTATTCCGAAGGTTGCTGCCCCGAAGCACCCTAAGGACTTTCGTCCCATCTCGTGCTGCAATGTGCTGTACAAGGTGATAGCGAAAATTATTTCGAATCGTATGAGTGCCAGCATGGCGTTATTGGTCGACAGATCCCAGACTGCCTTTGTTCCCGGCAGACGTATTGGGGATAATATCCTCCTTGCCCAGGAGCTACTACAGGGATATGGACAGAGACGACTTCCAGCTAGATGTGTGTTAAAAGTTGATCTGATGAAGGCTTATGACACGGTTGAGTGGAGATTTGTGCAGGCGACTTTGGAGACAATGGGATTCCATCAGGTGTTCATCGGGTGGATTATGGAGTGCCTCACTACTCCGGCCTACTCGGTGAACATCAATGGATCGGCTGAGGGGTATTTCAGAGGTACTCGGGGTTTGAGGCAGGGAGATCCTATGTCTCCATTTCTTTTTGTTCTTGTGATGGAGGTCTTACATGGGATATTGGAGTGGCATATCCGGGCTGAGCCGGAGTTCCAGTTGTTTTGGTTGTTTTTGTACTTGTCGGTAGTATTTGCTGGTAATTGAGGGTTTTGGTAAACAACACAAAATATAAATATGTTATAGGTAAGAAAGCAAGAGGATGAAGCTAAATGCAGAAATCATAAGTACTGGAAATGGAAGCTCAAGGCTCCTCTATATTCAAATATCCATACTTAGAGTACATGATTAAAATCAAGGTTTGCATGTCCCTTTCCACTATCTCACTCCCTCTATTTATAATACTCCATGCATGGCTTAATTATGCCACCTAATGCCCACATTTTGGCCTCTTATTGGACCTCTAGTCCACTAATATGAAGAATTAAAAACCCACTAATTTCCCTTAGTGCTTAATCTGCCTCTTTCCCCGTGAAGTCCCAGCTTGTTGACTGTCACCCCAGGAGCCTCCCCAGGCGATTCCCCTGAGAAGGGAGTCTGATTCTACCGTGCAATCTTTACTGTCCAGGGTCTTTATCTTCTTCTTAGATCTGCTTTTGAAGGTCTCGTTGACTATACCGGTTGCCTTTTTCTCTTGATGACGTGGCCCTTTGATTCGTGACACGTGTCGGTGACTATTTTCTCGGGTACAACATAGGCCCCCAGGAAAATTAGAGTTTTCAACTTTGATTTCCCTAAAGTTTATGGTGGTCTTTCTCGGTTGACTTGTCTTGGAAATAGCATTCTGACTCTCTGTTGGTGGTTGAGACTTCATTTAATTCTGAATTTTACGCCTTTAAAGGCTCTTCTGAACTGGAGTCGACTTCATATTATGGCTTTTACTTGGAACAGAGATGTGTACCCGAATCAAATAACCAGCTTTTCTTCTCGGATTAGAAATCGGTCGATGAAAACTAAGTTGCCTCTTTCTTTGTCTTTTTCTCAGAAGTTTCCGGAGCTTGATGGACAGGATATTGCTTTGGTAGATGCTTTTGAACGGGTCTGGACAGTTAAAGTGGAGAAGGATGGTCGACGCCTTGCTCTGAGCGAGGGCTGGAACAAGTTCTGTGAACGCCGTCTTGCTTCGGTGGGCGCTACCATCTTTCTGGAATTGCGTGGGCAGAAGTCTTTTAATATTGGAGTCTTTGGGAGGGATGGAGAGGAGATCATTGATCTAGGAACTGATTCCGAAGATAGCTCGATCAATACTGAACCTGAAAATCTTCCTGTAAAAGATGAATGGGGATGTCCTTCCCCGTGAGATTTATCCATAATATAAGAATTTTGTATTTTCTTTATTAAATCGTGTTTTCCCGGTTCTATTTCCCGGTGAAATGAACAAGAGTTGTTGTTTTTCGGAAGTCTCTTTTTATTTATAAATCGTGATAAGTATCAAAAAACTTACCTTCTTAATAAATCAAGAATTTGATAATTTAAATAAATAATAAAAGAATATGGAAAAAGAGTTTCTTCTTAACCTGTCTTTTGTCAGTAAATATTTGCCACGTGGCGTTATCCTGACCAAGTATTTTAGGTTTTACGGGGTAGTGGGGGGACACTTGAGTACGTTTTTTCATCGGTAACCGCCCTCTTTTCCCCTTCCTTGATCTCAACCGTTCGATCAATTTGTGAGGCAGGGTTAATTTTCAAAACATATTAACCCATTTCAAATTTCACAACTCCCTTTGATTTTCAGATCTAGAAATCGGTAAGAAGTTTTTCTCTCAGTAATTTTTCCTGTGTAATTTTGTTGAATTCGTAGTGTAAATTCCCTTCTACAACCCCTATCATCATGCCAAAATACACGAAAGTCGTTCACCCCAAAGTACCTGAAGAGCCTCACGTCCTGCTCGCTCGTCAGTACAAGGAATTTATGGACACGGCGGCACCGGCCCTACCGGGATTCCGACTGGACGAACTAGACGCGGCCCACCCTTACGTTCCTGCTGTGAGGACCATCACAGCGGTTCAACCAGATCCAAACCACCAGGATTGGGGCGCGCATGGCCGAGATAGCACGGTGACAGCGGAAGAACTCACCGACTGGAGGGACGACTGGCGGATTCCCTTCAACGTGCATTTGCATGCGCCGGAAGAGGGAGAATCCGCTTGCTGTCCACCTCCAGGCATGGTGGCCATCGGCGTCGACGCGATGGATCAAGGCCTGCGGTTCCCCCTTCATCCTTCAATTTCAGGCCTGTTGAACCGGTGGGGTGTGGCTCCTCATCAGATTCATCCGAACGGGTGGGCTCAGTTGTATGGGGTTTTGACGGTTCTAGGACAGGTGGGATTTTCTCGACCCCTCACGGGGGATGAATTCCATTTGTTCTTTAGCCCGGTCAATTTCCAGAAAGGGTTGTTGGGTGATTACACAGTGCGATGTAGGAAAAATACGGTGAAGATAAAGGAACCAGAAATTAAAGATCCTACCTGTTGGGATCGATGGTTTTATGTCTCGGGGAGATGGAGAACTCAGACCCGAGAGGGAGAAATTGAAATTCCCCTAACTTATGGCGTTAAAGATGAAAGTAAGTTATACTTTTAAGTTTTTTACAGTTTTGACTGATCTAAAATTGTTTTTATATTTGCAGGTGCCCGGATCTCCAAAACTGACTATAGCATCCCGTGGGATTTGGCTACGGCGAATCTTTTGGCTCAGTGCATTCCTGCTACCGAGAGGGACTTGACGTATCTCAACGACGACAGTATTCGTGACTCAGCAGGCCTCTTCTGTCCTCCATTTGTCCTCTTCTGTATCTCAAAGTCTTGTATTTTTTATAGTTTCTGTTTTTGTCTTATTTCCTGGGGACATATCCCCCGGGGAAAGATCATCAATTTTTTGTCGGGTGTAATATCTTTACTTTTTCCCGGTGCAGAATTTTTCTCTACTGTGTTCGAAGTGAAACCTCCTGACATGGCGGATAATAAACTGTTTGCGAGACTTGGACTTGTGGATGCATCCCAGACGGGGAAAGCCCGTAAATCAAAAACCAGTTCAACCAGCATAGGTGGCCGAGGATCTGCAAAGACTCGGGGTGGAACAGTAGGTGCCCCAGCTTCCCGGACCAGATCCCGAACTGTCTCCGCCCAGGGCGGTGAGACAGATTCTTTGGGGGTCATGGGGGTGGTGGACTCCTACAAAGAATCCCCGGCCTCTGCTGATACTGTGATGACTGATGTTGTTCCCAGTCAGGGTTTGCCTCCCTCCGGGTCATCCACACTTCTACAAATCAAGCTTGAAGGTGATAAGAAAAGGAAGAAATTTGATGGGGGTGTAATTGATGTGACTGAATCACCTCCCCGTGCTGACATAAGTCAGTCTGTTTTTGGAGTTGAGAAAATCCTCTCTGACAAGTAAGTCTTTATTTATTTTATACTTTTTCTTTATCTTTGTAAACTATTCAATCTTTACACTTTATTTCTCGGTCAGGTTTTCCCAAGAAAAACTTCCATCAGTGCTTCTTCCCTTCTTCTCTGGCAAAGGCCCCATTGACCCTGTCACTACCCTGGGCAATCCTGTTGGTGATTCAATTGATGCAGTTGGGAGGTGATGGACCTCAGAGCTCAATGACCTGATGGACCATGAGGAGCATGCCTTTTCCCTGGCCCTGAAACTGGCCAGTCAAAGTGCAGTTGCCATCTCTGGTGCTCATACTATGGCTGAGAAACTCAGAGCTGAGGTTTCCAAACTACGCATCACCAACATTGGTCAAGAAACACAAGTGAAGGAGCTCAATGCAGCCTACATAGCCGCAGCAGGGGACAGGGACAAATGGAAGAAGGTTGCAGATACTGCACGGGCAGAGATAGGGAAGCTGAAATCAGAGATGCAGGAAGCCTTGAAAACCATCAAGGAAAAAGAAGAGCAGATTGAAGATGCCCAGGACAGCTTTGTCAGGGGAAAGAAAGAGCTACAGGATGAGGTGGTCAAAGTCACCAAAGAACTGAAGCAGGTCCAGGATAGCTTTGCACAATCCATGGAAAGAGTTGTGGAGCTTGAAACTCTACTGAAATCACCTGCTCACAATCCCAGGGTATTGACTGACCTCCTTTATGTAACTGCATATGCTGATCTAATTAGGTCTGCAGCAAAGGAGAAGAATGATGTGGCCAAAGAATATGGGCTCAAACTCCTGAAGGATCACATGAAGGGATGCACTCTGGATTCCAGAGTTCCTCAACCTTTTATGGATCTGGAAGTTGTCTATGGAATCGACATGAAATGGTGGCCATCATATAGTCTCCTCTCTATGCCTGGTGAACCTGCAAAGTTGGCTGATGATGCTCCTGTTGATGATGATGAATTTGATGATGAGGGTATGGATCTACTTGGTGTTGGGCCTGATGGCAAGCCAAAAGATCCTCTGGTAACCCCTGGTGATGGTAATTCCACCTCCTGAGTTTTATAACTTAGGAGTCTGCTAAAATGAATCCTACCCTGAGTGTAAAAAGCTCAGGGGTTTTAATGTTTTATTTCTTATTTGGGCCTAAGGCCATAAGACAATATTTGTTATTTCTCTTTGAATTTCAGAGGCAGTTTTTGCCTGGGACAAGTTTTAATATTTTGCTGGTGTGTAATAACTTAGTAAGTTATTTTTGGATACCATCCTTTGGGTCTTACTCATGGCCCTTCCACCGTTTTATTTAGGTTTCTTTTTACCATAATCATCTATAATTTTGACAAGTCAGTTTTAGCTTGTTTGGTGAATCGTAATTCTTTGTAAATAGATAATTTTTGGCTCACACCCAAGTTTTATTTTTTTAAAACTTTGTTGGGAGTCTTTGTGAGTTCTTTGTCTTGCAAAAGTGATTTTTGGATTTTAGTTACCTCTCGGAATTCTCTCTGATTCTAAGTAACATTTTTCTCCTCCATCTCTCCTTTTACAAAGACTGTCCGATCCTGTGGTTTGTTCTTTATGAATACCTCTTAGGATTTTCTTCGGACCTATATCTTCTCCCCGCGCGATTCTTGAGTTTCTCTTACTCTGTTGAATCCGTACGTAGAAAGAAGTGTTCGGCCCCATAATCTACAGATTTTTGGGTCTTTACCGAACCTTAGTATTCTCTTATGAATACCCAATATTTCTTTTTTTTACCGGGAAATTTATTTCTTTCCCGGGGTAATATTTTTCCTTTGTAACAGACAAAATATAACTTTTTAGAACCCATACAAGTATTTTTGGTAAATACTGAGAAACATTATAAAAGTGATAAAAGGGTTTTACAAAAATAATATCTTTACAAAAATCCAAAGATTAACCTTTTAATGATAAAATTTCTTTAGGTGCAACGCATTCCACCGATACTGATCTTTGGTCCCGTCGAGAAGCTCTAACTCGTACGCTCCGTTCTGGAGGCAGTGGCTTACTCTAAACGGTCCCTCCCAGTTCGGCCCCAGTGCTCCCTGGTGCGTTCCTAAGATTTTCTTCAGCACCAAGTCTCCTTCTTGGAATTCTCGCGCCTTTACTTTTGAATTAAATAATTTTGCAATTCTTTGTTTGTTCATAGCATTTAGAGAATCGGAAGCTAACCTTCTTTCTTCAAGAAGATCCAACTCTTTTCGGATGGTTAGTTCATTTTCCGGGGAAATTTCCTGAGCGGTCCGGTGTGATAACACCGTTATTTCCGCTGGGATTACCGCTTCCGTTCCAAAAGCCAAAGAGTAGGGGGTTTCTCCAGTGGCATTTCTAGCTGTGGTACGATATGACCACAGAACCTCTGGAAGTTCATCCGCCCACTTTCCTTTGCGACTTTCCAATTTAGATTTGATGGTATGTTTTAATATTTTATTCACTGCTTCAACCTGACCATTCGTCTGGGGGTGGTAAGGAGTAGAGAATAGCCTTCTAATTTTCCATTTTTCACAGAATTATTCCACCTCAGCCCCATCGAATTGTTTTCCGTTGTCGGAAATGATTGTCTCGGGCAAACCAAATCGACATATAATGTTTTTCCATATGAACTTGATAACTTGCGGTTGATCAATTTTGTTCAATGGTTCTGCTTCGACCCACTTAGTAAAATAGTCGACTGCTACAATCGCGTATTTTACTCCGCCCCGTGCGGTTGCCAGTGGTCCGATCAAATCGATACCCCACCGAGCAAATGGCCACGGGCTGTAAATGGATTTCAGGGCTTCTGGGGAAATACGGATGTTAGGTCCATGCGTCTGGCATTTAACACATTTACGTGCATATCCGACTGCGTCCTTTCTCAGGCTTGGCCAATAAAATCCTTGCCCCATGGTTTTGTGTGCTAGGGATCTTCCCCCCGCATGGTTTCCACACACACCCTCGTGTATTTCTTCCAGGATTTTAAATCCTTCTTCCTTCGACACACATTTTAGTAATGGAAGGGAATAACTTCTTCGGTATAGTTGTGTATCTATTAAAGTATACTTTGCCGCTCGGGAGCGAAGTTGTTTTGCTTCGGTTTTATCTGCTGGTACTTCCCCGGTATCTATGTACCGTTGGATGGGAATCCGCCAGTCTTCTCCGGCCCCAGTGAGTATTTGCATCTGCATTTCTCTTTGTTCTATTGACGGGGACATTAATTTTGTCAACACAATATTTGAGAAGTCTGCTGATCCCTCAGCTGATGCTAATTTTGACAGGGCGTCTGCTTGTGAATTGTGTTCCCGTGGGATTTGTTCGATTAGAACTTCAGGGATTTTTTCACAAAGTTCCCATACCAATTTTAGGTATTTTATCATTTGTTCCCCTCTGGCCTCGTAGTCTCCACTTACATGGTTTACTACTAGCTGAGAGTCCATAAACACATGGAGTTTCCTGGCCCCAACGGCTATAGCTAATTCCAACCCAGAAATGAGAGCTTCATATTCTGCTTCATTGTTCGATGTGGGGAATTCAAACTTTACCGCATGGGTTACTGAGTCCCCATCGGGACTGAGTAATACCACCCCTGCCCCCGAGCACGCGGTGGTAGATGATCCATCTACGAACAGCTGCCAGGCGCGTGCTTGATTCTGGGATTTCTCAGGGAAAGTTAATTCCACAATAAAATCTGCCAGGGCTTGTGCTTTAATTGCTGTCCTCGGGGCGAAAGTTATGTCATATTGACTTATTTCTAACGCCCAACGCAGGAGTCTCCCGGAGATATCTGACCGGTGCAATACTTGCCTTAAAGGCATAGCAGTCAAAACTTCGACGGGGTGCTCAAATAAGTACGCCCGGAGTTTTCTTATTGACACTATTAAAGCAAATGTTAATTTTTCCAGTGGAGTGTATTTAATTTCTGCCTCATGTAATACTTGACTCACGAAATAAATCGGAAAGTGTTGGATTCCTTCCGCTCTTGCCAAGACTGCACTGATGGCATGCTCTGAGGCGGCCAGGTATAAATACAACTTTTCTCCTGGTTTAGGTGCCACAACTACTTTCGGATGGGATAAGTATTCCTTTATCCGTACAAAAGCTTGTTGGGCCTCTTTTTTCCAGTGAAATTCCTGTCCTTTGATGGAAGCAAAGAACGGTCGAGTTTTATCTCCCAGGCAAGAAATGTATCTGTTCAGGGCGGCGAGACGACCCGTGAGCCGTTGTACGCCTTTTACGTCCCGGGGCTCTTGCATGTCCAAGATAGCTTGGACTTTGGTAGGGTTGGGCTCAATGCCTTCTTCGCTAACCACATGCCCCAGGATCATCCCTTTTTTAATTCCGAAATTACATTTCTTGGGGTTCAATTTCATATTATAATGCCCCAGAATTTTGAAAACTTCTTCGAGGTCTTTGACATGATCTGATTCGTTTTTACTTTTTACAATAATATCATCAATGTACACTTCCATGGTTCTACCAATTAATTCAGAAAACATTTGATTTACCAACCTTTGATAGGTGGCCCCAGCATTCTTCAGGCCAAACGGCATTCTTTCCCAGCAATAGATCCCTTTCTCTGAGTAGAAAGCCGTATGTTCAACGTCATCCGGATGCATAGGAATTTGGTGGTATCCAGCCTTGGCGTCCAGTGTTGAGAATATCGCGTGACCTGTCAAGTTATCAACCACATGGTCGATATGCGGCATGGGAAAAAGATCTTTCGGGCAAGCATTATTTAGGTCTGTGAAATCTATACACAAACGCCATGCCCCAGCAGTTTTTGTCACCATTACCGCATTGGAAAGCCAAGTGACATCACTCGAAGCTTTCCTGACCAGTTTATTTTCAATTAGTTTATCTACTTCCCCGGCGAGTGCCTGGCACTTCTCGGGGCCCATTTTTCTACGTTTCTGCGCAATAGGCCTTTTGCAGGGATCTATTTTCAACCGATGGCAGGCATGTTTAGGATCTATCTTTCCTAAATCCGCACTGGACCATGAGAAAGTGGAGATATTCTCTTTTAGGAATTTTATCAGATCGTTTCTGACAGTGGATTCCATATGAGACCCTACAAGTATTTGTTTTTCGGTTTGCTCTGGGTCTATAATTATAGAGTCCAGGGTTTCAACCATTTCTACAACGGGTGCTTTTTTGCATTGATATCCTCCCCGCGAGCCCCAATCCTCTAAGTTTGCTTTGGGTTTAGGCTGTTTTTCCCCAGGAGATGCTAAGTCCTTACTGGGTTCTTCTTCGGGGGGTTTATTCATGTCTTCCGAGGGGATCTGAAGAACTTCCCCGCGCGGGTTTTTCCTGGGGGAGCTCATTCCTTCCTCGGGTATTTTAATAATATCTTTAATGTGATCAATTTGTTTTACGTTGCTTTCCTCCCAATTGATTTGGGGAATGTTAGCTTTTTCTCTGATTTTAGTTTTATCAAGATCGCGAAAATACATCAAAGTCTTCTTAGCCATTACTAGGTCCCCCCTGACGGTGCCAACTGCACCGGAGGGTGTTGGAAACTTGATACAGTAGTAATAGGACGAGGCGACTGCTTCAAAAGCGTCCAGAAAGGGCCTGCCTAACAAAGCATTATAGCCACTAACCTTATCTACTATTACAAACTTAAGATTCCTAACCATCATGACTTCAGGATTCTTTGCGTCCATCATCTCTACCGGGAGAATGATTTCTCCGTAGGGAATGACTACATCGTCACCAAAACCTTTTAACACCATATCGCACGGGTTGACATAGCGCGCTAGCTTCCCCATCAGATCTAGGGTCTTCTTGTACAGAATATTGAGATGTGCGCCATTGTCTACCAGCGTGCGAGACACGTCCAGACCGAGGATTCTTGCTTTTATCACTAAAGGCACATCCTTCGGGAACTTTGTCTCGGCTCGATCTTCCGGGGTGAAAGTTATCACCGCCGTTTCACTGATTGTTGCTTCTTTTGACGGGGCGGTTTCATACCAAACTTCCCACATCTGGAAGTCTCTTTTCCTCTTCCGGTGGCTTTCCTCATTCACTGGCCTCAAACCGCCGATCATCATGATCTGGCCCACTCTAGGTGGGTCTGGAGCTACAGGAGGCGGTGGTGGAGCTAGTGCGGGAACTTCCCGGGGAGGAGGCCCCTGCGGATTTCCCCCAGCACCTGGCCTGGGCAAGAACTGCCATAGCTTCCCATCCTGAAAAAGTTTCCACAACAGTTTTACCAGTTGCCTACACTGGCTGGTGTTGTGACCAATCTTTTCATGAAAGGCACACCATTTGCTGGGATCCAACTTGTCCGGGGGAGTTAGGATTGGTGGTGGTTTTACCAACAGATCAGTTTTTTGCATGACCATGATATTCAAAATATCTGCTGGTGTATGACCAGTCTGAGCAGTGAGTTTTCCTTCCAACTCACGAATTTCATCCACACGTGGATCACTTGGCCTAGGGCCTGGTTTCTTGCCAATATAGTTTGGCCTTCGATCGGAGGAAAAAGGAGGTTTTCTCTTTTGCTCGGGGGAGTGTGCCCCACTAGCAATAAGACGCTGGTATGCCACTTGGGCCCCAGCTTTCCTTTTAAAATCCTCATACGATCGGGGATAGTTTAGCATTGCAGATTTAAACAACTTAGAGTTTCTTCTCATACCTCCCAACACGGTGTGGAGTTTGAGGCTATCGGGGATCTCTTCTCCGCCCGCCAACAGTAATTCCCCCACGCGATCCACATAAGATTCGTCAGTTTCGTTCTCACCCTGTTTGACTCCAAGCAGCTTCTGACTATACTCCATATAGGAAGCTTTGGATACAAAATACGACACAAACCTTTGTACCAAGTCGTCAAAGCACTTAATAGAATGTGTAGGTAAGCTGACGTACCATTGGTGAGGAGTATCGCCCAGGGTGAGTGGGAACAATTTGCACCGGGTAGCATCTGTGGCTCCCCGGCCGGACATATATGTCCTGAATCTGCTCAAATGCGCTTCTGGATCAGTTTTGCCGTTATACAAAGTGGTTTGCATGGGCTGAATTTCCAGTTGCATGGGAGCTTGTTCAACCTCGGGAGCCAAGGGATCGTTATGACGACCTGCCGGGGCGGCGAGAATTTGATTTTCGTTCAATCGCCTTTCCAGTTCAGAATATTTCTGCCTTAAATCGGCCAGTTCAAGATCAGCACCGGGGGCTCTGTGGACCCTCGCCGGTGAAAAGTTTACACGTTGCCCGTGCATGTCACTTTTACTTGCCTGTCGATAAGGATCAGTAGAAGTAGCCACTGATTCGGCTCTTTTGTTTAGATCTAAAGCCCGACGGGCTCTGCGGTTTCCCCGGGGAGCGCGTCTAGCTCGCTCAGGGCCCTTCCCTGGATTTTCCCCGGCGGGTGCATGCATGCCCCGTACCGGGATCGCAGGGGTTGTCATCACATATTTCAAAGACATCAATTCTGCTACTGCTTCATCAATTTTCTGCGGAGTATCAAGACTCGCGAATCTGATCGGAGGTGGAACCATAGGCGTCGACGGCCCTCCGATATCGTAAGGATGGAGACGGCGATTCCGACGTCGCGACCGAAGTCGGCGCTGTCGTTGATCTGCCTGACTATCCGTAGGTTCGTCGGCCTCTGCACGCTTGCTATTGTGCTCATCGGAGCTGATCTGGGTAGGCGGCGGCTGTTCCTTATTCTCAGGTTCTGGGTTTTTAGGTGGAGATGGAACCTCGGGTTCCACCATCACAGCCTTACCCATCACAGCCCGCCACCTGCCGCTTGTGCCAGACGTACCTGACACCGTGGTGTTTTCATTTTCATTCACCATTTCTGATTTTAATCGAGCTTTTCTGCAACTTCAATACCTGATGCTCGCTCCTTCTAGCGCCAAATGTTTTGGTTGTTTTTGTACTTGTCGGTAGTATTTGCTGGTAATTGAGGGTTTTGGTAAACAACACAAAATATAAATATGTTATAGGTAAGAAAGCAAGAGGATGAAGCTAAATGCAGAAATCATAAGTACTGGAAATGGAAGCTCAAGGCTCCTCTATATTCAAATATCCATACTTAGAGTACATGATTAAAATCAAGGTTTGCATGTCCCTTTCCACTATCTCACTCCCTCTATTTATAATACTCCATGCATGGCTTAATTATGCCACCTAATGCCCACATTTTGGCCTCTTATTGGACCTCTAGTCCACTAATATGAAGCATTAAAAACCCACTAATTTCCCTTAGTGCTTAATCTGCCTCTTTCCCCGTGAAGTCCCAGCTTGTTGACTGTCACCCCAGGAGCCTCCCCAGGCGATTCCCCTGAGAAGGGAGTCTGATTCTACCGTGCAATCTTTACTGTCCAGGGTCTTTATCTTCTTCTTAGATCTGCTTTTGAAGGTCTCGTTGACTATACCGGTTGCCTTTTTCTCTTGATGACGTGGCCCTTTGATTCGTGACACGTGTCGGTGACTATTTTCTCGGGTACAACACCAGTATCATTGGAGATGTGAGAGGACCCAGACTTATATGCTGAGTTTTGCTGATGACCTTCTACTTGCCTGTCATGCTGATCCGGTGTCTATCGCTGCACTCGGACGGGGAGTGCAGCTCTTCTCGACTTACTCTGGTCTACATGAGAATGTAGATAAGAGTAATATCTCTCTTTCCATCCAGGCGCAGGATGATGTATCAATACTCCAGCCAGTGTTTGATTTCCCGGTCGGGACGCTTCCAGTGCGCTATCTTGGTGTCCCTCTGACCTCGTCTCGGTTGCGTCTGAGGGATTGTGCCCTCCTGCTACAGAGGATCGATGCTCGACTGGGTTCCTGGACCTCTCGTACCTTATCTTATGCAGGGAGATTACAGCTGATACGATCAGTTCTTGGTACGCTACATATTTACTGGGCCAGTGTTTTCATACTCCCCCAGGGGATTATCGAGGAGATTGAGAAGAGGCTGAGACGTTTCCTTTGGTTCGGGTTAGGCAACACGGGGTATGCCAAGGTCAGATGGGTGGATATCTGTCGGCCTGCTAGTGAGGGTGGACTGGGTATCCGTGATCTCACTGCACAAAATCGAGCCCTTATGACCAGACACATTTGGGCTATTCTGAGTCAGGATCCCGAATCGGTTTGGGCCAGTTGGATTCAGGAGAATCGACTAAGGAGGCATTCTTTTTGGAGTGCCAAGGTACCGCAAGTTTGCTCCTGGACGTGGCGTCAGCTGCTGAAGCTACGCTCTGCTGTGTTACCAGCCATGCAGATGCGGGTAGGGGATGGACGTCAGTTTTTCCTCTGGAGAGACCCGTGGCATCCTCTAGGCAGATTGGAAGAGGTATGTTAGTTGACACCATGGATCAGGAGGCTTCCTAGGGCTACATCGTTGAGTATGGTGATAGTCGATGGAGTGTGGAGGTGGCCAGCAGACTTTGCGGCGGAGTTTGTTGATATTATGGATAGATTGCCGAGTATAGATGTGAGGACTGATACAGTGAGGTGGTTATTGCATCGCTCAGGGACCTACACCTCTGACTCAGCATATACTCTGTTCCGCCCGGAGGGACCCAAGGTGTCGTGGGCAGCTCTTTTGACTGGACCAGGACGTATCCCACGCCATTGTTTCATTCTTTGGATGGCTATCCTGGGTCGGCTGCCGACTAGGGATAAGCGTTGGATTGGCAGGGGGGATGATTCATGTGTGCTATGTGGTGGGGAGAGTGCGGAGACACATTCTCACCTTTTCTTTGATTGCCCTTTCTCACAGGATTGCTTACAGAGATTAGAGGTGGAGGTGGGATTTCTATGGCCTAGTGGTAGTTGGCATAGTGCTGTCTTACAGGCTTCTAGTCGTTGGCGTGGGAAGCACTTGATTTCCTGCGCATATCGTGGACTTCTAGCTGCTCTGATATACTTTATTTGGCTAGAGAGGAACACGAGGATCTTTGAGGCCCGTTCGGTGTCTTCTGGAGTGGTGGCTTCTCAGGCGATTACTATTATCCAGGAGAGGATTCGATCGTTACGTCTTCCAGACTCTTTTCAGGCACATGCACTGAAGAGGGTATGGCATATAGCCTGGTGATAGTGTTTGTGTGATCTATTACTGTTATATGTGTCGTTGGGTTGATTGGAGAGCTAGTATGTTAGCTTGGTGTTGCGATGGGGTTTTTTTCTCCTATGCGCTGTGTTGTATTTTGATATTTTTCTTCTTTTCTATTTGATTTACCTCTACCAAAAAATATATATATATATACTCTAAAAAATCAACAATAATTAAAATAAAAGTTTCGAATATATTAATTTAGAAAGAACATTTAACAATATTATTAAAATATTGAATTTATAGACAAAATATTAGTTTAAACGTGAATATATATATATATATTTATAATCATTAAAGAATAATAGTCCTCACTGATGGATCAATGCTGAATATATTCATTAGTGTAAAAAAAGTAGATTTACGTGGATATGTATTTAATGAAATTGAAATCAAAAGCCAAACAAGAACCTTAAGTATTAGTACAACAAAACTTTAATTAACACTGTGAATTTAAAATCAGTTAATGATATACAATTAAGCTAACGCAGATTATTGTTAGATGTTGATATTACAATGCGTGATTTGCACGAGGAAGTGTGTATGCTCCGATCTATCGAGAGTATTCCACCACACAATAACTGAGAATTTCTTTGTCGTTTATGTATGAAAGCAATTGTTTCGCGCGATAATGGAATATTCGAAAATTGATCTCGACGATTAATCAAGGTGGATCCATAAATTTGGTTGTACTGTACATCTTGACCAAGTCTCTAGGGTTCAATTTGGCTCACGTGTCGAGCACACAAATCTATGTACGTGCTACGTCAACGATCGCAATTTGTTCAATGTATCTAGCTAATTAATTTATAAGGGATCGATATGAGATGTTTAAAAATGTTCTTAATTATATTATATATTTTTGTAATATTTTTATTTTACTCGAAAACGGTTTCGAGCCGGAGAAAAATAACGCGTCTAAATTGTACTTGTTGAAGACCACTTGTGAATTGTCCAACATCGAATAATTGTGAGAGGGGAGTCTATAATATAAGCCTAGAGAGTTCTCCTACTTAGTACCATATGGTTTTGAGTTAGATTGAGGCTCTCTAGTGCATATTCGAGCTCCCGCTCTCGTGTGTGCGCTAGGCGTGGGCCGCACTTGAACACCCCCATTTGGAATTTGACATGGTATCAGAGTGGAGGGGGTGTGCGCTAGGCGTGGGCCGCACTTGAACACCCCATTTGGAATTTGACATGGTATCAGAGTGGAGGAGGTATGCGCTAGGCGTGAGACCGCACTTGAACACCCTATTTGGAATTTGACAGTACTCCTAGTAGTATTGTTGTCACGTGATGATAGTTATCGTCTACCTTAATGTAGTTTCTACTCCCAAAGTCTTACATTGGTTTTTTATCTGACCGACAATTGCTTTTGATTTATTTTTAATTAATTAAAAAGCATTGGCTATATAGTATAGTACAGTATATAGTTTAATTACAAAAAATAACAATATATATAAATTCAAAGCCCGTCCTTTACAATTTCTTGCACATGATTTCTGTGAATCTAATTGCGTTAACATTCATCCTCTTTTGCAATTAATTTGCTAGCTGTATTCTTCTATTTTGTAAAATTAGTTGTATTCTTCTATTTTGTAAAATTAGTTTATTAATATATATTCTTAATTTAATTGTAGAGATAAATATATCATAAAAGAATCATGTAAGAAAATTCTACGTACATTGAATTTGCACATTTATCGAACTGAACTAATAGTATCACGCAAACACACATGATTTTAAACACGAAAAAAGATTTTGTTTATTCATTCATGTTTGATTGACACTTACTTAATTGAATAGGCGTCCGGAGACAAACCCCTAGCTAGAGGTCACCGAATATATTAGATGGGACAATCTTACAAAATTCAATTAAAAGTTGTGAAATATATATGATATAAATATTAATTTTTGTTTGTTATAAAAAGAATATTAAATGTAGATTAATGAACCTAAATTAATTATCTCTTTTGCCATATATTACTCGTCTCTTTAATCGCATTTCATGTTATTTAATTCCATTAATTAGTTTTAGTTACTGATCTTTAGTTTCGAAAATTAAATCATGATACTATAAGATTTCAAGTTCCTACCAACTAATGTTTTCATTATGGTGCACATATGTACTCGGATTAATTTGAAGAAATTTGAGGAAGAAATCGAGCGAGTTAAAAAATACGGGCAGTTTTCGGGTGCCAATGGGTATTATACCTGTCGCACCGTATATATATGCGGTTGTTTGTTTGGGGTGTCTGGACTGCTAGCTGTGGCGCAAGGACCAACTTCGTCGTGTTCTTGGCGTGGCCTTCCGCTTATATAAGGAATAGATATCAAACCCTATGAATATTTGAATACGCATATTGTAATAAAAAATAACTAATCATGATGAAGTCTCATAGCAATACTATCAATATTTAAGATTTAAGGACTTAATTAATCATAGTATGAATTTAATATTAAATCCTCAATTTCATAAAAATGGAGTAGTACTATATATACTTACATATGTCTAATATCAATGGTCATATATTTCTTTTGTAATTTACAAAAGTATGTCATTAATCCAAAAATCCAACTACTCCCCTATATATAGATGACCCTAAACCTCACAACTACAAGTCTACATTAACCCTACTACTTGCGACTCAAATGGCTTTTCTTCATCTAGCAAACGCGATATTGGTTTTGCACCTAATATCCGTCCACGTTTATGCGGATTCCCCACCACCCACCATGCCGCCGGTTAAGCCACCCACACAGCCTCCGGTTAAACCACCAACTTCGTCTCCGGTTCAACCACCGACTTCGCCGCCTGTTGATCAGCCACAGACGCCTCCTCGGAGGTACGGTGTTGCTGTTCAAGGAGCTGTTTTCTGCAGATCAATTTGCAATTACAGAGGTCAATATAACAAAGTCACCCGAACCCCTCTTCAAGGTAAGTATAATCTCAAAAACTTTTCGGTTGTTTCTCAAAATTTTACTCCGCATACTAATAAATAAATGAAAAGTTTTTAAACAACTTTATCATTCCAATGCTTGTTTATTTAAATAAATATGTACACTTGTTTTTTCTCATAACTCATTCATAATTACTCACACAAACAATACTTATTAAATTTAACACATATAAAATTATTTTTTTCTTAAAACACTTAATTATTTTTGTCTTTGCATACTTTTAACACACCAGGTAGTAGTACTTAATTAATACTCCATATATATATAGTTATAGTTATTAAAAATTAACTTAGTGTAAAAGGTTGTTTCATCAGTTGATTGATCACTTGAATTGAAGACATATGTGTGTGAGTACTTAAATTTCTGCAATTGACCAATAAAGTAGTCCTAACAACAACAAACAAAAAAAAATATTAACCTAGCTACGTACGACTTATATATTTCCTACATGCATGTGTTATAATGTGTGACTACGTACTTAATTTGTTGTGTGGCCGATCGATTTTTAAGGGGCTGTTGTGGTGAAGCTTGTGTGCAAAACCGACTCAGAGAAGGACGGCGGCAATTTTATGAGGAAAGTCGAGACCGACGAGAGCGGCAACTTCACGCTCAAGACGTCTAGGATCAAGGCTGATGATGGAGCCAAGAGTTGCAAGATGTTTTTGGTGAGATCACGTGACCGTGAGTGCAACTTTCCGACACCGCTCAATGGAGGGTCAACGGGGGCCACATTGACCCTAGCAGTCGAAGGAAAGAAATTGGAAGGACGTTATTCGGTGTTCAACGTTGGCCCGTTCGCCTTTGAGCCCGTTAATAAGACGAAGCCATGCGATGATTAGAGAAGAGAAGAAGCCATATATATGGCTCCGCCGGATAAAGGGCCTTTTTAGGAAAAGACTTTGTGAAAATGTCTTTTTGAGATTTGTCTTTTTAAAATGGCCTCAAGTCAAATTATTTATTAATAATAATCAAATAATGAATAGATTACCATATTTGCCCTTCTACTGAAACGATTTGAGTATTAAACAAAATAAAGGAGAAAGCTTGAAAGACAAATCATTCTATATCTGGAATGATATTCATAAATGCTCAGCTCAAAGCTGCAAGCATACACAGAGAATGTTTATATATGGGAGACACTAAACCCTAGCTACACATCCAATGAACCACGATTGGCCACGTGTACACCATCCTATGGTGAAGCTAGAATACAAAAGAAGAGCATCCTATGCTGACTTATTAAAGAAACAGAAGAAAATAATAAATCAGCTAATTAGGGTTTAATAACTAGGTGACTATCTCTAACATTCCCCCTCAATTGGAGCGCGGATAGAGACATCACAGTGAGCTTGTATCGCATCCGAGTGAGCAATTGGTGACTTAGTGCCTTTGTTAAAATATCTGCAGATTGATCAATTGAAGGAACAAAGGACACTCTGAACACCTTCTTCTGCACAAGATCACGAATGAAATGAATGTCGAGTTCGACATGTTTTGTTCTAGCATGAAGAACAGGATTAGCAGCCATGGACATGGCACTTTGATTGTCAATCCAAATGGTGGGAGGTATAGAGGCTGAAACCTTAAGTTCAGAAAGAAGACCCTTCAACCAAACTACTTCAGCTGCTGCATTAGCTAAACTTCTATATTCTGCCTCTGCTGTGCTTCTTGATACTGAGGTTTGTTTCTTGGAGAACCAGGAAATTATATTGGAGCCAAGATAAGTACATGAACCAGAGATAGATTTCCTATCATCAATATCTGATCCCCAATCCGCATCACAGTAGGCAACTATGTTGAAATCAGCTGAGGGAGTGACATGTAAGCCATGATCAATAGTGCCTGAAATATATCTAAGTATCCTCTTCACAGCCTTCCAGTGAGTGTCAAGAGGATGATGCATGAATTGACACACTTTATTCACTGAGAATGCTATATCCGGCCTAGTGAGAGTTACATACTGAAGAGCCCCAACAATGCTTCTGTAGGTTGTGCTATCAGAGAATGGTTCACCTTGAAGTTTTGAAAGCCTTAAGGTAGAAACCATTGGTGTGGGAGTACTCTTTGCCTGAGCCATATTTGCTCTGAGCAAGAGCTCTCTAATGTATTGACTCTGGTTCAAGTGAAGCCCTGTAGAGGTATGAGTAACCTCAATACCTAGAAAGTGATGAACAGAACCTAAGTCCTTGAGTGAAAACTGAGTATCCAAATCTTTGACAAGAGAAGTAATTCCAGAAAAATCACTTCCTGTGACCAGAATATCATCTACATACACAAGCAGCCAAATACAACCAGCAGTGGTGGATCTATAAAAAAGAGATGCATCTGATTTGCTACAGGTGAAGTCAAGTTTAATCAATGTGAGCTTGAGCTTGTCAGACCAGGCCCTAGGTGCCTGTTTGAGTCCATAGATGGCCTTAGACAATTTGCAGACTGGATATTTAGTGAAGTCAGACTGAAAATTCACCTCAAATCCAGGAGGTTGAACCATATATACCTCTTCTTGCAAGTCTCCATTAAGAAAGGCATTATTGACATCTAACTGTCTTATGGGCCATCCCTTTGTAACAGCAACTGAAATGACAAGTCTGATAGTAGTTGCTTTCACCACTGGACTAAAAGTTTCTGAAAAATCAAATCCTTGAACTTGATCATACCCTCTAGCAACCAACCGTGCCTTATATCTTGCCACACTCCCATCAGCTTTAGTTTTGATTTTAAAAATCCATCTGCAAGTTATTAACTTCTGATGAGGTGGAGGGTCACAAAGAGTCCACGTTTTGTTTTTAATCAAAGCCAAGTATTCATCTTGCATGGCTTTCTTCCAGTGAGGAGTTAGCAAAGCCTCTTTGTAAGAGGATGGAAGTTGATTAGTCATTTCAGACTGATAAACCTTGGGTTTGAGGGACCCCGTTCTGGACCTTGTTACCATGTGATGAGTACCTGCTGGACCTGCAGGAGCACTGGGAGGACACACATCAGTAGCACTGAGAGGTACATTATCATTACATATTGGTAAATCCACATAAATAGGAATGGTGGGGTTGCTGGAGTCAGAGGTGTGGATAGATTTAGGAGTATGATGGGATGTGGTGGAATTTGAAGAAGATACAGACTCTGTTTGATTATGGGGAGGAGACAAAGGTGGTGAGGAGTCATTAGAAGAACTAGGATGAGAAGATGAGTTGGATGACTCACTGAAAACAGGTTGGGAATTTGCAGTAGAGGGTATTGAAATAGTAGGAGGAGGACCAATGGATTGTGGTATAGTATGAGATGAATTTGAATGAGTTTTAAAAGTAGAGGAAAATGGAAAAGCTTTTTCATTGAACACAATGTTCCTGGTAATAACAATTTTTCCTGTGGGCAGAAGAGTTTTGTAACCCTTATATTTACTGTTGTATCCTAGAAATGTGGAAGGTAGAGATCTATATTCCAATTTATGCTTGTTTATAGGTCTGAGATTTGGATAACACAAGCAGCCAAAGGTTCTAAAGTGATTGTATGATGGCTTTTTCTGGTAAAGAAGTTCAAATGGAGATTTGAAGTTTATAACTTTGGAGGGCAGTCTATTGATAAGGTAAACGGCTGTGACAAAGGCATCATCCCAAAATCTTAAAGGCAAACTGGAATGAGCTAAAAGAGATAAACCTACTTCAACCACATGTCTGTGTTTTCTTTCAGCAAGCCCGTTTTGTTGAGGTGTGTAAGGGCAGGAGATTCTATGGTGTATGCCATGAGTTTGAAGAAAATTAGTTAAACCAATAAACTCTCCTCCCCCATCAGATTGAACAGACTTTATGGTGGTTTTAAACTGATTTTGGACCAGGTTAAACAGGTGAGAAAAGGCATTGGCAACTTCAGATTTAGTTTTCAATAAATAAAACCAGGTATATCTAGTGAAATGGTCAATGAAAGCAACATAATATATGAAGCCATTAATGGATTTTTGTGGGGAGGGACCCCACACATCAGTGTGGACAAGTTCAAACGGTTTATGATAAACAGAATTAGAAGCACTGTAAGGAAGAGCATGAGATTTAGATTTCAAACAAGAATCACAAATAGCATTGTCATTAACATTAGCAGAGTCATTACACAACTTAACAAAATCAGACCCTAGAGCTAGTTTGACAATTTTATTTGAAGGATGTCCAAATCTTGCATGCCACAGAGCAAGATTGGAGGTGTCTTTATTCACTAGATGAGCTGAAGGTGTGGATTGAAAAGTGGAGCTGGTGAATGAAGTTGAAGTGGGCTGATGAACAGATTGAAGATCAAACCTATAGAGGCCTTGATCAAGGATGCCTTGAAGTAGAACTTTGTGGGTGACCTGATCCTTGACAAAACAAGAATGAGGGTGAAATTCAAAATAGACACGGTTATCTTTAGAGAACTGTGAGACACTGAGAAGGTTCTTGGCAATGTGAGGAACATGAAGTAATTGAGGGAGGGCAAAACAATGTTTAGACACAGGAGATTTAACTATGGATTTACCAATATGAGAGATAATCATACCTGTCCCATTTGCTGCCTGAACTTTGTTACTCCCATTGTACTCTGAAGCTGTTGTGAGGTTATTAAACTCGTTTGTGAAATGATTTGTAGCTCCAGAGTCAGCAAACCAGGAACCATCTCCACTGTCATTTTCAGAATAGTTGTATGTAGAGCTTCCTTGACCAGTGTTGTAGGCAGTGATGTTATTACTGTTGTTGTTTGTATTTCCTTGAGCTGGTTGATCTGCTGATGGTCCATAGGAAGAGTCATATCTGTAGTAACATTTATCTGCCGTGTGATTTGTATAGTTGCAAATTTGGCAGGGCACAGCACCTCTTCCTCTAGCAGATACTCCTCTTCCCCCTCTACCTCTTGCAGGTAACCTTCCTCTGCCTCTCACATTGGTATTTCCTCTACCTCTTCCATTTTGACCATATGAGCTGTTGTTGTTGAACTTCTTCTGATACTGAACAGCATTGGCAGAGGGATTAGAACCATCAACATTCACATTAGAGGGATTTTGACTCTCCAATCTGGTTTCATAACTCATTAACATTGAATACACTTCTCTTAGTTTGCAGCTCTCAGGTCTGGATGTTATGGCCACAACAATAGCATCAAAATCACTACTCAGTCCTGCAAGGATCTGAAGAATTTGATCTTCCTCAGAAATTTTGTGTCCAGCAGCCTGAAGTAGGTCACAACATGTTTTTACTTTGTTTAGATACTCCCTCACTGACATTGAGCCCTTTTTGATTGAGCTGAGTTGCAGCTTGTACTGCATTTTCTTGGCTGCAGATTGAGAACTGAAATTCAGATCTAGGGCTTCCCAGATCTGGGCTGAGGTCTCCAAACCAACCATCATAATCAGCAGACTTTCAGATAGTGAAGATAATATCCATGATGCTAGAAGCTGATCTTGTCTGCTCCAATGGATGAAATCAGGATTTGGTTCAACCTTATTTGTTTCTGGGTTGAAAGTGACTCTCTCTGGTATTTCATCTGTACGAAGATAGCTCTCCAAGCCATATCCTCTTATGGCCGTTAAAATCTGCATCTTCCACAACAGATAATTGTCTTCATTTAATTTCAATGAAATGAGCTGGTGTTGAGGATGAACCAGACTTCCATTCTGATTCTGGATTGAGTGTTGTGAGCCGTCGGATGAAGACCTATCAGCACTCATCTTTGAATGTCACGTGCTCGGCTACAAGCTTAGATTGATGGTGACAAAAGATGATCCGGTCCCAGCTCTGATACCATGAAACGATTTGAGTATTAAACAAAATAAAGGAGAAAGCTTGAAAGACAAATCATTCTATATCTGGAATGATATTCATAAATGCTCAGCTCAAAGCTGCAAGCATACACAGAGAATGTTTATATATGGGAGACACTAAACCCTAGCTACACATCCAATGAACCACGATTGGCCACGTGTACACCATCCTATGGTGAAGCTAGAATACAAAAGAAGAGCATCCTATGCTGACTTATTAAAGAAACAGAAGAAAATAATAAATCAGCTAATTAGGGTTTAATAACTAGGTGACTATCTCTAACATCTACTATTTATCATTATAATATTTAAAGTAAATTGGACCCACATGTATTTGATTTCCCCCCAAAAATTTTTGGACCCACATTCATTTACTTTTGTTTCCCCCCAAAATTTTCGATTTCGTTCCAAAAAAATTTGATTTCAAAATTTCAAAAAATGTGGGACCCACAAAATTGACTTTTCATTAAATTACAATTAATTACCAATATAAAGTTAAATTAAATGAAATTATATTTAAAATACTAATACAAAGTTAATTTACATAAAATTAAATTTTAAATACTAATATAAAATTATTTTTCGTGAAATTATAATTAATTACTAATATAAAGTTAAATTACATGAAATTATATTTAAAATACTAATACAAAGTTAATTTACGTAAAATTATATTTTAAATACTAATATAAAATTATTTTTCGTGAAATTATAATTAATTATTAATATAAAGTTAAATTACATAAAAATATATTTAAAATACTAATACAAAGTTAATTTAGTAAAATTATATTTTAAATACTAATATAAAATTATTTTTCGTGAAATTATAATTAATTACTAATATAAAGTTAAATTACATAAAAATATATTTAAAATACTAATACAAAGTTAATTTACGTAAAATTATATTTAAAATACTAATATAAAATTATTTTTCGTGAAATTATAATTAATTACTAATATAAAGTTAAATTACATAAAATTATATTTAAAATACTAATACAAAGTTAATTTACTTAAAATTATATTTTAAATACTAATATAAAATTATTTTTCGTGAAATTACAATTAATTACTAATATAAAGTTAAATTAGATGAAATTATATTTTAAATACTAATACAAAGTTAATTTACATAAAATTATATTTTAATTACTAATATAAAATTATTTTTCGTGAAATTACAATTAATTACTAGGACTCGGATCAACAAAACTCAGCCGTTGATTACCTTGGATGGATGGTTGTGATATAAAGTTGACCATTTGATCGGATCAACAAACACAACCGTTGATTACGTTTGAACGGATGGCTGTAATTAATTCTTGATGTATTAATTTTTTATTTATTGAAATTAATAGATGGCTGTGATTAATTCTTGTATTATTGAATTTTGAACGGATGGCTATGATTTAATCATGAATTCTAAACACACATACCTAAGCATAATTGTAATATACCTAATGCAATTCTAAATCGTTTAGTATAAAGTCTCCTATAGGCAATATGCATGGTATATAAGCCAACTTCTATGAAATTACACATTGTGATAGATATATTTTCAATACACTTAAGACTAAATGTCATATACCTTAATGAAATTAACTTTATATTAGTAATTAAAATGTTATTTAATGAAATTAATTTTATATTAGTAATTAAATTTAATAAAATTAACTTTATATTAGTAATTAAATTTTATTATATTAGTAATTAAAAATGTTATTTCATAAAATTAACTTTATATTAGTAATTAAAATGTTATTTCATGAAATTAACTTTAGATTACTAATTAAATTTCATGAAATTAACTTTATATTAGTAATTAAATTTTATTATGTTAGCTTTATATTAGTAACTAAAAATATTATTTAATGAAATTAACTTTATATTAGTAATTAAAATGTTATTTCATGAAATTAACTTTATATTAGTAATTAAATTTTATTAAATTAACGTTATATTAGTAATTAAAATATTGTTTAATGAAATTAACTTTATATTATTAAGTAAATTTCATAAAATCAACTTTATATAATGTTATTTAATGAATTAACTTTATATTAGTAATTAAATTTAATGAAGTTAACTTTATATCAGTAATTAAATTTCATTAAATTAACTTTATATTAGTAATTAAAATGTTGTTTAATGAAATTAACTTTATATTAGTAATTAAATTTCCTAAAATTAACTTTATATTAGTAATTAAAATGTTATTTTATGAAATTAACTTTATATTAGTAATTAAAGTGTTATTTCATGAAATTAACTTTATATTAGTAATTAAAATGTAATTTCTTCAAACTAAAAATAAAAAAGCCATCAATAATATTTTACATCCGCGATAAAAGGATCTCGAGACCATCAAAATTTAATGAAATTTATCTCGGACCATAAGCTAGACGAATATATAAAATTTTAAATGAAATTATTCTTTAGTATATATATATTTAAAGTTTGATAAAATTTTCAATCTAATTCACTTGGTTCAACGGGAAAATAATTTCTTTATCTAGAACAAAGTTGAACGGTCTTAGGTTCGAATCCTCAGAAATTTATGAATCAATGAATTTTAAATGAAAATATTATGTAGTGTATATATATTCAAAGTTTGATTAATTATTCGATGTAGTTAACTTGCTTCAACGGGAAAATAATCTCATTTTCTAAACCAAAGTTGAATGGTCTTAGGTTCGAATCTCAGAAAACCATGAATTTTATTTTACTCCTTTAAATGAGATAAGGGCAATATAGACATTTTCTTGTTTACTTGAATTTAAAAAACAAAACAAATAAAAAATAGGGTTTGACTTTGTCAAAGGTTTCATAAACAAAGGGCCTTTGAGAAAAGGCCCTTTAGACAATAAACTCCATATATATATATATATATATAGACAATAAACTCTATATATATATATATATATATATATATATAGGAGAATACTACAGTACATTTATTAATATTGAATGTACCGTACATTTATCTTTTAACCAATTAAAATTTAACACTTCATTTTGTTAGCATGCACCTAGATGCACCTGATTACAACTTTAAAATAATTATGACCTGTTACCTGCTATAGCAATTTTTTTTATTTATTTATTAATATAATAAACAATATTTTTATATTCCTATATAATTAAATTAAATTATTTAAAACAAAAAAAATTACATTAAATAATACACTTAATAATACATTTATCTAAAAAAATATTTTATAATTGACTAATAATTTTCTAAAAATAAAATATTTATTTTTATATATTTCTTTTAAACAACTTAAAATTACACACAATGCAATTAATTTATTTCACATAATTATTAATTTATATCGTTTAATATTTATAAATAAATAATTTATTATTAACTATGAAAAACACAATAAATTAATTTTTAAACATATTTGATTTTTAAATAAATTTTAAAATAGAATTGTTTGTTCCCGAAATGACCCACCAAGAGCTACTTATTCGTTTGAGTTTAACAATTTTTTTCTTTACCGAATAAATGAGGCAAACAAAATTCATGAACAAATGAAGCAATAGATATTAGTGAAGCTTGATAAAAAATCACATTTCTAAAAAAAACAAAAAAAAAAAATAGTGTTCATTGACGGAAACTAATTAAAATATTTATATTGTTTTGTTCATTTTGTTCTAGTTAGTTAGAAATTGTTGTGTTTTCGTTTGTTCATAAAACAATTCGATTAATTTCAATCATACTTATATCTAAGAGATTATAGATCATTTAATTTGTTGATCCATGTGAATACTAGAAAGAGAAGTTTCCATAATAGAGGGACCAACCTCAGTGTACAAAAAAAAAAATTATTGAAGAGGCTATAAGAATTTCTCAGCATATTGATGAAATGAGCTTGTTTGGGATTATAATTGATACAAAAATAGTCGACTTGGGAAATAAACAAGTGTGAATCATTGATATAGTCACTAAGTTTAAAGTTGAGTTAGATGAGACTTCATATTTGATGTAAAATGCTTGGTCTGATTCCATCAAAAATCGACTTTGTGAAGACTAGACGATATAGTTGCAGAATAAAAAAAACGACGCAATTTGTGATTCGCTAAGTCTTTTGATTATACATATTAAAAAAAACTGAATACAAATGTGAATCACTTAATATTTGCTTCATATATTATACAAATAATTTGATTTGAATTAATATTTTTATATGTAATAAATAATTAAATAATTATATTTTATAAAAAATGATTAGAAAAAGAAACATGTACTACTCTGTATTATTAATTTTTGTCCACGCAAATCTTTGTCCTTCTCCTAGTCCCTAAAAATTGTGAGGTAAAAGAACTTTTAGAGATAAAAAATATTATTATTATTATTATTATTATTATTATTATTATTATTATTATTATTATTATTATTATTATTATTATTATTATTATTATTATTATTATTATTATTATTATTATTATTATTATTATTATTATTATTATTATTATTATTATTATTTCAGCGTTAAGAATTATTTTATATTTTAACTTTATTCTGTATTTTATATAAAAATTAATAAAAAATAAGAATTTTGAATTAATTAAATTTTTAACTTGGATTATTTGTATTTTTATTTTATACAAAAATTAATAAAAATTAATTTTTTTTAAAATATTTAAAATTTGAACGGATTATTTGTATTTTTATTTTATATAAAAATTAATTAAAAATAATTTTTATTTAATATAAAAATTAATTAAAATTAAAAAATTTGAAATAGTTAAAATTTTAATGTTAGCGGAATTATTTTATATAAAAATTAATTAAAAATAAATTTTTTTTGAAATAGTTAAAGTTTTAGCGTTATAAATTATTTTGTATTTATATAAAAATTAATTAAATATTTATTTTATTTAATTATGAATTATATAAATATTAATATTTATTTTATTTTATCTAAAAATCATTTTTTATGTTTTAATTATTATTATTATTATTTAAATATAAATAATAAATAAAAAGTATAAAATAAGTAAGTGATGAGACCTATAAAATTTATTTTTTGGGTAGAATTGTTGGATGGGTTAAAACTTTTTTTGGTAGAACTAGTAAAAATATGAGTTAGTGCACATGTGGCCTACTTATCACCCAAAACTTAAAACGACCACTGGAGATGCTCTAATATCTTCTTCCTTGATCCGCAATAAAAAAATTATAAAGAAACTCAATTGAGATTTGAAAAATTGACATCGTGTGGGCATCTTGGTTAAAGATCCCTCTATTTCTGAAACACGCCGTCAAATTTTTTGTTCTTAATTCTGAAAAATATTTATGTATATTACCGGTTAACAGGTTAGTCAATATATAGAATAATAATTGTGTATTGTAATCTCTACGCTAACTATTGTATTCTGTAATAAATCTGAACGGTTCACATTAATTAATTAAATCTAATGGTTGAAATAAAAACAAAGTACCGTGCCTTGACTGCACTGTAGAAGCCTCCTATATATATATATATATATATATATATATATATATATATATATATATATATATATATATATATATATATATATATATATATATATATATATATATATATATTCACTTTACGATACATTTCATTCAATTTCAACCTTTAAATTTAATTATTTAATATCAACCGTTAGATTTATAAAAGAACCTTATATTAACAGTGAACGTTGAAACACCCGATTATTATCCTATATGTCTTTAACTTAACAATTCGGTAGATATTGTATGTTTTTTTATTTATAAATTTATGAATTATTATTACAAAATAAGAATAAAACTCTTTGTCTTTAACTTAACAATTCGGTAGATATTGTATGTTTTTTTATTTATAAATTTATGAATTATTATTACAAAATAAGAATAAAACTCTTTGCGCTTGTATGTATTTTTTGGTAGATATTGACATATCGTATGTTTTTTATTTTTATAAATTTATAAATTATTTTTAAAGAAATATGAATAAATATCTTTACGCTTGTATATTTTTTTTTTCAAATTTACCTATTATTTTTACAAAAATAAGAATACAAATCTTTTTGTTAGTATTTTTTTTTTTACAAATTTGCAAATTAGTTTTACAGAAATAAGAAGAAAAATATTAAGAATTAATTTAATAAGAATAAGAAGAAAAAATCTTTGCACGCATTTTTTTAGCGGAAATTTTTTGCGTTGAGAAAAAGAAGAAAAATCATTGCAATAATTAAATAAATCATTGCAGATAATTAAATTATTTGTACTATTTAATTAAATTAATTACGTATGTAAACTTTTTTTTGTTGTAAATAGCTTTATTAAAATATTTTATATTTTAGTAATAAAACCTGCTATAGCATGTTACCCTATATTTATCAAGTAAAAAATTAATTTAAGTTGTAATCATATGTGGTAGGGTGTATAATAAAAAATTGAAGTGTCAATTAATTTATTGGTTATGTTATAAATGTACGGTACATTCAAATTTGAGAAATGTAATGTAGTATTCTCCTATATATATATATATATATATATATGATTATTCCAAATTGTTTCTATCTTTAGCTTCTGTGTTTCGACTTTAATTATTAATAAAAATCATGAATTTCATATTTATCATTATATGAAATATTGTTTTGAAACAATTGGCACATGTACGTGTTGTTTTATTGATGTTTTGACAAAAAAATTATAAGTAAATTTTTTTTTTAAATATGAGATAAAATAGATAGTACATATATTAATCAACTACACAATTAATTACCAAGTTACAATTCATATATATGAAAATAATTATTATACTCTAATAGTTAACATTCATAAATTCATTATATTTCTATTTTATAATTAATTATAAATAACACATTAATTTGAGAGAAAAATAGTTATTTTTTTAATTATTTTAGAACGAAAAATAATTAAGATAAACCAGATTTAAGATATTTTTATTTGAGTTAATAATAGTAGTATTTGACAATTGTTAGATTAGGATAAAAAAAAATTGATGAGAAGTAAAATAATTAGAGAGCGCCTAGGTGAAAAGCTTTTTTGGGAGAAGATTTTGTAAAAATGTTTTTTTTGAGATTTAGTGTTGTCAAAATTGCCCTTTTTAATATTAATTTATTTTATATAATTTCAAAAATAAATTAAATCATTTCTTATTTTCTGAAAAATACAAAAAAAAAATATATAATTAAAATATAGACCCAACCCATTAACTCGTACCCGTTTCATACTCAAACCCGAATCTCACAATTTCAACCGAAAATCAAAATCCCCAATTTCAGAAATTAGGGTTCTACCGCAAAACCCAAATCCCAAATTGCATCTAGCTCGATTCCGACTCAATTCCGGCTTGGACGCGATTCCGGTCAGCTTCAATCTCCAAAGGCGCATCTTCCGCCCGGATAAGCCACCAACTAGTCCTCCTCTTAAACCTCCCACTTCACCACCAACTTCTCCTCCGGTTTCACCACCAACTTCGCCTCCCGTTGATCAGCCACAGACGCCTCCTGGGAGCTACGGTGTTGCTGTTCAAGGAGTTGTGTTCTGCAGATCAGTTTGCAATTACAGAGATAAATATAACAAAGTCACACGAACCGCTCTTCAAGGTATAATATAGTTTGCACACTTATAAATAAAAATTTTTTTCACATGCAATACTCATTTATTTACATTAATACATGCATGCATGCATGCATGTGCCACGTGTGACTAGGTAGTTTTTAGTATGATACAATTTTTGTTGTGTGTTCGGTTTTGAAGGGGCTGTGGTGAAGCTTGTGTGCAAAACCGACTCAGAGAAGGCCGGCGGAAATTTTATGAGGAAAGCCAAGACAGACGAAAGCGGCAACTTCACCCTCAAGACGTCTAGGATCAAAGCTGACGACGGAGCCAAGAACTGCAAGTTGTTTTTGGTGAGATCACATGACCGTGAGTGCAATGTTCCGACAAGTCTCAATGGAGGCTCAACCGGGGCTACCTTGACCCTCGCCTTCGGAGGGCAGAAATTCCAAGGACGTTATTCGGTGTTCAATGTTGGGCCGTTCGCCTTTGAGCCCGCTAAGACGAAGGAGTGCGTTGATTAGAAGCTAGCCCATTTATATTATATATCCACAACTACGTACGTACTACTGTTTCATTGTGTTTCGACTTTGAATAAAAAATCATGAATTTCATATTTATGATTATATGAATGTGTTAGGTGTTGTATCGAAGTTTATGATTTATATAAGTAATAATAATTTTCAATTCTCTTCACTGCTCACTCTCTTTTTAACAAGAATGTGTTTTATTATATATCAAGTGAGTAATAAATTAACTCAATGTCGTTTTCTAAGTAAGCAATTAATATTGTATATCGGCTAATGTATTGAATTTGGATTGAATGTTAAACAAACCATATTTTGGGGGTTTTTCAAAGGTTATCAACTATATATGAACTAACAAGCAAGCAAGAGTAGATTGGGAACGAGCTCATCTCGATCGACTATACAAACATGCATATTAACTCATCGTGAGTCATCGTCACCTGTGGTCAACCTCAACTCTACTCTACCGGGATTCGGGGTTCAGTGTTGAAACATAGTATTCTATATAACCTATAAGTTAATTTCACAATGAGTTTCTCCTATCGAACTACCAAAGTAATGGAACTAAACTTAATGGCATAGCGATTAGGATTTGAAGTTCAATTCATAAGGCCAAATTGAAATATTGAATAGCAAAGTCAATTTGTCCCAACCACATTAGGAGAGTTTGATTCACAACTATATTTCTAAACATTTCACAATTAAACACAATGCATACATTAACTTCCCCCAAATTCCATTCAATATCATTTGTCCACTCCCCTAATTATAATAAATCTGTGCTCGATATCTTTTTATTTCGATTTTATTTTGTCGATCCCTTCGTTTTGAATATAGAACATGAGGCTTTTGACATGATGTAAAACTTTGAGGATGATCCAATGGTTGGATTAGCTAGAATGTCAATTTCTCTCAATGCAACGCAAAGTTGGGTTCCGATATAATTAGCCTTTTTTGGGAGAGCTTATAAGCACTTTAAGCAATTTTTGTTTTAAGAGCTTAAAATTATTTGACAAATATTTTAAAAAGAGTTTATAAAATATGTTGTTTAACAAGTTATAAAGCGTTTAAAAAGATGCAGGGGTGACGGTGTTTATTGTGAGAATTATAGAAATGAAGAGTTACCGGGATTAGGGGACGAGATGGGCTAAGTACTTATTCTTCCGGAATAATGTATTTGATGAATGGGCTTAAAATGTAATTTGCCGTCCATAATCAACTCCCTCTTTTTTATATAGATCAAGAAATTATTCTTTTTCTTTTTTTGGTAACACCTGATATTTTTTTACAAATGTATGTAATGGTTATAGTTTTATTTTATTATTACAATTAATTAGTTTATATTTTTCAATATTATTTTTATTAACTGGAGTAGAGTTTATGGTCTCTTGGCCCTATCAAAAGCCAGAATACGAACTCCCAATTTATAATTCATCTGCTTGTGTTGACCGAGTCTTTAGTAAAGTGAATTTATTGTGATTATAATAATAAATCTTACTAGTATTTTTTCTCTTCAATCAAAGACATTATTAATAATAGTAATAAGTAATAATAATATGGTAAATTAAAATGAAAGTCAAACGCCAATTATCTTTTAAAAATGGTTAAGGTAGATTCACGTGCGCGGAGGACGATAAACTTGCATTCTTTGAATTAAGCGATATGTCAACGATCACAACGTACTACGATTAGTGATAGCTGGATAATCCATTTAATAATGATTGAAACTCTACTTTTAATTATTAATTAAATGATAATTACTATGATTAACATTAGTATAAATAAAAATAGTCATAATTTCCATAATCAAAACTCATTCTTATTATTTTTTTTAACTTTACTAGTAAGATTTTATTTTAATAACTTGGGGCAAGTTATAATCATTGCATTTGACCCTATTTTGAGATTTGTTCTAGGTGGCGGGAGATATTTAACGAGGTGATATTATTTGTTTAACTTTTCTGAAAAAATCATAAAAAAAGAATTAAAAAATCAGCAATTAAAAGAAAATTGAAATTAAATCGAGAATTAAGTGACATTTTTTTTTAATTGAAAGGGTTTCGAGCACAAGAAAAATAACGCGTCTAAAATGTTGTCACGTGATAGTTTATTGATCGTCAACGCGCTAGCTAATTTTGTACTCCCAAGGTCTTGCACTCTTAGATCCTCTGTTTTTTAATCAAACCGACAATTGCTTTCGGTTCGATCATTTTAATTCAACACAATTTAATTATAAAGTAACTGATACGGAGTACTATTATTAGAAAAGTAATTTTTAGTACTTTAACCTTTAAATATAATCGTTTCACAGTTGCGTTGACATACATGCAAATTAAATAAAAGTTTATAAGAAAAATACTTTTCAATTCTTAATTACAAAATTAATTAAAGTAGTATATTTTTGTAATTTATAATTTACCTTTCCTTCTTCAGTTTTTCTTGATCTATTTTATTTAAGCTTTAAGTAATTGTGTAAAAAACACATTATTACAGTACAAGTTGATGAGTGAATAGTGATCTTTTATTTTGAACAAAGTACTACTCTCTCTGTCCCCAAAATACTTTTCATATGTTTTTGTAATTTAAAAAAAATATATGACAAGTATCATGTTATTGAATATTATTGATTTAGGTGTTGAAGGCCACTTGTGAGTTGTCCCACATCGAATAATTGTGAGAGGGGAGTCTATAATATAAGCCTAGAGAGTTCTCTTACTTAGTACCATATGGTTTTGAGTTAGAATGAGGCTCTCTAGTGCATATTCGGGCTCCCGCTCTCGTTTGTGCGCTAGGCGTGGGACCGCACTTGAACACCCCCATTTGGAATTTGACATGGTATCAGAGAAGGTTTCGATCCTGTTCGTTAGTGGTTATAACCACCCTTTGACTAGGACTCACAAGTGGAGGGGGTGTGTTGAAGGCCACTTGTGAGTTGTCCCACATCGAATAATTGTGAGAGGGGAGTCTATGATATAAGCCTAGAGAGTTCTCCTACTTAGTACCATATGGTTTTGAGTTAGAATGAGGCTCTCTAGTGCATATTCGGGCTCCCGCTCTCGTTTGTGCGCTAGGCGTGGGACCGCACTTGAACACCCCCATTTGGAATTTAACATTAGGAATCAACGTGTGTTGCTTGTTCAAGAAAAAAAAGAGATTGTATGGACCTATATGTGCTGAAGAAAAGAACATAAAAGACATACTATATTGTTTAGAGAAAGCAATGACGAAATGATCGAACAAAATTTCTATTAATTGGAAAATATATTCGATTCATGACAAATATAAATGTCAAAGAATGTAACTTTTATAACAATTCGAGCTTTTAAAGAAGTTGAGTAACTTAAAATTTATATTAATTAGTGGGTCAAATTAAATATATATTCTGCAATAGTTTTGATTTCTGATTGTATGAAAATTAAGGTTGCAACATTTTTGCGTCTCAATGCATACTATTTGCAACTATGATAAGTGAGAGTTCGACAGAGGAGTTGCATATCGTTAATGCAGATCCTAATGTTAGAATATATTAGTTATTATATTTATATGATTAAGTTTACCTTTTGTTTATAGGATTAGGGTTTACCTTTTGTTTTGGCTATATAAAGCTTCTCTCTTGTATATTTTAGATAACGCTTATTTTGTTCTAATACCACAAGTTCTCTACGTTTATCTTTTTCTTTCCTTTAACCCTTGTCGGATTATATAAATCCTAACATGGTATCAGAGCCAGGTTAATCCTTGTACGGGGTGCAGCGCGCCCCCTTTCGGGGTTCGGGGTTAATTGGTTCGTTTTGGTTAATTGGTTCGTTTTGGTTGTTAGTTAATTTTGGTTCGTTTTGGTTAATTGGTTAATTTTGGTTCGTTTTGGTTAATTGGTTCGTTTTGGTTGTTGGTTAATTTTAGTTCGTTTTGGATAATTGGTTCGTTTTGGTTGTTGGTTAATTTTGGTTCGCTTTGGTCAATTGGCGTTTTCGGTTTCGCTTGTTTTTCAATGGCTCCTAGTGAGGGCTCGTTGCAGTCAATTGGTGTTCGTTTGGATGTGGCTTCAGAGTCTTTTGTTTATGTCAAAGTTGGGCCAATAACACCTTAAAAGGCCTTGTTAAGGTATTAAGGTTGTCCAACTTATATGTGAGCCCAGGGATCTTATTCCAATCGATGTGGGATATCCAACACTCCCCCTCACGAGTAGGCCGGAAATTTTATCGGCTCTACTCGTGGATTAATGCCATCTATGTGGCGAGCCGGAAATTCATCGGCTGGGGGATCCACATCGTATTGGGCCCGCTCTGATACCATGTCAAAGTTGGGCCAATAACACCTTAAAAGGCCTTGTTAAGGTATTAAGGTTGTCCAACTTATATGTGAGCCCAGGGATCTTATTCCAATCGATGTGGGATATCCAACAGTTTACATCCACCGAGGCAGAGTATCGTGCTATGGCTTCCACTACGGCTTGAGATTATATGGTTGCGCTCATAGATTTTTCGTCGACAAACTCTCTTTTTCGTTGACAAACTCTCGATGATTCTTGCTATACCATCGTGAGTTTGAGAGGGGGTGTTAATATTTATAGGATTAAGTTTACCTTTTGTTTATAGGATTAGGGTTTACCTTTTGTTTTGGCTATATAAAGCCTCTCTCTTGTATATTTTAGATAACGCTTATTTTGTTCTAATACCACAAGTTCTCTACGTTTATCTTTTCCTTGCCTTTAACCTTGTTGGATTATATAAATCCTAACACCTAATATATAGACAAATAACCAAAATTTATGAAAATTGTACTAGTATTTCTTAACAAAGAAAAATTGAAAAACTGAAACAAAATATATAAAATAATGTAGTACTGTATTTTTTACTTCTAATTTGACCAGATAAAAAAGTTGAAAAGTATTCCGTAGTATTTTTTTTTTAATTCTGTGACAAACAAATTAATAAGTGTAAACAACGTACAGTATGAAGACAGATTGCTAATAATGTTAGTATATCTAAAATTGAACATGTAAAGAAGTTGTGCAGCTTGTTGAACATACAGAGAACGAACAAGTCCAAACCTATTAACGTATTTTCACAAGTAAACAATAGTTTCCTTCACATGTAAATATTTATTTAATTACTTATATATTGTTATTAATTAATGCTCAACTTAATTAAGCTCTATAAATAGATGACCTAAATCTCACTAAGCATCACACAAACACAACACTAGTTGTACTTATAATATATATTGAAATCAAATGGCTGCTTCTTCATCGTGGATTCTTGGTCTAGCAAATGCGTTGTTGGTTTTGCACCTAATTTCCGTGCACGTTTATGCAAATTGCCCACCACCCACCATGCCCCCGGTTAACCCACCTTCGGTTAAGCCACCTACGTCTCCACCGATGTCATCTCCTCCGGTTAAGCCACCAGTTTCTCCACCTACTTCCCCTCCGGTTCAGCCACCCATGTCACCTCCGGTTCAGCCACCAGTTTCTCCACCCACTTCCCCTCCGGTCATGTCACCTCCGGTTCAGCCACCAGTTTCTCCACCGGTCATGTCACCACCCACATCGCCACCAGTTCAGCCGCCGGTTTATCACACTGCGACCAAAGGTGTTGCTGTCCAGGGAGTTGTGTTCTGCAAATCTGTTTGCACTTTGAAGGGCAAATTTAACCAAATTACTAAGACCGCTCTACAAGGTACGTAAACACATGCACCATTTTTTTTTATTTTTTTTTCAAAACAAATTAACTAAAATACTATTCAAGATACTTGACATTGACACATACAAAAAATGAAATAATTATTTAAACTTTTTTATTTTAAAATAAAATTTTATTCTACTTTATTTACCTATTTTTTAAACTTTACTCACAACTATTTTTTATTTTATCGTTTACTTTTAACATGTTTCTTAAACGTGTGTCCAGAAAAATATGATATTTATTTTGGTATGGAAGAATTATATGATATTATTAGAAGCAACATAATTTCAAAGTTCAAACTATTAAAAAAGTTGAAAAACTTAACATTTATATTAGTGGATCAACCTAATATATATATATATATATATATATTACCACATAACATGATTCAAAAATAAATAGCAACAACATCAAGTACGTACTAGTAGTACATTGGAGTTACGAATATTAATTGGGGTTACGTTGTTGGTAATTCAGGTGCGGTGGTGAAGCTTGTGTGCATCAGCGGCAGCTCAAAGAAGGACCATTTAGTTAGGAAAGCAACAACCGACGCAAGTGGCAACTTCTTTCTGAAGACGTCTAAGGTGAAGCGTGAGGGCGTCAGCAACTGCCGAGTGTTTTTGGTGAGATCACGCAGCCGCGAATGCAACATTCCGACGACCCTCAACGGCGGCTCAGCCGGGGCTCCGTTGACCCCCGCCGACACTGACCCTAATAACAAGGAGTTTGAGGGTTACGCGGTCAACAATGTTGGGCCGCTCGCCTTTGAGCCCGCTAAGATAAGGCCGTGCTTTTATTAAAATGTTGGGCTATTGGACTTTGTATGTGGTTTTAGCTTTTAATTCTGTTTTGGGCTTTAGCTTTCTTGGATCGGATTTGTAGTGTAGCCCCTGTTTTTGTTTTGTTTTGTTTTTTGAAGTTTCTGTACTCCCTAGCCCCTAATAAAAACTTGGATAAGATTATGAAATTTTGAAAAAAATGTTATTTTATGAATTTTCATTCACACACACAATATGTTACCGGTGTTATTCTATCAATAATTTTTTTCGTCGCGCCATCCACGCAAGAATCAAGTCAGCAACTTCGATCATTAAACAACACTCGAGTCATATATGCCTCTTTTTATTATTTCTCACTTTTCTCTCGTGTTTCCAAAATTTAGTAAGAATTTCTAGAATTGGTCACAACAATCATACAAAGAGAAGGGAATACGATATCTGCACACCCTATTTGGTGCATTTCCATCTTTTTCTCACATTTGAGGATGAACGAAATATTTTGAACTTTGATTGTCCCATTTATGAATAATATATTAACACCAATTAATTATTTGTTAATATAAAATCACTTGTCTCCTTTGTAACATGTTTACTTTGAGAAATAAATACCATCAACTTAATTTGAAAAAAAAAACCCACTTATTATGTGGATTTTAAAGGATATTTTGACGGGCTTATGTTCTAGCTCGACATATATCATTTTGAGTAATTGTATATATATGTCGAACATAAACTTAATTTGGAATTTTTGTTCTTCTATTGTAGCATTTATATCATCCTAGCTAGCTAGGTCTACTATCACGTGAAAAAAAACATTATAACACTTTATAAGACCATTATAATATTATTCAATTTACACACACACATACACTGCACACACACACACACACATATATATATATATATATATATATATATATATATATATATATATATATATGTTCAAAGTTATTTTTTTATTTATTCAAAGCACGTATATATACATGGAATATATAATATGGGGAATATTATATAATATGACAAAGTCAAATTCTATTTTTAGTTATTTTGTTTTTTTTAATTTAAGAAAATAAGGTAATTAATGTCTATATTCCCCTTATCACATTTAAATAATTAAAATAAAATTCATGATTTATTGAGATTTCGGACATGTAATATATACCCATATGAGCCAAAATATCATAGGGTATTGGTATGATGTCATATCACACACGCATGTCAAATTGCAAAATCTTGGAGAAATATGTGATGTTTCACGCCCGCAATTAATACTTGCTATAGTCGAATATTCCATGCAACTACTATGAGTGTATTAATGAATTGTCTATTTTCTTCCAAAACTTGAAAAACCAAAGAATCTCAATCCCCTATAAATCGATGATCACCCACGCTTACCCCTAAGCTTCACCTCCGATCCTCCCACGACCTAAAACATATCACATATTCTTTCCAATGGCGTTTCTTCGTTTAGCCTCCGCCCTCTTGCTTTTGCATCAAATTTCTTTCGTCTTCACGACGAACCCGGTCGTCAACTGTTATGGGCTTTCGCCAGCCCCATCGCCCGCCCCCAAACCACCAGTGACGGTTCTTCTTCCTCCGATTAAACCACCCACGTTGCCGCCAGCTAAGCCACCCACGTTGCCTCCGACTAAGCCGCCCACAATGGCTCCGGCTAAGCCACCCACAATGGCTCCGGCTAAGCCACCCACGATGCCGCCGGCTAAGCCACCCATGCAGCCGCCGGTTAAGCCACCGGTGCCTCGGGGGAAAAGTGTAGCCGTTCTCGGAGCCGTGTTCTGCGAGTCGGTATGTAGGTACATGGGGGATTATAACAAAATCACTAGAGTCTCCCCTCTTGAAGGTAATAATAATATGTTATTCGTCTATGCATGTCATGATCCTATTAATATTTTATTAATATTACCTATGTCTCAAAAAATTATGTAAGACTCATTTGTACTATATGTGGTGATCGATTTTGAAGGTGCGGTTGTGAAGCTGGCATGCAACAACAGCTTGGTCGAGCAAACGACGACCGAGAGAAACGGGTACTTCCTAATGACGCCGCCTAATGTGACGGCGGACGGGGTCGACAAATGCAGGGTGTTTTTGGTAAAATCGCCGAACCCTAGATGCAGCGTCGCCACCAAACTCAACGACGGCTCAACCGGTGCTACCTTGACTCCTACCGTGAAAAGCCCTTACAAGGAGAGATTGCTTGCCTATTCGCTCTTCAATGTTGGGCCCTTCGCCTTTCAGCCCGCTAAGATACGGCCCTGTCGTTATTATTAATTAGTCACGGTATATATCTAGTGGGCCTGGAACTGGGCCTGGGCCTGTGATCTTTAAATAAGCTGTGCTGTTGTACTCGTACAATATCAAACAGTTTATGTTTTTTGTTTTTTGCTTTAAAGTTCGATGACATCATAATAAAGTTGCATTGGATCCGATCCTGCATTCAAAAAGGTGAATCTAGTGTTTTGATTTTACATACTATATGGAGTATTGTACTTTAATTCCCTTTTCCTCAATCTATTTGATCGATTCGATGATAGACGATTTTAAGACATCGACATCTGCTCAACTTGAGTGTGTATATAGACAATTACTACTATGTCATTCTGCTTTTATCCTTCAACTAGATTATGTAACGAGTTTTGAGCCGTCGATTAATTTGGGATCCATAAAAGTAGTGACTTTGATGGATTCAAATAGACGAGGTAGGACTCGAGCTGATTTCTATGAATGGTGCGGTAATGTTGTGAACATGTTGAAATTGATGTACATACTATTAAAAAATATATTCGATCAATTAATATAAATATTGATTTTGAGCAACAATTTGAGCTTTTAAATGATGTAATTTCTAACATTGTTAATGTTGATTTTGATCAATAGTTCTGGCTTTTAAAAGATGCGATTTTTAATATGTTATCAGTTAAGCTAATTATGTCGAGATCATAAATTCGACATCTGCCAAAAAAACAACTTCATCCGAATTAATTATCTATTTATTGGCCCGATCAAAAAGTTGAAATAATTTACTTAATAATGGAGAATACGATTCTCAAATATTCATGAAATATTTGTTCATGTATCAGCGAACCACTTGTAGTAACGAATAAATAATCATTATAAAAGAAAACTGTTACACCAACACCCACACAGCACTATTAAAAAGACTTGTTTTTTTAAATAATTTTATTTGGCCGGAAATTTTTTACTACAACTTTTTAGTAATATCAAATTAATAGCATGCCTCCACAAGTACTTACATGTTTGATTCGGTAAAATAATCAATAGGTAAAAATGGTGAACAAATCATGCATTGTTTATACTATATACTATGTACGTATATGCCCAAACCAATAGTGATAGAACTATATTTCCTTTATAAATTACAAAACACTTATAACTAGATTCGAGATAAAAGTAGAATTACAAATCACTTATAACTAGATTCGAGATAAAAGTAGCGAAGTACTACTCTGTCCCGTACTAATAGCCGTAGGTCTTTTGTAATTTACAAATGTGATCATTAATCCGGGATAGAAGAGAGTATATTTTTTTTCTTACAAATCAATAGACACGTGAGTTATTAAAAAAATATTACTTTCGTTTTTTAAATTTTCGTTGATTTTAATTTTTAGTTTTTTCTTAAAATTTTCACTCAATAAATGATTTTTTTATATAATTTTATTTTTTTAATATTCATATATTAAATTAATACCATTACTTTTTCACCAAACTTTCATTAGTCAACCAAAGATACTTATTATACTCATACTTTTTAATTATTTAACACCTAGAAAACGATTTTTTTCTTAAATTCCGTCCTAATTTTTCTATGAAAACTTTTTAAAATCGCTGAAAATAGTATTTTATAAATTTTTGATCAATTTTTTTTTTATTTTTTTTGAAGCACTCTCCACTAGCTAGCTTCAACTAGCTAAACCTTATCTAGGGTATAAGTTGATTTGGATCGTCTAAATTTTAATACTCAGTAAGCTTTTAAGTCCTAGCTGCATGCCAATAAAATTGTTCTAATTTCATGCATACTTAATCGAATGATTTGAATTTGATGGAAAACTTGATAAATCAAATACAATAATCAGTGTTATATTTAATAAATTTGATTATAAAACTAATATAAAATGAATATTAAATAAACAAATACTAAAAAATAATGCGCAGTAAATTTTTTAATTTATTTTGATGCAATTTTTTTTTAGTTAACGGTCAATATCATATAAAAAAATATAAAAAAAAAGTTGGAGATACAGTACAACGCATAGGAAAATCCTACCGCATAAGCGAGCTAACAGACTAGCTCTCAGCAACTTCAAAAATAAAAAAACATGACACTCCTACCACGCGATATGCCACACTCGCCTCAAAGCCTTCGCCTGAAGTGAATCTGGTAGTCGTAGCGAAGCGATCCGATCCCTCATAATGGATATAGCCCTGATAGCCACCTCCTCTGCCGACTCCGAGCGCGCTTCCCAGATACGCGTATTCCTCTCCTGCCATATAAAATAAATCAGGGCAGCGAGAAGACCACGATAGGTACATGATATTCAATGCTTCCCACGCCACCTTCTAGCAGCACGGAGTACAGCACACTCCCAACTGCCACGTGGCCATATGAACCCAGTAACTTCCCTCCCAGCACTGCTCAAGCAATCCTGTGAAAAGGTGCACTCAAAGAAAAGATGGGAATGCGTCTCTCTACTCTCTCCTCCACACAAAACGCATGAATCATCCCCCCGACCAATCCACGGCTTATCACGCGTCGGCAGTCGACCACGGATAGCAAGCCAAAGAATGAAGCAGTGCCTCGGTATACACCCAGGTCCACCAAGGAGACCTGCCCACGGAACCCTGACTCTCTCAGGGCGAAAAAGTGAATAGGCTGAGGCAGAAGTGTAACACCCAGACCTATGCAGCCTCCACCGTAAGATATCTCTCCCCTGACCTATCGCCGGAAGCAACTCCATAAGACCAACGAACTCCTCAGCAAAGTCAACTGGCCACTGCCACTCCCCATCAACAATGACTGAGCTGAGAGGTGAGGCTATTTGTAGTCCAGTCAAATTTGGTCCCATCAGACACACCTCCTCTAACCGACCCAAGGTGTGCCAAGGGTCCCTCCACAGATACAACTGCGACCCAACTCCAATCTGGAACTGGATAGCCGATAGAACATCAGGCCTAAGCTTTAGGAGTTGTCTCCAACTCCAAGAGCAGGCCCTAGGACTCTTCGCACTCCAAAACGAATGCCTCCTCAGTCGATTCGCTTGAATCCAACTAACCCAAACAGACTCCGGATCTCGACTCAGAATCGCCCAAATATGTCTAGTCATAAGGGCCCGATTCTGAGCAGTAAGGTCCCGAATCCCTAATCCTCCCTCTCTGGCAGGTCGGCAAACATCTGTCCATCGAACCTTCGCATACCCCCGAGTACCCGTCCCATACCACAAAAATCTCCTCAGACGCTTCTCAATCTCCTGAATGACCCCCTGCGGGAGTATGAACACACTAGCCCAGTATATATGAAGAGTGCCGAGCACCGAGCGAATCAGCTGGACTCGCCCAGCATACGAAAGGGATCGCGAGGTCCATGAACCCAGTCTATCATAAATCTTCCGGAGCAGTGGTGTGCAATCTCTGATCCTCAACTGAGAAGAGATCAACGGGACTCCCAAGTACCTCACCGGAAGAGTACCAACTGGAAAATCAAACACAGTCTGCATAACCGACGCATCCTCCTGTGCCGTCCGAGAGAGATATATGTTACTCTTGTCTACATTCGCATGTAGACCCGAGTAAACTGAGAAAAGTTGCACTCCCCGTCTAAGCGTGTCAATAGAGATAGGATCTGCATGGCAAGCGAGGAGCAGGTCATCTGCAAAACTCAGCATGTAGGTGCGGGTCCTCTCACATCTCCAGTGAAACTGAAACTCCGGCTCATTCTGAATGTGCCACTCCAGAATCCCGTGTAGGACTTCCATCACAAGGACAAAAAGAAAGGGTGACATCGGGTCCCCTTGCCTCAATCCCCTGGCTCCTCTGAAATATCCCTCGGCTGAACCATTAATGTTCACCGAATACGCTGGAGTAGTTAGACACTCCATAATCCAACCGATAAACACCTGGTGGAATCCCATAGTCTCTAACGATGCCCTCACAAAACTCCACTCAACTGTGTCATAAGCCTTCATCAGATCGACTTTCAGCACACATCTAGCTGGCAATCCCGTTTTCCCGTATCCCTGCATGATCTCCTGGGCAAGGAGGATATTATCCCCGATGCGTCTGCCAGGGACAAACGCCGTCTGTGATCTGTCCACCAAAAATGCCATACTGTCACTCATACGATTTGAAATAATTTTCGCAATCACCTTGTACAGCACATTGCAGCACGAGATGGGGCGAAAGTCCTTAGGATGCTTCGGGACAGCAACCTTCGGTATAAGCGAAAGAATCGTTGAGTTCACAGTTCGAACAAGTTTGCCGGTACGGAAGAAATCCGAAATGGCCGCGAGACACTCAAATTTAATCACCGGCCAAGCTTGTTTGAAGAAGGCCGAAGAGTAACCATCGGGCCCCAGGGCTCTATCATCCTCGAAAGCAAACAGAACATCCTGTATCTCCGAATCTGTCACTGGTCGGACCATGTGCTCAGCCATCTCAACCGTCAATTTACTATGTCGAAATTTGCATATTATATTTAATTTTTTTTTGAATTATTTTAATAAAAACATTTCATTTAAATACATAAAAATATCGTAATTATATAATATAATTAATTAAATATTAAATGTAAAATTCTTAATTTCAGCAAATTCTCGATTTTTTTACATTATATATATATATATATATATATATATATATATATATATATATATATATATATATATATAATCATACAATATTAATAATAAAATATTTTAATCTAACATATAAATTTTCTTATTTTTTTAATTATCTTACTTTTTCAGTTTTATTTAACTTCTTAATTAAAAAAATTGTCTTAAATATGTAAATAAAACGGCAAAAGTAGTAAATACTAGGAACATAAATCAATACATTTTGTTGTTTTTTTTCTCCTACCTATGTCTTTTTTAAATTCCATATATCAACCAAATAACAATAATCCACTATAATATTATAAAATCATATTTCTAATGGAGTAATTAAATTGTGTTTATGAAAGATCCACTTCAATTTTCCATAAAATTCAACATAATCCATCTGACCATGTCTATTAAACAGAGATAAAATAAAAAGGACTACTTTCTCAGGTATTAATTTTAAATTTAAAAATAAATCCACTTGTGTTTTGATTTGGTATTCCAATTTTTTTTAATTAGATTATTTAATGTACTTGTATTTAATTATTTAAATATAAGTATAAATTATTTATGATAGTCCAATGGCCCCTTTCGAGTCAATGCCACATAATTAAAACGTAGTTTGACGGCAAGTTCAATGCTGGAGCGGCAGGTACAACCCTTGCTTCATCCATGCGCGACACGTGTCCCTCACTACTTTTTAACTCTTTTTTAACTCTAATTTATATTCTTGCTTGTATTTTTATTCTATTTTATTATTTTATTAGAGATAAATAATTTTATGTAAATTAATTTAAATAATTATCGTAAATTTACTTTAAATAAATAAATAAATATTTATTTATTTAAAATAATTATATGTTTATAAAAATTATAAACATACATTTGTTTATTTAAAATAAATAATTATGCAAATACGGAGTATTATATATGTATCAAAAAATTATCCTTTTTTAAAAAAATCAACTTAATATGTATACTCTTTCAAAATGAAATAATTACTTTTTTTTTATTTAAAATATATTTTTTTTGGTAAATTAAATTTCACTTGTTGTGATTTGAACTCTAGTCTATTAAACTTTTAACTTAATTTGTTAACATATTTTTACAATTTTATACACAAATATTTTATTATTTGATTTAAAAATATTTTTTTATCTCTTATCTTTTGATGATATATCCAAAAAAGTAACAATTTCTTAATATATTAATGATTGTTTTAATGAATATATATTTTGGACCATGAGTAAATAAATAATTTTATATTTTTTGTGATAGTGTGTGAATTTATTATATGGTATATATTTTTTTACTATTTTTAAATTGATATTTCATAAATATATCTTTAATTTTTTTATTCGGTATCCTTTTTAAAATTTATTTGATGATTTTTTATTGATTATTATGATTAAATATTGCAATAGTGTCCGCCACATTTAAATGGAGTTACGACGTTGTGCGCACGGTGACGAGTGCAATAGCTTGGGTTGTCGTCGTGTGTGATGAGTTGTAAACATAAGGCTTTTTTTAAAAATAAATTTTAAATTTGATTTATTTTCAACTATTTTTAAGACTTTTTTATGGCATTTAACTTACCTCAATTATTTCTGTAATTTTTTTTTATAAAATATTAATTTTAAAATTATAAAAAAACAAATTACTATATATTAACCCATTAACTCACACACTTATTATTTTTAAAGAATTATTTATTTTACATAAATAAAGGTATATTTATAATTATTATAAACATATAATTATTTTTAATAAATAAATAATTATTTATTTAGTAAAGGTAAATTTATAATAATTATTTAAAATAATTTAAATTAAATTATTTCTCTATAATAAAATAAATAAAAATAAAATAGGATAAAAATACAATAAACAAATAAAGAACATAAATTAGAGTTAAAAAGTAGTAGAGGACACGTGTTGCGCATCGGATGAAGTGAGGGTTGTACCTGCCGTCCCAGCATCGAACTTGCCGTAGTTTGACAACTTCGCATTTGGACTTTTCCTCTCCACATCACCACCACTCTCCTTGCACGCGTTTGAAACCACCATATCTTAATCTCACGCGAGTGAAAACACGTGCGTTTGAACTTCCTCACGAAAACAATTCTACCAATGTAATTAGAACTTACCAACTACTACTACTACCATTCTACCAATGTAATGAAAACAATTGTATTTTAGCCCTTGTAATTTAGGTTCGCGACTTCGTGCTATTTTTGTGTGAACTTTTATAAAAATAAAATAAAAATTACCTCCAATTTACAATATTCAAATTTAAGTACCATTAGTGTCAATGAATAATCGAGTATGTCAATCAAAATTGAACAATGATTGCAACTGAATTGAATAAAGATATGGGACAAATTTTGATCGATATTAAAATTTGGACTATCATTCACGTTAAAAATACAATAGTGAAGTACTAGTAATAGACTCGTTTAGTTGTTAGAATTAAACGGCCAAAAGTTGAGTATAAAGTATGAGTACCAAAATGAGATTTCCTAAATTTATGGGGATTAAAATGCAATTTGAGCTAATATTATACAAAATAAATCCCACTCTCTTTCATTTATTTCTACCCCTTTTACACTTTACAGAGAGAGATCTCAAAGGGAAAGAAAACAGATCCATCAATGGAGAATTTAGCAACAACCCAAAATTATTCTCCAGTTCCATATTCCCCGACCCGCCATTACAGCTCAATCAGTTCGAGCAGCAGCAGCAGCACGGCGGCAATCCACCACCCGGCGCCGCCGTCTCCGGCCGGCGCGCCCATAACCAGATCCGAACCGAGCAGCCCGTACCCGACAACCTTCGTCCAGGCAAACACGTCCTCCTTCAAGCAAGTCGTTCAAATGCTAACCGGGACAACCGAGACGGTCCGACTCGCCAACCAGCCCGATTCGGCCCGAAACAACATTCCGCCGGCCAAAAACGGGCCCAGAAGGGATAAATCGGGGCCCAAGCTCTACGAGCGTAGAAGCAGCCTGAAGGACTTCCGGATCAGCCCGTTGGGCCCTGGGATGGTCAACGGCGCGAGAGCGGGCTTATTGCCCGGGTATTCGGGCTCGGCCCGGCCCGGGACGCCCGAGATTCTGTCGCCCAGTATCCTTGATTTTCCGTCGCTGGCGCTCAGCCCGGTTACCCCTTTGATACCCGACCCGTTCAACCGGGTAGCTGAGGAAAAGGCAATTCAAGAAAAAGGGTTCTATTTGCACCCGTCGCCGGCGAGTACCCCGAGAGATTCGGAGCCCCGGCTCTTACCGTTGTTTCCGGTTACCTCACCTAGAGTTGCCGGTGATTCTTGACTTTTGAAACATGGTGTGTGAATTGTATTGTGATTAAAATGTTTATTTTTGTATTGGCCAATTTGTGAAAAGATATGATGAATGAAGATGAGTCAAAACTTTTCTTTTAATTCAAAATTATTCAATTTGAGTAACTATAGTCTATAGGCGTGGACACATTTTGTATAAAAAACTAAGTGGGAATATCACTTTTCATTCACAAATATAAAACTTACTCTTTTTAATTCCACATATAAAACTACACCCATTCTACACAAAATGAAAAGGAAAAGTCCTATATACCCTTACTTTTCTTTTCTCTCTTTTAATGACATAAAAAAACAATAAAAATACATAAAAAAACAAAAAAGAATTTATGTGGGGCCCACTAATAACAAAAATCAGATTTTTGTGAGGTTGGTGGGATGTAAATGCATGCATGAATGCATATCTCCTCTACCACCTCCATAACTCCTCAAACCCATTTCGAAAAAAAAAAAAAATCTCAAAAAACACCCTCTCTACATGAAAAGCTAGGTCGGATTATGCGTGGAAAGAACTAGATTTCGACGGGAAAAAGGTATATTGCACGGGACCATGGCTCCGTCGTTTTTTTTTTTTTTTTTCGGACTGAAAAATCGGCACTCAGTCGAAGCACTCAGTCGAAAATATGACTAACTGCACGACCAAGTGCTGCTGGGTTCTTGGGCACTCGGTCGAAAAAAATGGCCAAGTGCACTCAGTCAACCGACCAAGTGACCGGCCAAGTGACCGAGCGCTCGGCCAAGTGACCGGATAGTACTCGGTCACTCGGTCACTTGTCGACTGAGTGCCCTCAGTCATTTTGACAGAGTGCAGAAATTGATTTTTTTTTTTTTAATTTGTATATTAATGGCTTGTTTTATAAGATTGTTTGGATGCATATTTTTGATTTTCTAATTTAATTCAATTGTTATTTGTAGTTGTAGATGTCGAATCAACAAATCACGGTACGTTACGGTGGTCGTTGGGATCGAGAGGGCTACGTTGACGGAGTAGATATGTGTCTCTTCTTTCGTAGGGAAGAAATTACACTCGACACTCTCGTGAGCCGGATTCGTGCGGTTTTGCGCCCTCCGCCCAATGTCGAGTATTTGTTGTATTGTTATACCCGAGGCTATGACATGAGGAGCGTGCGAGCTCCTATGCTATGCGACGAGGATGTGTCTCGCATGTTAGACGAGCAAAGGGCTGAGTGCTTTGTGTTCGTCGTCGAAGTAGAGGGACAACAAGCTGCGCCGGAGGTGAATATCGGAGAAGAAAATCGTGATCGGGGCGCACCGTCAGAGAACGAGGAGGTACACACTTCCGAGGACGAGGAAGAGGCTCGTCAGTCCGATCTCTTGGATTCTTTGACCACGGAGTGGACCGAGTGGATCAGGCAGCCGGGCGTGGTTAAAAAGATTATGTCGCGCCGTAATATGTCCTCGAGTTCTACTGCGGGAGGCGGCGAGCAAGCCGAAGCTTTTCAGAATGCACAGAATAATCCACTGCGCAATTGGATCATTCCACTGCCGACGTTTGACCCCGCTGTTCCGTTGCGTTCTGTCGAATCCCAACCGATTTATGGTCAAATGGTAGTCGGTGCCACGTTCCGAAAGAAACAGGATCTGAAGGTGATGGTGGGGATGTATCACATGGAGAATAACGTGGAGTGCAAAACTGCTCGCTCGGGCACTGATCGGGTGACGTACGTTTGCAAGCTGGGGCGTGAGAAATGCCCGTTCAAATTGTGTTCCACGGGTTCCGATAACACCTTTTGGAGGATTACGAGGCTGAACTTGAATCACGAGTGCCGTAACAATTTGGGGCGGACTGCGGATCGACATGTGTCGAGCAGGGTTGCGGCTACTTTCTTTGCACGCCAGTTAGTCGGGAATCGGGAACTGAAGCCGAAAGATATGGTTGATGATTTGAGGAGATTGTACGGAGTTCACATCAACTACAACTTCGCCCTGCGGACGAGGAATCTGGCGCTTGAAATAGCGTACGGCGACTATCATGGATCGTATCAGAGGCTCCCGTCATATTTGTACATGCTGAAAGAACTTAATCCCGGGACTATGTATGATATTCAGACGACCAGTGATGGCGTGTTTTGCCACATGTTTGTTGCGCTCGGGCAGTGCATTCGTGCATTTGAGCAGGGCACTCTGAGGCCGGTGATAGTAGTCGACGCCACCCATTTGAAAGGGAGAAACACTGGTGTGTTGTTTGTCGCAGTCACGAAAGACGGGAATGAGAATATTTTCCCGCTTGCGTTTGGTATCGGTCCGATAGAGAATGACGAGGAGTGGACGTGGTTTCTCAAGAACCTCAGAGATTGCTACGATGGGACCGATGATCTGCTCATTGTGTCCGACCAGCATAAGAGCATCGCGAATGCTATTCGGAGTGTCTATCCCCACGCGACTCGTGCGTTGTGCTATCACCACCTCTCGAAGAATCTAGCACGGTACGGCCAGCAGCTGGTCAAAGCTGTATACACTGCTGCTTATAGTTATCGGGTGGATGAGTTTGAAAAACATCTATCGCATGTGAAGAGTCTCAGTGACAGCGCTTATACGCGCCTTATTGATATCGGGGTTGAGACCTGGGCGAGGTCAATGTGTGCTGCACGACGATATGGTTTCATGACATCGAATGCGGCCGAAGTCTTCAACGGTGCTATAAAATGGCCACGGAGATTACCAGTCTGTGCGATGCTCGAGGCGATTCGTGCGATGATTGAGAGATGGTTTGACGAGAAACGAAGGAAAGCTAACGAGAGACAGAATGAGCAGCATGAGCTGACCGAGGAGGCATTGGCCAAGTTGTCTAATCAGGATATGTTGAGCCGTTATTTCAACGTTCGGGAGGTCAATGCGAATGCCCGGTACAGAGTTCAGGAGGATGACAAGTCTTATCTTGTGGATATCGCGAATCGCACGTGTGAATGTCGGGAGTTCGACTTAGACCTAATACCGTGTCGTCATGCTGTGGCCGCTATTAGGTATGATATCATTTTACCTTTAAATTTAATTTTAAACTGTCGATTCCACTAACTTGTTTGTTGTTTTTATGTAGACGAGCAGGATTTTCATCGTACGATTTCGTGAGCCCCTATTTCAAGATGAGCAGCCATGTCGAGATGTACGCGATGCCTATTGTGCCGTTGCCACATTATGATGATTGGGTGGTCCCGCCGGATGTGGCATCGTACGTAGTTCTTCCTCCAGTAGTGGTTAGCCAGGCTGGACGTCCGAGGATGACTCGTGCTCGTTCCGCTGTTGAGAGCTCTGCACGACGTGATCCGGTTTGTTCCCCCAGAAGTAACATTGTACGTATGTCGTGGCTTAGACCTAATATCGTGTCTTCGTGTGCAGGTGTGTTCGAGATGCAAGGGCGTAGGTCACAGTAGACGCGTGTGCACTGTTTTTATTCCACCTGAGAGTGTTGATTTGAATGGTCCTCCACAAGAAACGGGAACGGAAGAGTCGAGCCGGAGAAGGCAAAAGAAGAAGTGCAGCATCTGCAAAATCGAGGGTCACACGAGAAGAAAATGTCCAGTGAGTACGGAGTGAGAGGTTGATGGTTTGAGTTTTTTATTGATTGATTTGCTTTTATTTGAGACTTGGATTGTGTTATTTGGATTGATTCGGTGTTATTTGGATTGATTTGGTGTTATTTAGGTTGATTCGGTGTTATTTTGGTTGATTCGGTGTTATTGGGATTGATTCGGTGTTATTTAGGTTGATTCGGTGTTATTTGGTTTATTCGGTGTTATTTGGTTTATTCGGTGTTATTTGGATTAATTCGGTGTTATTTAGGTTGATTCGGTGTTATTTGGATTGATTCAATGTTATTTAGGTTGATTCGGTGTTATTTAGGTTGATTCGGTGTTATTTTGGTTTATTCGGTGTTATTTAGATTAATTCGGTGTTATTTAGGTTGATTCGGTGTTATTTTGGTTGATTCGGTGTTATTTTGGTTGATTCGGTGTTATTTGGATTAATTCTGTGTTATTTGGATTAATTCGGTGTTATTTAGGTTGATTCGGTGTTATTTTGGTTGATTCGGTGTTATTTGGATTAATTCGGTGTTATTTAGGTTGATTCGGTGTTATTTTGGTAGATTCGGTGTTATTTGGATTAATTCAGTGTTATTTGAATTGATTCGGTGTTATTTGGATTTATTTTGGTGTTATTTGGATCGATTTGGTGTTATTTAGGTGTTATGATCGTTTATGTACATGTGTTTAGGTTGATTTGGTGTTATTTGGGTTGATTTGGTGTTTGTTTGGATTGATTTTGGTGAAAAAATCGAAAAAAACAGGCTGCACTTGGTCATGTACTTGGTCACTGCACTTGGTGGCTGCACTCAGTCAAAATGACCAAGTGCACTCAGTCAAAGTGACCAAGTGCACTTGGTCGCCGGTTAACTAACCGAGTGTTACTCAGCACTTGGTCATTTTGACTGAGTGCACTTGGTGGTGACTGAGTAGAGAGACCACCAAGTGCACCACCAAGTGCACTAGAATAATTTTTTTTTAATTAATTTTAGGCCAATAAAGTGTTGTTATGTTGTTATGTTGACATTAAAGATCATTTTGGATCCTATAAACATCGAATAAAAATGAAAACAAAGTCGAATTAGTACTATTAAGATGAAACGTAGTAGTTTGACTATTTTTTGAACTAACTAGTAATATTGTTACAAAGTTATCTACATACTTACCAAATTGTTCATGATCCGCATGCCTAATCACTTAATTCACCAATTTCAAAGGTTGATCTTGTTTTTTGGATTATTTTGACTATGAAATTGATGTTTCATGTAACATAACAACTTTACAATTGAAAAAAATGCATTAAAATCAATTAAAATGTAATTATGTTCTAAAGCACTTGGTGGGGGCACTTGGTGGGGTACTTGGTGGCCTGTGCACTTGGTCACCACCAAGTGCACTTGGTCACAGTGACCAAGTGCATCGACCAAGTGCCGAATTAAAAAATATTTTTATTTTTGTCCAGCCACCAAGTACAGCCACCAAGTGCAGATATTTTTTTTAAATACTCAATTTAATTATATAATTAATTTAATTATATTTTTTATATACTTAATTTAATTATATTTTTTATATATTTAATTTAATTATATTTTTTATATACTTAATTTAATTATATTTTTTTTTATCTTTTTTATATACTTAATTTAAATATTTTTTATAAAATATATTTTTTTATAAATTCATATATTTGTTTAATTTGGTTTATAAAATAAAAAATTTTATTTTTCTACCAATTATATTAAATTAAAAAAATTAATATATTATAAATAATTTTAAAAAATTTTGACGGAATTTATTTAGTTAATATCAAAGCTAAACCTGCAAATCAATCTCAATACACAAACACAAACACAAACACAAACACAAACATAAACACAAACACAATCCAAACAAACACACATACGAATCAATCCAAATACACATGCACATACAAATCAACAACCCTACGACTCAAAAGTACGACTCAAACCAAAGATCTTCCGAGCAACATATCTACGATACTTGAGCAAGTACTCATTGTCGACCGGTACTTTCACGTGAGTGAACGACTTGTTGATAAGACGATCGAGATACATGCACACGTAAGGGCCACAGCTGGAGTTGTCGTACTGGGTAAATTGTGTTTTCGGGACAACGATCCTAAGAGCAGTTCTCTTGTGAGCTTTTCTAAAAAAGTTCGTGTCTGCATCCCAATATCCCGCTGCGACCAATAGCCGAGGCAACAAGTCGTGCAACGGTCGCAGCATCGGTTCCCGAATATCGAGTGGCACACGGAAAGTGAAAGAATCGTACAGAGATACACTCCAGTTGGCCAGATCAATACGCACCGCGACCCAATGAGCGCCAGTATTGACAACCGTTAGTACTTAAGAAAATACAAAAAACAAAACAAAACGTTATTGATAAATAAAGGAACGTTATTAAATTGGATAATTAAATAAAATTAACCCGATAAATAATATTACCTCAGTAGCATGAAACCAACTCGTGTATTCCTCGTCTCCCCTGACCATCCTCAACAAATGCTCCGGTACTTTCCAGTTCTTATATCTCTCTTCGAAGTTTGTTGTATTCGAAAATGACTTGTTCGACTTCACCGTCCGCCACTCATATGTCAATTTGTTATGTTAAAAATATTAAACGTTAGAAAAATGAGAAAAGTGAGATAAATAGTGCATTTGATATGATAATTGAAACTTACGAAGAACTCGGTATTCAAGAGTATAGTCGTCTTTGGAGATACTCCTTCTCGTACACCCTTCATCAGTTTCACCTTCTCCTGCAAGTATCGAATGTACAGATCGATCTCCTGAAAAATAAACATACCACGGCTGAGCACCAATAAATAAATACTATGAATTTGAAAGTAAAATTAAAAATTAACTTACCACGTCTGTGTACCAATAACCGATATCCTCAATAGTGTCGAAATATGCCTGCGTAAAATGGCCATCATTCAACCGGATGCTCTTGTGCTGCCCTGCTTGTCGGAACACCGAAAACCAGCCTCTAATCTTCCGTTCACCGGCCGTGGTGAAATGCGTGACGTACGGGCTCCAAAGAGCTGCCGAGGGCTTTCTCACACGGGGTCCGATGCTACTCTCGGCGACCTCCTCCTCGGGCTCCGCTGCGGCATCATCGATGCCGAGTTCTTTATCTTCATCGCTGAACGTCCCCTCATAACAGTGTGCATCTGCCCCGGGAGATGTCTGCGTGAACAAATCTGGTTCCTGCACGAAATAACTCTCCGCATCGAAGACAACTCGCGACATATCACCGGCAGGAACATCCGGGGGGATATAAGGCTGTGTATCACGGGCAGGAATCGGCGGGAAGGACGTGAAATCAGTAGGAGCCTCCGTCGGTGTGAAGAGACTCCCGAACTATAGCAAGCCCATCTTCGGAGGAGAACCATAAGTCGGGTCAACTATGGGCTGCATCGGAGTGCGGTAACTGTCGATATCTCCACACGATGCTCTAGCTGGAAAGGTCTCCTCCTCCACCTCCCGGTGCGACGCAGAAGGCTCTGCATATGAATGACGCCCTGGTACAGACCCGGATCGATGAGACGCAGCACGTCCGGACCCGGAGTGATGAGAAGGAACACGTCCTGAACCCGAATGATGAGACGCAGCACGTCCGGATCCAGAGTGATGAGATGCAGAAGGCTCAACGGGATCGGAAGGACAAGGGCGACTCTTCGAGAATCGTCTGCGACCGAAAACCCCCCGAATCTGCTCCATCAGACTGTCGTGGCCCTCTTTCTGTGTCCTCCTGACACTCTCCAGGAGTCTATCGTTGCTCTCCTGATGTGTCCTCGTGATCCGGGCAGTCAGTCGAGCCATAAATCCCGTGTCGGACTCGTCGTTCAGGATTTTCTGGAACCGTCGATCGGTACTGTCATCAGACCTCTCAGGAGCAGGAGAGCCCTCTCGTCGGGGTCGCTGAGAGGGACGACGCTCTGCCGATGAATTAGGTGTGATGGCATCACGACCCCGTCTACTAGGCCCAGAGTCACCCGTCATCTTGTCGACGGCCTTGGACACGCGTCCGGCCACGCGTTCCATCAAGTTCTTCTTCTTCTTCTGTGTCGGTGCCTGTGCCTGTGCCTGTGCCTCGTCTGCAGGCAATCCAAGTCTAGGAGGAGGACGGTACGTGACCTCTTCTACTCTGTCACGCACGAAAATAAAATGCGGAGCAACCGCCTCCTCCTCCGTCGGCTCTAGATACCGGTGAACTTCAAGCTGAAAAGAAATCAAAATTATATAGGGTTAATTAATTTAATTATTTGATATAACCATTAATTGAAGATTAAAACAAGCTTACCTCCGGATCCTCGTAGAAATCAGAAAAGTCGACGTGGGTTGTAATCGAGTGCCAGCCCAGTAGCCGAGGAATCCTCGGACGGTCGGCTTTGTGCGCGCACGCCCTCCCGAGACTAGGTATAGCCTCGTACGACCATAGCTGATAGGTCCAAATGGGGCCGTAAATGTGGTAGGCCGGCTTCAGTACCTGACCGGGATGCATGGCAGCTATGCTGAGGTAGTAGGACATGACCTGAAATGTGTGGGAGCCCCAGGGAAACGTCTCCCAATCCTCCTCGTCCTCTACCAAAGTCCAAACCCAATCATCGATGTAGATATCGCCTCGGCATAGGAACATCATGTAATACATCAGCACCTTGGCGGCCTTCACGTAGTCGGCCTGGTCTGACCCCAAGTCACTACCTTTGAATCTCGATAAAAGCTCTCGCGCTGTAATTTTTTGTCCGAATCCGAAGTGCCTACGAAAGAAAGAGCCGGGAGGAATAATGTGCGGGGCCGAAGTATCAAAGGCGTGGTTCCCACAACGAAGTCCGGTCACCAAGGCGTACTCCTGTGCTCGGAAGCAAATGATCTTGCCCCCGAGCGAAAACCAATGCTCGAACGGAGGTATCGTCGGACCTACGATCTCCTGAGCTAACAAGTGGTGCATGGCCGCGTTCGATCGCCCGTCTCTTTGAAGGTACATCAACCTTCCAAAACACGAATGACGGAATGTCCGGTGAGCCTCGTGCGTATCGTCAATGACTCTCAAAATCCCCTTTATGGTCTTCAATACGGGGAACCGGTCGTACAAATTCAAATCTTTCGTCGTGTGAATGAATTGTGGCCTCCTCCACCGGAACCCATCCTGCAAAAACACAATTAATTAATAAAATAACATAATAAATATCAAAAATAAAAATAATTTTTTTTTTTTTTTCGGCACTCGGTCGATCGACTGAGTGCCCTCGGTCGACCGACAGAGTGACCGGATAGGGCACTCGCCCGGTCACTCGCCCGGTCACTTGGCCGGTCACTTGGCCGGGCACTTGCTCGGTCACTCGGCCGAGCGTCTTCTTCCCTGCGGCCGAGGGGTCGACCGAGGGGGGCGGCCGAGTGCCATAGATCCGAAAATTTCCGGGCGATTTCTGGGCAATGCAACACATAATTTCTACTCTAAACACATCAAAGAACTCAAATACACTCAAAGGATAACGATTCATGCCTTAAATCGAAGAAATTATAGAAAAAAAAAATTCGAAATCGAAAACCTAACTTACCGGAGGTTGGAGCGGCCATTGTTGGTCTTCTTCGTGCTCGTGGGCTTCGTGCTCGTCTTGGTGCTCGTTTTCCGACATCGGGGCGGCCGGAATTCACGAAAATGGGCGGCGGTGGCTTGGTGCTAGTGGGGACCGACGGGGAGATGAAATTGGGGGGGGGGGGGACCGATTTAATTTTTGTCTTTTTCTCTTTTTTTAATTGTTTAGTTATGTTTTGAAAAAGGGGAGGGTAAATGGGACATTTCCTTTACAAAATGTATAGATTGAGTATAGTTTTAAAAGAGGGGTTAAAATGAGTAGAGTTTTTATATTTCTTACCAATTAAAATTTTCTCTCAAAAAACTATACTCAATGTTGCAATTGTAGTTTACTTGCATTGTTCCATGTAAAATCGTATCATACCAAACTTTGCTGTCGAATGTGGTGCCCAAATTTAAGCCTAGCGCAGTCAGGCGAGGGTCCCACGACGTGGTGGGACTGCGTCGACAGACCTTTGTTCGAAGGGAGGGTGTTGCTCCGGCAACCCCTATTTTGCTGTATGTGTACAACACATTGTACTCAAATGTTCAATTTGCCATTAATTACTCTTTTGAAGTATTTTTACTATATTTGTACTATGTGAATAGCAAACTTTATTCATTTATTTTTTGTTTATTTCTAATTTATAAATTTCTGATCAAGTTTTTAAATGAGAGAAAATTTTAAATGGTTACAAATATAAAACACCTATACATTATGAACCCACATATAAAACTACATTTATTCTACACAAATGAAAAAGGAAAAGTCTTATATACCCTTACTTTTTTTTCTCTCTTTTAATAACATAAAAAACAATAAAAATACATTAAAAAAACAAAAAGAATTTATGTGGGGCCCACTAATAACAAAAATCAGATTTTTGTGAGGTTGGTGGGGTGTAAATGCATGCATGAATGCATATCTCCTCTACCACCTCAATAACTCAAGCCCATTTCAAAAAAAAAAAAAAAAACTTTTCTCAAAAAACACCCTCTCTACATGAAAAGCTAGGTCGGATTATGCGTGAAAAAAGCTAGATTTCGACGGGAAAAAGGTACGTTGCACAGGACCATGCCTCCGTCGTTTTTTTTTTTTAATTTTCGGACTGAATAATCGGCACTCATTCGAAGCACTCAGTCAAAAATATGACTGAGTGCCGATTTTTCAGTCCGAAAATTAAAAAAAAAAACGACGGAGGCATGGTCCCGTGCAACGTACCTTTTTCCCGTCGAAATCTAGCTCTTTCCACGCCGTGTTTTATAGGTCGAATGTTGAAGAAATCGAAGAGTCAAGTGAAAGATCGAAGAATCGAGAAGGAGCCGAAGTAGAACAAAAATGGCGGGCGCCAAATGATAAACGGCGGTCGCCGAATCAAAACAGCGGTCGCCGGAGATGAAATGACGACCGCCAAAAGGGTCGAAAAGAGGCAGATTTCCAGTTTGGATTTTTGGGCAAAACGGCGGTCGCCGTTTTGTATATGGCGGTCGCCGAAATGATTCGGCGGGCGCAGGAAGCAAACGGCGGTCGCCGTTTCAGGGCAGTTTCTGGGCGGTTTTCAATCCATTCTTTGATGCTTTTAGGCGAGGAAATGGAGTGAAAAACAGAACTTTCGCTGGGGATTTGAGGAGAGGAAAAAGGAGAGATCCACTCGTAGCAGACAACTACGAGGTCACTTTCAAGTCACGAGCCGATTAAATCATTGTAATTTTAGTTGTTATTTCGTTTTCTAAACTCTTAGTTAATCTTGTTTCATGTATTTCTTTTCCTTGCAAAACCTTGAATGCTTAAGAATTTGAGAATGCTATGAATATTTGTTTCAATGAAGTTGTTAATGTTTAAAGATTTCTTGAAATTATTCCTTTGTTTTATTCTCTTGCTTAACTTTTTATTCATTGTCGAAAATCTCTTAAAGTCAATCATGTCATTAGTTGTTATTTTTGTTGTTCGTATTATTATGAAGATGATGAACTAATCGTTTGGCTCGGATGATAATATGAAGGACAAGGTTGAATATTTGTAGGAATCGGAAGACTATATATAAAGGACATAATCTTGAACTTGTAACCCGACCGGGAGCGAGATTTCAAGTGAATTAAACGTTTCTAACGAGTTAAGCAACCCGACCGGGAACTTGACTTTCGTGTGTCGATTATATCGAGTTGATAAAGAGGAATACAACTTAAGATCTTAGTCTAGATTATTATCGTCCGAGTTTTTCTCATATTGCTTATTTACAGATTTCCATTTTAATCGAGAGTTTCAAAATGATCTTAGGATTTAGTACAATGAACTACGTTTCTACTACTTATCAAATACTAGAACATATCTCTTTCGTTTCCTTGGATTGATACCGAGTCAAGCTATAACTGACCTCGGATTTTGACGAGAGACGCACCAAAAACGTCTAATCAAAATTGGCGCCGTTGTCGGGGAAACGGATAGTTTTGTTTAAGTGTTTGTTTAGTTTAAGTTTCGTATTTCCTTTAGTTAACTTAGTTATTTGTCTTGTTATTTGCTAACCATCTACTTTAGTGTGCATGGTTACTACGAGACGCAAGGCTTCTCAAGAGCAATCCGGAGAAAATATGGAGAAGGATAAAGATAAAGTTCAAGTCGAAGATAACTCCGATCAAGAAATTTCGGGTGTCAAGAAAGGTCAACCTTCTCATGGACATGTTTTATCTCCGAATACTCAAGGTCAAGGACATCGTCTACCTTTGGGAACTCCTCAAAATGACAACAATCAAGCGGGAGGAAGTAATTTACAGATTCAAATTCCTCAATTCAATGTTCAAGCACAACTTACTCCTCCAACACCTCTAAATCCACAAGAAGAGGATCATCATTCTACTCCTCATACCGTGATGAGTCCTAACGTTGGTTATCATCCAAACATGATGAATCCTCAGATGATGAATCAACCACCGATGATGAATCCGAACATGATGAATAACATGGCTTATCAACCAAACTACGGGTATCCATTTCAGCAACCCGGAGTTCAAGTCAACCAAAACATGCAAGGAAAATTCCAACAACAGTGGCCAAACATGGTGCCTAATATGATACCGTATGGGGGTTATGGGATGCAACCAAATCAGTGGAATCAATATGGAAACCCAGCGGCACGACGAGTTCAACAAGGTGACATTACAAGGCCTATTATTGGAGCAACTCCGGCATGTGTGGATTTACCGGAGGTGGTGAAGAATTATAAAGTGAATCCGATGGACTTCAATCAATTACCGGAGTATCATGGAAATAACAACGAGGATGTGTTGAGTTTTATCAGAGACTTCTACAATACCATTCATACCTTTCCGTTGAATGGTCTTCAAGAAGACGAGTTGCGTTGTCGGTTCATTCCGATGACATTGAAAGATAAGGCCAAGTCTTGGTGGATAGCTTTGCCACCAAATTCTCTCCCAAATTGGAATGACATCTATGACGAGTTCATGAGTCAATTCTTCCCACACCATAAGACGACGGACTTTAGGAATCAAATTTGTGGTTTCACTAGTCGTCCGGGAGAATTTTTCCACGAGACTTGGGATCGTTTTCAAGATTTACTTCTTAAATGTCCACATCACACTTTTACTCAAGTCTTACTTAATCAAATTTTCTATGACTCTTTGACAGATTCTTTGCAAGGGTCGGTGGATAATCAAGCCGGAGGCGACATCACTTATCGATCACCGAAAGAGATGGTTACTATCTACAAGACCATGGTTGGGAATTCAAGGAGGAAAAGTTCGAGAAGGAGAGTTGTGAATGATGTGAAAGAAGTGGAAGCGAGTAACCTCGACTTGAAAATTGAGGAGATGTCAAAAGAAATCAAAGAGTTGAAAATGGAGGACGGGAACCGGAAAACAAAACTCCTTTTGAACCAAATGGAGGTGTGTACTTTGTGTGGATATCAAGGGCATGGACCAGCTACTTGTCCGATGCCTCAAATGCAAGCTCCTTTGATGATTGAAGGGCAGCCTATGGTTGGAGAGCAAGGGAACATGGCATGTGTTCGTATCAACCACAACAAGGTGAAATGGTGATTTCGGAAGTACAAGCTTCGGTGGTACAGCCGTATAATCAACAAGGAGGCTATTACAACAATCAACAAGGAGGAAATCAAAGGCCTAATTATCCATATCAACCAAGGCCACAACCTCAACAATGGCAACCGAGGCAAAATTTTCAGCAAGGTCAATCTTCGAGCACACCGTACCGAGCTCCTTACCAAGCACCGAATCAACAATACCGGGCTCCGTATCAAGCTCCTACTCAGCAACAACAGCCTCTAAGACCTCCTCAACAACCCTCGAGCAATAATTTTGAAGAATGGATAAAGAAGTATGCCGAGGAGAATGATTTGAGGATGGACAATTTGGAGGTGAAAGTGGGAGGATATGATGCGGTACTTAATAGCATCAATACTCAAATGGGACAAATGGCTACTACACTTGGAAAAATGCAAGCTAAAGAAGAGTCGGGAAGACTTCCAAGTCAACCATCCCATGCCAAAGCTCTTACGGTATTGAGGTCGGGAAAGATTATAGACAACAAAGTAAGGATGCCGGGTGAAGAAGTTGAAAAAGACAAAAGGGCAGCGGTTTTTGAGGAAGAAAATGAGGAAGACATTGAGGAGATTATTTGCGAGAAGAAGGATGAGGAAAAAGAAGAAGAAGAGGAAGTTGAAAGCGTTGAGAAAGAAGAGGAAAGGAAGAAGAGAAAAAGAGTAGAAGCCGAGACCGAAAGTGAAAGGGTAGTTCTTCATAAGTCGAAGAATCCATACAAGCCTCCCGTTCCTTTTCCGAGCAAGCTTAGGAACAAAAAGAAGGATCAACAATTTCAGCAACTATACGATCTTTTAGCAAAGGTTGAGGTAAATGTCCCTTTGCTCGATATGATTTCTAATATTCCTTCTTACGTTAAATTTTTTAAGGAATTGGCTTCTAACAAGAGAAAGTTCGAGGAGAACGAGAAAGTTGTGTTGTTTGCAGGTGCTAGTGCCGTGATGCAACACCAAGTACCACCAAAAGAGAGTGATCCGGGAAGCTTTGTGATCAAGATAGTTATTGGAGCCGGAAACGAGGTGTCCGGTATGCTAGACTTGGGAGCCGGAATTAACTTGATGCCGTCGGCGATTTTTGACCAATTAAAGCTTGATAACTTGAAGCCGACGAGGATTTGTCTACAACTTGCCGACCGATCGGTGAGGTATCCAAGAGGAATTGTCGAGGACATTCTTGTCGAAGTTGGAGGATTAATTTTACCGGTTGATTTCGTCGTGCTAGATGTTGGTGACATACCGGAGAATTCCCAAGACCACTCTATATTATTGGGACGTCCTTTTATGGCTACAACCAATACTCTCATCGACGTGAAGAAGGGACAGCTCCAAATGTCGGTACTTGGAGAAACGGTGTCGATTTCGGTGAGAAAAAAGAATTTGGCTCCAGCTGCAACTTTGATGGAAGAATGTTCATTTGTTGATGTTATCGATACATTGACCATGCAAGCTTTGGAGATAAAGGAAGAGAATGAAGTGGAGCTTGGAGATGAAGATTTGGGAGAGTTAGAAGTTAATGAACAAGCTCCACGGTTTGTCGACTTGAGCGTGGGGGGGGGGGGGGGGGGGGGGGGGGGGGAGGACCGAAAGAAAGATGTTTCATTGCCAACGAAGAGTGTGAAGTTGGTTTTGAAGGATTTGCCTCCTAATCTCAAGTATGTGTTTTTGGAGGAAGGTGAGAACAAACCGGTCATCATATCATCAAGGTTGACCGTTGAAGAAGAGGTGAGATTGGTTGAAGTTTTACAAGAGAACAAGGCGGCTATTGGATGGAGTATCGAGGATTTGAAGGGAATCAGCCCTTCTATGTGCATGCATCGTATTAATTTGATCGAGAATGCTACTCCAAAGAGGCAGCCACAACGACGACTCAATCCACTTCTTAGTGATGTTGTGAAGAAAGAGATCATCAAGCTACATGGAGGTGGTTTGATAGTACCGGCAGCGGATAGTGAATGGGTATCACCGATTCATATGGTACCTAAGAAAGGCGGAATCACGGTAGAGGAGAACGAAGCGGGACAACTTATAGCTGCTCGGGAGAGGATCGGGTGGAGAATGTGCATGGATTATCGGGAGTTGAATGCCGCTACGAAAAAGGATCATTTTCCTTTACCTTTTATTGACCAAATGCTTGATAAACTTGCCGGTAATTTCTTATATCATTATCTTGATGGACTTTCAGGTTATTACCAAATATTCATAGCACCGGAGGATCAATCGAAGACCACATTCACGAGTCCTTTTGGAACATTTGCATGGAAGAGGATGCCATTTGGGCTTTGCAATGCCCCAGGTACATTTCAACGTTGCATGCTTTCCATATTTTCCGAGATGGTAGGGGACTTTGTTGAGGTTTTCATGGATGATTTTTCCGTATTTGGTTCGTCATTTGATGATGCTTTGAAAAAGATTGACACGGTTTTGAAAAGATGCATTGAGTGTAACCTTACTTTGAGTTGGGAAAAATCGAATTTCATGGTTACACAAGGGGTTGTACTTGGGCATGTGGTTTCTAGAAGGGGGATAGAAGTTGATCCCTCGAAAATTGAAGTGATTAAAAATTTGCCACCCCCGGTCAATGTGAAAGGTGTGAGAAGTTTTCTCGGGCATGCCGGTTTTTATAGACGTTTCATCAAAGATTTTTCTAAAATTGCACAACCTTTGTGTCATTTACTTGGTCAAGATGTTGAGTTTGTCTTTGATGATTCATGTTTGAATGCCTTTAATACTTTGAAAGAAAAGCTTGTGAGTGCACCTATTCTTGTATCACCTAATTGGAATTTAGAATTTGAAATCATGTGTGATGCTTCGAATTTTGCTGTGGGTGCGGTGTTGGGTCAAAGAATAGATAAGATGTTGCATGTGATTTATTATGCTAGTATGACTTTGAATGATGCTCAAGTGAATTATACGACTACGGAAAAAGAGATGTTAGCGGTTGTTTTCTCGCTAGATAAATTTAGGTCGTATTTGCTTGGTACTAAGGTTATTGTTCATAGTGATCATGCGGCTCTTAGGTATTTAATGACTAAAGCACAAGCTAAACCGAGAATCATAAGATGGATACTTTTGTTGCAAGAATTTGATGTAGAAATTAGAGATAGGAAGGGTTGTGAAAATGCTGTAGCCGATCACTTATCTAGACTTGAATCGTGTGAGAATAATGTGATTGCTAATGTGCCTATCTCTGAAACTTTTCCATATGAACAATCCATGTTTGTGAATGCTATTGATGAAAAAGTTCCATGGTATGCCGACATTGCTAACTACTTGGCAAGTGGAGAGATGCGTGAGGGAATTACTTCCCAAGAACGCAAACGTTTGTTGCATGTGTGTAGGTACTACTATTGGGATGATCCGTTGTTGTTCAAGCTTGGGAAGGACAACTTGTTGAGAAGATGTGTACCGGAAGGAGAGCAAAGGGCTATAATCTCAAAATGCCATGAGGATGCATCGGGTGGACACTTTGCAAGTAGGAAGACCGGAGCTAAGATTCTACAATCGGGTTTTTTCTGGCCTACTTTGTTTAAAGATGTTCATTTCTTTATTATTTCATGTGATCGATGTCAACGTATTGGTAACATTGGTAAAAGGAACGAAATGCCCATGCAAGTTAATCTTGTGTGTGAAATTTTTGATGTATGGGGCATCGATTTTATGGGTCCTTTTATTAATGCTAACAAGTACGAGTACATATTGTTAGCCGTTGATTATGTGTCGAAGTGGGTTGAGGCAATCCCCACTCGAACATGTGGGGCTGATGTTGTTTTGAAATTTGTGCAGGAGAACATTATTTCTCGCTTTGGATTTCCAAAGGCTATTATTAGTGATGGAGGATCACACTTTTGCAACAAACTTTTCAAGAGATTGATGAGGTTGAATGTGATCGATCACCGATCACATGAAATAATAAAGAAATGAACATCTTTAAACGAAAGAAAGATGTTTCATTGCCAACGAAGAGTGTGAAGTTGGTTTTGAAGGATTTGCCTCCTAATCTCAAGTATGTGTTTTTGGAGGAAGGTGAGAACAAACCGGTCATCATATCATCAAAGTTGACCGTTGAAGAAGAGGTGAGATTGGTTGAAGTTTTACAAGAGAACAAGGCGGCTATTGGATGGAGTATCGAGGATTTGAAGGGAATCAGCCCTTCTATGTGCATGCATCGTATTAATTTGATCGAGAATGCTACTCCAAAGAGGCAGCCACAACGACGACTCAATCCACTTCTTAGTGATGTTGTGAAGAAAGAGATCATCAAGCTACATGGAGGTGGTTTGATAGTACCGGCAGCGGATAGTGAATGGGTATCACCGATTCATATGGTACCTAAGAAAGGCGGAATCACGGTAGAGGAGAACGAAGCGGGACAACTTATAGCTGCTCGGGAGAGGATCGGGTGGAGAATGTGCATGGATTATCGGGAGTTGAATGCCGCTACGAAAAAGGATCATTTTCCTTTACCTTTTATTGACCAAATGCTTGATAAACTTGCCGGTAATTTCTTATATCATTATCTTGATGGACTTTCAGGTTATTACCAAATATTCATAGCACCGGAGGATCAATCGAAGACCACATTCACGAGTCCTTTTGGAACATTTGCATGGAAGAGGATGCCATTTGGGCTTTGCAATGCCCCAGGTACATTTCAACGTTGCATGCTTTCCATATTTTCCGAGATGGTAGGGGACTTTGTTGAGGTTTTCATGGATGATTTTTCCGTATTTGGTTCGTCATTTGATGATGCTTTGAAAAAGATTGACACGGTTTTGAAAAGATGCATTGAGTGTAACCTTACTTTGAGTTGGGAAAAATCGAATTTCATGGTTACACAAGGGGTTGTACTTGGGCATGTGGTTTCTAGAAGGGGGATAGAAGTTGATCCCTCGAAAATTGAAGTGATTAAAAATTTGCCACCCCCGGTCAATGTGAAAGGTGTGAGAAGTTTTCTCGGGCATGCCGGTTTTTATAGACGTTTCATCAAAGATTTTTCTAAAATTGCACAACCTTTGTGTCATTTACTTGGTCAAGATGTTGAGTTTGTCTTTGATGATTCATGTTTGAATGCCTTTAATACTTTGAAAGAAAAGCTTGTGAGTGCACCTATTCTTGTATCACCTAATTGGAATTTAGAATTTGAAATCATGTGTGATGCTTCGAATTTTGCTGTGGGTGCGGTGTTGGGTCAAAGAATAGATAAGATGTTGCATGTGATTTATTATGCTAGTATGACTTTGAATGATGCTCAAGTGAATTATACGACTACGGAAAAAGAGATGTTAGCGGTTGTTTTCTCGCTAGATAAATTTAGGTCGTATTTGCTTGGTACTAAGGTTATTGTTCATAGTGATCATGCGGCTCTTAGGTATTTAATGACTAAAGCACAAGCTAAACCGAGAATCATAAGATGGATACTTTTGTTGCAAGAATTTGATGTAGAAATTAGAGATAGGAAGGGTTGTGAAAATGCTGTAGCCGATCACTTATCTAGACTTGAATCGTGTGAGAATAATGTGATTGCTAATGTGCCTATCTCTGAAACTTTTCCATATGAACAATCCATGTTTGTGAATGCTATTGATGAAAAAGTTCCATGGTATGCCGACATTGCTAACTACTTGGCAAGTGGAGAGATGCGTGAGGGAATTACTTCCCAAGAACGCAAACGTTTGTTGCATGTGTGTAGGTACTACTATTGGGATGATCCGTTGTTGTTCAAGCTTGGGAAGGACAACTTGTTGAGAAGATGTGTACCGGAAGGAGAGCAAAGGGCTATAATCTCAAAATGCCATGAGGATGCATCGGGTGGACACTTTGCAAGTAGGAAGACCGGAGCTAAGATTCTACAATCGGGTTTTTTCTGGCCTACTTTGTTTAAAGATGTTCATTTCTTTATTATTTCATGTGATCGATGTCAACGTATTGGTAACATTGGTAAAAGGAACGAAATGCCCATGCAAGTTAATCTTGTGTGTGAAATTTTTGATGTATGGGGCATCGATTTTATGGGTCCTTTTATTAATGCTAACAAGTACGAGTACATATTGTTAGCCGTTGATTATGTGTCGAAGTGGGTTGAGGCAATCCCCACTCGAACATGTGGGGCTGATGTTGTTTTGAAATTTGTGCAGGAGAACATTATTTCTCGCTTTGGATTTCCAAAGGCTATTATTAGTGATGGAGGATCACACTTTTGCAACAAACTTTTCAAGAGATTGATGAGGTTGAATGTGATCGATCACCGAGTTGCTACTTCGTACCATCCTCAAACTTCCGGACAAGCCGAGACGAGCAATAACCAAATCAAGACGATCATTGCTAAAACCGTGAAGCCGTCAAGGAAGGATTGGCCGGAAAAACTTCGAGATGCACTTTGGGCGCACCGGACAGCTTTCAAGACAATCCTCAATGCTACTCCGTTCCAAATAGTCTATGGAAAGTCGTGTCACTTACCGGTTGAGATTGAGCACAAGGCTTTTTGGGCTATCAAGAAAGTAAATTTGGAAATGACAAAGGCCGGGAAAGAGCGTGCTTTGCAAATCGAGGAGTTAGAAGAGCTTAGGAATGAAGCTTATGAGAATGCTGTGATTTCAAAAGCTAAAATGAAGAAAGCTCATGACCGGAAATTGATTGAAAAAGACTTACAACCGGGTATGAAAGCACTTTTGTTTAATGCCCGACTTCGGTTATTTCCGGGAAAGTTAAAGTCGAGATGGGTCGGGCCATATGAAGTTGTAGCAATTCATGAGAATGGATCAGTCACGTTGAAGAAGGAAGGAGATGAACATGAGTTCAAGGTCAATGGCCATTTAGTGAAACGGTATTATGAAGGAGAGTCGAAAATCGGGAACGTCGAGGTTTTTCGACTCGAGAAAATTGATGTTTGAACTCCCAAAATGGAATAAGTCCAGCTCTGGACATTAAACTGAGCAAGAATAAAGGCTACTGGACTTGGACGAGCTTGGAAGTCGTTGGAATCGAAGTTAAAGGTCGGAAAAGGAAAGTCGAAGATTCTGGGAGTTCGGCGACCGCAGAAAACAAAACGGCGGTCGTCAAATCAAAACGGCGCTCGCCAAACGAAATTTGACGGTCGCCGAAAGAGATCGAAAATTGGCAAAATTATCTGCCCATTCTGTACCGATTTGACGGTCGTCAAATGGTATTCGGCGACCGCCGAAATTTTTCCGCGACCGCCAAACAGAAACGGCGGTCGCCGTTTTCGAAATTTCTGGGAATAAAGAAGTCGGGCCAGGGCAGTTGGAACACAACACAAAAATCCTTTTCTTACCATTTAGCTCTTGCGATTTTTTTTCTCTCAACCCTTAATCAAATTCGCTCAAATTTCTTCCATAAATTCATTTACAATCATCTTGAGAACATTGAATTGCAGGTTTTGGGGAATTTCATTGGCCAAATATCAAGAAATTCTCAAGTTCTTGAGGTGCACGCAAGGTGTTCGACAAAAGTTCCGAACCAAAATTTTCAACTTTCTTCATCCAATTCAATGACGAAAAGTGGACGTATAGCTGGAGATCGTAATCCGTCACCACCACCACCACCACCAAGGAAGAGGGGACGAGGTGCCGCTACTACTTCTGCCTCAACCGGACCTCAAGACATCTCCGCGCAATATGGAGCTCCATTTCTAATTTTCCACGACGAGGAAGGAAGGGCTTACGAGAAGTTGGTATCGAAGGGTGAACATATCTTACCTCGTCCGTTAGATTGGGAGTTAATGGAGAAATTGAAGATTAAGGAGAGGATTTTAGAGATTTTCCGGCGTATGAGCTTAAGGATATTCGTGGAGATGGATTTCAAGTATTCCACGAAGCTTGGATTGGAGATGCTTAGTACATTCAAACTAGTGCATGAGAAGAGGAATCCATCGTATGCTACGTGTCGACTCAATGGAGTAGAGGTCACGATAACGGAAAAAACCATGGACGAGGTGTTCGGAATTCAAGATGGAGAGGGTAGGCTTACCAAAGAACGAGAAAGTTGGACCGTGAAGACAACACATTGGCAAGAGATGGCCGGGCCGAATGAGAAGTGGAAGGACCACGGTCGATCAATTGCATTCATCGATCCCGTGCTATGCATAGTCCACAAGTTCTTGACCTACAACATTTTCGGGAAGGTGGAGGGCAACAAGGTAAACTCATTGGAGTTTTCATTTATAAATGCGGCTTTGAATGGATATGATTCGACTCCATTGAAGAAAGTGTGGGGTTTGATGGATCAAGCGGCAAGGGGGATACGGACTCAAGGGGCCTTGTTCCATTTTGCTCGACACCTTGCAATCCACAATCAAATTATTGATGAAGATGATGAGACGTATAATGGAGAGCCGTGGGAAGTACCTCGACCTTTGGGTGTGGAGGAATTTGAGGCTAGTGGATTGATTTTGGCCGGAGAGTTCGTGCCGCATGAAATCCGAACCGCTAAAGATCCACAAGTAATGGTTGATTATCGACAAAAGAACTCGGCCCGCATACAAAAATGGAAGTTGGAGTTGGCGGGAGAAAGGGTGAGTTCGTCTATTTTGAGAGAGGCACAACTTGAGGAGGAGAATCTTATGCGTGAACGAGCCGGTTCATCGGCGGGAGGAGGTCCAAATGTTGTCGACGGGACATCGACAAGAGATCCGGTGTGGGAGCAAGCGTACACGGACTACGGAGCACAAGGAAATCAAGGCTCCGGGTGGACCGATTCGGGAACGAATTGGAATACTTCGTACGAAGTTCCTCAAACCGGAAACTACTACTCGGATTCGGGAAGAATGCATCCCGAGGACCTCCAAGAAATCATGAATGCTAATGCGAGGGCATATGATATGATTAATGCTCGGTTGGATCGAATGGCTCTCGACGATGCTACGTGGACGAATCGGATGGCGGTCGAGAGAAGCTACTACGAGGAAACTAACCGCCGGATTGTAAGAGAAGCATTGGAAGAGAATGACCAACGTTGGACGACTCGAATGGAGGCCTATGCTAGAGGAGGAGGCCACTTTCCACCACCCGACATGTGAGAGAGGTCGTGCTTGGCACGACCTAGGTACGTTTTCTTTTGTTTTCGTTTATGTCTTTATAAATATTGTGTTGGTGCTTTATTTGTTTTATTTGGTTCAGTTATGTTCTTTTTCATTGTTAGTTTGTGTGTTTGGTTTGAATTACTCTTCTACGCTCAAAGAATTGTTTTGTCCCGAATGTGGTAGTGTTTGCATGGGATATGGTTAAGTTGTTACTTGAACTCATTTGGTTTGTTGGTTGTACCACTTGTTAAGTGTCGAGAAAATGAGTATATGATATACATGAGTTTCTTTCCTTGCTATATACATGTGAGCTTTTGAGCCTATTTTTCTTTGGAGTGTATTTGTGATTTTTCTCGAGTGTGAGCATGAGATAATTGAGAATGGATAATTGGACTTTGTTGTGTCATTGCATGAATATGAAGTTACTTTGCCTTGGTTAAGAATGAGAAAATGAAGTATGAGATTGCTAGGATTTAACTCTACATATTTAAAATTCCCCAAAATGACCGTGCCCGTCGAGTGACTCCCTAGTTAACCTTTTTGAGCTTACATGGTGCCTTTTTCTTGTAACCGAGTGTTCCACGAGCGATGTGAGATTATGAGGAGTTACGAAATTATTGTTTAAAGGTTTTTCGGGGGTTGTGATATATTGTAAACATGTTTCTCGTTTAATGGCTAAATATAAGAAGAAAAAGCTTACCTCCTAAAATAAAATAAAAAAAAGAATACTCGTTGATTGTGGATACAATTGATGAGGGATGACATAAAAAAAAAAAAAGCAAGAAAAGCAAAAAAAAAAAAAAAAAAAAAAAAAAAGAAAAAAAAAATAATAAAAATAAGTAAAAGCGGGGGTACTAAAATGATAAAGCCTATTGAGAACATGTATTCTTTGATGAGTTCGTTGTTATAAGAGAAGATGGGGAAATGTGTACATTTGGTGTAGGAGGGTGAATTGTGAGAACATTCGGTGGAGGAGGGTGTCGAGAGCGATTTAACTTGTATTATTATTATTTCGATTCCTACCTATAAACCGAGCCCACCTAAATTGCAATCTCATTCCGATTCTTGTTCTTCTTTGTCAAAGTATGCGGATTTTCTTGTAATGTGTTGATTTTTATATTCTCGATGTACTTGTGAGTGATGACCATTATATATTTTCGAGGGATACATTTGGAGAGATAGGTGAGCTTGTGTAACATGTATCATTTCTCTCATTTTTCTCGTATATGGCAAGTGGTTGGATTGTGGTTCGTAGTGAGTTCAAGTAGGTGATTTGTGCAAATACGTTGTTGGATGATTTTACCTTGCTCGGGACTAGCAAGGATTTGAGCGTGGGGGGGTGATTTATATAGTATTTGTGTGTTTTTCGGTTGTCTTTTTAGTGTCGAGTGTATGTTGTGTTGTTTAGTTTTCGTGTCTTTTTTTTTGTGTTTGATGTTTTTGTGTGTGTCGGATCTCACGGGGTGCGTTGGAGTGGTTTGAGTTTGTTTTATAGGTCGAATGTTGAAGAAATCGAAGAGTCAAGTGAAAGATCGAAGAATCGAGAAGGAGCCGAAGTAGAACAAAAACGGCGGGCGCCAAATGATAAACGGCGGTCGCCGAATCAAAACAGCGGTCGCCGGAGATGAAATGACGACCGCCAAAAGGGTCGAAAAGAGGCAGATTTCCAGTTTGGATTTTTGGGCAAAACGGCGGTCGCCGTTTTGTATATGGCGGTCGCCGAAATGATTCGGCGGGCGCAGGAAGCAAACGGCGGTCGCCGTTTCAGGGCAGTTTCTGGGCGGTTTTCAATCCATTCTTTGATGCTTTTAGGCGAGGAAATGGAGTGAAAAACAGAACTTTCGCTGGGGATTTGAGGAGAGGAAAAAGGAGAGATCCACTCGTAGCAGACAACTACGAGGTCACTTTCAAGTCACGAGCCGATTAAATCATTGTAATTTTAGTTGTTATTTCGTTTTCTAAACTCTTAGTTAATCTTGTTTCATGTATTTCTTTTCCTTGCAAAACCTTGAATGCTTAAGAATTTGAGAATGCTATGAATATTTGTTTCAATGAAGTTGTTAATGTTTAAAGATTTCTTGAAATTATTCCTTTGTTTTATTCTCTTGCTTAACTTTTTATTCATTGTCGAAAATCTCTTAAAGTCAATCATGTCATTAGTTGTTATTTTTGTTGTTCGTATTATTATGAAGATGATGAACTAATCGTTTGGCTCGGATGATAATATGAAGGACAAGGTTGAATATTTGTAGGAATCGGAAGACTATATATAAACGACATAATCTTGAACTTGTAACCCGACCGGGAGCGAGATTTCAAGTGAATTAAACGTTTCTAACGAGTTAAGCAACCCGACCGGGAACTTGACTTTCGTGTGTCGATTATATCGAGTTGATAAAGAGGAATACAACTTAAGATCTTAGTCTAGATTATTATCGTCCGAGTTTTTCTCATATTGCTTATTTACAGATTTCCATTTTAATCGAGAGTTTCAAAATGATCTTAGGATTTAGTACAATGAACTACGTTTCTACTACTTATCAAACACTAGAACATATCTCTTTCGTTTCCTTGGATTGATACCGAGTCAAGCTATAACTGACCTCGGATTTTGACGAGAGACGCACCAAAAACGTCTAATCAAAATTGGCGCCGTTGTCGGGGAAACGGATAGTTTTGTTTAAGTGTTTGTTTAGTTTAAGTTTCGTATTTCCTTTAGTTAACTTAGTTATTTGTCTTGTTATTTGCTAACCATCTACTTTAGTGTGCATGGTTACTACGAGACGCAAGGCTTCTCAAGAGCAATCCGGAGAAAATATGGAGAAGGATAAAGATAAAGTTCAAGTCGAAGATAACTCCGATCAAGAAATTTCGGGTGTCAAGAAAGGTCAACCTTCTCATGGACATGTTTTATCTCCGAATACTCAAGGTCAAGGACATCGTCTACCTTTGGGAACTCCTCAAAATGACAACAATCAAGCGGGAGGAAGTAATTTACAGATTCAAATTCCTCAATTCAATGTTCAAGCACAACTTACTCCTCCAACACCTCTAAAGCCACAAGAAGAGGATCATCATTCTACTCCTCATACCGTGATGAGTCCTAACGTTGGTTATCATCCAAACATGATGAATCCTCAGATGATGAATCAACCACCGATGATGAATCCGAACATGATGAATAACATGGCTTATCAACCAAACTACGGGTATCCATTTCAGCAACCCGGAGTTCAAGTCAACCAAAACATGCAAGGACAATTCCAACAACAGTGGCCAAACATGGTGCCTAATATGATACCGTATGGGGGTTATGGGATGCAACCAAATCAGTGGAATCAATATGGAAACCCAGCGGCACGACGAGTTCAACAAGGTGACATTACAAGGCCTATTATTGGAGCAACTCCGGCATGTGTGGATTTACCGGAGGTGGTGAAGAATTATAAAGTGAATCCGATGGACTTCAATCAATTACCGGAGTATCATGGAAATAACAACGAGGATGTGTTGAGTTTTATCAGAGACTTCTACAATACCATTCATACCTTTCCGTTGAATGGTCTTCAAGAAGACGAGTTGCGTTGTCGGTTCATTCCGATGACATTGAAAGATAAGGCCAAGTCTTGGTGGATAGCTTTGCCACCAAATTCTCTCCCAAATTGGAATGACATCTATGACGAGTTCATGAGTCAATTCTTCCCACACCATAAGACGACGGACTTTAGGAATCAAATTTGTGGTTTCACTAGTCGTCCGGGAGAATTTTTCCACGAGACTTGGGATCGTTTTCAAGATTTACTTCTTAAATGTCCACATCACACTTTTACTCAAGTCTTACTTAATCAAATTTTCTATGACTCTTTGACAGATTCTTTGCAAGGGTCGGTGGATAATCAAGCCGGAGGCGACATCACTTATCGATCACCGAAAGAGATGGTTACTATCTACAAGACCATGGCTGGGAATTCAAGGAGGAAAAGTTCGAGAAGGAGAGTTGTGAATGATGTGAAAGAAGTGGAAGCGAGTAACCTCGACTTGAAAATTGAGGAGATGTCAAAAGAAATCAAAGAGTTGAAAATGGAGGACGGGAACCGGAAAACAAAACTCCTTTTGAACCAAATGGAGGTGTGTACTTTGTGTGGATATCAAGGGCATGGACCAGCTACTTGTCCGATGCCTCAAATGCAAGCTCCTTTGATGATTGAAGGGCAGCCTATGGTTGGAGAGCAAGGGAACATGGCATGTGTTCGTATCAACCACAACAAGGTGAAATGGTGATTTCGGAAGTACAAGCTTCGGTGGTACAGCCGTATAATCAACAAGGAGGCTATTACAACAATCAACAAGGAGGAAATCAAAGGCCTAATTATCCATATCAACCAAGGCCACAACCTCAACAATGGCAACCGAGGCAAAATTTTCAGCAAGGTCAATCTTCGAGCACACCGTACCGAGCTCCTTACCAAGCACCGAATCAACAATACCGGGCTCCGTATCAAGCTCCTACTCAGCAACAACAGCCTCTAAGACCTCCTCAACAACCCTCGAGCAATAATTTTGAAGAATGGATAAAGAAGTATGCCGAGGAGAATGATTTGAGGATGGACAATTTGGAGGTGAAAGTGGGAGGATATGATGCGGTACTTAATAGCATCAATACTCAAATGGGACAAATGGCTACTACACTTGGAAAAATGCAAGCTAAAGAAGAGTCGGGAAGACTTCCAAGTCAACCATCCCATGCCAAAGCTCTTACGGTATTGAGGTCGGGAAAGATTATAGACAACAAAGTAAGGATGCCGGGTGAAGAAGTTGAAAAAGACAAAAGGGCAGCGGTTTTTGAGGAAGAAAATGAGGAAGACATTGAGGAGATTATTTGCGAGAAGAAGGATGAGGAAAAAGAAGAAGAAGAGGAAGTTGAAAGCGTTGAGAAAGAAGAGGAAAGGAAGAAGAGAAAAAGAGTAGAAGCCGAGACCGAAAGTGAAAGGGTAGTTCTTCATAAGTCGAAGAATCCATACAAGCCTCCCGTTCCTTTTCCGAGCAAGCTTAGGAACAAAAAGAAGGATCAACAATTTCAGCAACTATACGATCTTTTAGCAAAGGTTGAGGTAAATGTCCCTTTGCTCGATATGATTTCTAATATTCCTTCTTACGTTAAATTTTTTAAGGAATTGGCTTCTAACAAGAGAAAGTTCGAGGAGAACGAGAAAGTTGTGTTGTTTGCAGGTGCTAGTGCCGTGATGCAACACCAAGTACCACCAAAAGAGAGTGATCCGGGAAGCTTTGTGATCAAGATAGTTATTGGAGCCGGAAACGAGGTGTCCGGTATGCTAGACTTGGGAGCCGGAATTAACTTGATGCCGTCGGCGATTTTTGACCAATTAAAGCTTGATAACTTGAAGCCGACGAGGATTTGTCTACAACTTGCCGACCGATCGGTGAGGTATCCAAGAGGAATTGTCGAGGACATTCTTGTCGAAGTTGGAGGATTAATTTTACCGGTTGATTTCGTCGTGCTAGATGTTGGTGACATACCGGAGAATTCCCAAGACCACTCTATATTATTGGGACGTCCTTTTATGGCTACAACCAATACTCTCATCGACGTGAAGAAGGGACAGCTCCAAATGTCGGTACTTGGAGAAACGGTGTCGATTTCGGTGAGAAAAAAGAATTTGGCTCCAGCTGCAACTTTGATGGAAGAATGTTCATTTGTTGATGTTATCGATACATTGACCATGCAAGCTTTGGAGATAAAGGAAGAGAATGAAGTGGAGCTTGGAGATGAAGATTTGGGAGAGTTAGAAGTTAATGAACAAGCTCCACGGTTTGTCGACTTGAGCGTGGGGGGGGGGGGGGGGGGGGGGGGAGGACCGAAAGAAAGATGTTTCATTGCCAACGAAGAGTGTGAAGTTGGTTTTGAAGGATTTGCCTCCTAATCTCAAGTATGTGTTTTTGGAGGAAGGTGAGAACAAACCGGTCATCATATCATCAAGGTTGACCGTTGAAGAAGAGGTGAGATTGGTTGAAGTTTTACAAGAGAACAAGGCGGCTATTGGATGGAGTATCGAGGATTTGAAGGGAATCAGCCCTTCTATGTGCATGCATCGTATTAATTTGATCGAGAATGCTACTCCAAAGAGGCAGCCACAACGACGACTCAATCCACTTCTTAGTGATGTTGTGAAGAAAGAGATCATCAAGCTACATGGAGGTGGTTTGATAGTACCGGCAGCGGATAGTGAATGGGTATCACCGATTCATATGGTACCTAAGAAAGGCGGAATCACGGTAGAGGAGAACGAAGCGGGACAACTTATAGCTGCTCGGGAGAGGATCGGGTGGAGAATGTGCATGGATTATCGGGAGTTGAATGCCGCTACGAAAAAGGATCATTTTCCTTTACCTTTTATTGACCAAATGCTTGATAAACTTGCCGGTAATTTCTTATATCATTATCTTGATGGACTTTCAGGTTATTACCAAATATTCATAGCACCGGAGGATCAATCGAAGACCACATTCACGAGTCCTTTTGGAACATTTGCATGGAAGAGGATGCCATTTGGGCTTTGCAATGCCCCAGGTACATTTCAACGTTGCATGCTTTCCATATTTTCCGAGATGGTAGGGGACTTTGTTGAGGTTTTCATGGATGATTTTTCCGTATTTGGTTCGTCATTTGATGATGCTTTGAAAAAGATTGACACGGTTTTGAAAAGATGCATTGAGTGTAACCTTACTTTGAGTTGGGAAAAATCGAATTTCATGGTTACACAAGGGGTTGTACTTGGGCATGTGGTTTCTAGAAGGGGGATAGAAGTTGATCCCTCGAAAATTGAAGTGATTAAAAATTTGCCACCCCCGGTCAATGTGAAAGGTGTGAGAAGTTTTCTCGGGCATGCCGGTTTTTATAGACGTTTCATCAAAGATTTTTCTAAAATTGCACAACCTTTGTGTCATTTACTTGGTCAAGATGTTGAGTTTGTCTTTGATGATTCATGTTTGAATGCCTTTAATACTTTGAAAGAAAAGCTTGTGAGTGCACCTATTCTTGTATCACCTAATTGGAATTTAGAATTTGAAATCATGTGTGATGCTTCGAATTTTGCTGTGGGTGCGGTGTTGGGTCAAAGAATAGATAAGATGTTGCATGTGATTTATTATGCTAGTATGACTTTGAATGATGCTCAAGTGAATTATACGACTACGGAAAAAGAGATGTTAGCGGTTGTTTTCTCGCTAGATAAATTTAGGTCGTATTTGCTTGGTACTAAGGTTATTGTTCATAGTGATCATGCGGCTCTTAGGTATTTAATGACTAAAGCACAAGCTAAACCGAGAATCATAAGATGGATACTTTTGTTGCAAGAATTTGATGTAGAAATTAGAGATAGGAAGGGTTGTGAAAATGCTGTAGCCGATCACTTATCTAGACTTGAATCGTGTGAGAATAATGTGATTGCTAATGTGCCTATCTCTGAAACTTTTCCATATGAACAATCCATGTTTGTGAATGCTATTGATGAAAAAGTTCCATGGTATGCCGACATTGCTAACTACTTGGCAAGTGGAGAGATGCGTGAGGGAATTACTTCCCAAGAACGCAAACGTTTGTTGCATGTGTGTAGGTACTACTATTGGGATGATCCGTTGTTGTTCAAGCTTGGGAAGGACAACTTGTTGAGAAGATGTGTACCGGAAGGAGAGCAAAGGGCTATAATCTCAAAATGCCATGAGGATGCATCGGGTGGACACTTTGCAAGTAGGAAGACCGGAGCTAAGATTCTACAATCGGGTTTTTTCTGGCCTACTTTGTTTAAAGATGTTCATTTCTTTATTATTTCATGTGATCGATGTCAACGTATTGGTAACATTGGTAAAAGGAACGAAATGCCCATGCAAGTTAATCTTGTGTGTGAAATTTTTGATGTATGGGGCATCGATTTTATGGGTCCTTTTATTAATGCTAACAAGTACGAGTACATATTGTTAGCCGTTGATTATGTGTCGAAGTGGGTTGAGGCAATCCCCACTCGAACATGTGGGGCTGATGTTGTTTTGAAATTTGTGCAGGAGAACATTATTTCTCGCTTTGGATTTCCAAAGGCTATTATTAGTGATGGAGGATCACACTTTTGCAACAAACTTTTCAAGAGATTGATGAGGTTGAATGTGATCGATCACCGAGTTGCTACTTCGTACCATCCTCAAACTTCCGGACAAGCCGAGACGAGCAATAACCAAATCAAGACGATCATTGCTAAAACCGTGAAGCCGTCAAGGAAGGATTGGCCGGAAAAACTTCGAGATGCACTTTGGGCGCACCGGACAGCTTTCAAGACAATCCTCGATGCTACTCCGTTCCAAATAGTCTATGGAAAGTCGTGTCACTTACCGGTTGAGATTGAGCACAAGGCTTTTTGGGCTATCAAGAAAGTAAATTTGGAAATGACAAAGGCCGGGAAAGAGCGTGCTTTGCAAATCGAGGAGTTGGAAGAGCTTAGGAATGAAGCTTATGAGAATGCTGTGATTTCAAAAGCTAAAATGAAGAAAGCTCATGACCGGAAATTGATTGAAAAAGACTTACAACCGGGTATGAAAGCACTTTTGTTTAATGCCCGACTTCGGTTATTTCCGGGAAAGTTAAAGTCGAGATGGGTCGGGCCATATGAAGTTGTAGCAATTCATGAGAATGGATCAGTCACGTTGAAGAAGGAAGGAGATGAACATGAGTTCAAGGTCAATGGCCATTTAGTGAAACGGTATTATGAAGGAGAGTCGAAAATCGGGAACGTCGAGGTTTTTCGACTCGAGAAAATTGATGTTTGAACTCCCAAAATGGAATAAGTCCAGCTCTGGACATTAAACTGAGCAAGAATAAAGGCTACTGGACTTGGACGAGCTTGGAAGTCGTTGGAATCGAAGTTAAAGGTCGGAAAAGGAAAGTCGAAGATTCTGGGAGTTCGGCGACCGCAGAAAACAAAACGGCGGTCGTCAAATCAAAACGGCGCTCGCCAAACGAAATTTGACGGTCGCCGAAAGAGATCGAAAATTGGCAAAATTATCTGCCCATTCTGTACCGATTTGACGGTCGTCAAATGGTATTCGGCGACCGCCGAAATTTTTCCGCGACCGCCAAACAGAAACGGCGGTCGCCGTTTTCGAAATTTCTGGGAATAAAGAAGTCGGGCCAGGGCAGTTGGAACACAACACAAAAATCCTTTTCTTACCATTTAGCTCTTGCGATTTTTTTTCTCTCAACCCTTAATCAAATTCGCTCAAATTTCTTCCATAAATTCATTTACAATCATCTTGAGAACATTGAATTGCAGGTTTTGGGGAATTTCATTGGCCAAATATCAAGAAATTCTCAAGTTCTTGAGGTGCACGCAAGGTGTTCGACAAAAGTTCCGAACCAAAATTTTCAACTTTCTTCATCCAATTCAATGACGAAAAGTGGACGTAGAGCTGGAGATCGTAATCCGTCACCACCACCACCACCAAGGAAGAGGGGACGAGGTGCCGCTACTACTTCTGCCTCAACCGGACCTCAAGACATCTCCGCGCAATATGGAGCTCCATTTCTAATTTTCCACGATGAGGAAGGAAGGGCTTACGAGAAGTTGGTATCGAAGGGTGAACATATCTTACCTCGTCCGTTAGATTGGGAGTTAATGGAGAAATTGAAGATTAAGGAGAGGATTTTAGAGATTTTCCGGCGTATGAGCTTAAGGATATTCGTGGAGATGGATTTCAAGTATTCCACGAAGCTTGGATTGGAGATGCTTAGTACATTCAAACTAGTGCATGAGAAGAGGAAGCCATCGTATGCTACGTGTCGACTCAATGGAGTAGAGGTCACGATAACGGAAAAAACCATGGACGAGGTGTTCGGAATTCAAGATGGAGAGGGTAGGCTTACCGAAGAACGAGAAAGTTGGACCGTGAAGACAACACATTGGCAAGAGATGGCCGGGCCGAATGAGAAGTGGAAGGACCACGGTCGATCAATTGCATTCATCGATCCCGTGCTATGCATAGTCCACAAGTTCTTGACCTACAACATTTTCGGGAAGGTGGAGGGCAACAAGGTAAACTCATTGGAGTTTTCATTTATAAATGCGGCTTTGAATGGATATGATTCGACTCCATTGAAGAAAGTGTGGGGTTTGATGGATCAAGCGGCAAGGGGGATACGGACTCAAGGGGCCTTGTTCCATTTTGCTCGACACCTTGCAATCCACAATCAAATTATTGATGAAGATGATGAGACGTATAATGGAGAGCCGTGGGAAGTACCTCGACCTTTGGGTGTGGAGGAATTTGAGGCTAGTGGATTGATTTTGGCCGGAGAGTTCGTGCCGCATGAAATCCGAACCGCTAAAGATCCACAAGTAATGGTTGATTATCGACAAAAGAACTCGGCCCGCATACAAAAATGGAAGTTGGAGTTGGCGGGAGAAAGGGTGAGTTCGTCTATTTTGAGAGAGGCACAACTTGAGGAGGAGAATCTTATGCGTGAACGAGCCGGTTCATCGGCGGGAGGAGGTCCAAATGTTGTCGACGGGACATCGACAAGAGATCCGGTGTGGGAGCAAGCGTACACGGACTACGGAGCACAAGGAAATCAAGGCTCCGGGTGGACCGATTCGGGAACGAATTGGAATACTTCGTACGAAGTTCCTCAAACCGGAAACTACTACTAGGATTCGGGAAGAATGCATCCCGAGGACCTCCAAGAAATCATGAATGCTAATGCGAGGGCATATGATATGATTAATGCTCGGTTGGATCGAATGGCTCTCGACGATGCTACGTGGACGAATCGGATGGCGGTCGAGAGAAGCTACTACGAGGAAACTAACCGCCGGATTGTAAGAGAAGCATTGGAAGAGAATGACCAACGTTGGACGACTCGAATGGAGGCCTATGCTAGAGGAGGAGGCCACTTTCCACCACCCGACATGTGAGAGAGGTCGTGCTTGGCACGACCTAGGTACGTTTTCTTTTGTTTTCGTTTATGTCTTTGTAAATATTGTGTTGGTGCTTTATTTGTTTTATTTGGTTCAGTTATGTTCTTTTTCATTGTTAGTTTGTGTGTTTGGTTTGAATTACTCTTCTACGCTCAAAGAATTGTTTTGTCCCGAATGTGGTAGTGTTTGCATGGGATATGGTTAAGTTGTTACTTGAACTCATTTGGTTTGTTGGTTGTACCACTTGTTAAGTGTCGAGAAAATGAGTATATGATATACATGAGTTTCTTTCCTTGCTATATACATGTGAGCTTTTGAGCCTATTTTTCTTTGGAGTGTATTTGTGATTTTTCTCGAGTGTGAGCATGAGATAATTGAGAATGGATAATTGGACTTTGTTGTGTCATTGCATGAATATGAAGTTACTTTGCCTTGGTTAAGAATGAGAAAATGAAGTATGAGATTGCTAGGATTTAACTCTACATATTTAAAATTCCCCAAAATGACCGTGCCCGTCGAGGGACTCCCTAGTTAACCTTTTTGAGCTTACATGGTGCCTTTTTCTTGTAACCGAGTGTTCCACGAGCGATGTGAGATTATGAGGAGTTACGAAATTATTGTTTAAAGGTTTTTCGGGGGTTGTGATATATTGTAAACATGTTTCTCGTTTAATGGCTAAATATAAGAAGAAAAAGCTTACCTCCTAAAATAAAATAAAAAAAAGAATACTCGTTGATTGTGGATACAATTGATGAGGGATGACATAAAAAAAAAAAAAGCAAGAAAAGCAAAAAAAAAAAAAAAAAAAAAAAAAAAAGAAAAAAAAAATAATAAAAATAAGTAAAAGCGGGGGTACTAAAATGATAAAGCCTATTGAGAACATGTATTCTTTGATGAGTTCGTTGTTATAAGAGAAGATGGGGAAATGTGTACATTTGGTGTAGGAGGGTGAATTGTGAGAACATTCGGTGGAGGAGGGTGTCGAGAGCGATTTAACTTGTATTATTATTATTTCGATTCCTACCTATAAACCGAGCCCACCTAAATTGCAATCTCATTCCGATTCTTGTTCTTCTTTGTCAAAGTATGCGGATTTTCTTGTAATGTGTTGATTTTTATATTCTCGATGTACTTGTGAGTGATGACCATTATATATTTTCGAGGGATACATTTGGAGAGATAGGTGAGCTTGTGTAACATGTATCATTTCTCTCATTTTTCTCGTATATGGCAAGTGGTTGGATTGTGGTTCGTAGTGAGTTCAAGTAGGTGATTTGTGCAAATACGTTGTTGGATGATTTTACCTTGCTCGGGACTAGCAAGGATTTGAGCGTGGGGGGGTGATTTATATAGTATTTGTGTGTTTTTCGGTTGTCTTTTTAGTGTCGAGTGTATGTTGTGTTGTTTAGTTTTCGTGTCTTTTTTTTTGTGTTTGATGTTTTTGTGTGTGTCGGATCTCACGGGGTGCGTTGGAGTGGTTTGAGTTTGTTTTATAGGTCGAATGTTGAAGAAATCGAAGAGTCAAGTGAAAGATCGAAGAATCGAGAAGGAGCCGAAGTAGAACAAAAACGGCGGGCGCCAAATGATAAACGGCGGTCGCCGAATCAAAACAGCGGTCGCCGGAGATGAAATGACGACCGCCAAAAGGGTCGAAAAGAGGCAGATTTCCAGTTTGGATTTTTGGGCAAAACGGCGGTCGCCGTTTTGTATATGGCGGTCGCCGAAATGATTCGGCGGGCGCAGGAAGCAAACGGCGGTCGCCATTTCAGGGCAGTTTCTGGGCGGTTTTCAATCCATTCTTTGATGCTTTTAGGCGAGGAAATGGAGTGAAAAACAGAACTTTCGCTGGGGATTTGAGGAGAGGAAAAAGGAGAGATCCACTCGTAGCAGACAACTACGAGGTCACTTTCAAGTCACGAGCCGATTAAATCATTGTAATTTTAGTTGTTATTTCGTTTTCTAAACTCTTAGTTAATCTTGTTTCATGTATTTCTTTTCCTTGCAAAACCTTGAATGCTTAAGAATTTGAGAATGCTATGAATATTTGTTTCAATGAAGTTGTTAATGTTTAAAGATTTCTTGAAATTATTCCTTTGTTTTATTCTCTTGCTTAACTTTTTATTCATTGTCGAAAATCTCTTAAAGTCAATCATGTCATTAGTTGTTATTTTTGTTGTTCGTATTATTATGAAGATGATGAACTAATCGTTTGGCTCGGATGATAATATGAAGGACAAGGTTGAATATTTGTAGGAATCGGAAGACTATATATAAACGACATAATCTTGAACTTGTAACCCGACCGGGAGCGAGATTTCAAGTGAATTAAACGTTTCTAACGAGTTAAGCAACCCGACCGGGAACTTGACTTTCGTGTGTCGATTATATCGAGTTGATAAAGAGGAATACAACTTAAGATCTTAGTCTAGATTATTATCGTCCGAGTTTTTCTCATATTGCTTATTTACAGATTTCCATTTTAATCGAGAGTTTCAAAATGATCTTAGGATTTAGTACAATGAACTACGTTTCTACTACTTATCAAACACTAGAACATATCTCTTTCGTTTCCTTGGATTGATACCGAGTCAAGCTATAACTGACCTCGGATTTTGACGAGAGACGCACCAAAAACGTCTAATCAAAATTGGCGCCGTTGCCGGGGAAACGGATAGTTTTGTTTAAGTGTTTGTTTAGTTTAAGTTTCGTATTTCCTTTAGTTAACTTAGTTATTTGTCTTGTTATTTGCTAACCATCTACTTTAGTGTGCATGGTTACTACGAGACGCAAGGCTTCTCAAGAGCAATCCGGAGAAAATATGGAGAAGGATAAAGATAAAGTTCAAGTCGAAGATGACTCCGATCAAGAAATTTCGGGTGTCAAGAAAGGTCAACCTTCTCATGGACATGTTTTATCTCCGAATACTCAAGGTCAAGGACATCGTCTACCTTTGGGAACTCCTCAAAATGACAACAATCAAGCGGGAGGAAGTAATTTACAGATTCAAATTCCTCAATTCAATGTTCAAGCACAACTTACTCCTCCAACACCTCTAAATCCACAAGAAGAGGATCATTATTCTACTCCTCATACCGTGATGAGTCCTAACGTTGGTTATCATCCAAACATGATGAATCCTCAGATGATGAATCAACCACCGATGATGAATCCGAACATGATGAATAACATGGCTTATCAACCAAACTACGGGTATCCATTTCAGCAACCCGGAGTTCAAGTCAACCAAAACATGCAAGGACAATTCCAACAACAGTGGCCAAACATGGTGCCTAATATGATACCGTATGGGGGTTATGGGATGCAACCAAATCAGTGGAATCAATATGGAAACCCAGCAGCCCTAGGAAGCCTCGTAAGCCACATTCCTAACTGACACACCTCCTCCAATCGACCAAGGGGATGCCATGGGTCCCTCCAAAGGTAAAACTGCGAACCATCCCCAACCTGCATCTGTATAGCTGGTAACACAGCAGGGCGTAGCTTTAGAAGCTGTCGCCAACTCCAGGAGCATGCCCTCGGTATCTTGACACTTCAAAAGGAATGCCTCCTCAGTCGATTCTCTCGAATCCAGCTGACCCATGCGGAATCCGGATCCTGACTCAGTATAGCCCAGATGTGTCTGGTCATAAGGGCCCAATTCTGAGCAGTGAGATCATGGATACCCAGTCCACCCTCACTGGCAGGGGCAAATATCATCACACCGAACATTAGCATACCCCTTGTTGCCCAACCCAAATCTTAATATACTTAGTTTAATTATATATATAATATTATAAAAAATATTTAATATAATAGACTTAAAAAAAAAGAGATTTGTTAATTTGAGTGTGTAGACAAAAAATAATTTTTGGTGGTTGAAGATGACTTTACATTTGTACATTTATTTGAAAGAATTTTAAATATTTGAGATAAATAATTTTTGAAATAAATAATTAGTGGGTATGATAGTACTTAGACTTGTAGTCTTGACTCTATTTTGTACTCCGTAATAGTTTAATCTCTCACAACAACTACTGTAAATGTTAACATGAAAAAAAGTGAACCACTATAATTTATTTGTTTTATTTTAATTTTTCCATATTTTGTTTCTTAGAATGTATGTAGGGGTTAATATAGTTCTACTACTATGATATAAGTAAGATCTACAATGCTGCATTTGATATTTGTGAATAAAAATAGATACTTGTTCGTCTCAAGACTCTCAATTTCCAATTTAATATTACTATGTCCCAAATGAGAGGTGACCATTCATTTGGGACACAGAGAGTATGCACTATAATTTGTTTTTACTACCATTTTTCTTGAATATGTCACACATTTTTATGTCATTTTAAAATTATTTCAATTTTTTTTAAATACATTATTTGTGTTTCCCTTTTAATTTGGTTTCATTGTACAAATAAAATATTGGAGTACTACCTAGAGCTGTCAAAAACGGGCCCGACCCGTATGGCCAACACATTGTTTGGGCCTCAAATATAGAGGCCAAAAAAGAGGCGGACCATTTTGGCCCGGCCCAACAGGCTCGATGGGTCGATGGGCTTGGGCTTGCCCGACCACCATTTTGTTTACAATTTTTTTAATTATAAATAATATTAAAACTTAATATTGTTATATATTTGTTTGAAAATAAAATTTAAAATCAAAATATTTATTAATTTAACTATATTTTAGTATAAAAGAAATATTAAATTATTATTTAAAATGAATTTATATACATAAATTTAATTTAATTATTTTTTTCAAAATGAAAATTTATTATTTATTAATTTTCTTTAATTTATTTAGTGTAATTAACAATTTTTATAATTTAATTTTTTTATTTTATTTTATATCTTGGGCCGAAAAAGTTAGGTGACCCGACGGCTCGTCCAAGGCCGGGTTGGGCCTAGAAATTCTAGGTCCATCGAATTTCGGCTCGGGCCAACCCGGTCCGTGAAAGTCTCAAAGCCCGATGGGCTTGGGCTGGCCCAGCCCAGCCATTTGACACCTCTGAGTACTACAGTAGAAACTCCGCACATTTATATAATTGAGAAAAAATATTACTATAAGAGTTATTCTTATATAGAATTTTACAAAATAAAAACAATTTTTTCTATAAAAATAATATAAATATAAAAACAATACAAATACAATATTATTTATCTTTAAATTTACAAAATCAATTTAATAGTTTTGAATAATAAATTTTGACCATATATATGTGTAAAAATTGTGTTTAACATACAAATTGAATAAAATATTAATGAATCTAAGTACTATAAACTTTTATCATATACTATATTTTATTGATTTTCATAAATATTTCAAGTCATCTTAAAGATTTTAATAAATAAAAACATTATTAATAAATATTTTTATTATATATTAATCATTTATTCTTATATAAATGTATAAATTTTTAAGACGGAACTAAAAAATGTACGGCTTATAACAATGTGGAGTTTATTCCTATTTATAACTGTTCCCAAGTTGAGACTTAAATTTTTTATTATTATAGGGAGTTTATTAATATTATTATATAAAATTTCTACTGTACCTCTATCATATGTTAATATGCCTTAGTCTTTTGTTAAAAAAAATAAAAATTATATTTGGGTGTGATTAGGGCATAGGAAACTACGGGTACACATGGGCAAAAAAGACAATTTGTATAAAGTGGGGTTTAGCTGTCAATTGAAGAGTGGATGATGGGACAAAGAATATAATTTTCTTGACCCTCTCTTGTTGTTTTACGGCGCCGGCTAATAAAATCCCCACTGTGCCATTGCTTATCAAAGACAACACCAACACGGGCATAGCTCAGCCTTGAATGTTTTTTACAGACTTATAATATTGTTTTACATTTATTTATATTATTAATTAACTTTTTTCATAAATTAAATAATTTTTGAATAGAGGACTGTATGTGTATATTTATTACTGGCATCATCCCAAAATAAAACTGTACTATGTTTTGTCACGTATGCTGAGAAATGTCCGTCAAATATTCGCAACATAAATTTTGATGTAGTTGACTTTTGAAGTCCTAGGCTGTGTTTGGTGGCCCTCGTTAATAAACCCAAGATAACTTACATTGTTGAGTTAGATTTTTATTGGACCCAGATTAATAATAATATCTTGTTTGGTGCACTTTTAGATTATTACTGTTGTACTTGAATTAAATCGATAAAGTAAAATGACAAGAATGTCCTCTTTTTTTATTTGCAATTTTACTTTTATCCATCTTCTTCTTCCGCACAAAGCGCCTGAAACTTTTTTTTTTTTTTAAAAAACAAAAACAAAAATCGAAATAACATCTATTTGGTTTCAAATACAACAAAAATCAAGCATTTTATGAATACAAAAATAAATTATGAGTGTGAAAACCCAAAAACAAATACCCAAAATAATTAATAATAATTGCAAAAAAAAATGAAATTTCATTAAGAGTAAATACAATTTTTTAATTCTGGTATGAAATCCTACCAGTATCAATTTTTATCCAAACATAATACATTTTATTTATTACTTATGAATTTTAAAGAATAGAAGGATAACTACAGAAGTAGCTTTTTTAAATAAACGAAGGCTAAAATATTAATAATTCCATTTGTTCTAGTTACTGTTAAAACAAGACGGCCCATCATGACATATTGGGCTGATAACTCTCTTGAAGCCACACAGTATTTAGGAACGGGCCTCTTATCTAACTAAGACCCATAACAATGAAACCAAACATCAAATAACTAAGTTAACCCAACTATCTTACTTTTAACATAGTCACCAAACAAGGCCCTAGTGTCCTACCAACTACACAAAGAACTCCAAAGTATTCATTAATTAATTTTTGTCATGTATTAAATATTTTACGTTTTTCATTATTTAAGGTAATTTGAGTATTGTATTTATAAAGAAAAGTAACATTTTAAAATTAAAATATCTGTTTCACCCCTATACATATAATACAATTTAATACAAATATTTAAAATATAAAACAATCATTTTAATTATTATTAATCATTAATAATAACAGAAAATCTATTTTCTCAATGATACTGACGCTGAGATCAATATGAATGTCAACGAGATTAACCTCCACAAGGTAGGAATTGAAATCAAGGTCCAGAACTTTGATCTCAATTCCTACCTTGAGGAGGTTTTCTTGTAAGAAAGAAAGCAAGAGGGTGCTTTCACTGAGTGTTTAGGGACGGCAAAAAAAGGCGTATGAGGGAGAAACTTTAAATGAATTTAATTTCAATTTTGTTAACACAGTTACTAAGATTGTATATAATTTTTTTTTAAAAATTTTTAAAATTTTATTTTTTAATTTTTGAATTTAATATTTAATTTTTTTAAAATAAAAGGAGTTGCGTAAGTTTTGTTTTTCAATTTAATAATTTAAAACAAAAAAGATATTTTTTTTTAATTTAAAATTTTAATATATATTTTTTAACATTTACTTGAGAATTGCATGTAATTTTGTTTTTTTAATTTGAGAATTTAATATTTAGATTTTTTTAAATAAAAAAAAAAAAAAAAGAAATTGCAAAGAAATTGCGTAATTTTTGTTTTTAAATTTAATAATTTAAAAGAAAAAAGGTAATTTTGGTATAAATCTCCTAAATTATAATTAGGATAAAATAGGTTATTGAATTATAAACAAATTATAATTATTACCTCTTATTTAAATTGTCCCAATTTTAAAAATATATTTTTTTATTTAAACATAAGTGGTAGTTATTTATTAACGTAGAATAATAATAATCTTACTCTTTTTTTATAATTATAAAATTAATAATACCCTAAATAATAAAAAAACAAAAAGAAAAACTATCTTTAATTATAAAGTATATTTTATAAAATTGAATGTAAATTAAAAAACCAAAAGTTCATTTTTCCTAAATATTTTTTTATTTTATTTGGCTTGCCCAATTTTTTTTTATTTGCTTTATTTCTTCAATTTTCATTTTATTTGCTTGCGCTATTTGTTTATTTTATTTTTATTTCCTATTTTTTCATTTTATTATAAAGTATATTTTATAAAATTGAATGTAAATTAAAAAAATCAAAAGTTCATTTTTTCTAAATATTTCTTTATTTTATTTGGCTTGCGCAATTTTTTATTTGTTTTATTTCTTCAATTTTCATTTTATTTGCTTGCAATTTTTTTTATTTGTTTTATTTCTTCAATTTTCATTTTATTTGCTTGGGCTATTTGTTTTTTTATTTTTATTTCCTATTTTTTCATTTTATTTGCTTTGTGCATTTGTTTTCTATTTGACTCATACATACTTTATTTCTTCAATTTTCATTTTATTTGCTTGTGCTATTTGTTTTTTTATTTTTATTTCCTATTTTTTTTTTATTTGCTTTGCGCAATTGTTTTTATTGCCTCATTTTTTTATTTTGAACTAATTATATTTTATATTCTAAAGTATATTAAAATAATAAGTTATTTTTATTTCCTATTTTTTCTTTTTTTTTTTGTTTTGTGCAATTGTTTTCTATTTGCCTCATTTTTTTTTTGTTTTGAACTAATTATATTTTGTTTTCTAAAGTATATCAAAATAATAAGTTTGTAACTACTCATAGCACACTTTATTTTTGTGATTAACAAATGAGGTCGGACAAGGAAAGAGAGTATTAATTTTATATATATACTGTATACTACTTATGTCCCCCGCCATTATAATTAAATACAAAGGACATAGAGTATATATTTCTAAAGTATAATTATATTGTACTTTTTCTGCACACAATTAAATTACACAATTGTAGATTAATAAATATAATGTTTAATGTTATAAAAAATATTTAAAAAATTGCTATAATAATATTACACTTTTTCTTTGCATAATTAAATTAAATAAAATGTAAATGTAAATGACAATAACACTTATTTGATTTTTCTAAAACAAGACTGAGATGACAAATTAATTCCGGGTTCTTCTTCTCATTCTAAAACAATACTGAGATGACAAATTATATATATATTTGCCAGTTATATATAATAAATTAATTTCCATTTCTTCCTTCTCATTTTGCATGACTGGTGACTACCTTCCTTGTAATCCTCCTTATAGCTATCTCTCTCTCACAAACACACACCATCATCATCTCTACATTTATTTTCTGGCTTTTTTAGTTAATTAAATATTTCTGCATATTTATTTTTTCTTCTTTCAGTTTCAATCTTTGTTTGGAATTAGTTATGGAAAACTGGGATTCTGAGATTGTGTGAGAAATAAATCATTTTTATCTTCTCATTTTATTTTTGTTTTTTTGTTGTTCATATGCTATATTTTTGTTCGATTTTTGTGCAATTTGAATAAGTACATTTATAATTATATGAAGAAAAGGAATTTTTTACCAGCAACCGAGATTTTCGCTGCAGAGGCTAATATTTCTCCAAACGCTGTCGGTATGTATTTATTCACTTGTTTTTAATATCGATTAATTTAGACGAAACTCTTTCTTATCATCGATGTGCATGAGTGTTTGATTTGGTGGAGACATTTTTTTTACATCCTATATGTGCAATAGATTGTGTTTTTACATCTTTTTCATTTGCAGATTCCGATGAAGGGTTTTTAACCGAGTGGTGGTCCGTTTTCTGGAGTGTGTTCAACACCAACCCTACTGACAATGAAGAGGTTTGATTTGCTAGATTTTATTTTATTTGTTTCTATTTTAATTTCCAAAGACTTAATTTGTCGTGAATTATATGAATTTAAGGTGCGTCCTCCGTCGACCCCGTGCTCAGATCCCAACCGCACGATGTTTGATATATGGTCGGGGAACGAAAGTATTCCGAGGATGATCCCAACCCCAGGATTTAGATTTCCTACTACCAACTTCAATACGACTTCAGGAGTGCACGGTAAGGGGAAGCTTACTCTACTTAACCGGGACTTATTGGGTCGTTATAAGATGGTGCAATCTTCGAGCATTGTTCGACAGGATGACAATCGTGGCATTCGTTATCTGCCGAGAGCTGGACCGATCAAAATGGGGTCTTCTGATGCAAGTTTGTTTGTTTGGATCCTTGTTGATTCTTCTTGTTTAATTGTTCTGTGATGCCTTGGTGCAAAATGAAAAAAAAAAATTGTGCATTTTCCGCTGATTTTAGGATTAGTTGCAAATTTGACCTTATTACAATAAATTCCGAGTAGTAATTATAATTTTGAAAGAGCTATTTTTCAATTATTTCAAACGTTGAGGGTCCTTTTGTAGTTATCACATTTAATACTCTCCTATTCTTTTTTACTAAAAAAAACAAATTTGTAATCAATCTCATTTAATTAGGTAATTATTTAAGTCACATTCATGAATATTTATTTTTTACTATAACAAGTTAATTTTTTTAGATACAAAGTTGTAATTATTTGAATAATATGTATAAACTAAAAATTGTGTATTGTTTACTTTTAAACATAATTTCGTTTACTAAACATAATATAATTACTCTTTTTTATTTGCGCATTTTGTTATTATTTGCGCTATCTTAAATTTTGTTATTTATTTATATTTTTTCACTTTGTTTTTTATTACGCCAGTTTTAAAGAGTTTGCCTACTTTGTTTTTCTGTTAATTATTAAAAGTTTGTACTTGTTTTATAACTTTATAAAATAATTTATGAACTTTAAAAGGATGGAGTAATAAAAAAAAGTGAGAAGATGGCGTAAATAAAATGCTAAAAAACAAAGTAAAAAAATAGCGCAAAAGAAATTACAAATGCAAATAGAATAGCTGAGAAATAAAATAAAAAACAAAGTGAAAAGATGTTTGCCTACTTTCTTTTTTAATTCTTAAAAATTTCACTTTTTCCATAACTTTATTCTTCAATACATATTATCTATTTATATTAATAGTATTACATTAACAATATTTATTATATTTTTATATTTTTATTATTAAACATATAAAAACTACTTTTGTAATTTATATAACATTTTTTTAATCATTTACTCTAAACAAACATTAAAGAATCACATTAACAATATTTATTATACTTCTACCTTTTATTATTTAACACATAAAAAACTACTTTTTTTAATTGACATAACATTTTTTTCTAATAAAAAAGAATCGTAACATTTTCTAATCGGAGGTTTTTTTTTTTTTTTATTTGTGTTATTTTTTCACTTTTTTTATTACTTTATTTTTAATTTTCATATTTTTTGGGGGAGAATTTTTTATTTGGTCTCATATAGTTGGGCCAGTTTCGATTTAGTCCCACGTAGTTACACATTTTCAATTTAGTCCCATATAGCTCGAAATTTTGTCCGATTTAGTCCTTTTTGGCCGGAATCTTCAATTTTGACCGGTCAAACGATGACGTGGCAGCCCGGAAGTCGATCGGCGATTTGCTTGGACAAGCGTCATCTCCTGATTGGCTCCTGCAATCAATTTTCAAAAAAAAAAAAAAGAAAAAGAAAAAGCCACGTCAGCAAAGCTTAATTAATAAATTAAAAAAGAAAATCGAAAAATCTTTTTTAAAACCGCGACGAGCTCCAACCGGTGAAACAGAAACAAAAAATCGATTTCTCCCCAATTTCTATACGAATCCTAATTCTCTAATCTCCCAAATTTCTCCCCAATTATCCAAGAACCCTAATCCTATATCGAACTGAATCAACAGAAAATCACGTCTTCTTCGTTCTCTATTCCCACCAAACATCAAAGTATCGATTTCTCTATTCCTCTCCCCAATGTCTCAGTTAAGTGGAAGACATAATTCAAAGTTCTTTTATTGCTCGAAGATAGCTATGACTGCAACCTCATGGAAGAATGAAAATCCAGGGCGACGATTTCTTGGTTGCGGGAATTACCCGATTTGCAACAAGCTTCTGTGTAATTTTTTTTTTGTCAATTTCTAGTAATGAACTGGTATTTTTTGCAGAATGTTGGGCATTGTAATTTTTTTAGGTGGATTGATCCTCCTATGTGTGAGAGAGTCAAACAAATTATTCCGGGCTTGTTGAGACGATTGAATGAACAGGAAAATAATATCAAGGTTGAAGGCAATGCGAGTGATGAGCTTGCTGCTGAAAATGCGTTTTTGAAGCTTGAGTTGAAGAATTTGGAAGAGAAAAATCAATGTATGCTGGAGAAAAATAGGAATTTGGTTCATAGGGTTTACACAATCATCATGTTTGCTGGAATTGGTCATTTGATTGTGTATTTTTTCTTCTGATTTGGCTCAGTTTATGTAGTGTATGAATGAGTGAAAGAGTATGGATTTGGCCCTGTATGGCAGTGAATGGCAGTGTATGGATTTTCTTTTCTTTGAATTATAATGAACTTTCTCTTTCAATGCAACAGTTTCTTTTTTTCATATGGTAAATTCATAGAACATAAACATGAACTATGTACAAAAGCCAAAACATAAAAGGCTAACTTCACTGAGTGAAACATCATTGAAATATAATCACATTGTCACTTAAACAAAATCACAATGTCACAAAAGGGCTCCAATTACTACTTAATCCAAGAACAGTAACAAAAGATGCCACTGGCATACATAGTTTTAAGTTTAATGCAAAAGAAAGAACAATCAAGAGCTGCCCCTACCCCTCCTTCCTCTTCCCCTTCCACTGCTTCTTCCCTTTCCTCTGCCCTTCCCCATCATCAGTTGTTCATGCATAGTTGGGCCAGGGACTCTCTCAGGTGCAGTTGTGATCTGACTTTGCTGTGTGCCAATATCAGTAGTGATTTGACTCTCCTGCATCACTTCACTTTCTGCAATTGTTCTTCTCCTTGGTGGCGCAATCTGTGGTCAGAAAATGAATACAAATATCGAAACATAAATTAGTGAGTTCACTAGTGTTTTAACAATACAAAAAAAAAGTAGAATACTAACATGATGTTCTCCAATGGAAGTTGTAGGTTGACCGAGTCCTTCATTTCCAGCAGGAGCATTATCACTTTCAACTGGATTCTCTGAGGCCTTCTTCCCACATGAGATTCTGTTATGACCTTGTTTACCACATTGTCTGCACTTGTATGAGGGAGCTTGTCTGCGCATCTTTTGCAACTTCCCCTTTCCCTTCTTATCTTTCAATTCAAAAGGCTCCAATCTTCTTTTCTTTGGTTTCCTGCCCCTTGGTGCTCTTTTACCAAAATTTGGTGGTAAGGGAGGAATGTACATGGACTCCCCCCACAACACATCATAATTAACTCCTAGAATTGGTAATTCATAAGTTCTTTTGTAGGTCTCCACTGAGTACCACTTAGAAACATAATTCAGTGGCTCTAACTTCTGTCTGAGTAGAGCACAACATCCATGAGTGCATGGAATGCCAGTGAGCTGCCAAGATCTACAAGAACAAGTCTCTTTCTTCAAGTCCACAATGTACTGTCCACCAGCAAAACAAGAAACTTGGTAATCCCAGTCAGATGCCTTCAAGGCAATGCAATCCACAATCTTTTCAGTGTTCTTACTCAATCTTTTTTTAATCCTAGGGCACAACTCCCCTTTCCACTTTGCTGCAGCTCTATCCCTATTTTTTTGGAGCCTAACTAGCAAACTTTCTCTGATCCATTCTAGCATAGTGATTATGGATTTGTCTCTGGCCTCCAGGATATTTGAGTTAAAGGATTCACACACATTATTGAGTAGCATATCACATTTAGCCTTTTCACTGAAGTATGCTTTGGACCACTGATGTGGAGGTTTGTTTTCCAGCCATTCCCAAGCTCCCTGACTCTCCTTTTTCATCTCATCCATAGCAGCATTAAAAGAACCCTCTGTGGTGCTACAACAGATCTTATTGAAGATGTTTCTAATTGTCTCACCTCTAAACCCTGCCAATTTGAGGTTATTGTGTAAATTTCTAACACAAAACCTGTGATCAATACCTGGGAAGACAACTTCCATAGCTTGAATTAGTCCCTTTTGCTTGTCAGACATAAATGTGTATTCCTGTGAATTGAGTGATAAATCTGACTTCAACACTGACAGAAACCATTCCCAGGCCTCTTGATTCTCCCTCTCCACCACTGCATATGCCACTGGAAATGGATTGTTATTTCCATCAACCCCAACTGCAGTTAGCAACATCCCACCATGTTTTCCTTTTAGCCAACATCCATCTATTCCAAGTATTTTCCTACAACCTGTCTTGAACCCTGTTTTCAGTGCATGGAAGCAAACATAAAATGATGTGAATAAAGTCACACCATTGTTGACCTCAGTACCAACAAGTATTGTAGAACCAGGGTTTGTTTTTCTAAGTTCCTCAGCATATGACCAAAGTTTAGCATATTGCGCATCTGGATCTCCTTCAATCTTAGCCATAGCCCTAGTCTTTGCTTTATATGCCTGTGCTTTGGAGACTTCACATCTGGTATCATGCATAGCATCCACCCTAAACCCTTTAACAGACCTCCCCCCATCACTTTGAAACCTCTGAAGAAACCTCTCACTTAACCAAGTAGAAGTCATAGCTTTCACCTTGTGAGAAGGTGCACATGTGTGCTTATCTAGCAACTTCCTAATCTGGAAAGTATTATCATTGCTCATCTTCAATGCATTAATCATCCATTTGCAATTTTTGGCAGCACACCTCACATAAACCCTTCTGCCATCATTCTTGATAAACTTGATGTTCCTTCTCTGGTTGATTGCATGTGATTGAGCAGCAAACTTGAAGACCTGCTTGTTTTCAAAAGTTTGAGTTATCACAAACTCTGGCTTGAATCTCTCTTGAGTATTGAAACTTGGATATTGCTATGGAGCATCATCTTCATCAGAAATTCTGCCCTCATCAAACAGCCTTGAAGAGTCCACAACATCATCATCACTGTCACTGCCTTCTTCATCATCACTGTCACTGCCTTCTTTCTCATTTTTATCTTTGTCAGATTCAATTATATTAGGAGGATCCACAGCAGCCCAGTCCTCAACATTCTTCTCAACTTCTACCTCAAATATGCCATCATCTTCATCATCACTAGAATCAGATCCAATACAGAAATCAGAACCTTCAAAAGCTGATAAATCTGAATCATCATGCTCTGCCTCCCCATCAGCTCTTTGGCTAGTATCCCCAACCTCTACAGTTTCACTTTGACCATCCATTGTTTTAGGGTCCACTTCATCATAGTTACAAATGTTACTTGGATCTATCACATCAAATTCACCCTCCAAACATTCAACTTCTACATCAAAGATTTTATCATCAACAGCAGCTTCCTCAATTAAGAGTTTATCATCATCAGATGTTACTTCAAAATCAGAATCCTCAGAATCCTCAAACTCATCTAACACTAGTAACTCCTCCACAAAGACATGCATTTCCCTATCAATTAATAGAGTACTAGCCCATTGCCTAATGTCAGAATCATCTATCAGCAACTTATAAGACATGTCCTTCATTTGCAAATAAAATCTTTTATCCCCTTTAACTCCACCTTCTACACAGTAAGGATCAAAAGTAGAAATACTTAGCTCATCAGCATTACACCAATCCAGTAGAAGAATTTGACCCCCTTCATAATCAGGTTTTGGCGCATCAATCTTAAAAGTACCCCCCAAATGTAGGACAACAGTGAGATTTTTACTGCTGTGATCTAAAGCAAAAAAAAAAAAAAAAAAAAAAAAATTAGGAGAAGAAGAAGAAGAACCTCAGACAGTAGATTTCAGGTGAAAAAATCACTAAATACTTACGGTAGTTTGGCGGCCCCGACATATGCGCACTGATGAGCCATTTTATTTGCTCATCTTGAGCCCCTTTTAGAGTCAGTTTGAGTCTGTTTTATGTGTCTGGGAGGGCACAGTCGAGTGTTTGGTCAGGGTATGCAGGCAAACAGGTAACAGGTGGCGCACTGGGCAAAAGAGGCAAGGAAAACCCCTTCTTTGGGCAAACAGCGATCTGGAGTGTGTAGTGACTGAGCAAAGATGGCCTTACAGGCAAGCCAAACCACTTGGGGTTGAGTCATGAAGCAGAAGACCCAAATCGACTACTAAGTACCGTTCCTGGTCCGTTCACCTGTGGAGGAGAAGAATACCTGAAGAGAGTTTGGGAAGCGGGTTGCCAGCGGGCAAAGTCAAAGGCGGCTGGAGCTAAAGATGGTAAGTACTTAGCGGCGCCTGGAAAAGGATGCCCATGCAGCGGCCCATGCAACTGCGATTCCGCAACCCTAATTCACGCCTATATAAGGAAGAGAAGCTGGAGAAGTAGAGGACACACAATTCTGACCCCGTTCACGAAGCAGCCGCCGGCGATTGAAGCTTGGAGATTTCCGGCCAAGTTGTTTTGTTTTTGAAGTTGATCGAGCCTTCGGGCATTAAAACAATTTATTGCTTTACGTATTTATTACTTTGTTTTTGCTATTCCAGTTGAACAATTTCAGATTTTAGTTAATATGAATTTCAGTTTCGTTTTCCAATTTACTTCTTGTTTTATTTCTTCGCGTATGAGTAGCTAAACTTGCAGGGCGACTGGGCAAAGGCGGATCGAAGGGGACTCTGGGCTAAGTTAGAACCGTGAGGCTGTTAGGGCTTTTAGTTAACTGCCTGGAGGTTTTTTCCCGATACACAGTTGAGGTTTAACCATATTCTTGCAGCTTTGGGCAGACTAATTTGGTCGTTAGGAAACCCTTACACTTTGAGATACCAGCGATTGATCAACCGAGTATTTCGCGTTAGATGTACTACGGGCATAGCGCTAGAACGTGTTGGAGCTTAGCGGTCGTATGATTTGGATTTCCGGACATGCTATTGGCCGAATTGGGTTCGTCGAGAGAGTAATGCGAGTTTGGGCAAACTAGATCCATGCGACCACATAGGTATCGAATTGTCTAGGCTCAGGGGATTAGGCATAAGTATACCTTGCCTTTTCTTTACCCAGTAAGGACGGATTGGGGTGGGGTGACTGTAGGCGTGACTTAATAGGACTGCTTTCACTTTGTTCGACATCCTATAACCGATTGACAAACCATCAGTTAAAATCATTAGTGTCAGGGATCGGTAGTCTGCCCAGAGAACCCAGAGAGAAGCCAAAGCCCAGAAGCCTACTTTTCTTTATTTGATTTCAGTTTGATTAATTGTTTTCTGTTTCAGTTTGGTCAAAGTGTTTAGTTTATTATTTCTGCATGTTAGTTTGGGTTAATTAGTTTAATTGTTTCTGTTAGTTGGTAGTTTGATAAAACGCTGTGACTCAGCAACCAAACTTAAAACCTTTTTATTGTGACACTATTTGGGCAAAGCCGAGATTAACTAAATTGCAATTGCTTCCTCGTGGGATCGACCCTATACTTATCACTTGCTATCTTGTGTTGAGTTTAGGAACTTTATAAATTTATTTTGGCAGCGTTAGCTTCCACGACAAAGTTTTCGCGTCGTCAAAATTGGCGCCGTTGCCGGGGAGGCAATATTCCAGCTTTTTAGTTTTTCTGTGCTAACCGTTTTGTTTTACTTCTTTGACTAGGTACCATAAACGCGGTGGAAGGCGACACGGGATTACTCTTTGATCATGAGATCGAGAAAACCGCCAAGAGACTAAGAAAAGAAGCAAAGAACAAGGCATTAGCACGTGCATCCCAAGGAGAGAATTCTGCCAAAGCACGAAAGGCAGAAAAGGCAAAGAACAAGGAGATCATACCAGTTGACACTTCTAGTCAACCAATACCAGAAGAGATAGAAGAGATGGGAGCAGAAGCACCACGGACTTTGAGGGACATGATGTTCCCGTCAGAGATGAACTTGAGGCCATTGGGCATCACTTTGCCCACCATTCCTACCCCCTGGGAGATGAAACACAACTTCATACAAATCCTGCCAAAGTTCAGTGATATGCCCGGAGAAGACCCACAGAGGCATTTACAGGACTTTGAGCTAGCATGCGGGACGATTCAGGCAACCGGGGTACTAGCGCAATATATACGACTCCTGGCCTTTCACTTCTCTTTGACTGATGGGGCCAGAGAGTGGCTGTATACTATTCCGCAGGGTGAAGTGACTACCTGGGCACAACTACAGAAGAGGTTCCTGGAAAAATATTTCCCAGCGGCACGAATTCAACAAATGCGCAAGAAAATCAATAGCATAAGGATGAGAACTAACGAGAACTTTCAAGACTATTGGGCAAGATTCAAACAACTGCTAACTAAATGCCCCCAGCACCAGATCCCGGACCACGACCTCATCCAATACTTTGTGTCCGGATTGAGACATCATGAGAAGACTCTACTCCTAGCTGCCAGTGGAGGATCTCTACTCAACAAAAGTGCTGTCGAGGCATTCAAACTGTTCAAAGAGATGGCAGAGGAATTAGGTGAAGACACCGATATGCCCAAACAAAGCCTGCTGGTACAATCCCCCTCTGACTCAAAAATCGACAAGCTGTGCAGTGCCATGGAAAAATTCATGACCAGTATGGCGGGAGAACCAAAGAAGGCAGTCAAAGCGTGTCAGATTTTTCAGGAGGTAGAGCACGCCACTGACGAATGTCCATCTTTATTCGATGAGGAGCTCAAAGCGATGGGACAATCTAATGGAAACAGTCAAGGGAGAGGGAGGCCGCACTTTGACCCATACTCAAATACCTACAACCCGGGATGGAGGCACCATGAGAACTTCAGGTATGGGAATAATAACAATCAAGGAGAAGGATATCAAGGCAACCAGAACCAGAACCGTTACAACCATCAGCAACAAGGGAATTCCCAGCAGAATCAGGGCAAAGGGGCATCACTATCGGACATGATGGAGACTTTGGTCAGAGAGAACGTAAAGTTCCAGCAAGAAAACATGAAAGCCATGCAAGAAAACGAAAAATTCAAGCAGGAAACTAGAGGGCAACTGAATAACTTGGGAGCCCAAATGGCCCACTTGAACCAGGTCGTGGCAAAGCTGGAACAGAGGAATGGAAACTTACCACCACAAGTCGAAGTAAAGAATGCCCACTGCAATGCCATCCAGCTAAAGAGTGGGAGAATCTTGCCAGAAGTCAAAGCGCCGACCCAGGGCAAACACCCTCAAGAGACAGAACCCATAGAGATAGAGGACATAACTGTTGAAGATGAAAGAGAAAAGGAAGAGGAAGTAGTCAGGGCACAGAGAGATAAATCACCACCACCAAAGATCCGAGTCCCCTTTCCAGGAAGGCTAAGCAAGAATAAAGAAAGGGAAGAGACTTACGAGATGTTCCAGATGTTCAAAAAGGTGGAGATCAATATGCCACTACTAACTATACTGAACACTATGCCCCGGTGTGCTAAGTTCCTCAAGGAGCTATGCACAAAGAAAGTAAAATATCAAGACGATGCAAAGTTCGAGGTGGGTGAAAATGTCTCAGCAGTACTTCAAAGGAACGTACCTACCAAGTGTGGAGACCCAGGCATGTTTTACATACCATGCATCATAGGAAGGATGAGAATCGAGAAGGCAATGCTGGATCTAGGGGCATCGATTAATGTAATGCCCAAAACTATGTACGAGGACCTGGGCATAGGGGTTCTCAAACCTACAAGAGTGGTGATCCAGCTGGCTGACAGATCCAATGTCTACCCTGAGGGCATACTGGAGGACGTATTGGTCAAAGTGGAAGATTTAATCTTCCCAGCAGACTTCTACGTACTAGACATGGGGAGATCAAGCAAAGAGCCAATTATGATTCTGGGCAGACCGTTCCTTAAAACCGCGAGAACGCACATAGACTGCGAGACAGGAAAACTGACATGTAAGTTCGAAGGAGAAACAGTCACCTTTGACCTTTACAAATCCATGAAGCACCCAACCGATACTGAGGAAGTTCATATGATCGATCAGATCGACAAAGCGGTAGAAGGCAAAGTATTGCAAAGCGGCAAATATGACGAAATTGAAGTAGTGATTCAAGAAGGAATGCTACACGATGAATTAGAAGACGAACCGGAGGGAATACAGGAGGCAATTAAGCAGTTAGGGGCACTAGAAAATTACAAGGGAGATCCAGGCAAACTGCCAATACTGGAGGAGGTGATCATGAAGCCATCCTTGGAGAGACCCCCAATACTGGAGTTGAAGAATTTGCCAAAGCATCTGAAGTACATGTATTTAGGAGAACATGACACTTTGCCTGTGATCATCAATTCATCCCTCTCGGAAGAGGAGGAAGTTAAACTCAAAGAGGTGCTGGGGCGATATAAACTGGCCATAGGATGGACTTTGGCTGATATAAGAGGTATAAGCCCCTCGATTTGTCAACACCATATACTCCTAGAAGATGAATCTACACCGGTGCGAGATCCCCAAAGGAAACTCAATCCTGCCATGAAGGAAGTGGTACTCAAAGAGATAAAGAAACTCCTCAGTGTAGGGATAATTTACCCTGTCTCAGACAGTAAGTGGGTTAGCCCTGTACACGTCGTGCCAAAGAAGTCAGGGATCCAGGTCGTAGAGAATGAGAAGAAAGAAAAAATATCTACCAAGCTACAGACAGGTTGGAGAGTATGTATAGACTACCGTAAGCTGAACAAAGTGACCCGCAAAGACCATTTCCCTTTGCCCTTCATCGATGAGATGTTGGAACGATTGGCCGGGAAAAAGCACTTCTGCTTTTTAGATGGGTATTCGGGATATATGCAGATATGGGTAGCGGAAGAGGATCAAGATAAAACAACGTTCACGTGTCCCTTTGGTACCTTTGCCTATAGGCGCATGCCCTTTGGGCTGTGTAACGCACCAAGGACCTTCCAGCGTTGTATGATGAGCATATTCTCTGACCTATTAGAGAACGGGATTGAAGTATTTATGGACGACTTCACGGTCTATGGTAATACCTTTGACCTATGCCTGGCAAACTTGGAGTTAACACTGCAGCGGTGTGTAGAGAAGAGTTTGGTTTTAAACTATGAAAAGTGTCACTTCATGGTAGAAGAAGGAGTAGTCCTTGGACATGTAGTGTCGGCCAAAGGCATAGAAGTTGACAAAGCAAAAATAGAAGTCATTGCCAAACTGCCATATCCGAGGAATATCAAGCAAGTAAGGGGATTCCCTGGCCACGCGGGATTCTATAGAAGCTTTGTGAAGGACTTTGCCAGTATCGCCCAACCGATGACAAGACTACTACAGAATGACGTTGAGTGGGACTTTGACGATGACTGCCAAAGAGCCTTCAACCATCTGAAGGAGCGACTAGTGACAGCTCCCATTATCCAACCCCCAGAGTGGGGGATGCCTTTTGAGCTAATGTGTGACGCGAGTGGATATGCAGTAGAGGGACAAAGAGAGGCACGTGATATACTATGCCTCGAAGACACTTAATGCCGCCCAAAGTAACTATGCAACAACTGAGAAGGAGCTGTTAGCCATAGTGTTCGCTTTTGAGAAATTTAGGTCGTACTTATTGGGGAGCAAGACCATAGTGTATACTGATCACGCTGGACTCAAATACTTGATGGCTAAGAAAGAAACCAAACCGAGGCTGATTAGATGGATCCTGCTGCTACAGGAGTTTGACATCGAGATTAGGGACAAGGCTGGCAATCAGAACTTAGTGGCAGATCATCTCAGCCGGATTTTACAAAAAGAAGAAGACATGCCCATAACTGAGACGTTTCCGGACGAACACTTGTACTCTATCTATGTCATGAACGAAGAACCATGGTACGCTGACCTAGTAAACTACATAGTAGGAGGAGAGTTCAGGGATCAAGCCACTCTCTACGAAAGGAACAAGATGAAACGAGAGGCAAAGAGCTACATATGGGATGAGCCGTATTTATGGAAAAGATGTGAAGACCAAGTGTTAAGAAGGTGCGTCGCTGAATCAGAACAACAGGCTATAATGAGGCATTTCCATGAGAAGCCATGTGGAGGCCACTTTGGGCACAGGCGAACTGCCAGGAAAATCTTGGAATGCGGTTTCTACTGGAGGACTTTGACTAAAGACTGCATCGCCTGTTGTAAGGGATGTGATCAATGTCAAAGGGAAGGAAATATGACTAAGAGGGATGATATGCCCTCTGTGCCCATACTACCAGTGAAGATATTCGATGTATGGGGTATAGACTTCATGGGACCACTCCCAAACTCCAAAGGCAAAGAATATATATTGCTGGCAGTTGACTATGTATCTAAGTGGGTCGAAGCCAAAGCGACAACCACCAATGACTCTCGGGTAGTGGCAGAATTCTTAAAAGCAAATATTTTCAGTCGTTTCGGTGTACCCAGAGCGTTGATAAGTGATCAAGGTACGCACTTCTGCAACGCGGTGATAAAGAAGCTACTTCAGAAGTATGGGGTGACACATCGGGTTTCAACAGCATATCACCCCCAGGCAAATGGGCAAGCTGAATTATCCAATCGAATCATCAAGACTATTCTAGGGAAGACAGTTAGACCCGAGGGCAAAGACTGGTCTGACAAATTAGATGATGCACTTTGGGCATACCGCACCGCTTTCAAGACACCCTTTGGGATATCCCCATACAGGATGCTATTCGGGAAACCATGCCATTTACCCGTGGAGATTGAACATAAAGCGCATTGGGCGGTGAATAAAGTCAACTTTGATTGGGATCTTGCAGGAAATGAGCGCAAGTTAGACCTTGTAGAACTGGAGTAGATCAGGTTTGAGGCATATGATCATGCAGCTCACTACAAGGAACGGACCAAACGGGCACATGAAAAATTGATTAGAGGCAAAAAAATCGAGGCAGGCCAACTGGTGTTGCTACATCAGACTAGGAACTTATTCAGAAAGGGAAAACTGTTCACCAAATGGGAAGGACCCTTTATAGTTCACGAGGTTTGCCCTAATGGATCAGTGGAGCTGAAGAGTAAGACAGACAAGGGCAAGGACTACATTTTCAAGGTAAATGGACAACGAGTTAAACCGTACTTTGGGCAAGAGGAGCTGGAGGGGTAAATTGCCTTCATCGATCTCTAGCCAAAGTCAGCAGCAAGGTCATGCCTAGGACCTAAAATATGGCACTGGCCAAGAGGCAACCTGGTATGTTTTTTTATGCTTTATTTACTATTTAGTTTTTTGCTTTTCTATTTTTAGGATTAATAAAAAGATCACTTCATACCAAAATTAACGAGGCCGGAAGAAAGGGTGTATTGTATTTTTGATTTTGCAGGGACAGGAGTTTAGGCAAAGGGCGCCAGTTAAAGGCTTACCATAACTGGATAAATGGAAAGTGCGAATATTGAGGGATAAACATCCCATCATTAGAACTCTGCAATTTCAACTTTCCATAACTCTTCCCCACGAAACCCGATAACTACCCAATCAACTCCCCTTTCAAATTCAAAAATCCCTATAACCCTAACCGCCGTCGTCCATGGTGAGCACTCGACCGAAAAATAAATTGAGAGGAATCCCGGACGGAACCCATATCGATCTTACCACACCACCACCACCCACCACAACAGCCAAATCTAAGCGCAAGAAGATGACGTAACCAAAGAACGACGCCGCCATGGAAGCAAACAAGGAGGAGGCACCACCCGCCGCCACCAGTGAGACAACCGGAGAAGCTTCCTCCGCCGTGCCGCTCGTCATAATACTACCAACATCCACCACGCCAAACAGCCCACCGCCGGTCGACCAGAATTTGATAGCGCAACTCAGCGCTGAGCTCGACGTGCCCCAGCTTTCCGAGCAGAAGGATTTGGCAACTCTGGCCGACGCAGCGGAGGGGTCTGAACAGCCGACTAGCGACGCGATGGAAAGCCCACAAAGGAAGAAACCCAGATCTGACGTCAAGGGTAAGGGTTTAAAAGTGTCTGATGCAGGTTCAAGCGCCGACGAGAAAAAGGAGGAGGAGAATTCGACGGCTGCTGGCGGCGATGATGAGGAAGAAGAACCAGAAATCGAAGTCACCCACAACCTTCCGAAGACACCGAACACCAGGGCTTCGACCAAGAAGCGCAAAGCTCCGACTCCGGCGACTACCAGCGTTCCCCCTCGCAAAATCGTGGTGCCCAAAACTGTGTGCTTTGACACACTGAAGCTGATGGGGGTGGAGGCCAAAGTGAGGGAGTACTTTGCGAATATTGGGTGGAGCCAGTTTCTGGAGTGGTCTGGGCAAATAAGTGATAAAGTGGTGAGAGAGTTTTTCAGGACATTGGTGATCAAAGAGGACAAAGAAGAAGGAGTTACTGGCATCCAGTTTGAGATACTGGGAAGCAAGGTCAAAGCAAGCTGCACCGAACTGGACCTCAGTTTGGGGATTGTGACTTTTGAGGAGTGGAAGTCAAAGGAGTACCAGGGGGCACTGAAGGCTTTGCCCGAGCGAACCAAGAGTGAGTTGAATGAGATCTGGAAGGTGTTAGGCAAAGGGGGGACGTTCATTGCACAAACCAATAAGGGGCATCAGTTGAAGGATGATGCGATGAGGGTTTGCCACAGGATCCTGGCTGTCAATTTCTTTGGCAAACAGGACACAAGCAATGCGATCTCCCAAATCGAGTTGGGGATGCTGTGGTGCATGGAGAAGAAGATCAGGCTCCACTTTGGGTCTTTTCTCTGTGCACAGATGAAGTGGTTGATCACCCACCCCATACAGCGCCACTCTTTTGCCCAGTTCCCTATGGTGTACGCTGCGAAGATGGATCTGCTGGTAGGGAAGAAGGTGAACCTGATGAGCGAGGAGAAGTTTGACAAGGCCTGTTTCAAGAGGATGCATGATATCAAGGAGAGCAGTGATGGAGTTATAGTTTTTGATGACAACAAGCCAGTGAAGGTGGAGAAAGTTGTGCCAGTTAGGGCAAAGGTTAAGAAGGAAGAGTTGAAGGAAGATGGCGCTGTGGAGGAGCGCCTTGAGAGGATTGAGCAGAAGTTGGAAGAGCTTACCGGGATGATGAAGGCGTACTTTGACCGCGACGGATTCAGGTACCCGCCTGGACCCAGCTCTTAACTGACCCTCCCTTTTTGTTTTAGTTTTTTTTATTTTATTTTATTTTATTTTGTTTTTTCTGTGTTTATTGTTTGAGTCAAATAACTCGGGCGACGGGGTCGACCTCCCTGCTGACACACTTAACCTACGCAAAGTGTGTGAGGGGGTAGGTGCGCCAACGTTAATTTAGAGTTATTGTTTGGTCGAGGCAGCCCCTACTGATCTTATTACTTTCACCCACTTTTCCTACGCAAAGTGTGTGAGGGGGGAAAGGGAAAGGGCAAACCTCTGTGTCTTATCGAGTCAGCATGATTATGTGAATACTTAGGGCAATTAGAAGCATGTCATTTATACAGCAGTTCAAAATTTGTAGTTAAAAGCATGAAAATAGGGACGATGGAATTATACTAGGCAAACTGTGAGATTTGAGCCATACACTGAACTGAAATTTCTTTCTTAAGAGAGTCTGTTGTGATATTTATGATGCCTGACTTTGCCTTTTTGCTGTGATAAGTAGTTTAGTTGAGTGGGGGTTATTGTATGATTAGGGCATTTTCTTTCAGTTTGACCATATGAACATTAATCCCTTGTTAGCCCCTTTGAGCCTGTTGAATTTTCCTTGTATACCAGTCTGGCACTTTGCCAATGAGCAACCAGACAGATAATGAGGGGTAGAGAGATTGGTGTTGAAAAAAAAAAAAAAAAAAAAAGAGTAATAAGTTGGTTGTGTGCTAAGGCCCGTAAGAAAAGGGGCAAAGTGGTAGAGAATAGGCTAGTCACTGAGCCCTCTACCCAAACTGTGTCTACTCCTCAAAATTCACCCAAAGAGCCTTCATTACAACCCAATAAAAGCCCCTATGATGAGACCCCCCACTTAGTCAGAATAACTTGATCAGCAAACTGTCAAATTTGGGCAAAGTAGATTCACAACAGAAAAGGAGTGACATTATACCCATCCACTGAAAAGAGAGATACACTTGTGAGGGTGTGACCCCAAGCCCTAGTATAGACTCTTGACCGAATTTTTATGTCTCTAACTTGAATTTTGACTTGCCTGTATTTGCTTTGCCTATTTTATATTATGTAATCATGCTAAAGTCCTTTGAGTCTCTGTTTATTTTGTTTCCCCCTCTATCTTGATTTCTTTATACTTTGGTCTTGAATCCGGTGAGTCAAACCCCACGCTTGAGGACAAGCGTATTGCAAGTGTGTGCGGTTTGATGAGCCATTTTATTTGCTCATATTGAGCCCCTTTTAGAGTCAGTTTGAGTCTGTTTTATGTGTCTGGGAGGGCACAGTCGAGTGTTTGGTCAGGGTATGCAGGCAAACAGGTAACAGGTGGCGCACTGGGCAAAAGAGCCAAGGAAAACCCCTTCTTTGGGCAAACAGCGATCTGGAGTGTGTAGTGACTGAGCAAAGATGGCCTTACAGGCAAGCCAAACCACTTGGGGTTGAGTCATGAAGCAGAAGACCCAAATCGACTACTAAGTACCGTGCCTGGTCCGTTCACCTTTGGAGGAGAAGAATACCTGAAGAGAGTTTGGGAAGCGGGTTGCCAGCGGACAAAGTCAAAGGCGGCTGGAGCTAAAGATGGTAAGTACTTAGCGGCGCCTGGAAAAGGAAGCCCATGCAGCGGCCCATGCAACTGCGATTCCGCAACCCTAATTCACGCCTATATAAGGAAGAGAAGCTGGAGAAGTAGAGGACACACAATTCCGACCCCGTTCACGAAGCAGCCGCCGGCGATTGAAGCTTGGAGATTTCCGGCCAAGTTTTTTTGTTTTTGAAGTTGATCGAGCCTTCGGGCATTAAAACAATTTATTGCTTTACGTATTTATTACTTTGTTTTTGCTATTCCAGTTGAACAATTTCAGATTTTAGTTAATATGAATTTCAGTTTCGTTTTCCAATTTACTTCTTGTTTTATTTCTTCGCGTATGAGTAGCTAAACTTGCAGGGCGACTGGGCAAAGGCGGATCGAAGGGGACTCTGGGCTAAGTTAGAACTGTGAGGTTGTTAGGGCTTTTAGTTAACTGCCTGGAGGTTTGTTCCCGATACACAGTTGAGGTTTAACCATATTCTTGCAGGTTTGGGCAGACTAATTTGGTCGTTAGGAAACCCTTACACTTTGAGATACCAGCGATTGATCAACCGAGTATTCCGCGTTAGATGTACTACGGGCATAGCGCTAGAACGTGTTGGAGCTTAGCGGTCGTATGATTCGGATTTCCGGACATGCTATTGGCCGAATTGGGTTCGTCGAGAGAGTAATGCGAGTTTGGGCAAACTAGATCCATGCGACCACATAGGTATCGAATTGTCTAGGCTCAGGGGATTAGGCATAAGTATACCTTGCCTTTTCTTTACCCAGTAAGGACGGATTGGGGTGGGGTGACTGTAGGCGTGACTTAATAGGACTGCTTTCACTTTGTTCGACATCCTATAACCGATTGACAAACCATCAGTTAAAATCATTAGTGTCAGGGATCGGTAGTCTGCCCAGAGAACCCAGAGAGAAGCCAAAGCCCAGAAGCCTACTTTTTTTTATTTGATTTCAGTTTGATTAATTGTTTTCTGTTTCAGTTTGGTCAAAGTGTTTAGTTTATTATTTCTGCATGTTAGTTTGGGTTAATCAGTTTAATTGTTTCTGTTAGTTGGTAGTTTGATAAAACGTTGTGACTCAGCAACCAAACTTAAAACCTTTTGATTTCGGTGTCTCACTACAAATAATTTGAGAAATCGCAACGAATAAAATTGTCACAAAAACATCACTTTTCGTCATAATAGATGTTTGGTGACAAAAAAATTTGTCACAAAGATCGTCATCGTATGTGCGTCACATTAGGTAAAATATGACGTTATTGTGATTCGTCATAAAAAATAATCATTTAATGACGATTAAACTTATCGTCATATATCATTTCATTTATAGTGACATATTAATCGTCACATTTTGCATCAAAATTTCGTCACTAAATATATTATATTGTCACTAAAAGTTGATATTTTCATGACGACTTGACATATTGTCACTAAAAGATTATTTTTTTTTACCATACTTTTTGTATGACTAAGATTATCAATTTTTTCTGACATCATTTTTTGTCACATAAATTAGCCATTATGTCATGTTATAAATATTTGTCACAATAAAATTATATTTTGTGACAATATTTTTCGTCGTTTTATGTTTAGTTATATAAAATGGTAAAAACAATTTTACGGTGACTAAATGCTACAAATTGATGACACATTATTTCATTAGACAGTAAGAAAATAACATACATTTACAATAATATATATATATATATATATATATATATATATATATATATATAAATGAAAAAAATGTTTGGATTATTATAGATATCATACACAGCATTAAGAAAGTAAAACATTAACAACAAAAAAATCTTACTTGGTGAAAATCTAGAGAAACATACAACTTATAAATTTATCAATTTATCAAAAAAACAAAATCTCTATCTTCTTCATAATGTATCTTCCTCCTCATTTGCATATTTCTTGGAATATATATTTGCATAAGAGCAATCATACCTTTCTTATGCAATTATATCATTGAAATCCATCACTTGTATTTTGAGTTCTTGGAACTTTTCTTCTCTTTTAATTCTTCTTGTAATCAACTAATTGCATATCTTTGATCCATGAGCAACAACACAATCAATACCTCATCTGCTCTATTTTCAATTTCGAGAGCTTACCTGAGAATTAAGGATAAAGCATAGTACTATATATTTTTGGGATACATGCTCAATAGAACGCTCATAAAATTGATAACTCAGTGCAAGATAAGTGTTATGTGAGGAAGAGTAAATTAACTTTTAAGGACATTTGAAAAATCAACATTAATTAAAAGGTTTTACACGGAAGTAATGATCCAAAACATCGTTACACGAAATCACCTTAAGCCTGCCGAGCTCCTTCCAGCAAAGAAGTATTAATTCTAACTCGTGTGTATTCAGCAACGAGAATCCATCAAGCCAAAGTGATCACATAACTCCTACAAAATATAACAAATACAAAATGAAACCCATCAACTTTTGAAAATTTACACAATCTGCCAACTAAATGTTGACAAATGGATAGATATATTCATTACACGAGTCTATAGATTTGAATAAGAAAATCATACCAAAGGGGTAAACTAAAAGGAGGTCGTACACTCCCATCATAATTAATTAGTACAGTAACAAGTAAAAGCCATATATATTATAATAGAGTGCTCAATAACCCAAATCTCGATTTCTATATACGACACACTAAAAACAAAGCACGAACAACATCTTTGTTCCTAGGTTCAATTAAACGATGGCTCACCCAAATACAAGACTCCGAGAAGCTACGGCGACACCTAGCCCCTCCGCTTCGCTTCGGTTTTTCCGTCGCCAGAGGTTCTCACCGTGGGAATGAGCGCTAGCTTGAAGGTATATGGATCGTGATGAAAAGAGCATCTCCAATTGCTTTCTGAGAGAGGGGTACCGCTGGAAATCGCAGGATCCGATTGGAAGTCGATTGGGAATAGTCGAAGTCTCGGAGAAGTTACTCCACACATAGAATTTGTTTTTAGGTGAAAGAATACGAATTTGTGAAGAGGTTAGGGTTGCGAATATTTGTTTATAAACGTCAAAGTAGTCTTTTATATATAATTAATTAAACGTTTTTTTATGTTATAAATATTAATAATAAATAGTGTGAGTCACTTGATCTTTTCAAAATAAATAAATTTAGTTTGATAAATCACAATTAAAATGTTAGAGTAATCGATTAATTATATTTGAATAATTAATGAATCAATTTTATCTTTTTTTTAATAATAATCATTGCTGACTAAAAAATTGTCACCAATTATACAAAGTAATTTATGACGAAATATATATTTGTCATTAAAAATCATTTATATTAAGAATAAATAATTTGTCACTAATTATAATGAATATCGTCAATAAATAATTATTATGACAAAATAAATATGTCATTGATTATTCAAAATAATTAATGACAAAATATAGCATTGTTCCTAAAAAATTGTCATTCGTTACTTAAAATATCATCATTTATTAGTATAAATATCGTCACAAATTTTTTTATGACAAAATTATTAATTTTGTCATGCTAGTTTAACATTAGTGACAAAAAATATATGTTTTGGAACAAAATATTTTTTCCTCATAAATAAAACTATTATTGGTAACAAAATAAAACTTTGTCACGATTTATTGTTAATAAGTGACAATAATATTATTCGTCATTTTAAGTGAAAAATCATGACGAATTTGTTGTCGTCGCGAATTTTTTTTGTCATAAAAAGTGTAATTTCTTGTTTTTTTTTTTTTGTTTTTTTTTTTGATCGGAAAAATAGTATTATATAAAAAGAGTACTAGAGGTACTCAAAGTTACAAAAGATTACAAAATACCACACCTAAATGAGACACAATTGAGGATTACAACACCAATCTTGAAAAGAAAAGTTTCTAAGACTGCGCCCTTTTAAAGAGACAAGACTCCAAGACTTCGCTTTGGCTTCCTCAAATATTTTTTCAGGTGTAGTTTCGATGCCTTCAAAGATGCGGAGATTTCTCGCTTTCCAAATGAACCAAAGCACGCAAGACCAAATACACACAAGAATTTTTTTGGAACTTTTTTTTCTCCAAACACCTACGTGTTGCAACAGGTGAGCCGCCGGCCTATTGGGCAAGACTGTTGAAACAGAAAGCCAAGAGTAGCAAAGCTTCCAAACATGATTTGATTTTCGGCAGTAAAAAAAGAGATGTTTAATATCTTCGTCACCTTGTTCACAAAAACTGCAGCATATTTCGGTATCATCGTCAAGGATTTTTCTTTTTCGCAATTCGACTCTAGTTGGCACACGATATCTTAAGATTTTCCATGCGAGCCCCGAAAATTTTGGAGGCGTTAAGTTGTTCCAAATCTTTGAAAAAACTAACCAAACTTCTTTATCCAGATTCGTAGGCTTCGGAAGCAAAGAGATGTGAAGAGTGTAAGCGTCTTTAGCTGTGTAGCGACCGTCTTTTGCGCGTGACCAAACCCAAGAGTCCTGGACTTCAACCTGTAATGAAACCCCATCAAGAACGCCGAGAAGCTCACAAATCGACTCTTGTTCCCACGAGAAAAGATTACGTCTCCAAGCAAAGTTCCAACGCCAAACCCCATTATACCAAAAACCCGACTCTCCTACCGTTATATCCTTGTTGAGACAAATTGAGTATAATCTAGGAAACTTAGTCGATAAACTAGCACTTCCAATCCAATGATCTTTCCAAAACAGAGTGTTCAAACCGTTCCCAATCTTTCTAGAGATATGAGACAAAAACCAAGAATTTTCGACCAAAAATAAGTCCATGATATCCCGCCACCAGCTCGACATGCTTGATCTACTACCACTCCCGCCATATTTAGAGTTCAATATCTTCACCCAAAGTGAGTTAGGTTCAGCTCGAAGTCTCCAAGCCCATTTACATAACAAGGAGATATTAAAAAGAGAAAGATCTTTGACTCCAAGTCCTCCTTTATCTTTTGGCAGACAAATGTTATTCCAAGAAACCCAAGGAATTTTCCTCGTAAGACCACTGCCCCCCACAAGAAGTCCCTCTGCAGTTTAATAATCTCAGACAAAATGATTTTAGGCATGCGGTAAAAAGAGAAATAATAAACCGGTAAAGATGTTAACACAGCGTTAAGTAAAGTGATTCTCCCTCCGAACGATATATGTTTGTCTCCCCAAGACCGCAACCTATTTCGCAATTTATTAATTACCGGTGACCAAACAGCGGGACAACGGTGATTAACCCCGACTTGAATACCAAGATAAGACATAGGAAAATGTCCCACACCACAACCAAGAACAGCAGCCATTTGCTCAAGTAAACTTTCCTCGAATTTGTGGAGACAGCAGCAGCCATTTGCTCAAGAACAGCAGCCATTTGCTCAAATAGTGTCTCCCCACATACAGAAACAGGAGAGAATAACCAATTTGTGGAGATAACTTGATTTAATTGGGTAAGTAATTGGGTTGAGAATTAGGGTTCATATGAATTTGGGAATTAGGGTTGAGAATTTATGGGGCAGTAGAAGTGAGAAGTGAAAAGTGAATTTTCTTTCTTTGTGTTCACCGGTTAAGCCCATTTGCCATTTTTGATATTCGATTTTCGATTTTCTTTTTTAATTTATTAATTAGTTAGCTGACGTGGCTTTTTTTTTTTTTTTTTGAAAATTGATTGCAGGAGCCAATCAGGAGATGACGCTTGTCCAAGCAAATCGCGATCGACTTCCGGGCTGCCACGTCATCGTTTGACCTGTCAAAATTGAAGATTCCGGCAAAAAAGGACTAAATCGGACAAAATTTCGAGCTATATGGGACTAAATTGAAAATGTGTAATTACGTGGGACTAAATCGAAACTGACCCAACTATATGGGACCAAATAAAAAATTCTCCCTATTTTTTGGTGGTTGTCACTTTTTTATTTTATTTATGCTTGCACCATGCATCTTTACAAAATTTTTTTCATTTTATTAATTTGCATTTTAATTTCAAATGTTTAAAATATTAATTTCAAATGTTTTACCCACAGTGCCTCAGAGCTCAGTCCTGGTTCCCGGGCAGGATCTAGGTTCGGCTACATTGAACGGGAATTTCAACCTTGATAGAGTATCTCAATTGATTTTGTCGTCTCCAACCGACTGCGGGTAAATTCATACGTCACATTTATTATTTAATTTATTTATTTCCTTCAATTGAATGTTCCCCAAATTCAATTAATCGTGCCCTAATTTTTTTTCCAGCCTTGCTCACAAAATTAAGAAGCGCCATATATGTGATACTGGAGTATGTTTTTTCTCCATGTTACTTGTTTATAGATAACTCATTTAAATGGGATTTTCGTATTATACTATAGATTGTTTCTATTTGTTGTGTTTCAGGATGACAAATGTGGTTCTATTATGAAGAGTTCCATTGCTGCAGTTGAACCACAAATAGAACCTTTTGATATTTCAGGTTTGTTTCGATTTTCGTTTCCGATGTAATTACATAAATTACACTTGAGGTATTGCATGATTACTAAAGTAGCAAGCTACAATTTTCAAACGAATTTTGTTACACTTTTTGAGATTTGTAATGGATCATATTTTCACAAAATCGTCATTGCACCACGAATGCATTTTCGAATCATTCAATTCGAACATAACCTTAGTTGTATATTCAGAGCTATTTCATTGTGGAACTTGTATATGCTGTATTCCCATAATATCACATTCACTTATTTTTTTTAACACTAATAAGCTGCAAGCATATCTGAGCAAGGACATTAGGGGTTCCTCAAATGGACTTGGATTCCAACGCACAACTTCTTAATGTCGATCAATTATCTCGCTTGTTGTCAGCTCCAACCAAATTCAAGTAAGTTTCTTCTAATTTTATTTTACTATGCATGTGAAGGTCTCTTCTTACGTATTCTTTTCATTTATAACATGAAAAAAAAACTTCTTTTTTTGTGCCGCTTTTTCTTCAGTTATCCTCAGCAGAATGCTTATACGAAGGAGGGTCAACGTTGTGTCACCAGGGTAAGTATGGGTTTATTGAAATCGACAGTGTATGATCGAAATTGGTAAAAATATTGTAGTCGGAAAATTATTCTGTTTTGCCTGTACAGGATGAAGGACTTGTTGGTACTACTTCAAGGAGATCTGTTGCTGCTGAGCCAACTCAGCAGGCACCAAAAGCTATAATACAACCTAAGATCGAACCTGCTGAATCTGGTTTGTCACATAATTTTTTTTCTTGTTTTACCTTTCTCTGATTTGTGCCATTCATTTCAGACACAAACTTCTTACGGATTTGATATCGTCACAAACCCCACAACAAGATATGTAAAATGAATAAATTTCAAATCCCCCAATCAAACACAACTTCAAGATTGGTTTTATAGTAGTCAAATCTCCTTTATAAACAGTACAAAGAGGGACTCTATATTAGTCTTAAGGTCATGACCTAATAGGGTGTGTGATTCTCAAGAAAAGAGTATCAACATTAACTTGAACGAGTGCATTGTTGAGACAAGAGAATTTATGAAACGTACTATACAGAAGATCTCTTTCTAATTAGCAACTTCTGTTTATGCAAATAGCAGCACATTTTTTATTATCTCACTATTACAGTCTTAAGAAACTATTTTATAAAAAATCTTAAATTATTGTTAAAAAATTTCTTGGACTCTTTCGTGATAAAGCCATCTGTTGATATTAGGCTTTTCAGCATGTTCCAACTCTAGAAGTTTCAGTTCCGGTCCCAGCTCTTGAACTCCAACAACTTATCCCGACAATGAAGCAAGTTGAGCAGCTGCAATTTCTCGAGCATTGTAATTTTAGAAACTCATTTTTTCTTTTGATGAAGACTTATATTATAAGATTTTTTTCATGTGCAATAAATGTGTGTATAATAGAACACAAATTATTTCCCCTTTTTTGCTTGAGATTTGGGGAGTTCTTTTACTTTCACCATTTCACCTTAGTTCTAGTGGTCATGCTATTTATTTGTCAGACGTTAATCTTAGGTTATAGTATTAGATACTATATATATCAAATGGCTTGGAAGTATATCAAGGGACTGTATTTGGTATTTGTTCAATTGTTTTGAGATAAAATCATAATTAGTCCTTTATGTTGTTATTTGGTATTTGTTCTTTTGAGATAAAATCATAATTAGTCCTTTATGTTGTTATTTTCCGGATGTGGTCCTTTCACCTAGTTTGTAGGTAAATACCCGGTGACAATTCACGTGGCTTACTGAGGTGGCAAATGGATCAATAAAATATAAGTATTAAACATGGAAACTCAAAAATCTTGAAAAATATGTTGCCTCCAAGGATTGAAGCGGAGCAAAATAAAGACTTTTACAAAATTATGAAACTTTTAAGCTTTATACAAATACATCAACTATTGCTAAAACAATTACTAAAACAATTGAATTTAAAAATTATGTTATAAAAAAATGAATTAATGTATAAATAAAGATTTTTTTTAAAATAAAAAATCAAGTCAATTAATTAATTCCAAATTAAATAAAATATCATTTTATACAAAATTAATTGTTTAATTTTTAAAGAAATAAATAATTTAAATATAAAAATTGAGAAATTTATAATTTTTTTCAAGTAGTACATAGTACTACGAAATAAATAAATAATACTCCCTCCCACCCAAAGCAATAGTCACATATGGTCAACGTTGACTTTTTTCGTCCGTTCAATAATAGTGTACAAAAATTATGAAAAAAATACTAAAATAAAATATAACTATTATATTTTATTTTAATATTTTTTTCATAATTTTTTTACACTATTTATCATATGTATTAAACGGACAAAAAAAGTCAAAGTTGACCCCCTGTGACTATTGCTTTGGGTGGGAGGGAGTACTAATTTGTCCCAACTATTTATGTACACTGCTAGCTTTTAGGATCGTAACTTGGCTCTAATACCACTTGTTACGGGACAAAGCTCTGAACGCCACACGATCAAGACCGGTGCCACTAGATACTACTTGTTGTAGATCGACGATGTATAATACGAATAATAATGCGGAACCCCGAAAATAACTCAACAATAAAAGAGAAGGAGACAAGTAAAGAAGACAAGGAATTTACGTGGAAACCCAAATCGGGAAAAACCACGAGAGAAACGACGAGAACTTTCACTATAATATTGCCGATGATTACAAGGATTGATATCCACTCTAAAACCCTCAAATCTCACACAATATTATCTCTCTCTATGATGGTGTTAACTCGTGTTCTACACTCAAATAATTGTGTCTATGGAGATCCCTATTTATAGGTGTAGAAAACCCATAAATTAGGTAACCAATAGGAATGGGAATAAACCTTTTTCCTAATATATGACTCCTAAATCCATAAGGAATAGAATTATATTATATTCAATATAATTCTAATTTTCCTAAATAAGGAAACAAAATTCCTACGGATTCGAATCATATTTTAACAATCTCCACCTTGACGAGAAACCGCGAAATCCCATCGCTCATGTGAAATCACATCACATTCCATAGTCTCGTCCCTCGTCGTCCTCCAAATGCCCCAACGGGACTAGTTCCTAGAAGGTTGGACCTTCAAAGGTCCCCATGAATCGGAACGTACATACCCAAGTGTCTTCTTCGAGTTGTGAGCCCAATTCGAGATATACCCTCTCGACCGCTTTCCAAGCGCACAATGCTCACCAAATTTAGAAACACTCCATAGATCGAGAAACACTCGATCCTTCAAATCGACTTTCCTCACATGCCCAAGCCGCACATGGTCTAGTCGTGTAGACTCTTCATCCGAGAGCCTAGTTTTTCCCACGGTTACTTCGTTCACCGCTTCATCTCTAATCAACTTGGTCACTCCGGCCTTACTTGGTTGCATGCCTCTAAGCCGGTGAGACTCTTCTAGCAAGAGTCGAGGTTCGGCCCCGGTTACTTCTTTCACCGCGCCTTCATGGAGGACATAAGGTCGCTCTGCCTTTTCGTCTCCTCCCAACACTACCAAAGCCACTTTGGTAGCCTCAAAAACTCCACCTTCACAGGTGTAGCTAAACATAACTCCGGTTACTTCGTTCACCGAGCTATAGTGACATACCTTATTCCCGTGTTGCGACTTCGAATTCCCCGAGTCGCTCCCTTTATCACGGTACTTCTTTTGGACGTTAAGTCCATCACATGATGCCACATCGGAGACACCAACACCAATTGTCTTCACGTTCTCCCCCGCAAATAGCGCCAATAACACGGCTACATAGGATATTATCTCGAAAAGTTGCCACAACTCTTCAAATAATTCCCACAACTCCTTTGCGGACCTTGTTATCATGGTTTCCTCGGTCATGGAGTTCGATAGATGAAGGTCAATATTAATTACCTTCCGATCGAGCTCAATCCTCACGGACTCCTCCATGTCGTGATGGTAAAGAGGAAACCACCCCGTTGAGATCTTACATCGGTAGATCGTACTTCACGCTCGTCATCGAAACCTTGCTCCGGAAGGTAGTAGGATCGTAGTCTGGAAGGTCACGGGATCGTTGCCTGGAAGGTCACGGGATCGTTGCCTGGCTCTGATACCACTTGTTAGCTTTTAGGATCGTAACCTGGCTCTAATACCACTTGTTACGGGACAAAGCTCTGAACGCCACACGATCAAGACCGGTGCCACTAGATACTATTTGTTTTAGATCGACGATGTATAATACGAATAATAATGCGGAACCCCGAAAATAACTCAACAATAAAAGAGAAGGAGACAAGTAAAGAAGACAAGGAATTTACGTGGAAACCCAAATCGGGAAAAACCACGGGAGAAACGACGAGAACTTTCACTATAATATTGCCGATAATTACAAGGATTGATATCCACTCTAAAACCCTCTAATCTCACACAATATTATCTCTCTCTATGATGGTGTTAACTCGTGTTCTACACTCAAATAATTGTGTCTATGGAGATCTCTATGTAGAAAACCCATAAATTAGGTAACCAATAGGAATAGGAATAAACATTTTCCCTAATATATGACTTCTAAATCCATAAGGAATAGAATTATATTATATTCAATATAATTCTAATTTTCCTAAATAAGGAAACAAAATTCCTACGGATTCGAGTCATATTTTAACATACACTTTTTTTTTTACGATTCAACTAATTAAAAAAATTATTTCACTTTTTCACTAATATATTATTTTGGAAAGTTATGTCAGGTGTTCACTCATTCTTATTCTTAATTTTTTATTTAACTTTTGTTTTAGCGTATTCTGAATATGTCTTAAAAAAATGTTGCCATGTAGACATCTTTGAAGCTAGTGAGATTGAGATGATAATAGTAAAAGATTTCAATCCTATTACATACTCCTCGGATGCTGGGAACATGTCATCTTTAACCCTAGCCACCATGAGTTGCAGTTGTTGTACCAGAATCAGACTTTGGAGGAAATTCAGGCTTAGTAGAATGAGCTAAATCTGGTAAGCTTCACAAGGATAATGAGCTAAATCATCATGTATCATATACAACATTCAATCCATTAAGTAGTGCAAAGATTTTTATTTCCGTATCTTTTCACTTTGTTTATTATTATATTTTTAGTTGCGCAATTTTTTTTTAGGCAAGTAAAAAATAAAATAGAAATTGAAAAATATTAAAATAAAGACTTTGAACAAAGATGACATAAGTTTCATCATTTCACTTTGTTTTTTTTTATTGTATTTTTATTCTGCGCAATTTTCATGTTTTCAGCTGATGAGTATTCTGATGATTTGAGAAGAAAGAGGTACATAAAACGAGAAGGTGGAGCTCCAGCTTCACAAAAATCATCAGGAGCCAATGCAAATAGAGGTGGTGATGATAATGACATAGAGAAGAACAACACAAAAGTACTTCATTGTTCACAACCGAGTGGGCTCATTAGTTGTACGGATTTTCTTGGATGAGGTAGAGGTGCCTTGCGCAATAGCCTTGAAATGGTGGAATCAGTTGGGCCCATGACAGACTTTCCACAAATGATCCATTGGAGAAGCTTGAAAATTATTTTCAACGTTCAAATGAAAATGATAAGGTAGTGATTTTTCTATGTTAATCTTGGAAATTGATGGTCTGTTTTTTTTTTTTTATTTTTTTGGGTGGCGGACTACTAAGAAATTATCTTGAGGCTCAGTAGAATGAGTTAAATCTGGTAAGCTTCACAAGGATAATGAGCTAAATTCATTATTTATCATATACAACATTCCATCCATTAAATCGTGCAGAGATTTTTATTTGCCATCTTTTCACTTTGTTTTTTATTGTATTTTTTGATCCGCAATTTTTTCACTTTGTTTTTTATTGTATTTATTGTTGCGCAATTTTTATTTACGCAAATAAAAAATAAAATAGAAAGTAAAAAATATTAAAATTATGACTTTGAACAAAGATGACATGAGTTTCATCATGCATTATAAAACATTTCATCCATTGAGTCGAGTAGTTTGTATGGATGAACATATAAAAAGACTCATATATTATTATTTATTTTATTTACGCTATTTTTTTCAATTTTTATTTTATTGTTTATTTTGTTATTTTTATTTTATTTGCCCTATTTTTCAGTATTTTTATTATTATTATTATTTGCGCTATTTTTATTTTATTGTTTATTTTATTTGCGCTATTTTTTTTAAAGGTCATTCAAATAGAAAGTAACTATTTGAATCGCTCTATTTGTAACCTAAATATTTATAATAATTTTTTTAAAAGTCAATCACAATTAAAATATTAAATCGCTCTATTTATAACTTAGATGTTTTGCTCTATTGAGTCCTACGCGTAGCTTGTATTAAAATCATCAATAAACAAATAAAAATGATGTTTCCATTAGGTACCAAAAGTCAAGATAATATGAAAAATAAGGGGATACAGATTAATTTCAGATATTTTGAGCAATTTGAAACAACGACCTTTCATGCTAGAGAAAATAGGTAAGGTCCTTTGAAGCAACGAACTTTCATTATTTTTATCATGTAGCATACACAAAATTCTATCCATTGAGTTGTACTTGTAGTTTGTGAAATCATGTACAATATACACATAAAAATAATGAGATTTTTATTTGCACATCTTTTCACTTTATTTTTTTTATTGTATTTTTACTAGCACAATTTTCACTCGTCTTCATCTAATGAGTACTCTGATGATGTGAGAAGAAAGAGGTACAGTAAACAAGAAGGTGGAGCTAGAACCAATGCAAATAGAGGTGGTGATGATAATGACACATAGGAGAACAACCGAGAAGTACTTCATAGTTCACCACCGAGTGGACCCACTAGTTGTACGGACTTTCTTGGATGAGGTTGAAGTACCTTGCGCATTGGCCTCTGAAATGGTGGAATCAGTTGGGCCCATGGCAGGCTTTCAACAAAGGATCGATTGGCGAAGCTTGAAAATTATTTTCAACATTCAAATGAAAATGATGAGGTAGTGATTGTTATATGTTAATCTTGGAAATTGATGGTCTGTTTTTCATTTATTTTTTTGAGTGGGGGACTACTAAGGATTATATTGAGCCTCATATAATAAGCTAAATCTGGTAAGCTTTACAAGGATAATGAGCTAAATTCCTCATTTATCATTTACAACATTCAATCTATTAAGTCGTGCACGGAGATTTTTATTGGTGCATCTTTTTATTTTGTTTTTTATTGTATTTTTATATGCGCAATTTTTTCTAAAGCAAATAAAAAATAAAATAGAATGTGAAAATTATTAAAATAATAACTTTGAACAAAAATGACATGAGTTTAATGATGCATTATACAACATTTCATCCATTGAGTCGAGTAGTTTGTATGGATAAACATATAAAAAGACTCATATTTTATTTATTATTTTATTTGCGCTATTTTTTTCAATTTTTATTTTATTGTTTATTTTATTTGCGTTATTTTTATTTTATTGTTTATTTTATTTGCCTTATTTTTCAATATTTTTATTATTATTATTATTTGCGCTATTTTTATTTTATTGTTTATTTTATTTGATCTATTTTTTTATAGGTCATTCGAATAGAAAGTAACTATTTGAATCGCTCTATTTGTAACCTTAATATTTATTATAATTTTTTTTAAAGGTCAATCACAAGTAAAATATTAAATCACTCTATTTATAACTTAGATGTTTTGCTCTATTGAGCCCTACGCGTAGCTTGTATTAAAATCATCTCCATCCATAAACAAATAAAAATGATGTTTCGCATTAAGTACCAAAAGTCAAGATAATATGAAAAATAAAAGGATGCAGATTAATTTCAGATATTTTGAGCAATTTGAAGCAACGACCTTTCATGCTAGAGAAAATAGGTAAGGCCCTTTGAAGCAACGAACTTTCATTAGTTTTATCATGTAGCATACACAACATTCCATCCATTGAGTTGTACTTGTAGTTTGTGAAATCATGTACAATATACACATAAAATATTTTATTTTTACTAGCGCAATTTTCACTCGTCTTCATCTAATGAGTACTCTGATGATGTGAGAAGAAAGAGGTACAGAAAAACGAGAAGGTGGAGCTCTAATTTCACAAAAATCATCAGGAACCAATGCAAATAGAGGTGGTGATGATAATGACACAGAGCAGAACAACATAGAAGTACTTCATGGTTCACCATCGAGTGGGTCCACTAGGTTTACGGACTTTCTTGGATGAGGTTGAGGTACCTTGCGCAGTGGCCTTCGAAATGGTGGAATCAGTTGGGCCCATGACAGAATTTCCACAAAGGATCAATTGGCGAACTTGAAAATTATTTTCAACATTCAAATAAAAATGATGAGGTAGTGATTGTTCTATGTTAATCTTGGAAATTGATGGTCTATTGTTATTTTTATTTTTTTGTGTGGGGGACTACTAAGGATTATATTGAGGCTCATAGAATAAGCTAAATTTGGTAAGCTTCACAAGGATAATGAGCTAAATTCATCATTTATCATTTACAACATTTCATCTATTAACTCGTGCACGGAGATTTTTATTGGTGCATCTTTTCCTTTTGTTTTTTATTGTATTTTTATTTGCGCAATTTTTTCTTAAGCAAATAAAAAATAAAATAAAAAGTGAAAAATATTAAAATAATGACTTTAAATAAAGATGACATGAGTTTCATCATGCATTATATAACATTTCATCCATTGAGTCGAGTAGTTTGTATGGATAAACATATAAAAAGACTCATACTTTATTGTTTATTTTTTTTGCGCTATTTTTTTTAATTTTTATTTTATTGTTTATTTTATTTGCGTTATTTTTATTTTATTGTTTATTTTATTTGCCCTATTTTCAGTATTTTTTTTATTATTATTATTTTTGCTATTTTTATTTTATTGTTTATTTTATTTGCGCTATTTTTATAAAGGTCATTCAAATAGAAAGTAACTATTTGAATCGCTATATTTGTAATCTAAATATTTATTATAATTTTTTTTAAAGGTCAGTCACAAGTAAAATATTAAATCTCCATTTATAACTTAGATGTAGCTTGTATTAAAATCATCTCCATCCATAAACAAATAAAAAGGATGTTTCTCATTAGTTACCAAAAGTCAAGATAATATGAAAAATAAAGGGATGCAGATTAATTTCAGATATTTTGAGCAATTTGAAGCAACAAACTTTCATGTAAGAAAAAATGGTTAAGGCTCTTTGAAGCAACGAACTTTCATTAGTTTTATCATGTAGCATACACAACATTCCATCCATTGAGTTGTACTTGTAGTTTGTGAAATCATGTACAATATACACATAAAAATAATGAGATTTTTACTTGCAAATCTTTTCACTTTGTTTTTTTTATTGTATTTTTACTAGCGCAATTTTCACTCGTCTTCATCTAATGAGTACTCTGATGATGTGAGAAGAAAGAGGTACAGAAAACAAGAAGGTGGAGCTAGAACCAATGCAAATAGAGGTGGTGATGATAATGACACATAGGAGAACAACCGAGATGTACTTCATGGTTCACCACCGAGTGGGCCCATTAGTTGTACGGACTTTCTTGGATGAGGTTGAGGTACCTTGCGCAGTGGCCTTCGAAATGGTGGAATCAGTTGGGCCCATGGCAGGCTTTCCACAAAGGATCGATTGACGAACCTTCAAAATTATTTTCAACATTCAAATGAAAATGATGAGGTAGTGATTGTTCTATGTTAATCTTGGAAATTGATAGTATGTTTTTTATTTATTTTTTTTAGTGGGAGACTACTAAGGATTATATTGAGGCTCATAGAATAAGCTAAATCTGGTAAGCTTCACAAGAATAATGAGTTAAATTCCTCATTTATCATTTACAACATTCCATCTATTAAGTCGTGTACGGAGATTTTTATTGGTTTATCTTTTCATTTTGTTTTTTATTATATTTTTATTTGCTCAATTTTTTCTAAAGCAAATAAAAAATAAAATAGAATGTGAAAATTATTAAAATAATGACTTTGAACAAAGATGACATGAGTTTCATTATGCATTATACAACATTTCATCAATGGAGTGGAGTAGTTTGTATGGATAAACATATAAAAAGACTCATATTTTATTGTTTATTTTATTTGCGCTATTTTTTTCAATTTTTATTTTATTGTTTTTTATTTTATTTGCTTTATTTTTATTTTATTTTTTATTTTATTTGCCCTATTTTTCAATATTTTTATTATTATTATTATTTGCCTATTTTTATTTTATTGTTTATTTTATTTAAGCTATTTTTTTAAAGGTCATTCGAATAGAAAGTAACTATTTGAATCTCTATTTGTAACCTTAATATTTATTATAATTTTTTTTAAAGGTCAATTACAAGTAAAATATTAAATCCCTCTATTTATAACTTAGATGTTTTGCTCTATTGAGCCCTACGCGTATCTTGTATTAAAATTATCTCCATCCATAAACAAATAAAAAGGATGTTTCGCATTAATTACCAAAAGTAAAGATAATATGAAAAATAAAGGGATGCAGATTAATTTCAGATATTTTGAACAATTTGAAGCAACGATCTTTAATGCTAGAGAAAATGGGTAAGGCCCTTTGAAACAACGAACTTTCATTAGTTTTATAATGTAGCATACACAACATTCCATCCATTGAGTTGTACTTGTAGTTTGTGAAATCATGTACAATATACACATAAAAATAAGGAGATTTTTATTTGCACATCTTTTCACTTTGTTTTTTTATTGTATTTTTACTAGCAAAATTTTCACTCGTCTTCATCTAATGAGTACTCTGATGATGTGAGAAGAAAGAGGTACAGAAAACGAGAAGGTGGAGCTCGAACTTCACAAAAATCATCAGGAACCAATGCAAATAAAGGTGGTGATGATAATGACACAGAGGATAACAACATAGAAGTACTTCATGGTTCACCATCGAGTGGGCCCACTAGTTGTACGGACTTTTTTGGATGAGGTTGAGGTACCTTGCGCAGTGGCCTTCGAAATGGTGGAATCAGTTGGGCCCATGAGAGGCTTTCCACAAAGGATCGATTGGCGAACTTGAAAATTATTTTCAACATTCAAATGAAAATGATGAGATAGTGATTGTTCTATATTAATCTTGAAAATTGATGGTCTATTTTTATTTTTATTTTTTTTGTGTGGGGGACTACTAAGGATTATATTGAGGCTCATAAAATAAGCTAAATTTGGTAATCTTCACAAGGATAATGAGCTAAATTCATCATTTATCATTTACAACATTCCATCTATTAAGTCGTGCACGGAGATTTTTATTGTTGCATCTTTTTATTTTGTTTTTTATTGTATTTTTATTTGCGCAATTTTTTCTTAAGCAAATAAAAAATAAAATAAAAAGTGAAAAATATTAAAATAATAACTTTAAATAAAGATGACATTAGTTTCAATATGTATTATATAACATTTCATCCATTGAGTCGAGTAGTTTGTATGGATAAACATATAAAAAGACTCATACTTTATTTTTATTTTATTTGCGCTTTTTTTTTCAAATTTTATTTTATTGTTTATTTTATTTGCGTTATTTTTATTTTATTGTTTATTTTATTTGCTCTATTTTCAGTATTTTTTTATTATTATTATTTGAGCTATTTTTATTTTATTGTTTATTTTATTTGCGCTATTTTTTTAAAGGTCATTCAAATAGAAAGTAACTATTTGAATCGCTCTATTTGTAATCTAAATATTTATTATAATTTTTTTTTAAAAGTCAATCACAAGAAAAATATTAAATCGCTTTATTTATAACTTAGATGTTTTGCTCTATTGAGTCCTAAGCGTAGCTTTTATTAAAATAATCTCCATCCATAAACATAAAAAAAGGATGTTTCGCATTAGTTACCAAAAGTCAAGCTAATATGAAAAATAAAGGGATGCAGATTAATTTCAGATATTTTGAGCAATTTGAAGCAACGACCTTTAATGCTAGAGAAAATGGGTAAGGCCCTTTGAAGCAACTGACCTTTCATGCTAGAGAAAATGGGTAAGGTCCTTTGAAGCAACGAACTTTCATTAGTTTTATCATGTATCATACACAACATTCCATCCATTGAGTTGTACTTGTAGTTTGTGAAATCATGTACAATATACACATAAAAATAAGGAGATTTTTATTTGCACATCTTTTCACTTTGTTTTTTTATTGTATTTTTACTAGCGCAATTTTCACTCGTCTTCATCTAATGAGTACTCTGATGATGTGAGAAGAAAGAGGTACAGAAAACGAGAAGGTGGAGCTCAAAATTCACAAAATAATCAGAAACCAATGCAAATAGAGGTGGTCATGATAATGATACAGAGGAGAACAACCGAGAAGTACTTCTTGGTTCACCATCGAGTGGGCCCACTAGTTGTACGGACTTTCTTGGATGAGGTTCAGGTACATTGCGCAGTGGCCTTCGAAATGGTGGAATCAATTGGGCCCATGACAGGCTTTCCACAAAGGATCGATTGACGAAGTTTGAAAATTATTTTCAACATTCAAATGAAAATGATGAGGTAGTGATTGTTCTATGTTAATCTTGGAAATTGATAGTCTGTTTTTTATTTATTTTTTTTTGTGTGTGGGGGACTACTAAGAATTATATTGAAGCTCATAGAATAAGCTAAATCTTGTAAGTTTCGCAAGGATAATGAGTTAAATTCATCATTTATTATTTACAACATTCCATCTATTAAGTCGTGCACAGAGATTTTTATTGGTGCATATTTTCATTTTGTTTTTTTATTGTATTTTAATTGCGCAATTTTTTCTAAAGCAAATAAAAAATAAAATAGAATGTGAAAAATATTAAAATAACAAAGATGACATGAGTTTAATGTTTCATCCATTGAGTCGAGTAGTTTGTATGGATAAACATATAAAAAGACACATATTTTATTGTTTATTTTATTTACGCTATTTTTTTCAATTTTTATTTTATTGTTTATTTTATTTGCGTTATTTTTATTTTATTTGCCCTATTTTTCAGTATTTTTATTATTATTATTATTATTTGCGCTATTTTTATTTTATTGTTTATTTTATTTGCGCTATTTTTTTAAAGGTCATTCAAATAGAAAGTGAATCGCTCTATTTCTAAACATAATATTTATTATAATTTTTTTTTAAAAGTCAATCATAAGAAAAATATTAAATCGCTCTATTTATAACTTAGATGTTTTGCTCTATTGAGTCCTACGCGTAGCTTGTATTAAAATTATCTCCATCCATAAAAATAAAAAGGATGTTTCGCATTAAGTACCAAAAGTCAAGATAATATGAAAAATAAAGGGATGCAGATTAATTTCAGATATTTTGAACAATTTGAAGCAACGACCTTTCATGGTAGAGAAAATGGGTAAGGCCCTTTGAAGCAACGACCTTTCATGGTAGAGAAAATGGGTAAGGCCCTTTGAACCAACGAACTTTCATAAGTTTTATCATGTAGCATACACAACATTCAATCCATTGAGTTGTACTTGTAGTTTGTGAAATCATGTACAATATACCCATATAAATAAGAAGATTTTTATTTGATTATCTTTTCACTTTGTTTTTTTATTGTATTTTTACTAGCGCAATTTTCACTGTCTTCATCTAATGAGTACTCTAATGATGTGAGAAGAAAGAGGTACAGAAAACGAGAAGGTGGAGCTCGAAATTCACAAAAATCATCAGAAACCAATGCAAATAGAGGTGGTGATGATAATGACAAAGAGGAGAACAACCTAGAAGTACTTCATGGTTCACCATCGAGTGGGCCCACTAGTTGTACGGACTTTCTTGGATGAGGTTGAGGTACATTGCGCAATGGCCTTCGAAATGCTGGAATCAGTTGGGCCCATGACAGGCTTTCCACAAAGGATCGATTGGCAAAGCTTGAAAACTATTTTCAACATTCAAATGAAAATGATGAGGTAGTGATTGTTCTAGGTTAATCTTGGAAATAGATGGTCTGTTTTTTATTTATTTTTTTTGTGTGGGGGACTACTTAGGATTATATTGAGGCTCATAGAATAAGCTAAATCTGGTAAGTTTCACAAGGATAATGAGCTAAATTATCATTTATCATTTACAAGATTCCATTTATTAAGTCGTGCAGGGAGATTTTTATTGGTGCATCTTTTCATTTTGTTTTTTATTGTATTTTTATTTGCGTAATTTTTTCTAAAGCAAATAAAAAATAAAATAGAATGTGAAAAATATTAAAATAATGACATTAAACAAAGATGACATGAGTTTCATCATGCATTATACAACATTTCATTCATTAAGTCGAGTAGTTTGTATGCGCTATTTTATTGTTTATTTTATTTGCGCTATTTTTTTCAATTTTTATTTTATTATTTATTTTATTTGCGTTATTTTTATTTTATTGTTTATTTTATTTGCCCTATTTTTCATATTTTTATTATTATTATTTGCGCTATTTTTATTTTATTATTTATTTTATTTGCGCTATTTTTTTTAAAGGTTATTCGAATAGAAAGTAACTATTTGAATCGCTCTATTTGTAACCTAAATATTTATTATAATTTTTTTTAAAGGTCAATCACTAGTAAAATATTAAATCTCTATTTATAACTTAGATGTTGTGCTCTATTGAGTCCTACGCGTAGCTTTTATTAAAATAATCTCCATCCATAAACAAATAAAAATGATGTTTCGCATTAGTTACCAAAAGTCAAGATAATATGAAAAATAATGGGATGCAGATTAATTTCAGATATTTTGAGCAATTTGAAGCAAAGACCTTTCATGCTAGAGAAAATGGGTAAGGCCCTTTGAAGCAACGAACTTTCATTAGTTTTATGCATACAAAACATTCCATCCATTGAGTTGTACTTGTAGTTTGTGAAATCATGTACAATATACACATAAAAATAAGGAGATTTTTATTTGCACATCTTTTCACTTTGTTTTTTTATTGTATTTTTACTAGCGCAATTTTTCACTCGTCTTCATCTAATGAGTACTCTGATGATGTGAGAAGAAAGAGGTACAGAAAACTAGAAGGTGGAGCTCGAAATTCACAAAAATCATCAGAAACCAATGTAAATAGAGGTGGTGATGATAATGACACAGAGGAGAACAACCGAGAAGTACTTCATGGTTCACCATCGTGTGGGCCCACTAGTTGTACGGACTTTCTTGGATGAGGTTCAGGTACATTGCGCAGTGGCCTTCGAAATGGTGGAATCAATTGGGCCCATGACAGGCTTTCCACAAAGGATCGATTGGCGAAGCTTGAAAATTATTTTCAACATTCAAATGAAAATAATGAGGTAGTGATTGTTCTATGTTAATCTTGGAAATTGATGTTCTGTGTTTTATTTATTTTTTTGTGTGGGGGACTACTAAGGATTATATTGAGGCTCATAGAATAAGCTAAATCTGTTAAGCTTCACAAGGATAATGATTTAAATTCATCATTTATCATTTACAACATTCCATCTATTGAGATTTTTATTGGTGCATCTTTTCATTTTGTTTTTTATTGTATTTTTATTTGCGCAATTTTTTCTAAAGCAAATAAAAAATAAAATAGAATGTGAAAAATATTAAAATAAATCATGCATTTTACAACATTTCATCCATTGAGTCGAGTAGTTTGTATGGATAAACATATAAAAAGACACATATTTTATTGTTTATTTTATTTATCTAATTTTTTCAATTTTTATTTTATTGTTTATTTTATTTGCGTTATTTTTATTTTATTTGCCCTATTTTTCAGTATTTTTATTATTATTATTATTTGCGCTATTTTTATTTTATTGTTTATTTTATTTGCGCTATTTTTTTAAATGTCATTCAAATAGAAAGTAACTATTTGAATCGCTCTATTTGTAACCTTAATATTTATTATAATTTTTTTTTAAAGGTCAATCACAAGTAAAATATTAAATCGCTCTATTTATAACTTAAATGTTTTGCTCTATTTAATACTACGCGTAGCTTGTATTAAAATCATCTCCATCTATAAACAAATAAAAAGGATCTTTGGCATTAGGTACCAAAAGTCAAGATAATATGAAAAATAAAGGGATGCAGATTAATTTCAGATATTTTGAACAATTTGAAGCAACGATCTTTAATGCTAGAGAAAATGGGTAAGGCCCTTTGAAACAACGAACTTTCATTAGTTTTATCATGTAGCATACACAACATTCCATCCATTGAGTTGTACTTGTAGTTTGTGAAATCATGTACAATATACACATAAAAATAAGGAGATTTTTATTTGCACATCTTTTCACTTTGTTTTTTTATTGTATTTTTACTAGCGCAATTTTCACTCGTCTTCATCTAATGAGTACTCTGATGATGTGAGAAGAAAGAGGTACAGAAAACGAGAAGGTGGAGCTCGAACTTCACAAAAATCATCAGGAACCAATGCAAATAGAGGTGGTGATGATAATGACACAGAGGAGAACAACCGAGAAATACTTCATGGTTCACCATCGAGTGGGCCCACTAGTTGTACGGACTTTCTTGGATGAGGTTGAGGTACATTGCGCAGTGGCCTTCGAAATGGTGGAATCAGTTGGGTCCATGGCAGTCTTTCCACAAAAGATCGATTGGCGAAGATTGAAAATTATTTTCAACATTCAAATGAAAATGATGAGGTAGTAATTGTTCTATTATTTTCAACATTCAAATGAAAATGATGAGGTAGTAATTGTTCTATGTTAATCTTGGAAATTGATGTTCTTTATTTTTTTGTGTGTGGGTTATATTGAGGCTCATAGAATAAGTTAAATCTGGTAAGCTACACAAGGATAATGAGCTAAATTCATCATTTATCATTTATAACATTCCATCTATTAAGTCGTGGAGATTTTTATTGGTGCATCTTTTCATTTTGTTTTTTATTGTATTTTTGTTTGCGCAATTTTTTCTAAAGCAAATAAAAAATAAAATAGAATGTGAAAAATATTTAAATAATGACTTTGAACAAAGATGACATGAGTTTTATCATTCATTATACAACATTTCATCCATTGAGTCGAGTAGTTTGTATGGATAAACATATAAAAAGACTCATATTTTATTATTTATTTTATTTGCGCTATTTTTTTCAATTTTTATGTTATTGTTTATTTTATTTTATTGTTTATTTTATTTGACCTATTTTTCAGTATTTTTATTATTATTATTATTTGCGCTATTTTTATTTTATTGTTTATTTTATTTGCGTTATTTTTGTAAAGGTCATTTGAATAGAAAGTAACTATTTGAATGGCTCTATTTGTAACCTAAATATTTATTATAATTTTTTTTAAAGGTCAATCACAAGTAAAATATTAAATCGCTTTATTTATAACTTAGATGTTTTGCTCTATTAAGTCCTACGCGTAGCTTGTATTAAAATCATCTCCATCCATAAACAAATAAAAAGGATTTTTCGCATTAGGTACCAAAAGTCAAGATAATATGAAAAATAAAGGGATACAGATTAATTTCAGATATTTTGAGCAATTTGAAGCAACGACATTTCATGTGAGAAAAAATGGGTAAGGCTTTTTGAAGCAACGAACTTTCATTAGTTTTATCATGTAGCATACACAACATTCCATCCATTGAGTTGTACTTGTAGTTTGTGAAATCATGTACATTATACACATAAAAAAAAGGAGATTTTTATTTTCACATCATTTCACTTTGTTTTTTTATTGTATTTTTACTCGCGCAATTTTCACTTATCTTCATCTGATCAGTACTCTGATGATGTGAGAAGAAAGAGGAACAGAAAACGAGAATGTGGAGCTTGAACTTCACAAAAATCCTCAGGAACCAATGCAAATAGAGGTGGTGATGATAATGACACAGAGGAGAACAACAGAGAAGTACTTAATGGTTCACCATGGACTGGGCCCACTAGTTGTAGTGACTTTCTTGGATGAGGTTGAGGTACCTTGCACAGTGGCCTTCGAAATGGTGGAATCAGTTGGGCCCATGGCAGGTTTCCACAAAGGATCGATTGGCGAAGCTTGAAAATTATCTTCAACGTTCAAATAAAAATTATGAGGTAGTGATTGTTCTGTGTTTATCTTGAAAATTGATGTTCTGTTTTTTATTTTAATGTTTTTGGGTGTGGGACTATTAAGGGTTATCTTTAGACCCAGTAGAATAAGCTAAATTCATCATTTATCATTTATTTGCGTATCTTTTCACTTTATTTTTTATTGTATTTTTATTTGTAATTTTTTGCAAATAAAAAATATAATTGAAAGTGAAAAATAATGACTTTGAACAAAGATGATATTAAAATAAGTGAAAATAAAAAATATAATTGAAAGTGAAAAATAAAGACTTTGAACAAAGATGATATTAAAATAAGTGAAAATAAAAAATATAATTGAAAGTGAAAAATAATGACTTTGAACAAAAATGACATTAAAATAAGTGAAAAATATTAAAATAATGACTTTGAACAAAGATGACATTAGTTTCATCATGTATTATACAACATTTCATCCATTGAGTCGCTTAGTTTGTATTGAAATTATTTCCATGATAAACATATAAAAATACTCATATTTTATTGTTTATTATATTTGCTATTTTTTTAAAATTTTATTTTATTGTTTAATTTATTTGCGCTATTTTTAAAAATTTTATTTTATTGTTTTACCTTTACACTTATGTCAGGTGTTCACTCATTCTTATTCTTAATTTTTTATTTAACTTTTGTTTTATATGTCTTAAAAAAAGGTATAACAGTATGTTGCCATGACATCTCTAGGAGCTAGTGAGATTGAGATGGTAATAGTAAAAGATTTCAATCCTATTACATACTCCTCGGATGCTAGTGAGATTGAGATGGTAATAGTAAAAGATTACAATCCTATTACATACTCCTCTGGGAGCGAACCTGTCATCTTTAACCCTAGCTACCCTGAGTTGCGGTTGTTGTACGAGAATCAGACTTTGGAGGAACTTAGAATCAGACTTTGGAGGAAATTCAAGCTCGGTAGAATGAGTTAAATCGGTAAGCTTCACAAGGATAATGAGTTAAATTCATCATGTATCATATACTACATTCAATCCATTAAGTCGTGCAGAGATTTTTATTTGTGCATCTTTTCACTTTGTTTTTTATTATATTTTTAGTTGCGCAATTTTTTCTTAGGCAAATAAAAAATAAAATAGAAAGTGAAAAATATTAATATAATGACTTTGAACAAAGATGACACAAGTTTCATCATTTATTATATAACATTTCATCCATTGATAAGTGTTAGATCGAGTATCCCATGGTTGGATAAAGAACTTTTGAGCTCACAGACAATCTTATCATCTTAACATGACTTTTTAAGATGTTATTGGCCTGAACGTTTGTATTGTAATTTTCTCTATAGATAAACATATAAAAATACTCAGATCTTATTGTTTAATTTATTTGCACTATTTTTTTTAATTTTTATTTTATTGTTTATTTTATTTGCCAACTATTGAATCGCTATATTTATAAGCTAAATAATTATTATTGATAATATTAGGGTATGGGGCAGATTGCTTTTTAATATTATTTTTAACACCTATTTTTTTTCACCTCATTTTTAGGGATTGTATATTTTTTACTTGTTTATTTATTAGGGAATTTGTATTCCATCCATTGAGTTGTACTTGTAGTTTGTGAAATCATGTACAATATACTCATAAAAATAAGAAGATTTTTATCTGCACATCTTTTCACTTTGTTTTTTTATTGTATTTTTACTAGCGCTATTTTCACTTGTCTTCATCTAATGAGTACTTTGATGATGTGAGAAGAAAGAGGTACGTAAAACGAGAAGGTGGACCTCAAACTTCACAAAAATCATCAAAAACCAATGCAAATAGAGGTGGTGATGATAATGCAAATAGAGGTGGTGATGATAATGACACAGATGAGAACAACATAGAAGTACTTCATGGTTCACCATCGAGTGGGCCCACTAGTTGTACGGACTTTCTTGGATGAGGTTGAGGTACCTTGCGCAGTGGCCTTCGAAATGGTGGAATCAGTTGGCCCATGGCAGACTTTCCACAAAGGATCAATTGGCGAAGATTGAAAATTATTTTCAACATTCAAATGAAAATGATGAGGTAGTGATTGTTTTATATTAATTTTGGAAATTGATGGTCTGTTTTTTTTTTTTTTTTTTGTGGGGGACTACTAAGGATTATATTGAGGCTCATAGAATAAGCTAAATTTGGTAAGCTTTACAAGGACAATGAGCTAAATTCATCATTTATCATTTACAACATTCCATCTATTAAGTGTGCACGGAGATTTTTATTGGCGCATCTTTTCATTTTGTTTTTTATTGTATTTTTATTTGCGCAATTTTTTCTTAAGCAAATAAAAAATAAAATAGAAAGTGAAAAATATTAAAATAATAACTTTAAACAAAGATGATATGAGTTTATTATACAACATTTCATTCATTAAGTCGAGTAGTTTGTATGCGCTATTTTATTGTTTATTTTATTTGCGCTATTTTTTTCAATTTTTATTTTATTATTTATTTTATTTGCGTTATTTTTATTTTATTGTTTATTTTATTTGCCCTATTTTTCAGTATTTTTATTATTATTATTATTTGCGCTATTTTTATTTTATTGTTTATTTTATTTGCGTTATTTTTTTTTAAAGGTTATTCGAATAGGAAGTAACTATTTGAATCGGTCTATTTGTAACTTAAATATTTATTATAATTTTTTTTAAAGGTGAATCACTAGTAAAATATTAAATCGCTCTATTTATAACTTAGATGTTGTGCTCTATTAAGTCCTTAGCTTTTATTAAAATAATCTCCATCCATAAACAAATAAAAAGGATGTTTCTCATTAGTTACCAAAAGTCAAGATAATATGAAAAATAAATGAAAAATAAAGGGATGCAGATTAATTTATTTTGAACAATTTGAAGCAACGACCTTTCATGCTAAAGAAAATGGGTAAGGCCCTTTGAAGCAACGAACTTTCATTAGTTTTATCATGTAACATACACAACATTCCATCCATTGAGTTGTACTTGTAGTTTGTGAAATCATGTACAATATACACATAAAAATAAGGAGATTTTTATTTGCATATCTTTTCACTTTGTTTTTTTATTGTATTTTTACTAGCGCAATTTTCACTTGTCTTCATCTAATGAGTACTCTGATGATGTGAGAAGAAAGAGGTACAGAAAACGAGAAGGTGGAGCTCGAAATTCACAAAAAGCATCAAGAACAAATGCAAATAGAGGTGGTGATGATAATGACTCAGAGGAGAACAACCGAGAAGTACTTCATGGTTCACCATCGAGTGGGCCCACTAGTTGTACGGACTTTCTTGGATGAGGTTGAGGTACATTGCGCAGTGGCCTTCGAAATGGTGGAATCAGTTGGGTCCATGACAGGCTTTCCACAAAGGATCGATTGGCGAAGTTTGAAAATTATTTTCAACATTCAAATGAAAATTATGAGGTAGTGATTGTTCTATGTTAATCTTGGAAATTGATGGTCTGTTTTTTATTTATTTTTTTTGTGTGGGGGACTACTAAGGATTATATTGAGGCTCATAGAATAAGCAAAATCTGGTAAACTTCACAAGGATAATGAGTTAAATTCATCATTTATCATTTACAACATTCCATCTATTAAGTCGTGCACGGAGATTTTATTGGTGCATCTTTCATTTTGTTTTTTATTGTATTTTTATTTGCGCAATTTTTTCTAAAGCAAATAAAAAATAAAATAGAATGTGAAAAATATTAAAATATCAAAGATGACATGAGTTTCATCATGCATTATACAACATTTCAGTCGAGTAGTTTGTATGGATAAACATATAAAAATACTCATATTTTATTGTTTATTTTATTTGCGCTATTTTTTTCAATTTTTATTTTATTGTTTATTTTATTTGCGTTATTTTTATTTTATTGTTTATATTATTTGCCCTATTTTTCATATTTTTATTATTATTATTATTTGCGCTATTTTTATTTTATTGTTTATTTTATTTGCGCTATTTCTTAAAAGGTCATTCTAATAAAAAGTAATTATTTGAATCGCTCTATTTGTAACCTAAATATTTATTATAATTTTTTTTAAAGGTCAATCACAAGTAAAATATTAAATCGCTCTTTTTATAACTTAGATGTTTTGCTCTATTGAGTCCTACACGTAGCTTGTATTAAAATCATCTCCATCCATCAACAAATAAAAAGGATGTTTCGCATTAGGTACCAAAAGTCAAGATAATATGAAAAATAAAGGGATGCAGATTAATTTCAGATATTTTGAGCAATTTGAAGCAACAACCTTTCATGCTAGAGAAAATGGGTAAGGCCCTTTGAAACAACGAACTTTCATTAGTTTTATAATGTAACATACACAACATTCCATCCATTGAGTTGTACTTGTAGTTTGTGAAATCATGTACAATATACACATAAAATATTTTATTTTTACTAGCGCAATTTTCACTCGTCTTCATCTAATGAGTACTCTGATGATGTGAGAAGAAAGAGGTACAGAAAAACGAGAAGGTGGAGCTCTAATTTCACAAAAATCATCAGGAACCAATGCAAATAGAGGTGGTGATGATAATGACAAAGAGGAGAACAACCTATAAGTACTTCATGGTTCACCATCGAGTGGGCCCACTAGTTGTACGGACTTTCTTGGATGAGGTTGAGGTACCTTGCGCAGTGGCCTTCGAAATGGTGGAATCAGTTGGTTGGCCCATGGCAGACTTTCCACAAAGGATCAATTGGCGAAGATTGAAAATTATTTTCAACATTCAAATGAAAATGATGAGGTAGTGATTGTTTTATGTTAATTTTGGAAATTGATGGTCTGTTTTTTTTTTTTTTTGTGGGGGACTTCTAAGGATTATATTGAGACTCATAGAATAAGCTAAATTTGGTAAGCTTTACAAGGACAATGAGCTAAATTCATCATTTATCATTTACAACATTCCATCTATTAAGTGTGCACGGAGATTTTTATTGGCGCATCTTTTCATTTTGTTTTTTATTGTATTTTTATTTGCGCAATTTTTTCTTAAGCAAATAAAAAATAAAATAGAAAGTGAAAAATATTAAAATAATAACTTTAAACAAAGATGATATGAGTTTATTATACAACATTTCATTCATTAAGTCGAGTAGTTTGTATGCGCTATTTTATTGTTTATTTTATTTGCGCTATTTTTTTCAATTTTTATTTTATTATTTATTTTATTTGCGTTATTTTTATTTTATTGTTTATTTTATTTGCCCTATTTTTCAGTATTTTTATTATTATTATTATTTGCGCTATTTTTATTTTATTGTTTATTTTATTTGCGTTATTTTTTTTTAAAGGTTATTCGAATAGGAAGTAACTATTTGAATCGGTCTATTTGTAACTTAAATATTTATTATAATTTTTTTTAAAGGTGAATCACTAGTAAAATATTAAATCGCTCTATTTATAACTTAGATGTTGTGCTCTATTAAGTCCTTAGCTTTTATTAAAATAATCTCCATCCATAAACAAATAAAAAGGATGTTTCTCATTAGTTACCAAAAGTCAAGATAATATGAAAAATAAATGAAAAATAAAGGGATGCAGATTAATTTATTTTGAACAATTTGAAGCAACGACCTTTCATGCTAAAGAAAATGGGTAAGGCCCTTTGAAGCAACGAACTTTCATTAGTTTTATCATGTAACATACACAACATTCCATCCATTGAGTTGTACTTGTAGTTTGTGAAATCATGTACAATATACACATAAAAATAAGGAGATTTTTATTTGCATATCTTTTCACTTTGTTTTTTTATTGTATTTTTACTAGCGCAATTTTCACTTGTCTTCATCTAATGAGTACTCTGATGATGTGAGAAGAAAGAGGTACAGAAAACGAGAAGGTGGAGCTCGAAATTCACAAAAAGCATCAAGAACAAATGCAAATAGAGGTGGTGATGATAATGACTCAGAGGAGAACAACCGAGAAGTACTTCATGGTTCACCATCGAGTGGGCCCACTAGTTGTACGGACTTTCTTGGATGAGGTTGAGGTACATTGCGCAGTGGCCTTCGAAATGGTGGAATCAGTTGGGTCCATGACAGGCTTTCCACAAAGGATCGATTGGCGAAGTTTGAAAATTATTTTCAACATTCAAATGAAAATTATGAGGTAGTGATTGTTCTATGTTAATCTTGGAAATTGATGGTCTGTTTTTTATTTATTTTTTTTGTGTGGGGGACTACTAAGGATTATATTGAGGCTCATAGAATAAGCAAAATCTGGTAAACTTCACAAGGATAATGAGTTAAATTCATCATTTATCATTTACAACATTCCATCTATTAAGTCGTGCACGGAGATTTTATTGGTGCATCTTTCATTTTGTTTTTTATTGTATTTTTATTTGCGCAATTTTTTCTAAAGCAAATAAAAAATAAAATAGAATGTGAAAAATATTAAAATATCAAAGATGACATGAGTTTCATCATGCATTATACAACATTTCAGTCGAGTAGTTTGTATGGATAAACATATAAAAATACTCATATTTTATTGTTTATTTTATTTGCGCTATTTTTTTCAATTTTTATTTTATTGTTTATTTTATTTGCGTTATTTTTATTTTATTGTTTATATTATTTGCCCTATTTTTCATATTTTTATTATTATTATTATTTGCGCTATTTTTATTTTATTGTTTATTTTATTTGCGCTATTTCTTAAAAGGTCATTCTAATAAAAAGTAATTATTTGAATCGCTCTATTTGTAACCTAAATATTTATTATAATTTTTTTTAAAGGTCAATCACAAGTAAAATATTAAATCGCTCTTTTTATAACTTAGATGTTTTGCTCTATTGAGTCCTACACGTAGCTTGTATTAAAATCATCTCCATCCATCAACAAATAAAAAGGATGTTTCGCATTAGGTACCAAAAGTCAAGATAATATGAAAAATAAAGGGATGCAGATTAATTTCAGATATTTTGAGCAATTTGAAGCAACAACCTTTCATGCTAGAGAAAATGGGTAAGGCCCTTTGAAACAACGAACTTTCATTAGTTTTATAATGTAACATACACAACATTCCATCCATTGAGTTGTACTTGTAGTTTGTGAAATCATGTACAATATACACATAAAAATAAGGAGATTTTTATTTGCAAATCTTTTCACTTTATTTTTTATTGTATTTTTACTAGCGCAATTTTCACTCGTCTTCATCTAATGAGTACTCTGATGATGTGAGAAGAAAGAGGTACAGAAAACGAGAAGGTGGAGCTCGAACTTCACAAAAATCATCAGGAACCAATGCAAATAGAGGTGTTGATTATAATGACACAGAGAAGAACAACAGAGAAGTACTTCATGGTTCACCATCGAGTGGGATCATTAGTTGTACGGACTTTCTTGGATGAGGTAGAGGTGCCTTGCGTAGTGGCCTTCAAAATGGTGGAATCAGTTGGGCCCATGGCAGGGTTTCCACAAAGGATCAATTGGCGAAGCTTGAAAATTATTTTCAACATTCAAATGAAAATGATGAGGTAGTGATTGTTCTATGTTAATTTTGGAAATTGATGGTCTGTTTTTTTTTTTTTTTTGGGTGGGGACTACTAAGGAATTAGTTTGGTTAGGATAAGACTATCTTGAAATTTTCAGTTCCATTGATTAACATTTAAGGGGTGATTATTAAAAATCACCCCTAAGAGTTTAGCTTAATTATCTTTAAAAAAAACTTGTTATTTTTCGAAATTACAAATAATCACTGAAAGTGGCTACTTTTTTAAGGTAAAATACAAACAAACCTCAAAGCATTATATTTATGTGTGTGTGCGCGCAGCAAAGTGGACTGTACCCCAGTTTAGTTTTTTGTGATTAACCCTAACTTTAATTGCTTAATGCTAAATAATTCATGTACTTCTAGTTTCTTAGTAGATGAACTTATGGCGTTTACATATTCCTGTTTTTCTTTTGTCAATTGAAACTTAGTTTCATGATTGTCTCATTGCACTAGGACAAGATACCTAGCTTGAAGCGGTCTTATCTTTACAGCAACTCTAGGTTGGAAACTTATGTCAGGTGTTCACTCATTCTTATTCCTAATTTTTTATTCAAATTTTGTTTTAGCATAGTCTGAATATGTCTTAAAAAAACATGTATAGCAGTATGTTGTCATGCAGACATATGTGGAGCTAGTGAGATTGAGATGGTAATAGTAAAAGATTTCAATACTCCTTGGGAGCGAACCTATCATCTTTAACCCTAGCCAACATGAGTTGCAGTTGTTGTACGAGAATCAGACTTTGGAACCCTAGCCACCATGAGTTGCAGTTGTTGTACGAGAATCAGACTTTGGAGGAAATTCAGAGTAAGCTTCACAAGGATAATAAGCTAAATTCATCATGTATCATATACAACATTCAATCCATTAAGTAGAGATTTTATTTGCGCACATTTTCACTTTGTTTTTTATTATATTTTTAATTGCGCAATTTTTTCTTACGCAAATATAAAATAAAATAGAAAGTGAAAAATATTAAAATAATGACTTTGAACAAAGTTGACATAAGTTTCATTATTTATTATATAACATTTCATGACTTTGAACAAAGTTGACATAAGTTTCATTATTTATTATATAACATTTCATCCATTGAGTCAGTGTAGTTTGTATTGAAATTATCTCAATGGATAAACATATAAAAATTCTCATATTTTATTGTTTATTTTATTTGCACTATTTTTTTCAATTTTTATTTTATTGTTTATTTTATTTGAATTTTTAAAAAATTTATTTTATTGTTTATTTATTTACCCTATTTCTCAGTATTTCAGTATTTATTATTATTATTATTATTTTAAAATGTAACTATTGAATCGCTCTATTTATAAGCTAAATATTTATTATTATTTTTCTTAAAGGTTAATCACAAGTAATTATTAAATCGCTCTATTTATAACCTATATATTTTGCTCTATTGAGTTCTATGCATGCGCACCTTGTATTTCAGATATTTTGAGCAATTTGAAGCAAAACCTTTCATGCTAGAGAAAATGGGTAATGCCATTTGAAACAACAAACTTTCATTAGTTTCATCATGTAGCATACACAACATTCCATCCATTGAATTGTACGAGTAGTTTGTGAAATCATCTACAATAAAAACATAAAAATAAGGAGATTTTTATTTGCGTATCTTTTCACTTTGTTTTTTTATTTTCTTTTTACTCGCGCAATTTTCACTCGTCTTAAGCTGATGAGTACTCTGAAGATGTGAGAAGAAAGAGGTACAGAAAACGAGAAGGTGGATCTCGAGCTTTACAAAAATTATCAGGAGCCAATTCAAATAGAGGTGGTGATGATAATGACACAGAGGAAAACAACAGAGAAGTACTTCATGGTTCACCATCGAGTGAGCCCATTAGTTGTAAGGACTTTCTTGGATGAGGTAGAGGTGCCTTGCGCATTGGTCTTCGAAATGGTGGAATCAGTTGGGCCCATGGCAGGATTTCCAGAAAGGATCGATTGGCGAAGCTTGAAAATTATCTTCAACGTTCAAATGAAAATGATGAGGTAGTGATTGTTCTATGTTAATCTTGGAAATTGATAGTCTGTTTTTTATTTTAATTTTTTTGGGGTGATGGACTACTAAGGAATTAGTTTGGTTAGGATAATACTATCTTGAAATTGTCAGTTCCATTGATTAACATTTAAGGGTGATTATTAAAAATCACCCCTAAGAGTTTAGCTTAATTATCTTAACAAAAACTTGTTTTTTTGGAAATTACAAATAATCACTGAAGGGGGCTACTTTTTAAAGGTAAAATACAACAAACCTCAAGGCATTATATTTATGTGTGAGTGGACTCTACCCCAGTGTATTTTTTTGTGATTAACCTTAACTTTAATTGCTTAATGCGGAATAATTCATGTACTTCTAGTTTCTTAGTTAGATGAACTTATGGCATTTACATATTCATGTTTTTCTTCTGTCAGTTGAAACTTAGTTTCATGATTGTCTCATTGCACTAGGGCAAGATACCCAACTTGAAGCGGCCTTACATTTACAGCAACGCTACAGCATCGATTGGAAACTTATGTCAGGTGTTCACTCATTCTCATTCTTAATTTTCTGCCCCCATAACACCGCAACAAAACGGCGTGGCTGAAAGGAAGAACCGAACCCTCAAAGAAATGGCGTGTACAATGCTGATCGCCAAGGGCCTAAGCAAGCAATTTTGGGCAGAAGCATTCAATGCCGCATGTCATATCCTGAACCGCATAAGCATAAGATCAGGAACATCAAAGACGGCCTATGAAATCTTGAACAATAGGAATCCCAATTTAAAATATTTTCATGTTTTTGGCTCTGTTTGTTATGTTTTAAATTATAGGGAACCTAAATCTAAACTTGATCATAAGTCACTTAAAGGACTATTTGTTGGATATTCTAGGAATAGTCATGCCTATCGTATTTTTATCATACAAACTAGAACCATTATTGAATCTGTGAATGTTGATTTTGATGATCTTAGTCGACTCAGGAAACCCAAAGAAGAAGATGTAAAATGTTTGCTCGAGCCTGCCGCAGTAGCAGAAATTGAAGGCAGATTTACATATGCGCAACCCACTGCCGCATCTACTGGCTCGAATGATGATACCCAACCTCCTACAGAGTCTCCTGAGCACTCAAACGATGATAGCACCCCTCAACAATCAGATTCATCAGACGTTGAAGAGGCATCGAACCAACAACGAAGGGATCCCCCAGGGCATGTCCACTGAAATCACCCTTCGAGTCAAATTTTGCCTAGACGAACAAGATTTCATCCGTACATCGACTACCGAAACATGACCAAGAATGTGAGCATGTCTTCCACATATATCGAAATAGGAATTGTCTCGTATCTCTCAACAATCGAACCAAAGAATGTCAAAGAAACATTGACCGACGAATTTTGGATAATGGCAATGCAAGAAGAGATGAACGAGTTTGAAAGAAATGAAGTTTGGAAGCTCATTCCTCGTCTCAAAAACAAGAATGTCATCGGGACCAAGTGGATTTTCAAGAACAAATCGAATGAGCATGGGCAGGTTGTGCGCAACAAGGCAAGGCTCGTGGCGCAGGGCTACACACATGTTGAAGGCATCGATTTCGATGAAACCTTTGCCCCCGTAACACGCATGGAGTCAATACGCCTACTCATTGCCATTGCATGCCCCACCTCAATATCACCCTATATCAAATAGATGTGAAGGCTGCCTTACTCAACGACATACTTGAAGAGGAGGCATACGTTGCACAACCAAAAGGCTTCGAAGATCCGAAACATCCTGACCATGTGTATCAATTACACAAGGCATTGAAACAAGCTCCTAGAGCTTAGTATGGCTGCCTAACTGATTTTCTACTTAGTTTTGGATTCACCCGAGGCACTGCCGACAAAACACTGTTTGTTAAATTCAATTCTTCCAAAATTTTAATAGCTCAAATTTATGTAGATGATATTGTCTTTGGATCCACATGTGAGAATATGCTTAAGACATTTATCTCTGCCATGGCATCAAAATTGGAGATGAGCATGGTAGGAGAACTAACTCATTTTTTAGGGCTCCATATCAAGCAATCATCAACTGGAACTTTTATCTCACAAGCCACATATGCTAAGAATCTCATCAAAAGATTCCAACTTGAAGGATCCAAACTCATGAGAACACCTATGGGCTCAACGGACAAAATATCCCGAGACACTGATACTGCCGCAGTGGATCAGACACTCTACCGATCCATGATAGGGAGTTTACTTTATCTTACGGCAACCAAACCTGATATTATGTATAGCGTTTGTTTATGTGCCAGGTTTCAAGCTGATCCAAGGGAAGAACACTTGAAGGCAGTCAAACGCATCATACGCTATGTTGCCGCATCAGTCGAGTTAGGCATATAGTATACCAAAGATATCAACACCAATTTAGTTGGATTTTCAGATTCCGGCTGGGCTGGAGACATGGATGATCGCAAAAGTACAAGCGGAGGATGTTGCTTTCTTGGAAACAACATCATTTCATGGTAAAGCAGCAAGCAAAACTGCATTTCTCTATCCACTGCCGAATCAGAATATGTTGCCACAGGGAGTTGCTGTACTCAACTCATTTGGTTGAAGCACATGCTTGATGACTATCATCTGGATAGTAATGTTCTTACACTCTACTTTGACAATACGAGTGCCATAAATATCAGTCATAATCCAGTGCAGCACTCAAGAACCAAACACATCAGCATTAGGCATCATTTCATACGAGAATTGGTGGATAAACGACTCTTGAGGATTGATCACATCCCAACAGAGAAACAAATAGCTGATATCTTCACCAAGCCACTGAACTCAGATCGCTTCATTGCTCTAAGAAATTCTTTGTGCATGTGCAACATGCCTTAGATGCTGATCTGCATCATGTTGCCGCATTGACATGCCTACTGAACCTCTGCCACAGCATTCTGCCTTTGTCAACTTATGAGTTTAAAATTTTCCGAAGGAAGAGAAAATACCCAAAACCACTTTAGGCAACATGGTCAAACCCATATACATGTAATTAATACTCAATGGGTTGAGATACTATGTACTAGGTGACCTAAGTATTTAATAATCTCATTGTTGACATGTCATTATGCCTAAGTAGAGTATAAGTACTTATGATGCAGCATGATATTTCATTAGGATTAGATGTTTTTATTCTTTTCCTAATTTTTGCTTTGTAAGCCTTGATTTTTCACACCACAAAGATATTTTGCTATTTATTCAAAAAAAATGATATATGAAAAATAGAAAAAGAAAATATTATGAAAAATAAAAAAAATATATGAAAAACAGAAGAAAAAAATGGAATTTTTGTTTGATTTTTGGGCAACACCCTTCCGCTGAGCACTGCTCCAGATAACCGTTGGGCAGCACTTGAGTATGCGGCAGGTGACGGTTCAGATCCTGAAAAGTAACCGTTGCTTAGTGGATCGTCACATCAACTTATATCCGATTTTCTCTCATTCTTTTTCAAACTACTAATTCGACTACAACTCTCTCATAATATTCGATAAAGAGTTTGAATTATTTTCAATTCCTGAAATCCCTAATTTTTCTCTCGCACATAAAATCACATCTTTGTGTCAAATTTGTGCTCTGTTTTCTTGCCCTAATTTTCTTTCTCTCCAAATTTTCAATGGCCGACTACATTCCTTTTCCTCCTTATTTCGTCGACTCACGGTTCATAAGGAAAGGTTCGCCCTGAGGCAACGCTGGAAGACATTCAGGTGCCAGAATAGATGGATGTCATCTACCGCATCCGCGCCGCCGAAAAAATGCCTACGCCGCCGCAGACCACTGGGAGCTCAGCGCCGTTCATTCACCCGATCTGCTGCCTCAGCAAAAGGAAAGAGACTGCCACCCACTTCTTCGGCCAATCCAATTGATTTGGAAGCCACTGTGAAGAGGGGCCACAAAGGGAAAGAAGCTGCCGCATCAAAAATGGAAAACTCTCACAGTGGAGATGCCGCAGTAACTCCATCTGCCAAAAAGGACAAGGGTACCGCAGTCCATGCGCCTAATTAGGATTCTGAATCCGACATGGAGACGAAAAAGGCTTACTCAAAGAGGTTTTGGTCTTAAAGGCGTGAAATCCTTGGGTCTCTATACTATGATACAAAGCCACTCATCCCTGACCGCAGCATCGACATGTCAGTTTGTGCCAAATACAAAGTTGACAAATTTCTGAAGAAGATGTGGTTGATCATGGCAGTCACCTACGTAGAGTTATACTGTGAGGATTTAATATGGGATATTTATGCCAAAATGCACCCCTGCTTTGGTAGTGATGGCTCTCAAGGCTACGGCAAAGTGTATCTCCGGAAAAAGATTTTACTTTCATCCCTGCCGCAATCAATGATTTCCTTACCGCTCGGATATTGAATATCCTGCCGCAGTCACTGAACCCATCACTGCCGCAATTGCTCGCTGCCTGATTGGCTAAACACCAGACACTGCGTACATTCCTGCCTCCAAACTAACCTCTTTTTACTATCTGCTATTTACCATTGCTCGTGGCAAATGGACTCCCACGTCCAATACGCACTTTGTGCACACCACGATGGCAGAGGTTCTTTTTAACCGTGGTGCAGGAAGGAAGGCGAACCATGGGCAGCTCATTTTTTACAAAATGGCTACGCAGGCTGAAGTTCCATTACAGACGTAGAGCCTTGCATTTCCCTCTTTTATCTGGGAGATGATGAAGGCACAAGGGTTGTCATACAATAATGCTGATATTGAAACACTACTGCCTACAGCATACAAGTTGAGCATCCGCGATCTCAATGATCTTCCATGGAGAAGTTTTCATGGCACTGCCGCAGTCCCAACTTCAAAGAAAGCTCCAAAAGCGCGGACGAATGCCCTTAGTTCCTCAGCTCCGTAGACGAGTATTCATGCTCAAGATCAAGCATTTGCCGAACAATGTGCTGCAAATCATATTGTCGTCATGCAGGATTACATGACCAAGGCCATTGTTGATAGTATTGACTGGTTTCTTGACGAAGAGGGCTTTCCTCCACAAAAAGGGGGAGTACCAGCAGCAGAGCTCAAAGAGGCAAAGAGTCAACTGTTGAATCAATTGAAGGAGCACATCGAGGATGAAGTGCAGAAGGCTGCCGCATGATGGAGAGTAACCCGAGACCCGAAGATTTGAAGATTTGAAGACTTACTCTGAAGACCTGAAGAAATATTATTTCTTCTTTTGATTTATCTGTTTTTGGCTTTTAGTATGTTTGAACAATTTCTATTTTAGTACATTTCCCGTTTAAAAATTGGTGTGTTACTTTAAGGCTTACTTAGTTTAAATTGTTTTTGTTTAATTAGTTAGATAGTTGTTCAATAATTTTTGTTCTACTTAGAAGTATTAACTAAGGGGGAGTTTTATGCCTTAGTTGTTTTTCAAAGTAAAATCTCATAAACTTCTAAGTTAGATGGATTTCATTGAGGGGGAGTTGCTCTTATGCGCTGCTGCCTCATGGTTTTGTGAAGAAAGATAAAAAGGGTGAGTTTGTAAAGATAAATATGTTTGGGCATAACAATGCCTTAAAGGATCTAGGCAGTAGTTGATATGCTAACATATTTATTTGTTTTCTTCTTTCTTCACAATTGAACTGTTGTAATCACTTGTCATATTGGTGATTTGATTTATCATGATTCATTAGTTGAAGTGTGCTTGGAAAAACAATCAACATAGAAGATTTCTGCCGCATCACAACAAGGCTGACTTATGCCGCAGCGCAGCAAGGCATGGAACAAGGTGTTGAGTTAAGAGAATCAAGCGAAGCATGATAGAAGGGCAAAGGATTGCTGAAGCCCAGAGAGTATGGAAGACAGTGCAGTACGGCAGAGCATTCCAGAAGAACTTCAGAAGGCATTCCTGCGGCAGTGGTCAAACAGTCTGCCCTTAAATCTCTCAACCGACTTGTTGACCTAGCAATTCAAGGAAATCGGTTGGGACTCTCCTCCTATAAATAGAGGACGACCCCAGCTGCATTCATTAGCTATTCCAACACCTCAGAAACATCTTTTCACTTCCAAGATCGATCATCACGCCTTTAGTGCCGCGACTTCACTTGTGAAGTACGTCGAGCCGTATGTTCTCTCGTCTCAAATAGAGTTCTTTTCTTAGCTGATGATCGTGACATTAGATAGGTGTTTATTCAGTAGCTAGGTTGTTGTTGATTGTTTTGATAATCGTTGTATACGATAAACGATAAGGAATATATGTGTATTGTCTTATGTTTGATCGATTGTAAATCCACTATTCCCTTTTTGTAAAGACTTGGTTCTTTTTGTCAAGGGTTGTTAGCTCAGTTGGTTGAGCCCTCGAATTGAGGATAAAAGGTCCTAGGTTCGAACCCCAAGACATGTAATTGACCTATACCAAAAACAAAAAAAAAAAGACTTGGTTCTTAAATAAAGTTTCTGGCCGTAAGGCCGTTTCGTATGTGTATAATTTAAATACACATAAAAAGATTAAATTCTTGTTCATTTACTTTCCGTACGTGTGTGTGAGTTCGTTTTTAAAGTAATTTATTTTTAATTAATTCCGATCCAACGATATACATATATAACATATATGAACCTTAAACTGAAACATTAATACACACGCTATAATATATAAATTACGTAAAACGAACATTTTCTGTACAAGGCATAGTGTTGCGGCATACGCTGTTCTGCCGCAGAACACTGTCTTGTCTAGGCAGCGCGTTTCACTGTGTTTTATTTACTGCCTACGACTTTCAAGGCTACTAAGGAATTAGTTTGGTTAGGATAAGACTATCTTGAAATTTTCAGTTCCATTGATTAACATTTAAGGGTGATTATTAAAAATCACCCCTAAGAGTTTAGCTTAATTATCTTAAAAAAAACTTGTTATTTTTCGAAATTACAAATAATCACTGAAGGGGGCTACTTTTTTAAGGTAAAATACAAACAAAACTCAAAGCATTATATTTATGTGTGTGTGCGCGCGGCACAGTGGACTGTACCGCAGTGTAGTTTTTTGTGATTAACCCTAACTTTAATTGCTTAATGCTGAATAATTCATGTACTTCTAGTTTCTTAGTTAGATGAACTTATGGCGTTTACATATTCGTGTTTTACTTTTTTCAGTTGAAACTTAGTTTCATGATTGTCTCATTGCACTAGGGCAAGATACCCAGCTTGAAGAGGCCTTACATTTACGCAACTCTACAGCATCGATTGGAAACTTATGCCAGGTGTTCACTCATTCTCATTCTTAATTTTTTATTTAGCTTTTGTTTAAGCGTATTGTGAATATGTCTTGAAAAAATTGGAAACTTATGCCAGGTGTTCACTCATTCTCATTCTTAATTTTTTATTTAGATTTTGTTTTAGCGTATTCTGAATATGTCTTGAAAAAAAAACGTATATCAGTATGTTGCCATGCAGACATTCGGAGCTAGTGAGATTGAGATGGTAATAGTAAAAGATTTCAATCTTATTACATACTCCTCGGATGCTGGGAGCGAACCTATCATCTTTAACCATAGCTACCATGAGTTGCCGTTGTTGTATGAAAATCAGACTTTGGAGGAAATTCAAGCGAACCTATCATCTTTAACCATAGCTACCATGAGTTGCCGTTGTTGTATGAAAATCAGACTTTGGAGGAAATTCAGGCTCAATAGAATGAGCTAAATTTGGTAAGCTTCACAAGGATAATGAGTTAAATTAATCGTGTATCATATACAACATTCCATCCCTTTAAGTGGTGCAGAGATTTTTATTTGTGCATCTTTTCACTTTGTTTTTTATTTTATTTTTATTTGCGCAATTTTTTCTTACACAAATAAAAAATAAAATAGAAAGTGAAAAATATTAAAATAATAACTTTGAACAAAGATGACATGAGTTTCATCATGTATTATACAACATTTCATCCATTGAGTAGCGTAATTTGTATTGAAATTATCTCCATGGATAAACAAATTAAGCTATTATAAACATTTCATCCATGTAAAAACACGCATACATGAGTTTATTTTATTTGCGCTATTTTTTTTAATTTTTATTTTATTGTTTATTTTATTTGCCTATTTTTTAGTTTATTATTATTATTATTATTATTATTATTATTATTATTATTATTATTATTATTATTATTATTATTATTATTTAGATTAACTTATGGCGTTTACATATTCCTGTTTTTTCTTTTCCCAGTTGAAATTTAGTTTCATGATTGTCTCATTGCACTAGGACAAGATACCCAGCTTGAAGCGGCCTTACTTTTACAGCAACTCTACAGCATTGTTAGAAACCTATGTCAGGTGTTCACTTATTCTCATTCTTAATTTTTTATTTAGATTTTGTTTTAGCTTATTCCGAATATGTCTTAAAAAAACGTATAGCAGTATGTTGCCATGGTAATAGTAAAAGATTTCAATCCTATTACATACTCTTTGTTGCGAGCGAACATGTCATCTTTAACCATAGCCATCATGAGTTGCAGTTGAGAATCAGACTTTGGAGGAAATTCAGGTTCAGTATAATGAGCTAAATCGGGTAAGTTTCACAAGGATAATGAGCTAAATTCATCATGTATCATACAACATTTCATCCATTAAATAGTGAAAGGAGATTTTTATTTGCAATTTTTTCTTTTTTTATTTTATTTTTAGTTGCGCAATTTTTTTCTAAGGAAATAAAAAATAAAATCATAAAGTGAAAAAAATTAAAATAAAGATTTGAACAAAGATTACAGTAGTTTCTGTTGGAAATCGACTACCTCCGTTCGACTACTCGAACATCCGGACAAGCCCAGTCGACCCCTAGCATCCCTATTGCACTCACGGCGAAGTCCCAGACCCTAATCACGCCCAGCCATCGCACCCGAGGCACGACCGCGCAAAAACGGGGCTTCTGCCCTGTCTGTCGGCCGACGCCAAAAGGCATGTAGCTGTCGGCCGACGGGGCAGTGGAGGTCGACGGCATATACCTGTCGGCCGACGGCGTCGCGATTCCAGCAACGGGTTGCTGCTGTTCGGGTTGTTCCGGCTCGTTTTTCTCAATCCGACCACCACACCGGAAGTCAGCGACTTCCCAATGGTCTGAGAACATCAATCCCAAGCCTCGGAAACCAATCGATGGTCCGTTGTATTATTACGTACGAGAAGAATCGAAAAAGATGCGGAATAGGGTTTTCGATTATTTACCTTTGATGCGTGATTCGGAGAAGCCGAATAGGCGAACACTCTAGACCTTCTAGTGTGTATCCTAGCCCTCGATCCCGGACGTTGTGTGGGCAACGATCCTCCGGTTCTCTTCTCTTCTTCTTCTCTCTTGAACCTTTCTCGCTCTCTTTATTTTCTTACGCATAAAAATAAAAGACTGCGTTTTGTAGGTTTAGAGAAAAGAGAAATAGGGATATAAATATGTCACACTATGGACCTTAGGATAATTAATTAATTAGGCTAAATTGCAATTTAATTAAACCGGTGTCCTTAAAAGAAAACCTTTAATTAAATCCAATTTTAATTATAATTAATTCCACTATAAAATTATAATTGAATTTCCAATTAATTAATCTTATATACCAATAATATTTACACAGAAATTACATATATGATTTTCCCGTATTTAAATATGGCATGTCCATGAATTAATTAATTACTAATAATTAAATTAATTCATTTCTTATTATCTGAAACTAGTATCACTCAGCTTTATTATCATGTGGAACGAATCCACCTGCAGGGTTTACATCGATAAACTTTATGAGCTCATATCGGTAACATCATCAACCCAATAGGACACGATTTCCTGTCTATAATCTATAGCATGCCGTGTGTACAATTTCAATTCCAATTTACCGAGGATATTGACTAATCAATTAGTCTCACTCATGCACATCAAAGAACCAAGCATTGGACACACGCACCTATAATTATATAGGGATTAGAAACTCATATATCCGTAATATCTGAGGTCTAGTTCGATTACTCCGATTCGTATTAATTGAACGCCCTCCCGTGGTCCTGCTCAATACACCAAGTGTACGAGTGTAAAATGATAGTCAAGACCGACTATCTACCAGTCACACTACGACGTACCGATGGATTGTCCATGTCCATCTAAGTCGTGAGCTACTGTTCAATAGTATACGAGTAACCGATAGTATGATCTTCCGCGTGTCTCTTCACGCCATACTATCTACAACGTATACATCAGGACTATTGCAATAAATGCAATCATACTTGAATCATATATAGAATTAAGGTATAGATAAGGATTTCCGTATTTGCACTAAACTAGAGATTTAGAATACAACTTCATCAGTTTCATCATGTTTTATACAACATTTGATCCATTGAGTTGTGTGGGTATTATGTATTGAAATCATCCTCATCATAAACACATAAAAATACGTATTTTTATTTGCGTATCTTTTCATTTTATTTTTTATTGTATTTTTACAAGCAATTTTTACTTACGCAAATAAAAAAAATTAGAAATTGAAAGTACTTGTGAGAAAGTACTTTAGCTTATCGGAATTTTAGTGTTTACTTGTGCAATTTTTACTTGTTGATTAGAAACGATAGCAAGTGAGAAAGTACTCTGTTAGCTTATTGGTTCGATTGTTTTTAAATATTTACCATTATCACTGCATTACCGACAAAAAATTACATAATACTACTTTTTGTAGGAATTAATCACCGACGGAGTTATTAATAATCGTTCTATATATAACCTATATATTTTGCCCTAAAACAAATACAATAACATTTTCCTTAGATATTTTGCCTAAGACAAATACAATAACATTTCTCGTCATTTATGTCGGCTACTACCACAATCGTCATCATGACAAGCTCTTTTTCTCTACCTATTTCATCAATCATCGTTGTCTATCTATCCAATCCATCCATTGACAACCTCTTTTTCTCTACGATGACAAGCTCTTTTTCTCTACCTATTTCATCAATCATCGTTGTCTATCTATCCAATCCATCCATTGACAACCTCTTTTTCTCTACGTATTTCATCAATTATCGTCGTCTATCTATCCAATCGAGGTAAATAGTTGTATGTTCCTTGATTTTATCTTGTTAACATAAATTTTGTTATTTCCTATTTTAATCTTGTATCAAATATTAATTAATTTATTTATTTTTTTGAATTTTTGTTAACCTATTGTGTAAGTGAATTTTTTTTTAACACTAATGTCAAGAAAATATTTTAATTTTTTTAGAATTATACACTCTAAGATTTGGTTTTTATTTCAATTTTTTCACATTTGTTTTTTCATTTTATTAGCGTAGTATACACCATTTTCCATCTTTCATTGTTTTTTTATTTTATTTGTTGATTTTCACTTTTGTTTTTTTTAATTTTATTTGTTAAGTATTTTTTTTTTAATTTTTATTTTATTGTTTATTTTATTTGCACTATTTTTTTAGTATATTTTATTATTATTATTATTATTTATTTATTTTAAAGGTCAATCACAAGTAACTATTGAATCGCTCTATTTATAACCTAGTTATTTTGCAATTATCTTCATCCATAAACACATAAAAAAGATTTAATTTGCTCTATTTATACCCTAGACATTTATTATTATTATTATTATTATTATTATTTGTAGGTCAATCACAAGTAACTATTGAATAGCTCTATTTATAACTTAGATATTTTGTTCTATTGAGTTCTACGCGTAGCTTGTATTAAAATCATCTTCATCCATAAACACATAAAAAGATGTTGCGAGATAATATGAATAATAAAGGGGTGAGATTAATTTCAATATTTAGAGCAATTTGAATCAACGATCTTTCATGCTAGAGAAAATGGGTAAGGCCAGGATAAGGCCATTTGAAGCAAAGAACTTTCATGAGTTTTATCATTTACCATACAACATTTCATCCATTAAATTGTACCCGTAGTTTGTATTGAAAATATCTCAATCCATATACACATAAAAATACGTATTTTTAAATCATCTCCATGATAAACATATAAAAATACAAATTTTTTTACAGAGAATTTTATTTGCGTATCTTTTCACTTTGTTTTTTATTTTATTTTTATTTCCAATTTTTTCTTACTAAATATAAAAATATTTATTTTTAAATCATCTGCATCGATAAACATATAAAAATACAAATTTTTATTTACAGAGAATTTTATTTGCCTTATTAAATATAAAAATACTTATTTTTAAATAAACATATAAAAATACAAATTACAAATTTTTATTTACAATTTGTTCTTACTAAATATAAAAATACTTATTTTTAAATCACCTACATGATAAACATATAAAAATACAAATTCCAAATTTTTATTTATAGAGAATTTTATTTGCGCATTTTTTTACTTTGTTTTTATTTTATTTTTACTTGCGCAATTTTTTCTTAGGCAAATAAAAAATAAAGTAAAATCTAAAAAATATTAAAATAATGACTTTAAACAAAGATGACATGAGTTTCCTCATGTATCATAAATCATTCCATCTATTGAGTAGTAGGTGTAGCTTGTATTGCGTATTGAATAATAAAGGGATGCAGATTAATTTCTGATATTTAGAGCAATTTGAATTAACACCTTTCATGCTAGAGAAAATGGTAAGATAATTTGAAACATCGACCTTTCATAGTTTTATCATGTCTTATACAACATTCCTTCCATTGAGTTGTAGGCGTAGTTTGTAGTGAAATCGTCTACATCAATAAACACATAGACCTTTCATGCTAGAGAAAATGGTAAGATGATTTTAAGCAATGACCTTTCATGAGTTTTATCATGTATTATACAACATTTCTTCCATTGAGTTGTAGGCATAGTTTGCTTTCATGAGTTTTATCATGTAGTATACAACATTTCTTCCATTAAGTTGTAGGCGTAGTTTGTAGTGAAATCATCTACATCAATAAACACATAAAAATATAGAAATTTTTATTTGCGCATCATTACAATTTGTTTTTATATAGTATTTTTACTTGCAATTTTTTCTTACCAAAATAAAAAATAAAGTAGAAAATGAGGATCAAAGGTTATAGGTTCAACTCCCAGACAAGACATTGCAACTGACTTATACCAAAAAAATAATGAATTTGAACAAAGATGAAATGCATGTATCATACAACATTTCATTCATTGAGTCGTGCACAGTAGTTTGTATTGAAATCATCTCCATTGATGAACATATAAAAATATTTGAGCATCTTTCACTTCATTTTGTTTATTGTAATTTTACTTAAAAATAGGAGATTTTTATTTGCCTTAAAAATAAGGAGATTTTTATTTGCGTATATTTTCATTTTATTTTTTTTATTGTATTTTTACTTGTGCGATTTTTTCTTACGCAAATAAAAAATAAAGTAGAAAGAATATTAAAATAATGACTTTTAATAAAGATGACCTAAGTTTCATCATATATTATACAACATTTCAGTTTGTATTGAAATAATCTCCATAGATAAACATATAAAAATACGTATTTTTAATTGCAAATCTTTTTACTTTTTTTTTTTTTTTTTACTTAAAAATATAGAGATTTTTACTTGCGCAAAGGAAAATAAAAAATACATTAAAAATTGAAAAATATTAAGATAAAGAATTATTTTTTATTGGTTTTTACTTTTATTTTCACGTTTTTTTAGTTTATTTATTAGGTTTACTTATATTTTTTTTCATTTTATTTGTACAGTATTTTTTTTTTCAATTTTCACTTTATTTTTTATTTTATTTACGCTATTTTTTTACTTTTTTTATTATTATTTGCCTATATTTTTTGAGTTTTTAATTTTATTTATGACATTTTCACTTTATTTTTATTTAAATTTTGGCTATTTTTGAATTTTATTTTTTCATCATTTTATTTGCCTTTATTTGCATGTATTTTTTTTTTTTATATGTTAATTGCAATGTCTTGGGTTACCTTTGATCCTGAATTTTAGTACTCAACCAATTGAGCTAACAACCCTAACATTTGCATTTATTTTTTTAAGCCTTTCCTTGAGAAAATAACTTGAGGTTGTTTAAAATAATAACTTGAGGTTGTTTTTCACTTTTTTTTCTTTTATTTGCGCATCTTATTTAATTAAAATAGTTTTAAAAAAGAATTGTTTGAATTGTTTAAAAAATACAGTAAAAATTGAAAAATATTAAGATAAAGAATTATTTTTTATTGGTGTTTACTTTTATTTTCACGTTTTTTTAGTTTATTTATTGGGTTTACTTATATTTTTTTTCATTTTATTTGTACAGTATTTTTTTTTTCAATTTTCACTTTATTTTTTATTTTTTTAGTTTATTTATTGGGTTTACTTATATTTTTTTCATTTTATTTGTACAGTATTTTTTTTTTCAATTTTCACTTTATTTTTTATTTTATTTACGCTATTTTTGTACTTTTTATATTATTATTTGCCTATATTTTTTGAGTTTTTAATTTTATTTATGACATTTTCACTTTATTTTTATTTAAATTTTGGCTATTTTTGAACTTTATTTTTTCATCATTTTATTTGCCCTTATTTGCATGTATTTTTTTTTAAATGTTAATTGCAATGTCTTGGATTACCTTTGATCCTGAATTCGAGTGCTCAACCAATTGAGCTAACAATCCTGACATTTGCATGTATTTTTTTGAAGCCCTTCCTAGAGAAAATAACTTGAGGTTGTTTTTCACTTTTTTTTTCTTTTATTTGCATATCTTATTTAATTAAAATAGTTTTAAAAAAGAATTGTTTGAATGTAAAATATTACTCCCTCCGTCTCAGAATTGTTTGTCAACCTGGTCAACTGAATACTTTTTTGTCCGTCGATTATTTATAATAAAAAATATATATAAATTATTAAAAAAATATTAAAATAAAATTTATAATATAAATTTTATTTTAGTATTTTTTAAATAATTTTTATATTTTTTTTATCTTAAGTAATCGACAGTCAAACAAGAGAACAGTTGACCAGGTTGGCAAACAGTTCTACGGAGGGAGTATTATTGAAAATCCTAAAGAATCTCTATAATTTTATTTTAGTTTTTTTTATATCAAATTAAGATCTTATCACATCCATATTACAACTTTAATTATTTGTATAGTAAAAGAAATAATAAGATTAGAATTAATGAGAAAAAATATTTTAATTTGTCCCACCACAAACAACATAAAAGTCAGGCACTTACATAATTACTTGCTTCATTGCTTGTGTTTCATATGAAAATGGTTTGAATTGCCACTTACATAATTACTTGCTTGTGTTTCATATGAAAATGGTTTGAATTGGTTTGGTGCAAAGAAAAAAAAAACAAGAATCTTAATTGAAGTAGCTCATCCTGGATGCTTTTGAACTAATTTAATTAGTTCGGTTTTTCGGACCGCTGAGCTAATTTGTCTAGTTTCTCGATAAGATTGTGAACCAAGTATTACAGTACTTGCGTTAAATAACTACACCTCGTTCGTGCTCAAGCCTTGCTTTGGCTTGAGCAGCTCGTGAACAAATTTTGGCTGATAAGCTCATGTGTATAGGCTTTACCTGTAAATTTTATCAAATCTGAAATTCATATATTTCGACAAAAATCCACCTTCTCTTGTTGAATGTGTACACAAGCTAAATAAATAAAAACTTGAGTAACAACACGACAATCGATGATTGTTATTGATATTTTGGCTTGTCATAGATGATTTAAAACAAATAAGAGTATCGTTTATCAAGAAAGATTTTCATGAGATAGGTGCCGCACAACCGAAGTTCTATCGACCCCGAGAGAATTAGGTCGTGACAGTGGGCTTTAAATGGACGAGCAATTTACTTGCACTCCATAATAAAATATACAATAACTGGTCAAGTGTGAGTGGATAGAACTCGTGCGCTCAGAGATCCGACATATAACACGACTCGTGGTCCTCCTCGATCGCATGATACCTCGTAGATGCAATAACACCTACAGTTGCTCCAGGGCAAACAACCGCACAGACACTATCATGCCGGAAACAATGATCCACTGATCCGGAGGAGCATTGAACATTCCTGCTCCACAGGACCATGAGACAATTAAACAAATGAAAAACAATCTACAACACACTAACCAGCTCAAGTGTATCCCAAGAAACGGACTGCGACAAAGGGACTTCAGATGGTCTGTAGAAACATGCGTGCTAGCTTAACATCTATCATCTATGGGATGAAATCACAATTCTAAATTACACAAATTTAAATGTATTTGAGAATTATAACATAATTCATCAAATTTGTGAAGAAAAAAACATACACGCTTGCACCAAAATACAAGCCTTAGACGACTGTAAACAAGCTTTATTATGCTGCAAAAATTTTAAAAGTATTGAAGTGAAGCCTTGCACTCTGTTGAAAAAAGTCAAAACTACACCGCACAAGGTAGCCTTCAACATTAACATTCATGCTACAACTTAGAAGGCATAAATAATGATTATGAACATTATTTATAATTAAGGGTAAATGTATATTGGCCAAGCTTATTAAAAACTATGGCACAGGCATGAAACTTATTGGGATTTGCCTGCCCAAGTTCGAATCTACTTATATGAATTTTCTATTTTTTTCCTATAATTCGTTGTTATTATTATTTTTTCCTTTTTCTTCATTTTAAATATCAGACACTTTTTAGTTTTCAATATTTAAATCTTAATTTATATTTGATAATTTTACATTATTAAAAAAACATATTTTTCTTTCAAAAATAATAAATAAAACAACACACCAAAATATCACATTCATTTGATTTTCTTTGAAACTAATGAATGTGTCTAATATTTAGACTCTTGACTGAAATTTTCGATTCAGTCACTGAACATATTATTATTTAAGAGGTAAATAATTAACGAATACATACCAGTCGTTGAATTGTAAGAACATGGTCAACTTTTCGACAAGATTCGTCAGCTACGGTATTGGAAGGCACTGCAAGACATCTCAAAGCCTCATAGGATCGACAGTCTCCTTAACAACCATACTAGGTGATAGCATGAGCCACTTAGAAGGAGTCTACTCACTCCCACATCCTACATAAAAATATTACAACTTTTTAGTTTTATTATATCAATGTCACTCAAATCAACCATCAATTACACATCAAAATCTACTTAAGGATTTTAACACTTAATTAACAACTACACATGTAATACTATTTTTTTTAAAGCAACATGCATATAATAAAATATAAAACTTTTGAAAGGGAGGGAGGGAGCATTCTTTCAAAAATAAAATAACTCACGCAATTTCCATTAAAATTCATAATTTATTTAATCAAATACTAACAATTTTCAATGACTCATTACATTAATATCTTTATAACAAATCAAATTCTATCATTAATTACATACATGTCTCTATAAATTACAATTTAAAAAATTCACCATTTTTTCCCTTAAAAAGAAAAAAGAAAACGCTTCCAAAGTAGAAATAAAAATTTCAAAATTAGCATTTAGTCTTATTTCATAGCCCCTTTGTCCCAAATAAATAGTCACATTTTTCTTACTTCCCACAATATAGTCACCACAAAAAAGAAATAATCACTATTATTTTTCACTTTAAAATACATTTTTACTCCTACTTTATAAACTTTACTACTTACTTTACTTTTCAACTTATAAATACATTTTACTCTATACTTTTTGGAAAAAAATAACATGTTTCTTAATTTATGTGCCCGAAAAAGTGTGACTGTTATTATGAAATGGAGGGAGTAGTAATTATTTTTCAAAATTTTCTACAATCTATTTGGGTCGTCAAGAAAAAAGCCATCCCCTCATTTATTTTTTTTCTCTCATTTCTTATTAAGTTGAAGAACAAGAACAGGCACAGTGTGAACTCTAAATCTAATAATTAATTTCTCTTTCATCCTTTCTCACTTTCTTCCCTACTTTCCAATCCCCATAATTAAGTTTCATTCAGCTCATAAAATCTCTGTAGATTTTGTGAGTTTTACATAACATTGCAAACAAAATTTACTTCATAAATTTCATTTATTTTTCTTGGATTACATGGGGGAGAGAGAGAGACGGTCGGTTTACAAAACCACCCTCATAAACCACATTTTGACCCATGTAATAATTCCTCCAACTGAATTTTCCAATTCTCGTAATCCCAATAAACTCTGGATTACGAACATATCCGTAGCGTTGAATAGCCTTAGCCCCTACGCGTAAAAAGCCACCCCTCCCCACTATATAAACCGAGATCATCTAATACTCAAAAAATATAACCATAACAACAACAGAACAAAAAAAAAAAAAAAACAGAAAACATGGAGCAAGAGAGAATTGAAGGGACAACTAACCGTCGGCTTCAAAATCTGGCCCCACCGCCTGCCGGAGAAGACCGCCCCCACCGCCATTGCCCCCGGTGCAATTCCTCCAACACCAAGTTCTGCTACTACAACAACTACAGCCTCTCCCAACCTCGCTATTTCTGCAGGGCTTGCCGCAGGTACTGGACCCACGGTGGGACCCTGAGGAACGTCCCCATTGGTGGAGGTTGCCGCAGAAACAAGCTCCCGACAAGGAGCCGTCCTCCGGTCGGAATCTCGTCGGGACAGACGTCGAGGCCTCTGCCGCCGGCGATGGCTCAGCCGGAGGTGATGGGTAACACGTTTTACGGTGACGTCACTATATTGCCTCCTTTTGCTTCCATGCAACCAGCCAGCCAATTTGGTGTGAATCTGAGCCTTTTGCAGGCAATGAGCCTTCACGCGCTGAAACCTCCAGGGTCGACAAACCAATTCCAGGCTCCAGGGAATCTATTTCCAGCTCAACAAAATCTGATTAATCAGCCAATAAGGACTTGGGCTCAGAACTTTCATGTGACAGGGTCAAGTTCCCCGGGTGTGGGCCCGAGTTTCATGGATCAGGCAGGACCTTCATTCAGTGGTCTGAATCAAGGTCCGAGTGATAATCATTCAAGTTTTAACCTTTCTCGTCAGTGAGGAAGGTTGCAATTGAGAAATTAAGTGTCAGAGTATATTTCTTTCTCAGTATTCAATTCTATGGGTCATAGTTTTCCTTTGCTTTTTCCTTTGCTTTTTTCTTTCCCCTTTTGGATCAAAAGTTTGCTCAAGGAGTTGAATGTTAAAATAAATGTGGCTTTAATGAAATTTGATAATGCATTGATTTCAGTTACTGGTGGTGTTCATTTTTATTTTTATTTTCAAATCTCGGTCTTTCAATTTTCAATTTCACTTTTTGGAATGCATGACATTTGTTCACACAACAAACTCTCATACATCAGAAAAATGAATCACAGATGAAAAATAGAATCGAGCGAGGAGAAAACAGTACACAGAAGTCAAAACCATCGAGTCGGGTTTCACATGGCAAGCTACAGCCGAACGCAAACCCTAGGAACACGAAAGCTATTGCAAAATCAACAACATAAATTATGTAGCTGAAAATTGTTTAAAAAAATTGAGGCTGAATAAGCAAATTAACCACATAAATTATTTAGCTGAAAATCGTAGAAACAAATTACTAACCTCATATTGAATATTATCATCCTATATCAAGAATATGTAATGTTACCATCACTATATCATTTATCTGTATTTCAGTGAAAATATATCATAAAAAATGGTATTGTTATCTGAAAAAAAAATGCAATTTATCATAATAAATCATAAGACAGAAATGGAAGAAATGATGAACAAGGAAATGAAAATCACTTAAAATGTAATAGTACAATTTTGATCCGCACCTTTGCAAAGTCCAAAAACCTCAGAATGTTGTAATTGTTAAATTATGGTTTGGGGTGTCGGGTTCAGAGCTCTGCCTCCGGCAACCAAAATTCGCTATAAACTTTTCAAGCGCTTCTCCATGAAACATAAACCCTGGAATGGGAATTTGTCGTCTTGGATTTGGGGATTTTTAGAATTTACTGTTACTTTCTTTTCAATCTTCGTAAAATTTTGTGATTGGTCTGTTCTAGTGGGTAACACTAGGGCCTATCTACCGGCGCGGGCAGGTACGTTCGTCGAAGAAAAATTGAACCGAACCGGATCGGAATCGTAGTAAAAATCACGACCCGGATCGGACTGAACCTCTAATTGCAGTTCGATCCCATTTGGACCAATTGAAATATTTGTCAGTACATAAAATATTTTATTTTATTTTTTATAAATAGAATATTAAATATAAAACTATTTAATACATAAACGAAAATTTATTGAATTAAAAAAAGAGATATTTAGGCAAAGGGGAAGTTTGATTTAGTAATTACAAGGAATTTCACTTTGTATTTTAGAGTTCAATTTTATTATTTATTTCATTATTTAAAGTAATTGAAGTATTGTATTTATAAGAAAAAGGTAACATTTTAAAATTGAAATGTCTATTTTACCCATTTATACATGTGTAATTTTGTTTTTTTTAATTTAAAATTTTAATATTCAGTTTGTTTAAAATTAATATTTAAAAAAGTTGCTTAGTTTTTATTTTTTAATTTGATAATTTAAAATAAAAGGATAATTTTTGTATGGTTACCCTAAATTATAATTAAGATAAACTAGGTTATTAATTTATAAACAAATAATAATAATTACCATTAATTCAAATTGTTCCTTAAAAAAATTATATTTTGTGTATGTTAATTGCAAAAAAATAAAGTTCTTTATCGAATAATTTAAAAAGTAAAGACAATTTTATATAATTCGGCAATTCGATCAAAATCAAAAATTTATTGATCAAAAATTAAAACCATAACAAAAATCAAAATTTCATATTTACTTGTATAGTAAATCAGTCAAAAAAATAATCACTACAAAAAAACCAGGGAATCCCTACGGGGATTCCCTACGGCATTTTCCCGTAGGGATTCCCTACGGCATTCCCTACGGGAATCATATTCAGAGTTCCCCTACGGCATTCCCTACGGCCTCAGCCGTAGGGGTGACTCCCGTAGGGAATTCCCGTAGGGAACTGCGCGCGAATGCGCGCGCATAGCTTCCCTCCATTGTCCCTACGGCCTCAGCCGTAGGGGAATAATAAATTCCCTACGGGAATTTTTCCCGTAGGGGTCCCCTACGGCTATTTGCCGTAGGGGAATATTTAAAAATATTCCCTACGGCAAATGCCGTAGGGGAATTGTTTTTATTTTTTATTTTTTTAAAATATTCATTTATATAATAATAAAAAAATTAAATATTATTATAAAATTATGCTAAATTATTTGAAATGTTTTTTTAAATCAATATTTCACTAAATAATAAATTACAATTAAAGTTTTTTTTAACTTTACACAATTATACAACTACGCAATTATAATTTTATAAAAATAATTAATTACAAAAATTATACAATTACGCAAAAAATTACGCAATTTTATAAAAATAATTAATAACAAAAATTATACAATGTTGGTTCAACATTTTGACAAGTTTTTTTTTAAGCACTACGCAATTATACAACTAAACAATTATAATTTTATAAAAATAATTAATTACAAAAATTATACAATTACGGAAAAAATTACGCAATTTTATAAAAATAATTAATAAAAAAAATATACAATTACCCAAAAAATTACGCAATTTTATAAAAATAAACAATTACAAAAATTTCGGAATTTAATATATTTAAATGGTGTTTTATTTAAAATTAACTTTTGTTAAACTACTATTTATATTTATAATTTGATATATATATATATATATATATATATATATATATATTGTATTTTATCTTATACTACATAACTAATATAGATTAATGAATACATATATATTATCTTTTAAAAATTGTACATATAACTCAGATAGTCCAGCGGTTATCTTCTTCCTCTTCACCCTTGAGGTCCAAGGTTCAAACCCTGGGCTATGCAATACACATAATTAATTAATATGAAGAGGGTTGGGCTTGGGTCGGGCCTTAGGTGGTATAGACATTGTCGGGCCATGGGTTGTGGGTCGGGCCGATGGCTCGAGTAACATATGACCCACGTTTTTATACCAAATGACCCACGGGCTTAGCCGTGGGCTATGCAATACACATTATTAATTAATATGAAGAGGGTTGGGCTTGGGTCGGGCCTTAGGTGGTATAGACATTGTCGGGCCATGGGTTGTGGGTCGGGCCGATGGCTCGAGTAACATATGACCCACGTTTTTATACCAAATGACCCACGGGCTTAGCCGTAGGGAACCCCTACGGGGAGAAGGGGAGGCGGAGACGAGCTTCCCAAGGGAATCCCCTACGGCCCGCCCGTAGGGATCTCCCCTACGGCTCTAAAAAGCCCGTAGGGAATCTGTTCCCTACGACGGAACCCCTACGGCGTGATTCCCGTAGGGGATGCCGTAGGGAACCCTGTTCCCTACGGATTTTTGGGGATTTCCCTACGGGAATGGCCGTAGGGAATCCGCGAATTTTTTGTAGTGAATTTCGATTCATTTTGCAATCTATTCATATTTTGAACACTCCTAGGTTGGACTCAACTTGAGCCCGCTCGCCCACTTTTGTTGTATCAGATCGTTCGTGGCTTGAAGAAACACCCGCTTATGAACCAATTGAGTTCGAGTTCGTTCAATTTTATTTTATTGGATAACAATGTTTTTTCGTTGCCGTCCTTTAGATAACTTTTAATCGATTGTCATCACAAAAGTAATTCCGAAATTTGTTAATTTGAAAGATTTTTTTGACTAAGAAGTTAATAATAATTAGTCCAAAAAAATATATTAATTCGATAACAAACTACTCATATAGTCATATCACAAACTACTCATATATATCTGGATATTACAAATGTCATTGCATAGCTCCCCCCATTTTCTTTCTTCATAAACTTATCAAATGCCATTGCAGGATTCATCTTAGCAAAACTCTTATTGATTAGAATCGATAGCGAGTGAGAAAGTACTCGTGTTAGCTTATCGGTTCGATTGTTTTTAAACATTTACCATTATCGACTGCATTACCGACAAAAAATTACATGATGCTTTTGCGACTTTTTGTAGCAATTAATCACCGACACGAATCATTAATAATCGCTATATATACAGTATAACCTAAATATTTTGCCCTAAAACAAATAAAACAACATTTCTCTTCATTTGTGCCGCCGACTATCACCATCGCGATCCATCCATTGACAACCTCTTTTTCTCTGTGTATTTCGTCAACCATCGTCGTAAATCACCCATCCATCCAATCGAGGTAAATCGTCGTATGTCAATTTGATTTTATCTTGTTCACATAGATTTGGTTATTTCCCATTTTAATTTTGGATCAAATGTTAAATTTTGTTTATGAATATTTGTTGATCTATTGTGTAAGTGAAAATATTTTTGAACACCAATGTCAAGAAAACATTTTTCTTTAAAAAAATTAGAGTTGTGCACTCTAAGATTTGGTTTCTATCATTTGTTCCTCCCTATACTCTATTTTTCAATTTGAGGGATCTTGATGATAATTTGTGTTTGTTCTTGATGTAATTGTGTTGATTGGATTAAATAGAGATCAAGGATTCAAATTCTTACACATTAAGTTTTCAAATCAAATCATGGTGTTTATTAAACTTTCAATTCATATGTCACACCACAAATTAATTGAGCTTGAAAGATTTTGGTTATTGAAGGATGTATACCTTAATAATTATATATGTTTGATTATAATAGATACGATGAAACTTCATTGTTTTTATTCCTTATTTTCAATGTTTGATTTTGGATGTTTTATAATTGGTGGGATCAATGTACACCATTGCAATTTGCAACAATCACACTTCATATAATATTTTTTTTATTTTAAACCTTTTAATGTGACAAAATTTGACATTCTTTCATTAATAATCACATTTGAAAATATCAAGAAAAAATAGTATTATTTTTATATATTTTATACTCTAGCTGAAAAAATTAGATCTAATAATTAAAAAATAATGTATTTTATTATAAATTGTTAAGTAATAATATTTTAACGTGTAATGAAAAATATTTTTAATTAATGTATTTTATTATATGGTAAGAAAAATATTTTTTAATTAATGAGACACTTTAATCGGAAATTGTCACTTGGAATATTTGTGTTTGAAATGAATTTTATTTTATTTTATTTTTGTTTCGGCAAAAGTGTTATTAAAGACTAGAAATACTGAAATAGACACAATTTAATATTACACGAAAAAATGCGATATCACAGTCTGAGAAGAAATCGCTATTGATCTTATGCAGCCCTGCTAGGAATTGTACAAAACCGGACAGTAAAGAAACGGAGGCAAAACGAACCCCAATTTCACACAGGTATAAGAAAAAAAACTCTCTTCTACATTACTCATTCTATTTCCAGAAACAAATCTGCTCACTCAATTTTGCGTTCATCGACTATCCTCTCCCACCACCTCCGCGACCGCCCCCAAACTACAGCGCCGCCGAACCGAACTGCTTCAATGCCTTTTCAAAAGCGACCGCGCGAAACCACCTCCACTCCTCCGTCCTCTCCTCCGCCACCGCTCGAGGTGAAAGACCCCGCCGATGGCTCAGAAGAGAACGAAGACCGAGGACGAGATGAAAACGCCACCGGTAAGTGCTCGCGTGGGTGATATGCTTGTTCACGTCTGAGGACATGCATTACCTAGGCCACGCTAAATTCGAGTTCCATTGGGAGTGTTTTCAATTGCTTTGTTATCTGTGTTGTTTGATTCTGTTTCTATTGGTTTAATTTTTCTGTTTTTGATTCTCAGATTCCGACGGCAGCTCTTACTCCAGCGGCGGAGAAAAAGACGAGTACGTACTCTTATTTGTATCTCTTCTTGCTCTCTGTGTGTATGCTGTAATACATGATTTCACTAGCAATCTTTTTACCTGAGAGGAGTTTTGGGCTTATTTTAGCTTCGGTGCTTATAATGGATCTTATTGCAATTTAAATTCACAATCCACTGTTAGCTTTATTTGGTTTGTGAAGATGGGATGATCCTAGCTCGGTTCTGGATTTTTTGGTTTTGATTGCTTGATCATTGCTAGTCAAATCTTGCATGATATTCTTTTTGGCAACGAACGAGCATTTTGAAATCCATATCAGGATTGCTATCTGAACTCAAGGGTGATTGATAATCAGAAACTATACTATTGCTTTCGTGTCCCAGTGTTGTTTTGTTTTGCTATCCATGTCTCAAATGATTAGTCGATGTAAATTTCATAGATTCTTTGATGGCAAGTTCATATTCACGTTACCTGTGATATGAGGTTATTGCCCCCATGTAAGGCTAGCTTAAATGGGGTTCTGAGAAAGTTATATTAACTTAAAACAAGAAGTAACATTTTTTACACAATTTTCAATTTGTGCGAGTAGTGTTGAGAAGAGAATGCATGCACCTATTAAGGTTTTGATTAAAGAAAAGTCAGCTGAAAACAAGAATTCAAAGTTCTATGATGTGGTGGATTATATGTACTTGTGAATGTGGTGCCAAAAATAGATGATAACATATGTTCTCTATTTAAGAGCTAAATTCATCATGCACCTCCATTGAATTAGTGACTTCATCCTCATTATGATGGCCGAAAATGTTATTCTTACAATCCATCATCTAGGTTTGTATTTTTTTTTTCATTCTTCTACGATTTACTCATATTTTGCATGAAAGAACCAAGATGATCCTCAGGAAAAAAAATGTTTATGTTTTTCAATATTTCTTTTCAGCCATATTTGCTTCAATTGCTTGTGATATTTGGTCAGAGGTACCCTAAAAGGTTGGGCTGTTGAATTTTAGGTTTATTGTCGTGAATCTGGGAGAGATACGCAAGGAAGTTCAGTGCCCAATATGCCTAGGTATGCTTTTCAAATTTGGCTATCCAGACTCAAATTTAAACAAGGTTCTGAAAAAAAAATGAAAAAACCTGCATATCTTCCTAGGTTTTGAGCTGTTTAAAATATTATGCATGAATCACATTTTTTTATAGTTTAGTTCTACCTTAGTATTGTTCTGTGCAATTGTGAAGAAAGCCAGGATAATTTCTGTATGCCAGTGCTACGAAGAGATTAAGCAGTTTATGATGAATTCAATTTTATTTTATTTTTTCATAGTCCTTGATGACCTAGTTGTTATAATCCATCTCCTTTCTCACATGACAATTATTTGATTTAATATTCCACTTGTGTTTCTGTAGATATATAAATTTCGAAACACCCAAAAGTAATTGATGTATTCAATTAAAATGCCCCCATGCATAGGTTTTAAGTATTTACTTCACATTTGTTGATGTATATATATATATATACTGCTGTCCAGCATTAAGGATATGGAACTAAGTGTTATATTAAGTTAGCAGAGAAAAATTGTTAAACGATTCACCACGTCAAACTTCTTCGCTCTATTCTGGTTCCGAGCAAATGTATTTGGAGGGTTTAAAGCCAATTTGACTTAGCAGTGCCTAAATATGAGAACAGATTTTTTTGTGTCTGTCCATGTCATTTTCTGTGATAAATTGATGTTTGTATCTTTTCCGTGGACAGGCATCATTAGAAAGACAAGAACTGTCATGGAATGCTTGCATCGCTTCTGCAGAGAGTGCATCGATAAATCTATGCGCCTTGGGTACTTTCTTATACTTCCAATCTACTGAACTTGATATTTAGAATTTACTTATAATGTTGAACTCAATGCAGTAACAACGAATGTCCTGCTTGCCGCACCCATTGTGCTAGTCGCCGTTCTCTAAGAGATGACCCGAACTACGATGCACTGATTGCTTCTCTGTATCCAGACATTGATAAGTATGAGGAAGAAGTAAGAAGACTTCACGTATTTTTCTCTCCTCTTTTTGGGAATATATAAGTGGTCTTGTTTCATCTTTCAATGGTCCATTTTGCAGGAATTGGCTTTCCATGAAGAGGAGAAAGCTCGCAATAAGCAGGTAATAACTGACATTGGTCTTATTCTCAGACTTATATCCATCCATGGAATCATGGAGCGTGTAGTTCATTAAGGTATTTGGAATTTAGATTTCAGCAACCTCTAGGTTTGTTGTAAGATTTTCATATTACAATACAAAATAAACTTTTGGGAGGTCCATGTTCCTTATGGCTTAGGGAACTTTAGCCCCTCCCCCCACCCCCCAAATATTTCCATTCTCTTTAGCCTGGAAAATATACTACATACCTCTAGCTCGCCTCTCCTTTTAGGGTAAAAAGACGAACTTTTCAAAACAACTAATTATGCAAAATGGCCATACTTTCATTAAAAACACACTTTTAGGGTAAAGTTCATACTTTCCGCAAGGGGTGTTTACTTTGTTTTGCAAAGTATGATTTTTCACTTCAAAAGTATTACTCTCTTATGCTAGACGGTTTTACATCAGTTTTTGTTTTTCCGAGTAGGCTATTGGTATCAGTGTGTAATAAAATTTGCAACTCATATTTCCATAATAAGTTTGGCTGAATGGACACTTTTTCTCAGTTCATTTAAGCTCTGCATTGCATGGAACAAAATTTCATCCACTTAATAATTTGTTGTTTTCCAACAGATCCAAGACTCAATTGCCAAGACTTCTCGTAGACAAGCAGAAGCTCTTGGGAAGAAACGAGCAACCTCTAGATTCACATCCTCGACATATCAGAGGAGACAGGGAAACCAACGAAATACGAGAGCTCGGAGAAACCATCGTATTAGTGAACCCTGTGGATCCGAAGAAGAGGAAGGAGCTGGCGAGCAAGATGATGTCAGCAAAGACTCATCTTCAGCTGATGAGTACTCTGCTGATGTGAGAAGAAAGAAATACAGGAAACGAGGAGGTGGAGCTCGAGCTTCACAAACATCATCAGGAGCCAATGCAAATAGAGGTGGTGATGATAATGGCACAGAGGAGAACAACAGAGAAGTAATTCATGGTTCACCATCGGGTGGGCCCATTTGTTCTACGGACTTTCTTGGATGGGGGAGAGGTGCCTTGCGCAGTAGCCTTCGAAATGGTGGAATCAGTTGGGCCCATGGCAGGCTTTCCAGAAGGGATCGATTGGCGAAGCTTGAAAATTATCTTCAACATTCAAATGAAAATGATGAGGTAGTGATTGTTCTATGTTAATCTTGGAAATTGATGGTCTGTTTTTTATTTTAATTTTTTTTGGTGTGGGACTACTAAGGAATTAGTTTGGTTAAAATAAGACCATCTTGAAATTTTCATTTCTATTGATTAACATTTAAGGGATAATTATTAAAAATCTCCCCTAAGAGTTTAGCTTAATTACAGTATCTAAAAAAAACTTGCTTCATGTTGAATAACCCTAACTTTAGTTGCTTAATGCTGAATAATTCATGTACTTCTAGTTTCTCAGTTAGATGAACTTATGGCATTTACATATTCCTGTTTTCCTTTTCTCAGTTGAAACTTAGTCTCATGATTGTCTCATTGCACGAGGATAAAATACCCAGCTTGAAGCGGCCTTACCTTTACAGCAACCCTACAACATCGGTTGGAAACTTATGTCAGGTGTTCACTCATTCTCATTCTTAATTTTTATTTAGCTGTTTTTTTTAGCGTATTCTGAATACGTCTTTAAAAAAAACGTATTGCAGTATGTTGCCATGCAAACATCTGTCGGAGCTAGTGAGATTGAGATGGTAATAGTAAAAGATTCCAATCCTATTACATACTCCTCGGATGCTGCGAGCGAACCTGTCATCTTTGACCCTAGCCACCATGAGCTGCAGTTGTTGTACGAGAATCAGACTTTGGAGGAAATTCAGGCCCAGTATAATGAGCTAAATCTGGTAAGCTTCTCAATGATAAGTGTACTGCTTGCTACATTACTTATGTTGAATAATGTCGCGGACAACACTTGTCTCACTCTTGATTCATGTAGAAAGTAGTGCACTCGTACACTTATCCATATAATTCTTAATTCACCAACTACATCTGCCTCTTTTTACGTAAAAGTGCCCGCTGCATATACCACTTATCCAATAGCTGTCATGGTTCCATTATTCAAGTTCTATAGTTTATGTGCAAAAAAACGCAAAATGTCCATGTTCTCTGTTCCTAATACTTCTGAAATCTGTGTTCAGGTTTTTGCTTACCGGCTTAAAGGGCAACGCGAAGAAAGCTGATGCTGTGTCTTGGTGTTAATATGATGGAGAGTGGAAATTAACTTACAGTTTTCCTAAAATCAGAATAAATTATTTACATGTATATTATTGTTAAAGTTTGTTTACTATTGAAACTTGCAAAACTGAAAAGGAGAAACAAAGGGGTACTGAAATTGCGATAAAGGTTATATATATGTGGGTACATAGCCCTTTGCATTCATAGTCAATAGTTCTTCGAGTGCTCGTGTTGTTCCCAGTGCTTTCGAGACTAGTGCGAAGTCATCTAGATTGAGGCAACTGTTTATGTTTGTTGTTTTAGCTTATTCATGAGAAGCGTTATATATCCGACTGTACGTGTACGTGTAATATTTGCTGCGGAACGGTCATCATTGCTGAAATCAAAGTTTTTTATGCTGTGACCATTCTATAAAAGTGTATCAAGCTATCTTGCATTGTTGAGTAATTTCATTGCTTGTCAAAATTCCTGAATTTGGTTGCCAATATATTTTTTATTAAAAGAAAATACTAGTAATTGAAACATTAATAAAAATCAAAAGGTACGAATTAATTAATGCTTAGAAAATGCATCGATGTAGTATTAATTATTTTGTTTACTAAACAAGATGCAAAAGACTTTATATTCTTCATTCCCTGAAACGATCTACCAAGGGACAAATCTATTCTTCTTCATTCCCTGAATCGATCTACCAAGGGACAAATCCCAGGAAACTGTGACAAAACGAATCATCGAATTATTCATGTTGATCACATCACATGATTCCATCAAAGTAAAACAAAAACTAAAAAAATGAGAGTTGATGAGAACTGAGAAGGATGTCAGACCTGACAGCACGGATTGCGAGATGAGAAGAAAGGGCGTGGAAGAAGAAATTGGCTGAGTGAAGGAACACCACAACTCCCGTGCACCCCAGCAGGAAAAACTCCAGCATCTCTCTTATAATTGGATCAATGAGTGAGGCTAAGAATGCTGTAAGAAACTAAAACAAATACCCGTATATATATAGAGAGGAATGGGTTTTTATTCATGAATGACGTGGACTTGTTAGAGTTCTTATCCTGAAACCCTACACCGCCCCCGAGCCCGGCACACTTTTTCTATTATATCTAATTAATCATGGGTTAGACTTTAGAAAACTTCTTTTCCAATTGAACGAACAAATAAATAAATATAAAATACTCACACACTTTGTATTAAACAAGTTGAGATTAAAGATTCAATCAAATAATTTCATTCTTAAAACAATCAAGTATTCCGTATGATATAGTACTCAACCAATAATATACTCCATATTGTATTCTTTAGTCTTTGAAACACATTAAGAAAATTACTTTTTGATTTATTGACCAAAATGCAAGAAGTAAAAAGTATTTTTAGATTAAAAAGTAAAATTGTTGGAAATAAAATTTAAAAATTATGAGTAAATTGTATACTAAAGTAAAAAAATAAAATATATACCCATTTTTTTTTAAATTGTTCATAATTAATTAAAATATCTAAAAAATAATTTTCTTATATAATTTTACCAATACAATTATATGGAGCACTAATCTCTTATTTAATAATGTACTCTAATTATACACGACTATTGGTTAATTATACTCTACCCCTACTTAAAACAACCAAGTACTCACAAATATTGTTGCTATTTCAAAACCACCCAAATATTAATATGTAACATTCTTTAATTTTTTTTTTTTTATTTTGTTAGATTAAAATAATTTTAGTGATTACACTTGTTATTTTAGCGTGAATTATTTTAGGGTAGTACCCACCATCGTCAACTACTTCAATCGAAGAGCCGGGCCCACCATTTTCTTCAATTATTAAAATGGTGTTTACTGTACTTTACTTTCTCCGTCAATTTCATCCTCTCATATTCTATTACCAACAAGGCAACAACTAAAAAAAACGTAAGTATAGGTCGTGATTAATTGGGCCAGACATCAGCTTCTACGCTACATAAATCAGTCCAAAACTCAAACGGCCCATGTCCAATAAACCAAAGCCCAACGGCATTCTGAAGTCCACGTAATATTTCTGTCTCCAGAGTCACAGAGATTTTCCTTATCCTAGGGTTTCTCATTTGACCAGATACTGAGTGAAAGTGTGAAACCCCAAACGACGTCGCAGCTCATGGCAACCAAAGCGCCTTCGACCGGTGAGTCGGCCGCCGCTGCCAAGCCGGGGCTCCGGAAGCCGGTGTTTGTGAAAGTCGAGTCTCTGAAGCCGGGCACAAGTGGCCACACGCTCATAGTGAAGGTGGTCAATTCTAACACCGTCCTCGACAAGAAGCCCAGAAACCCGACATCTCGTGGGCCCCAAAACCAGAATACGAGGATCGCCGAATGTCTCATAGGCGACGAAACCGGAACCATACTCTTCACCGCTCGAAACGATCAAGGTTTTTCAAAATTACTCTCCCCCGAATTGAAATTTCATATTAACCTTCATTTTATGAGATTTTGAACAATTTTACATATGGTTTTTTTTCTTTGAAAGAATAAACAATGAACATGTTAAGTTTTTTGTTCTAGTACGAAATTATAGGGAGAGAAAAAAACAATGGTTATTATAAAAATGCTAGTACTGTAATACAGAGTACTTATTATTGTTGTTATTAAATTGAATTTCTGCGAAAAATCGAGTTCAATTGTAAACTTTATCATCTGTTTATTCATATCGGTAAGGTGTAATGCTGGTTTTTGTTTGTATTAATCCAATGCAGTTGATGTGATGAAACCGGACAACACTGTGATAGTTCGCAATGCTAAGATCGATATGTTCAAGAATTCGATGAGGCTGACTGTGGACAAGTGGGGCCTTGTCGAGATTACTGAGCCGGCAACGTTTGTGGTCAAAGAGGACAACAATCTATCCCTGATCGAGTATGAGCTGGTTAATGTTGTTGAATAATCTTGAAAAGTTTGTTTGTTGGACTTGGTTTATTTTCAGCGTTGGGTCGTGGTATACAAAATTTTCAAGTTTATAAACCTTCTCTTAACCTCTCCGGTGAAGTTCATTGACATGAAACACACCTAATTTGATTTTGGCTTTTGATGTTTGGTGTGTAGATGTTTTTTTCTTGATTCTACCATATATATTGCTTGTGTCAATTCTCGAACACGAAGAAGTAAATTTGTTGGGGGGTTTGAACTTTGAAGGATGGATTCTTCTTTTGCTCATACTGTATGGTGGTTATTTCTTTCTTTTGTGGAATTGGCACTCTATTATAATTTTGACACTCTTTTAATGGCTTATGAACTTTCTTATTCGATCCATGATTGATATATTAATTGATGAAATTGAATTACGCCAGAAACTGACCATCTTTGCTCAAATAGTCTGTTGAAATTTAATTTTGGAAAGGAAATTGTTGAACTGTTATCAACAATTTTCTAAAGGTTCTATTGCTTTTTGTTATACAACTCCATAATTACGATACTATCATGAATTACATTTTGATTTTAACAATGAGCTTGATTTAACATGAAATCATTTGAGCTAGAAGAAACTATCATGATTTACATTTTGATTCAAACAATGAGCTTGATTTAACATGAAATAATTTGAGCCTGAAGAAACGATTTCATATACATAAAATAACTTTCTTCAATGAAAGAAGATTCATTCTTCAAAATTTGAAAGATAGAGCTACATAGAAAGGATACTAAAAGAAGAAAAACTCTGTTCTACAAAAAAAATTGCAGATTTTTTTTAGTTTCCATAAATACCGACTGAAAGGGATCATCGATTGATAGCTAAACACAAGTTGGACTTCAACACAAGGGGCAGAAGAGTAATTATGTCTTTGGTAGAAGGTAACATCACATCCATGGAACTATCAGGAAATGCACCGCATCACAACACATTCAAACAAAATCATCCATCTACACAACACACGAAAACACATCATTTCTCACTGAGGTAAATCTTCAAGCTGAAATTAGCCAATGAGCGGTTTCACAATCCTAAACAAAAAAGAGCCCGAGTCAAACAGTCATGCTAGCACTTCAAAAATATCCCTACTGTTTGCCAACGGAGGGTCTCAATGCAATACATAAGAAAAACATAAATATTTTATACAGGAAATGTGCCTGCACGTATTAACATTTGAAATACATTTTAAAAAGATGCAAAATGACATACTGATATACAATTATGAAATAAATAACAAACATATTGAGAATCCATTATCACTGCAAAGAAATAAATAAACAAATTTCCGTTCATCCTAGCAATTGACAGAATAAAACTACTAGAAACTGAAACTCGTGCCGTGCTCATTCATGACTCTACTTAGCAGGCATTGAAAAACTTCGCTTGAACCATCCAACAGTCATCATACATCTGATGAATACCATGAGTTAGGATGATTTACACAAGACTAAATTATGTACCTAAAAAAAGAGAGGAAAAAATGATTTTCAATTTCAATTAATATCCTAGACATTAATCAATCACTCACCAAAGAAATCTTATTACTACATAATCCAGAAAAAACACATTTAATCAATGTTTCCAAACTATAAATTATTTTATATATAATGAATTAAAATTAGAGGGGGCGATCTCTATATTGTTCTAAAGCAACCAAATAGACACACGAGTCCGACATAAATTTTCCCCAAAGTGAAATTCCTTACACTCATCTCGAATCAAAAAATTCATGCAAATATCATGATTCTGTGCAACTCATTGGAATACAAAACAAAATCAGCACTTATCTCGATCATAAATATCATACAGTACTCGTGATTTCATACTACTTAGGCAAGTTCTCAGCTCGGCAATGTCATAGAACTTCCCAATTTTTGGTAAGAAAAAATTTGTAAGTTATCGGAATATGAAGCATAACCAGCAACTCATCTCGACAAAAAAAAAAAAATCATACAAAACTTCATACTACTTCTGTGATTTCATGCTACTTCTTGATTTTATTATGAAATCTGCAATCTATTGGAACACTAACCAGAACCGTCCAAGCACATTTCAAGATGAAATATTATATAAAACTCGCGATTTTTCATATACAAATTCAACCGATTCCATACTACTACTTGGAAATTTTCATAATAATTCAAGTTTTTAATCCAGTGTAAATTTCACATCTGCCTGAACATTGTGACCAAATTGAATCATCTAAATCCCTTGGATATGTCAATCAATTTCAGTATTGAAATTTATAAAATTCAATAAACAAAATTTACCTTCAATACTCCATCCCTGACCACGAGGCGCAACAGAAAGCATGCTATTGAGCACCGCCGAGGCGGTGGCGGAGTGGTACGGCAACATCGAGACCATACTAATACTGCTCATCTCCACCGGTGACCTAAAACAACAATAAGTAAAATGACTAATTACAGAACACGAAACAAAAAAAATTGGAGTGCTGATTCTGGAATGAAAGGTTTGAACGGCGCGTGAGAAAACGAAAACCTGAAAATCCGAGGTGAGGGCGCCTTTTGAGACGAGGTGCGGAATGGGGAGGGGGCGGCCCTGGGCTTGAAACCGCCGGTGAGCCTGGAGGTGGAGCTACGAGCGGCGGATCTGAGGAAAGACCTGGCGGCTGCGGTGGCCATAGTGTGGAAAACGCACGGAGGAGGAGGAGGAGCGAAGGGAGGTAGGGCTTTTGGCTGCCTGGGTTTTAGCTTGTGTTGTTTTCTTCTTCTTTTTTTGGTATAGGGGCCGACGAAAGTGAAGAAGGCAAATCGAAGGGTCGGGCTGAATCCAATAGGCCCAAATGAATGGGCCTAAAATATCTCAGACCTTCGTTTCATTTGGGCTTGTAAATGCTACCCATTTTTATATCAGTAAGAATGCTATCGATAATCTATTAAACTTGATCACACTTTTTTCTTACCGAACTGGACAGATAAGAATAACCGTAAATGAATCAAAATGCACAATGCAAAATAAAAAAACATTTAAAAACGTCTTTTATTATTATGTCTGTGTCACACTACATGTTTTTTTAATGTCTGGAGCTATTTCCATTTCTGCCCTTCTTCCGGATGACGTGATGAAGCAAGCAGGGTGCACAAAGTCCCTGATGAGTTTTTTCATGGCTTTCCGGTAGTACCCCTGAGTGTCGAGGCCTTTCATCGTTCATTTTCCGGCGTTCACTACACAAGATTCCTTTACCAATATGATTCGGTGGCCTAATTCCTATTAGCCGGCCTAACGACACGCTGTGGTCAGGGAAAAACGACGCACTCGACTGAAATTAATCACACCACACGTTATAACAAGAATCAAAATGTGTTAAATTACAAGACTAGAACTAATTAATTAATTTACCTCGGTGTCAAGGTTAGAGGATGAAAACGAGGAGAAACTTGTGGGCCGAATGATCCGAGTGGCTAAAGCTCGCACCACCGTCGCCGGACGAGAGGCCTCCGGCGCCAGTATAATTCTTGAACCCATGTTCCCAAGCCCAAGTGGCCATCCATTAGGAATCTCACTCCCCTAGTATATATATAAATCAACAAAAAATAAATAAATCAAGAATTATAAAAAAAAAAAAAAAAAGAGTGAATAGTATAAACACATGAGTACTAACAAACAAGGACCACAAAAAAAGGGGCACCTCCATGACCATGGCTACGGAGAAGGACCAGTGATCATCAATATAAGCTGAGCGATCAGATCTTTAAACAAAATAAAAAATAAAAATTGGTTAGTGAGAATTGATGAGCAACTAAAACATAGGAAACTCGATCTCCACGTATTGTCGGCACTTGTTGTGTAATAAATGTATTTTTTAAATTAAATTTATATATGAATCATGGGCAGTTCGATTATACTAGCCGACACTTTTTTGAGGTGTAATTCTTTTTTTTTTTAATTAATGGAGTAAGAGTAAATTAGCAGGTTTTACATGAAGGTGATGAGTCTATTCAGAGATTAATTGCGAGTCAATTCCTTTTGAAAGTTCTGTCCGACCGACCAGCCCTTTAAATTCCCTAACTTTTAGAGAAAAAAAATTGTACTCCAGTTTACCATTTGTGTACTCATCTGTCCCGCACCAACCAATAGTCATTGTTGGTCAACTTGATTTTTTTTTCATGCTTCCAATATATATGATAAATAGTATACAAAAATTATAAAAAAATAACTAAAATAAAATTTAATATTGAAGGGATAAAAAAAGTCGATGTTGACCATACCTATGCTCATAAAAACATAGGAAGTATATTGAACAGAGAAAGTATATTGAACGGACAAAAAACATCAATGTTGACCACTTAGCACTTATGTCCATTAGTGTGGAACAGAGAGAGTATATTTTTATTAGAAAGTGATATATTGCTGTATATTTACTAAGTACTATGTGAATATGTGATGTTACTATTAATTTTTATGAACATTTTAAAAATGATAAAAATAATTTTAGTAAGAGTTAAAGTTTGAATAATCTAATGATTATGGCTTATACATAGAAAGTCATATCAAAAGACTTACCCAAGTATTGACCGAATTAGATTCAGTCAACCGATATTTGGGCCTATTGGGATAAAAAGAAGCCCAGCGGTTTGGTGGCTAATTGGACCCTAAGAGGATGGGCTTATGAAACACTTGTAACTTCCATACTTTGACCATTTTATTAGTAAATTAAATTACATTTGGTCATGCAAATATTGCCGATCCCACATTCACTCTTTTATTTGTTAATTTCATCAAATTCAGTCCTTCCCGGTTAATTTCCACCCGGAAACTCACGTGATGGTCACGTGCGTGCTGATGTGGCGATCATCAGAGAAGGCTTGCTGACGTGGCTTGAGATTATATCACATTTGGTCCTCCAACTTAGGCTGATCTCACGTTTGGTCTTTTTTTTTATTCAAAAAATCAAATCTCATCCTTTCCGGTTGATTTCCACCGGAAATTGCACGTGTGGGTCACGTGATGTACATGAAGGTTTTCGATGTCGATCCAATCGCTCGATTACCTCGTTCGTGTGTGCGGAAGCATGTAAAATGAGTAAACACGAAAATACAAGATAGAGCAACTTGGGAGAGGAGATGATTTTTATGATCGGCAAGCGAGCACGATTTCAATCCCACCGCCTCACTCCAGCCCGGATCAAGATCGTGAGGTGAAGTCTCCTTGGGCTGGGCTTAGCCTGTTGGGCTTATTTTTGGGTCAGACCCATTAATTTATTTTAGTAACCCTAATTTATAATCTCTATAAATAGTATGTATTGAATGTCATTAAGGATGGACACATTTCCCCAAAAAATTTCTAGAGAGCAAAAATACATTATTCACTACTCAATCCCCTAAATATCTATAATTATTGGATAGCTAGAGAACACGATTTCTCCAAGACATCTATTTAAGTGGCATGACATGCCATACCATAAGACATGTCACACTTCATTAAATTCACATAATTTATTTATATAAACCTAGTTTATATATATTGATTCTAAATCAATAATTTTCAGCAATTAACAGTTAAATTTCCAGCTCGTGTTTGACCTTGTAAGTTTGACAATTGATCAATATAATATTGCTCTAAGCAATAAATAACATTAACAATATATCAATTAACATCCAAAGATGACCATCCAAAGATGACCATCTAACTAAATCGATTGCACACGTAGGATTTGAAAGATACTTTCAAACAGTACAGGTGGCGGTCGACTATGGCGGCTTGCTGATGTGGAGAGTAAATATGGTCCCACAGCCTGCCATCTCAGCATTGTTAGGAAATTCAAAATATTTTTCGATTGATAGAGGATTCAAACCCTAGTATAATTTAAATATTATAATTATAATAATTATTATTATTAAATATTAATATTTTATTAATATTAAATTTAATTTGGTATTAAAAATTATTTTTTATTATATAATATTATTTTTCCATTTCGAGACCGAAGATTTTAGGGTTAGGGCTACAAATTTTCAGCCCGAAAAAATTTATGGCCGAACCGAAGTAACTCGATAGCCCGAGTGGGCTGACCCGATTGACATCTCTATCTACACGTGCAATTTCCGGTGGAAATTAACCAAAAAGGATGAGATTTGATTTTTTGAAAAAAAAATGACCAAACGTGGGATCAGCCTAAGTTGCAGGACCAAATGTGATTTAATCTCAAGCCACATCAGCAAGCCTCCCCTGATGACCGCCACGTCAGCACGCACGTGACCATGAGTTTCCCGGTGGAAATTGACCGGGAAAGACTGGATTTGATGAAATTAACAAATAAATGATTGAATGTGGAATCAGCAGTATTTACCGGACCAAATGTGATGTAATCTCTTTTATTAAATTAAAATAAAATTTTGTAATATTTATATCTCCATTTTAATTCATTTATTTTAAATAATATTATAATATATATGGTATTTTTATATATTTATAATATATTCGTTTTCCCATAAATTGCTAGAATTTGATTGTTAATTGAGAGGATTATGATTTATGACTGTTATGTATAGGACGAAATTCTTAGTGATTCTATTCAAATTATAGTCCCAAAATACATTACTAGCAAAAAAATATTATATTTAATTTGTAAGTTGTCTATATTTTCATTTTAAAATACAATTATATTATCAACTTTTTCACTTAATTTTTGATGTTTATACACAACCACCTTTACTTTTTTTCAATTTGAATACCAAATTATTCTTCTTTTTTTACCAAATTAATATAAATAATATTCTTTTTTAATTTATTTGAGAAAAAAATATGAAAATATACAGTACAAATATAATTGTCGAACAAAATATTTACAATTATTTAAAACGACAATTGATTACTTAAGTTTAAATAACAAATCACTATCACATATGAAATTTTAAGTTATGGTTTTGAAGATAAAAATGCAGGAATATGTTCTAAATTTTACAATGTTGAAGCTCAACAAAAATAAATAAATTCTAGAAATTTTGAAACAAACATTATAGGATGAACTCTTGAAGGAGAATATTGAGAATTCGACAATTATTCGATTATTAGTAACACAATTTCTCTTTTGTAATGTACCAATTAATCAAGTATTTAAAAGTAAATTTTGGATTTGTAGATTCATCTTCCCCACCAACCAATTAATATGCTCAAGAAAAAGGAATAGACATATTGAAATTAGTGAGATACCCATGCTTCCGTGTCCATAACTCTCCACCACCGAAATACATGAGAGTATACATCAAAAGACAAATCCTAACACCACAACATTTATTGTTTTTGTCATTCTCCGTTCCAACTTTCGATCAACAACAAACTTCCTTAAACAAATATAATAAAATCAAACAATTATATTATAGGAATATATTCGTATAGATTAATTTAAGGGAGGTGCTAAATGGGCAGAATCTGCCCATGGGCAGAAACGCCTAAATTTTTATTTTTCACAGGTATAATAATATTTTAATTATTTTTTGACATTTGTTATAGTTAGTTATAATATATAAAATATATATGGTACAAAAAAATCAAAAATAAAATTTTTAATTAAAAATAAAGTATATTTTTATATTTACACTAAAAAAATCAATTAAATAGAAAAAATATATTTTAATATATAATAATAAAAGATAAAAAAATTATTTTAAAATATTTATTAAATTTATCATATTTATAATTATTTAAAAATAAAAAATAAAAAAAATAAATAATTTTGGGCAATTCTGCCCATGGGCAGAATCTGCCCATATAGCATTACCGTTAATTTAAACACGTACCATTAATTCACACAACTTCAAATAAAATTCCCAAATTTCAGGAAACACAAATCAACACAAATAATATAAAAATAAAAATGAAAATAATTAAGGGCTGTAATTCTCATTAATCCCTTCGTCGCCCTGGTTCTCATATCCACCCACGGAGCTTCTGCCTCCGTTAAACTCGTACCCTTCCTCACCGTTACGGTAGTAGTTACCCCTTCCGTTACCGTTGAACGTATTCCTAACGCCAGCGTCATTATTTTTACCGCCGTTAAACTCGTACCCGCCGTCGCCGTTAGGGTAGTAATTATCCCTCCCGTTCTTCATGCTCTCGTACGGGTGGTTGCTGCTGTATTTCTCCGAATTGATGTCGTAAAAGTACTTCCCGTTTTCCAGCGACCTCGTGTCGCTCATTCCCTGCGGCCCGAACCCGGCCCGATCGAAGCTGTTCTCGCGTCGGCCGCTGTAGTGGTTGTTCCTGTACTCGGCCAATTTTTCCTCGGGGGTAAGTTGGTCATTTCGCTCGCCGTTGTAGTGGTTGTTCCTGAACTCGGCTAATTTTTCCTCGGGGGTAAGTTGGTCATTTCGCTCGCCGTCGTAGAGGGTGTTGCCGTATTCAGGGATCGAGGAGGCCGCCGTGTCGGTCGTCGTCCTCCCGTTTGCGTCTTCCGGCACGGTGACGTAAGACTCCGTGTTGTAGTTTTTGGGGAGGTATCTGTGGTGGGGCAGTTTGGGTTCCGCCGCCGCGCCGTCGGCGGTGGCGGAAGCGGGGAGTTCGGCCGGGTCACGGCCGTAGAGGCCGTGGCCGTTTTCGGTATCGGGGAGGAAGTCGGGTTGAACGGTGTTCGGAACGACGGCGGCGGTGGTGGTGGTGGTGGCCGGGATTTTGTTGAAGAATTGGTTGTCCCTGGCGTGCGAGGGCAAAATGGTAATTAGGAGGAGAGAGAGAGTGAGGTGAATGGCGAGGAAGGAAGCCATGGATCAGAAGAATAACTGATTGTGAATTTGTGATGATTAGTTTTTTTTAGCGAGTGAAGAAGGAGAGTGAGTGGTTCTTTTATAGAGGTGTATGTATCTATAGGTGCGTGCATTTGGCGGGGCCCACCTGATCAGATTTTCCGCGAACGGTTATTTGACACGTGTACACGTAATTATTATTTATGTAAAAAAATTACTCTACTAGTGAATTTGAAATAATGGAAATTTTAAATTACGAATTTAATTGAAGGGGTCTTTTCCGTGCATGTTAAGTAAAGTATGCGCACTTGGAAATGAAGATTTTATTTCTTGATTCAGACTTATTTCGTGAGTTATCTATGGAAATGTAGTAGTGAAATAATGAAAGAAATTGCAATTGAAAGTAGAATGAAATCAAAAAAACGTAACGGAGAATTTATTCATAAAATTAACATCGATAACACCAAATTTTAAATGAATTACTAATATTTAAATTTGTCGGAAATTCAGAAAAAATAAATAAAGAAGAGTAGTAGGTAGCGGGTAATTATGCGTGGATTGCGGAGTGGGTGGGTCATGGAAAATGAGCACAAAGCGTGTGCCGGTCCATGTACGAATGTGGGTCGGTCTAATTATAAATGGACCCGCCCCATAATCAGTGTAGCTTCCACTGGGCCCAAACTCGCTCCAAATAGTATAATTACTTTCTTGCTCATCTATCTCAACTAAGTATTTATAAAACGTTTCTTTATAAATTACAGTACAAAACAAATTGCAGAAATAGTTGAGTTAGAGAGAACTAGATTTTTTTTCTAGTAAGGAGTATTATTTTAACTAAAATTTGATTAATTATTTTCTATTTTTTAATCAAAAATGATAATGAAATTAAAATTTGGTGGCTTCTTCTTCAATTTTTCATCTTCCAAACATTAATAGTCACTTAAATTGAAGCAGTTGGATTTTTAAATGCATTGCCGAAAATAAATAAAGGATTTTAATTGAGAAATGGATAGACAACTTATATTGGGTCATAACTTTTTTTATAACTTTAGATTTAAATAGTTGGAGCGACTTATTTTTGAAATTGAGCACTCACATTGAAGTGGAGTATTAAGTGAGTTGGCGAACTCAAAATCAATTATAGTCCCACTTAACATTTCATGTGGAATTTAATATGCACGTTATGTTAGGTTACTCTTACTATCGCTCAATCCATTTTTACCAGTCGCATTTACTATTTTCTCCACAAATAAATTTAGGGTTGAATTTAGATACAAGTGTAATAATGTCATTAATGTATGTTGAAAAAATGTGGCTGAAAACTAGGGAAGACAAGATAGGGGAGGCAACGATCGATGCCCAGTGGACCTAGCGATCACTAGCATTGTACTGGTCGACGTCGTTGTTCAGAAGCTTAGCCCTCGTGGAGTCAGTAGCTTGGAGTCTTAGCTTTCTGGCACATTCAGGGCCGCGATAGTTGAAGTCTTTCATAAACCTTTGTTTGGACCGTCACCTATAAATAGAGATATTCTTCTTTACCATATGACTTTTCTTTATTTATTTTGTTTTCAAGTAAATCTTGTGTTCAATCTCTTTATGGTTCCCTCTTTGTATCATCCATTTATACATCAAACATTTTTGTTTGTGAGAGGATTTTTTGACCTAATTTCTTAACAGGAGGTATTAGGACTTGAGATTGCAATCAAAGTTTTCTTGTTATTCAGAGTTTGAGTATATTTCGGTAACAAGACTGTGGTTATAGGATATAACACATTGTGTACGAAGATTTAGGTCAAGATATTAGATTGAGAGATGAAGAGATCTGAACTCGTGCAATGAGAGAGAGACGCGTTTTGAATAAAACTTCATCTCTCTCAATACCTAGGTCAAATAGATAATCGGTACAACATGTGTATTTTTGGGTGATATTGGCTAGACAAATGTTCAATATTTTTGGTGATTTAAAAATATCAAATTGACTCGAAACTTTTCAGTCATGAGCAATCATAATCAACGTGAAGATGTTTTGGTAAAATAATACCCGATTTCATTGTACTGTTCTCATTCTTTCATAACCCTTTTATTATTGCAATTTCAATTTTATATACAGTACTATATAAATGTTATGTTTTCAACATTTATGAGTATGTGCAATTGTGCATGGCTAGTTTGTTTTCAATGGAGTCCCCTACACACAAAGGTACAAAGAGTAGGGACAATGTCAACAATCAACATTCACAAAGCTCAAAGGATACATACTAGTTGCCTCTACAATTATTATTTTGTCTTTTCTATTCCTCAAAAAATTATATTTCAAACTAGGATAATGGAAAGGAAAATACAATAAAATATTATTTAAAATGTGATTATGAATTTTCTTTTCCTTTCATCAAGATTCAAGACCCACAGAAAGATTTCGGGCACACACCGGAACAAACCCCATATTTTTTTAGATAAACTCTACTATGCGAACCATATGCTACTCAGAGATATTTGGCTGTGGTGCCTATGTGTTATTGTTTGGCGAGAAATGGAAAATGTAATAGTCAGATAACATGATGGAGAGACGACTAATATGCAAACCCACAATTCAAATATGAACAAAACAACACACTATGGATTATGGAAATCATTTTTTTTTTTTCGAGATCTATTCAGTATTCTGAGGTTGAATGTTCAAAATTGTTTCTCTATGATAAGTCCATTCGAATTTGGAACTATGATTTTAATCCATAATCAAAATATTAGCTAAATTGAGATATGAGTAACATACAGGCACTCGTTAATGGAAATGCGACGAGCGCTGATGCCTGAATACGAAAATAAAGTCAAAATCAAGGGCAAGAAGGTAATTAATTTGTGTCAATGTTCTTTTGTTAATGAAAAACTTGATAACGTAAGCAATATATATGAAAGAGAACTTACCACGAAAAAGACCACCTCCTCGTGAGCAAAAGCTGCAGTAAGTTTGTTGCTGTGCATCGCATGCCTTATGAAACTTTGCAACTATATTAGAGTAAAGTGTTGCTGTGTCAGTATGCAATAGCAAGTCAAGTAAGTTTAAGCTACTTTAGCCTGTATATATATATATATATATATACATATCTAATATATCATTCTCACATGACCCAAGTAAAAAAAAATGGAAAAATGAAAGGAAACCCACTTGAGTTAAAGGAATTAGGACACAAATGCACCACAATGGCAGGGAGGATAAAAAGTAGGTACCTGATGATGGTAATGCTTTGCAGCTCCAAATGCCTGCAAAGATCGAGACTTGCAGAAAACAAACAGAGACCCAACTCTTGCAAAATAAGGATCCAGAATCTCCTTTAGTGTTTTGAGATCATTGTCAATTAGGTCCATAAAGAACTGCAAAGCAAAGAGTAGCGTTTTCAGAATTTGAGAATCCAAGTAAAAGGCTTCATGAAAACTTGAAAACTATATATATATGATGGAGAGAGGTCGAAAACACATGGAACAAAGTACTATTGGAACATTATACCTTCACAAATGGGCATCTTCTCCAAAGTTCCCATTTAACTTTTGATGCTCTCATCTGTATCACGATTTTTTTCCAATTAAGGCACAGAGTTGTTTAATCGATTCATTTGCATAAAGAACATGAAAGAACACACACACACAAAAAAACATAGAAACACCTCTGCCATGTGCACAGCCTGCTCAAGTTGCTGAATTTGGATCCACTGTTCTGATACAATATCAGCTGTCTAATGCAATAATAAATATAAAAGGTTAGATTGGAAGAACTATAGGAAGATGTTTCTTTTTTGATCTGGTTGCAAATATCTTACATCAAACAATTAAATAAATGTGTTTAGGGAAGAAAAAATATTCACCTCCTTATTAAGTATTAAACTTTTTCTTACTTTGCCTCCTATATTATATTTTCAAGCAAAATACCTCAGAAAGTTATATCTATATTGCCTCCAAACATAGAGTTTCCATCCAGAAACAGGCCGGAAACTGAACAGGTGTCACATGAGTTTCATAAGGGAAGAATTTTCCTTATTTTTATCTTCTCCAATAATAGAAATCAATATATTCATAAAAAATAAAAATAGGGCTTCACTCTTTTTTCACATGAAATCTGCACTACCTCCTTGAAATTCTCAAGCTACAGTAAATCACCATGACTAATCAATCGCCAAATCCAAGTTTGGCTCTCCTTCAACGACACATATCTCAAAGCCGTCGCACAGCACATGGTCCAAGGCTCTGCGAAGTCCTTAGTTCAACACAATGATATCCATAACAAGTTTCAACAGAACTGTCTACTGGCTGAGATTTGGGTTGTAGAGTGAGGATTACAAATCATGTTCTTGTGAGGGGAGGGGGTCGGCGGGTGTGGGTGGGTACGCATTTTGGTTCAAATCTGATGTTTTTTGTGACCACACGGATCGAAAAAGATTGTTTGCCCTTATGAATTGCTCGCCAACCCCGTGCGTTTAGTTCCCGGATATTGTTTTTGTACTTAAAGGCAACAAACACAGAAGAAGGCAACCGAACATTATTAATTTGCTGCAAACATAATGAACTGACCTCTTCGACTTGGGCAGCAACTTCTTTCAATCTACTTTCAGCGTCCATCGCCTTCTGCTCCAAAGCATGAATTTCAAAGTTATTTTTCCGAGAGGCTGACCACAGAAGTCGAATCTACATTGATTTTCACAGCACCCATTTTATGTTTCCCCAAATCATGAACCCTAAAATTAGAACAGTAACTGAAGAACGAAAAAGCACAAAAATCAGAAATCTCGAGTAATTAATTACCTCTTCTTCAAGTGCAGCGAGCTTGAGATTCGCACCGTGCTCGAAACTCGACACTGCGGTCTTCAGATGATCGATTTCTGCGGTCAGCTCCTCGATCCTCTTCTCGGTGTCTCTGAAACACTTGCTCTTCGCATCAATCTCTGCAAGTCTATTGTCGAGGATCGACTCTGCGATCCCGATTATAAGGACTCAGCAAAAATTTAATCCGAGTTTTTTTTTAAATTAGGGGTTATATATGTATCACGAACCTAATCGATCGATTTTGAGTTTTGCCTCTTCCACTTCAGACGACAGAGAGTTTTGCCTGGATTGGTCGGGACAAAACGACGGCGTGCGGTGGGAAACTGTGGTTTCCGATAGGGTATGAGACAGAAACAGAGAGGCTAGTATGGCGGGAAGCAGAATTGACGGGACTGCCATTGCCGGTTCAGCTTACCGGCGGTATAGTTTGCAGCTCCCTTTTGAGTGTGTCCGGCAACGCTGATATTGGGTTGGGCTGACTGAAGCATCATATTTTATTGAGAATAAATGACTAAAGATCCCATAAATTTGCTCCTTTGTGAATCATAAACAGTTTATTTTTATTTTTGTTGTCTGAAAATACAAATAGTACTTGAGAATTGAAGAGAAAATTTGTGAGTGGAATTGTAGTATGTAGTGCTAATTGAGATTTGAGAGTCCAAGTGAAATAGTAAATTGTTAATCAAAGTTGGTAAAGAATGGCTAGTTGATAGTTATTGCCAAGGCCCAAGTAGATGGACTAAAGGTCTATTACCTAAAGAGTAAGGGCCCAAAAGTGAAGGTGGGCCTAAACCATGTCCAAACCAACACATGTCTTTTTCGGCATACTTTATTCTTCCGGGGCGCACACATCCTAAAATTTCTATTGAGCCAGAACGCTTAACTTTGAAGTTCTTATAAGAGGATGCACTTGGTTCTCACTCGTGCGCACCCAGGACACTTTCGGGTAAAGGTGTCAAACGGTCGGGGCGGGCCGGCCCGGCCCAAGCCCATCGGGCTTTGAATATTTCACGGGCCGGGCTGGCCCGACCCGAATTCTGATGGGCCTAAATTTAATAGGCCCTGGACGGGCCGTCGGACTACCTGGCTTTTTTGACCCATATAATTAAATATAAAAAAATTATTAATTACACTAATTAACTAAAAAAATAATAATAAATAATAAATTTTCATTTAAAAAAAATGATTAATTAAATAAAAGTCTAAAAAATATTTTAAATAATAATTTAATATTTATTTATTACTAAAAATATATTAATATCCTAAAATTATAATTAAATGAATAATTATAATGATTTTAAATTTTATATTTAAATAAATATGTATAAATATTAAATTTTAACATTATTTATAATTAAAAATTATAAAAAATATATATAAATATTTAAGGTCGGGCCGACCCAAGCCCATCGGGCCAACCCCAGCCCAATCCCGTTGGCCCATCAGGCATGTCGGGTCGGGCCAAAAAGGCCCGACTCTTTTTGGGCCTCTATTATTGAGGCCCAAGCCCTCCTTTGATCGGGCGGGTCGGGCCGGCCCAATGGGCCGGGCTTAATTTTGCCAGCTCTACTTTCGGGACTCACCCATGCGCATCCGGGATACTTCCAGGGGCTCACTCATCCTAAAATTTCTACTGAGTCAGCACGTTTAACTTTATAAGAGAATGCACTTTGTTCTCATTGGTGCGCACCTGGGACGCTTCCGGAGCTCACCAATCCTAAAATTTCTCAAGAGTCAGCACGCTTAATTTTGGAGTTCTTATAAAAAGATGTTTAGAAAAAAAATGTATTTTGTTGGTACGAGTATCATATTCAATTTTTTTAAACTTTTGAATTTTTTGAAGCGTTACATTTAAAATCGATATTCCATCAAGATTTTGAAAATTTTAAAAAAATCTTGAGTTATTTAATATAGATTTCAATTTTTTTTTTTAAATCTATAGGTATTGAAAAGTTTATAAATTTTAAAATTCAATTGATTTTGTTGGATTTTCTCCTAAAATATGAATAATTTAAACTTTTTAAAATGAAAAAAGATTTTCATAAATTTAACTTTCAATAAGTTCAATTATTATTAAAAATAATAAAATTTTAAAAATTATATAAAAAAATAAATATATATTTATTTATCTTTTAATAAATTATATTATTATTATAAAATAGTAATAATTATTTGAAAATTTATATATAAAAAAGAAAATGCATTTTATAAGAGAATGCACTTTGTGTTGAATTTATGTAAAAGATACCAGATGGGGGGAACGAAAGAAAAACAAGAACAATATAATTTGACTCTTTTATTATTAACTTGATGATTAAACAAGCGTGCGTTTATATAGACACGCAAGAAACCTAATCATAACAATATTAAGAAAATAATTTTAATAAGGATACTAAACAAATAAGGAAAATAATAAACGAAGGAAGTTAATAAACGAGCGGGCCTCTATGCATGGAGTGTGCTGGTGGGCTTCGTCCATGGGCTGCAGCTTTGGATCGAGCCATGCATTGACATGCATGGCTATATATATAAACTTCAATATTTTGTTCTCACTCGTGCGCACTCGGAACGCTTTCGAGTTCATTCATCCTAAAATTTCTTTAGAGCCAGCACGTTTAATTTTGTAGTTCTTATAAAAAAATGCTCAGACAAAAAGATGTATCTTGTTGGTATATATGAGTATCATATTCAATTCTTTTAAACATTGAATTTTCTGAGGCTTTACATTTAAAATATAAGGATATTCTATCAAAATTTTGAAAATTTCAAAAAAATCTTGAGATATATAATATAAATTTTAAAAAGTTTTTAAAAATTTATAGGTATTGAAAAATTTATAAATTTTAAAACTCAATTGATTTTGTTGGATTTTCTCCTAAAATATGAATAATTTAAACTTTTTAAAATGAAAAAAGATTTTCATAAATTTAACTTTCAATAAGTTCAATTATTATTAAAAATAATAAAAATTTAAAAATTATATAAAAAAATTAAATTTATATTTATTTATCTTTTAATAAATTATATTATTATTAAAAAACAGTAATAATTATTTGAAAATTTATATGTAAAAAAAATGAATAATATTGTTTAATATTTTTTGTAAAAATATGTTCATTTAAATTTGTATCAATAGTTATAGCAAAAATCAATAAAAATTATTAAAAAAATATTATACAATCCAATCAAGTATATGAAAATTAAATTCATATAAATCAATAAAAAAAACAGTAGACTCGTATAGAGTCTATAAATTTTTTTAATCTACCAAACTTAAAAAAAAAATCAATGAAATTTCAATTAAATAAAGTATTGTGTTTATAGATTTTCTTAATCTACCAAACTTTTTAAAATAAAAAAATAAATCAGTGAAATCTCAATTAAATGCAGGCTCTTTATTATCAATAAATTAACACTTCATTGTATAATAGTATTTTTTTAAAAAATTACAAAAAAAATAGTGCAACTTCTTTGAAACATAGAGAGTACATAGTATTGATGGGTGTGAAATTTGTCACTCTAGAATCAAATCTTAACAAATCCCATGTTCGGCGAAATCATTTCAAACATCTTTTTAGCAATAATAAACAAAGGGTTAAAAATCGAACTTTTGTATACGTACATTGTATGTGATCACCTTTACTTTATATTTGGATTGTGCACTGAACATATATATACAGTAGCTAGATTACGAGTCGAAAAAACAGTGAGTGTCGTAAGAACAAAGTTGATTGATGACTTTTCCGAGGATGCGGATGAATGCATCACTAAAAAATGAGATTAAAAATTAGCATGCGACGCACCTACTATACCGGCTACCATTATCCTGTTAGTTTCGGACTTCATAGCATAACACGAGTCAATTCCCTATATATAAAAGTATTCAATGGACCAATAGGGAGATTGCAATTGGTATTTTGTCAATTCTATGACAAGTTTCTACGTGTAATACATAAATAATCAAAAATAAACATCATCACTACAATTTTAAAAAATATAAATGTTAGCACAATTTATTAGTTTTTATTTTTATTTTTTTAAATGTAAAATTATTATTATTATTATTATTATTATTATTATTATTATTATTATTATTATTATTATTATTATTATTATTATTATTATTATTATTATTATTATTATTATTATTAGGAATTGAACTCAAACGAATTGAGTTGAGTCGAGTTGAATTGAATTGAATCGAGATGAATTCATGAAATGAAGTGAACTGAATTCAAATAAAGCGAACTAACTTGTCTTTTGAAATGAAATCGATTGAATTGAATAAATCTAAATTGAATTGATTTTTTTTATTAATATAATGTAATAATTATTTTTTATAAATTGTTAAATATTAATTTAAATTATTGGTTCAAATAATTTTTTATTTATTTCATTTTTAATTTATTTTGAAATTTACTTAATTAGATTGAAGCGAACGAACAAAATTAAAAATTATTTTCGACGTGGCGCATAATTGTACATATGCATGTATGCGAATATATAATTGGAGATGTTCTAATGTGTATATAATTGGAGTAGTTAGTTAAAAAATTGTGATATAAAAGTAATATAATTAAAAAAATACATTTCAATGAAATATTTTAAAAGATAATCCAAAAAGAAAATATGAAAAATATGGATTATTAATTCGTGAGATAGAGGAAGTAGATAGAAAATGGTAAGTGAAAATTAGTGTATATCTAACTAATTATACACACTTTACTTTTTTGGATATCTCAAATAGTTATGTATACCTTTAAAAATAAAAATAAAATTATTTACATTTTAATTTTAAAATATATTTTTTCTCTTACTATTTTATACATACTTTTTAAATTTTATTTATAATTATTTTACTTTTTAAAAATATATTTACAACTATTTTACTTTTAAAATATATTTTTATTTTTACTTTGATAAAAAAAAAATCTTAATTCATGTATCAACCGATCGGTGCTTATAAATTTGAAACTGTAGTAATTTATTAAAAATAAAGGTTCGCTGTATCTTATACGTAGTACTCGTATAGAATAAAAGGTCCATCCCTCCATTGTATCTTAATGCCCATAAAGAGAGTCGTATATAATAATAATAATAATAATAATAATAATAATATAACATGGCTAACGTAACATAGTACGTAATGCTTATATATCAAACCGAAAATTATCGTAGGTGATACAAGATGTATATTCAGTATTCACACTCGTAAAAACTAAAATATAAAACTTTAGTCTATGTTAATTATTGATCAATTTTGACCACAATTTTAAATTTCTTTTTTTTTAAACGCCTTATTAAATATTTAATACTGTACATTTAAACGCCTTATTGTATACTCCTATTTATACTCAAATATATATTACTTGGTCTAAAAAAAGTTGTCATACTTTCCTTTTTGAGGTGTCCAACAATAGTTGACACACCCCAAAAAAGAAAATAATTATTTTAACTTTTTCATTTTAATATACAATTTTATTCTACTTTACGCACCTACTTTTTAAACTTTACTCACAACTACTTTACTTTTTCACTTTTAAAATATATTTTTACTCTTTACTTTTTAATAAAAAAATTAAAAAATAACAATTTTCTTAAACTCCGTGTCCAGCAAAGTATGACATCTATTGGAATTTTCTTAAACTCCGTGTCCAACAAAGTATGACATCTATTGGAAGGAGTACAATACTGTATATATTTCCTTAAAAAAAACAAAACATACAGTATAACAATTGTATAATAATTTGGAGTGAAACGAACTTAATCGGCAAGCGATGCGAACTGAACTAAACTTAAGCGATTTGAACTGAACTTGAACTTGAACTAAACTAAATTATGTTGAGTCCTTAGTAAAAAAGAACTGAACTTGAACTGAACTGAGGTCCTTAGTCAAAAAACATTTGTCTGCCTCGTCTGATTTTGATATGTTTACATATACATATAACGAATATCAAAATCAATATCAATACTATTAATTACTTGAATCTTTAACTCGAAATTGAATTAAATCGGTGAAATAAAAATTTAGGTGAAGCCTATTTGGGTTGGTCGACCTAATGTTAGATTTATTTATCTAAATTGGATATTGAACGAGCTAGTAGAGAGTTATAGACGAAATCAAAAGTGACAACTACATTTAAAAATGTATGGTAAATCGAATTTACAAAATCGCCCCTGCGGTTTGGCATCATCCACGTCATTTCTTTATTTATTTTCTCTTTTTTTTTTTTTTTTTTTTTTTTTTTTTTTTTTTTTTTTGTTTCCTGCATCTGAAGCATACAATTTTCAATGCCGGAAATACACAACACGAGATTAAATTGAAAAATAAATTAAAAGCGCAGAGCTTATAATTAATTATGATCTATATAATATCTATATTGATCTAGAGCCATAAAGCTCCGGCTTCTCTCAACCTAGGAACCAAGTCGCCGGAGATATGAGCGCCCACAATATTCTCCAGGCCTCCGATCAGTTCTCCGCCGACGAACACCGCCGGAAGATTCGTGGGGACGGATTTCCCGGCGATTCGAGACAGTTCATCGGCGAGGGCGGGTTCTTTCTCCTCTTCGACGTCGAAGATGGAAGGGTTGACTCCGTGGCCGTTCAGCAGCAGCTTGACCACGTGGCACATACAGCAGCCCCGCCGCGCGAACACCACGACGGAATTTTTCGACACTAAATCTCGGACGCCTCCGGAGTCCCCCGCCGCCGTCGCCGATTTGGTCGGATCGTCGACTCCGGTCGGCGGCGGGGAGGCGATGGGGAGCCAGTTTCTGTATGGAAGCGCTTGTTGCATGGTGTGAGAGAAAGAGAGAGAAAGGGAGAGTTTGTTAGAGAGAGAGAGAGAGGGAGAGTTTGTTATAGAGAGAGAAAGAGAGTTTGTTAGGAGGGGAGGATGTTGGAATGGAGTGTGAGGTTTGGAGGGTTGTTATAGCAAAATTTGGGAAGGGGGAGACTCTAACGTCAACGGCATGTGGGTCTTCCGGATGACATATCAATCTGATACGTATGACGTGTCATTACGCAAGCTCGTTGGAATGTGATGAGGATTCATAGGAGAGGATGAATGTAACATAGTAACTTTATTTACCTACTACATTTATTTAGAGTACAATATAATAAATAATACTCTCTCGCTTGTTCACACACCTTCTTTGTTATTTATCTTTTCTTTTAACAAAATTAAGGATATAAATATATATTTAAATTAAATAATAAATAATTAAAATTAAAATTAAAAAATTAAAAAAAAAGATAAATGTAAAATTATATTTAAAGTGAAAAAATAAAATGAAAAATCTATTTAAAGAAGTTGCAATTGAATTGTTAGTTCAATTCCTTCATATTTGAATTGAGAATCGTAAAGTATAAGTTTATAATTAATTAGACATAGCAATTAATATAAAAAAAACAGTCATATTAATTAATATAAAGTAGAAAGATTAATACATTACTCCATAATTACAAAAAGAAATTCCCAAACACTTTTGGGAGTAATATTTTTTTTTGTATGTAGATTAAAAAGAAAAATTACTCCCTAGATCTGCCTTTCAAAGATTTTCTTTTTCAGTGGTTGTTGGTTGTTATTTTTAAAATAATTATTTTGAAATTTTTTAAGTACTACTTTCGATTAATGATCACATTTTTTTTTAATCTACAAAATGAAATGTGATCCTTAATCTTCTTCGACAGACGCATTATCACATAAGAATGATTCATGTAATGACGTTTTTACATTTTACTTTAATCATGGCGTTAAAGTCGCATTCAAAACGGAGATTAAAATTGAAATTAAATATACATAAATACTTAAATATACATATTACATACGGAGTCCGAGTCAAATTAACATCAAGCGTGGGCGACAAAAAATAAAAATAAAATAAAACAAAGTCTACTTTTTCACGGATTTTCTCCGGAGTGTGGGACCGCGGCCAGTTGTTTGCTTACATCAGGCCTGACGTCATGATCGAAAAGAATTAAGTTGGTCAAGAACACCCGCACCTTGTTTATATAAAATTTTTCAAATGCTTACCACCTCACAGATTACATCATTACTATTGAATACTCCACTTTGACAATATAAAATTAAATAAGATCTTTCAATTTTTATTTCAAAGGATTTCGTTTTTGAATTTATAAAGGACGACAAATACCTAACCCTATTTTTATTTATCTATTTTTGTTATGGAATGTACTTGTACATCTTTATTAATGAAATTCGCTAGGTGAAAATGAAATGAGAGAAAAATATTTCTGGTTAGAAATATAAAAAATCTACTTATTTTAACTCCTTTTTTAAAATTACACCCAATTTATACATTTTGTAAAAGAAATGTCCTATTTACCCTTCACATTTTCAAAACATAACTAAACAATTAAAAAAAGAAAGAAAAAGACAAAAAAAACATTAAAAAAAATCGGTCCCCCCAAAATCCCGTCGGTCCCCACACACCCAAAGCCACCGCCGCCGATTTTCAAGAATTCCGGCCGCCCAAATGTCGGAAAACGAGCACCAAAACGAGCACAATGACGAGGAGGAACCGGAGCACCAAGAGGAGCAACAATGGCCGCTCCAACCTTCGGTAAGTTTTCGAAAAACAAAGTTTCAAATTTCGATTATTTCAATAATTTGTTCGATTTTATACATGAATTGGTCGCCTAGGAGTGTATATGAGTGTTGTAGTTGGTTAGAAGTCGAAATTGTGTGTCGAAATGCGTTTAAAACGCTCTGAAAATTTGCGGATCTATGGCCCTCGGCCGCCCCCCTCGGTCGACCCCTCGGCCGCGGGGAAGAAGATGACCGGCCGAGGGCACTTGGTGACCGAGCAAGTGCCCGACCAAGTGACCGGGCGAGTGCGCTATCCGGTCACTCTGTCGGTCGACTGAGTGCACTCGGTCGATCGACCGAGTGCAGAATTTTTTTTTTATTTTTTTATTTTTGATATTTACAATGTTATGTTTATTAATTAATTGTGTTTTTTTGCAGGATGGGTTCCGGTGGAAGAGGCCACAATTCATTCACACGTCGAAAGAATTAAATTTGTACGACCGGTTTCCCGTTTTGAAGAGCATAAAAGGGATTTTGAGAGCCGTTGACACTACGCACGAGGCTCACCGGACATTCCGTCATTCGTGTTTTGGAAGGTTGATGTACCTTCAAAGAGACGGGCGATCGAACGCGGCCATGCACCACTTGTTGGCTCGGGAGATCGTGGGTCCGACGATACCTCCTTTCGAGCATTGGTTTTCGCTCGGGGGCAAGATCATTTGCTTCCGAGCACAGGAGTACGCCTTGGTGACCGAGCTTCATTTTGGGAACTACGCCTTTGATACTTCGGCCCCGCACATTATTCCTCCCGGCTCTTTCTTTCATAGGCACTACGGATTCGGCCGAAAAATTACAGCGCGAGAGCTTTACAAGAGATTCACTGGTAGTGACTTGGGGTCAGACCCAGCCGACTACGTGAAGGCCGCCAAGGTGCTGATGTATTACATGATGCTCCTATGCTGAGGAGATATCCACATCGAGGATTGGGTTTGGACTTTGGTAGAGGACGAGGAGGGATGGGAGTCGTTTCCCTGGAATCCACACATTTCAGATCATGTCCTACTACCTCAGCATAGCTGCCATGCATCCCGGTCAAGTACAGAAGCCGGCCTACCACATTTACGGCCCCATTAGGACCTATCAGCTATGGTCGTACGAGGCTATACCTAGTCTCGGGAGGGCGTGCGCGTATAGAGCCGACCGTCCGAGGATTCCTCGGCTACTGGGGTGAAACTCGATTACAACCCACGTCGATTTTTCTGATTTCTACGAGGACCCGGAGGTAAGCTTGTTTTAATGTTCAATTAATGGTTATATCAAATAATTAAATTGATTAACTCTATATAATTTTGATTTCTTTTTAGCTTGAAGTTCACCGGTATCTAGAGCCGACGGAGGAGGAGGCGGTTGCTCCGCATTTTATTCCGTGCGTGACAGAGCAGAAGAGGTCACGTACCGTCCTCCTCCTAGACTTGGATTGCCTGCAGACGAGGCACATGCATAGGCACTGGCACAGGCACCGACACAGAAGAAGAAGAAGAAGAACTTGATGGAACGCGTGGCCGGACGCGTGTCCAAGGCCGTCCACAAGATGACGGGTGACTCTGGACCTAGTAGACGGGGTCGTGATGCCATCACACCTAATTCATCGGCAGAGCGTCGTCCCTCTCAGCGACCCCGACGAGAGGGCTCTCCTGCTCCTGAGGGGTCTGATGACAGTACCGATCGACGGATTGATCGACGGTTCCAGAAAATCCTGAACGACGAGTCCGACACGGGATTTATGGCTCGACTGACTGCCCGGATCACGAGGACACATCAGGAGAGCAACGATAGACTCCTGGAGAGTGTCAGGAGGACACAGAAAGAGGGTCACGACAGTCTGATGGAGCATATTCGGGGGTTTTTCGGTCGCATACGATACTCTCGGAGTCGCCCTTGTCCTGCTGATGCCTCTCAGAGCGGTTTTCTGGCTGCTCGGCATTCTATCAGCGCGCCTCCTCGCTTTCAGGACTCGGAGCCCGAGTTAGTGGACGTTGATCTCAGGGTTTCGTGTGGGGACTGGCCACACGATTTTGATGGTTATCGCAGGTCGCTACTTGTCGTGCCGACCCATGCCGAGTCGACCCATGCCGAGTCGACCCATGTCGAGCAGCTTCAGGTCGAGCAGCCCCATTTCGAGCAACCGACCGTTGGCGATAGCTATCGCACACCGGCACAGACTCAGGCTGTCTGGGGAGATAGCGGTCATTCTTCGCCACCGAGGGCGCTGCGTGATTTTCAGGGTGTCTTCGCTCCCTTCCCATCGATTCCCACCGACGGCATCTTCCATCCGACTCCTGCTTATCGGCCAGAGTATGATCCTGGTTTTACTGTACCGACTGGGGCTGATATACCGCAGGTTATCATCGATGCAGAGAGTTTTTTTCCGACTACGTCGCAGGTCGAGTTGTTCAAGATGACATCTCCCGTGGAAAATGAACACGAAAATGAGATTGCATTGTCGGAAGAGGAGAAAGAACTTGGGGCTGATGAGGAGGAGGATGATGTCGTCGAGAGTAGTCTCGGAACCCGTGTGAGGAGGCCCTCGGCAGCTCTTCGGAGCCCGTACGTCGCGCAGTTCCTACCGTCTGGCAGCAAGAAGGTTAGGGGGCTCTATTCGATGTTCCGTCGTGACGGGCATGGATTGAGTGTCTATATCCCTTTCAACGGAGTCACTCTGGACCAGAAGTACTTTGGCCTGATTGAGTCACTACATCATTGGTACTCGGACATGGTAAGTTAATTTGTAGTTAAACTTTGAAATTTATAATGTTTATTAAATTGTGCTTAACTGTGATATGTATATTTTTCAGGAGATTGACATGTACATTACGTACCTGCAGGACAAGATAAAGCAGAACAAGGGTTTAAAAGATGAAGTCACTCCAAAGAAGACTATACTCTTGTGTAGGGGTGAGCATTGGTCGATTTGGTCACCGACCGAATCAAATTATCTTAACCAATTTAAAAACCAAACTAATTCGGTCGGTCACCAAACCGATTAAATTATATTAAAACCAATAGAAAACCAAACCAAAAATTTTGGTTCGGTTTCGGTTATTAACCAATAACAAAAACTAAATAAAATAAAAGTAAAAACATGTCATGAATTCACAGTGCCAAGCTAAGGTTCAAAGTTTCAAAATCTGATAGAAGAAGAGCAAGTCTTAGATCGATATAAATTAAATCCGTAATGGTAACTTGATAATTTTGTAATGCTAATTACACAACTTACAAGCAAAACAATGGGGATATGGTCCCCAGGAGCATAGCCGAGTGGTAAGGCCTGTGATGATGTGGGTGTAATTCCCCGGCGACGCAGGGTTCGAATCTCGGGTGGGACAAATTTTCATTGAAATATTATGAAGGTTTGTCCTGGGGTTCGACCTGTTGGCTCTCTCGCACAGGTGTCTGCTACTCGGGCACATTCCTCGATTTACATCCTACCCGAACGAGGGACCTCCGATCGGGTGGGGGTGGAGTTTCTCGTTTCTCCTCCTTATAAAAAAAAACAATGGGGATATGAAAAAATAAATTCTACTTTTTAGATTAGATTAATAATAATATTTTTTATTATAATATTAATAATAATAAAAAGTAATGGAAAATTGAACGAAACTTCAAGTAATGTACTGTACACACAAACATTTATATTTATATAATTGGATTTATATATATAGGGATATATATATATATATATATATATATATATATATATATATATATATATATATATATATATATATAATATTAATATATATAATATATCGGTTTTTGGTTATTTAATCGGTTATATTCGCAAAATAACCGAACCAAACCGAAAACCAATATTTCTAAATTTTAAAACCATATCCAAACCGATAATTAAATAACCGAACCAAAATGCATATTTTGGTTTGGTTCGGTCGGTTATTTGGTTATAACCGAACTCTACTCACCCCTACTCTTGTGTACCGAGTTATTCGTAAGATCCAATCATCCTATCAAATACAAGTTTTTTTTTATCATTTTCCTAATACTAATCGTTTAAATTTATTTTTAATTAACAGAACGCTTTGAGGACCCAGTACGTTAGGATTAAGGTGTCAGCAGCACATGCAAGGAGAAAGAACATGGAGAAGAAATATGAGTCCTGGGCACCGCCGGACTACATGCTAAAATACATCACGGGAGACGATAGACACCAGAGTTGGGAACACGCACGAGAGGTAATTTAAAAAACCGTACATTTTTATTTTTTTAATTCAATTTAATATCTTAATTTAATTGTAAATAACGTTTTATTTTATTTTTTATTTTTTTAGGTGATAACGGTGTGTAATACCGGGCAACATTGGATCACGATACGGATTGACCTGAACCTCTGGACTATACAGTTGTACGACTCGTTGTGGCACCGTTGTCCGGAGGTAACTGCCAAGTCTGCTGTACTAACTCCGTTGTTGGAGTTGTTGCCTCGTCTGTTGGTAGCTGCAAGATTTTGGGAGGATACAAACTTTTTTCATCAAACCCACAAGACGACTCCTATGACGGTCGAAGTCCTGACGGAGCAGTTTGTCCAAGTCGACAACAACAACTGCGGCCCGTACGTGTGCATGTATCTGGATCGTCTCGTCAACAAGTACCTCACTCACCGGGGTAAAGAAATCGACGACGCGTACTTGATGAAGTATCGCCGATATGTCGCTCGAAAAATCTTCAGTTTGAGTCATCGAGTCGATTGATTTGTATTTTGGATGATTTGTATTTTGTATCTTCAGTTTAGATGATTTGTATTTAGGTGTGTTGTGATTGATTTGTATGTGTATTGAGATTGATTTGCAGGTTTAGCTTTGATATTAACTAAATAAATCCCGTCAAAATTTTTTAAAATTATTTATAATATATTAACTTATTTAATTTAATATAACTTGTAAAAAAATAAACTATTTTATTTTATAAACCAAATCAAACAAATATATGAATTTATTAAAAAAATTATAAAAAATATTTAAATTAAGTATATAAAAAAGATAAAAAACTATAATTAAATTAAGTATATAAAAAATATAATTAAATTAAGTATATAAAAATATAATTAAATTGAGTATTATAAAAAAAAAAAACTGCACTTGGTGGCGCCACCAAGTGCACTTGGTGGCTGGGAAAAATAAAAATATTTTTTAATTCGGCACTTGGTCGATGCACTTGGTTACTGTGACCAAGTGCACTTGGTGGTGACCAAGTGCAGAGGCCACCAAGTACACCACCAAGTGCCCCACCAAGTGCTATAGAACATAATTACATTTTAATTGATTTTAATGCATTTTTTTTCAATTGTAAAGTTGTTATGTTACATTAAACATCAATTTCATAGTCAAAATAATTCAAAAAACATGATCAACCTTTGGAATTGGTGAATTAAGTGATTGCGCATGCGGATCATGAACAATTTGGTAAGTATGTAGATAACTTGTAACAATTACTAGTTAGTTCAAAAAATAGTCAATCTTCTACGTTTCATCTTAATAGTACTAATTCGGCTTTGTTTTCATTTTTATTCGATGTTTATAGGCTCCAAAATGATCTTTAATGTCAACATAACAACATAACAACACTTTATTGGCCTAAAATTAATTAAAAAAAAAATTATTCTAGTGCACTTGGTGGGGCACTTGGTGGTGCACTTGGTGGTGCACTTGGTGGTCTCTGCACTCAGACACTACCAAGTGCACTCAGTCAAAATGACCAAGTGTCGAGTAACACTCGGTTAGTTAACCGGCGACCAAGTGCACTTGGTCACTTTGACTGAGTGCACTTGGTCACTTTGACTGAGTGCAGCCACCAAGTGCAGTGACCAAGTGCAGCCTGTTTTTTTCGATTTTTCCCCCAAAATCAATCCAAACAAACACCAAATCAACCCAAATAACACCAAATCAACCTAAACACATGTACATAAACGATCATAACACCTAAATAACACCAAATCGATCCAAATAACACCGAATCAACCTACATAACACCGAATCAATCCAAATAACAACGAATCAACCTAAATAACACCAAATCGATCCAAATAACACCAAAATAAATTCAAATAACACCGAATCAATCCGAATAACACCGAATCAACCTAAATAACACCGAATCAATTCGAATAACACCGAATCAATCCAAATAACACCGAATCAACCTAAATAACACCGAATCAATCCAAATAACATTGAATCAACCTAAATAACACCGAATCAATCCAAATATTACACCGAATCAATCCAAATAACACCGAATCAACCTAAATAACACTGAATCTATCCAAATAACACCGAATCAATCCAAATAACATAATCCAAGTCTCAAATAAAAGCAAATCAATCAATAAAAAACTCAAACCATCAACCTCTCACTCCGTACTCACTGGACATTTTCTTCTCGTGTGACCCTCGCTTTTGCAGATGCTGCACTTCTTCTTTTGCCTTCTTTGGCTCGACTCTTCCGTTCCCGTTTCTTGTGGAGGACCATTCAAATCAACACTCTCAGGTGGAATAAAAACAGTGCACACGCGTCTGCTGTGACCTACACCCTTGCATCTCGAACACACCTGCACACGACGACATGATATTAGGTCTAAGCCACGACATACGTACAATGTTACTTCTGGGGGAACAAACCGGATCACGTCGTGCAGAGCTCTCAACAGCGGAACGAGCACGAGTCGTCCTCGGACGTCCAGCCTGGCTAACCACTACTTAAGGAAGAACTACGTACGATGCCACATCCGGCGAGACCACCCAATCATCATAATGTGGCAACGGCACAATAGGCGTCGCGTACATCTCGACATGACTGCTCATCTTGAAATAGGGGCTCACGAAATCGTACGATGAAAATCCAGCTCGTCTACATAACAAACAAGTTAGTGGAATCAACAGTTTAAAATTAAATTTAAAGGTAAAATGATATCATACCTAATAGCGGCCACAACATGACGACACGGTATTAGGTCTAAGTCGAACTCCCGACATTCACACGTGCGATTCGCGATATCCACAAGATAAGACCTGTCATCCTCCTGAACTCTATACCGGGCATTCGCATTGACCTCCCGAACGGTGAAATAACGGCTCAACATATCCTGATTAGACAACTTGGCCAATGCCTCCTCGGTCAGCTCATGCTGCTCATTCTGTCTCTCATTAGCTTTCCTTCGTTTCTCGTCAAACCATCTCTCAATCATCGCACGAATCGCCTCGAGCATCGCACAGACTGGTAATCTCCGTGGCCATTTGATAGCACCGTTGAAGACTTCGGCCGCATTCGATGTCATGAAACCATATCGTCGTGCAGCACACTTTGACCTCGCCCAGGTCTCAACCCCGATATCAATAAGGCGCGTATAAGCTCTTTCACTGAGTCTCTCCACATCCGATAGATGTTTTTCAAACTCATCCACCCGATAACAATAAGCAGCGCTGTATACAGCTCCGATCAGCTTCTGGTCGTACCGTGCTAGAGTCTTCGAGAGGTGGTGATAGCACAACGCACGGGTCGCGTGGGGATAGACACTCTAAATAGCATTCGCGATGATCTTATGCTGGTCGGATACAATGAGCAGATCATCGGTCCCATCGTAGCAATCTCTGAGGTGCTGGAGAAACCACGTCCACTCCTCGTCATTCTCTATCGGACCGATACCAAACGCAAGCGGGAAAATATTCTCATTCCCGTATTTCGTGACGGCGACAAACAACACACCAGTGTTTCTCCCTTTCAAATGGGTGGCGTCGCCTACTATCACTGGCCGCAGATTGTACTGAAATGCACGAATGCACTGCCCGAGCGCAACAAACATGTGGAAAAACACGCCATTACTGGTCGTTTGAATATCATACAGAGTCCCGAGATTAAGTTCTTTCACATGTACATATATAACGGGAGCCTCTGATACGATCCATGATAGTCGTCGTACGCTATTTCAAGCGCCAGATTCCTCGTCCACAGGGCGAAGTTGTAGTTGATGTGAACTCCGTACAATCTCCTCAAATCATCAACCATATATTCCGGCTTCAGTTCCCGATTGCCGACTAACTGGCGTGCAAAGAAAGTAGCCGCAACCCTGCTCGACACCTGTCGATCCGCAGTCCGCCCCAAATTGTTACGGCACTCGTGATTCAAGTTCAGCCTCGTAATCCTCCAAAGTGTCATCGGAACCCGTGGAACACAATTTGAATGGGCATTTCTCACGCCCCAGCTTGCAAACGTACGTCACCCGATCAGTGCCTGAGCGAGCAGTTTTGCACTCCACGTTATTCTCCATGTGATACATCCCCACCATCACCTTCAGATCTTGTTTCTTTCGGAACGTGGCACCGACTACCATCTGACCATAAATCGGTTGGGATTCGACAGAACGCAACGGAACAGCGGGGTCAAACGTCGGCAGTGGAATAATCCAATTGCGCAGTGGATTATTCTGTGCATTCTGAAAAGCTTCGGCTTGATCGCCGCCTCCCGCAGTAGAACTCGAGGACATATTACGGCGCGACATAATCTTTTTAACCACGCCCGGCTGCCTAATCCACTCGGTCCACTCCGTGGTCAAAGAATCCAAGAGATCGGACTGACGGGCTTCTTCCTCGTCCTCGGAAGTGTGTACCTCCTCGTTCTCTGACGGTGCGCCCCGATCACGATTTCTTCTCCGATATTCACCTCCGGCGCAGCTTGTTGTCCCTCTATTTCGACGACGAACACAAAGCACTCAGCCCTTTGCTCGTCTAACATGCGGGACACATCCTCGTCACATAGCATAGGAGCTCGCACGCTCCTCATGTCATAGCCTCGGGTATAACAATACAACAAATACTCGACATTGGGCGGAGGGCGCAAAACTGCACGAATCCGGCTCACGAGAGTGTCGAGTGTAATTTCTTCCCTACGAAAGAAGAGACACATATCTACTCCGTCAACGTAGCCCTCTCGATCCCAACGACCACCGTAACGTACCGTGATTCGTTGATTCGACATCTACAATTACAAATAACAATTGAATTTAATTAGGAAATAAAAAATATGCATCACAGTTACAAATAACATTGAATTCAATTAGGAAATCCAAAATAAACATCCAAACGTATAAAACAAGTCATAAAATTTTAATTAAAAAAAAAATAGTTTCTGCACTTGGTCGCTCGGTGACCGAGGGCCGAGAATTGCTCGGTCACTTGGCCGAGCTATCCGGTCACCGAGGGCACAATTCAATTTAAAAAAAAATATTGTTTCTGCACTTGGTCAAATTTGACCAAGTGCACTTGGCCGCTCGGTGACCGAGGGCCGAGAATTGCTCGGTCACTTGGCCGAGCTATCCGGTCACCGAGGGCCGAGATTTACTCGGGCACTTGGTCGGTTGACCGAGGGCCCTCGGCCAAAATTCTCGACCGAGGGCTCAAGAACCCAGTAGCCCTCGATCGTCCCCTCGGTCACATTTTCGACCGAGGGTTTCGACCGAGGGCCAAAAAAACAGTCCGAAAAATAAAATAAAAAAAAAGACGGGGGCAAGGTCGCGCGCAACGTACCTTTTTTCCGTCGAAACCTAGCTCTTTCCACGGATATTTCGACCTAAATTTTTCATGTAGAGAGGTTTTTGTGTGAGAAAATTTTTCTTTTTTGAAATGGGTTTGAGTTATGGAGGGTTTGAGGTGGTAGAGGGATATGCATTCATGCATGCATTTACACCCCCACCAACCTCAAAAAATCTGATTTGTGTAAGGAGTGGACCTCGCATAAATTCTTTTTGTTTTTTTTAATTGATTTTAATTGATTTTTATGTTATTAAAAAAGAAAAGAAAAGTAAGAGTATTTAGGACTTTTTCTTTTCATTTTGTATAAAATGGGTGTAGTTTTATATTTGGGTTCAAAATGTGTAAATATTTTATATTTGTGTATAAAAAGTGGTATTCCCACAAATGAATTTTATAGACTAGTTTTATAAGGACCGGATACTAAAAAATTTACCCATTAGGGACGGACCCAGCCCACCAATTAAGGAGAGAGGGTCATTTTTTCCTTTAAATTTTTACTTTAAACCATTATTTTTACTGAATTATAATGGCTTAATTCAGATAATTAAAACATTTTTTTGAGCACAAAATGTTAGTATTTTTTTACTAAAAATAAAATAAAAAAATATATATATATAAGTAAATTAGTTATAATCAAAATTAAAAAAATAAACATTCTTATTTTAATTTTACTCTTATTTTATTAACTACATTTTAAATTTTATTAACAATTACTTTACTTTTTTTAACTTAAAAATATATACTCGATATTATATTTTTTCAAAAAGCCTTCTAAAACGGAAGGAGCGTGTTTTTTTGTCACCAAATACAAAAAATTTAAATTGAACCATATGGGTAGTATCCTAACACCATACATATAGTGACATGGATAACTTTTTTTTTTCAAGTTTTATTTCTAACTCTTTTACAAATAGCATAATATCAATAGGTTAGAGCATGGTTTTTTCTACGGAGTATCAAATACACAAACGGTCAACAATTTGGCCTAAAAAAACAAACAAATCGATCTCCCCTACATCAATTTGGACCGAGCTTTCTTCATCGACGCGGTGTCGCTGTCGAGATAATGGAGGAGCGCCACCATGGCGACGGAGGTGACGAACATCGGAATCGGCCCGAAAAACCACAGCAAAAGCGTGGTGGCGAAATACAGCGCTCTCAGCCCGACCGACCAGAAGTCTCCTCCTCGAATCACCGCCAGCACAACGTACTCGGTCGGGACCCCGTCCCCGGGCGTGCTGATCAGGTAGTTTGCGTGTATGAAGCATCTCGACGAGTGCACGAAGCACGAGAAAGCCAAGAGGAAGCAGACGAGGAGCGTGATGTACTTGATGGACATGGTGGCCGCTCGAGTGTCTCCGTAGATGAGATCGCTCTGGAAGATGCTCGAGTTGTTTGCTATCCAAGCCCCGATGAGCGCGCTTAGGGTTAGGGAGATGGAGGCGAGGAAAGTGGCTCCCGATATGTTGGCAGATAGGACTTCGAGGGCTGTGATCACGTCTCGATTCTCGGACTGCATGATCTTTTCGACCCATGCCTTTTTGTCGTTGTTCTCGAAGCCGATCACGGTGGTGTGAGGGAGGCGGAGGCATTTGTATAGGAGGATGAGGTGGTATGTGAACATGATGATCAGCCCGCTTGGGACCAACACAATGTCCAGGTATTCTTTCTTGAACATCATCTTCTAATCAAACCAAGAATTCTCGATTACTAGTAGTACTTTTTATACATTGATCGATCGTCTGAGTTACCTTGCTTACAAGGAATTAATGAAGTGTGGTATAATTAAGTTGTAAACTTTGAACTAACGTTACATATATAGCTCCAATCCTCTACCTAATCTACTAATTATTAATCCTTGAAGCTCACGTTACATCCTTTTGAGTTGGCCCGTCTCAACATATCCTTTTGTTCCGATTTTGGTGGGGTGTTGCTACTACTCAGCAAATGCTTAGACGGGCATTTCAGGATCCCTTTCAACGGGACTTTCTTTGTATCTCTGTCGTCATTTACGAAATCGACCTCCTCCTCGCCGTAGTCCTGATCCGGACTACTATCCTCTGGAACATTTGAGTTTGAAAACGGGCTTTCGCTGCTGCCGAGAAAGTCCGTTTTGCCAAACATATCCTCGATCTCTCCAATGTGGACATGAATGCTGTCGGCCTCTTCCTCGACCTTCGTCTTGATTTCTTTCTTTTTCTTGCCCTTGGGCAGCTTAAACCACCCCCTGTCCAATTTCTTCAGAAACGAGCTGCTCTTCTTTTCCGGATTCTTCTTCATCAGCCCAGTGGCTATTACAGTAGTGATGAAGAGCTGGCAGATGGCGCACTTGATCCGCTCGTGCCGCTCGAACGACGAGGCCTCGGTCATCCCGACCATTCTCCTGATCCCGACGACCCTTCGAGCGAGGTCGGCCAGCTCCCACTTCTTGCACTCGGGCTGCTTGAGGACTCGAGCAGCCAAGTAGCCGACGTCGACCTTGTTCTTGGTGAGGCCGAGCTCCTTGAACGGGAACATCCCTTTCTTCTCGGGAATGCCGAACCCCACGAAGCGGATCCTCTCGTCCGCCAGGAACTTGTGGATCGGGGCCGGGAGGGACTCGCCGGAAACGAACCGGAGGATGACGCACCCCACGCCGAAGCAGAGGAGGACGAGGAGGGCCGAGGGGTCGCGAGGGTGGCGCATCACGTCGAGGCCCACGACAGGGGGACGGTCCCACACGCGGCCCTTGGGGAAGAGGAAGTCCACGGAGCATAGGTACTCGAAGTCGCGGAGCTTGAACGTGATGCCTTCGAGCTTCACTTCGAATTGATCCGTGCGTAGGAACACGTTTCCCGCCATTTCTTGTTTTTTTGTTTGTTTGGGTGAGAGAAGAATTATGGTTTTGATTAGGAGAATTATGGTTTTGATTAGGAAAAGATGAGAGAATGTGAAGATATTCAACACAGTTGAAGGTGAGGAAATGGCTGGTTATCCTAAATTCAAGCACAAACCATTAATTCTTTTAACTAATAATAATATGAAATTCTTGTTCAAAATCTTTAATAAATTTACTCATTCCAATTAACATATTCAAATGACATTGCAAATCACAAACTCCTAATTTAATTATTGCTTTAAAATTGAAATAACATTAATAGTGTAATAGGGATTTTAGAGCTTAAATAAAACATTCCAATTAACATGTATTCAAACTACAGTGCAAAGCCTTCCACAAGGAAACAGAGCAAACTCATTCAACTGTGAAATTACATTTATGCCCTCTCACCCCTGATTCTCCTGGCGAGCTGAATGTCCTTGGGCATGATCGTGACTCTCTTCGCATGAATAGCGCAGAGATTGGTGTCTTCAAACAAACCGACCAAGTACGCCTCCGCCGCCTCCTGCAGCGCTGACACGGCGGAACTCTGGAACCGCAGATCGGTCTTGAAGTCCTGGGCGATCTCGCGGACTAGCCTCTGGAACGGCAGCTTCCTGATGAGGAGTTCTGTGGATTTCTGGTACTTTCGGATCTCGCGGAGGGCGACTGTTCCGGGCCTGAAGCGATGGGGCTTTTTCACTCCGCCGGTGGCCGGGGCTGATTTTCGGGCGGCTTTGGTGGCCAGCTGCTTGCGTGGAGCCTTGCCGCCGGTGGACTTGCGTGCAGTTTGCTTTGTTCGAGCCATGATTTTTTTTTCGAATTAGGGTTTTTTACTTTTGGGAAATTTTGTTGTTTCGGAAATTAGGGCTTTGGTGCAGTATTTATTACTGTGTACTCTGGTTTGAAAATTGTGGCGGGATGAGGATGGTTGTGAGACGTTGATATGGAGATTGTTCGACGGCGGTAGGTCGTTTTGATAGATTCGGCGGGATTGATGACTAGGCTGATGTGGAAATTTTGAAGTGATCCTGGATGTTGGTTGATGGGGTATTTCTATGGCTGATAAAAGAAAGAGTTTGGATCGATGACATGGTAAGATGTGTTGTGTTGTTTAACTTCAATAAATAAAATGCCTTACACAGTCAAAGTTGTGATAAAAATTACTCCATATTTTACTCAAAATTTATTATCCATATTTTACTCAAAATTTATTCTTTTAATAGTTATTATATTAATTTTTTTTGTAATAAAGGTGTATTTTACCTAAGAAAATAATTATATTATTTTAATATTTATTATATTACATTTTTTAGTAATAAATTATAAGTATCATTTTGCTTTTAGATGATTAATTTGGAATTGGATGTATTAAGAAGCTTCTTTTCTTAAATTTTAAGCAAATACTCTTATAATCCTAAAATATTCTCTTTTATTGAAAATATAAATCATTTTGATATCATGGATTCGGTGGGAAGCATTGAAAATACATGTTGATGAGAAAGTTGAATCTCCGGCCGCGCGCGATTGTGACCGGACATAGAGCATATGCGATGTTGACTTGTTTGTGTATGACAATTTTAGCTAGCATTGAAAATACATGTTTGAAGAATTTGAAATGATTTGTATTAATTTGACTCTCAGTTCATAGCTGAAATGTGATCACTATTAATATATCAGTACGTCTTCGTTGGAGGATGGTATGTTACCGTATGATCGATTATCTCGTTGATTAATATATACATACATCGACGGGCACGTACACATACGTGATTTGCATAATATTTTCGAGCTTTTGTGTTTAGTTTGTAGGCTATATTTGGTTTCAACACACGATTGGCAGCAAAACTTCTGAAATCCTACATTTGAGTTGTGACACCCTTCCAAAACAAATAATAATAAAAAATGTACATTACCGTTCATTTTATTAGTATGAGATTACAAACTAAAATATCACAGATACAACGAAACAAAGTTGACAACAAATCTGTACAATTACTCGAGTCAAACCAAGTTTGTGAGGTCTGATAAGACAATAACCGATCAATTATCCCAATGGGCGACGAAAGGAGTCTGAAAATCGGCATGTACCCGTGGTATGGCATGGGCCATCTCACCACATTCCTTCACATCTCCAATAAGCTAGCCGAGCGAGGCCACGAGATCTTCTTCATTCTCCCCAACAAAATACAGTCGAAATTGAACCAGTTCAACCTACATCCACACCTAATAAAGTTCGTCCCCATCACCGTCCCTAAGGTTGAAGGTCTTCCCGAAGGAACCGAGACAACCTCCGACGTTCCCTTTCCCAAGTTCTCGCTTCTTCGACATGCCATGGACCTTACAGAGCCCGTCATCGAGAACCTGCTGAAAGAGATCAAACCGGATATCGTGTTCTTCGACTTCACCCAATGGTTGCCGGCTTTGTGTCGGAAGTTGGGTCCGATCAAATCGGTTTTGTATTGCATCATAAGCCCTGCTGCTATCGGGTAATTCCTTGCTTTTTTATTTTAATGTATTTGATACACGAGAATGAGATGATGAGATGAAGAGTTCCTGAAAAACAATCCTTTATCGACTCTGTTAGATGTTGCATCATCTAACAGCTCGACTTGTTAGAGAAGTTTGACAACTTGACATTTATATTAGTGGATCGAATATATTCTTCAATATTGTCTTTCACTACTGTTAGAGAAGTTAGACAACTTGACATTTATATTAGTGGATTGAATATATTCTCCAATATACTGTACTCTTCGTTGAATAGGTTCCTTTTTCGTGATGAGCCCACGGTGGAAGCTTTCTTGGAGCCTCCGCTCGATTTTCCGCCATCGGCGATCAAGCTCTACAAGCACGAAGCCCGGGTGATCGAAAGGATCAACAACGAAAAAGAACACGGATGCGATTTGACATTCGTGCAGCGCGTGATCATGGCCGCAAACGAGTGTGATGCCATGGGCTTCAAATCATGCCGAGAAATGGAAGGCCCGTATCACGACTTCCTCGAAACTAAATTCAAGAAGCCGGTCATCCTAGCCGGCCCTGTTCTACCGGAGCCCCCCACGTCGACTCTGGATGAAAAATGGGCAGCTTGGTTAGGCCAGTTCAAGCCGAACTCTGTGATATACTGTGCATTCGGCAGCGAAGCCCGACTTAATCTGGATCAATTCCAAGAGCTCGTGTTGGGCTTTGAGCTCACCGGATTTCCGTTTTTTGCGGCTGTAAAACCGCCCATTGGGGCTGAAACGGTGGAAGAGGCCCTTCCGGAAGGTTTTGCGGAGAGAACAGAGAAAAGAGGGATCGTTTATGGCGGTTGGGCTCAACAGCAGTTGATCTTATCGCATGCTTCGATAGGATGCTTTGTGACGCACTGCGGGTGGGGCTCGTTGTCGGAGGCCATGGTCAACGAGTGCCAGATGGTGTTGCTGCCACATGTGGGTGATCAGCTTGTGAATGCGAGGTTAGCGGGTGGGGATTTGAAGGTTGGGGTTGAGGTCGAGAAAGGAGATGAGGACGGGTTGTTCACTAAGGAAGGGGTGAAGAAGGCAATAGAGTTGTCCATGGATGATAACAGTGAGTTTGGGAAAGAGATGAGAGCAAATCATGGTAAGTGGAGGGAGTTCATGTTGAGGGAAGGCCTTGAGGATTCTTATGTTGATGCTTTTGTTCAGAAGCTGCACTCACTTTTGGAACACTAGAACTGTGTGTATTTATGTACTGATGCATTTATTTGTATTTCATAAGAACTTCATAAGATTCATTCTAATTATGTTATATGTAATGAATGATAATAAATCAGGTTTGAAAAATAAAAACTCTGTTATATGCTTTGTAACAATGTCACAAGCATAATCCTCTTTTCAAATGTAGCTCAACCAACAGCCAAATCCAATTCATTTCCACCAACGAAGCCCCCCGATCAAACATCGAATCGACAAACCAATTCAATACAAGCGTCGAAGCATGGAACAACCAGTTTCGTAAGAAAACAGAAAAAACACTTGTGTTTCAAATGAATGATTTGAATCAAAACATACAGTATACTATGTACATTTCATGAGCATTTGATTCAAACAAACAAACAATCAATTTAACATGCAGCAACAAAACCAATGTGATTATCCTTTCCTGTTCCACCAAAGAAATTGCCCACAATCATGTCCACATCCTCCAGACCAACACCAATGCACAATGAATTCCCACCCAATGCCCTAACCGATTTATCGGCTAAAGCCCCATCAACCACCTCGTCTGAAACAACCTTCACATTAGGCCCGTCCCTACACTTCCCCATGCACTTGCATCCCGAAACCGCCCCTTCGACCCCAATCGCTCTCTGAAACTCCTCCAACAAAGCACTCGCCCCCGACTTCTTGCATTTCCCACCCATGCACACTTCGATTTTCTTCAAACACCCGTTTTCAGGCGACTCGTTCTCAGCATTGTTGCTCGAAGATGGCCTTACTTCTTCCAATCCATTGGGCTCTGCAACAGTGACGACGAAGGTCTGTGAAATTGGGACCGGGTAAGCTAACGTTGTTGCCTCCTCGATGACTTGTTTCTTAAGGTCGTTCATGTCCACGATTTCTCCACATTCACTGTCGCTCGATGAGGACTCCGATGAAGATGAACTGCTGTCGCCGTTGCGGGTTTGACATCGGGCGGCGGCTTTTGATCGGGCTTTTTCTTCTTTCCTCTTCCGCTTGAGTTGCTTTTCCTCTGCTTTCAGCTTCTCCAGCTGCTTCAACAATAGCTCGGAAGCTTCCTGCAATTAATTTTAATTTCCTTTCAATTTAAAAATCTTACCTTTAAGACATGAATCTCAATGGCTTAAATTAATCAGATTGATTAATTAATTAATTTAAAAAAACCCAAAATCGAGATTGTTCGTACCGAGATCATATTTCCTTTGACTTGATCAAGCAGAGCGCCATCTGATTCCAATCCAAAGCTCATGTGAGAGAAATTGGTCAAATCCCTAAAAAGCCCCTTGAGCAATTTCAGCTGCTTTTTCTTCAGCTTCTTCGCGGCCTTATCGTCTTTCATCGTCTTCTTCTCCTTCTTCGTATCTGTCGCCGCCATTGAAGACGAGGAGGCGGCGGCAACGGAATTATAGTACCTTACGTGACCTTGATCGCGGAATCCAGACGATTTGATTCCAATACTGGCCCGTCTCCTTGGTCCCAGGGAATTCGTCGTAGCAGAGGGGAATCCCAATTCCCGGGAATCCGGCAGGACGCCGCCGCAAGACGACGGAAGACGGAGCGGTTGCCTAAAAACGACGCCGGTTGCCTCCATTGTTTTTCACCTCTCTCGATAAACACGACCGGTTGAAAGGGTAAATATCTGAGGAGGCTGAAATTGAATTAAATGAATAAATAAATAATATACAGGTAATCCCAGCACTCAGAAGAAAAATCCTTTGCGAGAACAGAATGAGTTCTGAGAGCGAATATAATTCTTGTTGAAGAATAAAAGCGAATTTGTTCGTGCCGTGACGAAGAAGGAGAGCCAGGAATTAAATCGTGGTTGGGTTGGAGGGCTGGGATTGAGTGATGAATCCACGTGGGGGGTCAGGATTGGTTCGTGGTGATTTGTGCCTTGCGCCTGCTAGCGCGGGAAGGTTTGGGTTTGGCACGTTCTTTCTTGCACCTGACACGCGAATAACGGTTCCAACAGACAGGCATGTCGCCACGTAGGACAACAGCGTGGCAAATTTATGTCCATGTCAGCAAGATTGAAATTTTGATTAGGGTATCTCGCGATATAGCAAATATATCCGTCGCATATTCTTTTATAGTTTCACATCAATCGTCAATTCGTCATCTTGTGATGCCTTGCTACCTTTTACTTGTCCTCAAATTTCCAAGAGTAAATTAATAAATAATACTCCCCTCCCTTGTACCACAATTGTTTATCCACTTTTCTGTTTTAGTTATTCTACAATTAAAAAAAATAATTTTATTTTAACAATACATCTTTATTTATATATGTATTATTATTTTTTTTTCAACTAATTTTATTATTTAACTACAAATCGATACATATTATACTACTCTCTCCCACTATAAATAAATATCATGATTTTTTGGCATAGAGTTTAAGAAATTTATTATTTTTTAATTTTTGAATTAAAAAGTAAAAATAAAAATTTATTTTTTAAAGTGAAAAATAAATTAATTGTAAGCAAAGTTTAAGAATTAGGTGAATAATGTAAGCATAAAATTGTATATTAAAATGAAAAAAATTAAATAATTATTTATTTTTTTAAATGGGTCAATTATTGTTGGACATTTCGAAAAAGAAAGTATGTCAATTATCTTTGAACCGAAAGAATACTATTTTATATTATTTTTAAAAAATATTATTTTTATAAAGTATGGATAAAAAAAACCTTTCACAAACATTGTCGAGTCGAAAGAGATACTGTATTCATTAAAAATAATGAATGACGTTTGTTCATAAATTTTTGTAATTTTGATTATCCAATTCATTAAAAAAAGAGATTATTACATAAACCTGCACAAGGTTTCGACTTTTAGACACTAACTTACTCGACCTGAAAACCGTGACACCCGACTACTTAAACTTTGCAGCTCCGTTTTGCACTTACCTTATTTTGGATGGATGAGAATATTCCGTAAAATATTCTGTTGATGACGAGAGGAAGAGAGAAACGGCATCGTCTTTCTCCTCGACAAAGGTAGCACGAACGAACGAATGAGATACCAATTGTTGATTCTCTGAGTGCTCATTCCTCTGAATCTACACTCACTGGCGTCGATAATGTGCTGCGCGGCGTCGAAGCTGGACAGTGAAGACACAATCCGCCGCTGCAAAGATCACTCCCGCCTCATCAAAGAAGTCGTCCTCGCCGTATCCCACCACGTCCCCGCCGTCCTCCGCACCCCCTCCTTCTCATCCGCCGCCGCCTCTAAACCCCCTGCCTTCCTTCGTGCCCCAGCCGCCGCAGTGACGAAATCCCTCCCCGTCGCCGCACCTCCCTTGACCTCCTCCTTCTCGACCCACCACCACCCAGAAGCATCCGCCTCTGCCACCATCAACTTCGACCTGCATTCGCTCACCGCCGACGATGCGCAAGACCGAGCCTATTCCTTCAATATTGGGATTTTTTTTATTTATGATTAATTTTAGAACGGAATTTTTTTATTTGAGATTTTTTTTTATTTAGGATTTTTTTATAATCTGAAATTAAATGAATTAGGGTTATGAGATTCTGTAAGGTCGCGACTCTCTCTTCCTTTTATTTTTTGTTTTTGTTTAATTAAAAAATATTAATATGTATTAATACAAAAATACCCTTATAATTTGACATGAATTTGACCAACTTGGAAAGTGAATTACACGCTTCCGGAATATGCTAAAAAATATTCCGATCCGACTTAAAAAGTAGGAAAGTGTTTAACGGCATAAAGATAAGGTACTTAACGGTAACAAATTTTCGTTCAAATAGGTGAATGTAAAAAATACCAAACCTTGGACAAATTTATGTAATAATCTTTTAAAAAAACATGGTTGGTGTTTTTCTTTGTCATATTGTCCACTCTTCGACGATAGATCTTACATCAATCGCTTTACTCTCAAAATATGTATATCAACAATCAATCCATAAGAGTATATAACTCAAAACATTGTAAAAGAGTTAATTCTATGCTAACTTAAGGGTAATATCTTAATCTTATACACACGTTTACATGTGCACGTGTTTTAATATTTTTTATTTTTTCATTGGTTAATTTTTTTTAATGACTACTACATGTTACATTTTGTGTTGATTAGAGCATTAACCCTTAGTAGGGTACGTAGGCGTAGCATAGTAGCATGGAAAAAACCGGTGTGTGGGTGGCTGAGGCATGGAAGTGGGCTGAAGTGTATTAGGTTGGGCATATATTGGGCTGAGTTTGTGGACTTAACTTTGAGCCGAGAGGCTAAAGTATAGGTGACTGGGTTGGGCATATATTGGGCTGGACGCCATTACGGGCCCTAAATCATGGACGGATTTGGGCCGTCCACACGTGTTAACAACAGTCCCCCTATTTATGCGGAGGGAAAAGGAAATCTAAACGGCCAAACTAATCCCCTCTATTTTTTCATTTGCATTAGTATTTTCCAACAACAAAAACAACACACAAAAAAAAAAAAACACAGCGAATTCCAATTCCCCAATGCCAACATACCTTACGTACACCGATCGTGAAGCAATCGTAATCCATATATATAAATAAATACGTCTATTTAATATATCAAGAAAATAAAATAAAAAATGGGAGCGTATAGAGCAGACGAGGATTACGATTACCTGTTCAAGGTGGTGCTGATCGGTGATTCCGGCGTCGGAAAATCAAATCTGTTATCCCGATTCACCAAAAACGAGTTCAGCCAGCAGTCCAAATCCACCATCGGAGTCGAGTTCGCCACGCGCTCCATTCACGTCGACGACAAGGTCGTCAAGGCCCAGATTTGGGACACCGCCGGCCAAGAAAGGTACTAATTCTCATTTCATTTAACCGATCCAAGAATTCGCAAAGAAAATATTATTGTATTGATTTTTTTGATAAAATATTAAATTAATGACGTAAGTAGTATTTCAAAAAGTAAGAAAAAAATAGGAATAATTATTTATTTAGAGGTGTGACTATTGACGAGGGGTATATATGTAATTTGAATCCTCAGGTATCGTGCGATTACGAGCGCTTACTACAGAGGGGCGGTGGGTGCGTTGCTCGTTTACGACGTGACTCGCAATGTGACGTTCGAGAACGTGGAGAGGTGGCTGAAGGAGCTGCGCGGGCACACGGACACCAACATCGTGATCATGCTCGTCGGGAACAAAGCCGATCTTCGACACCTTCGAGCTGTCCCTTTGGAGAAGGCAAAGGCCTTTGCCGTAAGAGAAAACATAGTCTTCATGGAGACCTCGGCTCTGGAGGCCTTGAACGTCGAGAAGGCCTTCACGGAGGTGCTCACGCAAATCTACCATGTAGTTAGTCGCAAGGCTCTTGACATTGGGGACGACCCCTCGGCCCTGCCCAAGGGGCAGTCCATTAATATTGGAAATAAGGATGACGTGTCGGCTGTTAAGAGCGCGGGTTGCTGCTCCGGGTAAAATATATACTATATATAATGCTTGTTGTTATGATTTCTTGATTTTTTTTTTGGTTTTTGTTAATATGATCACAAAGTAAGAAAGATGATCAATTAGGGTTAGTTTAGTTGTGTTGTGTGTGTGTGGAGGAGAATTAGTATGAAGTGTGCTTCATTTACATTTGATGAAATTGATTTGTGATCTTTCTTGTAGAATATATACTACTCAGTGTACGAGTACAAATTACTACGATGTGAATATATATCTTGTTTGGATGATAGTGTGATGACATTAACATTCACATTGTCGTGTAACCTGCGATTTTTTGGAACATTTAAGCTCTGAAAATGATAATTGAGACTTGGATGAGTATTGAAGTTAACAATATTAGTAACTTGTTTTCATATGAAAAGGATTCATAATACTAGCTAGTAACATAATTGTTACAGTATTACCTCTGTTCCAAAGCAATAGTCACACTTTTTTCATAAATAACAAAGACATGCTATAGCAAGCATACTCTAATTATTTCCTTTATTTTGCAATTAAAAATTCAAATGCAACCAAGAGCTAGTACGTAGTCAAACGATCTTGGCATGATCATGGGGGTGAAGCAGGTAATAGGAGGCGCCATGTTGAAGGGGTTGGTGAGTGAGGCCCCACTCGTTTGCGAGAACCGGCTGCCCTGTTGAAGAATGTAACAACACCGCATCGTCCCCAAATGTCTCTCTAACGTTCACCGGCCCCATCCCAATCTCAAAGCACACATCGTTGATAAACACATGACTCATCTTCGATTCCCCCAAACCTACACCACCTGCACCCATTAATTAATTAGCGAGTGTGTCGATTAATCAACACATGCATTTATATGCAAATAAATTACGTACCTAGAAGCGATGGAGACGCAATAATACACTCTTTCATTTTCATCTTCTCGACATCTTCATCTTTCTTTGAAGGTCCATCACTCATAAGCATCAGCTCATTCACCAAATTACCGTGCTTTAAACCCAAAGAAAACGAGGGTGGCTCGGTCAGGAAATCCACGGGGGATTGTAAAATCGTCGGCTCGGTCGGAGAATTATTGCTGCTGTTGTTATTGTTATTGTTATTCAGCAGGTCGATGACATGAGAATTAGGTGAACCGACACAAAGGGTATTTTCGTAATTTGAATTGTTGGAGGATGAGGAGGAGGAGGCCGCCGGGGCGGTGGCTGAGGCTTGATTGGTGGAGAGTCGAGGTCTGTAGTTTTGGAGGAGCTGACGTTGTTTCTGTTTGATTCTTGATTTCCGGTTTTGGAACCAGTAGAAAACGTTGGCATCTCCGACTTGGCCGTACTCCTGAAGCTGGACCCGGATCCTTCGAATTTCGTCTCGCGAAGGGTTGACGGTGCCCGAGTTGAAGATGGATTCGAGCGTTCGGATTTGTTCCGGTTTGGGGTTCCATCTCGGCTTCGGCTCCGGTGGTCTTTCTTCTGCAGCTTGCACTACTTGTTTGTTTGATTAATGATATATCAAGTGAAATTAAAGGAAACCCTAATCAACTATATGTATAATGTATACATACCTGAAGAAGGTGTGTGTGGATTTCTCGTGTGATCATGCGTCGTCGGCCGTTGATTGTGGTGATGATTGGAGGGCTTGGATTTGAACATGCTTGGCCAGTGTCTGTTTGATGAGGCCATCTTCAGTTGCTGCTCGATCGCTTAATTTAAGGTAGAGAAAATTAAGGAGACAGTTAGTACGAAGCAATAAATCAGTTGCAGGCGTGATCGATGCACAACGACTGAATTAACGCAGAGATGGGCTAGCTAGCTATCTCCGCTTCTGATCAGTATATGCTTTTGTTGTGTATTTCTGGTTTTTTTTTGTGTGTATATTTAAGTGTGTGTTTGTGAGTTTCGATGGTTAGTCTTTGGGTTGTGGAGGACTAAATATATATAGAATTGAAGATCGAGAGAGATTTAATAAAAGAGTACGTACGTCAGAAAATATATTACACATACTTAAAATTAAGATTAGTCTAATTCGAAGAGGGTTATTGCAAGGTAATTGAATGGGAAGGTAAAGCAGTAATTAAACTATATTCAGACGTACTAGGTCCATGGATTAATCTTGCAACCACTTATTTCATGTATTGTACTACTATTCTATTAAACTTAAAAAGGTTCAATGAAACTGAATTTAATGGATTTGAGCTAAATTAAAGTGTACTAAATTATTTTTTTTATAAAATTAATACAGAGTAGTTTGAATCAATAAGTTGATCCGTACGTACTTTTTAAATTTTACATAGTAATAAAATTTCGAGTTAGTAGATTATTATGATAAATAATTAAAGAAATCTGTTAAACATCACGCGTCTATTAAAAAAATAATTCGCTCAAATATAAATTGGACAACTATTTTTTAAAGTAATATTAACTTAATTTTAATATAGTATCTCAGATCAAACTCAAAAGGAAGATAAATGTCTCAATCAATGACATATTAGCCATAGTCACATTTCAAACAACATTGCTTCAACATGATTTTTTTGTTTTGTTTTGAAAGTGATAGGAATGAATTAAAAAAAAATCTAAAGTAAATAAGTGTAATTAATTAAGTCGGTCATTTGACTCCGGAAGTAATTAAGTGCGCATTGGTTCAGGCAATTTTTATTGTTGAGAGGAAGAGAGTTTGAAAGGCGTTACCCCAATTACTCTATCGATAAAACTATTTGGAAATCCCCATACGTACCCCGATAGGTTAGTAATTGTTTGGTCAATATTAGCTAGCTAGAAGTCTAGAACCAATCGATCGATTTCTTCATTGTTATTCGCGAATGAGAATCGATCCAAACAAACATTTTGTGAAATCGATCTATATGTATAGTCAATGGGTGTGGCATTTGAACGGATTAAATAGTTAGGATGCTTTAATCACGGCCCAATTTGTAGATAGTTTAGATCAATATTAACGGCGTGACACCAAAGTTATTTTTCCAATCGATTTGAAATATATAACACTCTTCGTCACGATTATATTTGATTTTGTCAATCGATATCATATATTTAACATGTTCCATTATGAGTAAACTCGATTTTGTCAATCAATGTCAGTCATCGCGATTATATTTGATTTTGCCAATCGATATCATATATTTAACACTCTCCATTAAGAGTATGCTCGATTTTGTCAATCGATGTCAGATATTTAACACGTCTTTTAATTTTAATTTGTCTTATTTGGAATTTTTTTGATACCATATTGATGTTGAATCAATAATTCTTTAAAATAATTTATTAAAATAATAAAATTGTCCAACATATACTCAACATATACGTGAGATCAATGTTATTTTTTACTTCCTTCGATTCTTTTTAATTGTCGTTCTGTGTTTTTTATTTTTTTCATTTTAATTGACGTTTTACATTTTTTGTACTTTTTTACCTTTATTTAATGAGGTTTATTAATTGTGAAAGACAAAAAAAAACATCCTGAGTGTTTTTAGGGAGAGAAGATTGTGTTGATTAATTATTTTTATAATATAATTAAATAAGGTTAGATTAGGTATAATATTTTTATAATTAATAACTGTGCAAATCACTAAAATGACAATTAAAAAAAATTGGAGGAAGTAATAGATTTGATATATGTAACAAATACATTAACAAAATATAATTATTGATTCCATATTTCTACATCACTTATATATTTACAAAAATAGTAATACTATTTCACTCCCTTACGTATTGTCAAACTCCTTTGTAAATTAAAAAGTAATCTAAAAAAAAGCGAATTACGTTATTGTCAAACTCCTTTGTAAATTAAAAAGTAATCTAAAAAAAAGCAAAGGAATACAAACATAATTATTGATTATTGTTTTTTTTTAACATTTTTTTTTTATAATTATAGTATACTGTATATATGAAGACAGTGATACCTTTCACTAATCGTGTGAAATGCTGATACAATTTTATTTTTGAGCACATGGACACAACATTATACAGTATTGAATGCATGTATTGCGCAAAATGCGCCAACAGCATTCACTAAATGCAAACGTGCTCTTACTTAATGCATTTACCAGGTCTGTCTTTCTATTTTTTTACTACTGTTTTTTTATTGTTTTACTTAATTTTATTTTGAAGATACAGTACTCCCTTCGTCATGAAAGAGTTAATATATTTGTATGAACACAAGAATTATGATTTTTTTTCTCTTTTGACTATTTTTGAATAGAAGGAATACTACTTTTCACAAGTCTAATTAATTATTGGATTGTAATGTACTATGAAAAGTTAAAAACATTTTTCATATTGGGTAGTTGCAAATACTAAGTATAATTAGCAAAGAAATAAAAAAAAATTAACACTTTTTTTTACTTATAGCTATTTTACTAATAAGTATTTTACTTTTTAATTTAAAAATACATTGATAATATCACGTGTAAAAATAGCTCGATTTCACATTTAGTCATTTAAGTTTATGAACAATCAAATTTCGTCATATTTGACGATTTTAATTGAAATTTCGCTTATTCGCATACGTAACTGCTTAATTACTCTAGTGTTTTGTCTTATTTGATACTGATTTAACTAAACAACTATCATACAAATATTAAAAAAAAATGAATGTGTTTTAATTAATGTGAAATCCGACCATGTTATCTCATACATTTTTTATCATTACTTTTGTCAAAAAGTCAAATTATTTTTCAATCATGTAATTAATTTTAAAAAGAGTAAAGTCATTTTTGTGTTATTTCATATCGTTTCAGTTTAGTCCAGTTTAGCTCAATTAAGTTTGTTTTAAAATAAAATTTAAAAAAATGCATCAATAATTTTACTTTAAAATACAATCTTGTCTATATTTGTTTCAAACTTGTGTTTATAAACTTTTCTATATATATCAACCTCTTATTTTTTTTAAAAATAAAATTAAATAAGTGACATTTTTCTTAACATGTCTATCCATACTTGTGTCTACGTGTCTAATTTTTAGACAAAGATTAGTACTCCTTCTCACCTAAAGAAATGATCATACTTCCTTTGTAATTGAAGTGATATTTTGTAAATTACAAATGAAGTGTGATCACTTCTTGTTAGTGTGTAGTTCTTCCTAGTTCAACATAGAACCACGTTGTTCTTGCTTGAACTACGTTGAACTATACACTTTGTTTTGTGGTAACTTCATGTTTTATGTTTGTATGTTTTCCATTCAATAATTCATACAAGTCTGCTAGGTCTACATAGAACGAGCTGGTTATACTGTGGAATTAACAAGTGGCTCAACGCGTGACCACGGTTCATCAGCATGGAGCAAGCAGACTTGGCCATTACAAACAACATGGAGTTGCATCAGTGCGTGAGCATAGAACGAGCTATTCTATCAACGTGGTTCAACGTGGATCAAGAGAGAATTGCGAGTTTATCAACGCACTACAAATCAGAGAGTTCAAGTCTTACCGTGAAGACATTGAATCAGAATTAACACCTTGACGGACGGGGTGCAAGCATAGCTATACATACAGCTGGACGAATGACTGCTAAGGAATGAAGCCAGCTATGGGTATGACAAGAAGACTTCGCTAGAAGAATTCTAGTCCAACAAATACATCAAGTATTCCAGCTATGCCCGCCACGAGCTTGAAGCACGAAGACACGCTAGTGTTGTAGTGCGTAGAGCTGGGTTCGTCAAGCACGGAAAAATGGAATCTCGAATATTCCATGAAGATGCTTTGGGCTCGGCCCATTAAGCGTGAATTCCGGAAACCCTATTTCTCGACACCTATAAATAGCAGGTAGTTGGAATTCATTACCAATGATTTGATTTGACATTTTCTAGAGAGAGAAAATTTGTAGACCGAGAGACTTCGTTAGAAAGCTCCGGTGCTATTGTCAGTTTAGTCTTGGTAGTACGAGTCGCTAGATTAGTTCTACATAGACTTAGTTTTTGGCCGTGTGACCTTTCTACAAGATTCGCTAGAATTTTGTAGATGTGTTTGTAAGTGGTTCAACCCTTTACAAGTAATACAAAAGAGTTTTCTTTAGAATCTCCAAATTGTGTTAAGTCTTTGTACTCTACCCTTTACTATTCTGTTCTAGGTAGAACCAAGTACAAATTACACAATTTCAATTGGTATCAGAGCCAAGTTCACCACCTTTGGTGTGATCCTAGGAAGAGATTCTACGATGGAGTCATTCACCGTTGTCAAGCCCGTCATTCTCAACTCCACGAACTACTCCTATTGGAAGAGCAAGACTAGATTGAAGTTGAAGAACGTAGACTCACGCGTGTGGGGAGCTGTGTTGAACGGATGGCAAGCACCAACCGTAGTTGACAAAGATGGCGACACGATCGCAAAGGATGAGTCTACTTGGACCACGGCCGAACATGAAGCCGCAACATTCAACTCAAAGGCCATCCACATTATTACTGATCTCATAGATGTCCACATGTTCTCTGTGGTGAGGCATCTCACATCGGCCAAGCATGTGTGGGATACCTTGGAGCGGATGTGTGAAGGGAGTGACAGCATCAAGAGGTCCAAGATCAGAGGTCTTACTACTACCTTCCACCGGCTCGAAATGAGGGAAGATGAGGATCTAGATTCTTTCTTCAATAAGATCATGGCTATCGTGAGCGAATGCCAAGAACTTGGAGATCCTATCCCTCCACCGCTCATTTGCACCAAGGTTCTACGGGGTGTGACAGAGAAGTTTAGCGTCAAGGTTACCACCATGGAGGATACGAAACTTGGTCTATCGGGCGACTACAACGAAATCATGAGCCATTTGAAGAATTATGAGTTGAACCTAAAATTGAAGGACAAGTCGTTCACCATGACTCCATTCGAGAACTCTATGAAGGCTCTCTCTATTTCTCAGAATGCCTCTAGCTCTACCCCCAACAGGGCCAGCTCTACCCACTCTCCTCTCTCTGCCGAGAATAATGCTTTTCTTGCCGAAGACTCCGATGATGAGAGTGAAGCTCTTTCACTTCTTGACTCTCCTAATCCAGACAAGTTCATAGCCATCCAAGATGCCGTGAGCTACCTTGTTCGTCAAGACATCAAAAGGAAGAGGAGGTTTAAGCAATTCCGAAATCAGAGGAGCCCTGGGAATTCCTTCTCTACTCCACCCGCCACTAACCGCAGTGGGTATACCCCAAGTCGGAAGTTTGTCAGTGGCGCCCCTAGCAAGGATATGTCTAAAATCAAATGCTTTGAGTGCAAGGGGATGGGACACGTGAAGAATGAATGTCCGAACTTGCATCGGAAGAACAACATGGATGTGAGTTACTTGGTGTTTGATGGAGATGATGAGCTGTACTCCTCTGAGGAAGACAAAGGAAGGAAGGTGGAGCCGAATGAAGTCAATGCACTTCTCAGTGCCATTGAAGATGAGAGTGATGAGGAGTATGAGGTAGATCAAGATGACTTGGCTACTCATGAAAATATCTTTTGCTATACCTCTGTGGTTGCAGGTACTACTGAGAAAGGTGTTAGTTCTACCCCCAGATCTCTGGCTGGGGGCATGACCAAGAAGATTGCTGAGTCTACCCTCGATTCTGAGAGGGTGAGCAAGAGGGAGTTCGAGATAGTGAAGCTGGAATTGGAGAGGGCATTGAAGAAGGCGAGTGAGCTGGAAGCCATTGCGAACAAGGAAGACACGGAGAAGGACTTCCTGAGAGACTCCCTTGCCAAGATGGAAGAAGGCTATGCTATGCGTACCAAGGAGCTCTACCAAGTGAAAGACAAACTTGATGTTGCAAATTGTCTCTTTCAAAAGCTGAACACTGGCACTTCCAAACTTGATAACATGTTGAACTGTGTTAACACCAAGCACTTTGGGCTTGGATTTAAGGAAACATTTGATTCTGTCTACTCCGACTCTCCTTATGTTTTTCCTAAGTTTGTGCATGGTAGAGATAAAGCTATCACTAAATCTAATGAGGCCAAGCCAAAGGGTGTTCATACACCCAAGGGCAATATGGCTTCTACATCTAATATACAAATTCTCAAACGACCTTCCACTCCATTGCCCCAAAATGCTTCAATGTCCTCGTTGACACCGGTCTCTACGCCTGTTCTACCCGTGAGTAAATCCGGGTCTAACCATGACAGGAAAACTTTCACACGAAACGTCTCTAATCGATCTAAGTTCTCCAATTCAACTACTACATCGACGTTGAAATTCCGATCTCCCGGTGCTACCCCTCAGTCAAATCCTGTTAAGGGCATGACTACACACAAAAAGAAGATTCTTTCTACTCCCCACAAGCGAATCTTTGTGTGCCACTATTGCGGGATGAAAGGGCATATCAAACCTTATTGCTACAAGCGTGCTGAAGATTTAAGTTCTCGTGCCATGACTGTTAGACGAGTATGGAGACCAATTGCCAAGCATTCGTTTGACAAGGTCAGTCAGGTCTGGAGAATTAAAGCTGCTCTACCCACAGCTACAAACATCAAGCCTAAGCTAGTATGGAGAAGAAAGCAAGAGGTGACATGTAATGTCGCATTCACCGTGGCCAAGGGCACCACAAAGGAGACGTGGTATTTTGATAGTGGGTGTTCTAGGCATATGACCGGAACCAAAGACTCATTGGTCGATTTTGTTCCTCACTCCGGAGGCCCCGTCACTTATGGAGGTGGGGCAAAGGGGAGTATAATCGGGAGTGGAACTTTGAACGTGAAGGGCCTACCAGCACTCAAGAATGTTCTCTTGGTGGACGGGCTATGTGCCAATCTCATAAGCATTAGCCAACTTTGTGACGATGAACTTAACGTGAAGTTCAATAAGGAGAGCTGCGAAGTGTTTAACACTAAGGGAGAGTGCATTCTCACAGCTGCTCGGGCAAAGAACAACTGCTATGCCATCAATGAGGCCTGCCTAAGTGCCTCTACCCATGACGAGATTGATATCTGGCACCAAAGGCTTGGTCATACGAGCCTTCGGAATCTTGAGAAGTTGGTCCAAATAAAGGCTGTCAGAGGCATAGATAGCTTGCCAAAGATTGACAAGAGAGTGTGTGGTGAATGTCAAATGGGTAAACAAACTAGAGCTCCCCACCCTGCTATCTCTACCCATAACCGCACCACAGAATGTTTTGAACTACTCCATATGGACCTCATGGGGCCCATGGAAGTACAGAGTTTGGGAAATAAGTGGTATACTCTTGTCATTGTGGATGACTTTTCGAGATACACTTGGGTAAATTTCCTTGGAACAAAGGACGAGGCGTTTGAAGCGTTTCGATCCTTAGCCCGGAGGATTCGCACCACCTATGCCAAACGAGTCCAACGTATAAGGAGTGACCATGGAGGTGAATTCCAAAACGGAGTGTTCGTTGATTATTGCACTCGCAAGGGGATTCACCATGAGTTCTCTGCACCAAAGACTCCACAACAAAATGGGATCGTAGAGAGGAAGAACATGACTCTACAAGAAATGGCACGAGTAATGTTGGTGGCCGCGGGTATGGCCAAGGGTTTTTGGGCAGAAGCCTTGAGTGCGGCGTGCTATGTGGTGAATCGTATAAGTATTCGTGCCGGGACTCAATGTACGGCCTATGAACTACTCACCTCTAAGAAACCGAACGTAGCTCATCTTCGTGTCTATGGGTGCATTTGCTACATTTTGAATGACAGAGATGCCTTGAAGAAATTTGATGCGAGGTCGGATAAAGCTATTTTCGTTGGATACTCCCTCAACAGCCATGCTTACCGGGTATTCAACTTGCGAACGAAGACCGTGCAAGAATCGACTAACATTAAGTTTGATGAACATCACTTCAACGAGAGTTCGTCCAAGTCGACCTCGCACCAACAAGTGTCTAATCCTGTTCTACCCATAGCAGAAGTATTAGTTGAGGGGGAGGTAGATCAGGGTGTAGGATCACCCATACTACCAAATGATAATGATCACAACTCTTGTGATCCTACTCCTTCAGAAGGGAATGATGAAGGGGTGAACCGGGGTCCTTCTAACCCTGCCATGGGTACCACTGGAGCTTCTACCTCTACCGGAGTTCCGAACTCGGGCCCTCCTGCATATATCCGAAAACGACACCCGGACCAACAAATGATTGGGAATCTAAATCAACGTGTCACTCGTTCCACAAACTCCACCGACACATTGCCCGCTAGCTACCCCAACACGTTCTCTAATTTGGCTCTCCTATCTCCGGATGTGGGTATTATGAGCTTTGTCTCCGAAATTGAGCCCAAAAACATAAAGGAGGCCATTCTCGATGATTTTTGGATTGCGGCTATGCAGGAAGAGTTGAACGAATTCGAGAGAAACAAAGTTTGGTCTTTGGTCCCGAGACCAAAGGGTGTCAATGTCATTGGTACTAAGTGGATCTACAAGAACAAAACCAATGAGTTCAATCAAATAGTGCGCAACAAGGCACGACTAGTTGCTCAAGGGTACACTCAAGTGGAGGGAATAGATTTTGAAGAGACCTTTGCTCCTGTGGCACGCATAGAGTCTATCCGGTTACTCATTGCGGTGGCGTGCTACAAAAATATTCCGTTACGACAAATGGATGTGAAGGCGGCTTTCCTAAATGGAGTGTTGGATGAAGAAGCATATGTTGAGCAACCTAAGGGGTTTGTGGATCCTCACAAGCCAGATCATGTCTACCTCCTTCACAAGGCCCTCTACGGGCTAAAGCAAGCACCTCGTGCATGGTATAGCTGCCTCACGGATTTTCTTTTGAAGTTTGGATTCACTCGTGGGAATGCCGACACTACTCTCTTCATCAAAATCGTCAAGAATGAAATGCTTATTGCTCAGATCTATGTGGATGACATTGTGTTCGGTGCTACCCATGACCGCTTGGTTAAGGAATTTACTGATGCCATGGCTTCCTCTTTTCAAATGAGCTTAGAGGGGGAGCTAAGCCACTTTCTTGGTCTTCAAATTTCTCAACGACCGGATGGCATGTTTGTCTCTCAGACTAAGTATGCTATCAATATGCTCAAGAAGTTCGACATGGCGGATGCTAAACCCATGAATACTCCTATTGCTACCACTGACAAGCTGAGTAGAGCGGAGAAGGGCAAGGATGTTGATATCTGTACCTACAGATCTCTTATTGGTAGCCTGCTCTACCTCACAGCAACTCGACCAGACATCATGTATAGTGTGTGCCTCTGTGCCCGCTACCAAGCTCAACCAAAGGAAGAGCATCTCGTTGCCGTGAAGCGTATCCTTCGATATGTGGCCGGGTCTACCAACCTTGGTTTATGGTATACTAAAGATACTTCTTCTTACCTTGTTGGTTTTGCAGATGCTGATTGGGCCGGTGACAATGATGAAAGGAAGAGTACTAGTGGAGGGTGTTGCTTCTTAGGAAACAACCTTGTCTCATGGCATAGCAAGAAGCAAAATTGCATTGCTCTATCCACCGCCGAATCCGAGTATGTGGCTGCCGGGAGTTGTTGTACCCAAATGCTATGGCTTCAACAAATGCTTGCCGACTATCAAATTCATAGCACGCCATTAACCTTATATTGTGACAATCAAAGTGCTATAAAGATAAGTCAGAATCCGGTACAACACTCAAAGACCAAGCATATTGATATACGACATCACTTCATTCGAGACTTGGTAGAACGGGGTAAGGTGGTAATGGAACATGTCCCTACGGAGAATCAACTCTCAGACTTCTTCACTAAACCACTTGCTTCGGATAGATTTAAGGCCTTGAGGACATCTCTCTGCATGGGTGCCTTTTGAAGGGTAGTAGGCCGCAACTGACTACCTCTACCCACAGCCGTTTATTTTGTCAATGGAACCATGAGGTAGAGCAAGGTGAGGTTAGTTGTTGACAGTTGCAAAGTGACGTAGTATTTGGACATACTGTTCTTTAAATATCTATATAAGCAATTCATTGGAGTGCACTTCGTTTGCTCTATGTCTAGCAGGAAAAGTCGGCCTAAAGATTTCCTCGATGGATCGGGTCTTGACTGACTTGGTCTTCGGGCAAATGCAAAAGACATGGCCTTATACATATAATGGTGAAAACACAAAAAAAAGATACATAAGGAAACACCATCTATAACACCCCTCTGATTGGGTACTAATAAGCCTGCTCTATGCTTGAAAAAGCTAAAGAAATGGTCGTGGTTACACATTGAACTGGCCAAAATAGCAATACCGTCCATAAAGCACTGTCACTCTACCTCCAATAACTCTACTTAATGTTCTTTCTAGCGATTTTGATTCACTGTGTGGTGGTACGTATGTCCACGTTGTGTGTGCTTGCTATGCCTTTAACTGTATTTCGTGTTATAAATTTTTGCAGAGTTCTCCTGGTCTACGAAGCAAGGCTGTTCTACCCTGAAGTGCTTCCTTAGGCTTCGTTGGACAAGAATAATTTTTCCTGTGAAATTTGAAATCTGGGTAATTCAACGTATGACTATGTGTAATAACCCCTGCTCTACGTGTACTACTTTGAGTTCTCATGAAAGTCGTTCCTGTCTAACGTGTTACTCTTTGCTCGTTGTGCTGTTTGCTGATTTTACATTATAAGTATCTCTGTTCTACCCATCACCCATTTTGTAGGGCGTGCTATACTTTGAATTTGTGATGCAGCTGATGCGTTGCACAACATGGCTCGTACATACTCTCTGGCAGCCCATCTCTGCTTGGCACGCGTCGCATCAAGTGCATTTGTCTACTCGCTCACCGCATTCCTACCTCTTATCCATTGTTGGATTATTTCATGCTTATTTTCTTTAAGTTTCTCTGCTCACTGTTTTATACTTCTTGTGGTACGTTGGGTGGCTTGTTTATCTATTTTGCAGCTACGATGATGTACTTTGCCTGTTCCACGCACATCGGGCGTACTATGTCCCCGTACAGCGTGCTACTACTTGTAACTCTCGGCCCTCCTCTACGCTGACCAGACTGATAGACACGTGGCGCGCTCTACACCACAGAATTTGAACCGTTTCGGCTGCCCTATAAATACCCCTCTCGGTCAAACACATAGTGCACCTTTTACTACGTGTTTTTGAGAGAGAATCCCTTGCAATCTGTCTGTTCATCTTATCTCCGTAGAAGCTCATATCATCTACTCCCATATTTGCTCTTTGGTCCACGCAGGAAATCATTTCTCACCGTCTCAACAAAATGACTTCTTCTGATTCTATTGCTATCACTAAGCCCGTCTATGAATTGCCTTCGTTCTATGCTGATAAAATAATTGAACTCAAGGCCGAAGAGGCTACGCTTGAAGCCGCGCAAACCGCGGAGGAAGACTTTGATAAGGTCACTGAACTGGAGGCACAGATCAGTGTGGTACGTAAGGCCATCCTTGAGAATCGTGGAAAGAAAATGATGGCTGAAAAAGCCATAAGGGAAGAGGAGGCTCGTAGAGCAGAAGAGGAAAGAAAGAAGAAAGAGGAGGACGAACGTTTAGCCGAGTTAGAACGGCTACGTATAGCAGAGGAAGAGAGGAAAAAGAAAGAGAAGGACGAGGCTGATCGTATAGCCGAGTTAGAAAGGAAGAAGAAAGAGGAGGCGGCACGTATTGCCGCAGAAGAGAAAAAGAAAAGGGAAAAAGCTGAGGCAGACCGTATTGCCAAGGCAAAACAGGACAAAATTGATGAGGCCAATCGTAGGGCCGAACTGGAAAAGAAAGAAAAGGCTGATGCTGCTGCACGCATTGCCATGACAGTTACTGCTCCTGTTCAACGCACCGCCACAACTGTGGCTACAAATGATGGTGAATCAAATTCACCCAAGGATGGTGGCTCTCCGGCCCACAACGCCGCTACTCCTGTTAATCCGTCCCCGCTCAACGCTGAGCCAATGGACGAAGTGGAAGATAAGGTGCCGGAGAACAGGATGGTTGTTCCTTCTCCCGCACGCTACGTAGGTGAGGTTTTTTCGGCTGACTTCTTCTACGAAGCAGCAAGTGATCGTTTCGACTCCCTGGCCGAACAGAAAATCAATGCCGAGAGGCACTATGCTGGGAAAGTGAAGTGGGTGGGACGCGGGCTACACGCGTTCATGCAAGAGATGGAATTGTTGGATGCCATCAACTTCGACGTGGACTACAGTCACTTTGTCCACCGTATGGTCTTCTCCCACATTGATCAAAATTTTGGTGACCCCAGTCATCCGTCCTACGGGAAAGTTATTATTCGTGAGAGGGAGTATGATCTCTCCCAAAGTACGTTGAACAAGATGTTCAAACGTACACACATTAAGGCCACATGGGAACCTCCCTCTCCGCAGCACCCCGACAGTCAAATGATGGGGTTCATTGTGACTGGTGGTCTTGCCTCTACGCCCCAGCCGGCCTGCACTTCGTTGACTCAGTTCTTCAGCCATCTAAACAAAATAATTGCTAACAACTGGATCCCTACGTCGAGCTGCTCGGTGGTCCACGCTGACGCACTTCATTTAATGTACAAATTGAGCCGTGGCATCCAAGTGGATTTGGGCCAAGTGGTGTTCAATAAAATTGCTTCGTATGGGGACATGTCAGATAATGAAATTGCCCAGGCCAACCTACCGTGCCCCCACCTGATCAGCGCCATACTAGTAAGTCAGGGCTTCGAGTACGACAAGGATGATGAACCGTTGATCCCCCTCACTTCTTTCCGTTTTGATTCCAAGTACATGGCGCCCCACAAAGTGAAAGATCTTCCATGGCGTAGACTTGGCAATACGGAGGCGGATCGTGCGTTGTTCAACGCTGCACAAGCCATCCCTCTGCAAATTCAACATGCTCACAAGAGCAAAGGAAAAAGAGCCAAGTCCGGCCGTGCCACGAAGAACAACATTGATGCCACACTTGACTCTTCGTCGGACGACTCTGACTCTTCGTCGGACGAGTTGTATCTCTGTGAGCCGACCTCGCTTCTCCAGGACTTCGTGCAACTACGTGGCACGATCGATGCAGTAGCCCGTCTCTCCGCCCACATGCATCGAAAAGCCCGTCGAGCGGCTCGTCTAGGGGGAGATGGGTCCTCGTACGCTGATCTAGGGCCATTAAAAATGCTCCACGCACGTCTGACTGGCATAGTCAATCTCGTGGCTGAACAGATGGAGGCATCGAGGAACGCTGATGACCGTCCCACAGAGGCCAAAAAGAAGAGTGGGAAACGTAAAATCAGTGAAGTGGACGTAGAGGAGGAGGTTGAAGAAATTGATGTTGATGAAATGGAGGATTTGCGTGCTGCGCATAAGAGGAGTAAGAAAGAAGCCGGTGATGCGCATAGCGGCTTAGTCAAAAATGCTGATGGTACGGTGAAGGAGCTGGACGCCGTTAAAAAGGATGAAAAGGCCAAGGGTGCGGGCTCTTCGGGCACCAAAGATGCTGAAAAGGTTGTCCCTACGGTGGACAGGCCCAAAATGCCAAAACTTAAAGTCACCAAGATGGGCGTCACCAAAGAAACGCCAACCAAAACTGCTCCTGCTGCTACGCCCAAAACATCTGGAGGTAAAGGTTTAATGGTTGCAGGTCCAGGTGGTGCTGCTACGCTGAGCAAGAAAGAAGTTGCAATTAAAAAAGCCATGGGCCAGCGTAGAAAGCAAGTGGTGACGAAGAACAAGCCCAAACCCACACAGCAAAAACGCAAGCTTCGTGATGAGCCGTCTGATGAAGAAGGATCGGAGAAGGATCTTCGTGCTCATACGCCACCCGAGGATTCAGATGGTGAAGCAAGCCAATGATCCGTTTAACCAAGTGTTTTCTATCCTTGCTCTACGTATTTGAAAATTTTATTTCAGTTCTTATTATTGATTTTTAACTCTGTTCTTCGTATAATATGTTTGAGACAATATGCTTTGCTAGTTTTTGAACTATGTAATTATTTTGCTATCTTTGTTTGCTCTACGTATGCTTGTTCACTTCTCATGCTTTATGATACGTATGACTGTGTTCTTTTCGTTCCCTGCACAATGTTGAACTTTTTGAGTATGATACTAGTTTGAGGGGGAGTTTCTCTACGAACCCCCGCTTATGAAGTTGACTCAAAAAGGGGGAGATTGTTAGTGTGTAGTTCTTCCTAGTTCAACATAGAACCACGTTGTTCTTGCTTGAACTACGTTGAACTATACACTTTGTTTTGTGGTAACTTCATGTTTTATGTTTGTATGTTTTCCATTCAATAATTCATACAAGTCTGCTAGGTCTACATAGAACGAGCTGGTTATACTGTGGAATTAACAAGTGGCTCAACGCGTGACCACGGTTCATCAGCATGGAGCAAGCAAACTTGGCCATTACAAACAACATGGAGTTGCATCAGTGCGTGAGCATAGAACGAGCTATTCTATCAACGTGGTTCAACGTGGATCAAGAGAGAATTGCGAGTTTATCAACGCACTACAAATCAGAGAGTTCAAGTCTTACCGTGAAGACATTGAATCAGAATTAACACCTTGACGGACGGGGTGCAAGCATAGCTATACATACAGCTGGACGAATGACTGCTAAGGAATGAAACCAGCTATGGGTATGACAAGAAGACTTCGCTAGAAGAATTCTAGTCCAACAAATACATCAAGTATTCCAGCTATGCCCGCCACGAGCTTGAAGCACGAAGACACGCTAGTGTTGTAGTGCGTAGAGCTGAGTTCGTCAAGCACGGAAAAATGGAATCTCGAATATTCCATGAAGATGCTTTGGGCTCGGCCCATTAAGCGTGAATTCCGGAAACCCTATTTCTCGACACCTATAAATAGCGGGTAGTTGGAATTCATTACCAATGATTTGATTTGACATTTTCTAGAGAGAGAAAATTTGTAGACCGAGAGACTTCGTTAGAAAGCTCCGGTGCTATTGTCAGTTTAGTCTTGGTAGTACGAGTCGCTAGATTAGTTCTACATAGACTTAGTTTTTGGTCGTGTGACCTTTCTACAAGATTCGCTAGAATTTTGTAGATGTGTTTGTAAGTGGTTCAACCCTTTACAAGTAATACAAAAGAGTTTTCTTTAGAATCTCCAAATTGTGTTAAGTCTTTGTACTCTACCCTTTACTATTCTGTTCTAGGTAGAACCAAGTACAAATTACACAATTTCACTTCTTTGGTGGTAAGAAGTACTTGTACTATATACTAACTGACATCCATTTAAGTGGTTGGTTGTTGGCAAGGAAATATGATCCGCAAAACACGGGTACATCATAACATCCTTTATTACACCCCATCTGTTGATTTTAGTTCTGGGGAATTGAGGTTACTACTATAATAAGATCACACTCCAGATGTAGTTGATATAATTCAGATTTTGTTACATCTTTTTAAATTTAGGTACCTAAAATAATTAACAATCAGATATTGGGAATGTCGAGACAAGTACTAGTACTCGAATTTCACTCGAATAAAAAAAATGTACTCTTAACTTTAACTCTTTAAGTACCAGAATAGCACATAAAAACATAAATTTGTTTTTTTGCGTCGCTGAAATAGGATCATCAAATCCGATTTTTGAGTCTTCTTCCGTGGAAGTTTTTCAATTATGAAGATATCAAATCTCTTTAATCCTTTACTCTTCATCAAATCGAATTGAACGCGCATATATATTATTCAAAATAAAATAAATTGATACTTGTACTATACTTGAGGAGTATATATTGTTGTTATTTAAAAAAAATCTCAGCGTTTTTTCACATATTAATTGGGTTTATGAATTCAAAGGGTAAAAATGGTAACTCAGAGGAAGGTGCATTTTCTGGTTTTGCGGTTTGGCCTTTTGTTCATCTTTGGGGGTCGGAGCACAATTTTTATCGCAGTATCAAACACAGCCTTCACTTTCTGCAATTGTAATTAAGTGCAAATAAATAAAATAAAATAAAAATATTGTAGTCATTAATTTCAATTAGTTAGTAGTAAATTAATAAGAATTAATTTATTAAATTAATTATATATAAACCTCTTGAGTTTTTGCACTACACTCAATATAAGCTATTGCACCAATCCGTTTCCTCAATTCTTCCCCCTGCTTAATTAACAATGAACAAATAATCAATAATTAAATATTTAGTATTTTTATGTTTGCATAAAAAAATTGAATTCAGAATTTAATTTGAACATAAATAAATACAATAATAATAATAATGATATGATACCTGCTCAGTAGTTATACAAGTCCCACCATGATGATCCTTCAAATATTGTTTATCTTCTCTCAAATCTATATGGATAAAACAAATTAATTATACTTCTAATAATTACTCATTCCGCAAATTGGTAGAAAATTAAAAATAATTATTTAATGAATAAATTTATGTAATTGTAGATACAATTTTCAAAAGTAAGTGAAAAATAACAGTATTTTAAAATGAAAAAAATAAAATTAAAGCGTAACACTACAATGTCTTCAAAAAATAGAGAAATTTTGTTTCTATTTTATAAAAAAACAAGTGTCTATTTGCTAATATTATTGTATTTTTATGAGCGTGACAGTTAAATTAACTAGTCTGGAACCAAAATAAAAAATATAAAATAAAATTGCATTTGTTAATTGCTACTAAGGTAAGTACGTACCCAGTTTTGTTCCCACGAGCACAATGGGTACATTTGGAGAGTAGTGCCTTAATTCAGGAACCCACTGATAAATTAAATAAATACAGTAATAAATAAGTAAATAATAATAACAATAACCATAATAAAAATAAAATAAAATAAATTAATAATAAAACCTTCTTGTAAATGTTTTCATAGCTTGCTTTGCTGGTTACAGAAAAAGCTAGTAAAAATACATCAGCTCCTCTGTAGCTCAGAGGCCGTAACCTGTTATAATCGGCTTGCCCTGAGTTTCCATAAAATAAAATAAATTTGAGCTGATTTTCAAATAATAATAATAATAATAATAATAATAATAATAATAATATGAGTAGTATTAATGACCTGCAGTATCCCAAAGGCCTATGTTGACCGTAGTACAATCCACGATCACATTGGCACTGAAGTTGTCGAACACTGTTGGAACATAATCCTATTATACACCGTACTTAATTAGAAATACAGTAAAACACAACTAATCAATATACGCAACAAAATTGAAATAAATTTATACCGTCGGAAAAGTATTGCTAGTGTAAGAAATGAGCATGCACGTTTTTCCGACCGCCCCATCTCCAACGGTCACACACTTGATGAATCGAGCTGTACTCATTTATTTTTGGTGGCTTGAACTTTAGTCTTCTGGCCGGGCTCTCTTGAATTTATAGTACCACATTATGATGTAAGATGATGAGAAAGTGGTGAAATATGGAGTATAGATTTTGTAATCTTAAAGTTTAAGGAGAAAAGATACTTAATTAATTAGGTGGTAGTGATGGTGGTTTGTTGGTTGAGCACTTCAGTAGTTCAGTGTATATGTGAAATGTGATGAGGATAATTGCTTGCTATGCACTTAATTTATAATTCCAACTAAATTAGTATTATTATTATCTTAGATATTCTGAAAAAATATTTTTTGACATCAATAAGAAATCTGCTGTTAAAAAGGTGACTTTGTAGATAATATTATTGGAATCATAGAGGTAAAGGCTGATTATAAATCCAACAAGCAGAGCCCAGAATCATCACCCATACATATGGCCCATATTCAGACACTTAAAGCCCAGTTATAAGATTTCACTCACTTATACTGTTGAGCCCAAACTACTGTAGCTGTTATTTTTGTTATTAGAAATAAATAAATAAATGAAGGTCTGAAATGTGATTTCTAGTCTTCACCTAACGCCCATCAAGTTGCCAATATTTAATTAGTCTACAAGAACGAATAATCATGTTTATCAACCTAATACCGTCGTCACCGTTTATCTGAGCTCAGCCAGGCACGCGCGACGAACTATTTGGGATAATCGAAGGAATTCGATTATAGCTCTCCTACACAACTTCTTCAACCTCACAAAAATTTCAAAATATCTTCACATAATATACGCACAATTATTATAAGGATGCATGCATCAATTATAGTAATTTCAGTAAAACAAATCAGACACCTTAAATGAATGATAGAGATTATTTAGATTAAGCAACTACCCTTCAGATATGTTAGTAGAATCGTACGTACTACGTTGTGCATTTTTTTAATGCTGTTTTTTTTCTTTTTCAAGTGTGCTTATTTTGTCATGGCGGCTTTCAATAGCTGTTGACCATTCAATGCATACAAAATCCCATAAATAACCTTCTCCAACCTCTATAACCCGTGCACAATTTCGAATCACTTTACCAAAAATCCATGGCCAAGCTTCGGAACTTCACCGTCTTTTTACTACCTGTTCTTCTTCTTCTTCTGGTGACGACCCACCTGGCTCGTAGCCGTTCGATCAAAGAAGACTCGAACTCGCTCATATCCGACGGCGTGGATGCTGGGGGCAGTCAGTCCTTTCTCGAGTCGCGTTTGGTGGAGTCAACGATCACCTGCGAGCCGATATACGGGTTCTTACCGTGCTCCACCAACGTGTGGGGCTTACTGTTTCTGATCGTGGTGTACGAGATTCTGCTCTCCGTCGGAGGCCAGTATGTATCCAACGGGTCGAACTTGTTCTTTCAAATGATCGGGCCGGGCGTGTTCGGGGCCAGCTTGTTCCAGTTACTCGGCACAATCCCTCAGATTGTCCTTGTCCTTGGTAAGTAATTACTCGTCTCATAATAGATTAATCTAGATATATATACCTGCGATACAACGAATTATGCTTGTAATTTCTGTATGAATTAAATTCCCCAATAATCCGATGAATAAAATGCTTACTCTTTTGATCAAAGTATCTTCGCTATCGGGAAGCACGGATGCTGCTCAACAGAGGGCGACGCTGGGGATGGGACTTGTCGCTGGGACAACAGTTATGCTTCTCACATTGATTTGGGGCTCTTCTGTAATTCTTGGAAGTTACGATCTCTCGCAGACTGTTACTGCTGCTGCGGATGATTCTGCAAGCCAGAAAACAAGCTCCACTGTAAAACCTGGTAACAAGACAAATAAATTCTTTCTCAGCCGAGTAACCAAAACGGCCTGTATTCTCAATCGGGGTATATTTTATTTTCGACAGGTTTTGGAGTTACCACAGATGTCGAGACTAGCTACACCGCGAGGATAATCCTAGTAACATTAATCCCATTCCTTATCCTTCAGCTCGAAAATGCTTTTACTTCGAGCGCCGGAAAAAGAGTGATTATTCTCATTGCTCTTATCGCAACAGTAATTCTACTGTTTGCTTATATTTTCTATCAGGTAATGACAACGAATGGCATTTCTTTCCAGGCCGTGCAAGTATGTTTTGTCGTACTTTTACAGTTCTTAAGCACACACATATTTTCGTCGTGCAGGTCTTCCAGCCATGGATACAGACCCGAAGATTCGATTATTTGATGAATAAATATGCCAAAGACAAGCTACTGAGACTTATATCAAGGAATGGCAGGCCTGATTCTCGGAAAATACAAGAGTATGTTCTTTGTTTTCTTTTTCCATTTCTATAATCTGATAAGACAGTTTTTGCAATTACCCTGCTGATATATATATGCTACAGACTGTACAAGACAATCAATAAGAACAATGACACATCAGTATCAGCAACAGAGCTGAGAGTGTTGCTCTTAGGAGTAAAGATGGACGACGACGATTTAAGCACAGAACGTGACGTGGAAAACATAATGAAGTCCTTCGATACCTCCGGCGACGGACGTATCAATCGGGACGAATTCATTAAAGGGATGACCCAATTAGTTTCAGATCTAACCAATCAGTCTCAGGTACAAAGTACAAACTCAAACTACAGGGGTGTATTTGTAATATCTAAAAGTTAGGTTTATGTAACTATCTCTTGATAGGAATGTATCCAATAACTACAGCCACATGGCCACAATTTTTTTTTCCAAATGCAGCAGAGTACCAGTCAAAATAGCAGCACAAGCACGAGCCAAACAGTTAGCAGTTCTTGGTTGAATTACTTGACTGCGGCTTTCTACGTGATAGTCGGGACAGTCATGCTAGGTGCGCTCGCCGAGCCTTTGATCCGAACGGTCGTGGATTTTTCCCAAGCGGCAAATTTATCTTCTTTCGCCGTTTCGTATTTGGCTATTCCATTTGCTATGAACTACGGAGTCGCAGTTCAATCGATTGCTTCTGCCAGACAGAAGACGCAAAGGTCAATTTCCCTAACGCTGTCTACGGTAAGTTTACAGTTTATAGATATTGTGCAACTAACTAATGGAAGAGTCCTTTTTACATCTAACAAACTAACTAACTAACTAACTAACGAGTCTTGTGTTTGCACAGCTATACGGTGGTGTGTACATGAACAACATCATCGGTCTAATCGTGTTCCTAGGGCCGGTGTACGGAAAGAATCTGGAATCAGACGTCTCAGCAGAAGTTGTAGTGGTGTTATTGATCTGCATTCTTATGACTGCATTCAGCAGCTTCCGCACTACATTCCCACGATGGACGGGTTACCTCGTTCTGCTTCTGTACCCGATTTCTCTAGCTACGGTCTATGTTCTTACTTCCGTTTTCGGCTGGTCCTAGAAAGCCCTCGTTTCAAGTATATTCAAGAAAGCAAATCTGTAGTAACATTATTTCTGTTTCCAAGTGTTTCCCATTCTTCTGTATAATTTCTTAGGCTATCTATAATACATTACTACAAAGCATCACAAATCTCGTTTTTCATATTTGAAAGAATTCACGAACAAACAAACAAACAGACAAGTTAGAGCGAGTCTCACCGAATTTATCCTTTGCTGTGCCTACTCCAGAACCCTGGCCTCCGCTCTTCGAAAGCAGGTGTCCGTTGGTAAACAATAGACGCGAAGTGGATTAAGATTCCAGCCGTGAGAGCCCATATGACATACGAGTTGTTATCGTCCGCCTGGTGATCGAAGAAATGAAGCAAGTACTTGCACCCCATCCACTCCCTCTCCTCTTGTCTTCGGTTCTCATCCTGATCGAACCAATTAACGAGATACTATTACTTACTCCGACTACAAAACACGAACACGAACTTGAGTACGAAAACACAAACCCTGAGAAACATCCCTAACGGAGCATCGAATATTGCTTCCACCTCGGCGGGGTTCGGAACGGGGCTGAAGGCCCTCCTGTCCCACAAAATTGCTACTACTGGAACCACAGTTATATTTCTCTGCAAATAAATGATATAATTGAGATTCGGCTGTGAAAGGGGGAATTGAATTGGGATATGAAATTTGACCTTAGTGTGGAAGGGGTGAAGAGTAGTGAGAATCTGAAGGAGAGAAGGATTCAGTCCGATTTCCTCCTTTGCCTCTCGGAGAGCTGTGTCGACGTCATCCGCATCACCTCCGTCCCTCTTCCCTCCGGGCAAAGCAACTTCGCCTGCATTATTATTAATAATTAAAAAAATGAAATTAATTTTCAAATTTAATTTAAAAAATATAATTTGAACCGGGGTGAGTAGACAGTGTCGAAGATCGTTTGGTGAGAATAACGCGGATCTCGCCGTTTTCATCCTCGAACAAACAGATCAAAACCGCAGCTCTGCTGGTTTTGATATCGACTGGAATTGGAGGATCGTTCAATTGATGACGGAGGAGGCGTTCGGCCAATTTCACCAGATTTTCTGATTTTCCCGAATCCATGGCGATAGGGGCGCCGGTGAGAGGAAAATAAGAAATGATTAATTGATAATGTTTAAAGGGTAAATTTGTATTAGGGGAAAAGATTAATACAGTATTTGATTATAATTACAGTAGAAACATTTTTATAACTATTAATTTTGATAAAAATTTTAAGTTATCTTAAATATATTATTAATTTTAATAAATAAAAATATTTATTCTTATGTAGAGTTTTGAATGAGACTTTAAAATAACTTATGCAATGTGTAGTTTATTTTTATTTATAACTAATCCAATTGAGACTTAAATTATTTATTATTATAGATAGTTTATTTTTGGGTTTATATAAAGTATTAATATATAGAGTTTTTACTAATAATTTAACTTTTGGGGTAATCACGAACGAGGGCACTTCTAAGATGATTATTATTTATAGTACCCAATTTTTTCTCTTAGTATTATACAGGGCACTCTGCCCATTTTATCCTTTTTCATTAAAAAAATTAAGAAATTAATTAATATATAAAATTACGCAAAAAATCTAAACTATCATCCTACATTCAATAGTTCCTCATTCGACTACACATATATTGAAGTTTCGTCAAATACATTCAAAAATCTTTCGGCTCATTGATATAAAATCAAAATTAATTGATATATAAAATTACCAAAAATCTAAACTATCCTACGTTCAATAGTTCCTCATTGACTACATACATCAAGTTTCGTCAAAGACATTCCAAAATCTTTCATCTTCAGCTCATTGATATAAAATCAACACTTCTATCATAGATATAAAATCACTTGAATTCAAAAATTTGTCATATATAATTCGTATAATAATATTGATATATCTATCATAGATATGAAAAAAAAAATTGAAATCTATCATAGATATCAAAGAATTCATAAAATCACATACGTAAATCATAAATCTATTATAGATATTTACAAACTAAACTAGAAATGTAAATCATAAATCTATTATAGATATTTACAAACTAAACTAAAATCTATTATAGATGCAAAAAATATGTAAAAACATTACACAAAGAATGTTCCACATACGCATCTCATAAAACATGCATCTCTTCGCTCATCCAAAATATATAATTATATTTATATATAATTATAAATATATAATGCAAATATATTTTGTTTGCGTAATATATATTGATATTAATGTAATCTCATGTTTGCGCAAATATATTTTACCAAATATATTTAGCGCAAATATATAAATATATATTAGTAGCGTGTTTAATATTAGTGAATATTAAAATAAATTAATATATATTACCGTAATATTATTGTAGGGATATTTATGACTTTATACATTTTAAAAAATGCCCCTGCTTAGTATTTAAAAAATACAAATACCCTAATAAACAAACAATTAAAAAATATATAACCCCTACAAATGAGGTGAAAAACAATGGGTGTTGGAAATAATATTAAAATCCAATCTGCTCCATACCCTAATATTACCTTAACGTTTTCTGATTATAAAAAAGTAGTAACTTCTTATATTAACCTTTTTCGTTTTCTCGATAAATTTGAATTTTAAATTTGTCAAATTATAAAACAAAATTAATTCAATTCTCAATATTTGTAAATGTTGTCTCAACATTTGTAACTATTGTCCTTTTTTACAATCCTTATTTTTTTAAATTTTAAATTATCAAATTAAAAAACAAAATTATGCAATTTTTAATTTTAAATCCAGCCGAAAACTAAACATCGTTGAAAAAATAAACATTCATTTATTATTAATGATAAATATTATTAATTATTAATAATAATCAAAGTGATTGGTTTTTACTTTAAATATTTATATTAAATTGTGTTATATGTATAGGGGTAAAATAGTAATTTTAATTTTAAAATGTTTTTTAGTAAAAGTCAATCACATCGAAATAAAAATTAGTATGATACAAAACAGCGCATAGGAAATGAAAAACCCCACCGCATCACCGATCTAAGAAACTAGCTCTCCAATCGGGCCTACTAAACATCTAACACTAAAATATACACACAAAAATTACCAGCCTATATGTCAAACCCTTTTCAGTGCCTGTGCCTGAAGAAAATCAGGGAGTCGAAGCGAAAGTATCCTCTCTTGTATGATAGAAATCGCTTGAGAAGCCACCACTCCAGACGACACCGAAAGAGCCTCATGTATCCTCGTGGTCCTCTCAAGCCAAATAAAATAGATCATCGCAGCGAGAAGTCCACGATACGCATAAGAAATAATTTTAAAATGTTACCTTTCTTTATAAATACAATACTTCAATTACTCTAAATAATGAAAATAATAATAAAATTGAACACTAAAATACAAAGTGAAATTTATGAGGTATAAATTAAAATTAAGTAAATCAAAATTTCCCTTTACCTAAATATCTCATGTTTAAAATATATAACAAACATATTTTTTTGCTATAGCATATAGAAAATGTGTTTTTCTACACAAATAAACCAAATTGCCCTTATTTTTTCCTTTAAATACACATTATTCCTAACCTTAATTTTTTATTCTAAAAATCCGCCCTCTTCCAAATCTCTCTCTTATTTCTCTCTTTCTAAATCCTCTCTTCGCTCGGCTTCAAGCTTTGTCTCCGCCCTCTGAGAGCCGAACCACCATGTTCCTCTTCCTGTCGGCCATCTCCTCCGGGTTCCTCCTCCTGTTGTCCGACCTTGGCGCCGCCTCCACCGACTCTTCCAACATCGGCGCCGCCTCCACCAACTCCTCTCCCAACATCGAAATGGGTTGTGTCGAGATCTACGATTTTTTGACCGTGTTCATGACGAGTGTGTCGAACGTGCCTTCAAATAAGCATTTGTTGAATGTTATTTATCAAATATTATTTATTTGTAAACATTCAAATCTTAATGTTTGAGATACTTTGTGTTATATTTGAAGAGGTTTGCTGTAACGTGAGTATGAGATTGTAAAAGAATTAAAGAGTGATTCAAATTTGCATTCGACCCACTCTCACCCTAAATTTACATTCGACCCAACATTCGACCCACCCCACTCCACATTCGATCAAATAAGAATGTGTCGAATAAAAAAAAGTCAATGCTATTCGACCAAAGATAAAGGCAAACTAAGATAAGGGCAATCTGAAATTAGTTTGTATTAAAATATGAGATTCTGACTTATCGAATATCCATGTCGAATGAGATCGAATTCGCCTCGTCGAATGGGATTCAACATGTCGAATCTATGTCGAACGAGATTCGCCATGTCGAATCTCAGATTCGATTTGTCGAATCCATGTCGAATGTGAGTCGAATTTTATGTTTGTCGAATTTATGTTTGTCGAATCATGTTTGTCGAATTTGTAAGGGTGATTTCGGTAGATCACTACTTTTTAAGGTAGAAAAGCATATTTTTTATATGGTAGAACAAAAAATATTTTTGCTATTCACTTTTTTGTACTTTAATTTTTCTCCCAAATAAGAAATGATATCGAAAATAAAAAATTAAAATTTGGAAATAAAAAAATACAATAAAAAATTAGGAAATACTAAATAACTCGGTAGATCACTGTTTTTTAGGCTAAAAACATATTTTTATATGGTATGGGATAGTCCCGGCGGGGCTCGAACCCGCGACCTTCGGCTCATAAGACCAACGCTCTAACCAACTGAGCTACGGGACTAATTCAAATGTTGAAATTAGATATTTTATCTATAGATAATTTGAGTGAAAAGTAAAAGGGCTAAAAAAATCATTAAAAAATTTCTTAAAAAAGATTTTAGTCCCGGCGGGGCTCGAACCCGCGACCTTCGGCTCATAAGACCAACGCTCTAACCAACTGAGCTACGGGACTACACTCTTATATAATTCGATGTTTCATATAAATTTTAAAAGTCTCAATAAAAATTTAAAAAATTCATAAATAGAAATAAGCTATCTAATTCACGAGTCATCACCTAATAATTTCAATTTTCATTTATATAAAATGTTTATAATCAATCCATCAATGCTATATAACATTAAATTGGTGTAATTCAAAAGCATTTGTACGTATTTGTTCTCATATTTATTTACTATTCCTTTTATTATAGGAGTATTGGTTAATTAGAATGTGAAATTAATTTATGGTGATGTATAAAAAACAAATGATTATGCTTCAATTAATTTAAGTTTATGGACACGTCATGCCACCTTCAAGTATAAAGTGAAACACCTGTTTTCCTAGTCAATAAATCACTTTTTCGAATTAAATTAATTTATTTAAAAAACTCTATAACGAAAAAAATATATACAAATAATAAACAAATAAAAAGTAATTTATAACAATATACCGAAATTAACAACATCACCGAAATAAAATCCCTTCGATTCTCACTTTTTCATCTTGTCACATTTTGATGACTAGACAATACCTTAGGATAATTCTCTCCGATGCCAAACAATCGTGTGCATGATTTTTTTTTTTTCATAATTTATTTATTTATTTATTATTAAATAAATATATTCTCTCCTATAAATATATGGCCCTATACGTTCCTTTATCATCGCATTCATTTCCTCAAGTTAAAATATATACATACTACATATCATAATATTGATTGAAAAAAGAATGTCAACTACTATCACCACATGCATGATCTCCATAGTATTGATGCTCCTTTTGTTTACGTTCTCAAACAATGTTGAAGTTTTAGAGGCCCGTACTTTGAATTATCCGGGTCGCGTAAGCGTTCGAAAAGGTACGCAGAGCGCTAGGGAAATATTACGCAAGTTAGAGATGGAATTTCCGAGCCCAAGTTTGAAGGAGCTTGAAGATACAGACGACGGTGGTGAGACCGGTGCAGATAGAGTTGTACCGAAAGGCCCTAATCCTCAACATCACCCTTGAGAAGTTATAATCTGAAAACCATTTTCCAAGAGAAAAAAAAAGTCACTCTTAATTAATTATATATAACTCAATAAGATGAGTTTAATAGTCTGTAATTGTATTCGACGAGCATGTAACATTATATATGCATGTAGTGGTTTGAATACGTCCTTTGTAAGAGAATTGTGTTTAATGCATGAATGAAAACCATGTTTAATTATTTTTGTTTGGTTTGGATTACATGAAGAGCATATATATTTCAAACATGATTTTTGATGTTTGATTATATGTTCGTTTCTTGATATTTTACTCCTCCTCTTGGAAATGTGGTTTTAAATACGTTTCTTGATATTTTACTCTTCCTCTTGGAAATGTGGTTTTAAATAGGGCGTTTAGGTGGTTTGAGCTGAGAGGTACGTATCGATCGGTTGTGCTATCATGAGCAAGTAATCGTTCGGACAGCTGATCATAGATACGAATTTAACATGTATAATTATTTCTTTCTTTTGATCAAATGTCTTTGCTAATATATACTTTTAGCTAGCTAGAATATCTTTCTTGATTTGCAGCTAGATTTTTAGTTAAATCAATACGGAGTATTTGTTTTGTAGTGCAACTCACGTGGAAAGTAATTATATGTTTTTCACTATAAATATTGTGAGAATTTCGTGTAGAAAAATTGAACAATAGACTACATATAATATATATATATATTTAATTGATGAAACCGTTGTGTTTGAGTTCCATGTGATGGAATGATATACTTTATCCAACCTAAGGATAACATTCACCTTAACTTTATCTTTATCAAAAAATCAAATCATTTGGTTTTGGGTCTTATATATTTATGGTCTTTTTCATGATCACTTGAATAAGTGATGACTAGTCACGGCTGCCCCGGTAGCTTTATCTTTTACCGTTGATTGGAAAAGTGTTTTTACAAGTAAAATGTATCGAGACTTCTTCATCGGCGGCCTTTTTCACGGTCCAACCACCTACTACAGAACTACCGAGGAAGTGGTCAAAAGTTATGTCCATCACAATAAGACCACATGACGATCCATCATTTTTATTACTATAATATATAGTAAACTTAGTATTTTTTTTTTTTTTTATAATTTTTCAAAAAATCAATACTCTCTTCAATTTAATTTATAATAACATGATTTCATAATAATAGGACCCTCCTAAAAAATACTTATATTTTTTCACTTTAAAATACGATTTTAACCTTACTTTATCCATCTACATTTTCAATTCTACTCACAAGTTACAAGTACTTTACCTTTTAACTTAAAAATACATTTATATCTTTTTTTTTTGTTAAAATGTCAAAATAATAGTCAAAAAATAATATTTTTCTTAACATCCAAAATTCGGAAAATAAATAGGTGATCTCATTGGTGTATAATTTTGACTTTATTTTTTAACTTACAAAATTTTATTATTAATTTTTAAAATTTTAGTATTGCTATATTTGTAAAACGAAGAGAATACTCAATTTTTTGATTTATCCTTATTTTATAATGCCCGGAATCTTTGAAATGGCTCGAGTCTGTTGGAAAAAATGTATAGTCCTAGTCTGTAAATGTTGATTTTGGCGACAACGTCTTTGTACTTGTGTTTTTGTTTGTGGTGTCTTTCAGGATTGCAGGTGCATGAAAAGGAGAACGAAGTCGCCGCTTATGGAATTCATGAGATGGAAGAAACGGCGACTCGAGTCGCCATTTATGTTGATGCACAGGAACGGCGACAGGAGTCGCCGAGTTTGGGCACGCATGAAAATGGAGTGGAACGGCGACAGGCGTCGCCGCTTTTGGTGCAAGCTAAGGAAAGGAGACAGCAGTCTCCGGGTTTGTGCATTACCTTGGAACGGCGACCAGCGTCGCTGATTTTGGCAATCCTTGGAACGGCGACCAGCGTCGCCGTTTTTGGCAATACTATGGAACGGCGACCAGAGTCGCCGTTTGTGTGCATTGGGGCATTGACATGGAACCGGCGACTGGTGTCGCCGGTTTTGGCTATGGCACGGCTTCGGCGACGCTTGTCCTCAAGGCATGGTTCCAGCGACTTTGACATTCTTCAACAACGATATTCACCTAAGTACTTTCAACGTGATTCCATTCACCAAGTACACAAATCAAGGAATGAAGAATGGTTCTAGTGTTTACTACTTCAATGATATCGACGACCATGAAGACGATGAAATTCCGAGGCTTCAACACTTAGAGTTTTTCACGAGAGTTTGAAGATGAAGAATTGAGATCGATGGAGTCAAGATTGAATTGAAGTCTGAGTTTGAAAATGAAGATTCAAGATTCGAAGATTCTAGAATTAAAGATTCAAGATTCCAAGTTTCAAGAATCAATGTTCTACAAGAGTGATGTCATCCATGGAGAAATGACATCAGCCAAGCATGTGACCAACCAGAACGTTCCACGTCATCACCTCACATGTGCGGGCTGCCTATATAAACCCATGGATTTCGATTTCACCATTTGACGATTTTGAGAGAACGAAATCTGATTTTTAGAATCGTGACCGACAGCTTCGAGCTTCGAGTTTGTGTAGTAGCTTTTGCGCCTTGTGCCAAGATTAGAGTTAGGAGATTTAGCTCTAGGTACTCGTGTGCTAGATTGCAAGTTAGTGGGAGTTGTTGCGACACTCGGGAAACTTCTTGTAATCGTTTTGCCTACCATACTCAGTGTAATAGTTTAGTTTCGTTTTTCAATGGAATGAAACATATTACATAACTTTGTCTTCCGTCTTTCATTCCACGAACTTGTGTGAGTGTTACCTTGACTGAAACTGCTGTTCGTGCATTTAAGTCCAACTTCGCGAAAAGTTGGTATCATACGTCGAAGACGTAATTTAAATTGGTATCAGAGCGGGACGTCATACGTATAAGGCGTGATCCGTTACTTGACTTCATAATTCCGCTACAATGGAGTCGTCCATGTTCGTCCAGAAACCGATTATGCTTACTCATCAGAACTACTCAAAATGGAAGGCCAAAGTTTCTGCTAGGATTAAGGGCTTTGACTCTAGGTTTTGGATGGCAGTGTTAGAAGGATGGGAACGCCCATATACTGAAGATGCCGATGGCGTAAGAATTCCGAAACCGGAACGTAGTTGGACGAGAGAGGAACATGACTTGTCCACGGCTAACAGCAAAGCCTTACTTCTTATCTGTGAATGGCTGGACCTCAGTATGTATCAGCTGGTCAAAAATTGCACATCTGCCAGAGATGCATGGGAAACGTTACAAAGAACTTGTGAGGGAAGTCATGCTGTTAAGCGATCGAAAATCCGAACTATCACTGCTCAATTCCATCAACTCCGGATGAGGGAAGATGAAGATATCAATGACTACTTGGACAAGATCATGAGATATGTGAATGAGGCTTTTGAACTTGGAGAAATCTTTCCTGCTCCCATGGTCTATGAGAAAGTCCTCTCCAGTGTTAGCACTAGGTTCGAGAGCAAGGTGCTGACTATCGAAGCACGAAATGACGAGAACCAAAACTGGGATTATGCCGATTTGATGGCTGATTTGAGAAACTATGACCTGACTCTCAAAGTTCGAAGCAACCCAGACATGTCTCTTGTCTACGAACCGATGACTGCTCTCAAGATTTCAGAGAAAGGAAAAAGTTCAAGAAGCTCTAACTCTCGAAAGACTCATTTGAAAAATGAGAAAACTGAAAGTAGTTTTTCTGCTGATTTGTGTGAATCAGATGATGAGGAAGCTGAGGATATTGTGAGACTGATGAACTCCAATAATCCGGACAAACTTGCTGCACTGACTGAGATAGTCACCTATCTTGTGAAACAAGAGTTTAAGAGGAAGAACCGTGCTCGAAACTTTCGAAAATTTCAGAAAAATTCTAACTCGTATCCGAACACTCCTGACAACCGAAATCAGGGATCATCGTCTGACAAAAAGTTCAAGGGGACTAAACTTTCGCCATACTCCTCTACTAGAAAAGATGTTTCTAAGATGCAATGCTATGAGTGTAAGGGATATGGACACGTTAAAAATGAATGCCCGAACTTACATCGTAAGAAGAAGCTACCGGTTAGCTATGTCGTGATTGACGATGAGGATGTCATTTCTGAGAACGACGAGTCTGAGGACAATAATTCTGACGACGATGAGGACAACGCTCTAGTTGTCACTTTTGGTGAAGATTTTGAACTAGCACACTTCGAAGTTGAAAACTTTGAACTTGACACTTTTCTGAAAGACACTGCAACTACAGACAACATTTTCCGTGTGGCATCGACAAATCGAAATTTTTGTGATGATAACATTTTCTCGGATGATGAATCTGAGTCTGAGACCGAAAGGGAAGAGATGACATCTGATGTCCATCAAAGTGTGACCGAGTCTGCTGAACTGCTTGATCTGAAAGAGAGCTATTCTAAACTCGAAAAATATTGTGACACAGCTATCACTGAGAATAGCACACTTGAAGTGTCACTGAAATTCCTAAAAGAATCTCTCGATGAACTCTCTGAAGAAAAACGGAAAATGTATGATGAGGCTGCTGTGCTGAGAACCTCGGTGGAGAAGACTGAGGACGAGAAGAAAAAGTTGAACAACTCTCTGACAATTCTTAAAGTCAAATTTGATGATCTTTTCGAAGAAAAGCATAAGTATTTCAAGGAAGTTGTCGAACTGAGAGAAGTGTGTGAGAAGTTGAGTTCTGAAAACTCAAAACTGAAGACCTCACTGAAAAAGGAGTCAACTGAAGTTAAGAAACTGCAGACTCTATTCAAGAACTCGGATGCTGAGAATGATGAACTGAAGTCATCACTGATGAAAACTCAAACTGACCTTGCCATGACTGACAAGGAACGATATGTTTTGAAAGAAAAACTCCATATGACTGATGAGCTATTAAGGAAAATGAACACGAATTCTTCGGTATTTGACAATGCTGCTTCATATATGAATCCTAACCGATATGGTCTTGGATTTCAAAAAGTCTTTGAGTCAATCTACTCGACACCTGAAAAGAAGAAAGATGTGATTTTTGTTAAGGCATCGAATGATCTGCCGGAGGAGAAAAGTAAGGATGATGTTGAATCATCTAAACGGAAGGAGATTGCTGAAGGGAAGAAGATTGCTAAGTCTCCAGAACCTAAAACTCAAAAGTCGATCTCGACTTCAAAATCAGAATCTGAGACATATCAGTTCCCGAAAAACATTGTCAAACATCCTCGTGGTATCCTACCTTATGAAAAGACGTTGCTGAAAAACTTAGACAAATCTCAGAACGTGAAGAAAAATGGACAATCCTCTCGCACTAAAACTATTTTAGTCAAAACGTCTCCGAAGGTTGAAACTCGTCAAAGGCGAAAGTATGTTTGTCACTACTGTGATCAACCTGGACACATTCGACCATTCTGCTATAGGATGAAAGAGGACATGAACAGAGAACTTATGACCCTGAAGAAAAAGTCTGAAGTGACTAAGGAAATGAAGAAATCCATTTCTCCAAATCCGAAAGCTAAGACAAATCCAAAAGCTGTGACTGAGAGGAACGGTAAAAATTCTCATGGGAAGAAGCAGTGGGTGCCTAAGTCCCAAAAGAGTGAAGTTACACTTAACTCCACCATTTTAACTGACTGGAAACCAAGAGAACTGATTTTCTGCAATGTTGCACTGAATGCGTCTGAAGCTGGCAACAAAGGCATTTGGTACTTTGACAATGGCTGCTCCCGACATATGACCGGCACAAAGAAATTCTTGAAAGAATATGAGCCGATGACTGGTTCCCCCGTGGTGTTTGGAGGGGGAGCAAAAGGTGTTGTCAAGGGAAAGGGGACGCTACAAATCAAAGGATTGCCTCCGATCATAAATGTTGTCCATGTCAAGGGATTTGTTGCAAATCTTATCTCTATCAGTCAGCTATGTGATGAAGGTTTTAATGTTAGCTTTGATAAGGAATCTTGCCGAGTTTATGATGCTGAGGGAAAATGTATCATGGAAGGTCCACGTGCTAAAAACAATTGCTATACAACTGAGTATAGTTGCTTCTCCGTGACCGTTCCCGATGAAGTTGATTTGTGGCACCAACGACTTGGCCACACTAGCACTCGCAATCTGAGCAAACTGGTTAAGGGGGAGATAGTTCGAGGAATCTCTCAACTCCCCAAAATCGAGAAGCGCGTATGTGGTGACTGTCAGAAGGGAAAGTTGACAAGAACTCCTCATCCGGCACTTCCAACTCTAATGAGCACTTCAGCTCCTTTTGAACTTCTACACATGGACTTGATGGGTCCAATGGAGGTGAAGAGCTTAGCTAAGAAAGAATATGTGCTGGTTGTGGTTGATGATTTTTCCCGATACACATGGACAAGATTTCTGGCAACCAAAGATGAAACTTTCAATGCCTTCAAGGGTATTGTAAAATGGATAAGAACAAATCATGAAGCTAAGGCGAAGAGGATCAGAAGTGATCATGGAACAGAATTTGAAAATTCTAGCTTCAACGAATTTTGCCTGATGAAAGGTATTCACCATGAATATTCGGCCCCAAAAACTCCTCAACAAAATGGGATTGCCGAACGGAAAAATCGAACTTTGCAAGAGATGGCGCGCGTGATGTTAATCTCGAAAAATCTTGCTCGAACTTTTTGGGCAGAAGCCGTCTCTACAGCTGGTTACATTTTGAATCGAATAAGTATTCGATCTGGCACTAATGCTACTGCCTATGAACTTGTCAATGGCAAGAAACCTTCAGTTGCACACTTTCGTGTCTTTGGCTGTACTTGCTATATTTTGAAGGATCGTGATCCTCTAAAGAAATTTGAAGCCAAAGCTGATCGTGGAATTTTCGTTGGCTATAGCCAAAATAGTCATGCCTACCGCGCCTACAATCTTCGAACTAGGAAAGTCATCGATACTGTGAACATCAACTTTGATGAACAAGACTTTCTTGGAAAAGATGCAGAGGTTGATTGGGTTAAGGAAGGAATCCTTGAAAGTCGAACTTTTCCTTCAACACCCACAACTGAAACTCCTGAAAATGCTACTCCAAATACTTCACCTGAAGTTGGAGACTCTAGCAACCAAAATGATGACAATGTGTTGACTGAGGATGACAATGATGATCAAGTCGAAAATCCAGCTGATGCTCCGCGTGAAGCACCTGGTCATATTCAAAAACGTCATCCACCGAACCAAATGATCGGCAGCTTGAATGAGCGAACTACACGCTCAAAGAAACCAATGAATTCTCCCGACGAACTCTACAACATCTGTACTTCTGCAGTATGTAATGAAATCGGCATCACTTGCTTTCTCTCCGAAAATGAGCCGAAAAATTACAAGGAATCCATGCAAGATGATTTTTGGATCATGGCCATGCAAGAAGAATTGAATGAGTTCACACGAAATAATGTTTGGTCCTTAGTTCCCCGAACTTCAAACATCAATGTTGTTGGAACTAAGTGGATTTTCAAGAATAAGACAGATGAGCATAACCAAGTTGTCCGAAACAAAGCTCGTCTTGTTGCCCAAGGATATGCCCAAGTGGAAGGCATAGATTTTGATGAAACTTTTGCTCCGGTCGCACGAATTGAGTCCATCAGACTCCTAATTGCTATTGCATGCCATCTTGGCATCAAACTCAGACAGATGGACGTCAAAGCTGCTTTCTTGAACGGTGTACTGGAAGAAGAAGTCTACGTTGCCCAACCTAAGGGCTTTGAGGATCCGAAAAAGCCAAATCATGTCTACAAACTTCACAAAGCTCTCTATGGCTTGAAACAAGCGCCTCGCGCTTGGTACGGATGTCTCACGGACTTTCTTCTGAAATTCGGTTTTGAGCGTGGATCGGTGGACAAAACCTTGTTCATCAAGCGAGATGGCAAACACATGATTGTTGCCCAAATTTACGTTGACGACATTGTCTTCGGAGCTACTTGTTCCAAACTCGTGACTTCATTCACAGAAGCTATGTCCTCAACATTTCAGATGAGCCTTGAGGGAGAGTTGCATCAATTTCTTGGCCTTCAGATTTCTCAACGACCAAATGGGATATTTGTATCTCAAAGTAAGTATGCTAAGAACATGGTTGAGAGGTTTGAGATGCATCATGCCAAGCCAGCAAACACTCCTATGGCAACTACGGAACGCTTATCTACGTCGACGAAAAGTCGGAGTGTAAACCAAACTCTTTATCGTTCTATGATTGGGAGTTTACTTTATTTAACTGCCACTCGTCCTGACATTATGTTTAGTGTTTGTATGTGTGCCAGGTACCAAGCTGATCCAAAGGAGGACCATCTACGAGCTGTGAAACGGATTCTCCGCTACATCTCTGGAACTTCTCAGCTAGGTCTGTGGTATGCGCGTGACACTTCATCCAACCTTGTCGGTTTTTCTGATGCCGACTGGGCGACGGACACGGACGAACGAAAGAGTACCTCCGGATGTTGTTGCTTCCTTGACAATAATATCGTGTCTTGGCATAGTAGAAAGCAAAATTGTATAGCACTGTCCACTGCCGAGTCGGAGTATGTTGCGGCTGGAAGTTGCTGCACTCAACTACTTTGGTTGAAACAAATGTTGAATGACTATCTTCTTGAGAGTGCTCCATTAGTGCTGTATTGTGATAACCAGAGTGCTATCAAAATCAGCGAAAATCCTGTCCAGCATTCGAGAACTAAACACATCGACATTCGACATCATTTCATTAGAGATTTGGTTGATCGTGATATAGTCAGTCTACAACATATTTCAACGGAAAAACAGCTTGCTGACATCTTTACCAAACCTCTTGACTTTGAGAGATTCAAAACTTTAAGGAATTCTCTCTGCATGTGTTCTCTCTAAGAGTTCACGAAAATTTTTGAAGTCTGAAAGAGTAGTTTCTTTACTTCTGAATACGCACTCGGAATCGTCGTGGATTAGTCTAGTCAGACAAACATGGATTCGAGGCCGCTTTAGTCTTCGGACCCAAGAGTATTTATTCCGCTGAATGCAAACATGTGAACTTGGCATTATACTCCCATAAGCTATCATCTGCATAGATCCATAATACCGAGTAACGGAGGACGCCGGATCACTTTGTCCGCCGGCTCCCCTCTTCGAAAGGTAGCACATAGACGCTCAAATTTAAGATGCTCAACCATCACACTTCGGAGATGCGGGATGATCCTCGCTCCCCTCTGACTGCTGTAATGAGCATCTGTTGCATTTCATTTAAAAGCCAAAACTCGTCTGGAGGAAGCCGGGTCACAATGTCCGTCGGCTCCCCTCTGACGTAGCAAAGCTAGTCCCAAGTGGAGTGCCTTAAAAGTTCACCTTGCATTCATGAATTAAAATCTCTTGTGCGGTGCTAACTCTGCCACTATGTTTCGACGAAACACGACTGCTTCCTTGTGACTGAGACGAAGAACAAGTAAACATGTCTATCACATACTTCGGTCCATCTCACCGGTTTTAATATGAGAGATTTTTCATTACCTCAAAGTTCTATTCACCTCGTGTGAAACTTTTGTTTTGGAAAAATGATGGAAGTGTCTCTTTTTTGGGAAAATATTTGCTCTTCATTGCCTAATATCACCCCTCGAATCTCCACTAAAATGTGTTTGAATGTTTGCGTGTGTTGAACTCTTGAATGACTAACTCGGGATGTGTTGTTTTTGTTTTGGCATTTCTGTAGTTCATATCCAGGACTATGTGGTTTACCATCTCGGAAGTCTAAACATTGAGTGCAGCGACGACAAAGTTCAACTGTTGGCGAAATTGGATTCCCAAAAACGGAGACTAAATTCTTCCAGTTTAGTTGGCATGGCCAAACTGCCAAAACTGGAGACACAAAAACGAAGTTCTTTCATTCCAAAAAAATGGAGACTCCCAAAGCCGGCGATTCACGAAACTCTGGACCTGCCTGTCGCCGAAAAACGGCGACCAGAGTCGCCGAAAAAGCGGCGACCAGCGTCGCTGGAAAAGCGGCGACTCCATGCCGCGTTCCCTGGTCCAGCGCCACGTCCATTTCCGGATTCTCGAACTTCGGAACTCAAACCTATGGCACTCAACTTCGTCTTTCCACCTCTCGGTTTGATCTTTCGTTTTTGATATTTTTATTTTTATTTTTATTTATTTTTTTTGAAAATTATTATTTTAATAATATTTTCAAATTAATAAAATTTTGTTCGTCTAATGGGCTCAAATTTTCTTCTTGAGATGGGCTTTTTACAGGTCTTGAGCTGTGTATTTTAAATCCGAACGGGCGGCCCAAAATTTTCCTATATATAGCCCCTGGGATGATTCTACCTTGGTACGCTTACATCGAACCTTGGAATTCACGAACTCTCGACTCTCAGCTGCTAACTGCTAGTCCGACATTCCTAGGCTCTTAGTTTTTCTTTTTTCCGTTGCATCCGGCAACTCTAGCTTTGCGCATCCGGCGCCCTGTCCTCATTTCCGTGGTTGAAATTTTTTTTCTAAGTATTGAAATTTTTCCAAGTTTTGAAACTTTTCTTCGAAATGGCAGCAGCTAAGAACTTGGATGATATGTTGGCCGACATGACCGTCTATCTGAATGAACAATTCCAGAATGCCCCATCTCCCAAGTCAAAGAAAGCTGCCTTTGATGAGCTTCAGGCTCACTTGGATAAAGTTGATAGACGCAAGGCTGCGTCCACTGAACAGTCAGTTGATCTGACTACTACAGCCAACCCGGCTTCTTCCACTGTCCGCCAACCGGGCAAGGACAAAGTGTCATCAGTTCGGATTTATTCTGGTGTTGTGAACAGGGCTGAATATAATCGTTTGCTCGCGGCTGGCGAGATAACTAAGGAGGGCAAGAAGATTGTCAAAATTCCATCGACTGTGACTGTGACTGCAGACACTGACCCTAAGTCCTTGAAACCATCTGGTTCAGGCAAGAAAAAGGCGACTCCAGCTGGGAGTGCCGAAGGCAAGAAACCGTCCGTCAGTGGACAAGCAACAAAATCCCGAACTCACAGTTCGCAGAAACCGCCACTATCTTCAGGATCAGCTGGATCCCAGAAGTCGACTGCTGGCTTCAAGTATATCTCGGAATATTCCGAGTGCCCGAAGGCTCACTCTCGTGACTTTTTTACTGCGACTGCTGAACGTCGCCACAAGCTCATACAGACACTTCCAATCCTGACTGATAGAACTATCCTCAAGGAGGATTATGTCAGACATGGCATCACATACTTCCTGTCCAAGATGCACATGCTGAAGTCCGTCAACCTGACTTACCGATATTCCATTCCTATCCTTTACAAGTTCTACGCCAGCTTGTCTCCCGACTTCGCGGACCCGAAGAGTCGTCTGTATGGTTGCTTTGTTTTCCGAAACAAGCTATACAAATTCCGCCCGTTCTCCATTAACAAATTTCTGGAAAGGTTGGAAGTTCAGTCCAACTGGACTTCACCATCGGCTGAGGAACGGGCCGAAGACTTAAAGATAGGAACCTTCATAACTCAAAAGAAGGTTAAGTCTGAACTGCCGCCGCCGGCTAAGCTGTCAGCCTTTTATGGAATCCTGCAACGTCTCGGGATGTCCAACTGGACTGCCTACAAAAACGAATTCGTGCTGACTCCGGAATTGATGCACATCATTTTTCGCCTTGGCTGCGGCGAACAAATTAATCTCGGAAAAATTATTTTCAATGACTTGTGTAAAATTGCCAGGACAACTGATGAAACGATTATTCGGCAAGCTGAGCTGCCAGAGGACAAAAGAATTCATCTCACTCATCCGTGTCTGATCTATGGCATGCTCCATGCCCAAGGTTTTACTCCTGATACGGACTTTGAGAAAAAGTTGAAGAAGAATGGCGCGGTCAAAATCACTAGCACATATCTGAATCCGGCCAAACGAGTTATAGATCTTCCTTGGTTTGATACTGTCGACAGGAATGCGCTTCCTGAAATTTTGACTCCCCCTCCATCTCCTCAAAAGAAGAAGCGAAAATCAGTGACCAAGAAAGCTAAGTCTCCTCCGGCCAAGAGACATAAAAATGAATCGACAGCTGCAGCTGATGAGGCGGAACCTAAAACTCAACGAGAACCCAGAATCGTTCCTCGCGGTTTTGGACCCAACTCTAAAGTTCCTCCTTACAAAAATCCTTATCATCCTATTCACAGTCATTGTGTTGTGGTTCCATCAGCCTGCGTCAAGGAATTTTATGCTGACACCCTAGCTCTGGAAAAGTGTCAGGAAGACCATGCCTTGGCTTATAACAAGATGATCGACGCTCAAAAGAAGCAGAAGTTATCTTTCGAAAAACTTCAACGAGAGATCCAACAAGGGGGAGGACTTGGTGATGTTGGAGCCCCCGATGCAAGTTTGAAAGATACTTTCATTTTGAAGATGGTCAGGGATGCTATCCAGGAAGCGCACGTGCAGCTGGCAAAAGGAAATAACATAGTTGTTGAACAGGTGGAACGAGGTGACGACGGTGAGAAGACGGATGACGACATATTTGAAGGATGTATGGATATCCGGGATAAGGGAAAGGGGAAGGTTGGCGAAACCTCGAGAGCGATGCCGTCTGATGGTCTTCGTGATCAAGACGATGATGATGTCAACGTTATTGATGTTGAAGATGAAGGTGGAAAAGATTTCGGTGAGTTCGAAATTTTTGGTCTGGGTGATGAGACCGATGAAGACGAGAAAGAAGACTCGAGCTCAGACGATGGATTTGATTATGGCGAGGACGAGGAAGAAGTGCTAGAGAGTCCGGAACGTGTTTCATCTCCAGCTGGCTCGCCGAAGGAATGAAGTTCAAGATCTTAAGTTCCAGATTCCAAAGTCAAGTTTTTATTTCAAGTTTTTATTCTTGTTTTTCATAACTCTTGAACTCGTTTTTCATATTTTGGTTTTGCATGCATACAACTCTAAACTTATTCGTCCATGCATTGGTTTTTTCACATTTCTCTATCTCTGGAATATTGTTTTGGTTTTGGATATTTATCTAAGTTTTTATCAATTGGTTTGAAATTTTGGCTAAGTCTTTTATGGTTTTTCATTGATGTTTGATTGATGTTTTTCCATCTTTTTACTTAGCTTATTTTTGTTGATGTATTGGATTGAGGGGAAGATACTTATATCTCGTTTTTACTTAACTTCGTTTGTATGAGTTGTGCCAAAAAGGGGGAGATTGTAAATGTTGATTTTGGCGACAACGTCTTTGTACTTGTGTTTTTGTTTGTGGTGTCTTTCAGGATTGCAGGTGCATGAAAAGGAGAACGAAGTCGCCGCTTATGGAATTCATGAGATGGAAGAAACGGCGACTCGAGTCGCCATTTATGTTGATGCACAGGAACGGCGACAGGAGTCGCCGAGTTTGGGCACGCATGAAAATGGAGTGGAACGGCGACAGGCGTCGCCGCTTTTGGTGCAAGCTAAGGAAAGGAGACAGCAGTCTCCGGGTTTGTGCATTACCTTGGAACGGCGACCAGCGTCGCTGATTTTGGCAATCCTTGGAACGGCGACCAGCGTCGCCGTTTTTGGCAATACTATGGAACGGCGACCAGAGTCGCCGTTTGTGTGCATTGGGGCATTGACATGGAACCGGCGACTGGTGTCGCCGGTTTTGGCTATGGCACGGCTTCGGCGACGCTTGTCCTCAAGGCATGGTTCCAGCGACTTTGACATTCTTCAACAACGATATTCACCTAAGTACTTTCAACGTGATTCCATTCACCAAGTACACAAATCAAGGAATGAAGAATGGTTCTAGTGTTTACTACTTCAATGATATCGACGACCATGAAGACGATGAAATTCCTAGGCTTCAACACTTAGAGTTTTTCACGAGAGTTTGAAGATGAAGAATTGAGATCGATGGAGTCAAGATTGAATTGAAGTCTGAGTTTGAAAATGAAGATTCAAGATTCGAAGATTCTAGAATCAAAGATTCAAGATTCCAAGTTTCAAGAATCCATGTTCTACAAGAGTGATGTCATCCATGGAGAAATGACATCAGCCAAGCATGTGACCAACCAGAACGTGCCACGTCATCACCTCACATGTGCGGGTTGCCTATATAAACCCATGGATTTCGATTTCACCATTTGACGATTTTGAGAGAACGAAATCTGATTTTTAGAATCGTGACCGACAGCTTCGAGCTTCGAGTTTGTGTAGTAGCTTTTGCGCCTTGTGCCAAGATTAGAGTTAGGAGATTTAGCTCTAGGTACTCGTGTGCTAGATTGCAAGTTAGTGTGAGTTGTTGCGACACTCGGGAAACTTCTTGTAATCGTTTTGCCTACCATACTCAGTGTAATAGTTTAGTTTTGTTTTTCAATGGAATGAAACATATTATATAACTTTGTCTTCCGTCTTTCATTCCACGAACTTGTGTGAGTGTTACCTTGACTGAAACTGCTGTTCGTGCATTTAAGTCCAACTTCGCGAAAAGTTGATATTATAAGTCGAAGACGTAATTTCATAGTCAAATATTTTGATTAAATACAAAAATATATTCATATATAAAATTATTTTATGATTTATACTAGTATGTTGAATATAGAGGGAGTATTTAAGTTTGAAAACAGTTTTTATTGAATGGTCAACAACCGGCAGGTGACGGTTCTGAGTCTTTGCATAAACGCGTTTCTTATAGCGGGGCCCACTGACGCAGGTAGCTTAGAAATTTCGTTTTAAGGTTTGGACTATAGAATACTATAGATCATTTTAAACTGCTCTAATTTATTTATTTATTTATTTTTGTCTGAAAAGCAAAATATATACTTAAGAGTAAAAAACGATCATAGTTGCAGATATGTGTTGCGACGATTGCCGGCCATTGGGCTTTCTCTTGGGACTTCCGTTCGCCTTGGTCTCCCTTTTACTCTCGCTCGTCGGCGTCGTCATCTGGATCCTCGGGTATTAATTAATTATATTTTTCCATCTAATTAATAATTTCTCTTTATAGAAATGAAATATAAATGATTAGTATAGAATAAAATAAATAAAATAAAAATGCAGGACGTTGTTGAGTTGCTTGTGCCCGTGCTGCTTCTGTGTGACGGTGATCGTGGAGTTGGCGTTGGGGCTGATCAAGGCTCCCTTCTCTATCATGAAATGGTTCACCGAAAAAATTCCTTGTTAGTTGTAATTCTTCGTGTTTAATTAATTGCTTCGAATTAATTTTAATTTTCTTGTAAAGCTGATTCTTTAATTGTTGATCGATCTGCAAATTTATTTTAGAGTGTATCTATTCCAAATTTCAACGTACCCTCTCGAATTTGGCCAATTTTAATATATCACAAAATTTATTGAGTTTTGTTCATATATAACTACTACTTCAATATTCAAAATATAAAAATGACAAATGCCCATAATTACATCGTTATCTTACAAGAGTACCTGGCTAGAAAGAATAAAAATTGTATTTTCAATATAACTCTACATACAGTAACTTAATAAATAAATTAATTAATTAATAACTAGTACTGTAATTGAACAAAAAATAAAATTGTTTGATCACTATTTAGGCATCATCAATATCAATAGAACAAAACAATTCTATTGTTTAAAAATACTACTCTCACTAGCTCTCTTGGATTATATGACAAAACACACTTTTTTGCGTACACGATTTAAAAAAAAAATGTTAATTATAAAAATAAATGTTATTATTTTTGTACGTTTTAACTAAAAAGTAAAAATTGTAACTTACCTGCAACTCAGATAATTTTAAAATGTAAAAAAAAAAAAAAAAAAGCAATATATAGAATATAAATATTATGTTGAGTTTGATGAAAGTCAACTTTTTCATGGTGAGACAACTTCCATGATGTTACTAGGAATGTATTGCAAGTATATATGATTGTTTCTTATTTTGGAAATAATAAGATTAAAACGTTTTACACTTGTGAGGCTCTTCGGTGAAAAATTATCAACTACACCAAAAAATAAAAATAAAAATGATTTGACATACATAAAATATGAGGATTATATGAGGTTTTGATCATAAAATATCCAATAGGATGGATATATAGTATATCACTTTATTAAGCAATAGGATAACAAGCTTCCATGGCAATCCCGCATGTACCTTTTGGATCACGAACATCCTTTTTGAGTCTTATATATCCTTCTTCTCCCCAACCACTTCCCCATGAATTCTTAGCAATCCAGAACTTGGTCCCATTCGCATCTTTTCCGTAACCAACAATCGTTACAGCATGGTTTAGGGTCAAGTTATGGTTTCCGTCGACCCCGCACTTTCCAGTCAACACTCCGCTTGAGTAGAACTGGAAAACTTGACTATCAATGCCCACGGACACCGGTTTTGAAGCCACGGCCTTCATCAACTCAGTCTCGTTATTTGTCGGAACCATCACGAACCCACTAATCTTGGCGACACGAGACGAGTTCACCTCTTTGCACGTGCTATTGGTTTTACCCACATACGGATAATCAGTGTCATTCATGAGGCCGTTGCTACTCGTAACATAGTCAAATGCAGGTTCCATCGAACCGCCAACGCAACCATTGTTCTGGCCGATCCTGTCGCAGTCAACGAGTTCTTGTTCCGACAACGAAGTCAACGTCCCCGTCCGGATTTGGATGAGCCCTTCTATTGCAGCAACGGCTGAAAATGCCCAACATGCACCTATTTTTTTTTTAATTTGTATAGTTAAAAAAATGTTATTTTTTTTGAGTTTTTGGCCTAAAAATAAAGGGTAAAAATGTATTTTTAAGTTAGAAGTAAAATATTTTAAGTAAAAATTAAAAAGTAAAAATAAAAGTGAAAAAGTGATTGTATCACCTACCACATGAACCCTGACACTTAACCGGAGTGACCGCTTTTTTTCTCCAGTCAACGCTGTCGGGAACAGAAGTGGAAACGTCGACGTCGTCGGTGTACTTGAACAAAGTCGAAACCTCCGATCCAGATCTTGCTCCATATTTTATGTATCCGGTATAACTTTCCAAGAATTCTTCGGTCGACAAGTCACTAAACTGATTATGAGCGAGCTTATAAGTACTTTTGCTATCAGCCTGCAGGTTGAAGGACTCGATGTAGGCCGCATTCTCGTTGAATATTTTGCGCCTCATCTCCTTCTCTTCCTCGTCTTGGTATGTTCGTTGGAATTCAAACATCCATTTCTCGTGCTTCTCGACCGATAGCCAGTTGTTGTCGGTCGTGTCTGCCGTGGCTTGCATTATCATCTCAACAAATATTATTGTAGCAAGCTGGCACTTCAACCCTAACCTCTTCATTTTATTTTCTTCTTCTTTATTTTTCTTTGTTCATGAATGAGAATGTAAACGAGTGGCATGCGTGACCTATATATTTATTTTTTACATATTTAGTAAAGTAATCAACATAATTAAATTAATAAATTTATAATTAAATCTAAATATTAATATTATTAAAGTTGGACCAATAACATTTTAAAAAATCTTTTAAGTTGATAAGGTAATTCAACTTATATTTGAGCTTTAGAATCTTTATAGGATACTTAACACGCCCCTCATGCCCAGTTTTATCGGTTCTACTCGTGGACATAGTGTCATTAAGTCGAAAATTTCGTCTCCATTATCGTGTTGGGCCTGTTTTGATATCGTGTCAAAGTTGAGCCAATAACATCTTAAGAGACATTTTAAGGTGATTAAGTTAATTCAACTTATATTTGAGCTTTAAAATCTTTATTCAATATGTAGGATACTTAACAAATATTATTATTAAAAGATTTGAAATGGCAAAGTCCGTGAGAGGCGCAACAATTAGCTTAGACACCGCGCGCGTGCCATTCAATTAAGAAATTGAGATGTTAATTTGGAAAAGATTGTAACAAATATTTTTGAAGACCAGAAAGTTTGTAAGAAAAATCTATAAAAGATTAAATATGAATTAGAAAGTACTAAATAATTGAATAAATTAATATTATCTTTCTCCTTTATTTATGTTAGGACCTAGCCCTTAGGAATAACGAGTTTATTAAAAAAAAAACAATTTATTGATTTTGCTTTCTATCCGTGTTCATTTTGAGATTTTTGATAGCTAAGCTGTATTACCTAATACATTTAATACTTTATAAATATTAAATTTCCTAATCACAATTAGGGAATCATTAGAGTTTTACTTTTATTAGCATGCGAATGAAAATAAAATTTGTAAGTACGTACATAATTTATTTGTTTTTATTAATCATTTTATAAAATTATTACTCTTTTTGTCTCAAAGTTATAGACATATTTTCTTTGTAAAATATAAAAAATTTGTGTCTATAAGTCTCGGACATAAGTAGTATTTTTAAGGTGTTGGAGATGCTACTCCTGGAGCATTACTCTAGTGGTATATCAACTGTTGGATGCATACACAATACATGGGGTGTGTGTGATTATATGTACAGCTGTATTAATTTATTTTAAATCAACGGTCATTAGTCACATAGAGTATTACTCGGTGTAGCATAGATAAAACCTATTTTTAATCAACATACTACAAGTTTGCAGTATTTTAGGAATGGTTCGTAACAAAAATATAGGAATGTATTGCAAGTATATATGAATGTTTCTTATTTTTACTTTTTATTAATAATTAAAAAGAAAGGAAAATTCACTAGTTTACAATAATTCACTACTCTATGATTTTGAATCCCAACCATTTAAAAGTATCAAACTTATCAAATTTGAAACAATTAAAATTAAAAATAAACTATTTTTCTAATATAAACTATTTAATAAACTATTTTTCTAATATAACTCTAAATCATACAAAAAATTTAATAATATTCTCAATATAATTATATTTTATTATCCAATAAAATAAATAAAATCACTTTTGATTTTCAAACAAAATCAAATTACTTGTGGATACGAAAGTAATAAATTACTATATTATTTGGAGTTTCAATATTTATTTATTTAGTTATTTATTTACGATATTTATTTATTTAGTTATTTATTTACGTTAGGGTTTTGAGTCTATTTATATATGTTACACAGATGTTTTTATGAAATAAAAAGTGTTTTTCTTTGTTGAGAGTTTTTATCGGGTTTCGTATTTGGGAATCAATGAAAGTTTGATATTTTAATTAATTATCGATATTCATAGAATCAAATAATCTTAATTGTGCGTTTATAAGCTTCCGCCTGCATCAGTTGGTATCAGAGCCGAAACCATGTCTCACCGTCGTCAGTATACTCGTGAAACCCGTCGTTTAGGCCGCAGCCCGTTGCGACGGCGACGTCACCGCCTTAAGCCGTCAAATCGCAGTCCTTGCCGTCGAACTTGAGGAGATCCGCTTAGCTATCGCCACTAGTCTAACGAAATCTATCCCCGTGGCGCACCGATCCATCCCCATGACGCTCTGATCTATCCACGTGGCGCCGTTGCCACGTGAACCACGATCTCTCAGCGACGAGAGCTTTACTCCCGTGTGTTCCACATCGATGGATGTGAATTTCGGAAAGTTAATTTTTTTCAATTTGAATATTGACGATCCATTTGTCCTTTGTGATGATGCACTAGACGATGTTAGTTGTGTTATTTGGGATACGGATTCAGGAGACGAACCGGTCCTGATCTGAGATGACGAGTCGATTTGGGACGACGATTCATTGCCTCAAGTCGCCGACCTGGCGTTGATTCCTGATGCTACACTGTCGTCGCTTCACCAGACCACAGCTCCAACGCCACATCCTAAATTCGCTGCCCCCGTGATGCATCGTCACGTCGTTGCCCTTGTGCTGCATCTGAACGTCGTTGTCGCTGCCCTTGCGCTACTTTCTCAAGTTGTTGTCCCTGCGTCGGTTCTTTCAGCCACTACCATTGCTCCATGTCAACGTGTTGCTTCGTTTGCGTCGTGTCCTCTGATTTGCCGACGGTTGATGTTTAATTCCGGCATCTTCGTGTTCGATCTTTCAGGTTCGCGATCGAACCTTCTCTTAGAAGGGGAGAATGATGTAGACGCGCGCGAGTTTCATGTCCTTCAATTACGTAACTCTATATATTCAATTAACTCATTGGTGATTTGTTGGTTATTTTTGTACAAAATGTCTAAATCCGAAACATAAAATAAAATAATATCTGAGCTAGAACAGTACTACTGATCTTTACAATTCCAGAATAAAATTAAATAAAATAAGTAAATAAATTAACCTTGAATCGGGTTTCGAACAGAAACTTGTTGCGGGTAGTCGATGCGCTTTCGCTATCCGCAAGACTAAAACGGCCCGTGTATGTTACGATTTTGCACGTTATTCCTCAAAGATACAACGAATTCAATAATTTTCTAGTTTGAGGCACACTAGCTAGAAGCTACGTCGAACAGGGAAAGAGAGAAAACCGAGCATATGAAAATGCAAAAGAACTAAATATTGCCTATACAATATTTCTAACACTAGAATGCTTATGAACTTAGAGAGAAGAGATTCTGATGTGGGATAGAAGTGTTTGTGATTGATGTCTTCTCTTCTCAAATAAAAGCTCCTATTTATACTCTAATGGGGTAGTGTCAAAAGACACAAAAGGCAACTCAAAGGTCACACCATTATAAGGAATAATTTATATATTTTTATAAAAATATATAAATATTATTCTGATGACTTTTCAAGTCTTTGGACCAACTATTCAAATTCCGTACAACCCATGTAGGCTAGCCCAACAGCTTAACCATACTAAAAAAGTTTCAATTAATTTTACTCAGCCCAAAGGCTGGCAAATCCAAGCCATAATAACCATAATCTCGGAGGCCCATGTCCAAATCATATACTTCAATTAACCAAGAATAATAATTCAAGGTTAATGGACTTACTCAATATTGAAACATTTCACTACTCCTCATATAACATTGAAGAAGCATTTTTCGATCACAAGGAAAGAGAAATGTGTTTAGTCTCGCTTCAAAAATCGAGAATTCGTTGTAAAACGACCACTCGGAATATCAATCCGAGGGAGGACTAGAGTGAGGGATTTTCATATTCATATTCATTTCAATGTATAACAAAATAACAAGTTGTTCAAGTAAACAATGAAAAGCAAGTAAACAAAGATATATCAAATGGAAAGAAGTGGAGATGAAGTCAAGGAAAACGCCCACAAAATGATTAACTAATGCTTTGGTAAATTCCCAAAGGATCTCGTCCCTAGAGTCGATCCCTTGTAGTGTTTAAGTTCAAATAATCGATATATGAGAAGAAAAGGCCCGAACTATCGGTACCTAATCGTTTAATCTCCGTGTGTAGCACCGTAATGAAAACATACGTTATCAATTATCGTTACTTAAACCTTTAGTTTGTACATGCAAAAACCGAACCTCGAGATGAAGAGCCCCGCACCACGGTAGCTTATCGATTTTAATCTCCAATTAACCTAAACCCCGCCCCACGGAGATTTGGATCAATTGTGGTTCAAGAAATTACACTTAAAACTAAGTTTTATTCATTGAAACATTTTGTAAAACACTTTGTGGGAATTACCTAAGCTTCATCTCCAACTAAGAATTTTAGCCAACAAAAGCCAAGGAAATCACCAACAAAAGCATGGAATCAATAAAGGAAACAAAGTGCATCATAACCCACAAGTCAAATTCTCAAGTCTCATACAAATCCAACACAATTCAATACTAGAAAATGAAAAATAACAACAAAACAAATGAGGAAAGGGAAGAGAAATGTGTAGCCAATTGATGTAGAGGATGAATCTCTCGTCTCCGTGGTCGTTCGAGCTTGAATCCGTCGTTAATGGATGCTTGAACCTTGAGGAAGATGATCTCCAATCTCAATTTGCACTACTCTCTCTCTCTAATTTTCTCTAAGTGTTTGTAGAATGGAAAAGTGTGTGGAGGAAGAGTGTTTTCTCCTCCTTTTATCCTCCTTCACATGGAAAAACCGTTTCTCTTCTTTTTCCCACAAAAAATGGACCGGAAATGACACTTTTACCCCTCAGTCAACTCTTTTTAGGCTCGGTCAATGCATGGTCAACACATTTCAAGCAGTTCGCGCCAGCCCTGGCGCATTCGCGCTAGACTCTCAGCAGCTTGACGCATTCGCGCCAGACTCTCAGCAGCTTGACGCATTCGCGCCAGCTCATCCCCTGTGCGCGACTTCTCGATTCTCGTCGTATCTTCGTCGTCCGAACTCCGATTTACACGATTCAAAATTTCTCGAATTCACGACTTCAAGATCTTTCTAATCATGTGTCACGGTTCCAGATTCAGAAGGAACGAAATCAGTTTGTTGCCCGAAGTCGCTTAAGTTCATCGTCCCATTTTTGCTCCGTTTTTCCTACATTTTGACATGAAAACTCGACTACACCACGCATAAGCTCCGTCATAGCAATAATAAGCAATTCCTTAATAATAATACACATATATACAAAATATATACAAAAATCATACCCAAAACATAACAAAGAAACGAGCAAAACTTCGGCACTTCAAACATCACAATAGTAATGATTTTCTCACCACATTCTCAACAATCAATACACAATTAATACACAAGACCTTTTATAATGGTTCTCACAAACTCATTATCTCCTTTAACAATTCTCATTCAATAATGGCTTTTCACTTGATTATTTCATTATTTATTTTCATTCACCGAAAAATACGAAATAAAATACTATAATTATCTACACAACCTCGTAGAAAATTATCAACAAATTAATTCCAACATAAATTAATATTTAGCCATAAAAAATCAGTCAAATATTGGTCGAACCAAATATTTTATTCTAATTTTTCCAACATGATTCATCACGACCCCACCACCTTGAATTAATAACGTTAGTTATGTTGAGACCAATTGTCTTACCCAATTGTTGCGTGTACCCTCCGATTTTTATTTCACTTTCTTTCCAATTCGAGTCAAATTAACATAAAATTTTATCTTTGTAAATGTTGATTTTGGCGACAACATATTTGTGTTTGTGTTTTTGTTTGATTTCAGGATTACAGGTTAGGAATCCGAAGTCAACAACCGTGAGCATGGAAACGGAGAATTGAGTCTCCACTTTTGGAACTACGGAAAAACGGCGACTAGAGTCGCCGCTTTTGGAGATGCACGGTTTCGGCGACTGGAGTCGCCGAAAATGGAGAGAAGAGAAAACGGCGACTGGCGTCGCCGTTTTTGGTGCGTGTTGCGGAAACGGAGACTGATGTCTCCGGTTTTTGGTGAAGTATGGAATGGCGACTAGAGTCGCCGTTTGTGGGACGAGCTTGCGAAGACACAAAACCGGCGACTGGAGTCGCCGGTTTGGGCACTGGCTGAATTCCAGCGACAGGAGTCGCCATTTCGAAGTTACATGGAATCCGGCGACTGGAGTCGCTGGTTTTGGTTCTTGACATGAAAACGGCGACTCTGACTCTTACCTTGCAACTATGGAACCGACGACTAATGCATTGAGTACTTTCAACGTGACTCCTTTTTCACTAAGTACTCAAATCAAGAAAATGAAGATTGGTTCCGGTGTTTACTACTTCAATGATATCGACGACCATGAAGACGATGAAATTCCGAAGCTTCAACACTTAGAGTTTTTCACGAGAAATTGAAGATGAAGAATTGAGATCGATGGAGTCAAGATTGAATTGAAGTCTGATTTTGAAATTGAAGATTCAAGATTCGAAGATTCAAGAATCAAAGATTCAAGATTCCAAGATTCAAGAATCCAAGTTCTACAATAGTGATGTCATCCATGGAGAAGTGACATCAGCCAAGCATGTGACGAATGAGAATGTGCCACTTCAACGTCTCACATGTGCGGGCTGCCTATATATACCCATGGATTTCCATTTCATCACTTGACGATTTTGAGAGAACGAAATCTGATTTTTAGAATCGTAACCGACAGCTTCGAGCTTCGAGTTTGTGTAGTTTGCTTTTGCGCTGTGCGCCAATATTAGAGTTAGGAGATTTAGCTCTAGGTGCACTTGTGCTAGATTACAAGTTAGTGGGAGTTGTTGCGACACTCGGGAAACTTCTTGTAATCGTTTTGCCTACCATACTCCGTGTAATAGTTTCGTTTTGTTTTCAATGAAATGAAATATATTACATAAACTTTGTCTCCACTTTTTATACTTCGAACTAGTGTGAGTGTGATTTTCGACTGAAGCTGTTGTCTGTGTGTTTAAGGCCAACTTCGCGAAAAGTTGGTATTATACGTCGAAGACGTAATTTCAATTGGTATCAGATCGGGACTTCATACGTATAAGACGTGATCCGTTACTCGACTTCATATTTCCGCTACAATGAAGTCACCAATGTTTGTCCAGAAACCGATTATGCTTACTCATCAGAACTATTCGAATTGGAAAGCCAAAGTATCAGTTAGAATTAAAGGACATGACTCTCGTGCATGGAGATCAGTGTTAAAAGGCTGGGAACGCCCATTTACTATTGATGCTAAAGGCAACAAAATTTTCAAACTTGAACGACATTGGTCAAATGAAGAGCGTGAAGCTTCTACTGCCAACAACAAAGCTTTACGTTTCATTTGTGAATGACTGGAGCTCAACATGTATCAACGTGTTAAAAATTGTACCTCTGCCAAAGAAGCTTGGGAAACTCTCCAGAGAACTTGTGAAGGACACAAACATGTCAACCAATCTAAGAGTTGCGCTCTCACTACCCAAGTTCGTAAACTTCAGATGGGAGAGCATGAAGATGACAAAAATAGTGAAACACACTCTGGCAGACTTTCCTCAGATCGTGAATCTAAGTATGAATCGGAATCGACAGAGGCTACTCCTATAACGTCTCTTGCAAAAGTCGACACAAAAGAAATTGTGAATCTAAAGGAAGATTTTCCAAAGCTTCAAAATCTTTATAATGATGAATCTACTTCAAACACCGATTCTGAGTGTGAATCAGAATCAACAGAGAATGCTCCTAAAATACCTCAAGCTGAAGTTGAGTCTACGAAAATATTGAACTTGAAAGAAAGCATCACTATACTCCAAAGGGAGCTTGAAACAGCAAATACTGAAAAAAGAGCACTTCAAGTGTATCACAAAATATTGAAAGGACCATGTGATGATGATATATTTTCGGATGATGAATCCGTGACTGAAGCTGAAGAGGATGAGGTGAATTTTAATGTATCTCAAAATGAAGTTGAGTGTGCCGAACTGCTTGCCTTGAAAGAGAGCTACTCTGAACTTCATAGATCTCTTGAAACAAGCTCTGCTGAGAATATTGAACTCATAGTATCTAAACAACTCTTGAAAGAAGCTATCAATGAACTCTCCGAGCGTGAACGAAAATTCTACAAATAATGTGTTGAGTTGAGGGACGTGGTTGACAAGACTGAATGTGAGAATCAGAAGTTGAAAAATTCTCTGACAATCTTGAAAAACAAATTTGATGATCTCTTCGAAGAGAAGCACAAATACTTCAAGGAGGTTGTTGCACTGAGAGAATCGTTTGAGAAGTCGAACTCTAAAAATTCGAAACTGAAGGCTTCTCTGAAGAAGGAATCATCTGAAGTAAAGAAACTTCAAACTCTTTTTAAGAACTCTGAGGCTGAGAATGATGAGCTAAAGTCATTCTTGTTGAAAACTCAAGCTGATCTAGCCATGAGTGAAAAGGATTGTTATGTTCTGAAGGAGAAACTTCACATGACTGATGAGCTACTGAGAAAGATGAACACAAACTCATCGGTGTTTGACAACGCCGCATCATACATGAACCCGAGTCGGTATGGACTTGGCTTTTAGAAAGTGTTTGAGTCTATCTATGCTTCACCTGAGAGAAAGTGTTTTAGAAAGAAATGACCTTTGTCAAAGCTTCAACTGAATCTTCAGATGGTAAGGCTACACATGACTCTGAAACTGTAAGACGAAAGGAAATTGCTGAAGGAAAGAAGGTCGTCACATCTCCGAAAGCTGAATCTCAAGAGTCAATATCGACTACTTGCTTGAAAACGGAGACATATCAATTTCCTAAGTCTATCGTGAAACATCCTCGTGGTATCTTGCCATACGAGAAGACGTTGCTGGAAAAGTTGAGCAAACCTCAGAACGTGAAGCCAACTGTTCAACTCTCTCGCTCTAAACCTGTCATGGTTAAGACTTCATCGAGTGCTGAAGTTCGTCGTAAGAATGAGTATGTTTGTCATTACTGCAACAAACCCGGACACATTAGACCTTTCTGCTATAAGCTGAGAGATGACATGAACCGGGATTCAATGACTGAGAAGAAGAAGAGTAGAGTTGTCAAGGGTGTAAAGAACACATTTCTCAAACTCTGCAAGTTGGGAAAAATGTGAAGTCTGTGATCGAGAAAAATTCTCGAAATTTTGATGTGAAGAAGAGATGGGTGCTGAAGCCGCAAAAAGGTGAAGTTAAACTTAACTACACCACTTCGAATGGTTGGAAACCAAGGGAACCGATCTTCGGAAATGTTGAACTCAATGCCTCTGAAACTGGAACCAAAAGAGTTTGCCGGGAGATGCTACACTGAATCGTTGGATATCTATCTTATCGAGAGTGCTCCATTAGTGTTGTATTGTGATAATCAGAGTGCTATCAAAATCAGCGAAAATCCTGTCCAGCATTCAAGAACTAAACACATCGACATTCGACATCATTTCATTAGAGATTTGGTTGATCGTGATATAGTCAGTCTACAACATATTTCAACAGAAAAACAGCTTGCTGACATCTTTACCAAACCTATTGACTTTGAGAGATTCACAACTCTAAGAAATTCTCTCTGCATGTGTTCTCTCTAAGAGTTCACGAAAATTTTTGAAGTCTGAAAGAGTAGTTTCTTTACTTCTGAATACGCACTCGGAACTGTCGTGGATTAGTCTAATCAGACAAACATGGATTCGAGGCCGCTTTAGTCTTCGGACCCAAGTGCATTTATTCCTCTGAGTACAAACATGTGAACTTAGCATATAACTCTCATAGCTATCATTTGCATAGATCCATAATACTAAGTAACGGAGGACGCCGGATCATTTTTCCGCCGGCTCCCCTCTTCGTAAGGTAGCACATGGACGCTCTAGTTTAAGATACTCTCCCATCACACTTCGGAGATGCAGGATGATCCTTACTCCCCTCTGACTGCTGTAATGAGCATCTGTTGCATATCATATAAAGCTAAAACTCGTCTGGAGGACGCCGGATCATTTGTCCGCCGGCTCCCCTCTGATTGTAGTAAAGCTAGTCCCAAGTGGAGTGCCTTAAAAGTTCACCTTGTACTCATGAATTAAAATCTCTTGTGCGGTGCAAACTCATCAAATATGTTTCGACGAAACACGACTGCTTCCTTGTGATTGTGACGAAGGACAAGTAAACATGTCTATCAACATACTTCGGTCCATATCACCGGTTTTTAATATAAGAAATTTTCATTAACTCAAAGTTGCATTCACCTTGTGTGAAATTTTTGTTTTGGAAAATGATGAAAAGTGGACTCTTTTCTGGGAAAATATTTGCTCTTTATTGCCTAATATCACCCCTCGAATCTCCACTAAAATGTGTTTGAATGTTTGTTGTGTGTTGAACACTTGAATGACTAACTCGAGATGTGTTGTTTTTGATTTGGCATTTTTGTAGTTCATATTCAGTGCTACGTGGTTTACTATCTCGGGCGTCTAAACATTGAGTGTAGCGACGACAAATTCAGCTGTTGGCAAAATGTGAGGATCAAAATTTGGAGACTCCAAAAACGGAGACTCGTGCCATTTCCGGAGACTCCATTCGCCGAAAATCCGGAGACTCTAACTCTCCTCTAAACGGCGACTGATGAAAAATGGAGACTCAATGGATGATGCCTAAAAAACGGAGACTCGTCTAAACTAGCGACACACATGAAAATGGAGACTCAAGTCGCCAGAAAAATGGCGACTCTCATTTTTTAATTTCCGGAGAATGAAAAAAAAAAAAAAACGGACTCTTAACTGCAAGACACAAAAACGGAGACTCTCAACTGCAAGACACAAAAACGGAGACTCTCAACTGCAAGACTCAAAAACGGAGACTGGGACATGGCAACTCTCAGCTTGCAACAAAAACAGAGACTGGGACATGGCAACTCTCAGCTTGCATCAAAAACGGAGACTCGGACATGGCAACTCTCAGCTTGCATCAAAAATGGAGACTCGGACATGGCAACTCAATCCGATGGCTATCGACTTCGTTTTTCATGTCCTGGTTTGATTTAATTGTTTAATTTTTAATTTAATTATTTTAATTTTATTATTTTTATTTTTATTTTTATTAATTTTGAAAATTATTATTTTAATAATATTTTCAAATTAATAAATTTTGTTCGTCTAATGGGCTTAAGTTTTCTTCTTGAGATGGGCTTTTTACAGGTGTTGAGCTATGTATTTTTCATCCGGACGGGCGGCCCAAAATTTTTCTATATATAGTCCCTGGGTGAAACCTAATTCACTTGCGCTTACATCGAACTCTCGAATTCTCTAGCTCTCAAACTCTCAGTTGTCGACTGCAAGTTCGGAATTCCTTAGGTTCTTAGTTCTCTTCTTCCGTTGCATCCGACAACTCTAGCTTTGCGCATCCGGCGCCATGTCTTGGTTTTTTCGTGGTTGAATATTTTATTCAAGTTAGAATTCTCACAGCTGCCAGCTCTCAGTTCCTTAGCCTTGATAATATCGAAGTCCAATATTGAAGATATGTTGGCTGATATGACTGTTTATCTGAATGAACAGTTTCAGAACGCCCCCTCTCCTAAATCAAAGAAAGTTGCTTATGAGAAACTTCAAGCTCACTTGGACAAAGTTGAGCGTCGGACTGGCAAAACTGTGTCGACTGAACCATCGACTGACTTGCCAAAATCTGCTGCTCCGGCACAGTCAGTATCTCAAAAATCGACTAAGTACAAAAAGGGCTTCATGCGCTGCTTCAAAGGCGCCAACTGAGTGGAAAAAACTTGTTGATGATGGTGTTACGGACACCGAAGGTAATAAGATTGTGAAGCCTTCGACTGCGACTGTTGGCACTGACCCTAAGCTATCCAAACCCACAGGGTCGGGACAGAAACCGGCGACTCCAGCTGAGTGTGCCGAAGGAAAGAAACCGGCTGCCAGTGAACGAGGTGTCAAAACATCGACTCCGACAAACTCTGGTGTATCGGTTGTGAAGTCCAGAACTCACAGCTCTCAGAAACCGCCAGCTGTGCCTCACTCTTCGGGATCAACTGGATCCCAAAAATCGACTGCTGTCTTCAAGTATATTCGAAGATATGACGAGTGTCCGAAGGCTCACTCGCCTGATTTCTTTACCGCAACTGATGTACGTCATCTTAAATTGATTGCAAAGTTGCCCATTTTCACTGATCGCACTATCCTAAAGGAAGACTATGATAAACATGGAATCACGGCTTTCCTTAATCAGATGCAGCTGTTCGACTCTGTGCATCTAACCTATCGCTACTCGATTCCTATTATTCATAAGTTTTACGCCAACTTATCTCCGGAGTTTTCTGATCCGAAGAACCGTCTGTATGGCTGTTTTGTGTTTCGTGAGAAACTTTATAAGTTCCGTCCTTTCTCCATCAACCAATTTCTGAAACGTCTGGATATAGACGCGACTTGGACAACACCATCAGCTGCTGAGAGAGCTGATGACTTGACGGTTGAGACCTTTGTCACCCAAAAGAAAGTTAAGTCTGCCTCGCCACCGCCGGCTAAACTGTCGGCATTATATGGAATTCTCCATCGACTGGGGATGTCGAACTGGATTGCTAATCCAGATGCTTCAGTGATGACTCCTGAACTGATGCACCTGATCTTTCGTCTCGGCTGCGGCGAACAGGTTGATATAGGCAAACTCATTTTTAATGACTTGTGCAAGATTGCCAAAACTTCTGATGAGACTATCATTCGGCAAGCTGAGTTGCCCGAAATCGAGAGAATCCATCTTACCCACCCGTGTCTGATATACGGAATGCTGCATGCTCAGGATTTCGTTCCTGAACCCCAAACTGAGAAAAAGATGAAGAAGAACGGCGCTGTGAAAATCACTGGCAAGTATTTGAACCCTAACAAGCGTGTCATCGACTTACCTTGGTTTGCAACTGTTGATAGGAATGCGCTGCCTGAAATCTTAACTCCACCTCCTTCTCCAAAAACATCCAAGAAGCGTAAACCGGCGGCGAAGAACGCTAAGTCTCCACCTGCCAAACGTCAGAAAACTGAAACGACAGCTGCAGCTGATGAAGCGGAACCTCAACCTGAAAAGCAACCAAGAATCGTTCCTCGCGGTTTTGGTCCAAACTCTGGAATTCCATCTCATCAGAATCCTTATCATCCGATCCATAGTCATCGTGATGTGGTTCCATCAGCTTGCGTCCAGGAGTTCTACGCTGACACTTTAACTCTTGAAAAGCGTCAAGCGGAGAATGCGCTGGCTTACAACCGAATGATTGACGCTCAAACTAAGCAGAAGTTATCTTTTCAAAAACTTCAACGTGAGATCCAACAAGGGGGAGGACTTGGTGATGTTGGAGCCCCCGATGCAAGTTTGAAAGATACATTTATTTTGAAGATGGTTAGGGATGCTATCCAGGAAGCTCATGTGCAGCTGTCCAAAGGAAACCACATAGTTGTCGAACGTTTGGTTGACGACGGTGAGAAAACTGATGACGACATCTTTGATGGGGTGATGGATGCTCGTGATAAGGGTAAGAAGAAAATGGGTGAAACTTCAAATCCGGAAGTGTCGAGGGCAATGCCGTCTGGTGGACTCAAAGATCAGGATGATGAAGATGTCAACATTCTTGATGTTGAAGATGAAGCTGGAAATGATCTCGGTGAGTACGAGATTTTTGGTTTAGGTGATGAGTCCGATGGTGCTGATGAAAAGGAAGACTCAAGTTCTGATGACGGTTTCAGTTATGACGATGATGAAGAAGAAGTGATCGAGAGCCCAGAACGCGATCCAACTCCCACCGGCTCGCCAAAAGACTGAAGTTCAAGTTCAAGTTTTTAATTTCCGTTTTTCATAACTCTTGAACTCGTTTTTCATATTTTGATTCTGCATGCTTAACCTTGAACTCATTCATGCTTGGTTTTTCATATTTTCTCTATCTCCTGAATATTGTTTTGATTCGGCACTTGGTGCAAACTTGATATTTTGGTTTGAATAATTTTCTAAGTTCTTGCTTATTTGCTTTGATATTTTGTCTAAGTATTTTTGTGGTTTTTCATTGATTGTTTGATTGATGTTTTTCCCATATTTTTACTTAGCTATTTTTGATGATGGATTTGTTTGAGGGGGAGATACTTGTATCTCGTTTTACTTAACTTTGTTTTTATGAGTTGTGCCAAAAAGGGAGAGACTGTAAATGTTGATTTTGGCGGCAACATATTTGTGTTTGTGTTTTTGTTTGATTTCAGGATTACAGGTTAGGAATCCGAAGTCAACAACCGTGAGCATGGAAACGGAGAATTGAGTCTCCACTTTTGGAACTACGGAAAAACGGCGATTAGAGTCGCTGCTTTTGGAGATGCACGGTTTCGGCGACTGGAGTCGCCGAATATGGAGAGAAGAGAAAACGGCGACTGGCGTCGCCGTTTTTGGTGCGTGTTGCGGAAACGGAGACTGCTGTCTCCGGTTTTTGGTAAAGTATGGAATGGCGACTAGAGTCACCGTTTGTGGGACGAGCTTGCGAAGACACAAAACCGGCGACTGGAGTCGCCGGTTTGGGCACTGGCTGAATTCCAGCGACAGGAGTCGCCGTTTCGAAGTTACATGGAATCCGGCGACTGGAGTCGCCGGTTTTGGTTCTTGACATGAAAACGGCGACTCTGACTCTAACCTTGCAACTATGGAACCGACGACTAATGCATTGAGTACATTCAACGTGACTCCTTTTTCACTAAGTACTCAAATCAAGAAAATGAAGATTATTGGTTCCGGTGTTTACTACTTCAATGATATCGACGACCATGAAGACGATGAAATTCCGAAGCTTCAACACTTAGAGTTTTTCACGAGAAATTGAAGATGAAGAATTGAGATCGATGGAGTCAAGATTGAATTGAAGTCTGATTTTGAAATTGAAGATTCAAGATTCGAAGATTCAAGAATCAAAGATTCAAGATTCCAAGATTCAAGAATCCAAGTTCTACAATAGTGATGTCATCCATGAAGAAGTGACATCAGCCAAGCATGTGACGAATGAGAATGTGCCACGTCAACGTCTCACATGTGCGGGCTGCCTATATATACCCATGGATTTCCATTTCATCACTTGACGATTTTGAGAGAACGAAATCTGATATTCGAGTATCGCTATCGTTGTTTGTTGGCGCTAAGCCTTATGTTGGGATATGTCCTTCGATCCTACGTGTGCAATCGATAAAGTCATAAGGTCGTCTATGGATGTTAAATGATTAGTCGATAATATTAATTGTTGGGAACAATATAATATTGATCGATAATCAAACCTACAGGGTCACACACGGACTCGATATTGATATACGTTGCTTGATAATAATATTGATTTAGAATCAATATTTACGTGGATTTTCACATGCATGGGATGCATGGCTTGCATGGAATGCACGTCACATAGTGTGACATGGCATGCCACACAAGCCAATGGGACCACATATCATGATTTGGCATGATTATGTGGAGGTGACCTTTGAACTTCACCATAACACCCCATTATGTGTGGTTATGACACACACATTATGGTGGGGGTTACATGTGAAGTAAAAGAGGTATAATGAGCATGAAAATCAGATTTTCATGTCACATTCTAACACCATCATCATCAGCCACGAAATTCACACCAAAATGAGAGAATAGAGAGTGTTCTTGGAGAACCACTTCAAGCAAGCAAGGTATTCCTCATCCGGGTTCGTGTGCAACACGTAGAGGCCGGGCCATTTGTGTGGCTTCCACATCCGGACGATCTAAAGGAGTGACGAGGTCATTCACAAGAAGAGCTTCGAGAGACTGATCCATTTGAGGTGGTTCAATCGACTCAACACCACCTCAACGACATCAACGAATCACTTCGTCACCAAAAGTAAGATTTCGTTGATATCTCTCTTTCTATATATATATATATTGGATGTATATATATATAAATATATGTGTGTCTATACATATTTGTGTACACTAGATCTTGATGTTCGTGTTTACTCGTTTTACACGCTTCCGCACACACGAACGAGGTAATCATGCGATTGGATCGGCATAGAAAACCTTCAATTGGTATCAGAGCCTAGGGCTCGTGCACACTTTTGTGTTGGACACGAAGGTTAAATCAACATAATTGGCTTAATTGTTTTATGTGATTATGTGATTAGATGTAAGGCCGGCCACCGTTAGTGGTCGGGTGGATGAAATTGTCGTTTTTTACGTACGATTGGCCATAGTTTTGGAGGGCTGCGTCCCTTGGAATCTTTTGTAATAGATAGGTTTTTTTTCTATTAAAAAATGTATTTGTTCAATGTGTAAGCAATGGATTGAATCCATGGATCGACATTGGATATCGGCTCTCCGGCGAAAACGAGAAGAAACGAAGCAAAACGAAGCGAAAAGGGCGAAAACCGGGCTGCTGGAGCAAAACGGCGGGCGTCGTTTGTGCTCCGGCGGGCGCCGAATGGATTTGGCGGGCGCCGTTTTGGAAACGGCGACCGCCGGTGGTGTTCGGCGACCGCCGTTTGTGAAACGGCGGGCGCCGTTCGTGGTTTTTGGGGTACGGACTAAGGTTGGCCTAAATCGGCGGGCGCGGAACTGAAACGGCGGGCGTGGACCAGTCCATAAGATGTTCAAGGCCTATTTTAATGCTTTTAATCTTTTCGTTTGAGAGTTGTGAGGTTCTAGGGGCCTTTCGATTACGTATTTAATTGCTTTGCTAGTTATAGGATGTTTTATGTTATAAATGTTCAACTTACATATAAACACCTATGCATGCAAGTTCCCAAAATAATGAGTATAATTTCTTGTCCAAAAACATCACACTCATGAAGCCCTCGATCATAAGTTGGTAGGTCCGCCTCAGCGGGGTACTACTTGTTATCTTGGGATAAGTGGGAGTAAAGGTTAGACCTTTACACGTGAGTTTGGTTTTCTCATCGATAGATCCACTGCAGGCGTGGCTATCGAGACATGAGATGAGAATGAGACTCTCATCGACCGAGAGTGACATTAGATGTCATTGACATGGGATGTCTACCTATCTTGGAGTTCTTTAGTGCGGACTCGGTCGGCTTAAGGATTCGCAAGATGAGGGTCTTAGGATCGTTTTGTTCTAAGGGACAATGATATTGGATATCAATTGAACAAAATGAAATAAATAAGTTCAATTGTTAGACAACCTTATTTGTTTACCATTTTGTGGATGTTTACATACTTTAGTTATCTTTATTTTATAGTTTATCATGTCAAATATCAACTCAATTCAAGTTTGGTTCAATTCTTGATTATGAAAAATTGAACAAATTTTCTTGATTCACAACGTAATTTGAGGATGGTCCTCAAACACGAAGACAAGGAAAATGTGTTAGATAACCACATCCTAAGATATCATTGAACAACTCAATAGCATGTTCGGGGAATATGCCAAGATTGAGCAGTTCTGAATGACCAGGGTCATCGCTTCAGCTAGGCTGAATAATAAAAATCTATAAGGACCACATGTACAGCAAATGATTGGATTATTTGCTTTAAGTGATCTCCTAAATTTTTCTAAGATGATGAGTCGTCAATTAAAAATGGACCCTAAGAGGGATATTCTTGTGATAAAGGATGAGGTAATCAAAAGAGCATGGGCAAGAAGGTTACTAGGGTTCCTAGGGAATCTGAATGCGTCTACTACAAAGGTGTTGGACACTACTTGCAAATATGTAGAAGTTCATATTTTATTCAAATTCAAAACAAATGCCTAATTTGTCTTTCATATGATGGATTCTAAGGTTAGGATTATTTACACCTCGGGGAGTGATTTAATTCAAAACACTTAAGTTCATCAATGACACAAATTAGAGACTTTCGAGCCACTGGATGGCGTGAAACGATTGTCTGGTTGGCTCCCTCATATTTTATGAGAGATAGGGCTTCAATTGCATGATAATATCGCTGGTTAGAAAACTTCGGTTTTTCACTTACGATTTATCACGTTTTGACATTGTATTAATTTTGAATGGGAAATTTGAATGAGACTCAATTATTGGGAATAATTGAATTTGCCCAAAGTTCAAAGAAGATGTGAAGAACGGGGTTGCTTCATCTTCAAGTATTAATGATATAGACATTAAACTTCACAAATTCTACTTCTTGGGTATTGGATGCCAAATGTGGTTCTCACATTTTTATGTGGAGGAACTACATAGAAGTATAAGTTTGGTGAATAGAGATGTCGATCTACGGGCAAGAAATGGAGCGAAGGTCGCTGCATTAGCCGTATGATCATATGATGTTGTTTTGCCTTAGGGCCTTGTTTTAGTATTATAACTATGTAATTTGTACCTTCAATAAACAATGAATATTGGTTCAGTATTAGATACTGATGGATTAGTTTTTTCACTATTAAAAAGTTTGGTAACTATTTTAATTGTGAATTATTCTTTGTTTTGGTACGATTATTATATTGTTTATGTATACTTTAAACTTGACAAATCATATATATCATTAAGACCAAAGGCCAAATCGAATAAGTATCGATGAGACATAACTGAAACATTGTTGATTAGATCAAATCAAAATCTAAACATGTAACGAAGCTTCTTTTAGAAGGAATTTTAGAATCATTTGACTTGGAGTCATTTGATACATGTGAATGATGTGTGATTGAAAAGATAACAATGTCATCTTTCTTGGAGAAAGGAGAACATGTGAGTAATTAGGGATGATCCATATTGATGTATGTGGAACCTATTAGTTCACAAGCACATGAAGGTTATGTTTCGGAAAAGAGAAAACAAACTATATTAGATATAGTTCGACCATTCGATGAGATGTCTAAATGAACTACTGGTCTCTTTTGGGAACACACAATTCTTGACTTCAACTTATACACTGAATAGGACGCTGTCAAAAGCTGTAGATAAGACACCATACTAGGTATGGAAAGGGAGGGTCCCTAAATTGTTTTCATCAAGATTTGAGGTTCGAAAAGCTTCTCTGACGAGATTTATCTCTATAGAGCTTGAACTCAAATGGGATAAAAGTTTCCTTATGGTATGTCCATAAGAAACTCGAGGGTACAACTTCTACGATCTATTTGAGAACAATATTTTGTTGCTCGAGATAGTGATTTTCTTGAAAAGAGTTATCTTTCCTAGAAATTCAGTGGGAGCTCGGTTGTCTTGAACGAGGTTCAAGTGAAACAACCAATGATGAATACTCAAGACTGGGTTAAGAGTATTCTTATGGTTTTGGAAGCCATACCAGCCCTCGTAGGTCCGAAAGGCATAAATCTATCTCTATTATTCAAATACTTAGATATTGTGACCAATGAGAGATATGAATTCATGCTTTTGGAAAGCGGTGAACCTTCGACCTAATTCCAAGCTATGACGAGTCCAGCTACTGAAAATTGGCACGGTGCCATGAAATCTGAGATGATATCAATATCTGATAATCAAGTTTGGAACTTGATATATTTGCATCACGGGGTTAAACCCAATGAATGCTAATAGATCTTTAAGATCTAAACAGACAGATGGAAAACCTAGGGTTTTCAAAGCAAGGTTGATGGTAAAAGTTTTATTCACGAGGTGGATTATGGAAAAACTTTCACATGTTGCTTTGATTTAATCATTCAGATCATCTTAGCCATTGCTACTCATCTTGATCTTGAGGTATGGTAATATTGGATGTTAAAACTAAATTCTTGAATTGGATTCTAGAAGAGAATGTGTTTTGACACAGCCAAAAAGTTTTATCGATCCTAATAAGGCTGAGAAATTATGCAATCTTATAATTCCATTTATGGAATAAAGCAAAGCATATCGGAGTAGCAGTCTTCAGTTCAATGAATCCATACTGGGTTTTGGATTTCAGAGGAACTCGTAAGAATCTTGTTTTACAAGAAGAACAGTGGGAGTTACGTTGTATACATTGTGTTGTATGTCGATGACATACTCCTTATTGGAAACAACATTTCTATGCTTAATTCTATTAAAGAATGGCTTGGAAATTGTTTTCAATAAAGGATCTTGGAGAAGCACAGTACATATTGGGCATCAAGATCTGTCGGAACAGATCAAAAATGATGTTTGGACTTAGTAAAGCGACCTATATTGATAAGGTGCTTCATAAGTTCAGAATGAAAGACGCCAGAAAGGGTCTCATTCCAATAACTAATGGCACATCTCTTTGCAAGATGAAATGTCCTATGGGACCTGATGAGAAAAAGAGGATGGAAAACATTCCTTATGATTCGGCAATAGGGTCTATAATGTACGCCATGATATGTACACGACTGGACGTATCGTATGCTTTGAGCATGACGATTCGGTTTCAAGGAAACCCAGGTGAGACGCATTAGACTGCGGCCAAGAATATTCTTATGTACCTTAGATGGACTAAAGAATATTTTGTTGTCTTTGGAAGACAAAAAGAGTTGATATTAACAAGCTGTTTGAATGCTAACTTCAAAACAGACTAAGATAATTTCCGATTTTAATCTGGTTATATCCTTTGTCTAGTTAGAGGTGAAATTTGCTGGAATAGTTCCATGCAATGCAATATAGCTGATTAAACTACAGAAGCTGAGCACAGTATTGCATTGGATGCAGTAATGTTGGCAGTTAAGATTTGAAAGTTCTTGAATGAACTAGGTGGCGTAACTAGCTCAGCCAATCCGATAGTTCTCTATTTATAGTAGAGTTATCGCGCAAGCCAATGAGCTAGGAAGCACCATAAGTCTAAAACTGGTGCTCAGGAAGTTCCACATTATCTGGGAGATAGTTTTGTGGAGACATCAAGATAATAAAGTTGCAACTTTTGGTAAGGTTGCAAACCCGCTTTCTAAACCTCTCCAGCAGTTTAAGCTTGAGGCTTTCACAACTGCAATAGATATCAGACATCTTAGAGATGGGTTGTGATTTCTATTACTGTATTAGATACTTTTGGAGATTTGGTAAACATTCACTCATATGTATAATACATAATTCTTCATATAAATATGGTTTAATTTATATGAATTGTCCAAATGATTAAGTTATATCAATTGGGTTATGAGGTCGACTTACCGCATAATGAAGTCCCAATGGTTGAACTGATATACTTGAATCATATAGCTGTTCCTGGTTCGTATAATCGAGTACGGACAAACCGATAATACAAAGAACTAGATTGTAATGTGTACTATAGCGCCGCTTCATGGGCTAGTGATGTGGGACATCAAGTACAATTACATAGATATTAGCTGAGAGCTAATGATCGAACAGACCCGACTGGAATAGTATTTAAGATTTCGAGTCATAATACTATTTCATTGACTGTCGAGCAATTTCCTCTGACCTGAGTAGTCCAGAGTGATTCCATTGTGAAATGGTGTACTTTGATACAAGTAAACGCTTTTCGTAAAAGGAGGTTATAAAACTTGTTATTGGGTATATCAGGAAGCAAGTGGGAGAGCTTGGATTGACAAGATGGGATTGTCCTCCATTTTATAATGGGATACATGTCTTAACGGCCACTTGGAGAGTCGAGACTGTGGAAAATACGTGGCCACGTCCAGATTCGTATCATAGTGATAAATCTGGTTTTACAGTCTGTCTCATAGTCCAAGAAAGGTTTGAACCGATTGAGGATGAAACAAGTCTTGCCTCAAGTTCAAACTTAGACATAAAGTGACAACAGGAAATTGGCAGCACACTGGCTCTGAAGGCCAAGTGGGAGATTGTTGGGATATGTCCTTCGATCCTACGTGTGCAATCGATAAAGTCATAAGGTCGTCTATGGATGTTAAATGATTAGTCGATAATATTAATTGTTGGGAACAATATAATATTGATCGATAATCAAACCTACAGGGTCACACACGGACTCGATATTGATATACGTTGCTTGATAATAATATTGATTTAGAATCAATATTTACGTGGATTTTCACATGCATGGGATGCATGGCTTGCATGGAATGCATGTCACATAGTGTGACATGGCATGCCACACAAGCCAATGGGACCACATATCATGATTTGGCATGATTATGTGGAGGTGACCTTTGAACTTCACCATAACACCCCATTATGTGTGGTTATGACACACACATTATGGTGGGGGTTACATGTGAAGTAAAAGAGGTATAATGAGCATGAAAATCAGATTTTCATGTCACATTCTAACACCATCATCATCAGCCACGAAATTCACACCAAAATGAGAGAATAGAGAGTGTTCTTGGAGAACCACTTCAAGCAAGCAAGGTATTCCTCATCCGGGTTCGTGTGCAACACGTAGAGGCCGGGCCATTTGTGCGGCTTCCACATCCGGACGATCTAAAGGAGTGACGAGGTCATTCACAAGAAGAGCTTCGAGAGACTGATCCATTTGAGGTGGTTCAATCGACTCAACACCACCTCAACGACATCAACGAATCACTTCGTCACCAAAAGTAAGATTTCGTTGATATCTCTCTCTCTATATATATATATTGGATGTATATATATATAAATATATGTGTGTCTATACATATTTGTGTACACTAGATCTTGATGTTCGTGTTTACTCGTTTTACACGCTTCCGCACACACGAACGAGGTAATCATGCGATTGGATCGGCATAGAAAACCTTCACCTTAGAGTTTTAATAGTTGTTTTGTGTTGTGCACCACTAGTAGGGTTATGTGATTTAGCTCTAGGTGTAGTAGTACTAGGTCTCTGGTTCGTTGGAGTGCTGCGTCACTTGGGATACGACCTTTGATCATTCCGTCTACCTTTCTCTACCCGTGTAATAGTTTAGTTTCGTTGATCAATAAAATGAAAACTATTACATAACTTTGTCTTCAGCACTTTACTTTTCTTTACTTACATTGAGTTTGAACTATACACACAAGCAAGCGATAGTTGAGAGAGTGCGTGAGTTCTTCGACTGAAGCTGCTGACTGTGAGTTCTTCGACTGAAGCTGCTGACTGTGAGTTCAAGACCAATTTCACAAAAAATTGATATCCTACGCTGAAGACGTAATTTCAATCTTCTAGCATTTTCATATAACAGATCCAGATATATGGTGCTCCTCCGGCGACACGACAAAGCGGACCACCGAGCCGCCGACCTAGATCTAGTCTACTACAAAAATGGGTGTTTCCGGAAGTGGATTAAACTTTGATCTGCTTGAAAAAAAAAACCCTTTGAGTTTGAATGAAAACGTAATCTTTCAAGCCTTCGTGAGTGTTGTCGCTGATGTATGAGGAAGCCGCAGCCGGAGAACCCATCTTCGTTGCTAGATTGTCACCGTCAAAGATAACTCTTGATCTTGAAATTGTAAATATATTTTTTTGGTTAAATACTATTTATATTGTAACAGATGATATTGTTTATATATTTAAAATTTCCCTCAAATCTTGTTGCAATACATTTATTTTGAAGATTTCCGAATTTGGATGTTTGACATGTATTTGTGTTTTTTTTTTCTTCTCAATTTTATTTCTTTACTTATGTATTGGTACAAATGTTTAATCATCTCATTTTCAATTTTTTTCTAAGACAGTAATGACATGTTCTTTTAGACTGAAATTGGCTAAACTAAACTGAACTTAAGCATCTGATCTGAAATGAACTGAACTGAACTGAAGCGATCTAAACTGAACATGATTGATTTTTTTACAAAAATAAATTAAGTCCAGAAGAACCTGTCTTAATTGTTTTCTTTAGAAAAAGAGTAAATTGGTAATTGCGTCTTAATCTAATTAATTACGAAAATGACATTGTAATGGGCATGAAACTCACATGTGGCCGGATTCCGGTCAAATTAGTATGACTGTAAAATTTGAATAGTTCAGCCACTCAATTGTAAAAAAGTAAAATTTAGTTACGAAAATACAAAAATGTCCTTGTTCAAATACTAATGTACAATTTTCCCTATTTTTATGGCTATCACCGATATCAAAATGGTAATATTAGGGTATGGGGCAAATTGCTTTTTAATATTATTTTGAACACCTATTTTTTTCACCTCATTTTTAGGGGTTATATATTTTTTACGGGAATTTGTATTTTTTAAATACTAAGCAGGGACATTTTTTAAAATGTATAAAGTCGTAAATATCCCTACAATAATAACATATATTAATTTATTTACTATATATATATAAATATATTTGCGTAAAATATAAATATATTTGCGAAGAATCAGTAAATTATATATATATATATATGAATAGATATCTATTATAGATTTACCACATAGATATTTATTATAAATATGTCATAAATATGTCTATGTCATATGAATAGATATCTATCATAAATATAAATATTTAATATAAATAGATATAAATATTGGAGATGATCAACCTTTTTTAGATAGTCTTGCTAAATCCAAATTCAACTAAAATTTTTCTCAAATTGATTAACATGCAAAAAGTGAAATAAAAAACCTAAAAATTTAACAAACTTAATTCTAACAAATATGCAAATATCGACCGTAGCACAACTGATTTCATTCAATTCATATATGCAGAAGTTTAGATCTACGAATCAAAACATATTTTTCACCTTATACGTCAAAGTGCTACGGTAGAACAGACCCGATAGGCAAGAACTTGGATTGTTGTCGTTCTATGGGAGTGATTAAGAAGGGGATTTTATGGAATGTGGGAGTGATTAAGAATGGGATATAATGGGCATGATGTCTAACCCTCAACTATAATTGTTCATTTGTAATTGGTGAAAAAAAACTGACGTGTTATAATACTAGAATTCTACTATACACGTAGTTGTTTAAAATCTCAGCGGATAGTATTTCAGGTTTAGATATGTTATAATACTAAGTGTCTAGCGTAGTTGTTTAAAATCTCAGCGGATGGTATTTCAGGTTTAGATATGTAGTTATATTAATTACTAATATGCTTTGAAAAGGTTAATAATGAAACAATGTCCTATATCAAAATTAGGAAAAAATATAGGTAATGTTTATAATTGTACCCTTAAGATGCCCGATCCATGATTCCCCTATAAAATAACTACAACATTAATGTTAGTTTTTGTACGTTTTGACCTAAAAAAATAAAATCCTCCCATGATTTGAGTCACAAATAATCTTTTTAATAAACAAAAAAGAAAAGAAGATGCTCAAAATAGGAAGTCCAATAGAGAATGAAAATAGAAAGTAGTATCCGAATATAATTTACTCCCATTTTGATCATAATTTACTCTCGTTTTGATCATAAAAACACATCAAACATTAAAATGATCGAATCCATTATTATAAATTTATATATTAAGCAATTGGATAACAAGCTTCCATGGCAATCCCGCATGTACCTTTTGGATCACTAATATCCTTTTCGAGTCTCATATACCCTTCTTCTCCCCAACCAATTCCCCACGAGTTCTTAGCAATCCAGAACTTGGTCCCATTCCCATCTACTCCGTACCCAACAATCGTCATAGCATGGTTTATGGTCACGTTATGGTTTTCGTCGACCCCACACTTTCCGGTGAAGATTCCGCTCGAGTAGAACTGGAAAAGTCGACTATCGATGCCCACAGACACCGGTTGTACGACCACCGCCTTCATCAACTCCGTCTCGTTATTTGTCGGAACCGCCACGTACCCACTGATCTTGGCTACGCGAGACGAGTTCACCTCTTTGCACGTGCTATTACTTTCACCCACGTACGGATAATCTGTGTCATTCATCAGGCCGTTGCTACTCTTAATGTAGTCAAATGCAGGTCCCATCGAACCGCCAAGGCAACCATTGTTCATGCCGATCCTGTCGCAGTCAACGAGTTCTTGTTCCGACAACGAAGTCAACGTCCCCGTCTGGATTTGGACGAGCCCCTCTATTGCAGCAACGGCTGAAAATGCCCAGCATGCACCTTTTGTATCATTCAGAAAAATGTTAATTTTTGACTTTTTGACAAAAAAAGTAAGAAATTTATTTTTAAGTTAAAAGTACAGTAGTTGTTAGTAAATGTTAAAAAGTAAAAATAAAATTGTATTTTAAAATAAAAAAGTGAAATTGTATATCATGACCTACCACATAAACCCTGAGTCTTAACCGGAGTGACCGCTCCTTCTTTTCTCCAGTCAACGCTGTTGGGAACAAAAGCGTCAACGTCGGTGTACTTGAACAAAGTCGAAACCTCTGATCCAGATTCTGCTCCATATTTTATGTATCCGGTATGACGTGCCAGGAATTCTTCGGTCGACAAATCACTAAACTGATTATGAGCGAGCTTATAAGTACCCTTGCTAGCCTGCAGGTTGAAGGACTCGATGTAGGCCGCATTCTCGTTGAATATTTTGCGTCTCGTCTCCTTCTCTTCCTCGTCTTGGTATGTTCGTAGGAATTCAGACATCCATTTCTCGTGTTTCTCGACCGATAGCCAGTTGTTGTGGTTTGTGTCGGCCGTGGCTAGCATTATCATCGCAACAAATATTATTGTAGCAAGCTTGCACAAGGGTTTCAACCCTAACCTCTTCATTTTATAAATTTCTTCTTCTTTGTTTTTATTGAAATATATGTAAACATGAGTACTGGCATGCGCGACCTATGTATTTATAATCAAATCCAAATATTAATATTATTATTATAAGATTTGAAATGGCAAAGTCCGTGAGAAGCGCAACAATTACCTTAGACACCGCGCGCGCTTGCCATTCAATTAAGAAATTGAGATGTTAATTTGGAAAAGATCGTAACAAATATCTTTGAAGACCGAAGAGTTTGTTTGTAAGAAGAATCTATAAATATGAATTAGAAAGTACTAAACAATTGAATGATTTAATATTAATCTACCTTTTATTTATGTTAGGAATCACGAGTTTATTAAAAATATATATTGATTTTGCTTTCTATCCTTCTTTCATTGTGAGTTTATTGATGGGCATATATTTGCTTTCTATCCTTCTTTCATTTTGAGACTTTATAAATATTAATTTTCCTAATCACGGAATAGGCAATTACTAGAGTTTTACTTTTACGAATTTGTCTTTATTAATCATTACGTACGTACATATCTATTTTTCTTTATTAATCATTTTATAAAATAATTATATCTAATCAACAACGAACTAAAAGTTTGCAGTATTTTAGAAATGCTTCGTAACAAAACCATTTAGGGGTTAATTTTATGCTTAGCTTGAGGGTAGTAACTCAATTTCATACACATTAAGTCATGTGTAAATTATTTTTAATCTCCACCACATGTTGTATTTATCATTTTTAAATAAATATAATGTTAAATGATCAATGGTTGAGGGTACTACACACATAAGGTAACATGGAAAAAACAGTTACAGCAAATAAAATGAGAAATCAAAGCCAAAAAAATATCAAACAAATAGACAAATTAGTTCGTTTATTAGTATTAAAAAATTTATCGAGCAACTACACAACAAATTAACTCGTTTATTAGTATTTACATTTTTACATGATGGTAAATAAAAAAAATTGTTAATAAATTTTGATAATTTTTATAAAGTTAACCATTGGAATTCAAAACAGTTTTTATTAATCTCTCTCTCCATTAGAAAAATGAAATTCCTCCTAACATGTGGGTAGATGGTTCAACTCAGTGCCTGGAGGGAGCACATCACATGAACTGAAAATGGGATTTTTTTTGTTTAGGTCAATTGCAATGTCTTGTGATCGTATTTTAATTGGACCTTAGGTTCTCAATTCAAATGTTCAACCAACTAAGCTAACAACCCTTGACAAAAATAAAAATATGAGAAAGTTGGTGCTGCGATTAAGGGCAAACTCCAATTGCTATGCTTTTTCTGGCGGCTGCAACGGCTCAAGTTGATGAAAAGACCATTGACAAAAGAAATCATAAGCAAGATTACTGTATATATCACACGAGTGATATACAACGACGTGGGCTCAGATTGCACTCACTTTTTGTACTAATTATACGGACCCCAATATCGATTTTGGTACACACCAGATTGACTTTAGGCTCACCAAATGTATTACACTCGTAGCACATACTGCAGTAAATAACCACATGAAATATCTGTCTGTTACATAGATCCCTTCGAAAGAAATCGATGAGCATTTCAAAATGCGAACTCGACCTTATAATTTAGAAAATGCAGCAGCGCGTAAAACCTAAGTTTCATCAGACCGAAATATTAACACAAAGCCACTGGGTAAAAGAAAACAGCACACGGAAAATCTACATCACAACACATATATACCGGGGGCAGTGAACATTCAAGTGAATGTATCATTTTTGGTACACCGGAATGAGTTTCAAGTATCAATTTGGGTACACCAAATATGAACTTTTTAGTTTAAGTACACAAACTTTCTCACATTTGAAATTTCACCGGAAATTTGTGAACCCATTGGAACTCCTCACTAAATACTTGGGATGTTTGTGTTTTTAGTCAATTTTTGCTGTGACACTAAGTCACTAAGGAACCCAAAAAATGATGATAAGACAAGAAACACAATAAATACATAAAAACATATTTTTCTAATACCTTTTTTTTTGTTTTCAATTCTTTAACTTTTCATTCCATTTCTCTTCACCAACTAAATCAAAATATTAGGGAAACAAATCAAAATTGATAGACCCATATCCGAACTATCAAAATTATAAAGGGGTATTGGAGTTAATGTGACAAAAGTGCAGTTTAGCCCAAAATTGATTATTTAACAAATTCAGCGACAAGGTATTGCTTATGAGCGAAAAAAAAAGTTAGATTTCTTAAATTTTGCTAATATACTTACTTGTTTTACGGCATGCCTGCTGAAGCAGACATGAGGTGCTGGCGAAAATTTGCGATGAAATATTTTCAACCAAGAAAATGACAAAATGACATATATCTTAGGAGCTCATTGTAATGGGGAAAGATGTTGAAAAATGTTATAAGCTCAACGAAAAAGATGTGGAAAAGTGATTGATTTCTTACGGAAAATCCACCAAATTTGCGATGGAACTTTTTTATTAGATACAATAGTTGTGTACTATCAAGAAGGAATAAAGTGTGTGAATAAAGAGACAAGTGCATAATTTGTACTCCAATGCTATTTATCTTGGGAGTTCATTGTATGTGGGAAGATTTAAAAAACTATTTTGAATTCAACGAAAAACAATGTGGGGATATGTTTTTATTTGGATGGAAAATCAATCAAGTCTTCCTAAGTATTGGAGCATTGAATAACTTGTGTGTAAGTATAGAGAGAAAAAAAGAGAAGAAGTATTCCTATCAGATTTAACTAAAACGATGTGTAAATATGTTTCTCTTTATGGAAAATACATAAAGGAAGCTTGAAAAAGGAAACAATTGTCTATGGGTACCCAAGTATGGAACTTGTTTTGAGGGGTGGGCGTGTGCATATAATAATACTCCATCGAACCTTTGTCCGAATTTTCAATATGGAAATTCACCATACAAATATACACCGTACCAAATCACATTCATGGGAATATAAATTAGGCACTGGTAAACCAAAATCGAAATAAATATTTGCCTAATTTGAGCGTCTAAGATGATATTCAAGGAAATCTAAAGAATGTAAATGTGTTTGATAGTCAAAATGAATGTACCATAAGGTGGAAGATGGAAGAGGCTTATGGCTAGGTGGTGATAATAAATTGGAGATGGAAGAAATTTTGATTGTTCTATACTAACATAATGCACTCAATATTTATAAACTAATCTAAGTATGCTGTTCAAATTTTTTGTCGCAAATTTAGTTGCATGATAACCAAAACAAAGCATTACATCCGAAGAACAAATACCAAATATATTCTCGGCCCTTGATAAGCTTCCAAGTCATTTGATATCTAATATTATAACCTAAGATTAACGTCTAAAAAATAAATAGCATGATCAATAGAACTAAGGTGAAGTAAAAGAATTCCCCAAATCTCAAGCAGAAAAGGGGAAATAATTTGCATTCCCACATCCACACGTACATTTGTAGCATAGATAAAAAAATTATAAGATAAAAAGTCTTCATCAAAAGAGGAAATAAAGTTTCTTAAATACCATGCTTGAGAAATTTAGCTGAACTTGCTTCATTATCGGCATAAGTTTTTGAAGTTTACTAGCTGGGACAAGATCCGGAACTTCTAGAGTTGGAACTTTCTGAAGAGCCTAATATCAGCAAAGAGTTTTATCACGAAAGAGTCCAAGAAAATTCTAATTAATAATTTAGGAGTATATATAAAATAGTTTCCTAAGACTGTAATAAGAGATAATCAATATCTGCTGCTGTTTTCATAAACATACGTTGCTAAATAGAAAGATATTTTCCGTATAGTAAGTTTCATAAATTCTCTTGTCTTAACAATACAATAGTTCTTGTTAATGTTGATACTCTTTTCTTGAGAATCACACACCCTATTACTTATTAGGTCATGACCTTACAACTAAAATTGAGTTTCTCTTTTTGGGACCATCTAAAATCCACCAAAAGTCGAGTTTCTTAGCAAAAAAATGGTTGTTGGAGTTTATGATGGGTTTAAAATCCTTAACCTAAAGAAATCCCTTCTCAAATCCTTCAATCGAAACACACACCAAGTGTATTCAACATATTCACCCAACTTTGTAATAACTTATTCAAAACACTTATAGACTTGGTAATCAAAACCTTTTCTTTTAATCTCTCCAAATTTTATATATATATATATATATATATATATATATATATATATATATATATATATATATATATATATATATATTAAGAATAACTAAAAAAAATACACTTCCACAGCAAGCATCAATAACTTTGCACACATGCCAAGAAACTGTGTATACAAATTGAAGATATCATAAATCAGAGAAAGGTATAACAAGAAGAAAAAGTATATGACAAACCAGATTCAGTAGGTTGAATATTAGGTTGTATTATAGCTTTTGGTGTCTGTTGAGTTGGCTCAGCAGCAACAGATCCCCTTGAAGTAGTTCCAACAAGTCCTTCATCCTGCAGGCAAAACAGATCAAATAATTTTCCGGCTACATATTTACCAATTTTGATCATACACTGTACGACGATTTAAATAAACCCATACTTACCCTGGTGTAACAACGTTGAGCCTCCTTCTTACGAGCATTTTGTTGAGGATAACTGAAGAAAAAGTGGCACAAAGAAAGAAAGTTTTTTAATTTTAATTTTATGTTATACGTAAACAACAAGAAGAAACCTTCGCACAATAGGATTAGAAGAAACTTACTTGAATTTGGTTGGAGCTGACAACAAGCGAGATAATTGACCGACATTAAGAAGTTGTGCGTTGGAATCCAGGTCCATTTTAGGAACCCCATAATTTCCTTGCTCAGATATGCTTGCAGCTTATTAGTGTTAAAAAAACAATAAGTGAATGTGATATTACGTGAATACAGCATATACAATTTTCACATTGAAATAGCTCTGAATTTACAACTAAGGCTATGTTCGAATTGAATGATTCGAAAATGCATTTGTGGTGCAATGTCGATTTTGTGAAAATTTGGTCCATTAAAAATTTCAAAAAGTGTAACAAAATTAATTTGAAAAGTGTAGCTTGCTACTTTAGTAATCATGCAAAACCTCAACTGTAATTTTTGTAATTACATCGAAAATGAAAATCGAAACAAACCTGAAAAATCAAGAGGTTCTATTTGTAGTTCAACTGCAGCAATGGAACTCTTCAGAATTGCACCACATTTGTCATCCTGAAACACAATAAGTAGGAATAATCTACATTATAATTCGAAAATCCCATTTAAATTAGTTATCTATAAACAAGTAACATGGAGAAAAAAACATACTCCAATATCACATATTTGGCGCTTCTTATTTTTGTGAGCATGACTGAAGAGAAAAATTAAGGCACAATTAATTGAATTTGGGGGAACATCCAATTGAAGGAAATAAATAAATTAAATAATAAATGTGACGTGTGAAGTTACCCGCAATCGATTGGAGACGACGACAACAATTGAGATACTCGATCAGGGTTGAAATTCGCGTTCTTTGCAAGAACCCTAATGTGCTTTTGCTCGTGCACTCTTCTTACATCCGCCACTGGAATTAATGTTGCCGGACCCGGCCCGGGAAACGGGACTGAGCTATGAGGCACTGCGGAATAAAATTAAATATTTACTGTATATTTTAAGAAAATATATAATTTTATAAGAAAAATAATAATATATTTATAATTAATAATTAAATTAAGTATATAAAAATATTATTAAAAATAAATAATATTTTTTTTATTAAAATTAATTAAATAAACGGGATCCCGTTTCAATCTCGATCTCGTCCTACTTTCATATGGAATCCCGAGTTCACATGATCAATTTTCAAAAAGTGTGATCATGTCCCATTCCGTCCCGTAAAAAAAATTATGAAACGAGACCGAAATCACCTAAATCATGTCTCATCCCGATCCATGTCCACCCATAATGAAAAGTAAAATAAAAAAAAAAGTAAAAAGTGCAAATAAAATGAAAAAAACAAACTTGAAAAATGGAGAGTAATAATATTATGTTTAAGTAAAAAAATCATAAATATTTCTTTTTAAATTTTTAGTTTATACATATTATTCAAATAATTACAGCTTTATATCTATAAAAAGTAACTTGTTATAGGGAAAAAATAAATATTAATGAATGTGATTTAAATAATTACCTAAATAAATTAAATGAGATTGACTGTTAATTTGGTATTTTTACTAAAATAGAGTAGGAGTATTAAATGTATGGATAATTACAAAAGCACCTTCCATGTTTGACATAATTGAAAAATACTAGCTCTTTCAAAATTACAATACTACCCGAGATTTTATTGTAATAATGTCGAACTCAATGGCACTGTTGGTAATTAATCCTAAAATCAAGGGAATGCATCTTCTTTATTTTCATTTTGTACCAAGACAGCACAAGCCAAACAAGAAAGGTGAACAAAGATCCAAACAAACAAACCTGCATCAGAAGACCCTATTTTGATCGGACCAATTATCGGCAGATAACGAACACCACGATTATCATCCTGTTTAACAAAGCAAAAATTATTTTTTTTCTAAACATTTTTTTTTCGTGTACGAAACGGAACACTTTTAGATGTACGCACGTACTTTACGAAGCAAAGGAATCTTCTCTTGAGTATGACTGCATTGCCAAATAAATATTATGATTAGTTTTAAACGGTACCAGAAATTGGTGAAGGTGGCCCTAAGCGAACTGACCGTGCAACATCAGTGCGTTGTGAGTTGACATTCGAGTTTTTTATCGGAAGCCTAAGCTGCTCTTGATTGAGCCCAGTCGATTTTGGTGGATACCGTGCAGGACAAGTGATGGTCGACCTCCAACAAATCGAACCAGGATTGTCATTCTATACACAACAAACAAATCATTTGTTCAAATAATATTGTTTATCGCTAGTCAATCCTAATAAAAAGTGGACATACTTTACTAAGGCAAAGTTGAGGGTTCTTGTAAGCCCTCTCACTCTGATAGCTGCAAGACCGAACGAACGAAGATATTAGCACACCCAAAACAAAAAGAAAAAAAATATATATATCAAACATTGGCGAGAAAATAAAAAACATTACTTATTGCTAGAAGATTGCACCATCTTATCACGACTCAAGTCACGGTTAGGCAGGGTAAGCTTCCCTTTACCGTGCACTCGCGAAGTTGTATTGAAGTAAGGAGTAGGGAATCTTAATCCTGAGGTTGGAATCATCCTCGGAATATCACTTCTTCCAGGAAAACTTCCATTCTCCGACCCCGCAGCAGCCTTCGTGATGGATGGGCCGACACGCGGTGGCAAAGGACGGAACACCGGTGGCACTGCGGGCCACATATCAAACATCGTGCGATTGGGATCCAAGCACGAGATCGACTGAGGACATACCTTGAATCAATATAATTCACGACAAATTAAGTCTTCCAAGATTAAAATAGAAACAAATAAAATTAGATCTAAGGAAATCAAACCTCTTCATGGTCAGTAGGGCTGGTGTTGAACACACTCCAGAAAACGGACCACCATTCAGTTAAAAACCCTTCATCGGAATCGATCGCTGCAAATGGAAAAGATGTAAAAACAAAATCCAATGCAGATATAGGATGTAAAAAAAGATGTATCCACCAAATCAAAAACTCGTGCACATCGATTAAAATAAAATAAGAAAGCGCTTCATCTAGACTAATCGATATTAAAAACAAGTTAATTAATACATACCAACGGCGTTCGGAGAAATATTAGCTTCTTCAGCGAAAATCTCTGCTGTTGAGAAAAAATTTCTTTTCTTCATATAATTATAGATGTACTTATTCAGACTGCACAAAAATCGAACAAAAAAATAGCATATGAACAACAAAAAAACAAAATAAAATGAGAACATATAAATGATTGATTACTCACACCAACTTAGAATCCCAGTTTTCCATTACTAATTCCAAACAAAGATTGAAACTTGCCGAAGAAAAAATAAAAATGCAGAATTTATTAATTAACTTAAAAAGCAAGAAAATAAATGTGGAAATGAGGAAGAAAAAATAAAAATGCAGAATTTATTAATTAACTAAAAAAGCAAGAAAATAAATGTGGAAATGAGGGTGGTGTGTGTGTTTGTGAGAGGGAGATAACTATAAAGAAGATGACAAAGGTAGCCACCAGCCATGCAAAACAAGAGGAAGAAATGGAAATTAATTTATTATATATAGCTCGCAAATATTAATATATATGTGCAAAAAATTTACATATGTGATTTTCAATTATATATATATATATATATATAATTAAAAAAAGAAAATTATTTGTGCTACATGTTTTATAATTTTTGATAATTCTTATTCATTTGCCTTATTAATTTTCCATCTCAATCTTGTTTAAGAAAAATCTAATTCAATTATTGTGTGTTTTAAGTTAATTTACTATTCTATTCAATGATAAGGGCGGAGTAATTATAAAATCAGATGTTATGGTTATTTACATTTACATTTAATTTATTTAATTTTGCAAAAAAAGTGTAATATTATTATAGTAATTTTATATGTATTAATTTAATTGTTGGCCGAAAAAGTGCAATGTAACTATACCTTAGAAAGATATACAATACATAGACATTTGACAAAACTAATATAAAAAATGTGATCATGTGAATGAGAGAGAGTATATATTAATTACACACTTATTATTTTATTATATTTTAGAAAATAAAATTAGTTGAAATCATCCCTCCCAATAAAAAAATACAAATGAAAAACAAATGAAAAAATAGCGCAAATATATTGCAAAAACTTAAAAAAATTATGGTGTGCAAATAAAAAACAACTACCCAAATAAAATAACCAAAAACTTACAAACGAAATAAAAAAATGGCCCAAATACAAAATAGATACCCAATGAAAAAATTGAAAAAACAAGAAATCGCTCATAAAATAAAAATCAAAGTTCAAAAATAGCGCAAATATATAGGCCTAAATAAAATAAAAATAGATAACAGATAGAGCATGCGCAAATAAAATAAAAAAATTTATAAAAATGGCCCAAATAAAAAATAGATGCCCAAAGAAAAAATTGAAAAAATAAGAAACGACACATAAAATTAAAATCAAAGTACAAAAATAGCGCAAATATATAAGTGGGTAAATAAAAAACAGATAACAATAGAGCATGTGCAACTAAAATAGAAAATTGTAGAAAAATAGATAAAATAGAAAAAACCCCAAATAAAATGAAATGCATGCACAAATAAAATAAAACATAAAAAGAAAAGATGTCGCAAATAAAACAGAAAAACTTAAAAAACATTATAGTAAATTAACTTAAAAACAGTTTTTGATAATATTTGGTTTTAATTGTTTAATATGTGGCAAGTATAAATGTATAATAGAGAAATGATAAAAATTGATTTTTCTAAAATAACTTTTGATAATTGTGTTAAAAAGAAAAACTTAAAAAATATTATAGTAAATTAACTTAAAAATAGTTTTTGATAATATTTGGTTTTAATTGTGTAATATGTGCCACATGTATTAATAGAGATTATATTTACTTGTCGTAATCCTATTCTAATTCTATAAGTCCATATATGTTTATGTTACTGGACTCCTATTACTACTAGGCTTCTCCTATTATTTTAGCCCATATTTTTTTGTATATAAACACTACATAGCTCTTTGTAATACTTAGCTATTTTCTAATTCTTAATAATACTTGTTATTATTCTGTATTCGTCTTCTTCCCCAAATCCAAAACCTAACATGGTATCAGAGCCTAGCCTTGTGGCAGGTTCTGGGTTCGACTCCCGCCATGTGCGACTCCACTCGAATTAATTATCCACTTGTTGGGCCTTCCCCTGAGGCTGAAATCGGCCCACAAGTGAGGGGGAGTATTGAAGACTATATTCGGCCCACTATAAATGTCTAGTTGCCCAACTTCTCTAACAGTTCGAGCTTTTAGATGAAACGGTTTCTAACATGTATAATAGAGAAATGATAAAAAAATGATTTTTCTAAAATAACTTTTGATAATTGTGTCAAAATTGAGAATAAATTAACTTGTGCTACTCCTTTTGTGCTATTTCAATGATCACACTTTTTCTGATAAAATAATAAATGATTCAACTGATAATATTTATTTCCATTAGAAAAATGAAGAACAATGGAGTATATCATTAGGATTTGTTTGGTGGGACACGTTACTTTATCTAGGAATAACTCAACTTGGTTAATGTAGTGTTGAGAGAGCCCAACACACCATTTTGGCCGGTTAATTTAATTATACTAAAGGAGAACAGTGTTTAGGAACGGGCTCATTATCTATCATGGGCCCATAAGATGTCTACCAAACACATTATAAACCCGTTAACTCAATTAACTGAATTTTAACATGCCTACCAAACGGGGCCTTATTGACTTCTGGTTCACCAAATATGAGCACACGTGCATTACATTCTAAACCAAGCAATCACCCGACAAATCTTAATTATGCGTTCTTCTTCGTGTGCAAATCATTTGGTAGAAACTACTCTAAAACACCTATGTACGTATGTAGTAGTCGTAGGGATGAGGGCATGGAGTCGAGCCGGGGCCGTCGCCCCCTCGATTTCAAGTTACATTACATTCAATAGTGCGTACCCTCATAATAAAATTGTGTTGCTTGATTTGTAGTCAAACAAATGCCACCCCCATTTTGCACACACATGATAGTCATATGTCATGTATGTTTACAAGTTGAAAGGTTCAATTTTCCCTGGCCGGCCCAATCACTTTGATCGTGATGGTTAATTTGAATCTGGTTTGTGCATATTTGGGCCCAAACCTTTGGGCCCATCAGCTCAATTCACCGAAATAAAAATAAATGAAACACAAGAAATAAAGATCTAATCTCTGAAGCAGCTAGCACAAACCGAGAACTTCTTTCAACTTAAGTGTTAACTGCGGTTGAAGAATTCAAACCAAAATTATTAGGCTAATCGTAGAGACAACGAGGAGGAGCATTTTATATGAATTTGAGAGGTCGATCAATCGATCTTTATTTTAGATCTGAATTAGCTATATATATACTGTAGCTTTCAAGTTGCAAAAGGACCACATTACATTTATGCATGCATCATCGTCACATTCTTTTCATGCCCACACACACCGCTCACCATCTCCTCTCTTGTTTAATTAATTTCTTTTGTTTAGTTTTTTTTTTTTTTTGTATAATATATTCCCAAAATGTAACTTCTAAATTAATTGTAATAAAATAGAAATAAACATTATATACATAATCTTAGGTATCGGTAGCACCATTCCACGTACGTTGCTACTAAAAAAACTCTATTTACCTGAAACATTATTTTATCTAAATTAGATACAGTATATATTTAACCTGCAATTAAAATTTTGTTTCCTTTATTAATGTGACTTTTATAAGCACCACCAGAAAAATAGTGACCGGTCATATTTTATTTGAATGCTATTTATGCCACATGAATACCGACACGGTTTAATTAATTTATTTTATTTTTTATTATTCATAATATCACCAAAAAATATCAATACAAATAGAACACAGCCTATTATGGAGTATTTTTTTACCATTAAAATTTTATTCTATTTTAAATTGAATTCAATTTAATTAAACTGGTAACTGGATGCCTTTGAACTAAAATAAATTAAATGAATTTGAATTAAATTGATTTTTATTATGATAATATTTTTTATATGCCATTAAATATTTTTTAAAAATTATAAATAACATTTTAAATGAACTTAAAAAAATTATTTTAATTTTTAATTAAATTGAGTTGAATTACGGAGAGCAAAACTGAATCAAATTAAAATTAATTAATAAAAGAAAAAAGACTTTAAACTTCTTACCGTATATATGAATTTTCAATTTATACCCTTGTTGGGATGTTAGATTGCGAAATTACCGTTTGGCCCTAAAGTCCACCTAACTTTTCAAAGTAAAATAAATTCATTCAAATCAAATGCTTTTGTCTTAATGATTACCTTAAGTAAAATAAATGCTTTTTACGAGTCGAAATATGTTGGAGGGACGGAGAGAAAGGAATACCGCAGATCGAAGTCATTTTTTAAATGTGTGTTGCGCTGTTTATACTTTTATTTTGAACTTTTTGAACTTTTTTTTAATTCCTTAATTATATCTTAGTGTTCAAATTTTAAATTTTACTTTTCCACCTCATATATTATTTGAGTATGTCTAATTATTATTTGAGTATTCATACAATAAAATCCAAAAAATCGAATAAATTTGATTAAATTGAAATTAATTTTCTAAACCACTATGATGAGAAAAATTAAAATTAAATAAATATGATTGGAGAAAATTTTAAAATTACATTTTAAAATTACATTTTAAAATTACGTGAAAATTCAAAATTAAACGAACATGATTGAAAGAAAATTGGATACAATTTTCTAAATCATTGTGTTGTGAAAAACTCAAAATAACACGAATATGATTTGATTCTGTAACTCGCAATCAATCTTGAATATGTGAACACAAGACATGTGATACGAACCTCGTCGGGGATAAAAGATAGAAGATGAACGAAGAACAAGAAAGATAGAAAGATATCGGCGGAAGTCCCAAAACCTCTGAACCTGAATTCGTGAAATCAATTAAGGACGGAACCCTAACCCCCAACACGAAATCGATGCAGCAACTCGGGGATGATGAAGACACACAAACGAGATTTGACTGGCTCGTTGATTCGTCGGTTGAATTCTTTTGGATAATCGGGATAGAATTCGAACCCGAGAGAGATTTAATAAAAACTCACAAAAATATATTTATTCATCATCAAAATTAAGTTCTCTTGTAACATGGTCTTAAGAAGCCTTTGTATAGGCAAAACGAAACATAAACGTAAGGAAAAAGGAAAGAAAAGCAATAAAAACGCTGAAAAACCCTAAAATCCGTCGTTGCTGTCTTTTTGTGAAGATGTCGCCCGACGTTGTGTTAGTGTACATTCGCTGTCGCCCGACATTCCAATGTCGCCCGACGTTGTCGTAGTGTAAATTCTCTGTCGCCCGACATTTGACCCGAAGTGCGGGCTGATCCTCGGATTGATCCTCGTGTTCCGCAGAAGGTCGCCTCCCTTTTTCTGAAGATGTCGGCCGACATTCTTGTAGTGTATTTTTGGTGTCGGCCGACATTAGGACAATCTCTTGGCTGAACTCTGCGGCGCGCCCTCGGCTCACGTCTGACCCTCGTCCCGACCTAAAAACGAACACCTTGACTAAGCGGGGTCTTTGGATTGCATCATTCCCCTCCTCTTCAAGAGGATTTGTCCTCAAATCCACGCCGATGCCGGGATCGAACACCACTCTCACGAACAAGCTTGGAACGACGTAATTCTGCTGCTCACACCCTCGATGTAGCGGAAATCTAGGAGACCTTTCTTCAGGGAAGTCATCATGAAATTCCTGAAAAGCACAATGAATAAAAGGGTGTAGAGACAATAAAACGTTAGTGTGGCACTTCGCCTCCTCGCACAACACCACAGACGTCGCTTGTCCCTCTTTCGTTGCTTGTTCCACCATGGGTAACTCCAATTGCGGAAGGTCCTCGGATTTCATCAATTCCTTCTCCGTGGACTCTACCGAAATCTCCTCCTCGGACTCTACCGAAGCCTCCGCGACATCAAAATCCACCGAAACCTCCTCGATGTCGGACCCCACCGACTCCTCGATGTCAGAAGCCACGACAACCGATGGTGTCGGTTCGTCGTACTCTTCAACGAGCTTCACCGAAGTCGAATCCTCCTCGGAATACACCAAGACCGACTCTTCTTCGGATCCTACCAAGGCCTTCGGTTCTGGTTTCTCGCCTTCGTCATCGGACGCTACTTTCTCAGGCTTCATTGACGCTTGTACCAGCTCCTCTAACTTACGCTCAATATTGTTCCAACACTTGTCCCAACGCTCGGCTCTGGCCCTCCTCTCGTCATCCAAACGCTCAGCTCTGGACCTCCTCTCGTCGTCCAAACGCTCAGCTCTGGACCTCCTCTCATCACGAAACTCCCGACTAAGATCACGGGCTCGATGATAGCCACTCTGAACTTCTCGGTATCCGTTGCCACCTCTTCGATTCCAGGCTTCATCACGACGAGCTCTCTCCTCTAAGGCGGTAAGTCGCTCATTCACCACCTTCATCTTCGAGGTAAGTCGTGCATTCACCACCTTCACCTCTGATTTAATCATCCCTTCGAACCGTGCCATCGCCTTCTCCACGATGAGCTTAGCTTGGGTATGATCCATGTCAGTTGTCCTGCAAAAGTGTTAGACACACAATAGAAAATTCCTCACCACTCTCGTGTATCACTCGATATAGTAAGTCACTCAATACTCGGTTCTCTCACTTTCTCTCTCTCAAGAATCAAACTCTCCCAACGTACCGGTCGAATTCACTCCCAACAAAATCCACGAAACAAAGAATAACTCTAAATTGTTGAACGAACGATGAACAACAATAAAAAGAATAATCGAGGACAAATAAATTTATTATTATTTTTTTAATAAAAATTACTGTTCATGAACATTAATTTTCGAAAAAAAAAAAAAAAATAATAAAATAAAAAAAATATATTTTTTTTTAATCAAGGAAGAAGAAAGAATAAGAAACGGAAAAGAAAAACGAGGCTACGTATTCAGAAAATTAAAGAACCCAAACCTGGGCTCTGATACCAAATGATACGAACCTCGTCGGGGATAAAAGATAGAAGATGAACGAAGAACAAGAAAGATAGAAAGATACCGGCGGAAGTCCCAAAACCTCTGAACCTGAATTCGTGAAATCAATTAAGGACGGAACCCTAACCCCCAACACGAAATCGATGCAGCAACTCGGGGATGATGAAGACACACAAACGAGATTTGACTGGCTCGTTGATTCGTCGGTTGAATTCTTTTGGATAATCGGGATAGAATTCGAACCCGAGAGAGATTTAATAAAAACTCACAAAAATATATTTATTCATCATCAAAATTAAGTTCTCTTGTAACATGGTCTTAAGAAGCCTTTATATAGGCAAAACGAAACATAAACGTAAGGAAAAAGGAAAGAAAAACAATAAAAACGCTGAAAAACCCTAAAATCCGCTGCTGCTGTCTTTTTGTGAAGATGTCGCCCGACGTTGTGTTAGTGTACATTCGCTGTCGCCCGACATTCCAATGTCGCCCGACGTTGTCGTAGTGTAAATTCTCTGTCGCCCGACATTTGACCCGAAGTGCGGGCTGATCCTCGGATTGATCCTCGTGTTCCGCAGAAGGTCGCCTCCCTTTTTCTGAAGATGTCGGCCGACATTCTTGTAGTGTATTTTTGGTGTCGGCCGACATTAGGCCAATCTCTTGGCTGAACTCCGCGGCGCGCCCTCGGCTCACGTCTGACCCTCGTCCCGACCTAAAAACGAACACCTTGACTAAGCGGGGTCTTTGGATTGCATCAACGTGTATTTAACGAGTTTCGATTTTGCTCTGTAACCCTAATGGTGCAGTGCAGTCGGAGCACCTTACCTCAAAAGGTTATTCTTCTAATCAATGTGGAATATATTGACGCCCTTCTCCAAGGTTTTTTTCCAAAAATCTTTTTCCAATCGATATTAAATAATTTAACACTCTTCTTTTAGAGTTAAGCCAAAAATTCTATCAAAACTTCTTGTGGCTAGAAATTTCGGGCGGTTTGAACACTCACATGGTATGGGATCTGATTATGATATCATATCAAAGTTTGACTAATAATAACTTAAATTTTTGTTAAAATTAAATTTTTTTAAATTTATATGAGAGTTCAATATTCATTTTCTAATTGATTTGAATATATATTACACTTTTTAATTATCGTGTTAAAAAAAAGGTTTACAAATCAACTGTACTACTGTTTATGTTTCAAATCAAAATGTACTATTGTTTTGAATTTAAATAATGTACTAGTATTTGACAAGCCGAAGTCGACCGTTAGGAATACCAGCTTTGCGAACGTTTTCTTATTTTCTAGAGTAATTATATACTGTACTAATAAAAGGCTGATTTCAGAAAGTCCACGCAAGTAATCAGCGCGTGGTCATATATTCTAATTAAAGGTAAGATGGCCAAAAACTAATGATCAGTTAAAATCAAGGGATGTCTACATAAAATTGTATGACATTTTTTTTTCAATCTAATATATAAAATAATATACGTGTTCGAGACACTACTTTCCAAATCAATATTTTTTTTTTTTATTATAATTGAATCTATGCACGTAGAAAAGTAAGATTATTTTGGTTCAAATTTCAGTAGGAAATAGTATTATACATTTTGTAAGATAATTGATCAATTTTTATTAAAAATAATTTTCCTGATAAAATTAAAAATTACTAAATCCTGCTCAAAAAGTATAATTTTTAATTTTTATACAAATGAATTTAACACCATTCAATTCGACTCCATTGTTCGTATAAGCAGTATAGCATTGAATTAAAGTCAAGTGACTACAACTTACATTATTTATAAAATGTCATTATAATTTTTGTCTGTGCAATAAATTACATTAGGAGTATTAGATAATCTAGCTATTTTTTTGCTGGTATAATGTAGCTATTTTTTTTCACATTAATTGCTTAGATAATTAGACCAGCGCGTGCGCTAGGAGTAGTTGAATTTTAAACTTGAGTCACCGCACATATTTATTTTTTTATTTTTTTTAAGAAGTAAAAAATAAAATGACCGTTTCTCCATTCAACTACACAAAAACTCAAACTTTGTCTTCTCAGATAATTTACCTGTAAAAAACAAAAAATCAGCAAATAAATATTTTTATACAGTGAGGAAGAAAGCGACGCATGTAGATGTAGTCCAGTCCTTCTCTTTCCAGATACGCCTTTGCCATAATTTCAGACCTAAACATGGTCGCCGGAAAAGTCAAGTCGGCGATGGGTCTGCAAAAATCTCCGGCCGTCCCCAAACCAAAGGCCGAACCCTCACCGCTCTCAAAGTCCGGCTCCGTCAAGCAGCAGCAGCAGCAGAAGCTCTCCGGGGGCTCCGGATTCTCCCGGTCCTTCGGCGCGTACTTCCCACGCTCCTCCGCGCAGGTCCAGCCCCGCCCTCCCGACGTCGCCGAGCTCATCCGCGTGGTCGAGGCGCTACGGGAGAGCGAGTCGCGGCTGAAGACGGAGCTGCTGGAGCAGAAGCTGCTGAGGGAGTCCGTCGCCATTTTACCCGTGCTGGAGAGCGAGATTTCCAGCAAGGAATCGGAGATCCAGCGGTCGAGGAAGAAGATCGACTGCCTCGAGATGGAGAACGAGAGGCTCCGCCACGAGAACGAGTTCCTCCACATCGAGCTCGCCAACCAGAACCGCAAGTACGAGGACAAGATCAACCGCATGCAGGCCGAGCTCTCCGACATCAAATCAGCCGTTGCGGCGGAGGCGGCCTCTTCTTCCTCCAACGGCCCGATGCTCGTCGACGTCACCAATCATTATCAGAAACCTGGTTTGCCCACCAAGTGTTTGAGAAAATGCGTGACCCAGAATAACATCAGTTTTTGGGAGAGCGCGCAGTCGAAGAACGAAGCTGAACCCACCGAAAGGCCTAAACATTCCCGATTCAATTCCGAGGAGGTTCTGGAAGCTTCCGACGCGCCGGCGGTGATTTCCAGATCACGCGCTCCACGCGTGCCCAAACCGCCGCCGCTTCGAACATCATCTCACGATTCGCCCGACCGGGCATTGGCGGAGATTTCCAACATTCCACCTCCGCCGCCGCCTCCGTCTTCGAAGCGCCCTCCACCGCCACCTCCGCCGCCGCCGAGACTTCCGGCGCAAGCTAAGGCGACCACGCCTCCACCTCCGCCCCTGCCCCCTAAGGAACCGAAGGCGGCGAAGGTGAGGAGAGTACCGGAGGTGGTCGAGTTTTACCACTCCCTGATGCGTAGGGACTCGAATTTCCGCCGGGACTCCGGTGGTGGCGGAGCCCTCTCCGATGCATCGGCCGGAGCCATGGCCAAGGATATGATCGGAGAAATTGAAAACCGTTCATCGCATTTACTGGCGGTAAGTCACCGATTTAACCTTTTCACGGCCCTTTGTCACGGACGGACGTTGTTCTTGTCTCGTAGTGTCCTTTTCCAGAATCAATTTTGGTTTTTGGAATTTTGTTATCATTATTATTCTATTCATGAGGAAAACAGTAACACAAATTTTCAATTTTAATTCGAAATGTATATAATTTGTTGAAATTTATTACAGATCAAGACAGACGTCGAAACCCAGGGTGATTTCATAAGGTTCTTGATTAAAGAAGTCGAAGGCGCTGCTTTCACCGACATCGAAGACGTTCTTCCGTTTGTTAAATGGCTTGACGACGAGCTCTCGTACTTGGTATTCACTGCAAATTTCGAGGGAGGCTAATGTTATAGTAGTATTTTTATTTAAGCTTAATTGTGTTAGTGAACTTTTGAAGGTTGACGAGAGGGCTGTTTTGAAGCACTTTGATTGGCCGGAAAAGAAAGCGGATGCATTAAGGGAAGCTGCATTCGGGTATACGGATTTAAAAAAGCTTGAATCAGAAGCTTCTTCGTTTCGGGATGATCCTAGGCAGCCTTGCGCCTCTGCCCTGAAGAAAATGCAATCTTTGTTTGACAAGTAAATTCAATTTTAATTTATCTATTCTGTTGTAATTATCATCAATCATAGAAGATTAATATTGAATTACTTCAATGTTGGTGTATTGGCTGCAGATTGGAGCATGGGGTTTATAATTTGTCGAGAATGCGAGAAACGGCTACAAAGAGATATAACATGTATCGAATCCCAATGAATTGGATGATGGACACAGGCATTGCGAATCAGGTAAAACTCCTGCTAACTGAAAACTAAAGGCTTCTCTCATTAGCAAACCGTAATGAACTCGCCTGCAGATTAAGCTTGCTTCAGTAAAATTGGCAATGAAGTACATGAAGAGAGTGTCGGCAGAGCTTGGATTGGTCGGAGGTGGTGGTCCTGAAGAAGAAGAGCTTATTGTGCAAGCCGTCAAGTTTGCATTTCGTGTACATCAGGTAATTCATACATTATGCTACATGTGTTATTCTTGTTGTATCCTTCTTCGTTTGGGTTTGACGTATTGACTTGTGTGAATTTTCTCAGTTTGCGGGTGGTTTTGATGTGGAGACGATGAGAGCATTTCAAGAGCTGAGGGAGAAAGCTGAATCTTGCCATAATCACCACGACCAGAGATCTACTACTTGCAGGCCATTGGTTTCTCCTTGGTAATATTATGGAGCAAACTCTGCTTCACAAAATGGCTACGTTTGTATCTTATCATATAGTACTGTATAACTATATTATTTTTGTTTTTTTATTCTATGTTCCCTATTGTTGTTGTAAAAAAAAGATGGACCAACATTTGTGAATACAGTTGGAGGCTCTAAAATTGATTTATTCATTCATTCAATAACACAAAAATTTTGCCACTAGATAAGATCCTGCTATTTCAATATGCAAGTATGCAACACTCCGAGAACTAATGTGAAGCCGACTGAGAAGGCAGCATCGATTGTGTAACAAAAAATTTAATTACTTATGTCTTAAATATGTTTGAATAGAACTATAAGCCATATCATTTGATCTGAAATGATTCAAGATATTTTTTTCTAGAATCTGCAAACATTACCAATAAGAAAGTCCAAACTGTTGTACTCTCATTTTGAAAATTCATTTTTCTTGTCTTGTTAGTAGTATATTATAATGAGCAACGGTAATCTACTTTGACTGTATAACGGTTTTTTAAGATATACAGTACTATCTTTTAATCATTATTCTTTCTTTTTTTTTTTCAAATAAAATACTTTTCACTTTTATTTAAAATTTGATTCCTCTGTTTTGAATCTTTTAAAGATACTCAACAAAAGAAATTCATCATTGATCAATGATCAATCAATCTCACACAAGTGCCGCATACAGGAGCTGGTTCCAAGTATCGGGCAATCCCGGGAGGCACCAATGACTACAGTCGTTGCCGCTCTTGTCTCTGCCATATTTCGACGGGTGAGCATCTTTTCTCAATTGAGACAGAGTCGTGACGTCGAGAAGATAAACCGGCTTTCTCATTTGTCTCAAAACTTTGTCGACTATAGTAGCCTCTCTTGGTCTTCCGGTCGGATAACTAGATCCATTGATGGGCCTTTGCTCACCGAAACAACCCCCCCTTGAGCCCCAATCCAGACCCCTATTTCATCAAATCAAATGATCCACATTACCAAATATTTTGTTACACAAAAAATGGTTACTTGTTTTTTTAATTTACCTATAGTGATTAGGGGAAATCCCTTGGAAGAAGACTTTAGTCTTGGATGGATCCACACTTTGGTCAACCCAGTTCGCCCAAGTAGTCAACCCCTTCTCAAATGCCACGAAACGGTCCATGTTTCTGGTTATGGTCGAACCGTATTGAATAAAGTCCCAACTGCAAATATATCACATTGGATTCAAAATTACGATGTTGTTGTGTCATTTTACGACTACGCACGAAGAAAAGACGTACGTACCCTTGAGCTTTTCCGACGTGTGGCCACCAATGCCACGTATTGAATATCAACATGTCCATTCCTCTCCATGCGTTTCCTTGTTGAATGGAGTCTAACTTCAGAACTAAGCCTTTCCCTGCTTCTGGTACTACATCTACCAAGTAATGGCTCGTGTAGAGATACACGCTCAATCGGTAGTCCTATACGTGTAAAAATGAATTTTATATCGATTTGTTTTTATAATGAGACGATCTGACGATTAGACTGTATATATGTTACGAATTTCGATCACTGACCTCAAATATGACATAAGAAATCGGGCTACGCCTGACGAAGGTGGTTCGACCCTTTGGGTCCGCGGCATGCAACAAACAAACTAGAGAATTCCACTGATTCAAACTTAGTGAATCACCTACGAACATTATCTTCTTCCCACTCCATCTTCTTAAAAAATCCAATCCATTAAACCTGTAATCATCAATACATGTGCATATATATTACTGTCTACACTATTTATACACACTAATATGCACATCTTTAAAAAATAAATAATTATTTTACTTTTTCAATTTAAAATATAATTTAACTTTAACTTTTTAAATTTTAGTTACAATTAATTTACTTTAACTTAAAATTACAGTTTTATCCTCAACTTTTATAGGATTTATATATGTAAGAGGGTCAATCCAGAGTTTATAAGATTTTTAAAAGTCTATTAAAATCTATTAATATTTTATATAAGAGAGTGTATTCAATCAAGAGTTTATAGAATTTGTAAAAGTCTATTAAAATCTATTCAATTAGAATATTTAAAAGTTTATCAGAAATTTCAAGTATTCAAAGATTTTAAAAAGTTTATAGGATTGTAAAAAATATATTATTATTTAAAAGTTTATTAAAATCCAATTTGAGTTATTTAATACACATTTAAAAAAAAATTAAAAATCTATTATTTAAAAGTTGGATTTTAAAAAGATATGGATTTTTATTGATTTATCTCCAAAATACAAAATAATTTCATTTTATGAATTGTATAGATTTTTATTTTAATTGACTAATTTATTATTAAAAAATAATAAAATATAAAAAAATATATAAATAAACATAATAGAGTTAGAGTTAGACAACATTTTTCAAAAAATAATAGTATATTATTATATGTATGATATATATAAAAATAATATTAAAATTATTGAATATATTAATAAATTTATATTTAGTAAAAAAAATATTTGTATAACGATGGAAAAATAAATAAATTTATATATCATGTTATTTTAAAAAAATATAATTAAAAAATGACGAACCTGTGTAAATTACAAGATGCCGGTTTCCACGAGTACTTAAGGAATAATTTATCGGGCCGGCCGAACTTCAAACAAGCGAATTCAGTATCTAAAAATGGGCAGGTTGAAGAGTCGTAAGACGGGCCTAATGAAGAATCAAAAGCCCAATGACCAGTAAATAGGTTGCACGGCCCATTTCGAACAGAAGTTTGATTTTGGGATAATGCATTTGCTGAGACAAAAATCACCAGGAAAAAAATGTGTACCAAGGTTTGGTACTTCAATTCCATAGTTTTGAATATTCAGATATTTGATTGCTTTGGAGCCATGTTGTGGAATTATATAGACAAAGGATGATTTAGCAATTTTGGAAAAATAGTCAGATTTTGCATTTATATGTAGTAGATTTTGTATTTATATTTTAGGTTAAAGTAATTCACTTAAATGGATTAATTATATTATTTATTAATTAATTATACTTGGTAAGGTCAATTATATTTTGGTAATTTAATAATGAACCTACTACCTAAATAATCCAAATGTTTTAGTAATTCATAAGGAGAAAAGCAAATATGAGGCAACTTTACTTAAGCTTTTTAAAAAAAAATATATAATTATTAATGTACAATTATGTCATTAATTAATTTAATTTAATTAAGTATTTATATAATATTAACAGTAATTTTGTGGTTGGTCAACCAATCAAAACTTTTCATTTTAATTTGCATTCACACTATAATCAATATTAAAATATTATATTAATTCATTCATTTTTCTTATTTTAAACAAATTTTAATTTTAATATTAAATATATATATATATAAGGTAAAAGATATTAAAAGATCACAATTTATTTTTTTATTTAATTTTCTAATTTTGAATATTACACAATGAATTTATCATATTACTCTACTTTATTCTTATATATATGAATATATATGTTATTTAATTATATAGGAGTACATGTAATATTGTTTTCCAGTGTTAAGTATAGTTCAATTTTATGCAGAGTATCATATAGTTTCTCTACTCTAATTTAGCCACACAATTTAGATTGTAAATGTTAAAGATGGAATACATATTCAAAATTTAAAATCAAGGAGCTACTGCAATATTTACTATGTGCACTAAAACATTGCAAGTAATCACTGCACATGATATACACAGCGAGTGTAATTGATCTATATATCCGTTCTTCTTCAGAATTTGGTAATTCAAAAGTCATTTACTTCCAACAAATACCATTTCAATCAGCATAATCTATTCATCAATTCAAGAGTTTCATATGCTACAAAACTAAGGTAGATAGTTCTATATAAGAAATGGTTACAATGAAAAATGAAGAACTAATCTATACATAACCTTAAAAGTTCCGTCACACCGTTTCAGCTATGTATACAAACCTGTCATTTAAATCCAAATAAATTAACAGAAAAATAAAAACTGTCATTCAACTTCTCTCTCACCTTATAAAAGATTATTCACGAGCTAGGACCGAACACCTTGATGCTCTGCTCGATTTCAGCGCTGCAACACGGACATCGGCCCTCCATTGCTTCACAGTTACTTTCGTAGCAATGAAAGCAAAGGACCTGATGAGTGCAGGGCAAAAAAACAACGCACACTAAATTATCCATGCACATCATGCAGCGCAAATGACTTTTCAAGTTCGAAGACGAAAGTACTTCGTCGTAGGTGTACAGGAAATCTAGGTTCTCCGGTAAGAGATCCTCGATCGGATGGGACATGCGGAGACGGGACAGCTCATCTTCGAGCCTTCGACACTCATCTTCGAGCCTTCGACGCTCATCCTCAGCCACCTGGCATTCGGTGTCCACTTGTCGACGCAGGTTTGATAAGTAAGCAGTGGACCTGGCTTTTTGGGTACTGGCCAATCTAGTTTCTTCGGCCACAAGGGCGAGCATGCGCTCTTTTTCTTGGACTTCCTGCTTCCATTCATTCTGCAATTAGAAACAAAAAATATGAGGTTTGTTTTATTAAAAAAAAAATCGTTGTTAAGCATGGAGATGATCACATAATTAAATTTAAAAAACAGAATTAAATATAGTTTCCATTAGAGAGGACCAAGTTTTGTATTAAATGCATCGTCCATGGTAGTTCCTGAACGGTGTAAACAAAATGTTTAAATTTTCAACACGTGTTCATCTACAAGTTTCAGGCAGAATTTATAAATTTAAACATAAGGCTTATGCGCTCCGGTTAAACCCAGACAATAAAGAACATGAGCTCGTAACCAGAAGCATAAATGTTCAGCATAGAACACTTGCTAAGAAAAAAATCCAATATAAATTGAGAGCTAATGTAGATTTTCTGAAGGTAGCACATTCTTTCATAAGACATGACCTTTTAAGAGATGAAAAAATATAACCAAGCATACAAAATGCGCACATAATAAACAAATTGTGCACATATTTTCAGCATAGAAATTAGAATGTAAGTTACAAGGAAATAAATTGCATCAATATATTAGAGACGATTTAGAATTCTATCGAGAGATATGTGACAAACCAAACATAATTAGCTTAATCTTCTCATCTAACCCGTATCAATGAATAGAACTATGTTAGGTATATCATTATAAAGGCTATATCCATGCTCCAAGACTTAGGTCAGTTATGTTCTAGGGTATAAAGAAGAAAAATTGTCATCAACAAAGGCTATTATTTGGTGTATTAAATAAGATATTTAAGAAACAAATTGGAAAAAAGTTAGAACACACAGTAGGATAAATAAAATATACAAAATACTAAAATTCCGATATTTTGTTCATCTAGTTCATGGAATGTGAATGATAAAATACATAATGTCATTATGTTTCGTCTTTAAGTTTGACTTATAATACATGCATTATCGAATATATTGATGCATAAATTAAATGCTACTAGCATCATTCATTACACTGGACTACGATTGGTCGGAAAATTAATATGAGAAATAAAAACACAGATGAACAATGTTGATCATACACATTAGTTGACAATGATTTCTTAAGTAGAATTTCATACTATGGCACCTAAAGTCTACAATTTAAGAAGCAATCACGTTTTTTAACTTTTAAAAATAGAAACAAATCTTCAACTCCGGTATAAAATTATGTTGAAAAACAATGTCACATATAAGTCGCAATATTTCCCAAAGTACATGGAGCTTAGAGTGCGATTTATGGAAAGCTAATGAAAAAACTCATGGGTTCGTCGAGTTTATCAATAACAAAGTACATTAGAAAACAAATATTTATTTTTTATCTCGAGCAAGGGGAAATATGAACCAAGAATGCCCTAATTTATAATGTACCTAATACAATGAAACTATCAATCAAGGATTACAAATCGTTTTGAGTACTCACATTCTTCAACTAATATATATCTAATACCAACAAGTCAAGCACCTTGGTTAACTCTACCCATCCGTGATTTCTTTCCTTAACCCTTAAATCGTGTCGGTAACCAATCTCTTGATTTTAGTCCAAACAAAGATCCAATTATTTTTTAATTGATTCCCTTGAATTTTATCCTCTCTAAAAAAATCAATATTGTCCACAAGGTTGGAAACAAGGATATCCTTATCTTGTGTCAACTCCTCCGCATTGTCTTCATTTTAAATTACTATGGAAGTCCTTAAACACTTGTTTGATATACTAATACGCACATGGCTATAAAGTTGCTAACATTTCAACAATGTCTTTAAACCCGCATGTCAAGAAATTCCTAATGTGGGTATTAACGCTCGTACAAGGCTTGGTGGTTGAATCTAGTCAACAACTATCAAGTTATAAAGTTGCTTGCAAACAAAGTCTCTAACTAGCATGTCTCATGTATGTTTGACATGATAAAGAGAGTTGGTGGTTTAAACTAGTCTATGACTATTAGGGTGGAACGAAAAAAGATAGGTGTAAGTTTTCTATTATTGTTGATAAAATGAGATGTGACGACCTTTTATAAACTTTGATATACGGAACATTCCCTAGGGATTTCTCAAATTCCAATCTACGTTCCACCGTAGCATTTTTCATGGAGAAACGCATGACATGGATGTTCCATGTGTTATTACTTGAGGAGTTCTTGGTTAATTAACCGATGTAATTGAAGCTAAAGTAACCCAATGTAATGCCTCTCTTTCCATTCTAACAAAGGTCATAACCACTTTAAGGTCTTTCGTTGTTGTATGATTGACAAAATATTGTTTATCTCGAGCAATCCACTAGATTTGATGAATCTATGAAAATTTGAGAGTTTTTTCAACATAATAGGTTGTGAATTAAAGGAGGGCTAAATGTAAATTGCCAACGGTGTTCCCATTGAACCTTTTTTTAAGGTGAATGATGACATCTTGGCTACTATCCATGGGTGTTACCATTCGTGTTATTCCTTGGCAAGCATCCGGTTATACCAATTTGATGAAGTAAAAACGTACGGGGTATAGACAAAGAAATAATAAATGACTATAGATCGAATGTATGAAAAGAGAATGAATCCTCCAGCAAGTGTAGATCTAGCCTCTCAGACCTACCCATTTTTTTCTTTTTACAATCTTAATGCATTGCCTCCCAGGATAAGTTCTATTTTTATTTATAATCTACTATAAAGATCTGAATATGAAGATTATATATTAAGGACTACAAATTGATTTAATTATTATCATTGTAGAATGCAAGAGTCAAGCAACTTGATTAACTCTTTCCATTGATGTTTAGTTTCCTTTTGTTAGTCAAGTAACTTGATTAATCTTTAATTTTCTTTTGTTGCTTCATTGCCATCAAGAATGTTAAACTTGCGTTGAATCTCACTACAGAATAACCAAATAATAAATACACATACCAATATTTAAGGTAAGAGACACAACACAAATTCCTAAAATCGACAAGTTAAAATGATTAAAATGATTAATAAACAGTCGTGTTTTCCTTTTGCTCATAATGAGCACACTCTAAAAGGTTCCTTAAACTAGTTTTAGATCGAACTCGGAAATACTGCCCTTTACAAGTGAAAGACAAATTCGACAAGATCTATCTATGCATCAGAAAATATTTTGTTAACACAGAATTTGCAAGAAATAGGGAAAGAATACAAATGTCCAATAGAGAAAAGGATAATCACACAAACACTGATGCAACGCCGTCCTACAGTTTCACAGTCATACTTCACATTGAAGTAAAAAAAATTAGTCAAAAGTCATACTTTTACAAAACAACATAATTAGTTGTTTTGAAAAGTACAACTATTTTAAATTACTTTTCAAGTATAACATTTTATTTGCAAAGTATGACAGTTGGACAGTAAAACAACCTTACAGACCTATATATGGACAAGATAATCACAAAAATACGCACCTCCGCCTCCTCCGCTGCTTTCTCGGCCTCAATCAACTCTTGCTTCATCTGCTCTGTCTTTAGAAGCTCCTTCTCATACTGCTTTTTTAAAGCGCTGGTCTGCTTTTCAATATCCGCAAGCTTCTTCCCACACTTTCTACCTCTCTTCAGAATTTCACTCAACTCCTTTGCAGATTCTGACGCAGTAATCTTATACGCCAGTGTGTCAGCTCGAATATGGTCATTTTGCAATTCCAGCCTACTGACATTGTCAGCGATTGCATCAGACTCGCAAATTGCGCATTGGACATATTCCTCAGTCATCTTCAGAGCAAATGATATTTCCGAAAATTCTTTCTTATCTTCAGTTTCCTCCATCTTTGCCTTGGTCATCCTTAACTCCTGGAGCTCAAAGTAATCTTTGTCTAGCCTAGTCTCCGACTGAGCCACTTTTTGCAGGGCCCACACCTTTTGCTCAGTCACCGTTTCGTGTAATTCTCTAATGCTATTGACCAAATCAACTACCTGTTTGGCTTTCGGGTCGTTGTCAATTTCGCTCTCTGATATGGTTGCTCTAACGCTGGAGACCAAAGCATTCATTTGTTCTGGGGTAATCTTGTACCTGCAATCCGACGGCCCAGAATAATTGTTTCGCACTCGTGGCATGTCAAACTCGGGATTGAAGACTTCCGAGCTCACTTTCTTAATATCGGATGTAACTGATTTGAATTTTCCTTCGCCCTTTGAATGTTTGACTTCTTTTGAATCAGCCATGGCTACTGCTACAGGCTGCTAAAAATAATGTAAACAACAAAAGGCATTAATGATGCAGAAAGGTAGTCATCCATAAGAATTTACCGTAAATGTTAGGATTTCAAATTGATTACGCCCGTTTTTTGTTTGTGATAACAAAATGACAGATCCTATATTTTCATGAAATTTGAAAAACGAAACTGCATAAAATATGGAGACGCGAAATGTGAAATAAAAGCTAGCCCTATCAAGAAATCTAACGATTCAAGCAACAAGATCCACACACAAGAAACCCTTGAAACTCAAATATGTATGTGTGTATGTATCCCTTAAAAGTTAAAACTCAAATATAGAGTGAATAACAGAGAAAGATCAAATGGTATCACTTAAGAAACTTATTTATGTAAAGTATTTTTAAATAAGATCTCCTATACAAATCGTTGAAATTTACTTACAAAAACCAAGTGAAACAAACATTTCATCCCCACATAAATAATCCTTTCAATTAAACAACGATTAAAATTATAAAGAAATTTATACCAACGGTGAACTTAAATGATTATATATCAAAAGCATATATAACTCAGAAAGTTTACCAAAAAATGAAAATCAGACAAAAACATTTTTAAAAAAATGAAAAAAAGAGAGAGTTTACCAGATGTATGGCTTACTTGACCAAAGCTTCTGATGGCCAAAGTTCGCAGTCCCTGTTCCCAACAAAAGATGTGATTGCTTGGTCAAAAAAAGGCAAAAATTTACACAGAGATGATATACAAAAATTTAGACCACAGAGATGATATACAAAAAATATTTTCAGGTTAATGAAATAAGATGATTTAAAAAGTAAAAAGCAATGTAGAAAAGGGAATTAAAACAAAATTATGTAAAAAATTATGCACCTTGCAAATTGATAACAGATAATATCAAGATTTTTTTATAAATTACAGTAAGTTTCGTGCCTTTATTTGTATTGAAGAATTCAAATTTGAATATCACCGAAGAGGGGAAATAACATTATTATTTTTCCTTTTTTTCCATCACATCTTCTTTGGAGAATATTAATAATCCATTACTATAAAAGTCTAAATATAAGAAATGCAGTTATTATACAAATTCCAAGTGCCATCCAAAGAATAAGGAGATAAAGATTTTTCCAAAAAAGCTTTTACAAAGTTAATTAGGAAAATTATATTAAATTATTTTTTACACTAGTATATTTTCTGGGTTAAATATTTGAAATTGGCTAGGCATCAAAACTTAGAATACAAGCATGCTTACACACACACACATATTTTTAAATATGTATGTACTTATCCCTGACAATTAAATGCAAGCAACGTCGTTTCCCATTTCTCGACTTATAGGATTGAATCTTTTAGAACTTCACATACTTTGACAAACAATCAGAATGCAGCATTGTATAGTAGAATAGGTGGTGAACAATTCATTACCATAAAACTTCACATACTTTGACAAACAATCAGAATGCAGCATTGTATAGTAGAATAGGTGGTGAACAATTCATTACCATAAAAGCACCGGCAAGAATATTATAATCGGTCGCAATAGAGAGCACCACAATAATTCTTCTCTCTGAACAACCACTATTTTGTGAAGTCGTAAGGAAATCAGCCTCGCGCAATTACCATGCCACGTCATCGCAAACAGGCGATGGTAGTAGCATTCCGAGGGGCAAAGGGTTCTCTTGCCTGTGTATTAAAGGAACAAAATTTAATAACTAAATCCAACAAAAATTAGAGCACGGAGACTCATCTAACAATTTACAATTTTGCACATTAGATACCCAAAAAACATAATATTTCTCGACTCAAATTCGATGCATACAGAAACGGCGCACAAGAGAAAAATACAACTTACAACTTACAACTTACAACTTGCAACTTGCAATCACAAAAGGAATAAGGGCCGCCATTGAAATTGTGAATATATATACTTACCGTTCAAATGTACCTCCAAAGAAGAAGGGGAACGAAGGCAGCAGCGAACAGGGGCCCACATCGGAGTTATCATGCAGCGTATCGATGGTAATGTCATCGGCGATAATTTATTCTGATAAAAACTCGCCAAAAGTGAAGGAAATTGGTCATGGAGTGGGTTTATCATATCGCTGATTTGGGGATTCTCAGACCTAATAGTACACATGATCCATCACCATCAACAATTAATTAATTCTTTAACTTAATTATTAAAAAAACTTGCTACAGTACTACTTTTAATTAGATTTGTAAAAAAATCAGGATTTTATTATATTATTATTAAAATCAAATAAAAGTGGTTGGCAAACCCGATTAATTCGAATTTGGAATACTTGACAATTACAACCCACGGGTGCTTCATGGTGAAGAATTGGATTTTGATGAATATGAAGAAAATGAGCAAACGATGTGAGTACCTTTCATTTTAGTAATTCATTTTGTCTAAAAAAAAAATCTGCACTAATTCCTTTTTGTAGAATTATAAATGATTAGTGGATAATTTTGCATTGATTCTCTGTAGAATTATATTTTAGACCAATATCATAATTAATTTATCATAGGTATTTTTTGTTCTTTAATAGGTTTCAAGAAGATGACTTTGAGGCTACTACAAAAACTAAGTAATGATAGTACATGAATGCTTCTTTCATAATTTATTGTTTAGTCATTTTATTTTAATCTCTTCAACAAAATTACAAAATTAATTTCTCTAGCTTTGATTGGTACATTTGTTGTCATTGAAACAACATTTATTTGTTAAACATCAACATATTATTGTACACTCAAATTTCTATCATTTACTATGTTGATATTATTTGTGAAAAAAACAAACAAGTTTATTTGCAATTCATCCAAGTACCGAAGCGTAGAGAAGCTGGTTCCAAGTATCCGGCAACCCAGGAATGCACCACAGGGTGCAATCATAACGACTGCGGTCTCTTTTATACGTCGAGGGATGTGCATCTTTTCTCAACTGCGACAAAGTCGTGATGTCAAGCAGATAAACTGGCTTTCTTATTTTACTCAATACTTTGTCGACAATGTTAGCTTCTTTCGGCCTCCCTTTTGGGTATTTTGCTCCGTAGATGGGCCTTATCTCCCCAGCACATCCCGAACTCGACCCCCATTCCTTACCCCTGTTTCAAACGAACAATCAAAAACATTTGATTTCATTATAATTAATTATCAAGCATCTATAAGAGAAGAGGAAGTGAATTTTATTTACTCATAGTGAGAGGGGGAAATCCCTTGGAAAAAGACTTTAGTCTTGGATGTATTCACATTTTGGTCAACCCACGTTGCCCAAGTAGTCAACCCTCTCTCAAATGCCGCTAGGCGGTCCATATCTTTGGTTATGGTCGAACCGTACTGGATCAAGTCCCAACTGCGTGCAACGTACATAAAATCGTATTTAATTTACTTTGCTAATTCTCATAATTATAAAAAAAAATCCATACCTTCCTGTTTTAAACCACGAATTCCACGTGTTGAATATCAACACGTCCATCCCTCTCCATGCATTGCCTTGTTTGATGGAGTCTAGTTTCAGAACTAAACCTTTCTTTGCTTCTTTGACTAAGTCCACCAAATAATCGCTCGTGTACAGATACACACTCAATTTGTAATCCTGAGTATAAACATCGAAAACTACAAATCCATAAAACGATTGGTATGATCATGTTTTACAAGTTTAATTTCGAATAGTACCGACCTTAAATGTAACATACGAAATGGATCCTTTGGATTTGTTTCGGTTACCATTGACGAAGGAGGTCCGACCCTTTGGATTTGCAGCGTGCAACAAACAAACCAAGGAATTCCACTGATTCAAAATCAGTGAATCTCCAACAAACATAATCTTCTTCCTCGACCACCTTCTCAACAAGTCCGACCCGTTAAATCTGTAATCATACATGATGTCATGTATACACACCTTAATAAAATTGTTATTTTTCGATAAAAAGAAAGAAACAACTTTGATGACAAATTAACCTGGGTAAATTAGAAGATGTTGGTTTCCATGTGTACTGGAGGTATTGTTTATCGAACCGGCCATACTTTAAACAATCAAATTCAGAATCGATAAACGGGCAGCTTTTGGAGTCATATAATGGGACCAAGGAAGAATTCCAATCCCATTCACCGCTGAACAGCTTTTGATTTTGGATCATTCCTGCATTTGCTGAGACAAACAAAAAAACAACCAAGACAATGTTTACAAGGGATTGGTACTTGAGTATCATCATCTTTGAATACTAATGTTGATATGTATATATGCTTTATTCTTGATATATATATATTGAATTCACAGGACAAGGATGAGAGTAATTAATTAAGTTGAGATGAGGTTGAGATCAACTTTGTACATGGGTAAATTTCATTGATTTTGTGTTTTTATCATAGGTGTATGTAATTAATACACATTGAACATTCATATTTATGGGTAAAGCGCGCCCTATGCCTAAAAATAAACAGAAAAATAACACAAAAGAATTGCACCAGCCGGGAATCGAACCCGGGTCTGTACCGTGGCAGGGTACTATTCTACCACTAGACCACTGGTGCTTGTTGGGACAATGCTGAATCTGTAATTTACATATATTACTTAAATAAACATTTATTGGACTTGTCCAATTCATTTTACATCAGCACAAGCCAACATGAATATTTTTACCACTATATATCCTAGTCACTACAAATTACATAATATCCAAATACTATAACATAAAAACAATCCCGCCTGCTCAAAGGCCTTCTCCGTCGAGCCTCACATACGAACCTCGTTGCCTCTTCCGAGGAAAAGACAAGGGTTGCGCAAACTCAGCTGAGGCAGAAACCTTATCAAGAATATTACACAGTGCCGCACGCACGCTATTCGCTATTACTTCGCGATCAGCGAGACCGCCACTAGTAATCAAAAAGACGCTTTTGACCCTTCCATCCAACGTGGACACCTCGCACTTCAACACTCGCACGTCGGGGATCTCTTTGATAGCTTTTCTTAAACCGGGCAGTAGCTCGGGGCTTTGGTCGCAGCAAAGAGAAGCCCTCAGCAAGAAGGGGTCGTTAATGTTATCGAGTATTTCGACTTGTATGTCGTCGGAGTCCATCGGGATAAGCAACCCTTCGGCGGCTTGTTTGGCGGTTGTCCTCAACTGCTTCACTTGTTTGATGACTTTCGCTAGTAGCGTCGCTTTGTCTATCTGCCAACCAATCGCGCGATCGATCAGACAAATTTATTTTACGTAGATTAAGAAAAAATAGTTTTTTATGTTTTAAATAATAAAAATAAAATAAAAGTATAATATGTAAGTAATGAATGTAGATTAAGAAAAAATAGTTTTTTATTTGTTAAATAATAAAAATAAAATAAAAGTATAATATGTAAGTAATGAATGTAACGGTGAAAAAGTAATGGTATTATCGTAAATAAGTAAATAAATGAGTATTGGAAGGATAAAAATTATACAAAAACTTTACATTTTATAAGTGATTTTATAAGTGTGCAAATTGTTGCGAGTCAAAAAAAAAAGTCTGCAAACTAAGGATATATTTGAATATTTGAATCACCTTTTCTTTGGTTGGAAGAAGCCCTCGGAGGGTCTCCAAGTGTGAATTTATTCTCTCTCTTCTCCGCCTCTCTGCGTCACTGTGGCTCTTTAGTGCCGCCACTGTCTTCGGCTCCGAAACCCTAATTCTCTTCCCCGCTGCGTTGTCGTTCGTTACTTGACCCAACGCCGGTACTATTAATGCATCACTACCCGGAATTTCGATAGAATCGGATGATGAATTCCAGGAGAACCGGCTCACGATTTCCGATTCGAAGTTTAAGTTGTATGGACTATCGCAATACATGTTCGGAATTTATTTGGACTTAATTTTCATTTCTTGGAGAGAACTGAATTAGAGATGAAGTATAAATGCGGGCGCAAATATAAAAAGAAGGAAAATCATATTTGGCAAATTATAATATGAACTTTGATACTAATATGTAGTATGAATTATTTTTAGGCATCCTTGGAAGTCCTATTGTGGCCACTTGAGCTTTATAGGGACATTTATAAATTTTAATCACCAAGGAAAAACATGCTTTGAAAGTTGCGACAATGATTTAGTAGAAAATTATTTTCTGCCCACGAATAAAAATAAATAAATAATAATATTAAGGCATAAAAGTTAGTACTTCCTTTTATAATTAACAAAAAAAATGTGACAACTGCTCCAAAACAGAGAGATTATTATTTATATAGTATAAAAAAATAGTTCAGTTCATTTTATGTCTATTAATTAGTTCAATTTTGTTCAAATTGATTTGAAAAAAAAAGAGGGCAAAAATGATTTCCATTTCATTATTTTAATAATTGAATGGAGAGTGAAACAAACAATTTTATGAAGGATTAATTTAATTAATGAAAATCAAGTTAAATTTTATTTCAATAATTTAATGGAGTAGAAATTTATTTTTGGCCTCAAGTGAAAATCATTTGATCATATGGATCATAGAAGTTAGCAACGTTTGTTACCCACATTTAGATGGAGAGTGAAACAACAATTTAATGAATGATCAATTATCAACTTTCAATAATTTTGAGTGCTGACTTAGTTTAGATAGGTAGGGTAGGTAGGTGTAGAGTAGAGAGAGGTATCCTTTTTCATCAACCTATCAATTTCTTAATTAGATTCGGTTCATGTATATATTCAGTAATTAACAAGAATGACTTTTTTTGTCAAACCTTCCTTAATTAAACTAATTAATACAGTACATATTTTTTAAAATATATATAAAAATATTAATTAATTAGATTGATTCCAATATTTATACATGCTAATAATTTTTGTGATTCACCATATTATTCTTAATTTTCAATAGATATTTTACACAAAATGAGTCTTAACTTAGGTGCCAAAAAATTGAAATCGATGAAACATGATCAGATGTGCGATGTACCACTGATTATTTTTCGTCAAATCGAAATGAAATTAAACTTTATTTTTATTCAAAAAACATAATAATAACAATAATATATTTATTAAATTACTTATATAGTAATATATACTCTTTTTGTGTCATTATATAGAGTTAGGTAATTATTAAAGAATGAGATTAAAGAATAATGTAATGCATTTTAAAATGTAGAATGAGATTGATTGGCTGTAATTATTTGATATAATTAATTGTGTAATTATAAATGAAATGTAACTCACATCATCAACTTATTCGATATAGAAAAAATATCAAATTGTTCAAAACTATTAAGAAGGTGTTTTTATCATAAATAAATTGTTATTTTTTTTAATAAAATATACTCCCTCTGTCCCATTGAAATAGGCAGAGGGGGCCTGGCACGATTTTTAAGAAATGAAACTCGTTTTATGTTTTGTTGCTTTTTTCAGGGGTATAATAGTCTTTGTTGCTTAAGTAACTTACACACTAATTAATAATTAAATCTGTATGAATGAATAATTAGTTGCTGAAAATTAATAAAATAATAATTTTAAATACAAACAAATTTCTTAAATCACCGTCCCCTAATATAGAATTTCATCAAAAAAATATCATATGCTTGAGTTACACATAAACGGAACATCGCAAGAATCGACAGGCTGTTCTTGATCACAATTGAAATCTCTGCTCTTGAATTACACGGTGTTCTTTTAGTTCATCATGTTCTTCAAAAACAAACTGAAAATTCAAGAAAAAAAAACAGTAAAATGAAATAACTTAAATTCCCCATTAAATAAAACACTATTTGTTCTGATAAGAAATGCACAAAAAAACATAGATAAAGGGATTAGTAGATCTCTGAGTTCTCGACGAAGAAAACACAGATCTAGATTTTTTGACTCAGAAAAATCACATATGCGATGTCGTCGTTGTTATAAAGCTAGATTTATAGTTTTCGCCCTTCGATCTGATTTCGAATGCGCCAAAAAAAAAAAAACATACCGCGATAACCGGGGCAGTAGAGCTCAATGAGTTGTAACATATATTCAGAGTGCTCGGGTTCGGGCTTGGGAACAGGAGTGTCAAGTCTCGGCCATGTGAAAACCAGATCCGCATAATCCATAAGGATTTCAGGCACCTACTCGTCTCGTAGGCAGAGTTCGATGAAATAGGAGTCCAGATCTAAAGACAAAAAACCCTTCTCGTAAATTTGAGGCATCAGATGGAGAAGATATCGTTTTTTTAGTGATAATAAAATAGGGTTTGGAGATCTGTATTTTTTTTAGAACAGAGGATGGAGGGGCAATGGAGATCTAAGTTAGAATGGTGTGGCCGTGTGATGATGGAGGGGCAATGGTGATCCAACAAATTGTCAAAAAATATTTAATGTAGTTAAATGAGTTTAATTTTGTGTTTTTAGTTATGAGAAGTATAATTAGGAAATGTGTAATTAAAATAAATGATTGATGGTAAATATTTAGGATTTGAGGAGTATTTTGAAGTAGGGGTATTTTGGGTATGAATATTTTTTATAAGGAGGTATGACTATTGTTATGGGACGATAAAGGCAAATGTGACTATATCAATGGGACGGAGGGAGTATGTGAAGTTATCTATACATATATAATTTTAGAATCCACTAATCACATATGGACAAATAGAAAAGCAATAATAATGTTGTGTTCACACTATCAATTATAATAAAAAATTTATAAATTCTAAATAATAATATTATTAAGCATATTTAAATTATATATAAATTCTAAATAGTAATTTAAATTATATATTTTTGATAATAATAATTAATGATCATTTTAAATATATAGGTTTTTATTTCTCTTTCTCAATTTTTTTTATTCCATTAATATTAATTTAATTCCAATTAATCGTCTCTCATAAAATCGATCTCCTCTTATTCCCTAATCACCGTAGTTAAAAAAATGATCAAACTTTTTAGGTATATTATTTTCTCTTGATATAAAATTTTATTTTTTTGAACATTTAATCGATTTACATGTATACGTTCTTCTATTCATTCATTTTTTTATTCGATTTTTTTAATTTTATGTATCAATTATGATTTTTTCGTATATTTCAGAATCAAATTGTCGAGGTATTAATTATTTCGACTAGATTGTTTTTTTAATTTTTAGTTTATCCCTAATTCAATTCAGTAAAATTTATTTTGTAGATTAATGTACATTATACTAATATAATTGTTGGCATCTCATCCCCTTCATTTTTATTAAGTAAAATCAATTATTTTTTATATTTTTATTTATTTATTAGGTTTATAATTTTTATTTTCCATTAATTTTGATTTATCCCAACGGTTTTAGGTATTTGCTTGATGCGTTTGACACTCGAGAAATGCAGAGACGAGAAACTTCTCTCCCATTAGATCACAGACTCCTCAATCGGGTAGAATGTAAATAGAGGGATATGCTCGAGTAACAAACAAGAAACTTATCCCCCACCAGATCACAGACTCATCAATCGGGTAGAATGTAAATAGAGGGATATGCTCGAGTAACAAACACATGTGGGAGAGAGTCAATAGGTCTCATCCCAGTACTAACTTCATAAAATTTAAATGAAAATTTATCATATTCGAGATTCGAACTCTACTTCGGCGGGGAATTACACTAACATTACCACAGACTTTACCACTCGGCTATGCCCAAGAAGCTTACATACTATAAATTACATCAAACAAGCCAAACAAACCTAATTCTTGAAAATAATAAAAAATTTATAATTGAGATAATAGTTAATAATGAGATTAACACGACTTTACAAATTTAAGTGAGAGTTCGATTATTAAATAAAATAAGTCCATTAATAAATTTTTGATGAAATACGTTAAAGATTAAATAAAATTTTAGATTATTTCAAACAAATAAATCACGCACGTCCATCGCACGAAAAGTGGTACTAATTATCATAAAACTTTACTACCTGTATATTTTTACTTATTATTTTTTAAGAAAAATATTTTTATTTTTATTATTGTGGACAGTTGTTATTCACTTATTTGAGGTGATACAGTATTATTTTTACATATTTTATGTTGTGAAAATACTATGGCCTATGGCGCTATATAACTATATGAGCTTAATTAGTGAGAATTTTCTAAATCAAAACAATGTTTTAATTCTAATTATATTGGGAATTATGACTAAAAGAACTTATTTAATCTTTATTATTAGCATATCACTATTATACCTACTCGATCGATGAGTACTAACATGTCTTAATCCAAATAAAGTAAATTAAGTCTAATACGTACCGTTCTTCTAATTACCACACATTTCTCTTCCTCTAAGAGATGCCTTTAAGTCGTATAATAATTTTGGAGTACAATTAATGTACTTAATTATTTGAAATCAATTAATTTTATACTACTTTTGTTTCAAAGAGAAATGAAGAATGAGTTTTTTACGGCAAAATCACTAACCTATCCGAAGAAAGACTAAGAGAGAAAGGTTCTAGAATCATTTTGTATGCAATCCAAGCAATACATAAATGAAAAACAAGGAAGAAAAAAACTGAGAATAAAAATAGCAAGTAAAAGCAAGTTGTGATGAGACTTAAGGAGTGATGAGATCTAAGAAGTGATGCAAAGTGAATGATTTTGTGTTAGAGAGAGATTTTCAGATATGTTCACACAACCATGTATTTAAGTTCGAAAAAAAACTTTGGCATTTTCGATCACAACTCACAAGTGTAAATTGTTTAAACTTCCCAAGAAAAGAACTACCAAAATGGTGTGGTGAGGTTTTTTTTTTTTTAAAAGAGAAATAAGATAAATAAAAAACGAGTACCAGAAGTACTCAACAGAATAAGAGTTCACCTAAGTCATACACAATCTAGGATTGGGTCGGGTCGAGCCAAAACAATTATATGGACCCAGCCGACCTGGCCCAAAATATTCGAGCCAAATTTTTTTAGGCTCAACTCAGCTCTTGTTGGGTTGTCGGCCAAAATGGTCCAGTATTTTTAAATAAAAATAATTAATTAATCACTTAAAAATTATATTATTTAGATTTTTAATATAAATTAATTATTAAACTTACTAAAAATACAAAATAAATTTATAATAAAATTTTATATTGAAAAATATAATAAAAGTTATACAAAATTAATTAAATATAATTATAATATTAGATAAATTGGTACTAAAATCAATATTAAATTAATATATTAATTAAATGATACTTTTAAAGGGAAAAATGGCATTTAGGCCATTTTTCAGCCTTTTTTCGGCAATAAGGCTTTCGAGAAATTACGCGTGCCGATTAGGCCGCCTAAAATGTGCAAAGACGTCGTTGCCCTCGCATATATACACATTTGAACAAACCGTTTCAGCATTAATTTCATTATTTCCCGCACGCACACACGAACCCACAAAACCCATTACTTTCTCTCTCGGCTCCCGCTAAAAGAACAAACACAGAGAAATCGATTTCATCAAGCTTCGTAACCGCCACAACCAACACACGAAATCCTCTCATCTCTCATCGCTCAGTTCAATTATCAATGGCTCCGTCGAAGAAAACCGCCGCCGCGAAGAGAACCGCCGGGAAGAAATCGACTCCAACCGCCGCTGCTGCTTCAGAAAACACTGAACGGAGGCTTGTTCAGTACACTCCGTCGAGTGAAGAGCAGGCGAGCCCTATCCCTCAGCCTGCCGCCGGCGAGAAGAAGGAGAGGAAGTAAGTATTTCTAACCCTAATTCAACCGATTTTCAATTTCAATCTGTTAATTTCCATTGCATGAATGAATTTTGTGTGTTTTGATGGAGGTTCGGTGTGATTGTGTGTTCATCAGTGTTGATTGTGTGTGTTGGTGGCCGTTCAGTGTTAATATGTTCTGTTCAGTGTTAAATTTTCCTGTTCAGTGTTTGTTTATGCCTGCTCAGTGTTTGTTTATGCCACCCAGTGCAATTGCTTGGCCACTCAGTGTTGATTGTGTGTGTTGGTGGCCGTTCAGTGTTAAATTGTTCTGTTCAGTGTTAAATTGTCCTGCTCAGTGTGAAATTATGCCTGCTCAGTGTCTCTGCATGCCACCCAGTGCCCTGTGTGTGCCACTCAGTGTTGATTGTGTGTGTTGGGTGTATGTTCAGTGTTAAAATGTTCTGTTCAGTGCCTCATCATGCCTGTTCAGTGCCTCTTCAGTGCCACTCAGTGCAATTACATGGCCACTCAGTGTTGTATATGCCTGTTCAGTGTTGTATATGCCCTGTTCATTGCTTTGTACTCACATCGGTGTGTGTTTTTTTGGTGTTCGTTCCAGGTCCTATAAACAGATGAGGTCCAACTTGCTGACCATCATCCGGACGATTGATGAGATCAAGGACAAGCTGAAGCCGGGGCACGACGAGTATCTGAAGATGACCCCCTTCTACCATCTCTTCAAGAGCATTAAGGATCAGAGGCTGACCATCCTCCACACCCGAAAGAGCGACGCTGCGATAGCTGCCGTGCTGGAGCAGATGGATGCCGGCGCTCGTACTATTAAGCTCGGCAGCAAAGATGTCAGGATCACTCCCGAGGATGTCGATCTTATATTTGGAATCGTAGGCGGGAGTAGGAAGCTCGATATAAGTTCGAGGTCCAAGTGCGATAACAAAAGATTCAGGGAGAGGATGTTCCCGGGGGAGAAGACGCTGAACCCGAAGCTGCTGAATGAAAAGCTCGATATTTTGGTGAAGCGTCGGAGTCGCAAGCCTCAGGCTCTTGCTGATGTAGCTCGGCTCCTCTCTTTGATAGTGATCGGCACTGTCTTCTTCTCCACTTCCTCCGTCACGATCCAATGGAAGTGGTTGGATTATGTTGTGGATCTGGAGTCGATGCAGAGCTACAACTGGGGCGAGGCGATTCTCAAGGCCCTTTGCGACTCGGCAGCTGCGAACAGGGGCAACCCGCAGAATACACAAGGCTGCACGATACTGCTTCTGGTATGTGCTTCTACTTGCTGTTCTTCACAATCGTCTTGCCGTCTTTTTATTTTTTCATTCCTTGATATTTACCTCGGGTTTTTTTGTTTGGTTTTTGTGCAGTTCTGGCTTTGTGAGCACACAAAGCTGGCAAAAAGGCTGGAGAACGAGCACCTCCCCCGGGTCCTGAACTGGCATCTCAATGACCTTTCGAATGTGACCAAGGAGACCCTGGCGGGTCTCGCGGACGAGGCGGTAAATATCTTCTCTCTTTCTTCTGCTTCTTCTTTTAATTCTGTTTTTGTTTTATGATTCAGTGTCCGTCGACAGTGTTTATTGAGGTTCAGTGTTTATTGCTTGCTGTTCAGTGTGAAATATTGAGGTTCAGTGTGAAATATTGAGGTTCAGTGTTTATTGCTTGCTGTTCAGTGTGATATTCATGCACACAGTGCCTGTGGGTGGACAGTGTGAATGATGTTCTGGTTCAGTGCTTTTTTATGCTGTTCAGTGTCAAAGTAGGATAACTGCGATGTTCAGTGCTTATTAATGCTGTTCAGTGTCACTCACTTGAGGGGTGATGATGTTTTTTTGAGTTCTAACGCGTGATGTCCGTGTCTGACAGGTGGATGCTCGTCTTCTGAAACACGGAAAGACGGTGGCGGAGATCCACGCGTACAAGGGCTACCTTTCCTACAAAGCAATCGTGAACACTCCGCGTGCGGCGGAGAGCGAGGACGAAGGGCGGTCTGATGACGATGATGATGACGATGACGAGCATCCGGGCTCTGATTCGTCGAGCCCTGAGGAGGAAGAGGAACAAAAAAGAAAAGGCCCCGGGGGCGGGCCTTATGGAGACGAGCAGTCGTCAGATGGGGGGGAAGACGACGACGACGACGACGACAGTTCTTCCGGGCGGCATCAGGAGATGGCCTGCATAGTCCCGGAGCCGGAGGACGAGGGTGGGCCTTCCGAACAGCAGCAGCCCGATGAGGAACGCCCCGCTGTTTCTGCTGCTGAAGCCGAGAGGTTGCTCAACAACCTCCTGTCGGAGAATCAAGACCATCGTCACGGGACGTCATGACAACCAGAAAATGTACCAAACAATCACAGATATGATCCCGTGCGTGCGAGAAGGGATTATAATGTTCCCGATTTTGTCTCCTGGGATGAAAAAGACTGCAACTCCCAACCATTTTACGCTGCTCGTCTGCGACTTCGTCAAAGAGAAATGGCTATTCTACAACTCGATTCAACCCAGGGGGTCGAAATCGAAGGACCATTACATGGCGAATGCAGCGGAATTGGTACGTCTACTGTATTTTAGTCGATTTTTAAAAACGGTTCCCTTTCTAACGATAACTGACAAACTGTATTGTTTCGTACGTTTCAGAAAGAAAAGGTGGAGACCAACGTGGGACAAATGCTGGAGAAAGCGGGGAAGTGTGGTTTCCCGGTACTTGGAATCGAGGCCGTGAAGCCTCTCCCACAGCAAGCCCCAACTCTGTAAGTATCTCAGTGTTGTGTTTTCTGAAAGATTCATTTTTATGCCTGTTCAGTGTTATTTTTATGCATTCAGTGTCAGTGTTTCTTTTTTTTTTCCGTCTGACTCCTCCACGTCTGTCACTGTCCAGGAATGAATGTGCCTTGTACGTATGCTACTACATGGAGAAGATTCTGAAGAAAGAGCCCATTCCGGACAAGGTCAGGACGGAAGAGTTCCAAGAATTCAAGGGTCACGTGATACAAACCATCCTGGCCATGAAGGAGAAGTAGTGACCTTGGGGCTGTGCGCGTTTTCTGTTTAGTTTTGGTTGAAAAAAAACAAGAAGTGTTTTTTCTGTAAATGTATGAACATGATTGTGTTTGGGTTTAGTTTCTGTAAAAACAAAATATTGTGTTTTTTGTTCATATTTCTGGGAAGTTTTTAGTTGAAAACAGTTGTGATGATATTGCTTGTTATTCAGTGTTAATTCTGTCTGTTCAGTGTTGGCAGTGTTTATTCTTCCAATTCAGTGCCATCAGTGTTAATCTTGTCCACTCAGTGTCAGCAACTAAGGCTTATTGAATTGAAACATTGAAAAACAAGCAAATGCAAAAATTACAAGATACAAGAACAATTAAACACACTCCAAGACCATAACTGAACAAGAAACAAATCACATAATGTTAAAATCCCGTGTTTTTTTTGAGATGACAGTCAGTCAGTGTGTTTATGAGCCGAACAGTGCCTGTCACTGACAGTCAGTGTTTTTTCACCCCATTCAGTGTCACTGATCACAGAAATCATGTCGAAAAAACACAACGAAGATCCAAAATAAGAAAAAAAGCCTACTAACTAACTAACTAGGGTACAGGCTCCGTGCACGTTTTCTTGTTGTGATTGCCGACACGTCCGCACCTCCCGCACTTCATGGCTCTCGGGATGTGCTCACCCCTGGACGGAATCCTCTTCTTCTTAGGTCTTCCAGGGGGCCTCTTCGATGTTGGCGGCTCGATCATGACGTTCTCTGGCACGTTCGAAGGTTGATCAAACATGGAAACCGGCTGAAGCGGATCGGCATAAGACCTTGCGTAGCTCTCTGCGTGGTAAAACTTGTCCACGAACGACGCCATCGGCTTCCCGGACCGCAGAATGCACGCAGCTGCGTGGGAACACGGAACCCCTGTAATCTGCCACTGGCAGCAGGTGCACGTCTGATCAGCGATATTGACCACGACGGTCGGAACGCACTGCACTTCGAAAACCGTTTCGGACGACCCCACAACCACCCATTTCCTGCCTTCGTTGATGGCTTCACCCAGCTTCTTCTCAACGGACGGGCAGAAAGCCGTGGTCCACTTCCTGCTCCTGGCCCCCCTGTCTGATTCAGTGTTAAACAAGGCCAGTCAGTGCTTGAACAAGGCCAACAGTGTTAAAAGAGTGCAATCAGTGTTTGAGATTGATAAACCCTCATCATACCGTGGAAAAAGGTCATCAGCTTCAGCCTGATTGTGTTGACCAACGCCGTGATCGGAAGATGCCGGGCTTCCATGATCCATTTGTTGAACGACTCCGCGGCGTTGGACGACATCTCGCCGTACCTCTTCCCCGAGAAGTACACGTTGGCCCAATTCTTTGGATCCATGTTCTCGAAAAACACTTTCGCTGTCTGGCCTCCCTCTTTCAACAGCTCGTCCATGCTCAGTTGGTAGGCTTCGACGGTGGTTGCGTACGCGCATTTCAGGAAACTCCACACCACGCCTTTTCGTAACATCTTGGTCGCCCATCTGCCTCTGAATTTGTCTTTCAGGTTCAGCTTCAAGTGATTGATGCAGTAGCCGTGCGGGGACCCTGGGAACACCCTGCTCATCGCCTCGAGCAGCCCGAGATTCCTGTCCGACACGAACGTAACGGTGCGAGAAGTAGGCAGGATGTGCTTCAGGTTGTCCAGAAACCACTTCCAGTTAGCATAGTTCTCGGAATCGACAACGGCGTAAGCCAGCGGGTACAACCCTGCATTCACGAGACACGAACAAAAAAAAAAAAAAAAACACTTCAGTCAGTGTGAATAGCACCCATTCAGTGTTGAAAATACATATTCAGTGCTGGAAGCAACAGGGGTCAGTTTCAGTGTGCATTTCAGACCATTCAGTGTTAAAAAGTTGGATTCAGTGTGCATTTCAAACCGTCAGTGTTCCACATACCTCCGTCGCCGTCCTTGCCCGTAGCAGCGAGCAAATGGCCCTTGAACCTCCCCTTCAGGAACGTGCCGTCCAGAAACAGCAAAGGGCGACAGTGGTTCATCCCGTCGATGCAAGCCTTCATCGAGATGAAGACCCTGCGAAACTTCCTGGACGCCTCGTTGAATTCGAGCAGCAGGTGCGACCCAGGGTTGGAGTCCGATATTGCCTGCAGGTGCTTGGTCAGTGCGGCAAAGGAATCTTTATCGTCGCCGTGAATCAGCTTCCTGGCCTTCTCGAGCGCATCCAGAGCGAGGCCAGGCGAGATCTCCAGGCCGTAGTGATGCTGGAAGTTTCTCACGACTTGGACCGGACGAGTCAGCGTGCTTTTCCGTACCTCCTCGACTATCAAACTGGAAACCAGGTCCGAGCAGACGCGCCTGTGCTTCAGGGATCGAAAGCACGCGCCGCAGCTGTGCTCGTTACTCAGCTGCTTGACGTAGAAGAAGCCGTTGCTTCGATCCATCACGGCGCACACGGACCAGTTGCATCCCGTGCTGCTTTTCTTCGAGCACACGGCAGAAACCTTTTCGGGTCTGTTCTTCACGTACTCGAAATCGAATCCCACTCCGACTGCCACCTTACAGAGCGCGTTTCGAAAGTCCGGGGCGCCTCCTTGGAACATCTGACCGACACCAGAAATCTCTTTGTCCCAGCCATCGGTCAACAGCACTTTAGAACTCGACGGACCAAACAGGCGGAACATATCCTCTGCTTCGAATCCCTCGTTGTTTTCTGCTCCAGTCGCACTGACAGCGCTGCTGTTGGACACCGTCGAGAACACAGAACTAGAGGTGCGGTCTTCAGTCGCGACGGAAATGTCGATGCTCACCCGAGGCAGCTTGTGAAGCGCAGCTAGGGATACCATGTTCGACATGTCCGCATCGGTTGAGAGCACACAGTTTGGGAAATCGGGTACAGAGTAATGCATGCCGTACGCGACGTCTCGGAGCTCAGGCCACTGAAGCTCGACTGTTTCCTTCAGCTGGTGAAGGGCGACAGCACGGGAGGAATCGATTCTGGACACCAAATTCTCACCGCCGAATGCACAGAATGCGAAAACATCGGCCCCTGCTGCTGAAAAAAAAAACACAAAAAAATAACGACTCACAGTCAGCGCACGATTTTTTTAAGGAATGCGTGAAACGAAAACACTAAACATTTAAAACAGTGTGATTCAATGTGTGTCCCTGTCTGTTCAGTGCTAAAAAACGGTGTTCAGTGCTATTAAAGTGTGTTCAGTGCTGTTCAGTGCTATTGGAGTGTGTTCAGTGCCATAAAAGTGTGCTCAGTGTTTGTTTGATTGTGTGGTTCAGTGTGTGTTGCCTCAGACTAGACAGTGTTTTTAAGACCTGTTCAGTGTTAAATGAATCACAGTCAAAGGAACAGTGCTTTTGAGGCATGTTCAGTGTCAAATTCAGACTAGACAGTGTTGTTTTTTTTTTTTTTTTTAAACTCAAAGAGTCTTATTAAGCAAGCAGCAAGTAATTCAATCACGAGCAGTACAACGAAGACAAGTCGTCGTCAAAAATCACAGGAAACAGAAAAAACGACAAAAAAACAAAATTTAACAACAATAATAATGAGACGGAGGAAGTCTTGGGTCACGACGAGGGGGTTCCCTGACCGGGCGCACCATCGACTGGCCATTTTGATCGAATACGCCAACCGAGAATCTTCTTCCTCCGGTCCAGGTAACCCTGATGTTCCAGCCTTCCTGCACTCCAAACTCTCGAACGAGGCGTTCCCAGTTGAATCCGTGGATGGCAGTTTGATTCCGATGAGTGGTGAGAGGGACGTGCCATTTCTGGTCCAGGGAGTCCGTCAGAACGATGAAATCCCCCATTTCTTCCTTGATCGGACGAACAAATACAGCCGGGAGGGGAAACTTTTCTTTATGCCAACGGCCATTGAATCTTTGCTCGGTCCAGTGAGAACCATTCCAAGATTCAACCCCCCGACTTCTTGCCGTCTGCCCTGGCTCCCGATCCAGTGTGCCTGGTCGCCTAGGCATCATTGGTGGCCCCCGACGGATTGGCCCGTCATTGAATCTTTGTTCGGGCGACGAGGGAGGACTGTTATTCATAAATTCTGCCTCGCTTGGTGTCGGTCCTGGCTCTCGATCGAGTGTTCCCCTTCGCCTCGGCATCGTTGCTGGCTGCTCCACCCGATCGAACATAAATGAGATGAGGAAACCAGAGAAATGACGAGGTTTTTATAACCGTAATCACCACACTAACAAGGCAGTAAATGCCTCAACCCTCAACTAACATGGCAGGCATTTATTGAAAGGGAGACAGGTCAATGCCTCAAAGGAAACAAAGTCAACAAACACTGATTCCTGTAACACATTGCATTTCCAACGAGATAATAACAGGTACCATAGTATCCTAGGGGAAACAAACAAGCTGTTACTCATTCTGACACTGAATGAAGCAAATAAACACTGAATCCACATGCTTGAATATGGATTCAGTGTGCAACAGGTGTCTACAGTGTGGAAGAGCAATTAGTCCGGCTCAATGCACACTGAATCAAGCAATTAGACACTGACTGAAAACAAGCTCAGTCAATCCACACAATGTGTTACAGGAATTAGACACTGACTGAGCCAATTTAGCACTGAATGGCAAGCTCAGTGCAGGAACACTGAGTGCATGGTGAATTACACACTGAATGATCCAATTTAGCACTGAATGGCAAGCTCAGTGCAGGAACACTGAATGCATGCACACTGAACACTGAGTGCATGGTGATTTGACACTGAATGCAACGAAAAAACACTGAACATGCATAACAAAAAACAATCAACACTGAATGCATGAAAAACGCACACTGAATCAATCGACACACACACTGTGCATGCATGCTGAATGAAGCTTTTAAGCACTGAACGGGTACGTGGATTCGAAATCGCGTACCTGGATTCGAAATCGACGGCAAGGAGGGCGGCGGCGCCTCTGACATCTGAACTGAGACAGGAACGGCGGCGGCGGCGATGAAATCGATCGATCGATCGATGCCAAGGGAGACGGACTGCATGGAATCGCGGCTGAGAATTGGAGCTGCTAACCGGCGGCGACCTTCCCCCTCTCCTTGGCTTGAACGCGGCGGCGACGGAGATGAAATCCTTCGGCTCGATTGTGAATAGCAGCAGCGGCGGCGGAGCTGAGAGAGAGAGAGAGAGAGAGAGAGACAGAGAATTGAATGTGCCCGATTTGATTTTTTTTTTCCCCCAACTCGTCGATTTGGGAAAGGTAATATGGAAGGGTAATTTCGTCCTTCCATATACATTTTTGTGGCCTAATTGACACAAAATGGCCTAATTGACACCAAAATTACAAATTGGCCTTATTGGTCAAAAAATGCTGAAAAATGGCCTAAATGCCATTTTTCCCATTTTTAAAATATAAATATTTTTAAAAAAAATTGGCCCGAGCCAAAGAGGCCCACAATTTTTGGGCCTCAAATTTCATGGCCCAGTCTGGTCCATTGGTCGGGCCGGCCCATCGAGCCGGACTCTCTGGTGGGGAGTTCTCTAGAAGTTCATTTTCGTTCTTTAGTTTGTTGGTAATTAAGTGCAGTAAACCGAACACTAAAAAAGAAAGTCCTCGTTCTCAGTGGTCACAATCAATTTAACTTTCAATCGACATTAATTCCTTACTCCAATAATTAAGATCAGTCAAGCGGTGTTAGCTTAGTTGGTTGAGCAGTTGAATTAAAGACCATCAAATTTTAGATTCGAATTTAAGACAGTACAAGATTGATGGGTACACTAGGGTTCCGACCAATAACGAGGTGGATTTTTTTTTTTTTTTAAAGGTTAATCGGTTATAAAAGAAAGAAGTGTATGATACAAAACAGCGCACATGAAATGAAACTCCCATCGCATCAACGAGGTGGAGTTGATGAAGGTCGAATGATTTCCGATTCTATTCGAGCGGAGTCTACACGAGAGAGTCGTGCGCAAGGATTGGGATCGATCTGAACCATGTTGTGACGGTGGTCGGGTACGGAAAAGATGATATGCTTGGGGCCAAGTTCTGGATTGCTAAGAACTCGTGGGGAAAGGGATGGGAAGACAAAGGATATGTGAGAATCGAAAAGGATATCGTACATGTGGGATTGCTATGCACAATTCTTAATTAAATTAAATCAGCATATATTGTATTCTCGTAGATACAAATTATTATTATTATTATTATTATTATTATTATTATTATTACACATATATCTACTAGTAGAGCCCACAAAGCATAAAAATATGTATCACACCTTACACGTACAGTAATTAATGGATGGTATAGAGTTAATATTGGCAATGTTAATCTTCAACCACTGATGCCAAAACTGCATCCTAAACTTACCTCAAACACATAACTAACAAACCCCAATATATATACACCCCCACATCACAAATAATAATATCAATTCATTCATCCAAACAAATCAATATACTACAATTTTTGTAATTAAGAAACAAAACATGGCAAGCCTAAACCAAATTCCCATTCTCTTCGTCGGAGTTTTGTGCCTGATGTCTTTCTCCGGCACCGTCAACTCGGAAAACACGTCACTGTTCGTCGTGGAAGGAGAGGTTTACTGCGAAGTCTGCCGCACTAATTTCATCAACAAACTCAGTGAGCTCATGCCAGGTACGTACATGATGTACATATCCACGTGATTGATCGATCTTATGAATATATACATAACTGTTATAAATTTGAAGGTGACCCATACAGTAATTCTTGAAAAGAAAGGTAAGCCATTAATTATAAGATATAGACTCGTCACTCGTGTGTCAGATGACACCCCTAACAAGTTTTTTATTCCACACAACTATTCAACTAGAATACATAACATATCAGTTTCTAGATACATAACTTTTCATTTTCTTCAAAGAAGATACGTTCAAGTTTACATTTAATAATTTCAACAATAACTACGTGTCGATCTATGTAGGGGCGGGGGTGCGTTTGGAATGCAGAGGCGAGGAGAAGGGCAACTTGACATACTCGATGGACGGGGTAACAGACCCGAGCGGGAAATACCGGCTGGTGGTTGAAGGAGATCACGGAGACGACGAGTGCGAGGTGACGTTGGTGAAGAGCAGCAGGCCCGACTGCCAGGAAATTCCGAACGAGGGTTGGGCCATCAAGCCTTCTTCCAAGGTTACCATCACCACTAACAGCGGATTTCACGACAACACGAGACAGGCTAATCCTCTCGGGTTCACCAAGAAGGTGGCGGACCCACCGTGCGCTGCACTCATGAAGGAGCTCCGTATTCCCCCTAACGAGTTTTGAGGAGTCATTTCTTATAATGAGTATTATATATGTCCTTCGTTTTTGATTGATTAATTGTTTTGATTAAGGCTCTTTTTAATTACTAGCTACTACTAAATTGTATTGTAAAACTTGGTATACAATAATCTTCGATGTTTTGTTTGATGAAATAAGAAAGTAAAGCCTTTTATTTCATGATCATGTGCATCACATTTTCTTAATTTCATTTTTTAACATATATATGATTATTCTTTTTGTTCTTTCGATTATTCATGTTTTGTGTTTCTTTCATTGTTTGACGTTGCTCTTTTGACTAGCTATCAATCAGTCGAGAATTGAGTGAATTTTCAACGATATTGTTTGTCGATTGTCTTAGAGGGATTGGATTGCGCGCGAGCTCAAGGGTGAGTTGGATTGAATCGGAGTTAATTATTGTCGGGGTGTGTATTATTTTTATTTTATAAGAATGAACCGAGAGCTGGAAGCGTGAACTTGTGTAACATGAAACCATCTAGATCTCTTGTAGGTTCTAGAAGATGTTCGCATCACATACAGTATACTACTACTATGTAGTAGTATTTCAAATTTGATTTTTAGTCCGCATGGGCCTCTCTTACACAGTAGTCAAAAGAATTGGGCTTTATGCAATCTATCTACTGATTACTGAATCATCTTTTATTTACAACCATAATCATTAAAGTGGGCCCAGCAAATGGGATGGCAGACAATTGGTAGGCCCAATCACGTGCACATATCTAATGTAAGAATTTAAAGTGTGATCGTCATTTCGACTCATGCACTAAATATTTATTACAAAATTAACGGTTGAATTGGAGTCGTTTTTGGTGGAAATTCAACCAAAAAAACAAACAGTTAAAGAAGTTAAGCAATTTCATATTTGTTTATATTAGTGAATCGGATGTTTGTGTGAAATATTACAAAATATTGTTTACAGTGTAACTTAATATAAATAATAATAAGTTAAAAAGATAAAATTATTTTTTTTATATTAAATAATTAATGAAGGAGACTGCGCAACTACCTGACCTAAAGAAAACCTTATCAGTTTTAATCGTAATTCGTAACCTAAACTTGTTTATCATTATTAAACATTTGGTACAAGACGCTTTATTTCAATTTTAAAATTAAAAAGATTTTACTTTTCTTTTAAAATACAATTTTCTTACTGTTTAGATGTTTTTAACTACTACTTTTTAAATTTAACTCACACTTATTTTATTTTGATCAAAAAAATGTCAAAAAAATTAATATTTTTACTAATATATGTGTCATGTCTCCGTTCACGTGTGTAGTATGAGATTAGTTTTGATGATGCCTAATTCTAAAGCACATTTTTTTTCCCGCAGTAGTCTTAAAAATTCTTTAAATGCTGTGTGCAAAACGTCCTTTATTGTGGTCGAAAATTTAATTAAGAAGAAATGAAAACGTGTTTGTGTATGAAAAAATGGAGGACCTCATATACAGTATAATTAATAGTACGACAAAGTACTCCGTGGAACCAGTTTTGTTTATTTTTCATTTTCTAAATTAAAAGTCTCTTGCTAAGATTAGAAATTACATAACTTAATTAAAGGTTTTATTTAGGATACACAATTAAATACACTGACATGTATGGTATATAAATAATGACGAGAGTAATACACCACAAGTAGCACTAATAGACTCTTAATTAAATCAACTAGTATCTTTCTACCCGGGAAATTCCCGGGATTATCTTTCTTCAGCTTCTCCGGCTATTATTTTAATTCATGTTTAAAAGAAAACTAAATTTATGAGAAATTGATATAGTGATTTCATAAAAATTAATGACTACGATCGGCAAAAAATCTTAGTTGATAATAAATAAAAAGAACCTGAAATGATAAAAGGTCAATTCACATTTCGGAACACCTCCTTGTAAACGACATTGGTAACTTTATTCGTGAGACTACCATTCGAATCACAAATTAAGAATTTCAATCCCGCTCGATTAGTGACTCTTGAAACTGCAACATATAGCTGTCCGTGTGTGAACACCGGCCTCCTCAATAGAACTCCCACCTTTGACAACGATTGACCTTGACTTTTGTTAATTGTCATAGCATAAGATATCATAATTGGAAATTGCCGGCGTTGGAATCGAAACGGCAAATTCGAGTTAGAAGGCGTAAGTGGCAACCTCGGAATGAGAACAATTTCATCTTTATTTTCGCCTCCTAATACCTTTGCCTCTATTACGTAGGTTCCCAATTTAGAAATTACCAATCGAGTGCCATTGCATAAGCCTGAACTGTGATCGAGATTTCTTAACAACATTATAGGCACTCCAACCTAAAAAAAAAAGTTAAATAATTTCATTAATAAATTTTAGATAGAAACAATAAATATTTGATACATAAAATAAAGGAAAGTGGCATAGAAGAAATTTAAATAGATTATTTATATATAAATTATAATTGTTTAGACATCCGCAGGGGTAGTCATAAATTAAAAAAATATTTATAAATCTCAGTATTTTGATAGAAAAAATAACAATCATAAAATTTGGGAAGTCTTAAATTTATTGTGCAATCTAAAAAATTTAAAATATTTAAGAACACTAATTTTTATTTGAAGCGAAATTAATAAATTCAAGAATAATGATTAATACTAACCTTAAGCTTCAGGACATGGTTCGGCAAACCTGAGCATTTAATTGTGTTCAAATATTCTGTGGAATGCATCTGATCAAATATGGATGACCCTTTATCAGACGAATCAATAGAGTCCGCACTAAGATAAACTCTCTCTTGCGTTGTATGTAGGCTAACCATGTACTCATTAACGGCTTCGACTTCATCCAAAGTAGGACACAAAATTGCCCGACCTTGCAAGAAGTTAGTGTCTCCTATATGCTGGTGGAAATCCGGGAAAATAGCTTGAACGATGGAACCGATGTAGTCGTCTGAGTTGGATATAATGAGATCATCGGGGATTTCAATAACAGCCTCGCCATCATTATCATCTCCCAGAGTTCCATCTCCAATGCACGTCATCCATTTTGCAAATGCTCTTAATGCATCAACATCTGTTCCTTGAACCACATTCTCCAATCTCATATTTTTGGTTAATTTCAGAATCTTGCAGTTATTCCAAATTGCAGAGGAGTTGATGGTTGCATGTATAATGTCTTGTCGCGTTCCTTGTTGGATTACAGGGAGAATTTGCCGAAAATCACCTCCAAAAACAACAGTTTTTCCTCCAAATGGCGATTGAGCAGAAGCTGGATTATCACGCTTCATAACATCTCTCATGGTTCTGTCTAGCGCTTCGAAACAGTTGCTGAAAATCATACAAAAAGGACATGGTTTTATAAACATCAACAGGAGGGGTTCTGAAACTTGCAAATATTAATAACATAATTTAGTTTTAAACAAATCAGTATGAGTAATAAAAAAAATAATAAAGCCACGGGTCAAAATTGAAGGTTTGAATAATTAGAATTCCACTTACCGGTGCATCATTGGGGCTTCATCCCAAATAATAAGAACTGCCCTAGAAATCATTTCTGCAGTATCGCTATCTGTTTCTATGTTACATGTAGCATTTTCAGTCAGTACCAAGGGAATATGAAATTTCGAATGAGCAGTCCGTCCTCCAGGTAAGAGCAAAGAAGCAATGCCACTGGAAGCAACGCTAAGCACTATGTCTCCTTTCGAACGAATAGCAGCGGATATTGTTTTCCACACAAACGTTTTTCCGGTTCCTCCGTAACCATAAAGAAAGAAAACCTGCCCTGTTCCGCTAATCACAGATTGCATGATGCAATTGTAAGCATAAAGTTGCTGCTCATTCAATAAAGAAAATGAGCGTGCATGTTCTTCTGCAAGGGATGGACGATCGTAATTCAACTCATTTGCTAAGAGGGAGTTTCCAAGGAATGAAATATCAACATCTTTAGGAAATGGCATTGATGGAAAATCTTTCAACGACTTGCCCTTGGACTGTAATAATGATTCAATCTCACTCAAGCAAAGATTAGTTAATTGATCTTCTGTCAACATGAGGCCTGTATAAAGAAGACAAATTATTAAATTAGTTCATTACAAATGTATAATAAACAATTTAGATTTAAAATCAAAATCAGATTACCAGGCCTTCTGTGCTTTTGTCTGTAATTGTTTAGCAGGTCTTCCTTCAACAACAAAAGGCAATCTTCCCAAACCTTCACAGGACTAATTATACAACATGAAGTTAGAAGATTCACAAATAAGGATCGAAGGGTAGGTCCACGTGCCCAAACAGCAGCTTCTTTTATAGCCTCGATATATTCTTGATCGTCCCCGATTAAACCGCGAGCAGAGCAGGCCTGTTCAAAAGTGTCATACTGTTTTCCATTATAAAACCTAATTTCTTCATACGACACGCAGCCTCTTACAAAATTCAAGAGCAGTCTCATGTAGTACACTTCTCCAAGGGCTGGGTGTATATAAGCCAATCGTCCAAGCGCCCTTCCCTTTTTTCTCGGTGTCCAAGTTCTAGTGTCGTCGTGCCATACAAAATGAGACGGAAACTCTGCATAAGTTAATAGTTTGGCTTCTTCGTAATCACGGTTTGCTATCATCCATGCTGTGAACATTGATTCTTTCTCAGAGGACCTTTCAATTACATCATTCACAGTCTCTCCGTCTTGAAAAACAATGAATTGTTGACCTTCTAAATGAATTGTCAACCTAACAACTGTCGGTTCTTTGAAATGGATTTCATAGCCAAACAATCTCCAAAAAGCCTCAGAGGCTGATATATATCTGACATCTAAGTACTGTTGAATTTCATCTATGTCTTTGCTCCCGTTTCCATTTTGTTGAGATTTGTAAAAGACTGCAGTCGCTCTGTCATGTCCTTTGTGCACGTATTTGAACAAATACTTAATAGAACGGGCCCTGTTGCACCACTCTACATTTATATGAGCTCGATACTTTACCAAAAGAGCACGATTATGTGGGACGACATATCTGTTCAAGATCATTGCAAATGACATAAGTAAAACATACTAATTTTTCAGAAAATTACAACAAATTATAAGTATTACCTGTTGTCAAGTTCAAAACCTCCTTTTAACACCGAATTTCCATTATTCCTTCGACGATATATAACATATCCATCCTCATCTACAGATGTGTGATCGACAAATTTCTTTGGATAACGTTTTGTACAGGTGGTTCCATTCATACACGGGGATTTCAAATTTAAGAGTCCACATGGACCATGCATCATAAATTCCTTGACAGCGTTGTGGTACTCCTTATCAGTAAGTGGATTGGGAATTTCAGCGGAAATCAACTTATCAACAACGTCTTCTGTTGCTGTGTTAGGAAAATCTTTTATCCACAAAAGAATATGAGCGTGGGGGAGACCTCTTTTTTGAAACTCGATAGTGTATATCACTACAGTGAAAGAAAAAATGCTATTTACTTTTATTATTTGGAAAAATATAAACAATGATTATGTAGCAGATTTGTTATTTGAGATAGGAAATGAATTGAAAAAACCGAGAAAAACAATTATAGTAAAATACAAACTTACCAGCAGTAGTCTCTCCAAATAGCTTCCCTTTTCTAATGTCCGTCATTAGATTTTCCAATTTTGTATGGAAAACTCGGGAAATAATGTCTGGTCTATCGGCAGCAGTCAGACCAAGATCCTTCACATAATCAGTTATTTCACGCCACTTAGAATTACATGTGAAAGTAATAAACAAATTAGGGTAACCTAACCATTTGCAAACTGCCAGGGCATCGTGATAGTTTTGAATCATGTAACGTGCTCCGCCGACAAAAGAAGATGGTAATATTATACGCTTTCCTGTATTTGCAGTGTCAGATTTTCCTTGGGCCAATGCATTCCCCAACGCAGCATAAGAACCACACCTGAACTCTTTTTGATGATGCCTCACGAAAGTAAGCCTAAAAGCTTCAACCATTGCGTAAGCATCAACTAAAAACTGTTGAAACAATCGTCTTCCATGCAAAATATGGAGAGACTCATTTTCTCTATCTTGGACCTTGTACGTTATGTACTCCCTCATTGTAACCTTATGCTCTTTTGTTTGCTTAGATCCTGGGGGATTAAGATGTTTTATGTTGTCTATGTACCCATTTTCACCGTAAAAATATAATAATGGATACTGAAGAGGCAAATAGCTTGGGTGCAGCTCAGATATGCGTTGCAATCCTCCTGACTGCTTTTGAACAATAATGTCACGATATTTGTCCAGATCTTCAATGTCTCCTTCGATCAATGCCGCGACTTCATCAGCTTGTGGCAAATCGTGAACTCTTCCATCAGAAGTTCGCCTAGAAATTAACCGTAATTTAATATCAGCCCCCGGATCTTGTTTGAATCTATCTCGTGCAGTACGAAACCACTTGACCAATACGTTATGTCGATCAAGAAGATCAGTCAACCTCTCTACAATTTCAACATCCTCATCATCTTCTGGTTCATCGATAGAAGTTCGATTAGAAGACCTGAAATTATACATTAGTTGGAAAGGATAACAGGAGAATAATATTTTAAGGATGAAGATAGCACGGGTGTAAGCTTTGTTTCAGAGAACAAACCTCACAGCTCTTATCCTGTCCCGGGCCTCGTTTTGAGTATCATAAATATAAAGCTGTGCAAAGGCAGCTTTAGGATTCTCGTCTTCTGGAAGTAAACTACCTATTCTATGGATATTGGATCCATGAATTCTGAAAATTGGAGCAGAAGCTCCAGTGTTGTAGGAATTATCGATTTTCCCTCCCATAGAAGTGAAAGCAAAAATCATGTTGAACATTCTAATTTTAGATTGAAAATTTTTGGACTTTTTTTCTGTTCCATACAATAAATTTTGAAACTCCTGGGGAGGATCTCTGGATGGAGGCAATTTAATTTTTCCTATAAAAGATTAAACTACATTTAATATAACTATAATTAAACTATAATTAATATATATAATGTTATAAAGACTATTTTTATTACCATTAGAGCAACATAAACTGAACAACGGAGGAGTTTTTTTTTTCCTACTTTTCTCCTTTCTCTCATCGTACCAAAACCTAGCCTTACAATGTTCACACTTCCAAGTACAGTCTCCAATGTCGTGATAACCTATGAACAAAATAAATTGAATTTCAAATAATTTAAACTTATGTTAGTATTGAAACCTGTTACTAAAATTAATTATTTAGAAAATATTTATAAGTAAAACTGTAATACTTGGATACTGATTTGAGGATTGATCAATTATTTCAGCTGCTGATGAGTGTCCCAAATAAGTTGTTGGTATGATTGAAGGAGTCAAAGAGTTCTCTGTAATAAGTTTTGGGGAAATATTCGCTTAGATGAAAAAGATGTGAAGTGCATTGTATTTTATCAAGAAAATTGAAAAGTTCACCTGTTTCATAAACAGCATTGAAATCTTCTTCCAAACTTCTAATATGAGTTACACTTCGGCTCGATTGTCCAGTTTCAATATTATTGAAATTTATACTTCTCTGGGGAACAGGAAGCCTCAGAAATGATGGTTGAGCAATTGGGGAGGTATTCACACGATTATTAGTACGTATATCTGTACGATAAGAACAGTAAGATAACAACTTATTGTTAGAATTAAAGAATATAAATGAAGATTAAATCTAAAAAGTTCATTCTGATTGATACGTGTAATCTTACTGTTTGTTATGTCTCGTAGAGGAATTCCACTACTACCATTAATATTCTGATCGGAGCGAGGAAAAATCGTTTTCAACTTTTTTCTATTGTTTTGACTAAATGACTGGGAATTCCCTGGATAAACACTTAAGGGGGTACAATTTTCATAACTTGGCTGAATTGTATGTTGAAGATTATGAAAGTTCCCTGGTAATATAAGAAGAATGTTAAATGGTTTAAATACGCAAAACATATAGAGATTATAACTTGGCAAAAATAAAACGATGGTTACATTTAGAAAGATTAAACTTGAAATTTACCAGAACCAATACCAGACGACATTGTACCAGAATCCATATCGTTGCTAGGAGTCCTTGTTTTGCTGGATTGCATACTAATATTCGACTTAACATTTGAAGATTGCAAAACAGGTATATCAATTAAAGCATCAGTAGCCAAATGTGTTTGGGGAAAATTTGTTTTCTGCTTCTTATTGGAAATTTGAGTAATTCCAGAAACTTGAGCAGGAGAACCAAAGCAGAAAGAAGCAGGTACATAAGAAGGATAAACTTCAGATTGTAAATTAACATCTCTATCTCCCAATGGCACTGAAAATTAAAAACTAAATCACATGTTAAAGAAATTTAAAGAGAAATTTGAATGTTTTTATATTAATATGAAACATAAGGATATATATGTTAATAATCATTAAACAAAAAAAAAACCTCGAGGGGAATTTGATTGAAGGAGGCAGGGGGATGATCTCTTCCCGCTTTGATGCAGAACAACAGAAGATGGAGAAATCACTGAAGTTGAAGCTTGAATAAACACTGAATCCAGAACATGAAAATTCAAAGACCATTCAAATTTAATTTAATAATATTCAGGATTATACATGAAATGTTCGACTTACCCGGAATATTGATCAAATTCTCAGAGTTATCCACCACATTTTCTTTCCCTGAATTTCATAACATAGTTATTTTAAAAAATGGCAATCTTGAAACAATTTAACCAGTTAAAACTGAGAATTAAGGACATACCTGAATTCAACTTTCTTCTTGGCGCCATATGAAACTCAGAAAGTTTATAGAAATTAATTGAATGCGATTTTACAGAGAAATAATGAAAAGGAATAGCCAAAATAAAATAAAAGACAACTCTAAAAAGATTTCTGAGAATCAGAAACTTAACAGACAAATATAAAATTCAATAAATAGAAAGTAACATTAATGTTGATAGGAATATCTATAGAAAAGTTTGACTAAAATGTATTTTTTTATGTTAATCATGTATAATAACAGCTGTAACAATTTTAAATATTTCATTATACAATTATATAAAATTAAAGATAAACAAAGAAATGAAAAATTAATATCTTTGATCAAAAATATATAAGGAACATCTTAAATTAAAGGAACATTGATTAAGACTATTGTTTGAATGTATCAAAAATATTTATTTATAAATTAAATGAATTTCTCCTATGAAAATATTTTGACCTTAAAACTTTTTATATCTCAAGAGGCCTTAATGCATATGCAACTAATTTTTTGATGAATATTGAAATTTCATAATAGAGGGGGATGAAAATTCATAAAAGCAAAATGATCCCATAATAAAAACAATTGTTTAACATTGAAAAAAAAATTACTTCAAACAATAAAACCTCCAACAGATTGAGAGAATATGGAAAGTTAAATTATAGATAAATGCAACCATGGAAATGATCACTCTGACTTGGGAGCCTTTGTTGAGGAGTGTTCTTCAGCTTCATCGAGTTCACGGTCCAGATTCCTCTTTCCTGATTTTGGAAATTCTGGAGTTTTCATATCAGAAATGGATTGACTGTCATTTTCCTCCTGGACAGAGACAGAAACATAATTGACATCCTTCATAGGGGAAGTAGAAGTATCAGTGAGATCATGGTTGGACTTCTTGTGCTTCTTTATTAATTCTTGATCTTCGGAATACCTCTCAACAATATATATTTTCTCGGATTTTTGAATGTGCCTTTCAGTAATTGTAACCTTAAAAATGTACTCTTTCCCAATCATATTTTCAATTGGCCATGGAGATCTTAATTTAGCCAACTCTGCAACAGCTTCTTTATCAGTTTTATCAATGTCACCATGCTCCTATAATTAATCATAATAAAGAAAAGCTGGGATTAAAATTTCATAAATACCATAATGAATGAATAATTACAGCTTTTAAGCTTTATTGTCCTGACCTGGAAGAAGATATCCCAAACATCAGTCACGCTCTTTCCAATCATGCTCTTACCAGTTTCATCCCACAACATGAAAGGGGCATTAGAGGTTCCATCAACGACACTCAAAGTAACACGAAATCGTTCTTCAGCAATCACAAATTTGTTGCATACAGAGCACCAAAATTGTTCTTCTTGTTCCTCAACCTTCTTTTTACATATTGTGCAGCTAATGTAGGACCAGCCACCATTAGTCCTTATTTCAGAAATAGAACCAACTATCCAAACCTTGCAAGGCTGAAAATTATAAAGAAGTTTAGTAAGAATTTGACAGAAAATATTTAAAAAGCATTTTTAACTTTTTTGATTTAGACAGGTCAATTTTGCATAGAAATTTATCATAAAACCATAAAAAGACACAGAGTATGAAAAGTGAAATAAAAAATTATTAAAATGGAAGAAGGAAAGTACCTTAGTTGCATCCTTCAACTCTTGGACTGTATAGAAAACAGAGTTTGAACTTTCTATATCTCCCTTGACAGAAATGTAAGAAGAACAGGATATCTGGGAGCCATCAAAAGAACTTGATACAACAGTTGATTTTAATCTGCATAATGGTTTGCCAAGAGAATTAAAGAACGTTAAAATAATAAATAAAACCCAGAAAACAAAGTTTATATTTTCAAGCTTAAAATGCATTACTTGGTCTTGAATTCTCTAATCTCATCATTATTTTGGTCGATAATCAGCTTAGTTGCATCAAAAGTATTGGATACTCCGATAGAATCTGTTTAGATAATATATTGAAATGCTTAAAAAATTCAGTAAACCAAATAAGTGTTATATAAACTTTCTGCTAAAAAATTGAAGCTATTTTAACCTGTGAATTCCTTGGCACGGCAAAGTTGCACTATTATAACCTGATGAACATCACCCCCTCTTACCAACTCCAAAAAGTTTTTCAATTCATAGCAGAAAGGATCCCAAAGTAAACAACTAATTCTTATTTTGCTAAAACAAATAAGAATGAAAATGGTTATGGAAATGAATAAAATAATTGTAATGTAATATACCAAAGTATGACATACAAAAATAAGAAGAGCAGAAAATAAAAGCAAAACAGCAAGATGAAAAAAATAAATAATTATACTTTAAATCCTCAATGAGAACAGTTACGCTCTTGGAGCCTTTAACAGAACCATCATTTTTCATCCTGTCCTCATTCATGTCAACTACTCGACCAATTACATCTACAAAATAGGTAACCAAAAAGCAATAAATAAAAGCAAGATAACCAAAGAGGAAGAAATATAAATCTCATTCTTAGAAAGTATGAATTATTACACGGAAAAATAAAAAAAAAACAGTAAAAGTTACCAAAGACAGGTCCAGTAGGTTTCATGAATCCATCACGAACATCCTGGAAGTTCAAGAAATTGTAGGTGGACACTTGGAAAAGAGGATCCTCCACTTTTTTAATTAAAGTACTGGCATGAAACATGATCCGATAAGCGAAATCTGTAACTGGGAAAGCTTGAGGGGAGTTAACAACAGAAAACTGATGAACATAGCAAACATCGCCTTCTGAGACTTGGTTTTCATATTTTGAGATATGAATCTTTTTCACGGATGCATGGACTCTAGATCCCTGCAATTAAGAATTAAAAATTCAGTTAGGGAAAATAATACTGTGACATTGTGTGCATTTATATAATGATCAACAGGTATATAGAAATTTAAACAAACCTGCATATCAATAAATAAAAACTCTAAAGACTCAAGAATTTTCCCTTTAGGCTTAACCTTCCACTTTCGACATACTCGAACTTTAATCCTCCAATCCATGCGGTCCCTTGAAATTTCAGATACAGGAGTGATAGGAATTTCTGACATGACTGAATATACTATAGAGAATTAAAATTGTTAACAGTTTAGACTATATGGATGGTTTATTTATACTGATTCTCCTTAGTAAAAGGCAGTCAATTAATTCTGAGATAATATTGATTTGTATTCCATTCGCTTATTCAATAAATATGGAATATTGACCATCTTGTTATGGTATTGAATATTCATTGGAATATAAAAACTGGAATTAATTTAGAATTTATTTAGAATCAATGGAATTCCTTTTTTATATATGGAATAGTTGAAAAAAATTGTTTTATATGAATTTACAGAATATAGTTAAAATAAAATTAAATCACAAAACTTCAATATAAATGGAAATTAATGTTAATATTGACATAAATCTGCAACTATATAACTGGATTTTCAAATATAAAAATTAACTGATAACGCAAAAATATTTAAAAAAATTTGTTAAAAATAAGTTGGATTTATTAATATCAGAATAAAAGGAAGCTTTTTACATAAAATATATTAACTTTAAGATTAACAAAGGGCATATTAATTGTATATTTGGATTTCTCATTTATATTTCAAGACATCATACTTCAAACAGGACACATTGATTGCAAATGTTAAAATATTGAAACATACAGGAAACAAAAACTTGAAAAGTCTATTAATAACAGTGCAAAATGACGAAGATAGTTCAAGGGAACAGGAAAACTATAAAGGAAATAAAACCAATAAAATTCAGAGCTGGAAAGTTTTTTATGAAAATAAAAAAGGAAACATCAACTTTGGAACTAATCACGTATCTGAGTCGGTCGACCAATCAGAATCATCAGAACTTTCTTCATCTATACCATCGCTTGAATGAACTTCAAAAACCGGGGAGGGTTCAACAGGGTCATCTGCATCACATCCAAAATTACACCACATCTTCTCCTTATGAAAATTAAGTAATCTGGGATGCTCGAAACATTTATCAACATAATACTCCCTTGGTTGGAATGTCTCCACATGGTAGTCTTCAACTTTCAATTTAAAAAACATTTCCCTACCAAATAGAGCAAAAAACAGCTGATACGGATATGTTGGTTTGCCTCTTCCCTGAAAATAATAAATTAACAGTTATAAATGGTAAAAAGGATCAAGTGGTTAAATTTTATGAACTGTAATGTAAGAATACTAACCTTGAAATCAGATTTTATGAAGGAGTGGACTGAAGTCTGAATTAATGAAGTTGCGAGTTCATTAATCAGGATAAGAGATGCCTCATAAAGCCGATGTCCAGTCACAGTTATGTGAACTTTATATCTTGCAGTATGAAGAATATTTTCCCCACATTTTGGACAGTGAACTTCAGAACATGAAACGTCATCAATAGCCGAGCACATTGAGCAATAAGTGTAATACCACCCTCGGTCTTCATGCACTTCAGTTATAGCTCCATACGTCCATAAATTTAATACCTACAACACATGAGAAATTTGGGATTCAGAGGAGATATATCATTGAAAAAATAAAGTTAGAAAACATAATATAAATAAACAAACTACTTACATCTTGGCAACACGACATGTCAACATAGTCATAAACAATACAATCTGGTTTCACCAGTTCCTTGAAAGAGGAGGTGACAGATTTAGGAGGAAACAAAGCACCATCCAAGAAATAAAGTTTTTTGGAAATTGGCATCCTGAATGAGAAAATTGGTTTTCCGCTTAAACATTTGCCTTCAAATAGGTTAAATTAACAATTTTATAAAGAGAATGTTTAATAATATATAGAATTACCACTTCTTGAATTCGACAATTTCAGCAAGATCTTGATCGAATATCACATCAGAAACATCAAAGGCAGTGGCAACACAAACTTGGCCTAAACAAACAAAACAATTATTAAGAAACTTCAAAAAATTAAAAAATATTGGTTAAAATTAGAGTTGAAGTATCCATTAAATTATTTACCTTGATAGATCGATTTTCGGCACAGCTGCAAAATAACCACCATAGGAATGGAAATGTCAGACCGTAACACAGAGAGAAAATTGGAAACCTTAGAATGATGTGGCCCAAAGATTCGGCAATGCATACGATTCTTACTGATAACGTTAAAAGTTAAATATTAAGATATAACAAATGATTGCTTAAATAACATATAGATGGAAAAATAAAGATTAAACAAAAAACCTAGAATCTTCAAGCATAATATGGATAACAGGTTGGCTGTCCATACGTTCATCGACATCGACAACACGACCAATAATATCTTGTAAAGATCAGGCAGCAATAATATAATATATTAAAATGAGATTATGGATTAATTGAAGAGAATATACTGATAAAATATCAGATTATTAAAAATTTGAATAATTTTAGTACCAAAGAGATGACCATTAGAAAACTTTGAACGGCGTTTCAAGTCCTGAAAATCTGCAAAATTGAAAATTGAGGGCGGAAAGAAATGATAGTTACTGGGACTAAAAAAGGTATTATCCCGAAACACAATCATGAATTCGTGATTCATAACAGGAGAGGAAGTAGGCCTCGGGACAACATCAAAATGCCGAAGGTTACACAGGCTGCCTTCATTCAACATCTTGTTGAAATCACTTATCTGTGATTTGATAACCGATGCTAGAATTATTAACCCCTATAAAGGTTGGAAAGATTAAACAGAACAAACATATATTAGGATTAAGAAAAGGATGATTTATATTGAAACATTTAAAATCAATCCAACAAAACAACAAAGCAAAAACTTACTTTTTTATCCTTCATCACAACATGCAAAATGTCTGGAACATTATCAATGCCGATGGTTAGCCACTTACGGCATATCCTTAGGCATAAAATAGGATCCGCTGTTGTAGGATTAATGTCACAAAGAGCTGAGTAGTAATAATCAGCCATCACAAAAAATAGAAGTTTGAACTTGAGAAGAAGAGAGTTTGAAAGAAAACTGTAAATCCTTAATCTCGGTCTTTAGTGGTTTAAAGAGAAAAGAGTTCTGTGATTTTGGAATGAATTGAATAATACCAAGATTAATAGATATTTTCCATTAGTCGTAATATATTAATGATTAAAAAGAATATTTTAATCAATTATTAAATGAAAGAGAATATCAAGAGACGTGAAGAATGTATTTCTTTTATTATTTAATTAAAAAATTATTGTGCATCTGTATCAGAATATGGATGGACATATTAGCAGTTATATATGGAAGTTATTTAACCTCTTTATTAAATCTGAATTAATTTCAACAAAGATACTATGTTTATACCAAAAAAAGCTTATACAGATTCATCTGTAAAACATCAAGTAAAATGCAAAATCCAAATTGAACTTATATGAAATGATATGATAACCATCAATACAGAGCACTGGTTATATAAAAAGGCAGCACAAAGTATAATAATTGATATACAGAATGATTTAAATAACAGTAATTCATAGAAGGAAGAAACAAACATATCCAAAACGGAATGATTTAATATGTCTGAATTGCCGCTTAAAAAGTACAACAGCATAATATTGTTCAAAAATTAACCGAAACAATAAACAAAAGGATTCACCATACCATTGTTAATTACAACCATCAGAGTCATCGTCGCCGTCAGTAAGTTCACCTAAAGAATCTACGTACTCTGAATCCGAATCTTCATCATCACTTGCAGAGGATTCACTTTCAGATTCAACGGTCTCTGAATCAGAGCTTTGATCATCACTTCCACAGGGTTCAATGTTGCTGGTAATTTTTGCTTTGTAATGTTCAAGTAAGAAAGGGCAAACACAGCAATTTTTAACATGGTAAATATCAACCCCAGCAGGAACATTACTTTGCCCACACAGAGAAACCTTAAAAAGAACCTCCTTGCCAATAAGATTGTTAACTGAATTTTGAATATTTGGAGAAGGAGAACTCTGCAATTTGTAAGAAACATTAAAGAATAAATTAGGGAAGTTGTTTCAATATATATATCAAGAAAGAAATTGATAGACTTGATTATATAGGAGACTTACATGAATATACATCTTGAGCAAGGAGGACACCCTACTCTCTATTAAGAACGTAGCAACATCGTGCTCAATCAAGAAACAACCTGTAGCCCCTCTGTAATCAACGACGTCTATAAAAACTCTAAATTTCGCTTGGTACGTCAGATCATTCCTACACTTACGACAAAACACATCCACATCAACCCCATAACTTTCCTCAGAACATCTGGAACACGATACGGAAAACCAACCCATATCATAACGTATATTATCAACAATCCCAAGGGTCCATTGATTGATCACCTACAGAGAGTAGTTTATACGTTAAATGAATTACTAAAAAGAATGCAATATAGAAAATTGCGGAATAAAAAGATGGTAACCTCTGCAAAATACGATAAATGATTTATCGAGTAAACAATTTTCCCAGGATCACTCAACTCTGATATCCCGAATTTCAAAAGTGGTGAAAGAAACTTAGCTCCATCAAAACTCAGCTTGAGACCTCTGAGGTCAAACCTGTTGAATTTATAGAAAAAAAGTGTAGTTCACTTTGAAATGTTATAATCTTATAAAGTTATCCAAAAATAGAGCTTCAAAATAAAAATCACAGTAATTATACAAAAATGGATTAGAATGATATAAGAAAAAACACATAAGAATAAAACCTTGAAAAATACTCCTTAATTTCATCTAACTTCGGATTGCATATTACATCCGTCACAGGTTCTTGGGACGTTACACAAACTTCATCTGCAAGCCAAAATGAAAAAACAAAAATATAGGAAATTTTACAATACACAAATAATCATTTTCACAAATGTTGAGAAAAATTGAGTCAGGAAAATTGCTAAAACTTTTATTTTAAATGACCTACCTTTAAAAATTACTTTCTTGCACAACTGAAGAATCATTATAAAGGTTTTGCATTTTCCACTTTTACAAAGCTGAGGGTAATTATTCAGCTTATAAAGATATAAATTGGATATCCGGCAGACCAATCTATTGTTTCTGCGATAAAAAAAAAATCTGATTAAGAATGAAACATTAAAGAACTATGAAGTAACTATATTAATATGATGACAATCAAGGAAACATGAAATATGGAGAATTATTTTTACTCCAAGTCTTGGAGCATGAAACGCATGCACCCCTCACTGTCTATGCGTTCATCAAAGTCCACAACTGCTCCGATGACGTCTGTGTAGGGTAACATTATAGATAACAAAAAAACTTAATAACCAAAATTAAAGTAAAAGGTCAGATTTAAAAATGCATTTACAGAAGAGTGATGTACTTAAATGACAGAATTACATACCAAATAAAGGCCCTTCTGCCAGAGTAGAGTATCCAAGTATATCAGGGAAGGACTTGAAAAGGAAGTACGATTCATCGAAAAACGGATAGTCACTTGTAGCAATGAAGGTGTCCTGTCGAAAAACTATCATATATGCACTGGCACACATGTCATTGGATATCGATTTCTCAACAATATCAAAACTTCGAAGGTCGTAGATATTGCCTTCTAGAATCATATGATCAAATTGGGAAATCAAATCTGCATGAATAGTGGCCTGTATGGTGTCTCCCTAGAAATATAACATATACATGTAAAATATAGGTCGGGTTGGAGAAAATTAATCAACAATTTAGAACTGAAATGTAAGAACAGAAAAACTCACTGGTTTATCAACCAAAAAGAGTTCCAAGGTCTCTGGCCGTCTCTCAGGCCCAAAGGAAATCCAAGCCCTTCGAATCCTGACACAAAGAATTGGATCATCCGAATTTGGAGAAAGCTCAGACACGGAATTATACATCGTCTTAACTAAAGCAGGGTTCAATTAGGATAGATTTTTTTTCCGATTTGGGAAAAGAAGTAAAAGATGGAGATTAGTGCGGCTGGAAAATTAGATAATTGAACATATGTATTAGGGTTTAATTCATAATTGCCCTTTTTCAGATTATTTTAATTTAAATTTTATATATATAAATATTAAAAAACAAATGTAATCAATTATTATGATATTAATTATGATATTAATAACTCCAAATTAAAAATTAAATCACTTCAGCAAAAATAGAAAGAAATCAAATAATTCATTAAACATATGAAGGAAACACTGAACCTTAAGTAGCTTGAGCAAGTCTACATGAACTCATTCATAAAGCTGTTGAAATTAACAAAGTTAGAGAAATTATAGATTGATGCAAACAAATCATTGAATTGGAAATGAGGGAGAGTTGGATCTTAAAGAAAATTAATACTTAAATTATAAATATATATATATATATATATATATATATATATATATATATATATATATATATATATATTGCAAAAACAGGAAAATATATTAATATTTGTTCCATAAATAAGATCCATCATCAGAAAACAGGGCAACAAACATGCAGTCCCAAATGTTTAGGAAAATAAAAGATTAAATTTCAGGCTGGACAGTTGAACTTGGAGCATCCTTTCTTAGTTGCAGAAGATCCTTATGAAGCTTGAGCAAGTCTACATTGTCTGAGAATTCTTCAACATCAAAAATTGTTTCACGACGGTCGACATGACACGATGAAATCCTAACTCTGAACAGGAATTCCTTCCCAATTAGATGTTGAAGCTGATTTGGATCCTGCACAGTGAGGAGGCATCTTCATGCTTTAATACCAAAAATCTGAAGAAAAAAACATATGTTTATCTGTACATACCTTGACGCATTCAGAAGCAGTAATCCCAATTATTTCAACGACAATATGATCAAGCAAGCAAAGAAGAACAGTAGAGTCACCATTTGAAACAGAGACAATGACTTTATATTTAGTGGCTGTATTTAAAACGTCATTGCACCAAGCACAAATGACTTTGCCATGTTCATCTGGACGTTTGAACTTGCAGTAATCACAAACTTTCAGGAAACAATTGTTTTTATTGACAATATCGCATATCCATCCAAAACTCCAAGTAGTCATAGGCTGAGACAAATTTAAAGTTTGGATATTACTTTAATATTAATAGAGAAATATATTGAACTTGAAATGTATGCATACCTCGTTAGCTCTGCCCAATTTCGAGAGACTTACAACATTTTGAGGAATAGAATGTAATCCAGGAGATGAAAATCGAAACTCGGGGTAATAGGTCCGATGACTCAACCTAATTGTATTAATGAGAATTGTTAATAAAGAACACCATCAAATTTAAAAAGTATATCACGCATATACAAAATTAAAACGACCTTCTTCTGTAATTGCTAGCAAATTCACATCCTCCGTTGAAATTAATCTTTGTAGGTTTACAAGATGAATAGATAATAACTCTCCCTATAAAAACAAATACCAACTTGAAAATAAAATCTATAAAGAATATGTGGGGCAGTAAAAAATAAATAATGCAAAAAAACAAAAAAAATAACAACTGATGAAACAAACCACAAATTAAGTGTTAGAAGCAAAACTCATACCTTCGTAGAAAGTAGACTGACAAAGCTGGATTATAACAACCTTTTGATTTAATAAGCCACTTAAACCATTATCAACAAAGACTCTTTCTTTATTTGAAAATGGAGGCTTTAACAAAAGACCAAGACTTATATACCTGAAAGATTGAAAAATCATAAAACGAAATAATGGCAATACTGAAGAAAGTCAAAACATTAGAAAGTTATAAAGGAGAAAAATATAAGCAATACTCCAAGTCCTGCAAAACAAACTGCACCACTCCATTTCCCGGATCTTTGGATACACACACGACGTGTCCAATTACATCTGAAAGAAAACACAATCAGTGATTTCATTAATTTAAAATCATCAAGGGAAAACAAAAAAAATAAGAAAAATAGTTGAAATGAAAAAATAAATATACGACATACCAAAAAAAGGGCAAGAATCTACATTTCCTCCAGCACTCAATATGTCTATAAAACTTTTAAAGTTGTAAATGGAACTGGAAAAACCTTGAAATGATGATTGAACAACGCAGGTTTGCTCTTTGAACAGAATTTTGAATGGATTATTGCACATAGCATTCTTTAACTCCACAGATTGAACATTGAAATGCGATATGTCATAAATCTGATTCTCAACAATGAGTTCATCAAACAACTTTATGAATGGATACTTCACAGAGGCATGAATAAATGCACCCTACAAACATAAACAAATCAAAGTATTAGTTTAAACCATAAAAGAATAAATGATGATATCTAAAAATAAAAAATATTACCTCATGATCAACCATTATAAATTCTAAAGACAAAGGAAATTTTGCATATCCATTCTTTTTCCATTTTCGGCAAACTCTAACACATATTTTCCATGGTTTTTCGCTTTGGTCAAGGTTGGAGACAGAATCATACATTGCCATTATATATCGGCCTCAAGCCACACCACTGTCAGATTAGACTATAGAAACGGGGTCTGCAAAACAAATCAAATACATGATACTGAAATTTAAAAAGAGGAATTTGGATTATCCACAGAAGAAAGATTAAAATTATTCGTTCTCTGAAATACATTAAACTGAAATGTGATTTCAAATGTATCAACCTGGAAATTCGATACCTGCAAGGAAAAAACAAATATTAAATTGAAGATTTCAGAGAAAGAATGATCGATTGAACGATAAGAAGGGGATTTTGGATTAACAAAAGAATTAAGATTTAAAACATTCAGAAATCGAAACGAAATAAAAAAAATGGCCGATGAGAATGGAAACTGCAGAAAACAAAACAAAGCACGAATCGCCTAATCGGACGGGGATTGTTCTGCAATAAATTATGAATTAGAATTAGATAAACCTGAAATGTAGCCGGAAAGAGAAGGTATCCTGCCGGATAAGAGCACCCACGAAACCGATTTCTGAAAAAAACGAACATAAGAACACAAAATAAAATGATAGGTTCTGCAATGATAGAATAACCTGAAATATAGCCGGAAGGAGAATGTAGCCGGAAGGAGAAGAGCAGGAACTAAATTCTTTTCTGAAAAAAACGAACAAAAGAAGGCACAATCAAATAATATCGATCAGTTTATTTATAATAATACCTGAGAATGCTCAACGATGTTTGATTTCACTGGTAGAATAGAAGAGCAAGAAATACGCCTCAAAACCCTTTTCTGTGAATATGGAATGGGAATAATGAGCAGAGAAGATGAAGAAGCGGAATAATAGCTGTATAATTGGAAAATTTGACCGAAATAAATATTTCAATTACTGATATTGATATCATTAAGATTTATTTAAGATTTAATAAGTAAATATAAATTGACGTGGCAAAATTGAGAGATTCTATTGGACAATAGAAATTGAAATTGAAGGAGAAATGTTTCTCAATATGTGAAATTGAGCATTCTGATTGGTCAATAGCTTTCAATTAAATCTAGGTGGCAAAATTGAGGCTTTCTATTGGTCTACTGCTTGATAGATAATTGTTCTGGATTTATATATTAATAGATGGACACTCCAATCAGGACTTGTTTCTATGAGATTTTGGAACTAAATTCTTATCCAATCAAATCAAATCAATTCGATTTGTTGGATTTTTTTTAATTTCAAACGAAGGAATTACTTAAATACAAAATAAAATAAGTAATTCGAATAAAACAAAATAGAAGTCTCCTTCTGTTTGATGCGCAAATTGAACGGATCGAATTAAATTCGCAAATGAATGTGTTGAATTGTTTTCAACAATCTAAAAACTTCAATGATATTGATTAGTTTATTTTCTCCTTTTTACAGATTTATTTCTTATTAATTGTGTCATCGTGCCTATATTCTCATTTTGTAAAATATTTTTTTGATAAAATATCACGAGCAAGATAATTTATGCACACAATAAAAATCACATTTGGTGATATTGAAAATGTTTTCCAATATATACATTATAGAATATTATATATAATATAAAATTAATTAAAATATTTTAATTTTAATTTTTTTAACGGGTCGGTTCAAGTCCGTAGCGACCATAATCATAACAAAATGATCATTTACAAAAGTTATAAATTATTAACTTCAATGTAACTCTGAATTTTCGGAATTAAACTAGCTATATAACTCAAGTTTTATTCTCTTTAATTAATTTAACTTTTTTAGGGTGTTGTGAAGTTATTGTAAGTACTGTATAAGTTAATTATCGGGGAGGAGAGCAGTTCTGGTTAATTAATTACCATGAGTACTAGTAGTTAATTTAATATTATTCAAATTGAACAAAATTATTCTTCGTGAGCAAATTCTGCCCATGGGCAGAACTGCTCAAAATTATTATTTTATTTTATTTTTTATTTTTTATTTTTATATGATTATAAATATAATTAACTTAATAAATTTATTAAAATAAATATTTTATCTTTCATTTTTATATATTAAAATATTTTTTTTTCTAATCAATTGATTATTTTAGTATAAATATAAAAATATTCATTATCTTTATCTAAAAAATTTTATTTTTTATATTTTTTGTTCAATATATATTTAATATAGTGTACTTAATTATAATACATGACAATATAATAACAAAAATATTATAATAATTTTTAAACAATTTTTTAAAGAAATTCTGCCATGAACAGAATGTGCCCATTTAGCATGATCCATTTTTATTTTATTATAATAGAGGAGTGTGTTTTTTATGCAGTATTTTACAAATTAAGAAAAAAGTTCTATTACAATAAAACTGAACATAGTATATAGAGTAATTAATAATTTGGATGTCGTGTGACTTGTATATCAATTCTCACCGACAAGAATTGGTTGGGTCGAGTGCTTAGCTTTATAATCCAATTTCCAGTGTTTGCGGTTGTCTTTTATTACCTATAAATGGATTCCATCTTTTTCCTTAATTTGTAATGTAATGTTCACTCTCTCCGTGTTTGTGTGTGTCTATATACAGTATTGATTTAAAATCATAGCCAAATATTTGAAATTATCTTAGAATCACTTTTTAAAAAAATAATTAATCTTTGATCGAATTTTTATTCATACAATATTTTTGTAATATGATCAGGATCTATATATAGTTTAAAAAATGAAGCTAAAGAGCATACATGCAATTTATAATTTAATTACTTATAGAGAGTATTTCTTGTTTGCTTAAGAAAAATATGATTATTTCTTTTATTATTATTTTAATAAGAATTAGTTATACTACTATTTTTTTAAGAGAGTAATACAGTATTTGGTTTTTGTATGATTAAAAAAACATTTTTTTAATACTACTTGAAATTATAAACATTTATTATTGGTCATAAAATGAATAATGTCTGTCAAAATCATGAAACGCAGAAGTACGAATATGACCATGTTTCCCTCTTTTCCAACCGCATAATAAATGAAGTATTTAAAGAATAGTAAAAACAACCACCTAATATTTAAATAATTACGTCTACTACCATTCTACCAAGTTCATTTGCAACAACGTAGAGGGTAAATATATAAGAATTATATTTGTGAAGATACATTGTCATTTTAATTCATTCATATATTTGCAAACAAAATCAGGGTATTTTTTTGAATTACATAGATCATGTGTCAAGTATATATAATTTTTAATGGTAGTTTAAGAGCTCAAGTCAAGTTCAAATAACTCGTGAAGATAAATGGGTCGAGCGAGCTTGAGTAGAATTCAAATAACTCTACCGTAAATGAATTGAGCTTATAGAACGACTCCTCAAATTGTTTTTACTCCCTTCCTCCGTCTGAAAATATCTCACATTTTAGTATTTTTTTTGAAAATGATTTACTTTTTTGCTTTTGATTAATGTATTTAAATAATTAAAATATTAAAAAAATAACAATCACATAATATACATTATTTTTTAGCATCTCCCCTAGAGTTTTATGCATTGAGACAGAGGAAAACATGGTCATACATTATTTTTTTAATATTTCCTCTTAAGATAAAAATTAAAATATTTTTTGTTTAAAGTGATCTATATTAAAATAAATTATACAAAAGAAAATGTACATATATATAATTTTTTGAGATAGATGTACTAAAACATTCTAGGAGGACGATCGGAGTTTTATGTATCTATAAAATTTGGGTGATTTTGAATAAAATTTGGGTGATTTTGGATAAAGGAAAGTTTTTAAAATTGTTTTAAAATTAAATAACTTAGTTTTTCATAATTATTAATAGGAGCGGATTACATAATATTATTTTAATTTTATTAATTTACACAACCAATTATTAATTATATTAATTATGCCGTTATTACTTCTTTTATAATTATAATCTTAAATTACTTTAATTAATAAACAATCTAAAAAAATAAAATTAAATTGTAAGCAATAATTTATGTAGTGTAACTTAAAATATTATAAACTAACTACCCTTTTCACTAAATAGTTCTATAAAATTTAAGTTGAGTCACTTAATTTTGGCCGTTAACGAGTAAACGACGCGCGTGCATTTAATTTCTTTGAAATGAAAAAATGTTAAAATAATTATATTCGTAAATATATGTACGATATTACATGTGGTGATAATTTAATATGATCATCGAATACAAGAGTGGTAGGGGTACGCCCGGCCCCTCCACTTTTTGCCTATTGAATATATTCAATATTAATAATTTAATATATTATTATACCAAAATTGACTAAAATTTTAATTTAAAATTCATCCAATTCATTAATTTTATATTATGTTGATTTCTCACAATTAAAATTAATATAAAATTAATTGTTTAACTTAATTTTAGTTATTTTATTTAATAATAGTGGACTATCATTTTGTCACACATATATATGAATTGCATAACATACAAATACTTTTGAATATTTTTTGGATAAAAGTCAATCACATAAAAAATAAAAAGTGTATGATACAGAACAACGCATAAGAGCTTAAACCCCCATCGCATCATCGAACTAACAAACTAGCTCTCCAACCAACCAAACTAAACATATAGTGCTAAAGAATACAAATATAATCACCAGGCTATGTGCCATACCCTCTTCAGTGCACGTGCCTGAAGTGAGTCTGGAAGTCGTAACGAACGGATCCTCTCCTTTATAATAGAAATCGCCTGAGAGGCCACCACTTTAGGAGACACCGAACGAGCCTCATGAATCCTTGTGTTCCTCTCGAGCCAAATAAGGTAGATCAAAGCAGCGAGAAGCCCACGATACGCGCAAGATATCAAGTGCTTCCCGCGCCATCGACTAGAAGCCCGTAAAACAGTACTATGCCAACTACCACGTGGCCAAAAAAATTTCACCTCCACCTCCAGTCTCTGCAAGTACTCCCGCGAGAAGGGACAATCAAAGAAAAGGTGAGAGTGTGTCTCCATGCTTTCCGCACCACATAGCACGCACGAGTCATTCCCCCGACCAATTCAACTCTTATCCTTGGTCGCCAGCCGACCTCGGATAGCCATCCAAAGGATGAAGCAATGACGTGGTATACGTCCTGGTCCAGTCAAAAGAGCAGCCCACGGCACACTGGGACCCTCCGGGCGGAAAAGAGTATATGCCGAAGCAGAGGTATAGGTCCCTGATCGATGCAATGTCCACCGCACTATATTTGTCCTCACATCAATACTCGGCAAACCATCCATAATATCAACGAACTCCGCCGCAAAGTCTGCTGGCCATCTCCACACCCCATCAACTGTGACCATACTCAACGACGTAGCTCTAGGGAGCCTCCTAAGCCATGGTCCCAACTGACACACCTCCTCCAATCGACCACGGGGATGCCACGGGTCCCTCCAAAGGTAAAACTGCGATCCATCCCCGACCTGCATCTGTATAGCTGGTAAAACCGTCGGGCGTAGCTTAAGAAGCTGTCGCCAACTCCAAGAGCAAGCCCTTGGAACCGTAGCACTCCAAAAAGAATGCCTCCGAAGTCGATTCTCCTGAATCCAACTGACCCGAACCGATTCCAGATCCTGACTCAGAATACCCAGATGTGTCAGGTCATAAGGGCTCGGTTCTGGGCAGTGAGATCACGAATACCCAGTCCACCCTCACTCGCAGGCCGGCAAATATCAACCCATCTAACCTTGGTGTACCCTTTATTTCTCAACCCACACCATAGAAATCGCCTCAACCTCTTCTCAATCTCCTCGATAATCCCCTGGGGGAGTATAAACACATTAGCCCAGTAAATGTGCAGCGTACCAAGAACTGACCGGATTAGCTGTAAACGCCCTGCATAAGATAAGGTACGAGAGGTCCAAGAACCCAGTCTAGCATCAATCCTCTGTAGCATGGGGGGCACAATTCCTCAGACTCAACTGAGAAGAGATCAGAGGAACTCCCAGATAACGCACCGGAAAGGTCCCGACCGGGAAATCAAACACTGGCTGGAGTATTGATACATCCTCCTGCGCCTGGTGGGAGAGATAGATATTACTCTTATCTACATTCTCATGTAGACCCGAGTAAGTCGAGAAAAACTGCACTCCTCGTCTGAGTGTAGCGATAAACACATGATCAGCGTGACATTCTTTTGAATGTTGAAATAATAATTTATATTTATTGTATAACGTATCCAACTTATTGTCTTTTTTTTTTTCACAATAAAGTTTTTTAATTGATCGCTTATTAATAATAATGATTTACCAGCAAGTTAATAAATTACTCGCTATTCAACATTTTTTAGTAGTAATTGAGAATTTTACGAGTGAAAGTATGATGAGAAAAAAAAAATCTGACTTTTGAATTATTAATGCTTTGGGACAGAGTGTTGTTGAAAATATTACTATGTACGTATTTAGTGGTGCCTCGTTGGTACGTATTTTAAAACGGAAGAAGTCGCCGTTGATTAATAGATTTATGAATATTTGTTAATTCTCAAGCAAATTAATATTCCTATTATTTATTGGTTTTTGAATAAATATTTTTTATGTACATATTAAAAAGAAAAAAGGAAAAAAAATGTGCATGTATAAATTGTCACAAGTTGATTGATTAAGGACATGTTCTTTTGGACTGAAATTGGGTGAAGAACTGAAACAATTTGAATTGAATTGAACTAAATTGATTTTTTTTTTAAATAATATTTATTATTATAAATTATTAATTTTTTTTAAAAAAATATTAATAATATTGTGTTATTAACTAAATTACATACTTAAAATTAATAATTTAAATTATTTTTATTTATTTTGAAATGAACTTAATCAAACTGAACTGAATGAACGGAACTAAATTGAATTGAAGCGATATGAACTGAAATGTACTGAAATTAAGTCTAAAAGAACATGTTTTAAGTTTGTAAGTAGATCGAGTTAAACATATAAATTGATGGAGCACTTTTTTTTTTTATTATTAATTCATTTTAAAATAGAACCTCCCTAATTGATTCGGGTCTCTTTTTTTCGATGGTCAATCCATTCCTAATGGCGTCAGTTCAAGTTACTGCTCAGTCAGGTGGGTCGAACATCTCTTTCAAGACAAAAATTGTGATCGATTTTTCTATTGTACAAATGAGAAATGTATTAAAAATGAAAAAGAGAAATATGCATGAATTTAATTTCTCACATTATTGAATATATTTGAAAATTTATAAGTATAACATATAAGTTTAAATAATTACATTATTCCTTGTATCATTAGTTGATTAAAAGAAGAAAACTTTCTTTTAGGTGACTACGAACATGTATCTCTCGTCTCCTGTACACAATAATTTGCACACATAAAATAAATTAAAATTTTTACTTTAAAATATGTATAATTTTAATTACCTATATTTTATCCACTCGATTATTGTTTCCTTTGTTCCAAATAGTCCCTCGAACTCAGATTGTAGACACAATTTTATTGTATTTTACAAATAAAGCATGTCTATAACTTTGGAACAAAATAAGTATATAAGTTGTCTAACTCATGAATATGCTCAGTTTTGTCAGTTCTACTCGTAGACTTAATACTATATATCCTTCGGCAAGTCGAAAATTTAATGAGCTGAACACCCATCATCATTGTGTTAAGTCTGTTCTAATACTATGTTAAAGTTGAATCAATAACATATTAAAAATTTTTATTGAAAAAATAAATTTTCTAAGATTTTTCAACTTATATTTCAGCTTAAAATATTTTTTCAATTGAATCAACATACTTAAAACTTTTTTATTGGGCCCGTACAAACACAATGCACAAACACAAATGTCCCTTCAATTCAATATATATATATATATATATATATAGACTCTAAGATGTGATATCTTCAATTCGTCTTTTTCTCGGATTGAGGGGCCGTCCAGTGCACTTTTGCACCGGACAATAGCAAGTGCAATCTTGCACCATACACGTGTACAATAAATAATCTAACGGTAAATAAATGATATGTTTTTGTGTTTTAATTTGTTTTCTTTACGCTATTATTTTATTTATTCATGATATGTTTTTGTGTTTTAATTTGTTTTATTTACGCTATTGTTTTATTTATTTTTAATATTTATATAAAATATGAAATAATATAAAATATATATTACCAAATAATAATATAATTAAATTCAAATACTCAATCTGAATAATATAATTAAATATATTATAATAATTATAAATAATATTTTAAATTTAGAGGTTCAACCTATAAAAAATTATATATAATTTTAAATTTAATTTAGATTTAGTGTTTGAATTTAATTATATAATTATTTTGTATATATTTTGTATGATTTTAAATTTTTTATAAATATTATAAAAATAAATAAGACAATACAAATTGCGTAAACAAAACAAATTAAAACAATAAGATACTATTATTATAAATTAAGTAAAAAAACAAATTAAAACAACAAAACATATCATTTATTTACCGTTAAATTATTTATTGTACACGTGTATGGTGCAAGATTGCACTTGCTATTGTCCGGTGCAAAAGTGCACTGGACGCCCCCTCAATCCCTTTTTCTCCACTCGATCGATTAGCCTAACTTATAAAACTACTTTAATAATACTACACACTTACAATTACTAAAACAATAAAAAAAATAAATAATAAGAAATCACTCAAATATTTCACCCATTTCTCTCTCTTCAATTTTCATTGCAAAAAGTAACCAAACATGAACAACCCCTCCACAACCACAACAGTGATCAACATGTCGGAAAACCCCTCTTCCTCGTCGGCGGCGGCGGCGCCGCCTCTGAGCCGGTACGAGTCCCAGAAGAGAAGAGACTGGAACACGTTCGGTCAGTACCTGGTGAACCAGCGGCCGCCGGTGAGCCTCTCCGACTGCAACTTCAGCCACGTGCTGGAGTTCCTCCGCTACCTCGACCAGTTCGGAAAGACGAAAGTCCACCTGCATGGCTGCGTCTTCTTCGGGCAGCCCGACCCGCCCGGCCCCTGCGCCTGCCCGCTCCGGCAGGCCTGGGGCAGCCTCGACGCCCTCATCGGCCGCCTCCGCGCCGCCTACGAGGAGCACGGCGGCTCACCGGAGACAAACCCCTTCGGGAACGGCTCGATCCGGGTTTACCTCAGGGAGGTCAAGGACGGCCAGGCCAAGGCCAGAGGGATCGCCTACAGAAAGAAAACTAAAAAGACGAACAAGAAAAACAAGATTAATTATCGCCAAGACGACCTGATGAATTGATCCGGATCCAAGAATATCATATACTTTGATTTTGCTGCGGTAAATACTCTCCTCTTCGATTAATCTTTGCTGCTTGTGTGACTGCAAATTATATGATTTTGATTGGGCCACGTCATCGCAGAGTACAAGAAAACCCTAGATCTCCAGAAACCCTAAACAAAAATGATCAGTAATTTGTTGGTGTTCGATTATTGGGATTTATTTTTGTATACTTTAATTTTTAAGAAATGAAAAGATTTATTTATGGATCTAGTAAATAAAATTGAAAATCAATTAATTAATAAAATGAGAGTGCGCTGCAATGAATAATGTGGGTTTGTTTTTCTCTCTCAAATAATGGAAAAGACTGTTTGTTCTGAATTTTTGATAAATTAATAATTTCCATTTTGAAGCTTTTTTTTTTTCTTTTTTTTTTTGGATTCGAAAAAGATTTTGTGTCCACTGAGAGACCTCGCAGCTTATCATACTGTCTCTCTGTCATTTTTTTCCACTTTTTACATCAAATTCAGCCCAATTTATACGCAACCTGACATATAATACTATATTTATTTATTTATTTCTAAATATATGTATATAATTATTCCTTATATCTATTTTATTTGTTTATTAGAAGACCGACGATTTGTCCGTAGTGAAAGTGTTGAGGAATAAAATTAACTAATCTTTAAAATATTAACTACTGGGATTTTGAGTGTACGTATGTCGAGAAACACTTGGTTCATTTCTGCTTTTAACTATATATATGATCAATATTTGTTTTGAGATTGGCCAAAATCACTTTAATTTTAAGGTATATGGTTTGATGTCGGTTGATCTTTAGATAGTTTAACAGGATCACTTGCTAGTACTTCGTATTCAATTATAAGGTTAATATGAGAGACATTCATTTGCAATACCGGATATAGCCGGAAAAGTTGAGAGGAGTAATTGTGACACTTAAAGGGTTGGGTCCGAGAATCGTTTTCACCTTGATCAGCTAAGAAAAATGCATTACTTGATCATATTCTTCTTAAATGGGTTGTCCTTTATAGGCAAGCATGTCTCATAAAACATGCATTTTCTCTATTGAATTCTAGGGTTTCTTATAATTCTCTTGAAAACTCTTCAAATCTACTAGCATGGGAGGCGAGAAATTGAACTTTTATCCGTTCGAGTATTAATAATATATGTGGATTAATTAATGATTTAATGGCCAGAGGCTGTGTTGAGAAGGCTTGAAGAAATTGGGAAGGTGCATGGTGTACGTAGTGATATTATCCTCTTAAATGGGGAAGATTTATCGTTTCTAGAGTAGATAATTCGAAATTTCGAATCACATATATGTATAGTTTGATCGAGATATATTATAAGTTGATTTTTTGGTTGTATTAGGGAAAAATTTATAAGAGGCGAGACTCAGAGAGGATACTTGATGTTTTAGATTCATTTGCACTGATCACTAGGAGCTCTGAGATATACCATATACTCCTAGATAACAAAAATATAGTTGCAGCCTTTCAGAATAAGCTTAACTGCAGCTAGAAAATGGATGCAATATATATAGATATTGCAGTGACGACGACTATCTAACTCTAGGATGCAGCTGATTACAAGTGTACAATATGGTCGTCTAGATTGAAAGCTACAGTTTGGATATAGGAATTAACCGGTCCACAAATCAGCCGGACGGACTTAGATCTGTTGGATTATATATACTCCATATGTTAGTATATATTATTGATTTTTTGCTTAATGGAATATTGAGAGCTCCTTTTCTTGAATTCTTTTGTAGGGATCGGATTCCGGTCAGCATGCGAGGAAATGGTTGATGGAATTCAAGACGATTAATCGCTTGAATTTTCCTTTATTTTAATTAAACATACAATGTAAAATTAACTTAAGATTCTGGTAATTCCGAATAAATAGACAATATTTATATACATATAGAGTTGGAAGTTGATACAGATATAATATGCAAAGATTGTGTCTTTCTGCCCGTATTATTTTATTTATTATTTTAATTTATCTTATTAGGGTTTTAGTACTATTTATATTTGTTTTGGTTATTCATTTAAGTAGTTGTTTATGATGAAATTGAGTGATTATTGCTTCCCTGCGTCAGTTGGTATCAGAGCCGAAACGATGCCTCCCCATCGTCAGTATGCTCGCGAAACCGCCGTTGAGGCCGCAGCTCGTCGCGACGCCGACGTCGCCGCCTTAAGCCGCCAAATCGCAGCCCTTGCCGTCGAACTTGAGGAGCTCCGCTTAGCTATCACCACTGGTCTAACGAAATTTATCCTCGTGGAACACCGATCCATCCCCGCATCGATGGATGTGAATTTCGGGAATTCGGTTTTCTTCGATTTGGATATTGACGATCCATTTTTCCTTTGTGATGATGCACCGGATGATGTTGGTTGTGTTATTTGGGATACATATTCAGAAGACGAACCAGTCCCGATCTGGAACGACGAGCCGATCCGAGATGACGAGCCGATCTGGGACGACGAGTCAATCTGGGTCGACGAGTCGTTGCCTCAAGTCACCGACCTGGCGTTGATTGCTGATGCTACACTGTCCTCGCTTCATCAGACCACTGCTCCAACGCCACATCCTAAATCCGCTGCCCCCGTGATGCATCGTCATGTCGTTGCCCTTGTGTTGCATCCTGACGTCGTTGCCGCTGCCCTTGCGCTACTTCCTCACGTTGCTACCCCTGCGTCGGTTCTTTCAGCCACTACCTTTGCGCCACATCAACGTGTCGCTGCGCTTGATTCGTGCCCTCTGGTTTGCCGACGATTGGTGTTTGATCCCGGCATCTTCGTGCTCGATTTTCAGGTTCGCGGTCGAACCTTCACCTAGAGGGGGAGAATGATGCAGATATAAAAGTCAATGATTGTGTCTTTCTCTCTAAGTTATTACTATTATTTTATTTATTTTAATTTATTCTATTAGGGTTTTAGTATTACTATTTATATGTCGCTTTTCTTGTTTAGTTGAGTTGATTATTGATATGAAATAAAGTTTCCTTCTCTTTTGGAGTTTTTATCAGCTTTCGGTATTTTTCGAAATCAACGAAAGTTTGATATATTAATTCTCGGGTATTCATAGAATCAACGAACCTTAATTGTTTAGTTTATTGCTTCCCTGCGTCAGAAGTTATATATAGATTTGGAAGTGATCGATGATGATGATCTTGAACATTAAAGATGCTGAAGGAGCTCGATCAGACATATTTATATCATAGCAATATGTTGTATACTGTGTATGGCATTTCATGATGGTTAGTTATATGTATAATACTTAGGTTAATCTATGGATATAATAAATACCTTTGTTCGATCAAATAAATGTCTTTATATCATACTACCTCTGTATAAGGCAATACTCACATTTTTTTTACAAATAATAAATGAAGTGTGACTATAAAAATGGGACAGAGGTACGATTTCTGAATAATATGTACTCCTACTACCACAAACTAATGGTTACAGATTTTTTTTCTTAGTTTCATTATTGATACTATACTTTTTTTTTTTTTTTTTTAGTTTGATTATTGATATGAGAAACTAATGGTTACAATTTTTTTTTTCTTAGTTTCATTATTGATACCAGACTTTTTTTTTTAAGTTTGATTATTGATATGAGACGAATGGAGTATACATATTTCTGATCATATGAATTGGCCAAAATGGTTATGACTTCATAATAACTGGAATGGAGATTTTTTTCTCTCTTATGTACATTTATCCCCCTATTTTATCTTTATTTAAAATCGGCATCCCGTTTAAACAAAAATACATATAGTATAATATTCGTGCTTAACTTAATGTGTCTAAAAACAATCGAATTTGTTTCTGCACACAAAGAACAGCTTCTTCTGAATCGAATTGTGAGAATCAGATCTTAACCAAGGAATATAGATAGGACGCCAGTCTAAATAGTTCATAGGAACATGAACCCGATCCACTGGCGAGTGCCGAACAATATGCTCCTTAGAGAAATCTCTTACTATTAACACATAACAGAACAAATGTGATTTGCTCGGTCAACGTCACTTCTTCGTCATGGCTAACTATACATATCTGCAGCAAATAACCGTCAAATAGTAAAGAGACGTAAATTTGAAATTTAACGACGTATGTATCACAGACCGTCAAAGAACATGGCTTGCATTTTCTAATATATAGAACATATTAATCTAGTGCTGGATCATCTTACAGAGCATTTCCTGCTTTAATAAACTGCTATTTTGAGCCGACATGTACCAAAAACACACACTTCAGATTGACAGGCAAAATCACTTTCCAAATTATGCAACTTAACCTATTGAACTGAAGATAAAAAAGAATCACAATCAAGATCTCGACTGTGTTTTTCGCTAGTACTAACATATGGTGGCCTTTGAACTCCTCTCCTCAACCCCTAATTCTCAACATAAAGAGCCATATGCTTTTCTATTCACACAAATTTATACACTGGGAGGAAGAATTTCACATTCGATTTTCACAATTCTATAGGACTTCTAACGAGCAATCGACAACTCACACCAATGCATACAAGTAACAACACCAAAAGGGCAAATTGATGTGCTAAATCATGAAAAAAAAAACACAATTATGATCGATTATACCTCCCGACGATCCTGATCTTTTGGCATGCTTGAGCTTCTCCATCTGAACTTGAGTATCCATAAATAATCTCATCCTCTGAACCTCTAAGTCCTTTGCAAACTGCATCCTCTGTTTCTCCAGCTCCACCATCTGCCTCTGCTTCATATTCTCCACTTTCTCGTATATCTCTCCGAACCTCTCAATCGCCTTAGCTAAGATCTCCATCCCTCCCTCTCCTCCACTTTTCTCCTCCCCAAAAGCCCTGCCACTACCACTCCCCTCCTCCTCGTCAGCTGAGTAGTGATGCCTGAAGTACGATTCATCTGTCGACGGCAATGGCAACGAGCGTTTCTGAGGCAAGATCACCGGCGTGAACATTGCTGAAGTCAGCGGCTTGCGGAAGGGCAGGGGTACGGCCATCGGAGGAGGAGGAGCGGGTTTGTTCTGGTGTTTGTTGGAGCTAGATCCAATCAGAAGGTCCATGCGGGAAAAGAAGGGCCAGGGCAACGCCGCGGCGGCGGCGTCCGGCGACTCTAGCTTCCCCTTCTCGGCCTTGTACTTCTTTTTGAGGGTGTCGATCCGGTTTTTGCACTGGACGTCGGAGCGGCAAGACTTCTTGGTGTGGCCGTGACGGGCGTTGACGGCGTCGGCCACCTCCTGCCAATCCTTCTGGCGGAGGTTTCCGCGGTTGAGCTCCAGGTAACGGCGGCCCCAGGCGTCGATTAGAGTCGACGTGGCCTCCTCCGACCAGCAGTCTTCCCGGAACGGAAGTTGCCTGGAAGCCATCGCCGGAGACAACGATTCCGTCCAATCGGCCATCGAATGAAAAATTAGGTTGAATCAGAAATTAGGTTATAGGGAAAAGCAATACGATTACGGAGAGAGATTTGGGGGTAACAGAAGGTGAGGGCAAATTGGCGAAAGAGAGGTAATCGCCGGGCGCGCGATCTCCGCGTGAGCTCATGATTTGGAATTCGGGTTGTTTGATCGGAAAGGGTTTAGGTTGTGGGCTTAGGTGAACGGACAATGGGCCGGTAAAAATTTGTAGGCCTAATTTATTTAAGCTTCCAATTTTACTACACTTACCCTTCTTTTAAAATTTATTTTTTTAAGAAAAATTAATAATATTCAATCTACCTTAATTGAACTAAACTAAACTAAACTAACTGGTTGAACTGAATTAAACCGAAACAAAACAATTTGAACGGAAGTGAAGTGATTACTAACCTAAATCGGGTTTTATCTATGCTACACTCGGTGTTGTACACCATGCATTGAATAACCGTTGATTTAATATTATTTTTATACAAGTGCACACACAATCACACACATCGACGTGTATGGTGTATGCATCAACGGTTAAGATGCTATCAGAGTAATACACCAGGTGTAACATCTAATAGACCCCTAAATTGACTGAACTGAACTTAACTGAAACGAACTGAACTGACCATCTGAACTGAACTAAAATTAAGTCTAAAAGAATATTTCAACACAACCTTCATGTACACCGTCTAGCTAGTGACTGCAGCACTATATTCGAAATGAATAATCTAATTTGTTTCTTTTTAATTTAAATTAATTTAATTAATGATATGAAAATTGAGCATATTTTATAATTAGTTGAGCTCGAGTAATTATCAATTGATTTTAGGCATAAAACCCACCCACTTTCAACAAATATGGAACTCCCTCCTAAACTAATCTCCAAAACTAATAATGATCACATTTTTTTTAATAATTAATAAAAAAATTGTAATAATTAGTCTAATAGAGTTCGCATTAAGGTTTCATCGGAGTTTCAGATATACTGTCTAACTGAGGCCTCCACACGCCTGCTGGTGATCGGTCTCGCCGGCGATCCCTTTTCGTCGATACTCTCTCCGACAAAATCTCACTCATATAACAATTATTACAACTTCCCGACACCTCTTGAACTCTTCTCTTCGCCATGGATCTTGGTCGAGCTTTTTCTGTTGGCTGCAGGGGAACGAGGAAGTAGATTTTTCCGCGCTTGAGCTCAGCTTCGGGCGAGACGATGGCGACCTTATTTTGTGCCCCTTGTTCGGACGGCGACAAGGTTTTTCTAAGGACGTGTTTGGGGTGCAACTTCATGATTTCTTGTGCTTTTACGGAGGAGCTAATAGTGTCGACTCGACCGTTAGCATGCACTATTCGGATCACGTCGAATGCCCCGCATGGGAGGATGCAAGATAAGAAGCATCTAATGCTGTTTTTCATGCCGGAAAAAAATAAAATGAAAGCTCCCTCCGATAAGTGAAAGGTAGGAGGTAAAAGTTTTTGTGAGATGGAATAAATTAAATATATTTTCTACTATTAATACTTAATAGTAGTATTTGTTTTTGAAAATATTTCGTCGTGTTGACCGAATCAAAATGGGTGATTCCACCCGAGTTTGGTCCCGTCAACGGCCAACTATTCTGATACCTATTTTGAATTTCGCAAAAAATTTAGGCTCATTTTTAGATTCATTTCTAATTTTTAAATGTAGTGCTACATTTTTTTTCCTTATGGTATTGAATTGAGAGGTTATTTAATTTGACTATACATATTTAAATAAATAAATACTATTTTTTTTATTTTTTTATTTTGCGGAAATTAAATTTAAACGTTGTATTTTGTGTAAATAGATTCCCATGAGTTTTATAATATGGACAAAATTTGACTGGGGCATATTAGTCAACTTTTGTTTCACATTCTTTTATGTTAGTTACTAGAAACTGGTACGTGAGATGTCGGGAGCATTACCGGTGACATATTAATCATAAATGCATATATCATATACTTTGGTTGTGTAATTGTGTGTGTATTTAATACAATAATATTAAATTTACTGTTAAGATTTATATGGTATACTTCACATGGAGTAATTTATATAAATAAAACCCTAGAAACTCAATATAGTACGGCCAAAGTTTGCTTAGAGAAATTTTCACGTAAATTAAGAAAAAAATATTTTTTTATAGAAATTGTCACACTTTTATTTTCGAACCGTCCCATATTAGTTGTCACATCCAAAAAACAGAAACCATCATTACACTTTATAGGTTTAAAATAATAAAATATTACTAAAATATCATCACTTTTACCTAACAAAAATTATTCTCTCACTAAAAAAATCACATTACCCTTTGACTTTAATCAATAATAATATAATAATATTATTTCTTAACCTCCATGTACATACTAGTGTGACAATTAATATGGGATTGAGGGAGTATAAAGTAGAGGTATAATGAGTATTGTTGATTAACTAATACTGAGTTAGGTGAAGAAATATTAGTATTAATGTAAATAAGTATTGAAAGGATGGAGTTTGAAAAAACTTTCGGGTGTGTAAACTTTTAAAGGACAACCCATAGGAAAAGTTTTAAGGACCGAGGGAGTAATAGTCTATATAAGAATAAACTTAATAATAAAAACTTTAAGTTTCAATTTGGGACTAATTATAAATAAAAATAAAATTTCCATTGTCAATAAGTCATACATTTTTGAAATCTCCGCTTAAAAATTTATATTTTTATATATAAATAAATGATTAATATATAATAAAAATATTTATCAATAATATTTTTATTTATCAAAATCAATAACATATGCTCAAAATTTATAAATTTTGAATTCATTAATATTTTATTAATATGTTAAACACAATTTTTACATGTATATGAACAAAATTCTTTAATCAAAACTATAAAATTGGTTAAACTTAAAAATAGATAATACACAATATATGTTATATTTATATTTATATTATATTTTTATAAAAAAAATATTTTTATGTTATAAAACACTATATAAGATTAACTAATATATTTTTTTCACATCTATGTAGTTTTTACCGTAAGGTGTGATGCAATATTAAATAAATCCTGGGGTTATAATGTAATATTTCGATTATGTATGTAAATAAGAGAATTATGAGCTCCTCCTAATCCTATCTATCATCCACCACTATTTATTTGGAGTACTATATTTAGTAAGCCTGCCTGAAACTAAGGTGATATATATTGCTCCCAACCTTCATTTTTTTCCCCTGCATTTGCCCCACTTTCTTTAACCTTGCCTCAGGGCAAAGCTTTGAAAAAACCACTCTCTGTACATATAACAAACAACCGCATATCATCAACGTGCGACGATCCAATCCAAACTCAAACGGTTGGATCTCGTCGCACCAACAGCCAACAATCCTCCGTCACAATCAAAACAAACTCTAGCTATAGCGATGGATCGAAAAGGGAACATCCTGATGAAAAAGTACGAAATCGGGAAGCACCTGGGGCAGGGCACGTTCGCCAAGGTCCACCACGCCCGAAACCTTCAAACCGGCCAAAGCGTGGCCATCAAGATCATCGACAAGGAGAAGATGATGCGCGTGGGCCTAATGGACCAGATCAAGCGCGAGATCTCCGTCATGCGTCTCGTCAGGCACCCGAACGTTGTCCATCTCCACGAGGTCATGGCCAGCAAATCCAAGATCTATTTCGTCATGGAGTACGTGAAAGGAGGCGAGCTTTTCAACAAGGTGGCCAAGGGTCGTCTGAAGGAGGAAGCCGCCAGGAAGTACTTCCAGCAGCTGGTGGCCGCCGTCGACTTCTGCCACAGCCGCGGGGTCTACCACCGAGACCTCAAGCCGGAGAATCTCCTCCTCGACGAGCTCGGGAATCTGAAGGTGTCTGATTTCGGGCTGAGCGCTTTGCTCGATTCCAAGGGCCAGGACGGGCTCTTACACACGACTTGCGGGACCCCCGCCTACGTGGCGCCCGAGGTCATCAACAAGCGTGGGTATGAAGGGGAGAAGGCAGACATATGGTCGTGCGGGGTTATTCTGTTCGTGCTCATGGCGGGTTATCTCCCTTTCCAGGACTCGAACCTCATGGAGATGTACAAGAAGATTTGCAGGGGGAATTTCAAGTGCCCGCAGTGGTTCCCACCGGAGGTGAAGAAGCTGCTGTCGAGGATCTTGGCTCCGAACCCGAGTTCGAGAGTCACGCTTCGTAGGGTCATGGAGAGCCCCTGGTTCAAGAAGGGGTTCAAGAGGGTCGAGCTTTCCAGCGTCGAAAAGGACGAAACGTCCGATATTCTCGAGATCGTCGACTCTGACAACGAGGATCATGTCGACTCGAAGCCGCACTGCATGAACGCGTTTGATATCATATCGCTTTCGCAGGGGTTTGACCTGTCGGGGCTGTTTGAGAAGAATGTGAGTGCTTCTTCGAAGTCACAGGCGTGGTTCACGACCCAACAGCCGCCGGAGATGGTGGTGGCGAAGCTGGAGGAGCTGGCGGTGGACGTGAGCTTCAAGATCAAGAAGAAGGATGGGTTGGTGAAGATGCAGGGGAACAGGGGAGGGAGGAAGGGGCAGCTGGGGATAGAGACGGAGATTTTTGAGGTGACGCCTTCGTTCCACATGATAGAGGTGAAGAAGACATCGGGAGACACGTTGGAGTACATTAACTTTCGGGATCAGAAGCTGAAGCCTTCGCTTAAGGACGTGATTTGGAGTTGGCAACCTGCAGTGCAGGAAGAACATGCTTAAGCAGAAATTATATGATCCAAAAGCCCGGGATTAATTCGGGCCGTGCAAATAGCCTTTGAGCTGTAAATAAGTTGTTTTTCTTTTTTTGTTGATGAACATATTTGTACTTAATGCTTTTTTATTTATGTGGATAAGTTCCCCATTATTAGTTCTAGTAACTAAGACTGTGTACTAGAACCTCAACAGATTATTATTTTACACAAGGAAATACTGTACTGTAATTTCTATTTCATTCTATGTTTGATTTTATATTCAACAGCAAATAGTTTTAATTCTTAAGCCCAACGAGAAGAAAAATCTGAGCACAGAAGGTTGTGAATCGGATGAAAGAAACAACCACTACTGGAATCAAGAAAGAAAATGGATTGCAGCTAACATCAGCATGTATTCTCAGGTAACAAAAAGAAAAGGAAAAAAACAGAACACGTACAAATTTAAGAGTTGCATAGAAAATAGAATGCGTACTTGATCGAATCGGTTCAGTGCGAAGAAAAATCAACAACATTCCCCATCACCATACTTAGCAACTCATTATACAGAATTCCTTGTACTCCATTTCATTCTATTTCTATCCCCTCCTTTTCGCTTAACCTTGACCATCAGTTCAAATATCTCGGCTCCGATCGCTCAAGGTCACTTATCACCATCCCTAGACCCTTCTAAACTCACCCTACAGCTACAAGCCTTTACTCATCACAGTGGAAAACTCACTATCTTCTCCATCGAAACCACATCCATCGAAACCACAGCTTTGTATGTTCAAGGTGAATTTACACCGTGATATTCTATAATTTTTTTCTTACGGTGTAATTTCACCGTGTCGTTATATTTCGCATCTTTTATCCTTTAATTCTTATTTATTTATTTCATATTTCAGTCTGGATTTGAATGGAAGAGACCAACCAATCTGCAGTCGGTCAATTTAAGTCTCAGTTTGTATACTCGCTACGAAGTTCCGGAACTGATCACGAAGACAATAAAAGATATCGGGGCTGATGCCGTCGCAGTTCGCGATTTTTTTGCGCTGCCTTACATGAAAAGTGTTCTGGGAATAAGATTTACTGCCAAATCAAGCACTAATTTTTTGCACCACCTCGTATGTCGAGAGTTGTCAGGTCCGTCAATACCGGAGAAGGAGCATTGGTTCTACGTCGGTGGTAAGACTGCGAAACTCACACCCGCCGCTTATGCCATTGTAACGGGACTGAATTTCGGCACCTACGATAAATTTGACATCCATGCCACACCCCAGTTTGCTCCAGGTAGCTTAAATAAGCGACTATTCGGTGGAAAGCGTGTAAGAAGCAATGATCTACGCAAGTTATTTGCGGCCAAACAACTCTTCGATGGGGAACAACCTGCCTCGTTGGAGGATTACATTAAAGTCGCCAATCTCATCGTCTACTATTCCTTCTTTCTTTGTCGATCCGCTGAAATGTATGTCGAGAACTGGGCATGGGCATTAGTGGATGAGCCGAAAAAGTGGCAGAGTTTTCCATGGGGCGCTTATTCCTACCAGGCTCTGAGCTACTACCTCGAAACAACAGCGATGGACCCTGAATTAGCAAAAAAAACTTCGTACCACGTCTATGGCCCCAGTTGGGCTTTTATAATTTGGATGTTCGAGTCCGTTCCGAATATCGGTCAGTTATGTGGTTAACGTGATCCGAATATGAAAGTGCCACGTTGTTTGATGTGGAGTACATCTACAACAAAGACTGATTGCGATGATCTTTTCTTCCAAGGAGAGGTACGTAACCATCTACTCCTACTTATATTTTGCTAGTAATAGTATTTGTTTCACGCGGTGGAATATTAATACTCTGTGTTGATAAGTTTCAGATTGAAGTTGTTCATGAAACTTTGATTCCTACTGATGAAGAGAAAAATGAGCCGTGTTACCTTTCTGTACATGACAGACCATTTCATGTTGAGTACAATCGCCCAGCACGCAATGGTGGTAATGCAATCAAAGCCAAACAAAATCCGGAGAAGCAAAAACAAACCAAAAAGCCTTCTTCGAAAAAGCGTGCTGCAGCCACTGATATTGAAATGCCCGTTTCTAGATCACGCAGACAACGTGCTTCTGAGCAGAGTACTCCTGGTCCAAGTGGGCATGTGTGTTGTAGGCCTGTGTGTTGTTGGCGTACACTTTGTTGCCCGCATGAAGATGCTTCTGAGTTGGACAGACGACTGACTGGGCTTTTGAGGGCCAAATTGAGAGCCGAGCATGAACGGATTTTGTCTGATGAGGGATTGATTGCAGATTTTGCTGGATATATCTTTAAGCGGATTAAAGGCATCACTCCACAACAACTTCATGAGAGCGCGTCTCTGCATGAGTCGCCGGGAGATCTGCGTCGACCTGTATCGCTGATCACATCAGACAATAATACAGCGAGTGAGGCTGCCGGAGAAGCCGACGTCCAAAATCAGACAGTTGCTGCCGTAGAAGTCGAAAAAAACCACGTTCAACTGGAGCAAGATCCTGTTTCTGATACCGTCGAAGTCGGCCAAATATTCACAGTCCCTGTTTCTGATACCGTCGAAGTCGGCCAAACCACTGATCCCAGCGACTTAGTGATGTCTATTGTTGGACAACTTTCAGCAGATGAAGCCAGTGTCCTAGAACCGACACTCCCTGCCGGAGAAGTCCAAGAAAACATTGACCTATCGCCAACAGTTGATACCGGGATGGTAGCTGATGTGGCTAGTGACGTAGCCTCGACAACCGCTGTAGCTGATCACTTGGCGGCGGTTGATCCCACCGATCAGCTCACAGTGAATCCCACAGATGCGTGCGAACATGTTGGTAGGCCAATTGTTTCTCCCCGTAGGCTGAGAACTCGTAAGACTGAAGCGGCGAAAAATGCTCCCCAAACTCATGGTAAGACACCACTTTCTCCCAGTGAAGGACTTGAAGCCGTTGTAAAAGCATATCGGTTGTTTTTTAGATCATCCAAACGGACCAAATCTTCTGTCGATTGTGTAAATTTCCGTGGCACGCAAATTACCGTGAAACGGAAAACATTTCTTGACATTGAAAACGTGAATTGGGACTTCGACGGGGAGGTAACCATTGTAAATTTAAGGTATATAGTAGTATAATTCGGAAATAAAGTTTATATAATTACCAACTAGTATTTTTATATCAGGTGATGACTACCTTCTGCAGTTACGTGGAGTTAAAAATGGAAAAGGAAAAGTGGCCTAAGGAATCCTTCGTAATTTTACCCCCAAACTATTTTGTAAGTTTTCACAGACTCCGTGGTATGAACTCAATAAAATCTAGCTCACTTATGACCTTATATATTTTCGTTGCACTTTTTCAGTTTTGCTTCAAACATGCTTACAGCTCATTGAACAATCCAAATTGGAAACTCCCAGTCAGTTTATATGACGATGTGGAATGGTTCAGATTTTCCCACGTAAGTACTACAATCATATACCCTAAATCACAAACTCTGAACACTAATTAAGCACTCATGATATCGTTTACTTATTTTATGTGAAGGCCGTCATGGTTTGTCATCTTCCGTGACATTGGGTCGTAGTTCGAATTTTATTTGATGATTGGACTGTCGAGCTGTATGGCTCGTTAGCTCATAACTATGAGCCTGGTGTGAACCCTCGCGCCCCTGAGTTCGAGTGTTTGTTGAAGGTCTTACCTCGAATGTTGGAGAAAACAGGTTACTGGGAAAGAAAAAGATTACCTGTGAAAACGGAAGACTTCAAGCTCAAGGTCATGCCAGCCGAAGAACAATTTGCCCAAGATGACAACCACTCTTGCGGTCCTTTCTGCACAATGTATTTGGAACGATTGCTCACCGACCCATCATTGTATCGTAACGCGGACGACATCGATATTAAAGCTATCAGAAAAAACATAGCACTGAAGATATTTTGGATGTCCTGCAAAGACATTGAACTCCCTTTTTGATTAAGGGATGGATAACAGTTGGTTTCGTTTTGGTTTGCAAGAGAGTAAACTTTTCATATACTGTATGCCGTTGTATGTATAAACGTGTGTTTATCACCGTGTGCAAAACTATCAATGACTGTATCTAAAAAAAAATTGTTGATAACCGTGTGCACTTACGGTCTTGTATCAGCACGAACCGTGAGGTACCAACGGCGACGGTTATTGTATTTGAATTTAAAGACGTCTTCACTCTCACACGGTGATCTCACGAGACGTCACCGTGATACAACACCGTGTGGTTATCAAATCCATTCTAAAAATATTAGAAATTGAACGAGTTCTTTTTTTAGATGGCGTATTTTCGTTTCTAGGATTGGGGCGGGTTAAGCCGATGCACGTGTACTTATTAAATATTAGTGGTGTCAGTTATCAGGACAGCTTTTGCAGGCGGGTATTCATCTTTTATTCTTTTATTTAAAATTCAAATTAAAACATCGGAAAATAAATGAGAGGGGGAAGCCGTTTTACGCACGGCTCAGTAAAACGTATATTGTGCACGGTGACACATGGTCATCAATACATCTTCACCGTGTCTTGTTCAACCCGCAAAAAAACGATCGTCAATCGTTTGTATACACTTTTAAGGCGTCGTTACCATCAACGGGGTCATGTTTCAGGCAGTGAGACGTATGGTATTTGAAATTAAAGACGTACGATGCGATTTGCATTAGTGCATGTCTAAAATTCAAGAGATGTGTAGTTCATTGGTAACAATTTACTCTCAAGTGTGATCATATTGCACATGGTATTGTGGAATTTAATCGTTTGATGGACTATTGTGGATTTTTTAGGTTCAATATAATCATTTCCATAGGAAACTAACTTTGCTTAGGCATTTAGCCAAAAAGATTATTGCGATTGTGCAAGAATCACACGAAAACGTGAGTGTTCATGCTCACACGGTGATCTCACAAGACATCACCGTGGTACAACACCGTGTGGTTATCAAATCAATTTTAAACATTTTTGAAATTGGACGAGTTCTTTTTTTAGATGGCGTATTTTCGTATTGGAGCGGGATAACCGATGCACGCGAAATATTAGTGGTGTCAGTTATCATGACAGCTTTTGCAGGCGGGTATTGTCATCCTTTATTCTTTTGTTTCGCACGGTCATTTAGTTTCACGGTTGTATCTGCACGGCGTTACATGGTCATCAATACATCTACACCGTGGCTTGTTCAACCCGCAAAAAAACAATCGTCAATCGTTTGTATACACTTTTAAGGCGTCGTTACCATCAACGGGGTCATGTTTCAGGCAGTGAGACGTATGGTATTTGAAATTAAAGACGTACGATGCGATTTGCATTAGTGCATGTCTCAAATTCAAGAGATGTGTAGTTCATTGGTAACAATTTACTCTCAAGTGTGATCATATTGCACATGGTATTGTGGAATTTAATCGTTTGATGGATTATTGTGGAATTTTTTAGGTTCAATATAATCATGTCCATAGGAAATTAACTTTTATTAAGCATTTTTCCAAAAAGATTATCGCGATTGTGCAAGAATCACGTGAAAACGTCATTGTTCATGCTCACACGGTAATGTCGTGAGACGTCACCGTGATACAGTACTGTGCGACGGTCAAATCAATGTAAGTATGTAAACAGATACTTACGTGGCACGGTTTTGTCAGTGAACAGAACAGCTTTTGAAGCCGCAGGTTTATTCAACCTTTTTATTCATCTTTTAATATTTAATAAATTAAATTACCGGGATTCCCAAAAACCAAAAAAACAAAAAAAACAAAAAAGAGAGGACGGTTGCCTTTTGCCACGGTTCAATCACCCGACCCTTGGCGCACGGTAATATCTTCAAACGCTAAAGTCACACGGTTACTCGTGCACGGTGGGAGAAGGTCGAAATATATTAACAAAGAAAAACAAGCACTAGTACAGTATTATAAAGTAGATTACGTAGTGTAGTAGCTACGAAACCAGAAAAACATACTGTAAAAGCAAAAATAAAAACATACTATTCATAAACAAAACGCAGAAAGAAACATTCTTTGCATTCATGGTTCATCATCCTCGCCATCTGCGTCATCGCCTTCATCAGTCGTTTCGTCCTTATCGTCTGCTTCATCGCCCATATCGTCCTCATCGTCCGAGAGCTCCACCACTTCCACCACCTTCTCAAACAGGATCTCTTCTACAACCTTAGATATGGTCGGCAGAAGGGGGTCTCTAGGGGCATTAGGATCGGAAAAGTTACGAATTTCGAGACCATCTTTACTGTAGACATTGACAAAGAAAGGACCCAATTTCTCGGCGTAGTGAAAAACAAAAAAATAACCGAATTTAAGATGATGAGCCGTGCAGAAATCGGTCCAACCACGATGAAAGCACAAGTAACCGTTGACCCAAGAGATTTCCACGGACCACGGGGCACGAGCGGTGGCAAATGAGGCGAGTGTCTCACAATCTCCAAGAAAAGTAGCCCTGCCAGCCAGATACTCATGTTCATGAGCAAAATCAGAAGGTAAACGACAAACTTCACGGAAATCAACGGTGTTCAGAACTTTGAAGAATCTACAAATCGGGATTGGGGTGGCCATTGAATATGAAATTTGATTTTATAAGAATTAGGGTTTTCAGCGTGGTACGGTGCTTATGTATACACGCCAAAAGTGGGTAGTTGAGGGGTTAATAAACTAATAAAGGTTTCACAATACACCGTGAGATACCAACGGCGACGGTGGGTAAGGGTTTTTATCAAGGGTTATCAGTGTCACATAGACCGTCACGGTAACCGTTACACGGTGAGGAAATCCACTGTAATAAACCCACGGCGCAATGTGTTTAATGGGGGTGGTTGGGAATTGAGTGATTTCGTGAAACGATTTAAATCCGGCGACGATGTGACTCAGAACAGATACTCATCAATTCCCTGAATTGAATGGTCATATCATATCATATCTGGACCATCAATGAGTGTAGTTGGAAGTTGGGTTGGGTCGTGTCGTGAGACGATTGAAATCCGGCGGAGGATCAGAACAGACACTCATCATAAATTCTTTGAATTTCACGGTCATATCTAATTAATGGATATCGTGGTGGATGGGGGGTTAAGTTTTCTATGTCATATATGAACATACCACGGCTTACGCACCGTGGGATACCAACGATGACGGAGGATTAGGTTTTTTTTAATGTCACCTATAAAATGTACGTACACGGTGTTAGACTGCACCGTGCTAACATCACGACGACCCATTCAGAGTTGTAGTCACGTTACCAAAGTCACTGTGACTGCGACACGGTGATTTAATCCACCGTGAAATACCCACGGATGCACAGTTCTAGGTTTTTATTTAAATAATAAATTAATTAATTGCAATGTGTTTAATGGGCGTAGTTTAGAGGTCAGTCGTTTCGTGAGTCGATTGAAAGTAGGCGGGGGGATCACTTTATTAGGTCAGAAAATTGAGCCTATAAATACGAACGAAAAAACCCTTTTTTTTTCTATACCCAATTTTTTCTCATGTTTTCTGCGTTTTTTTTTCTTATGGAGCGGTTTTCACCACACATCTTTCAAATTCATAGCTGCAGTCCGGTAACGAGATACTCGAGTTTCCAAAAGAAAACCTTCTTTTTCCTAGATCATCAATGACGAGGTACTCGAGTTTCCAAAACATCTCGAGTATCTTTGTTAGATACGGATCTTAGCAAGTGCCACTTTCTCCGTAGCGGTGAATCTGGCCATATGTTGAGATCATAACAGGCTATGATTGAGGCCAAAGAAAAAGAAGGTCTTCGAATTGCTTCCCATCCAGAGAGTAGATTCTGAGGCGGGTTGGATTTCTTTTTTTTTTCTTTGTTTAACCAAGTATGGTTCTGGGTTTAGGGTTTTGATCCATCAATTGTAATTTCCAATAGGGTTTTGATCAATCAATTGTAATTCTCAATAGGGTTTTGATCCATCAATTGTAATTCTCAATAGGATTTTGATCCATCAATTGTAATAAGACTACTTTTGTTAAGTTTAAATTGTTTAATAATTTTTCTTTTTGGTTTCCCATTATTAATATTGTAATGAACACACTTCGACTGTATTTTCATTTATTTCGATCCGTCTTCCACCCTACTGCATTCCTTGATAAAACAAATCATGGTCTACTGTGTATTTTTATTGTGTTGAATACATGTTTGTAAAACCGTGTAACGTTGTAAGCTGGGTTAATTATTTCATTCCCTTATTTCACGTTGTGGAATTAATTCACGGTGTATTCTAAAACGAGGAACTCACGTCGACACTGTTCTGTGTTTTATATCTCATTTATGAGCCTTCCACGGTGTTATAATCCACCGTGCTCAAACCACAGCGACACATTATGTTAAGGGTTTTACACCTAATACCGTAGCACGGTGTCACAATCCAACGAGGAAACCCCGCGGCGACGCTGTTCTATTGGTTTAATTTCTCATTTATGAGCCTTCCACGGTGTTACAATCCACCGTGTTCCAACCACGGCGATACATTAGGTTTTAGGGTTTTCTACATACCTAATACCGTTGCACGGTGTTACAATCCACCGAGGGAACCCACGGCGACGCTGTTCTATGGGTTTTTTATTTCTCATTTATGAGCCTTCCACGGTGTTACAATCCACCGTGTTCCAACCACGTCTATACATTAGGTTTTAGGGTTTTCTACCTACCTAATACCGTTGCACGGTGTTACAATCCACCGAGGGAATCCACGACGACACAGTTCTAGGGTTTTATTTATTTTCTTAATTAATTAATCGCAATGTGTTTAATGGGCGTGGTTGGGAGTTGAGTCGTTTAGTGCAACGATTGAAATCCGGCGGTGGGATGACTCAGAACAGAGACGCATCGATTCCCTGAATTGAGTGGTCATATCATATTAATGGATTTGGAGCGTTGGATGGGGTGATTTTATAATAATTTTATTAATACGAGTAATTAATAAGCATCGTGGACAGTTGAATCGTTTCGTGGAACGATTGAAACCCTGGTTGTTGGATGACTTAAAATTAGATCAGAATATAAGCCTATAAATACGAACGAAAGAAATTTATTTTTCTATACCTATTAATACTCCATTTTTCTGTTTTGTTCTTGTTATTCATGGAGCAGTTATCACCACTCTTTTTCGAATTTCACAGTTGCATTACTTTATCGAGATACTCGAGTTTCCAAAAGAAAACCATCTTCTTATCTTTCATGACCGGCCTCCATCTTCTTGACTCTCGTCAGACTGTGCAACTTGATGGGGATAGACCGGGATCTCTTCCGATCCGGTTATGTCTTCCGAGCTTCCCATTATTCATGTACAGGGTCAAGCGGCTTTTCAAGATGTATCTACTTTTCAATAGATAGTGTTCAGGGTTTTGATCCATCAATTTTTCACAATAGGTTTTAGGGTTTTGAACCATCAATCAATTGTTTACTGTACTTTTTCCTTAAATGTATCATTAAAAGATTTTAATATCACCGTCATTTATTAATCTTGCTAAAACCGTCACTCGGTTACTAATTAATATAGAAACCCTAAATCTATCAGTATACGTATTAATTATTAAGAGACGGCCGTAGTTGCCAGACGCGTTGGCGCTCCGCCTGGATTTCATTAATTAAAATTAAAATTAAAATTACAATATATATATGCGTGTACTAATTTACTATTTATTTTACCGTGTACTATTACCGTGTTGAATATGGGTGTGTGTAACCGTGCATCGGTATAAGGTTATATGATATAGCATCTTGAATAATTGCACGGTGTATATTAATTCACGGTGTAATATTATTTCACGGTGTAATTATTAGATCACCGTGAAATACCCAAGGCGACACTGTTTTATGTAATTGCAATTTCTTTTTCATACGACGGTGTTACAATCCACCGTGATCTAACCACGACGACACATTAGGTTTTAGGGTTTTCTATCGAATACAGTTGCACGGTGTTACAATCCACCGTGGTAACCGCACGGCGACACAGTTCTAGGGTTTTATTTATTTTCTTAATTAATTAATCGCAACGTGTTTAATGGGTGTGGTTGGGAGTTGATGAGTCGTTTCGTGCAACGATTGAAATTCGGCGGTGGGATGACTCAGAACAGAGATGCATCAATTCCTTGAATTGAATGGTCATATCAAATTAATGGATAGCGTGTTTAATGGGGTGATTTTCTATAAATTTTAATTTTATTAATACTAGTAATTAATAAGTGTAGATGGCAGTTGAATCGTTTCGCGGAACGATTGAAATCCTGGTGGTTGGATGACTTAAATTAGATCAGAATATTAAGCCTATAAATACGAACGAAAGAACTCTATTTTTCTATACCCATTAATAATCCATTTTTCTGTTTTGTTCTGGTTTTTTCATGGAGCAGTACTTATTACCTCACTTTTTCGATTTTCATAGTTTCATTACTGTATCGAGATACTCGAGTTTCCAAAATAAAAGCATCATTCCCATGAATTATCTTCCACCAGATACGCGAGGTTCCAAAACCTCCGCAGTTATTTTAGGTCACCACAGATGATTCGGGGTTTCGGGTGGAATGATACGGGAACACATGTGTTCCTTATCTCCGTCGAAATCACCAGTTAGGTCTTCCATCGCCGTTTCACTTCTGGTTGAGGCTCAAGAATCCGTGCTGCTGACCAAATGTCGAAAGAGGAGATTCTCTGTGTGCTTTGTTATTCTTTTTGTTTGCTCATCTTTTGTTGTATTACGCTGACCGATGGTGTTTAGGGTTTAGAGTTTTGATCCATCAATTGTTCTCAAGTTTTAGGGTTTAGAGTTTTGATTCATCAATTGTTCTCAATTATAAGATTTAAATTTATTTTAAATTTGTCCAATTTCATATTCTCAATCAAAATTATCACAGTCGCTTTTAATTATCGTATACGATGCCACGGCGCCCATTTATCGTGGCTAGTCACACGGCGTATGACTGTCGTGGATGGTCTCACGACGTATGATTATCGTTGATGGTCTCACGGAGTTGACTTATCGTGTATGCGTCACGCTGTCCATTTATCGTGATTTGTCTCACGGCGTGCGACTATCGTGGATGAGCTCACGGTGTGCAATTATCTTATATGTTTTCACGGTGTCAATTTATTGTGGATAGTCACACTGTCTCTATTTATCGTGGATGTCCTCACGGTGTCCATTTATCTTGGATGTTCTCACGGTGTTCATTTATCGTAGATGGTCACACGGTCTCTCTTTATCGTGGATGAACTCACGGTGTTCGATTATCGTGGATGAACTCACGGTGTACTTTAATCGACGATATGACCACTCAAATCCATTAATATGATATGACCACTCAATTCAGGGAATCGATGCGTCTCTGTTCTGAGTCATCCCACCGCCGGATTTCAATCGTTGCACTAAACGACTCAACTCCCAACCACGCCCATTAAACACATTGCGATTAAATAATTAAGAAAATAAATAAAACCCTAGAACTGTGTCGCCGTGGATTCCCTCGGTGGATTGTAACACCGTGCAACGGTATTAGGTAGGTAGAAAACCCTAAAACCTAATGTATAGACGTGGTTGGAACACGGTGGATTGTAATACCGTGGAAGGCTCATAAATGAGAAATAAAAAACCCATAGAACAGCGTCGTCGTGGGTTCCCTCGGTGGATTGTAACACCGTGCAACGGTATTAGGTATGTAGAAAACCCTAAAACCTAATGTATCGCTGTGGTTGGAACACGGTGGATTGTAACACCGTGGAAGGCTCATAAATGAGAAATTAAACCAATAGAACAGTGTCGCTGTGGTTTGAGCACGGTGGATTATAACACCGTGGAAGGCTCATAAATGAGATATAAAACACAGAACAGTGTCGACGTGAGTTCCTCGTTTTAGAATACACCGTGAATTAATTCCACAACGTGAAATAAGGGGATGAAATAATTAACCCAGCTTACAACGTTACACGGTTTTACAAACATGTATTCAACACAATAAAAATACACAGTAGACCATGATTTGTTTTATCAAGGAATGCAGTAGGGTGGAAGACGGATCGAAATAAATGAAAATACAGTCGAAGTGTGTTCATTACAATATTAATAATGGGAAACCAAAAAGAAAAATTATTAAACAATTTAAACTTAAACAAAAGTAGTCTTATTACAATTGATGGATCAAAATCCTATTGAGAATTACAATTGATGGATCAAAACCCTATTGAGAATTACAATTGATTGATCAAAACCCTATTGGAAATTACAATTGATGGATCAAAACCCTAAACCCAGAACCATACTTGGTTAAACAAAGAAAAAAAAAAGAAATCCAACCCGCCTCAGAATCTACTCTCTGGATGGGAAGCAATTCGAAGACCTTCTTTTTCTTTGGCCTCAATCATAGCCTGTTATGATCTCAACATATGGCCAGATTCACCGCTACGGAGAAAGTGGCACTTGCTAAGATCCGTATCTAACAAAGATACTCGAGATGTTTTGGAAACTCGAGTACCTCGTCATTGATGATCTAGGAAAAAGAAGGTTTTCTTTTGGAAACTCGAGTATCTCGTTACCGGACTGCAGCTATGAATTTGAAAGATGTGTGGTGAAAACCGCTCCATAAGAAAAAAAAACGCAGAAAACATGAGAAAAAATTGGGTATAGAAAAAAAAAGGGTTTTTTCGTTCGTATTTATAGGCTCAATTTTCTGACCTAATAAAGTGATCCCCCCGCCTACTTTCAATCGACTCACGAAACGACTGACCTCTAAACTACGCCCATTAAACACATTGCAATTAATTAATTTATTATTTAAATAAAAACCTAGAACTGTGCATCCGTGGGTATTTCACGGTGGATTAAATCACCGTGTCGCAGTCACTGTGACTTTGGTAACGTGACTACAACTCTGAATGGGTCGTCGTGATGTTAGCACGGTGCAGTCTAACACCGTGTACGTACATTTTATAGGTGACATTAAAAAAAACCTAATCCTCCGTCATCGTTGGTATCCCACGGTGCGTAAGCCGTGGTATGTTCATATATGACATAGAAAACTTAACCCCCCATCCACCACGATATCCATTAATTAGATATGACCGTGAAATTCAAAGAATTTATGATGAGTGTCTGTTCTGATCCTCCGCCGGATTTCAATCGTCTCACGACACGACCCAACCCAACTTCCAACTACACTCATTGATGGTCCAGATATGATATGATATGACCATTCAATTCAGGGAATTGATGAGTATCTGTTCTGAGTCACATCGTCGCCGGATTTAAATCGTTTCACGAAATCACTCAATTCCCAACCACCCCCATTAAACACATTGCGCCGTGGGTTTATTACAGTGGATTTCCTCACCGTGTAACGGTTACCGTGACGGTCTATGTGACACTGATAACCCTTGATAAAAACCCTTACCCACCGTCGCCGTTGGTATCTCACGGTGTATTGTGAAACCTTTATTAGTTTATTAACCCCTCAACTACCCACTTTTGGCGTGTATACATAAGCACCGTACCACGCTGAAAACCCTAATTCTTATAAAATCAAATTTCATATTCAATGGCCACCCCAATCCCGATTTGTAGATTCTTCAAAGTTCTGAACACCGTTGATTTCCGTGAAGTTTGTCGTTTACCTTCTGATTTTGCTCATGAACATGAGTATCTGGCTGGCAGGGCTACTTTTCTTGGAGATTGTGAGACACTCGCCTCATTTGCCACCGCTCGTGCCCCGTGGTCCGTGGAAATCTCTTGGGTCAACGGTTACTTGTGCTTTCATCGTGGTTGGACCGATTTCTGCACGGCTCATCATCTTAAATTCGGTTATTTTTTTGTTTTTCACTACGCCGAGAAATTGGGTCCTTTCTTTGTCAATGTCTACAGTAAAGATGGTCTCGAAATTCGTAACTTTTCCGATCCTAATGCCCCTAGAGACCCCCTTCTGCCGACCATATCTAAGGTTGTAGAAGAGATCCTGTTTGAGAAGGTGGTGGAAGTGGTGGAGCTCTCGGACGATGAGGACGATATGGGCGATGAAGCAGACGATAAGGACGAAACGACTGATGAAGGCGATGACGCAGATGGCGAGGATGATGAACCATGAATGCAAAGAATGTTTCTTTCTGCGTTTTATTTATGAATAGTATGTTTTTATTTTTGCTTTTACAGTATGTTTTTCTGGTTTCGTAGCTACTACACTACGTAATCTACGTTATAATACTGTACTAGTGCTTGTTTTTCTTTGTTAATATATTTCGACCTTCTCCCACCGTGCACGAGTAACCGTGTGACTTTAGCGTTTGAAGATATTACCGTGCGCTAAGGGTCGGGTGATTGAACCGTGGCAAAAGGCAACCGTCCTCTCTTTTTTGTTTTTTTTTGTTTTTTTGGTTTTTGGGAATCCCGGTAATTTAATTTATTAAATATTAAAAGATGAATAAAAAGGTTGAATAAACCTGCGGCTTCAAAAGCTGTTCTGTTCACTGACAAAACCGTGCCACGTAAGTATCTGTTTACATACTTACATTGATCTGACCGTCGCACGGTACTGTATCACGGTGACGTCTCACGACATTACCGTGTGAGCATGAACAATGACGTTTTCACGTGATTCTTGCACAATCGCGATAATCGTTTTGGCAAAATGCTTAATAAAAGTTAATTTCCTATGGACATGATTATATTGAACCTAAAAAATTCCACAATAATCCATCAAACGATTAAATTCCACAATACCATGTGCAATATGATCACACTTGAGAGTAAATTGTTACCAATGAACTACACATCTCTTGAATTTGAGACATGCACTAATGCAAATCGCATCGTACGTCTTTAATTTCAAATACAATACGTCTCACTGCCTGAAACATGACCCTGTTGATGGTAACGACGCCTTAAAAGTGTATACAAACGATTGACGATCGTTTTTTTGCGGGTTGAACAAGCCACGGTGTAGATGTATTGATGACCATGTAATGCCGTGCAGATACAACCGTGAAACTAAATGACCGTGCGAAACAAAAGAATAAAAGATGACTATACCCGCCTGCAAAAGCTGTCATGATAACTGACACCACTAATATTTCGCGTGCATCGGTTATCCCGCTCCAATACGAAAATACGCCATCTAAAAAAAGAACTCGTCCAATTTCAAAAATGTTTAAAATTGATTTGATAACCACACGGTGTTGTACCACGGTGATGTCTTGTGAGATCACCGTGTGAGCATGAACACTCACGTTTTCGTGTGATTCTTGCACAATCGCAATAATCTTTTTGGCTAAATGCCTAAGCAAAGTTAGTTTCCTATGGAAATGATTATATTGAACCTAAAAAATCCACAATAGTCTATCAAACGATTAAATTCCACAATACCATGTGCAATATGATCACACTTGAGAGTAAATTGTTACCAATGAACTACACATCTCTTGAATTGTAGACATGCACTAATGCAAATCGCATCGTACGTCTTTAATTTCAAATACCATACGTCTCACTGCCTGAAACATGACCCCGTTGATGGTAACGACGCCTTAAAAGTGTATACAAACGATTGACGATCGTTTTTTTGCGGGTTGAACAAGCCACGGTGAAGATGTATTGATGACCATGTGTCACCGTGCACAATATACGTTTTACTGAGCCGTGCGTAAAACGGCTTCCCCCTCTCATTTATTTTCCGATGTTTTAATTTGAATTTTAAATAAAAGAATAAAAGATGAATACCCGCCTGCGAAAGCTGTCCTGATAACTGACACCACTAATATTTAATAAGTACACGTGCATCGGCTTAACCCGCCCCAATCCTAGAAACGAAAATACGCCATCTAAAAAAAGAACTCGTTCAATTTCTAATATTTTTAGAATGGATTTGATAACCACACGGTGTTGTATCACGGTGACGTCTCGTGAGATCACCGTGTGAGAGTGAAGACGTCTTTAAATTCAAATACAATAACCGTCGCCGTTGGTACCTCACGGTTCGTGCTGATACAAGACCGTAAGTGCACACGGTTATCAACAATTTTTTTTAGATACAGTCATTGATAGTTTTGCACACGGCGCTGATCAACCACACGGTGATAAACACACGTTTATACATACAACGGCATACAGTATATGAAAAGTTTACTCTCTTGCAAACCAAAACGAAACCAACTGTTATCCATCCCTTAATCAAAAAGGGAGTTCAATGTCTTTGCAGGACATCCAAAATATCTTCAGTGCTATGTTTTTTCTGATAGCTTTAATATTGATGTCGTCCGCGTTACGATACAATGATGGGTCGGTGAGCAATCGTTCCAAATACATTGTGCAGAAAGGACCGCAAGAGTGGTTGTCATCTTGGGCAAATTGGTCTTCGGCTGGCATGACCTTGAGCTTGAAGTCTTCCGTTTTCACAAGTAATCTTTTTCTTTCCCAGTAACCTGTTTTCTCCAACATTCGAGGTAAGACCTTCAACAAACACTCGAACTCAGGGGCGCGAGGGTTCACACCAGGCTCATAGTTATGAGCTAACGAGTCATACAGCTCGACAGTCCAATCATCAAAACAAATTCGAACTACGACCCAATGTCCCGGAAGATGACAAACCATGACGGCCTTCACATAAAATAAGTAAACGATATCATGAGTGCTTAATTAGTGTTCAGAGTTTGTGATTTAGGGTATATGATTGTAGTACTTACGTGGGAATATCTGAACCATTCGAAATCGTAATATAAACTGACTGGGAGTTTCCAATTTGGATTGTTCAATGAGCTGTAAGCATGTTTGAAGGTCATCTGAAGAAGTGCAACGAAAATATATAAGGTCATAAGTGAGCTAGATTTTATTGAGTTCATACCACGGAGTTTGTGAAAACTTACAAAATAGTTTGGGGGTAAAATTACGAAGGATTCCTTAGGCCACTTTTCCTTTTCCATTTTTAACAACATGTAACTGCAGAAGATAGTTATCACCTGATATAAAAATACTAGTTGGTAAGTATATAAAATTTATTTCTGAATTATACTACTATATACCTTAAATTTGCAATGGTTACCTCTTCGTCGAAGTCCCAATCCACGTTTTCAATGTCAAGAAATGTTTTCCGTTTCACGGTAATTTGCGTGCCACGGAAATTTACACAATCGACAGAAGATTTGGTCCGTTTGGATGGTCTCAGAAACGACCGATATGCTTTTACAACGGCTTCAAGTCCTTCACTGGGAGAAAGTGGTGTCTCACCGTGAGTTTGGGGAGCATTTTTCGCCGCTTCAGGCTTACGAGTTCTCAGCCTACGGGGAGAAACAATTGGCCTACCAACATGTTCGCACGCATCTGTGGGATTCACTGTGAGCTGATCGGTGGGATCAGCTGCGTTTGATGAACTGTCGAGATCAACCGCCGCCAAGTGATCAGCTACAGCGGTTGTCGAGGCTACGTCACTGGCCACATCAGCTACCATCCCGGTATCAACTGTTGGCGATAGGTCAATGTTTTCTTGGACTTCTCCGGCAGGGAGTGTCGGTTCTAGGACACTGGCTTCATCTGCTGAAAGTTGTCCAACAATAGACATCACTAAGTCGCTGGGATCAGTGGTTTGGCCGACTTCGACGGTATCAGAAACAGGGACTGTGAATATTTGGCCGACTTCGACGGTATTAGAAACAGGATCTTGCTCCGGTTGAACGTGGTTTTTTTCGACTTCTACGGCAGCAACTGTCTGATTTTGGACGTCGGCTTCTCCGGCAGCCTCACTCGCTGTATTATTGTCTGATGTGATCAGCGATACAGGTCGACGTAGATCTCCCGGCGACTCATGCAGAGACGCGCTCTCATGAAGTTGTTGTGGAGTGATGCCTTTAATCCGCTCAAAGATATATCCAGCAAAATCTGCAATCAATCCCTCATCAGACAAAATCCGTTCATGCTCGGCTCTCAATTTGGCCCTCAAAAGCCCAGTCAGTCGTCTGTCCAACTCAGAAGCATCTTCATGCGGGCAACAAAGTGTACGCCAACAACACACAGGCCTACAACACACATGCCCACTTGGACCAGGAGTACTCTGCTCAGAAGCACGTTGTCTGCGTGATCTAGAAACGGGCATTTCAATATCAGTGGCTGCAGCACGCTTTTTCGAAGAAGGCTTTTTGGTTTGTTTTTGCTTCTCCGGATTTTGTTTGGCTTTGATTGCATTACCACCATTGCGTACTGGGCGATTGTACTCAACATGAAATGGTCTGTCATGTACAGAAAGGTAACACGGCTCATTTTTCTCTTCATCAGTAGGAATCAAAGTTTCATGAACAACTTCAATCTGAAACTTATCAACACAGAGTATTAATATTCCACCGCGTGAAACAAATACTATTACTAGCAAAATATAAGTAGGAGTAGATGGTTACGTACCTCTCCTTGGAAGAAAAGATCATCGCAATCAGTCTTTGTTGTAGATGTACTCCACATCAAACAACGTGGCACTTTCATATTCGGATCACGTTGACCACATAACTGACCGATATTCGGAACGGACTCGAACATTCAAATTATAAAAGCCCAACTGGGGCCATAGACGTGGTACGAAGTTTTTTCTGCTAATTCAGGGTCCATCGCTGTTGTTTCGAGGTAGTAGCTCAGAGCCTGGTAGGAATAAGCGCCCCATGGAAAACTCTGCCACTTTTCCGGCTCATCCACTAATGCCCATGCCCAGTCCTCGACATACATTTCAGTGGATCGACAAAGAAAGAAGGAATAGTAGACGATGAGATTGGCGACTTTAATGTAATCCTCCAACGAGGCAGGTTGTTCGCCATCGAAGAGTTGTTTGGCCGCAAATAACTTGCGTAGATCATTGCTTCTTACACGCTTTCCACCGAATAGCCGCTTATTTAAGCTACATGGAGCAGACTGGGGTGTGGCATGGATGTCAAATTCATCGTAGATGCCGAAATTCAGTCCCGTTACAATGGCATAAGCGGCGGGTGTGAGTTTCGCAGTCTTACCACCGACGTAGAACCAATGCTCCTTCTCCGGTATTGACGGACCTGACAACTCTCGACATACGAGGTGGTGCAAAAAATTAGTGCTTGATTTGGCAGTAAATCTTATTCCCAGAACACTTTTCATGTAAAGCAGCGCAAAAAAATCGCGAACTGCGACGACATCACCCCCGATATCTTTTATTGTCTTCGTGATCAGTTCCGGACTTCGTAGCGAGTATACAAACTGAGACTTAAATTGACCGACTGCAGATTGGTTGGTCTCTTCCATTCAAATCCAGACTGAAATATGAAGTAAATAAATAAGAATTAAAGGATAAAAGATGCGAAATATAACGACACGGTGAAATTACACCGTAAGAAAATTTTTTATAGAATATCACGGTGTAAATTCACCGTGAACATACAAAGCTGTGTTCTTCCACGGTGAACATTACACACGACCTTGAACATATGGTGAATATGTTTTTCCACGGTTTACTTTATACACGGTGTTTGTACACCGTGAAATAAAACACTGTCGTGGATCGTGCTCGTACAAGACCGTAAGTACACATACACCGTGAAATAAAACACTGTCGTGGATCGTGCACGTACAAGATCGTAAGTACACATACACCGTAAAATAAAACACTGTCGTGGATCGTGCTCGTACAAGACCGTAAGTACACACGGTAAATGTACACCGTGAGATGAATCATAGTCGTAAATTGACAAGACCGTAAGTAGACACGGTGTATGTCACCCGTGAGATATATCACCGTCTTAAACTCTACCGTGATAATACACGGTGATAAAACTCACGGTTGAACCGTCATCTACTAGAACTGACACACAACCGCATGCGAAAAAATTGCAGAGAGCAATAAACCATTAACCATTTTAAAATGTCGGAAACAAAAACCCTATCTTGAAAGGATATACCGATATCAAATTACAAACGAATGATTTACAAACATCAAAGCTCGAATAATCGAAAGTTCGAAAGCTAGGGTTGTGGACTTACCGGAGGTTGAGCGCGATTGTCTGGGTTGTCCATGTTGTCACTGCTTGCCATAATGATGATCGTCGGAGACGGAGTTGAATAGTTGATACGATAACGGTCGGGGCTGGTGTTTCACCGTGGCGGCGCTCGTCGGGCGTGTGAATTTCAAACGTCGAAAATTGATTTTGTGGGGCAACTTTATTTTTCTGATATTCTTTTTGTTATTTTGTAATATTCGATTTGTTTTTTGTGAGAAAAGATAACTTTTAAGGGCACTTAAGTCTTTTCATTCAAATTAGCTTACTTAATTTACATTTTTATGAACGGGGCTTCACAACTTGTATACTCTTATGCTTTGGCCTTTAAATGCCTCCGCCCAAAAAAAAAAACACTAATCATTTACAGAGACCTCAAGTTCAACCAACGTTCCAAACGTCAAAATTTATTTTTTTACTCATTCCCACATATATATTTATACACCCAAAAAATGTAATTATACTTGTTTTTTTAATTTTAAAATACAGTTATACTTTGAAAGTAATTATACTTGTTTTTTTAATTTTAAAATACAGTTATACTTTTAACTTTTTAAATACATACTATTTTTGCACACAATTTTTTTTATTTAAAATACTTCATCAAATTACAGACTTTGCCTGAAAAAAAAAAGTTTTTACACCCAAGTTGGATCGCCATAATAGACTAGGAGTAGTACAGAAAAGTAAGCCCATTAATTATAGAATAGGCCCATAAACAACAGAAAGTCGCATCAGCTCGTAAGTAGGGTTTTTGATAGACATACAGCAAAGCCTCTCCAATATCTGACGACACCCTCTTCAAATGATAAGTCCAGTCCCGACATCGTAATTACAGGCAAATTCCGGGGGTCCTTTTGTCAAGTTCTCTATCTCTCTGAGAAAAAAAAAAAAAAGGTGTAGAGCTGTAATCACATGGGATGCTGTTTGGTTAATGGGTCCCTGCACCTGCGCCTTAGCCTATCCCCCTCGCCCTGGCCATCCTCTCTCTCTCTCTCTCTCTCTCTCTCTCTCACAGCAATTCTGATTTTTCCTTTTTCCTGCCGACAATCATGACCTCTGAGCCATAATTTGGACAAGTTTTTTAATCGCGGAGCTTGAGCTGGAGCTGGAGGTTTCGTTGAAAAGTCCGCGTTTCAAATTTTGACCGAATTCCGCGCTTCGCCATGGCCGACGATAGGGTGAGCTCTGCTCTTTTTCGCTCTGGTTTTAATTTCGGTAGGAAGTTCGGAGATGGCATTCTACTTGTGTTGTGGATCTCGTTTTCCCGTCTTTGATTCCCTCTGAAGATTGCAGATCCACCCTTCTTTCCGATCAGTAGTTTTTTTGACCTTGAAATGTGCTGCGTTTGGTACTCAATTTTAACCCTGATATTTGAATAAATTATCGGAATTTCGTTTTTTTTCCTCTTCTTATCTCGCTGTGTTAGATTCGTATTGTCGGGGTGAGAGGTGGGTGATTGGATATTTTGCTTTATTTCTCGAGATCTCCACTAAATTTTCCTATTAGGGTGTTTTCTAAAATATTGTCATATTTCCATTTAGAGAACTAGAGAAGGGGTTGCTTAGTACTGTAATATTCTTTTGTAATGTGGTTTCTCTTGTGATTGTAATTTCACAGGAGATGTCTGCTCCTGTGATAGATAAGAATGATGCAGTAACTGGTCACATAATTTCAACAACCATCGGGGGCAAGAATGGAGAACCGAAGCAGGTAAATCCCTTTTTCTTACCATCATTTTCGGTTCGCATGTCTGAAATGTTAGTTGAAGAACAATTAAAAGTTTGCAAGATTGTTAAGCCGACTCATAAAGCTTATAATTACAAATAAATGGAGGGACTACATTACCTACTTTGGATTCAAGTTCTTAAAACTTGCTCTGGAATATAGAGAGCTACCCTGCACAAGTTAATTTTAGATAGATGTACGAGGAATTGTTAGAGTGGAAGGCTTGGAAGCGATACACTCGTCTTTTTTGTTTGATAAGGAAAATAGATAATATTGAAGAATTGTTGTGTTCATATCTGAAGTCGTTTATTTGTTTGAATTGTGCAGACAGTTAGTTACATGGCAGAGCGAGTGGTAGGGACTGGTTCATTTGGGATTGTGTTTCAGGTATGCCTATATATGAACCATTAATGCTTATTTTATATTTATTTTATTTCATATTTTCTCATAAGCTTATTTTGGTTTTGCATTCAGGCAAAATGCATTGAAACTGGAGAGACCGTGGCTATAAAAAAGGTCTTGCAAGACAGAAGATACAAAAACCGAGAACTACAGTTAATGAGGACTATGGATCATCCGAATGTTGTTTCCTTGAAACACTGTTTCTATTCAACTACGAGCCAAAATGAGCTTTTTCTCAATTTGGTTATGGAGTATGTACCAGATACCATGTTTCGTGCTCTGAAGCATTTTAGTGATGGGAACCAGAAAATGCCACTTATCTACGTGAAACTTTATACCTACCAAGTAAGTACCATAATTCCTTATATACTGTGCCTAATTTAATGGTTGTATAGTCTCAACGTGTTAAACAAAACATATTTTGCAGATTTTCAGAGGCTTGGCCTACATGCATTCTGTTGCTGGGGTGTGCCATAGAGACTTGAAGCCTCAAAATGTTTTGGTATACTTTGAAGTTAATTTTAACAACTGAGAATTTGAGTTGAAGGTCTTTTTGTTGATGCACTTTGCTTTGTTGATAGGTTGATCCTCAAACTCATCAGGTGAAGATATGTGATTTCGGAAGTGCAAAAGTCTTGGTAAGTGATACTCCTTCTGATAATATATATTTAAGTTATTTCCTGTGCTGAATCTTATGTATTTCTAACATTTGTTTTTAAAAGGTGAGAGGTGAAGCAAACATATCATACATATGCTCACGGTTTTATCGGGCTCCTGAACTCATTTTTGGTGCCACGGAATACACTACTTCAATTGATATATGGTCGGCTGGTTGTGTGCTTGCTGAGCTTCTTCTGGGCCAAGTGAGTAGCCTACTTATACTACCGTTTCCCTCTAATATGGCAATTCATTGTAATATATGCTCATCTGACATTAAAATGTATATTCTACAGCCTTTGTTTCCTGGGGAAAATGCTGTGGGTCAGCTTGTGGAGATAATCAAGGTAAATTTTTGTAGCTGTTTCTGCTAGTCATTTTTAATATTGGATTATTGTTTTGACTTAATCATTTTTTTCTTCTAGGTTCTTGGGACCCCAACACGGGAGGAAATTCGTTGCATGAATCCTAACTATACTGATTTTAGGTTTCCTCAAATAAAGGCACATCCTTGGCACAAGGTACATGTTCAAGATTTATAGTTCTGTATGATTCGGAGAAGAAGCTATATATATTGCTCGTAGTTGTCAAATTTTATATTCATGTATTCAATACTGTTCATGACATTACTGGCGCACATGTGCTAATTAGAAGCATTATTTAAGCACTTAGAATATGAATTTATTTTGCATTGTTTCAGTTTTCTATCATGAAAGATGTTAAACCATGATCATATCTGGCCAAATGACGACCATAATTTATCTATTCTTACTCTCTGGTGTGTTTTTCTTCAAAAGTATTTTTTTACTAGCGAGCTTCATCTAGAAAAGACCATATGATAAAAAGGGCAGACTTCCTCAATTGGAATTCGAATAGAATGAAAATATTAAAAAATTAAAAAAATAATTAGTATAACATTTTCTTCCTTAATATGAAGTCTTTTCTTATTCGTTACTTGCCCATAAATATAATGCAATATGTGATGTACAGCTTATATAATTCAATCTTTTTATATTTGCACTATTTTTTGTTGGTAAATTGATTTGTGTGTTGTTATTGTGCCATCATCCCAGGTTTTCCATAAACGGATGCCTCCAGAAGCTATTGATCTTGCTTCCAGGTTGCTGCAATACTCTCCAAATCTCCGATGCACTGCAGTGAGTTTTCATCATAAATTTCTTGGTTCTTGCATTTAATTATTTTAGTATCTGATACTTGATTTCATGCTAATGTACGATTAGCCTATGCTAGTAGTTACAAAGATATACAGTAATTGTTTGTTTAGTTTCTGACAAGATGCTTCTTATTGCAGCTAGAAGCAATTGCTCATCCTTTCTTTGATGAGCTACGGGAACCTAACGCTAAACTGCCGAATGGCCGCCCATTGCCTTCTCTATTTAACTTCAAACAGGAGGTGAACACCATCATTTATTTTATTTTATTAAATATTAAAACGAAGCGATAGTTTCAAATATTACCTGTCCCCCCTTATAAAGTGCACTTTTTTAGGGCCAAATAATGTGTGGGGTATATGTAATTTATTCAAGAGAACTGTTTAGGCAAAATCTCAGGCTAGTTTTGTAACTAAAAAGATTGGATGTTTATTTTATTATTCTGGTTTCTGTGTTTGTAGATGAGTGGTGCATCGCCAGATCTGATCAACAAGCTGATACCCGACCACGTGAAAAGGCAAATGGGTCTACATTTTTTCGCATCCTATGAAGGCATGACGTAGTATATACCCAACCGTGTGAGTGGTTCAAAATCACCTCTAATCGAGGGTTAGCCGCCGGACCAGCTGCATTCTCTTGAGCTTTACACGGACAAAGGAAGAAGGCCCTCCTGCCTCTTGATTGTTTTTTTTGTGTTGTTTCCCCTTTACCTAAGCAATTGCCCGTTCGTCTATAAGCAGCAGCGGGCGGGATAACAGGGAAAGAGGGAAAGATCGTATTTGTGTATATGAAAGCAAGCAACAGGCAAAGATTTGTGGAGTGTATGAATAGATAAAAATGATGCCCAGAAGGAGCCAGCCGAAACCAAAATGGTGGATTCCTTTTTTTCTATTTTTTTTTCTTCGATTTAATTATATTTTGTATCTGCTTATTTTGCGTATTTATTACTTGCTGCACTTTACATTTTGTGAAAAGTTGTTATTATTGTTGCTATAAATGTTATATATACATATATAATTCTACTTTTTCTTTCTTTCCATTTGCTTGCTTATACAATGTGATTTCAAGGTGGATGCTGTAGTATATTTATTATGAGTAAAATTTTAAGAATGTTAGTATCAATCTTCACCTTGCTTTTTGAATTTACATGGACACTTCTAAAATCTTGTGAGGAATTTTAACGCTTCCAAATTATGCAAATGTTACTGAATTGATAATGTAACATGCAAATGCAAATGAGACGCACTTTCTGAGTCAAGATTATTCCAAATCAAGCGCGTTAATTATCTGTTCGATGGATCTGAATTGTTTTTACTTTTTATATTATCACGAGACACGAGTCTGATTAAGTTGGGATCAAACTTAACAATCAATTCCTTTTACACTTGGTCAACTCACAAAACACAAATGTAGTTAATGTTTATATTTATTTATAAAAAGAAAAAAGAGTGTGGGCCATCATTTCTTCAAGATAAGATAAGAAGCTACCTAGCCGGCCTAGCCCATTGCTCATTCCGAGGGAGAACCCGTGTAGCTAGCTAGCAATCAGCTTCCTCGTCCGACGTCGTTTTGTGAAACTAACGCCCCACCTGTCTTTCTTCCGGTCTTTTTGTCTGAATCAAGTTGAAGATAATTGTAAATGTTGATTTTGGCGACAACGGATTTGTACTTGTGTTTTTGTTGATTTTCAGTTTTGCAGGTGCATGGAAATGGAGACTAGAGTCTCCGGTTTTGGCACGATGGAATGTGCATGGAACGGCGACCAGCGTCGCCGCTTATGGCATGACAGGAACGGCGACAGGAGTCGCCGATTTTGGGCAAACATGGAATGACAGTGGAACGGAGACAACAGTCTCCGCTTTTGACATGGGATGGAACGGCGACTGGCGTCGCCGTTTTTGGCAACTTCTTGGAACGGCGACTAGCGTCGCCGCTTTTGGCAATCCCTTGGAATGGCGACTGGAGTCGCCGTTTGTGGCATTTGGCATTGTCATGGAATCGGCGACTCCTGTCGCCGGTTTTGGCATTTGACAACGTCATGGAATCGGCGACTCCAGTCGCCGGTTTTGGCTATGGCACGGTTCCGCGACGCTTGTCCTCAAGGCACGGTGCCAGCGACTATGACATTCTTCAACGACGATTTTCACTAAGTACTTTCAACGTGATTTCTTTCACCAAGTACTCATATCAAGGAATGAAGAATGGTTCCGTGTTTTTCTACTTCAAAGATATCGACGACCATGAAGACGATGAAATTCCGAGGCTTCAACACCTAGAGTTTTTCACGAGAGTTTGAAGATGAAGAATTGAGATCGACGGAGTCAAGATTGAATTGAAGTTCTGTTTTTGAAATTGAAGATTCAAGATTCGAAGATTCAAGAATCGAAGATTCAAGATTCCAAGATTCAAGAATCCAAGTTCTACAAGAGTGATGTCATCCATGGAGAAGTGACATCAGCCAAGCATGTGACCAACCAGAACGTGCCACGTCATCACCTCACATGTGCGGGCTGCCTATATAAACCCATGGATTTCGATTTCACCATTGGACGATTTTGAGAGAACGAAATCTGATTTTTAGAATCGTGACCGACAGCTTCGTGCTTCGAGTTTGTGTAGTAGCGTTTGCGCCTTGTGCCAAGATTAGAGTTAGGAGATTTAGCTCTAGGTACTTGCGTGCTAGATTGCAAGTTAGTGGGAGTTGTTGCGACACTCGGGAAACTTCTTGTAATCGTTTTTCCTACCATACTCAGTGTAATAGTTTAGTTTCGTTGTTTCAATGGAATGAAAACATATTACATAACTTTGTCTTTGTCTTCCGTCTTTCATTCCACGAACTTGTGTAACTGTTACCTTGACTGAAGCTGGTGTTCGTTGTTTAAGTCCAACTTCGCGAAAAGTTGGTATCATACGTCGAAGACGTAATTTCAATTGGTATCAGAGCGGGACGTCATACGTATAAGACGTGATCCGTTACTTGACTTCATATTTCCGCTACAATGGAGTCGTCCATGTTTGTCCAGAAACCGATTATGTTAACTCATCAGAACTACTCTAACTGGAAGGCAAAAGTTACTGCTAGGATTAAGGGTTTTGATTCCAGATCTTGGATGGCAGTGTTGGAAGGATGGGAACGCCCATATACGGAAGACGCCGATGGCGTGAGAATTCCGAAACCGGAACGTAGTTGGACGAGAGAGGAACATGACTCGTCTACGGCTAACAGCAAAGCCTTACTTATTATCTGTGAATGGCTGGACCTCAGTATGTATCAGCTGGTCAAAAATTGCACATCTGCCAGAGATGCATGGGAAACGTTACAAAGAACTTGTGAAGGAAGTCATGCTGTTAAACGATCGAAAATCCGAACTATCACTGCTCAATTTCATCAACTCCGAATGAGGGAAGATGAAGACATCAATGACTACTTGGACAAGATCATGAGATATGTGAATGAAGCCTTTGAACTTGGAGAAATTTTTCCTGCTCCCATGGTATATGAGAAAGTCCTCTCCAGTGTTAGCACTAGGTTCGAGAGTAAGGTGCTGACTATCGAAGCACGCAATGACGAGAACCAAAACTGGGACTATGCCGACTTGATGGCTGATTTGAGAAACTATGACCTGACTCTCAAAGTTCGAAGCAACCCAGACATGTCTCTTGTCTACGAACCAATGACTGCTCTCAAGATTTCAGAGAAAGGAAAAAGTTCCAGAAGTTCTAGCTCTCGAAAAACTCATTTGAAAAATGAGAAAACTGAAAGTAGTTTTTCTGCTGATCTGGGTGAATCTGATGATGAGGAAGCTGAAGAAATTGAAAAACTGATGAACTCTAATAATCCGGACAAACTGGCTGCACTGACTGAGATAGTCACTTATCTTGTGAAACAAGAATTTAAGAGAAAGAACCGTGCACGAAATTTTCGAAAATTCCAGAAAAGTTCTAACTCATATCCAAATACTCCTGACAACCGAAATCAGGGATCGTCGTCGGACAAAAAGTTTAAAGGGACAAAGCTCTCACCATACTCCTCTACTGGCAAGGATGTCTCCAAGATGCAATGCTATGAGTGTAAGGGATATGGACACGTTAAAAATGAATGTCCTAATTTACATCGTAAGAAGAAGCTACCAGTTAGCTATGTTGTGATTGACGATGAGGATGTCATTTCTGAGAACGACGAGTCTGAGGACAACAATTCTGACGATGATGAAGACAACGCTCTAGTTGTCACTTTTGGTGAATCGTTTGATCTCGAAAATGTGGAGGTCGAAAACTTTGTTTTTGATGCATTTCTGAAAGACACTGCAACTGCAGACAACATTTTTCGCATGGCATCGACAAACCGTAATTTTTGTGATGACAACATTTTCTCGGATGATGAATCTGAATCTGAAGCCGAAAGGGAAGAGATGACATCTGATGTCCATCAAAGTGTGACCGAGTCTACTGAACTGGTTGATCTGAAAGAGAATTATTCTAAACTCGAAAAATTGTGTGACACAGCTATCACTGAGAATAGCACACTTGAAGTGTCACTGAAATTCATAAAAGAATCTCTTGATGAACTCTCTGAAGAGAAACGAAAAATGAATGATGAGGCTGTAGTCTTGAGAAACTCAGTTGAGAAGACTGAGGATGAGAAGAAAAAGTTGAACAACTCTCTGACAATTCTTAAAGTTAAGTTTGACGACCTGTTCGAAGAAAAACATAAGTATTTCAAGGAAGTTGTCGAACTGAGAGAGTTGTGTGACAAAATGAGTTCTGAAAACTCTAAACTGAAGACGTCACTGAAAAAGGAGTCAGCTGAAGTGAAGAAACTACAGACTCTATTTAAGAACTCGGATGCTGAGAATGATGAACTGAAGTCATCACTGATGAAAACTCAAACTGACCTTGCCATGACTGACAAGGAACGATATGCATTGAAAGAAAAACTTCATATGACTGACGAGCTGTTGAGGAAAATGAACACGAATTCTTCCGTGTTTGACAATGCTGCTTCATATATGAATCCTAATCGTTACGGCCTTGGATTCCAAAAAGTTTTTGAGTCTATATACTCGACACCTGAAAAGAAGAAGGAAGTGAGTTTTGTTAAGGCATCGGATGGTCAGCCTGAGGATAAAAGTAAGGATGACGTTGAATCATCTAAACGAAAGGAGATTGCTGAAGGGAAAAAGATTGCTAAGTCTCCAGAACCTAAAACTCAAAAGTCGATCTCGACTTCAAAAAATGAGACATATCAATTCCCGAAGAACATTGTCAAACATCCTCGTGGTATCCTACCTTATGAGAAGACGTTGCTGAAGAACTTAGAGAAATCTCAGAACGTGAAGAAAAATGGACAAACCTCTAGCACTAAAACCGTTTTGGTCAAGATGTCCACAAAGGTTGAAACTCGTCAAAGGAGAAAGTATGTATGTCACTACTGTGACCAACCTGGACACATTCGACCATTTTGTTATAAGATGAAGGATGACGCGAACAGAGAGTTGATGACCCTGAAGAAAAGGTCCGAGGTGGCTAAAGAAATGAAGAAACCCATCTCACCAAATCCGAAAGCTAAGACAACTCTGAAAGCTGTGACTGAGAGACATGTCCAAATGAAGGGAAAGAAGAAATGGGTGCCTAAGTCTCAAAAGAGTAAAGTTGAACTTAACTCTACAACCAGTAGTTGGCAACCAAGGGAACTGATTTTCTGCCATGTTGCACTAAATGCTTCTGAAGCTGGCAACAAAGGCATTTGGTACTTTGATAGTGGCTGCTCCCGACATATGACCGGCACTAAGAAATTCTTGAAAGAATATGAGCCGATGACAGGTTCCCCCGTGGTGTTTGGAGGGGGAGCAAAAGGTGTTGTCAAGGGAAAAGGGACACTACAAATCAAAGGATTGCCTCCTATCAGAAATGTTGTCCACGTCAAGGGACTTGTGGCCAACCTCATTTCCATCAGTCAGCTATGTGATGAAGGTTTTAATGTTAGCTTTGATAAGGAATCTTGCCGAGTGTATGATGCTGAGGGAAAGTGTATCATGGAAGGTCCACGTGCTAAAAACAATTGCTATACAACTGAGTATAGTTGCTTCTCCGTGACCGTTCCCGATGAAGTTGATTTGTGGCACCAACGACTTGGCCACACTAGCACTCGCAACCTGAGCAAACTGGTTAAGGGGGAGATAGTTCGAGGAATCTCTCAACTCCCCAAAATTGAGAAAAGAGTGTGTGGCGACTGTCAGAAGGGCAAGTTGACGAGAACTCCTCACCCAGCACTTCCGACACTCATGAGTACTTCTGCTCCTTTCGAACTTCTACATATGGACTTAATGGGTCCAATGGAGGTGAAGAGCATAGCTAAGAAAGAATACGTGTTGGTTGTTGTTGATGATTTTTCTAGATATACTTGGACAAGATTTCTGGCATCCAAGGATGAAACTTTCAATGCCTTTAAGGGTATTGTAAAATGGATACGAACAAATCATGAAGCTAAGGTTAAAAGGATCAGGAGTGATCATGGAACCGAATTTGAAAATTCCAGCTTCAATGAATTTTGTATGATGAAGGGAATTCATCATGAATATTCGGCCCCAAAAACGCCTCAACAAAATGGGATTGCCGAACGAAAGAATCGAACACTGCAAGAGATGGCGCGCGTGATGTTAATTTCGAAAAATCTTGCCCGTACTTTTTGGGCAGAAGCCGTCTCTACAGCTGGTTACATTTTGAATCGAATAAGCATTCGATCTGGCACTACTGCTACTGCCTATGAACTTGTAAATAGCAAGAAACCTTCGGTGGCACACTTTCGTGTCTTTGGCTGTACTTGCTATATTTTGAAGGATCGTGATCCTCTGAAGAAATTTGAAGCCAAAGCTGATCGTGGAATTTTCGTTGGCTATAGCCAAAATAGTCATGCCTACCGTGCGTACAATCTACGAACGAGGAAAGTCATAGAAACTGTCAACATCAATTTTGATGAACAAGACTTCCTAGGAAAAGATGCAGAGGCTGATTGGGTTAAGGAAGGAATTCTTGAAGTTCGAACATTTCCTTCAACACCCACTACTGTGACTTCCGAAAATGCTACTCCTAATACTTCACCCGAAGTTGGAGAGTCTAGCAACGGAAATGATGACACTTCGGTTACTGAGGATGACGATGATGATCATGTTGAAAACCCCGCTGATGCACCGAGAGAGGCACCTGGTCATATTCAAAAACGTCACCCACCGAACCAAATGATCGGAAGTTTGAATGAGCGAACTACACGCTCAAAGAAACCAATGAACTCTCCCGACGAACTCTACAACATTTGTACTTCTGCTGTGTGTAATGAAATCGGCATCACTTGCTTTCTCTCCGAAAATGAGCCGAAAAATTACAAGGAAGCCATGCAAGATGATTTTTGGATCATGGCCATGCAAGAAGAGTTAAATGAGTTCACACGGAACAATGTTTGGTCCTTAGTTCCTAGAACCTCAAATATCAACGTTGTTGGAACTAAATGGATTTTTAAGAATAAAACAGATGAGCATAACCAAGTTGTCCGAAACAAAGCTCGTCTTGTTGCCCAAGGATATGCCCAAGTGGAAGGCATAGATTTTGATGAAACTTTTGCTCCGGTCGCACGAATTGAGTCCATCAGACTCCTAATTGCTATTGCATGCCATCTTGGCATCAAACTCAGACAGATGGACGTCAAAGCTGCTTTCCTGAACGGTGTCTTGGAAGAGGAAGTCTACGTTGCCCAGCCTAAGGGCTTTGAGGATCCGAAAAAGCCAAACCATGTCTACAAGCTTCACAAAGCTTTATATGGCTTGAAACAAGCGCCTCGCGCCTGGTACGGATGTCTTACGGACTTTCTACTAAAATTCGGTTTTGAGCGTGGATCGGTGGACAAAACTTTGTTCATCAAGCGAGAAGGCAAACACATGATTGTTGCCCAAATTTACGTTGACGACATTGTCTTTGGAGCGACTTGTTCCAAACTCGTGACTTCATTCACAGAAGCTATGTCCTCGACCTTTCAGATGAGCCTTGAAGGAGAGCTGCACCAATTTCTTGGCCTTCAGATTTCTCAACGACCAAATGGGATATTTGTATCTCAAAGTAAGTATGCCAAAAACATGGTTGAGAGGTTTGAAATGCATCATGCCAAGCCAGCCAACACTCCTATGGCGACTACGGAACGCTTGTCAATGTCAACAAAAAGTCGGAGTGTAAACCAAACTCTTTATCGTTCCATGATTGGGAGTTTACTTTATTTAACTGCCACTCGTCCTGACATTATGTTTAGTGTTTGTATGTGTGCCAGGTACCAAGCTGATCCAAAGGAGGACCATCTACGAGCTGTGAAACGGATTCTCCGCTACATCTCTGGAACTTCTCAGCTCGGTCTGTGGTATGCGCGCGACACTTCATCCAACCTTGTCGGCTTTTCTGATGCCGACTGGGCGACGGACACGGACGAACGAAAGAGTACCTCTGGCTGCTGTTGTTTCCTTGGCAATAACATTGTGTCTTGGCATAGTCGCAAGCAAAATTGCATTGCACTGTCAACTGCCGAGTCGGAGTACGTTGCGGCTGGAAGTTGCTGCACTCAACTCCTTTGGTTGAAGCAAATGTTGAATGACTATCTGCTTGAGAGTGCGCCATTAGTGTTGTACTGTGATAACCAGAGTGCTATCAAAATCAGCGAAAATCCTGTCCAGCACTCAAGAACTAAACACATCGACATTCGACATCATTTCATTAGAGATTTGGTTGATCGTGATATAGTCAGTCTACAGCATATTTCAACGGAAAAACAGCTTGCTGACATCTTTACCAAACCTCTTGACTTTGAGAGATTCAAAACTTTAAGGAATTCTCTCTGCATGTGTTCTCTCTAAGAGTTCACGAAAAATTTTGAAGTCTGAAAGAGTAGTTTCTTTACTTCTGAATATGCACTCGGAATCGTCGTGGATTAGTCTAGTCAGACAAACATGGAATCGAGGCCGCTTCTAGTCTTCGGACACAAGAGTATTTATTCCGCTGAATGCGAACATGTGAACATGGCTTAAACTCCTCGCTTCATTTGCATAGATCCATAAAGCCAAGTAACGGAGGACGCCGGTTACCCCGGCTTCCCTCTTCGAAAGGTTGTACATGGACGCTGAACTTTAAGACACTCTCCTATCACACTTTGGAGGACGCAAGTGAACCTTGCTCCCCTCTGACTGCTGTAATGAGTGTCTGTTGCATTTCATTTAAAGCTAAAAACTCGTCTGGAGGACGCCGGTTACCCCGGCTCCCCTCTGATTGTAGTAATGCTAGTTCCTGATCGGAGTGCCTTAAGTGTTCACCTTGCATTCATGAATTAAAATCTCTTGTGCGGTGCCAACTCTGCCAATATGTTTCGACGAAACACGACTGCTTCCTTGTGACTGAGACGAAGGACAAGTAAACATGTCTATCACATACTTCGGTCCATCTCACCGGTTTTCATATGAGAGATTTTTCATTACCTCAAAGTTCTATTCACCTCGTGTGAAATTTTTGGTTTTTGGAAAAATGATGGAAGTGTCTCTTTTCTGGGAAAATATTTGCTCTTCATTGCCTACTATCACCCCTCGAATCTCCACTAAAATGTGTTTGAATGTTTGCGTGTGATGAACTCTTGAATGACTAACTCGGGATGTGTTGTTTTTGTTTTGGCATTTCTGTAGTTCATACACAGGGCTACGTGGTTTACCATCTCGGAAGTCTAAACATTGAGTGCAGCGATGCCAACGCTCAACCATTGGCAAATCAAATTCGGGTGACATCAAAAACGGAAAATCCAAAAGTCGTGAAAATTTCCAAAACCATGTCATGTCGCCGAAACCGGAGACTCCATTTCCGGAGACTCGTGTCGCCGAAATTTCGGCGACTCATGCCAACTGACAAAAACGGAGACTGAAGGATATGGAGAAAAACGGAGACCACAGTCTCCGGAAAAACGGCGACTCTAGTCGCTGGAAAGTGACGGCACATCCATTTCCGGAGACACGAACTTCGGCACTCGTACCTATGGCACTGAACTTCGTCATTCCAACCTTCGGTTTGATCTTCGGTTTTTCATATTTTTATTTAATTATTTTTATTTATTATTTTTGAAAATTATTATTTTAATAATATTTTCAAATTAATAAATTTTTGCTCGTCTAATGGGCTCAAATTTTCTTCTTGAGATGGGCTTTTTACAGGTCTTGAGCTGTGTATTTTAAATCCGGACGGGCGGCCCAAAATTTTCCTATATATAGCCCCTGGGGTGATTCTTTCATGGTTACGCTTACATCGCACTTTAGAACTCTCGAACTCTCGACTCTCAGCTGCTGACTGCTTGTCCGACGTTTCTAGATTCTAAGTTTTCCTAATTCCGTTGCATCCGGCAACTCTAGCTTCGCGCACCCGGCGCCCTGTCCATCGTTTCTGTGATTAAACTTTTCCAAGTGTTAGCATATTTTTCCAAATTTTCCGATATGTCTGCTGCTAAGAACTTGGATGACATGCTCGCTGACATGACTGTCTACTTAAACGAACAGTTTGAACAGGCTCCGTCGCCCACGTCTAAGAAGGCGGCGTATGAAGAGCTTAAAGCTCACTTAGAAAAAGTCGAGAAACGCAAGGCTGCGTCTGCTGAACCTTCGATTGACTTGACTACTACTGCCCCTCCAGCACACTCATCTGCCCGTCAGCCGGGCAAAGAACCTAAGTCAGGGAAATCTAAATTCCAGGATGCTTCTTTCCGAATCTACAGTGGGGTCGTCCCCAAGGCTGAATATCATAGGTTGCTCGCGGCTGGCGAGATAACTAAGGATGGTAAGAAGATTGTCAACATCCCATCTACCGTGACTGTAACTGCTGGCACTGATCCGAAACTTATGTCGCCATCAGGTTCAGGAAAGAAATCGGCGACTCCAGCTGGGAGTGCCGAAGGCAAGAAACCGTCTGCCAGTGGAGGTGGTGTGAAAACATCCACTCCGAAAAACTCTGGTGGACAAGTCACCAAGTCCCGAACTCATAGTTCGCAGAAACCGCCGCTCTCTTCTGGATCAGCTGGATCGCAGAAGTCGACTGACGGCTTCAAATATATCTCGGAAATTTCCGAGTGCCCGAAACCGCATTCTCGCGATTTCTTCACTGCGACTGCTGAACGTCGCCACAAACTGATTCAGACTTTACCGATCCTCACCGATCGAACTATTCTGAAGGAAGATTATGACCGTCACGGCATAACAGATTTCCTGAGCAAGATGCATATGCTCAAATCAGTGAGCTTGACTTACCGCTATTCCATTCCCATACTTAACAAATTCTACGCCAGCCTGTCTCCTGATTTCGCAAACCCGAAGAGCCGTCTGTATGGCTGTTTTGTGTTCCGTGAGAAGTTGTACAAATTCCGCCCTTTCTCCATCAACAAATTTCTTGAGAGGTTGGAAGTGGATTCCAACTGGACTTCGCCCTCAGCTGAGGAACGGGCTGAAGACCTTACCATCGGCACTTTCGTTACTCAAAAGAAAGTTAAGTCCGAACTGCCGCCGCCGAACAAACTGTCTGCCTTTTACGGCATCTTACAGCGACTTGGCATGTCCAACTGGACCGCATACAAAGACGAATCTGTCTTGACGCCGGAACTGATGCACATCATCTTTCGCCTTGGATGCGGCGAACAAATAAATCTTGGCAAAATAATTTTCAATGACCTTTGCAAAATTGCCAGGACAACGGACGAGACCATTCTTCGCCAAGCTGAATGGCCAGAGGCAAAGAAACTTCAACTCACGCATCCGTGCTTGATCTACGGCATGCTTCACGCTCAAGGCTTTACTCCTGATAATGACTTTGAGAAAAAGTTAAAGAAAAATGGAGCTGTTAAGATCACTGGCACGTACCTCAATCCGTCAAAACGTGTCATCGATCTCCCGTGGTATGACTTTGTTGACAGGAATGCACTTCCTGAGCTTCTAACTCCTCCGCCTTCTCCACTGAAAAGAAAGAGAAAGTCGATCGTCAAGAAAGACAAGTCTCCCTCGGCCAAGCGCCAAAAGAATGAATCCACAGCTGCAGCTGATGAGGCGGAACCTCAAACCCAACAACAGCCTAGAGTCGTTCCTCGCGAATTTGGACCTAACTCTAGAGTTCCTTCTTACAAAAATCCTTATCACCCTATCCACAGTCATCGTGCTGTGGTGCCATCAGCCTGTGTCAAAGAATTCTATGCCGACACCTTGGCCCTGGAACGGTGTCAAGAGGAACATGCCGTGGCCTACAACAAAATGATTGACGCGCAGAAGAAACAGAAGTCATCTTTTGACAAACTTCAGCGTGAGATCCAACAAGGGGGAGGACTCGGCGATGTTGGAGCCCCCGATGCAAGTTTGAAGGACACGTTCCTTTTGAAGATGATCAGGGACGCTATCCAAGAGGCGCATGTTCAGCTTGCCAAAGGTAACAACATTGAAGTTGAACAGGTACCCCGAGCTGATGATGGCGAGAAGACGGATGAGGACATCTTTGAAGGCTGCATGGATATTCGCGACAAGGGCAAGGCGAAGGTTGGCGAATCGTCGAGGGCAATGCCGTCTGGTGGACTGAAAGACCAGGATGATGATGTCAACATTATTGATGTCGAAGATGAAGGTGGAAAAGATTTCGGCGAGTATGAGATCTTTGGTCTGGGTGAGGAGACGGATGACGATGAGAAAGAAGATTCGAGCTCTGATGATGGCTTCGTCTATGGCGAAGATGAAGAAGATGTGATCGAGAGTCCAGAACGCGAACCCACGCCAACTGGCTCGCCAAAGGATTGAAGTTCAAGATCTAAAGTTCCAAATCCAAGTTCAAGTTTTATTTCATGTTTTCTATTTCCTGTTTTTTTTCATAACTCCTGAACTCGTATTTCGTATTTTGGTTTCAGCATGCATCAAACTCTAAATTCGTCCATGCATAGTTTTTCATATTTTTCTATCTCTGGATTGTTGTTTTGAGATTGGTTATTTATCTAAGTTTTTATCTTTTGGTTTGAAATATTGGCTAAGTCTTTTATGGTTTTCATTGATTGAATGATTGATGTTTTTCCATCTTTTACTTAGCTTATTTTGTGTTGATATTCGTTTGAGGGGGAGATACGTTTATCTCGTTTTACTTAACTTCGTTTTCATGAGTTGTGCCAAAAAGGGGGAGATTGTAAATGTTGATTTTGGCGACAACGGTTTTGTACTTGTGTTTTTGTTGATTTTCAGTTTTGCAGGTGCATGGAAAAGGAGACTAGAGTCTCCGGTTTTGGCACGGTGGAATGTGCATGGAACGGCGACCAGCGTCGCCGCTTATGGCATGACAGGAACGGCGACAGGAGTCGCCGATTTTGGGCAAACATGGAATGACAGTGGAACGGAGACAACAGTCTCCGCTTTTGACATGGGATGGAACGGCGACTGGCGTCGCCGTTTTTGGCAACTTCTTGGAACGGCGACTAGCGTCGCCGCTTTTGGCAATCCCTTGGAATGGCGACTGGAGTCGCCGTTTGTGGCATTTGGCATTGTCATGGAATCGGCGACTCCTGTCGCCGGTTTTGGCATTTGACAACGTCATGGAATCGGCGACTCCAGTCGCCGGTTTTGGCTATGGCACGGTTCCGCGACGCTTGTCCTCAAGGCACGGTGCCAGCGACTATGACATTCTTCAACGACGATTTTCACTAAGTACTTTCAACGTGATTTCTTTCACCAAGTACTCATATCAAGGAATGAAGAATGGTTCCGTGTTTTTCTACTTCAAAGATATCGACGACCATGAAGACGATGAAATTCCGAGGCTTCAACACCTAGAGTTTTTCACGAGAGTTTGAAGATGAAGAATTGAGATCGACGGAGTCAAGATTGAATTGAAGTTCTGTTTTTGAAATTGAAGATTCAAGATTCGAAGATTCAAGAATCGAAGATTCAAGATTCCAAGATTCAAGAATCCAAGTTCTACAAGAGTGATGTCATCCATGGAGAAGTGACATCAGCCAAGCATGTGACCAACCAGAACGTGCCACGTCATCACCTCACATGTGCGGGCTGCCTATATAAACCCATGGATTTCGATTTCACCATTGGACGATTTTGAGAGAACGAAATCTGATTTTTAGAATCGTGACCGACAGCTTCGTGCTTCGAGTTTGTGTAGTAGCGTTTGCGCCTTGTGCCAAGATTAGAGTTAGGAGATTTAGCTCTAGGTACTTGTGTGCTAGATTGCAAGTTAGTGGGAGTTGTTGCGACACTCGGGAAACTTCTTGTAATCGTTTTGCCTACCATACTCAGTGTAATAGTTTAGTTTCGTTGTTTCAATGGAATGAAAACATATTACATAACTTTGTCTTTGTTTTCCGTCTTTCATTCCACGAACTTGTGTAACTGTTACCTTGACTGAAGCTGGTGTTCGTTGTTTAAGTCCAACTTCGCGAAAAGTTGGTATCATACGTCGAAGACGTAATTTCAATAATGAATTAAACTTAACGAGAGTCTCAAAAGAATTTGATTTGAATTCAATTTTTTTTTAGAGAACGAAATGAAATGAAACTCAAAATTGTTGGACTGGCATAATCAGAAAAAAAAAACAGGAATATGGTCGAATATTTTGGGCTGAAAAATTCAGCGAAAATCGATTGAGTTCGACAACCTTTGAGGGGATTCAACTATCCCCATTGTTACGACTATATTACTACAATTCATTTGATATATTTGAAACAAATAATTAAACACAAAAATATACTTAAATTCCATATTTATAATTTTAAATTTATTTTTCAATAATTTATGATATGATGTATTTGATTGAATGTATAAAATTTTAAGTTTTTTAATTTTAGAATTATTAAATTTTAATTTTGTATTTTCTAATTATAATAATAATTACTATTATTTTAATAAAATAAAATTTAAACAAAATTTATGATTGTTTAACTTTCTTAAATTTAAACAAAATTTATGAAACGTAGTAGTATGATGAGGGAAAAAAATTTAAATATGACTACTACATTTTGTATTTCAAAAAAATACTAATACTTCAGGCCATCTCCAACCGAACACAAAAACTTAAACTCAAATATAAATTTTATTTTAAGTTTACAGTAATTTGACTCCAACCGAGATCTCAATACTTAAACTTAAAAGAATATTCTCAAAATTTCTTATACAACTTTTTATAAATAACCAAAATCTTTACAAATTTGTAATTTAACCTCGTAACTTTTGACATTAAAAAAATTTAATAGTCATTATTTTTAATTTAAAATTTTAAACATAATAAAAAAATATTGTGATATCCCATTCTGGTTATTTTATTTGTATTAAAATTTATTTTAATTATTAATTATATTATTAAAAAAAATTACATTATAAAAAATATTAAATAAGAAACTAAAAAAATGTAGATAGATTATTTTTATTAATTTATATAAAAAGGATCATTTTATAAATAATAAAGTTTTTGGTTTAAGTTTAAGGTAAACGTAAATTTAAGTATTTTTTCTGTGGGTCCCACCTTAAAACCTATAATAGGTTTATGTTTTAGTATCGCTTGGAGCATCTCCCCTACTCCAAAATAAGTTTTTGGTATCGGTTGGAGATGCTCTCAGTACTTACTACTTAGTAGTTGCTTAGGCCATCTCCAAGCGAACACAAAAAAATAAACTCAAAAATATGTTTTATTTTAAGTTTACAGTAATTTTACTTCAACCTAGATTCCAATACTAAAATTTAAAAGAATATTCTCAAAATATTCTTCTAATACAACTTTTATAAATAACCAATATCTTTACAAATTTACAATTTAACCTAATAATTTTTTACATTAAAAAATTTAATAGTCATTATTTTCAATTTAAAATTTCAAACATAATAAAAAAATATAGTGATATCTCATACTATTATTTTATTTTTAACGTCAATTAAATAATTTAATATTTAATTATATTTTGTATTATCATTTTTATTTTTATTTCATTATTTAAAATATTTTTATTAAAATTTATTTTAATTATTAATGATATGATTATTAAAAAAAATTAACATTATAAAAAATATTAAATAAAAAATTAAAAAAATTAGTATCACTTCCCCGTGCGATGCACTATTTTTTTTTTTAAATAAATCTAAAATTTTATTTAATTTCCAACGTATTTCGGCCAAAAATTTATAAATGGACTAACAAATTATTTTATTTATTCCACTTAAATTTGTAAATTCGTATTAATCTCATTATTAACCGTTATCTTGATTATGAAAATTTTATTATTTTCAAATATTACGTCTGTTTGATATAATTTATAGTATGTAAGCTTCTTGGAGCATAGCCGAGTGGTAAGGTCTTTGGTAATTTTGGTGTGATTCCCCGACGACGCAAAGTTCGAATCTCAGATATTAGAAATTTTCATTGAAAGATTAGAAGTTAGTCCTTGATGAGACCTATTGGCTCTCTCCCACATGTGTCTGCTATTCGGGCACATCTTACCCGATCGAGGAGTCTCTAATCTGGTGGAAAAGAAGTTTTTCGTCTCTGCATTTCTCGAGTGTCAAACGCATCCAACAAATACCTAAAACGCTGAGAAAAAATCAAAATAAATGGAAAATAAAAATTATAAAGCTGAAAAATAAAAATTATAAAGCTGAAAATAAATAAAAATATAAAAATTGAATTTATTTGATGAAAATGAAGGAGATGAGATGGAAAATGCAATCTATATTAATATAACGTCTTTAACCTTCAAAACAAATTTAACATAACTAAATTGCAAAACAAATTTAACATAATTAAATTTGGGATAAACTAAAAATAAAAAAAAAATCTAGTCGAAAATAATTAATATCTCGACAATTTAAGATGAGATGGCAGAAATGCAATCTATATTAATATAACTTTTTTAACCTTCAAAACAAATTTAACATAGAATAGAAAAATGTATACACGTAAATGATTCAATGTTCAGAAAAATAAAAAAATGACATACTAAGCCAGATTATAGAAGAGAAAATAATATACCTAAAAACTTTGATTAATTTTTTTGTAAGGATTAGGAATAGAAGGAGATCGATTTTTATGAGATACGATTAATTGAAATTAAATTAATATTAATCGAATAAAAAGAATTTTGATAATATATATATATATATATATATATATATATATATATTTAAGATGATGATTTATTATTATTAACAAAAATATATAATTTCAAATTATTATTTAAAATTTATATATAATAATTTAAATATGCTTAATAATATTACTATTTAAAATTTACTATATTTTTGTATTTATAATTTATAGTGTTTAATACAGCATTATTATTGCTTTCCTATTGATTCACGTAGGGAATCCTGAAATTATATATGTATAAATGTTGATAGATTATTTTTATTAATTTATATAAAAATGATTATTTTATAAATAATAAAGTTTTTGGTTTGAGTTTAAGGTAAACGTAAATTTAAGTATTTTTTATGTGGGTCCCACCTTAATACCTATAATACGTTTATGTTTTGGTATCGCTTCGAGCATCTTTCCTACTACAAAATATGTTTTTTATATCCGGTCGGAGATGTACACTTCTGTTTTGAAAATGCTAAAGTTTGATTGTCATTACATTTAAATATTCAATTAATAGGTAGGTTTTTGGTATGGAGATGTAACACTTCTGTTTTGAAAATGCTAAAGTTTGATTGTCATTACATTTAAATATTCAATTAATAAATTAAGCATTTCATAGATAATGATGTATATTCAGTAATTTCCTGGTTGAATTTTACATTTTTCCCTCCTCCCTTTTCCCCGTCTCTGGAATTTCATCCCATCGACGTGTTTCAATTGCTGGTGAGTAAGGTTTCAATTTCCCCCCTAATTTTATGTTCATTACTTTCTCCTTCGCGATTGCACTTGGGTTTTTCTCAATTGCGCTTACTTTCGTCAATTTCAGTTAATCGACTGTGTATTTTTTTGTGGCTGGGTTGTGAAATTATGAAGCTGATAGTTTTTTTTGTTAAAAGAGTTTTACGACCCTGTAACTATAGATGTTGTGGTCTTGAAGTAGAAACGCCGCATCGATTTCGATTCATAGTTGAGCTTCCCAAGTGTCGATTTCTTTGTGAAATCAGAAACCCTAATCTGGGTTTACTTTGATCTGTTTGGAAAGCTGATATTCTATCTGCTAGACCCACTTCGGGCGGGTTGTTATTTGTTTTGACATTTCGGCTGAGCTTTAATTTTATAGAGTGTGGTCCGTAATAAGTTTCCCTAATAGTAGCTTGGGTTTTGAGTCTCTGTTTTATGGTGAAGTAGTTGCATAACAAATTCTCTTTTTACCTTTAGGGATTCGTCAATGCCTAAACGAAAAGGCCGAAAAAATACTAAACAACCAGTGAGCAAGAAAGACGATTCCGAACAAGATGGAGCCCCACAAGATAAGAAAGAAGAGGCGTTTCAAGATCACGAAGGTGTTGATTTCATCTTTTGATATATCTAGTTTAACTTGTTACGAGTTTGACGACTCTAATCTTTTTTATCATATAAATGTAGGGGAAACAAAGGCGTGTTAGAATTGTAGTCTAAAGATCCCAAAATTGTAGGATAGCTATTACTTTCAACTAAATTGATGAAAAATGTTACTATGTGAAATTAATATTTTCGAGAATATTTGCACTTGTTTAGTTTGTCGTGCAATATTCTCCTGAAATGTCTATGATTCTGGGGAAATTGTATCTATTTCTTTCATGTGCTCTGCTATAATGTCAAATGTTATTTGACCTTAATTTTTAGTTGAATTCATGTACATCACGGTTATTAGATTTCAACAATTTATTTTCACCAGTTGAACGTCAAAGTGCTGCTATCAGGGCTATCCGAGACATGGAAATCGAACAATTGCGAATTAAGATAAGGTTGCTTAAATCCAATTTCAGCAAGGAACAGTTGCAGGTTCCTGTACTGCAGTTTTTTAAGGAGAACCTTCCAAACCTATCCTTGGCAGAATCTGGTCAGGATGTGAAATGGATAGACGAACATAACATTGTTGATGAAAGAACACTACACGCTTCTCTTTTACACCGGCTGTCGATGGCTTATCCGAATTACTCCACTGAGATCCATTCTTTAGCTGGTGGCTTTGATTTCTCAAATAAATCTGGTACACGTTTTTGTTTTTTTGCGGGCAATATTATCTGATTGTTCCAATTTTCTTGTGTCCGATGCAATTTTCTTGTTTTTGTGGGCAGTTAAAACGGGTGTTTTCCGTGCTGATCAACTGGGAATCAGGAGTCTTGTATGTGCTTGTTCAACTTTACTCGTCAATTTCACTAATCTTAATTTCTAACATGCCCCCAGCCTCTGCTTTTGTATCAACTTGTTCTTCGACTAAATTTGGAACTTGGCCTGTTTCGTGTTTTCAGGTACTGGAAGAGCCATTTGAATCTCAAATAAAGGATGGGCTGCAAACTCCAAATGTACGTACTTTAGATATTATGCAATTCCTTTTTTTTTTTTTTGGGCCGCCTCATTCAGAAAATCTTATCGGTCTATGGGAGAGCTGTGGCATAAATATCAGTGTACCTTCTTGAAAGTCTGATTTTGCTCATTGATCAGATATCGGTATTGTGTATATTTCAACTTCCTAGTATCTTGAATATGTTTGTTGTAATAATATATTTGCAGGCGAGTAATAATAATAGGTTGTCTGTTGGGGTAACACCGAAATCTGTGAGGCTTCCAAAGTGTGGTGAGGTGCTTCTATCTGTACATGGTTCGCCCCTTGGTGTTTACAAGGAAGATAACATGGAAACTATACAAGGTATGTTATCCTATATATATATACACACACACACACACACACACACACACACACAACACACACACACACACATATATATATATATATACTCACGTATTATATTTTGAAAGGTATATCATAGACATTTTGAGAACATTCAATTCTTCCAAATCTTAACAATAGAGCCTCTATAGTTGGTAGCAGTAGCACGTGTGAAATAATCGTTCCGATTATTGCTATTCCGTGTTTTAGGAACAAATCTTAGCCACCCTTATATATCCATGTTCTTATCATACAGAAACGGAAGATGGGTGAATGGTGAGAATTGCAAGAACCATGAGAGTCGAGGAAGATGCCCTAGCATGTGGAGGTATCTATTGATACCAGGTAAGTAAAATCATGTTGCTTCATTGTACATATGTTCAGTGGCACGAAAAATATGAACTATCTTTATGTCCTTAGTTTCTGGTAGCTCTTCCGAAAAAAAGCTGTATCAACCTAACCTAGTTTGTGTTCTAAGATTTGAATAGAATACATTTCGGATTTTTTTTTTGTTCTCAGCAATGTTCTCGTTATTGTAGATATAATTTATCGATTCTATGATTATGAATGCTGGCTATTTAAGTATTAAAGTAATTAGTCAAGTATGTACATCTTGATATTGATTGTTACCAAACTTGTTACTTGAATTCAACAAGCAACTTCATAAGTTTGTTGGATTTCATTTAATACTTCCATCGCAAAATTTGTCAAATCACTCGAGGCTTAATTAAACACGGTAAGTATCGTGTCACATACTCGATGCAGTCACTCGATATAGTAGACGCCCTGAGAAAAAAAGGACTATTCGGTGAACATGCAAAAACATAATAATCCAAAATTAGTTTCTCATCAATTTTTTTAATTTTTGAATCAGATGAGGTTGATTATTTCCTTTTTATACAAGCTACATGGAAAAATATAAAAATAACATTTATGCTATTTTAGAATAATACATCGTCATCCACAAACGCGTTTATATAAGCACGCAGATTCGAAAATTCTGTGCCCCACTGAATTTATTTATTTATTTTTAAGCAGTTGAATTTTCCATTATTATTTAATAATTACAGAGATTAGCGAATTAGAGATCGAATAGTCGTTGGGTGAGAGGTGACAAGTCAACTGTCAATTTTCCGATCATATTGGTTTTCCAGCTCTCAATCTCTCTCTCTAGATCCGAGCTGCTTCTTTTTTTGTACTGTATCGTTTAGGGTTTGATGGATCTGGAGATGAGAGATATCAATCGCAGATCCGAACAATTTACCGCCGGCGACACTAATAACTCGACCGCAATAGCAATCGGGGACGGCGATTCAAATACTAAGTCGTCGAGTGCCGCCGCCGCCGCCGCCGCCGGAGCAGCCGATGGGAATCAGGGCTCCTCTTGCGCCATCGACATCATCGACGGCAAGGGTTCAGTAATTGGGGAAAATGAGAATTTTCAGAGGGTTTGCAGAATATGCCATTTGAGCGCTAAAGAAAGCGGCAGAACTCCGGCTGATCAGCTCATGGAGCTCGGCTGTGGATGCAAAGGGGAACTCGGAGTCGCCCATTCCCATTGCGCCGAGGCCTGGTTTAGAGTCAGAGGAATTAGGTATTTCTCATTTTTACTCCATTAGATTTTGTCTGCTTTGGTAGCTATATGGTTATTTTAGTGTGATTTGAGTTAAATTTTCTTGGAAATTAAATTCTTCTTAGTTGTTAGTTGGATCATAATGTGAGTTAGCTCGGTTTGTCGATTTTGTTTTCATGCCCAAGTTCTTATTCGCGTAATCACCAAGCAAGTCCTAAATCTTATGCGCGTTTTTGATCAATTAAATTATGCAGATTGTGTGAAATATGCGGCGAGACTGCGAAGAATATCACGGGTGTTGGTGATACAACCGGATTTATGGCCGAGTGGAACGAGAATAGACCTGCTGGTGCTTACAGTAGCTCGACCGATGGAAACACAAGGTGTTTGCGAGGGCAGCCTCTGTGTAACTTCTTAATGGCGTGTCTGGTTATTGCATTTGTCCTCCCGTGGTTTTTCCGTGTAAATATGTTGTAGTGAATTGAATTGGAAATCGATTGTTGTACCATGAAACTTGGGGTGTCTAACAGTTGGTCGATAGTTCTACTTGGAAATCGATTGTTGTTGTACCATGAATCTTCATTTGCCCGGCAGTTGGTCGGCATTTTTTTTTTCTTCTTTTTTTTGGTTCATCTTACTGGAAGAAAAGTGGAAGAGTGCTTGATGTATTTATCTTGTACTACTACTGTTGTAAACTGCTGAATCAGAGTTGTGATTTTACATGCTTTTGGTTGATGAAATGTACTCATTTGACTTAATGAAGTACTAAATCCAAAACGATGAGGTAGAATCTCAAATCACGCACCATAAAATGTTCACCGTAATGAAGATATGGAAATGAAAGTATGTAACATTATGCATTTAAATATAAAATTACAAGAACTTATGTTCAAATTCCGTTGTAGTCTAGTTGGTTAGGATACTCGGCTCTCACCCGAGAGACCCGGGTTCAAGTCTATTTTTGTATCTTCCCTCTCGTTCCTAAATAGTAAATACAATATTTGGATTATAATCCAAAATTGAGGACATTATTCACCACCTGTTAGGCAAAATGACGCTTATACTTACTCTAAATCACAAAATTTTGCACATTCCTGAAAATTTCTCTGTCCAAATTCTTTGTGATTTTGAAGGAGTATAAAATAATGCGTTTATTTATTAAGTAAATTACAAACATTGAATATTTTCTATGATCATGTAAAACCAAATTTGAATCATGTTGCAATTGGATTGGTTTGTCTAGGTGACATGATATGTTGTGTCGCAATCACTGATTGTTGATTAGCAGTAATAATTAAAGTGCTTTCCAAATTTATTTACAACACAAAAATAATATTTACACTATATATATAGGGGGTAACGACAAAAAGAAAATCACGTCGGTGGTACATGTCTCGAAATTCCGTGACTCCAAAACCCCATCCATTCATCTATATATATATATCAACATATTCGTTCCGGGTAAAAGAAGACATATAGTAGTAGTATATGTATTCAGTCTACATATAGCCTATAGGATATCACACTCACTCACAAATTAAAGCCTCTAATATGCAAAGGAAGAAGCTTCAGATTTTGAGAGATCTAATCAAATCCAAATCCGTAATTAATGATCATGTTTTTCTCTACTTGTCATTTAAATATTTTTATTTACAATTTCATGTGGTGTTTAATATACATATTGTTGGTTTTGAAGGTGAAGAAGAGCTCTATTATCATGGATGCTTTTCTATACATCAACAAGTTGAAGCTCCAAGTCGAAGCGATGGAAAGAGAGTACCAATACCTTGTAGACCACATCCAAGTACTCAAATTAAAATCTCTCTCCCTCACACTCCACGCGCACAAACTAGTTATTAATACACTCGCGCGTGCTTGTTTTCACTAGTTTGAATACATTCGTTAGTCAGACAAAGTTTATAACATGTGTGATATTACTGATATATGCCTTTGATATCAACAGGAAGTGAAAGTGGAGAAGCTAGGGGCGACACATTTGTCGGTGATGGTAACGTGCAAAAAAGGCGAAGCAATGTTAGTTTCAATCTTGGAGGCATTTGAGAGATTGAACATGACTGTAGTGCAAGCTAGGGTTAAGGAGGATCACTTTTTTGGTATGGAAGCAATTGTCGAGGCTAACAACATCGACGAAGCGGGAGTACTATTGAATCATGCTATTCTCAAGGTTGTCCAAACACAATCCGGCAAATAACCATATAATATCAGTAGCTAGATTCAATTCTTGCAGTACTACAGTAAAACCTCTATAAATTAATAGACTCTGGACCGTGAAATTTTGTTAATTTAGAGAGGTTATTAATTTATCGAGGTATTTTTTTCATTTAAAAGACCAAGTCGGGACCGATTGATTCTATTAATTTAGAGAGGTTATTAATGTATCGACTATTAATTTATAGAGGTTTTACTGTATATCTTAACTATGTATTTTTCTTTCCTAATAAAAATAGAACCCCTAGTGTATGTTTCAACGTGCATGTGATACCATTTTGGAAGGTTGTAATAAGAACGTCACATTCATTGTGAATTTTTATATAAAGAAAGTCAGAAAATGACTTTCCCAAATGGTTAAAGTACATATTGTCAATCGATATCTTTTTTGTCTTTTTATTGGTTTATTTAGTACTAGTACTCAAATTTCATTTACGTAAAATTATGCACTCTCATGTCAAAAAATAGAAAAATTAAGAATTATATATATAATTGAAATGCAGTGTTAGCCTGTTATGATGATGCATGCATATATCATACTTTAGTAAATGTATGATATAATTATCACAAATAAAATAAAATATTTTAGTAAATGTAATTACTTTATTCATAACGATATTGTATAATTTTATTAGAAGTACAACTTAATTTTGTCGATGTTTTGAAATAGAGGCATTTGTATAATTGCATGTGTTACAATACACAATATTCATGATAAATTAATTAATTATATGTTGGATAAGAAGCTTGCATGGCAATCCCACATTTACCTTGTGGATGACCAATATCCTTTTGGATCCTCATACATATATCCTTTCTCTCCCCAACGAATTCCCCATGAGTTCTTTAACAGCCAGAACTTGTTCCAACTCGTTATTGGTCGCGACCACCTTGTACCCGTTGATCCTCGCGACACTATGAGATATTGATCGACTCGTCGCTTTGCACGTATGGCCATCGACTCCCGAGAAGGGGTAGTTGGATTCATTCGCGAGGCCGTTGTGAGTTATCATGTTCGTACTCGAATGCTAGTTAATTAGTTCCATTACTCCACCATCACAACCTTTGTTCACGTCGTTCCTGTCACAGTCAACGAGTTCTTGTTCGGACAAAGGAGTCAATGTCCCCGTCTTGATTTTGGTGAGCCCCTCTAATGGAGTTTGTGAGATTAAAATCGAGAGAAAATAAATGAAGGAATATTATGTTTCATTGATTTCAGAACATAGGGATTGCGGCTCACACTTATTGGAGTATTTATACAAAAAGGAAAAACCCTAAAAGGGAAACAATAATGGGGGCAAAAAACGACCAAGCACGAATGGTATCAAAACGACGTCGTAGAGAGTCAAATTAGGTTTTTGGAAACGGCGTCGTTTTGGAGTCGATTTGGGGAAAATGAAGCTCTGTCTAACACCCCCCCGCAATCTGAATTCCCGGTGATGTGAAGACGCGTCCGCAGCCGGGAGAAAGATTGAAAAGACAAGGGCTTTGTGAAGATGTCCGCGAGCTGATCTTGAGCCGGAATGTGATGGACGAACATCTGTTTGTTGCGAACTTTATCTCAAATGAAATGTAGGTCAATTTCGACATGTTTCGTGCGAGCTTGAACAACCTCATGTGAGGAAATATAGACGGCACTGAGATTGTCAACCCATATGACCGGAGCAAGAGATGGCTGAAGTTTGAGTTCAGTGAGCAGGGAGGGACAGGAGCCATGAAATTTCAACCATGCATTGACCGAGGCTTCGATACTCGGCCTCCGCACTGGAACGAGACACAGTGTTTTGTTTCTTGGAGGTCCATGAAATAAGACTGTGGCCAAGGAAGACACACATACCAGAAGTTGAACGGCGGTCATCATGATCAGATGCCCAATCGGCATCAGAATAACCTGTGAGATGGAGATGAGGAGATTTAATGAGTTGAAGTCCCTGAGAAGAGGTGCCAGAGAGATATCTGAGGAGCCTTTTTACAGCCACATAATGTGGGATGCGAGGGGACTGCATAAATTGGCTTAATCTATTTACTGCAAAGGTTATATCTGGACGGGTTAAAGTTAAATATTGAAGGCTTCCAATTAGCATTCTGTAGTGGGAGGGATCAGGAAATAATTCACCTTCATATTTAGATAATGTATGTGTGCTGACCATAGGTGTAGGGACACCTTTGGCAGTTTGAAGCCCAGCCTTTACCAGTAAATCACAAATATACTTCTGTTGTGAGAGGTGGATTCCCAAATTATTATAGGTGATTTGAACACCTAGAAAATAATTCAGTGGGCCAAGATCCTTGAGAGAAAAGGATTCAGCCAATCTGGAGATGAGAAGGGAAATATGTGTGTTGGAACTACCTGTGATAATAAGATCATCAACATACACTAACACAAAGATGACATGATCAGAGGAATGTTTTATGTATAGAGACGAATCAGCCTTGGAGCTAATAAAACCCATGGTGAAAAGGACAGACCTAAGCCTGTCAAACCAAGCTTTTGAAGCTTGTTTCAGGCCATAAATGGCCTTGTGCAGCTTACAAACCATAGATTCTTTGCCAGGCACCTCAAATCCTGGGGGCTGTTTCATGTATATGTCAAGATCAGATTCTAAAACACCATTTAAGAAGGCATTATCAACATCTATTTGCCTTATACTCCAACCTTTGGATAAAGCTATGGTGAGTATTAATCTAATGGTAGTTGACTTGATAACAGGGCTGAAAATATCAGTGTAATCAAGGCCAGGTAATTGAGTAAAGCCCTTGGCTACAAGCCTGGCTTTATGTTTTAAGATAGAACCATCAGCATTTTGTTTGAGTTTGAAAACCCATCTTGAACCAATGATGTTTTTATTAGGTGGTGGAGGTACAAGAATCCAGGTGGAGTTCCTGACCAAGGCTTTATATTCAGAATCCATGGCATGTTTCCAAGAAGGAGAGAGAAGAGCTTGTTGATAAGTGGCTGGTTCACTGAAAGAAGTGGTGGAGGCAGTGTATGTTTTAGGTTTAAAAATGCCAAGTCTGGACCTGGTAACCATAGGATGTTGAATAGGTGGTGGTGATGGTGGAGAATTCAGAGGTGAAACAGAAGGTGATGAAGAAACTGGTTCATGTTCAGGGGTATTGGCTTCTGATAGTGAATGATGAGAGGATGATGGAGTGGCAGGATCTGGATTATCCATATAATGATGTGGGGAAGGAGGTTCTGTATTTGGTGTGGTAAGAAAAGGATTTGAACTGAGAAGAGGAATAGAAAGTGAAGGTGGATCAGAAACAGTGTTATTAACTGTATTTTGTTGAAGGGCTGGAAAAACATGTTCATTGAAAATGACATGTCTAGTGAGGATTATTTTCTGAGAAGGCAGCTGAATTTTGTATCCTTTGTATTGGGGATGATACCCAAGAAAAATACCAGGTGAAGATTTGAAATCCAATTTGTCATGAGTATAAGGTTTGAGATGTGGAAAAGCCTGACAACCAAATACTTTAAGAGACTGATAATCTGGTTTAGAACCATGGAGAAGCTGAAAGGGAATCTGGAAATTGATGGAGCTCTGAGGAAGCCTATTGAGAAGGTGAACAGCAGTTCCAAAGGCATCCTCCCAATATGACTTTGGAAGCCCAGAATGGCAGAGCATACTAAGGCCAGATTCTACTATGTGTCTGTGCTTTCTCTCTGCAGCTCCATTCTGTTGGGGTGTATAGGGACAAGAGAGAGTATGAACAATGCCACATTCAGAAAATAAATGACTCAATGGCTTGAACTCAGTGCCACCATCACTGTGAACAGCCTTAATTTTGTGGTTGAACTGATTCTCAACAAGGTTTTTGAAATGGTGAAAAGCTGCTGAAGTTTCAGATTTAGTAGTTAGAAAATATATCCAAGTGTACCTGGTAAAATCATCAATAAACGACACATAATAATTGTGTCCATGAATAGATCTTGTGGGGGCAGGTCCCCACAAATCAGTATGAATAAGGGCCAATGGCACAGTAGACCTGTTATGTTTGTGAGCAAAAGGCAACTGATGTGATTTAGATTGCGCACAATTAGAACAAAAAGAGAAATGTTTCTTATTATCATAAGTGATGTTACAAAGTTGCAAAGCTTTTCTAGTAACATCAAGAGAGGGATGGCCAAATCTTTTATGCCATTGTTCCAAGCATCTCAAATTTTTAACTACAGAAGAAAAAGATTGAAATGACAAAGGTTCAGCAGCAGGTTGTGGTAATGGATTGCATTTCTTGGAATCACTGTGAGCAGTAAAAGCTTGTAAATTGGCTTGTGGTGGGGCTTGAGATCTGACTTGTGGTGGGTTGAAGTGGTAGAGTCCATGGCTAAGGTTCCCTGTGAGGAGCACTGCCTTTGTTGTTTGATCCTTAACAAAACAAATAGAAGGGTGAAATTCAAAAAAGACATTGTTGTCTTTAGCAAATTGAGATACACTCAAGAGGTTTTTAGTGATCTCAGGCACATGAAGAAGGTTATTTAATTTAAAAACATGAGGTTTGTGAGACTTAGCATCAAAAGTGACCAAAGCTTTACCAACATGAGCAATATCAAGGTGAGAGCCATTACCAATTTGGAGTTTGTTGTGTCCCTCATAATCTGAAGCAACACTGAGATTAGAGAAATCATTAGTAATGTGATGGGAAGCTCCTGAGTCTGGGTACCAACTGTTCTCAGAGACATTATCAGTAGAAGAATACATAGCAGATCCATGATAATTCCCTTGTTGCTGCTGCTGTGGTCTACCAGACTCCCCAGTATTGTTGTGAGCACCTTGATTATTGTTTTGCTGTTGTGGTTGTTGCCTGGGAACAAACTCAGAGTTGTAGCGGTGGTGACACTTGTCAGTCGTGTGATTGTTATATCCACAAATCTGACATTGGATTCTCATTCCAGAATTGGTTCTGCCCCCACGGCCTCTGTAATTACCACCCCTGCCTCTCTGATTTCCAGCTCTACCTCTTTGGTTACTAACTCCTCTATTCCCTTGTGCATAGTTGGCATTGGGAAAAGCCTTTTCCAGCTGATTAGTGGTCTCCAGCCTGCTTTCATAACTCAACAAAAGAGAGGTGAGATCTTTTAGCCCATAACTATCTCCTTTAGCAGTCACAGTGACAACTATAGCATCATATTCATTTCCAAGTCCACTGAGAATGTAAAGGATTTGGTCCTCCTCCTTCATTCTTTCACCTGTACTAGCAAGAGCATCACACAGAGATTTCATTTTGTTTAGGTATTCCCTCATAGATAAAGAACCTTTTTTGAGACTTTGCAATTGGATCTTATATTGCATCATTCTAGCAGTAGATTGACTAGAAAAAGAGGATTCCAAATTTTGCCAGATTTCATAAGAGGTATTAAATCCCACAACAGAAATAAGAATCGTCTCTGAAAGTGAAGACAAAATCCAAGAAGCTAATAACTGATCCTGCCTTTGCCACATAGTGAACTCTGGGTTGAGTTTTAAGATACCTTCTTCTCCAGTGGAGATAAATTTGGATGGAGGCTGCTCAGTTCCATCTAGAAACCCCTCCAAGCCGTGGCCTTTAACTGCCACCATCACCTGTTGTCTCCAGATGAGAAAGTTGTCATCAGTTAGCTTCGTGGCGATTTGTTGGTGGTTGAGTTGCTGCAGCTGCACACCAATGGAGCTAAATCTACTGCTTCCTTCATACGCCATTTTTGGTTTGAAAAGATCCGCTTGAACCTTTCCAGATTAAACCTCGCGCTCTGATACCATAATGGAGTTTGTGAGATTAAAATCGAGAGAAAATAAATGAAGGAATATTATGTTTCATTAATTTCAGAACATAGGGATTGCGGCTCACACTTATTGGAGTATTTATACAAAAAGGAAAAACCCTAAAAGGGAAACAATAATGGGGGCAAAAAACGACCAAGCACGAATGGTATCAAAACGACGTCGTAGAGAGTCAAATTAGGTTTTTGGAAACGGCGTCGTTTTGGAGTCGATTTGGGGAAAATGAAGCTCTGTCTAACACCCTCTACCAAAGACGGAGCTACAATGGGGCCAGGGGGGGCACTGGGCCCCCCTGGGTTAATTTTTTTTTACTACTAGTATATACCTATATACATTTATATTATTATTATTTGTACTATTTGTACTAGATAAATACATTATTATTTGTACTATTTAATTAAATTAATTAAGTATATAATTTTTTTTGTTTTAAATAATTTTATTAAAATATTTTATATTATATTAATAAAATCTGCTATAGCAGGTTACCTTATATTTATTAGATAGAAAATTATTAAGTTGTAATCATATGCGGTAAGGTATATAATAAAAAATTGAAGTGTCGTTAGCTTGGTTATGTTATAAATGTACGGTACATTCAAATTTGTGAAATGTACCGTAGCATTCTCCTACATTTATATATGAGAGTGAGTATTTTATGTTTAGTCTTTGAAGTGGTGGCCCCTTAGTTAGAAATAAAAACTATTGCGCACTACCTAATACCTATATATATATATACATATTTATACATACATATGTGAGTAGAAGTTGAAGTATCTATATACTATAAAATTTACACTTATTTTTAAATGTTAAAATTAATAGTAATTTAAAAAGAAAAGGTGAAATATTTATGTTAAAATGATACGTACATATAAGTTGACAATAGTTACAATAGTTTTCAATAGTTACTCGAATTTTCAATAGTTTTACAATAATAAAATTTAAAATTTATATTTTTAATTTATTAATTTATAAATGAGCTATAATTTTTTACGATAACAAAACTCCCCTTTGTCTCGTTTATATATAACTTTACTTACTGAATACTTTTTTTACTTTAAATATTAGAAAAATATTGACAGAATGAGTTAAAAATTGACTCCCTAAGAAAATTTTTTGTTAGAAAAATATTAATGAGTTAAAAATGGGCTCCCTAACAAAATTTTATGTTAGAAAAATATTGGCGGAATGAGTTAAAAATGGGCCCCCTAACAAAATTTTCTGTATCCGTCACTGCCCTCTACGCAGCCGCAACCGCCGAAAACGCCCAACAAGCTCCTGCATGCATGCATGCATACATATATATATATATATATAGATGGAATCAATAAGCTAGCTTTCATAATTTTTCTTATAATGAAAAAAAAGAATTTAATTAAATACTTATTGTATATATATATATTTTTTTACATAATCAGTTAATCCTCTTTTTCTCAGATCCAATTATTTGTAAATCACAAAGTAAGTTGATCATCGTTTTTTGAGACAGATAGAGTACTTACTCCGATCCTTTCAATTCCTTAACATAGTATAACACGTAGATTAAAAAAAAAAAGTAGTTTTTTTGTGTTTAATAATTTAAGAGTATAATATATAGGTATTGATGTATGAGTAATAAATTAGTTAGTTGAAAAAATAGTGGTATAAATATAAATAAATTAATGTTTATTTAAAAGAAAAAATTGTAAAAAGACATTTTATTTATAGATGTGTATTGTTTTAAGAGACAACCAAAAAAGAAAATTATGTTGAAGAAAGTACCACATAAACCCTGAGACTTAACCATGGTGACGGCTCCTTTGTTTCTCCAGTCGACCGCGGATGGAACTTTTAAGTTCTGCTCTTGCGTGTACTCAAACGAGGTCGAAACCTCGGGTCGAAATCCGGTTTTCACGTATCCCGTATGACGCGCCAAGAATTCTTCATTCGTCAAGTCAGCAAAGTGATTTAAAGCGAGCTTATAAGTCTTCTCTGCATTATCGTTGGACGACTCGATATAGGCCACATTCTTCTTGAATATATCGACTCTCTTCTCCTTCTCGGCCTGGTTTTCGTAAAATTTTCCGAATTCAGACATCCATTTCTCGTGTTTTTCAGTCATCATCCAGTCGGTGGTTGTTTCGTCCGCAGCTTCACAGCCCACACTAGCATTGCCAGCAATATATGGCACCCATTAATGTAGGCTTGCACAAGGGTTTGATCAACCCCATAATTACAATTTCTTCTTCTTCTTTTGGTTTTCTTATAATATGTATTAGTGTATTACATTTATATTAAAACAGAAACAAGAGTGACCTATTTAGAGGATCTTCAGTGCTAGTTTCAACTTTTGGGTGAGGAGTAGATCACATATGCTCTAACTCATACTTTTTCTACTTTTACCTAAAAAAAACTTCTACCTCATCCAACTGTTCTACCTACAAAATAAATTTTAAGTCTCACCACTAACTTATTTTTTTATTTTTTATTTAATATTTATAGAAATAATTACGGATATATTGATTTTAAAATTTTAACTATTTCAAAATTTTTATTTTTAATTAAATTTTATATAAAATAAAAAATAATTTCTTACTACAAATTTAAATATTTCAAAATTTTTATTTTTAATTAATTTTTATATAATTAATTTTTAACGCTAAAAATTTAACTATTTAAAATTTTTTATTTTGTATTAATTTTTATATAAAATAAAATAATTCGTTAAAATACAAAATAAGTTAAAATTTAATTTATTTCCAATTTTTTAATTTTAAATAATTTTTATATATTCAAAATTTTTATTTTTAATTAATTTTTATATAAATAATTTTTAACGCTAAAAATTTAACTATTTGAATTTTTTTATTTTGTATTAATTTTTATATAAAATAGAATAATTCGTTAAAATACAAAATAAGTTAAAATTTAATCTATTTCAAAAAATTTAATTTTAAATAATTTTTATACAAAATAAATAATAATCCTTACGTTAAAAATTACAATGACAGTATTAATTTTGTTAATTAATAATACTAAATAATAATAATAAATTAATAATGGTAAATAATAATAATAAAAAAATATTTTTTTCATCTCTACCCGGGTAGAAGTTCTTCTACCCTAGAAGTTCTTCTACACATAGACTTCTATCTAACCATTGTTTTTTTGGTTAACGGTCAATATCATATAAAAGAAAAAATAAAAGAGTTTGGAGATACAGTACAGCGCTTAGGCAGAACCTACCGCATCAACGAGCTAACAAGCTAGCTCTCATAATCTCCAAAAAATAAAATAGCATAACAACCCCAACCACCCCTACCAAGCGATATGCCACACACGCCTCAAAGCCCTTGCCTGAAGAGAGTCTGGTAGCCGTAGCGCAATGATTCGATCTCTTATAATGAATATAGCCCTGATAGACACCCTCTCAGCCGACTCCGAGTGCGCTTCCCGTATACGTGTGTTCCTCTCCTGCCATATAAAGTAAATCAGGGCAGCGAAAAGACCACGATAGGTACAGGTTCTATCTAACCATTGGAGATGCTCTTATATGCAACTTCTAAACAAGGCTAATTGATCATATATAAATATACATTCTAGAATAGTTTCTATAAGCTACGTACAACATTCTAGAAACATATAAGAACCAGTGCTTAATTTGCGCGCACACTCCTAAGACTATGTTTATCATCAACCCAACCCAACCCAAAATTTTAATAAAATATTAATTTATTTTACTTTTTCTTACACAATTTATAACAACAACAATTTTATAAAATTTTCAACCTTATCAACAACCCAACCCAATCTAATATTATTTATTTATTTATTTATAATACATATAATTAATTTTAATTATAATTAAAAAAATAAGTGTATTAGTAGTAATATAAAAAATATTTGTTGAGAAATCGAAAAAAAATTAAAATTTTAAAATAAAATTTATAAGTTAAAATTTTTGTTTGTGTATCAAACTATATAAATATTATATTCTATAGATACGTAATTTGAAATTATGAATTTTAGAATTTTTTATTTTATTTTTTGATAAAGTATACATATGTATACATATTATATAAGTTTTTATATACAAAATCAATTCAAATTAAATACTATGTTTTGACAAATCAGATGACGACACATGGCGCAATCCTTTGTGAACATAGATCGCAGGAACAATTGGTTCGGACAATTCACTTTCATTTAACTTTTTCTTTTTAAAAAAAAACTTTTGTCCTATTGATAACCGATTGCAACAAATCACCGGTCAACATAGTCTAAATAAGTCCACACGTAAAGAATACTTTTCAGATCGAGCGTGAACAAATTAAAGAGATGAGAAAGAAATCAAAACAAGGAAGTTTGAACAAGTCTAATGAGCACGAGAGATAAATTATATGATTGTTAATACTTGTTAATTAACCATGAAATCCAATTATATTTTTTAGGAAGAAAAAATATTAATTAATTTAATTAATTAATGTGATTTTGCGAATAAGAATGGATATTTTTTATTTAAATAATGGGTAAATAGGTTTTTATAAACCTTTTAATATTAAGAACCGTGATTTATATACTCTGGTATATAATTTGCTTACTTATTCACATAAAATTACAACAAATATAATTACCCTTAGGCCTTACTTCTCTTCTTAGTTCTGAACTTGATGAATACTGGATAGTCAAACACTAGTTCTCAATCTTCAATCTTCATACTTCTCTTTCAACTCGGAATGTGAATTATTCATGGTCTCATCCGTATTCACTCACCCAAACGTCAGTCACCCTTACACTAACCCCACCCACCTCCACTAACTCCATCTATTATTATTCACTCACCTCTTGGGAATCTAGTTTTCATTTATATTTTGTGTTTTATTTTTACTAGTCTCAACACCCGTGCGATGCACGGAAGAGTTTTAGCTAACATTGTTATTATGTACAATTTAACATATTAAAAAATTAATGTATGATGTTTATACTCCATTAGTTTGGTGTTGAAGTTTATAAAACTTTATTATTTTTTGTAATACAATATTTAGCTAGAGATGTATTTTTTAACGAATTAGCATAATTAAGAATTAAGATTTCACAAAAGGATGTTATTTCAATTCAAAACAATAAGTTCACCATTACAAATTTTGAAACACTTCTTTGTAGACTACATTTTTTGTTTTATTGGTAAGCTTTCCACTATCGTCACAGAGTAAAAGTTTCAACCCGGCTCTCGTCGTGACTCTCGACACCGCAACATATAGTTGTCCATGCGTAAATACCGGCTTCTTTAAAAATATACCAACCTTAGACAAAGACTGACCTTGGCTCTTATTAATCGTCATAGCATACGATATCATAATTGGAAATTGTCTTCGTTGGAAAGTAAACGGAAACTTTGCATCAGACGGCGTCAAAGTAATTCGAGGGATAAAGACCAAGTCCCCGGCATTTTTTCCTCCCAAAACCTTTGCCTTGATGACATAATTTCCGAGTTTCGTTACAACTAATCGCGTACCATTGCAAAGTCCGGCAGAAGGGTCAATATTACGCAACAACATTATCGGTACACCAACCTTGCAAATACAAAATAAAAATATTAAATCAATAGAATGATCCGACATTATTAGTACTTTTTTAACAAATAGAAAAGGAATACAGTACATAACAACATAATAAATGTGCAAAAAGCATAATTTACATACTTTTAACTTCAATTCATGATTTGGAACTCCGGAACACCTTATTGTATTTAGAAACTCTACGGTATGCATTTGTTCAAACATATTAACTCCACGATCGGTAAGCGCAATAGAATCCGAACTCAGGTAAATCTTTTCGTCGGTAGTATGCATCGACACCATATAATCGTTAATGCTATATACCTCATCAAGCGTTGGAGCAAGAATGGCCCTCCCTTGTAAAAAATTCTCGTTACCAATGTGTTCATGGAAAGAAGGATACGTTGCTTGTACAATGGATTCTATATAATTTTCCGACTGAGTTATCAAATACTCATCCGGAAATTCAATTTCGACTTTCCCATCGTTGTCGTCGCCCAACGTACCGTCTCCGATATTTGACATCCAATTCGAGAAATCACGCAACATGGCTAATTCGTTTTGATCACCAACATTCTGCAGCCGCATATTCTTCGTCAAGCGCAACACCTTACAATCTTTCCATACTTTTGAAGAATTAATCGTCGCGTGAACAATAACCGGCCTTGTTCCTTTCGGTATTACTGGTAAGATTTGCCGAAAATCCCCTCCGAAAACAACGACCTTTCCTCCGAAAGGCAGATTCTCGGCCCCAGGAATTTCAACTCGCATGATATCACGCATCGTACGATCGAGCGCTTCAAAACAATTCCTATTAGATAAAAGAAACACGACTGGTTAATGAATATCACAATAAATTTAAAATAAGATACATTTACGACATTTTTAGTTTGAATAATGCACGTTATAATAATAATACCTGTGCATCATTGGAGCCTCGTCCCATATAACCATATCCGTGTGCACAATCAGCTCCGCGAGATTTGTTCTCAGCTTGATGCCACACATCGATTCATCAGTCAAGATTAAAGGAATAGCAAACTTCGAATGAGTTGTTCTACCACCGGGCAAAAGCAAAGAAGCTATACCACTCGACGCAACATTGAGAACGATTTTGCCTCTAGATCGGACGGCCGCAGAAAGCGTCTTCCACACAAACGTTTTCCCAGTACCTCCATAACCGTACAAAAAGTACACCTGCCCAATTCCATTATCAACCGAATCCATGATGGTATCGTAAGCCAAACGCTGCTCGTCGTTCAGCATTTTCAGCAAATTCTCATGTTCTACTCGTAGCGAATCAACGTTGTATGCCAATTCATCGACTATTAGTTGATTTATGTGTAATCTATTGACGTCTTCCGGATACGGCATACTTGGGTACTCAAGAAGTGATCGACCTTTTCGTTTCATGATCTCTTCAATATCTTGCAAGCACATATTGTACCTTTCATCGTCGCTCAAAGTGATATCTGGAAAAAAAGAAAAAATAATAACGACGGTTTTAATATGATAAATCCAAATAGAAATAATTAAAAAAAAAACTCCATTAAACATTAATGGTACTGAAAACTTTAAACCTTTCACATACACAAAAACCAAGTATAAAAACCAAACATATACAAATGTTATCATAATTTTTTTTACAGTTCATACCTGGTCGTTTTGTCCTATCGCGATATTTTGATAGTACATTCTCTGCAAGGTACTCTTTGCAGTCATCCCAAACCTTATTCGGACTGGTGAGCGAATCGGAAGTCAACATATTTACGAACAAATTTAACAACATGGCTTCGGTACCCCAATCAGCCGCCTCTTTTATGGCATCAACGTATTCTTTGTCATCATCGAGCAAACCACGCGCGTAACATGCCTCTTTAAAGGTTTTATATTGCTTTCCGTCATACGTTGAAATGTCAGCAAACGACGTGCAGCCACGAACAACGTTCAATAATATCCTCAAATAGTACAAATCTCCGCATCCGGTATATATATATGTTGTGCCCCATTTTCGTTTATTATTACTATTATTTATTCATTGCCGTTATTTATTGAAGCAATGGGCCCCACTCTCACGGCCCCACACCGGAAGCCGCCCATGATGATCGGGAGAAGGCCGACCAGAGGATATGCCGAGCAAGCGAGAGTCAGCCGAGCAGATGACGAGATACCGATCAGGGGTATGTATTCCCAAGGATAAGCCTGCTCGCCCGGAGGCCGACAAACTGGAGCACCACAAAAGGAAGACTCGAGGTCGGTCCCCCCCCCAGCTCAGCAAAGGCGGCGCATTAAAGGGTTCAACAGTCTTTTTACCATTTTAGGGTTATGAATTGTCACATGTCAAGGCCCAATAAGGAAAGGCCCAATTCCTTTTTGTAAACCCTAATGGTAGCCCTATAAATAGAGGGAGCTGTAATAGGAAACTCAGACACATTCTTCAAGAAAGATTCCAACCCAAAAATACTCTCTTTTCTTTTCCATTTTCAGCTAAGAATACGTTGAATCTTCACCAAAACTAGTCCTCAAAATCCCAGAAAATAGTTAAGGATTTTTCACCCGTTAACAATTGGCGCTAGAAGGAGGGGGCTACCTCGAGCGCTAGTTTCGGTGTCGAGTTTTCTTTTTCTTGTTTTCTTCTTGCGATGAAATCTGCAGGTACCTCAAGCAGCGCCGCCGTCGCCCCCGCCGGCGAAGTCGACGAACCAAGAGACGGCGCGGAGAGAACGCCTCTGCTGAAAGACGGCGTCGGGACGGCCTCTCCCGAACTCCCAGACGAAATCGCTCGTCAAATAGCGATGATAGAGAAACTACGTGCCGAGGAGGCCGAGATGAGGGAGAGACAGAGGGCCCTCCGCGAAGAGCTGGCGGAGGCCGAAAAGCTGTTATCCCCGGTCCTGGAAGAGGAGCCAGATCTAGATCTGGGGCAGGTCAACACTCCGGAGGAGATTAAGCGCACTATACGAAAGCTGGAAGCTCGGTCTCGTTTTTTGGAGAAGAGACCCGTTGCCGAGAATCCGAATCCTAACCGCCGTTGCCTGGAGAGGGAGTTCGAGGAAGAAGCACACGAAGGGTCCGCCCGGTCCGCTTTTCAGCAAAAACAGACAGCGAATCCGCAAGCAGTCACGGTGACCGATCCCGGCCTCGCAAAACGACTAGAAGAAGTAGAGAGGAGATTGGCCGAACAAAACTGCGATCCCAGGAAGAGATCCGCTCTCGCCGAGCCTCTGAGTCTAAGGATCGAGCAGGCCAGGTCGCAGCCCGATGTCGCCCCGTTGCTGACTTTCGTCTATGACGGAGCATCCGACCCCGACGTTCACCTGAACAAATATAACACGTACATGGTCGGCCGAGGAGCGTCAGACGCCACGAAGTGCCGCCTATTTCCTCTGACTCTCGGCGACATGGCTCACCGATGGTATACTAGCCTACCGCCGAGGTCGATAGATAGCTTCGGGGAATTAAGAGACGAGTTCGTTTCTTACTTCGCGTCCAAAGTAAGTTACTCGGAGGGCCGCCAACGTCTGATGGGGGTCAAGCAGGGCAAGGATGAGTCTGACGAGATGTATATAGACCGAGTAGAGCGGATTGCCAAGCAGGGGGACCGGGTGAGCGACGAGATCCTCGTTCACTCTGTACTGGGCGGCCTGCGACCGACGTCCAGTCTGTTCAAACCAATGATGAAGGACTATCCGAAGTCCTATACCGAATTCCGCAGGAGGGCAGGCGAGGAGATAGCCCAACAACGAATATACGACGAGCGGATGAAAGAGCTGGAGCCCGAGGAGGGAGCGAGACCCCTCACCGAGAAGAAGCCCATGGGTCCGGCAACGGTTGATTACTGGACGGAACCTCCCCCAGCGGTGAAATACCATGAAAGTGGTAAGAAGAAGCCCAACTACAAAATATACCAGGGAACTCCTCAGGCACCGCGGAGAGTCGAGATCGTCGACGAGGGCGCTGAGGAAGGAACGTTTTTGGGGCAGACCCCTACTCAGATTCTGCAGATTTTCTACGAGCGGGATATCAATATCCTCACTCCCCCTCAGGCCATGATAAGCCGTCCTGACGAGAGTAACCCGCGCAAATGGTGTTCTTTTCACCAAGAGAACGGGCACAGGACTGACGAGTGCCGCGATCTGATCGCCCAACTTCGCCAGCTCTATGAGGACGGAAGCCTGGCCGGCCTCCTCCGGGCACCAAAGCGCGGTCGTCCAGCCGCCGGACGCGGAGGCGGCGGACGTGGAGGCGGTGGCCGTGGAAGAGGGGGAAGGGGCCGAGGCCGAGGATACCAAGACGACCAGAATCGCCGACCTCATCAGCAGCCGAGACTCGAACAGGGTCCGGCCGGCCCTTTGGCTCTGCCTCCGCCCCCGGTCGAAAGGCCCGAAAATCAAGATCCACCTGTCCGCGACGGAGCTCGGGTAAACATGATCGGGGGGCTGACCCCGGTCATTCACAAGTCTAAGAGACAGAGGAAGGAGGAGCTCCGCGAGTTCGAGGGGGTGAACGTCGTGGTCCCGCATACGGAGTCAACCATCTCTCGAGGAACCGTTATCTCTTTCTCAGAAAAGGACCGGGAGGGGATAAAGTATCCCAAGGAAGATGCTTTGGTGGTCACCGCTCGGATTCTCGGCATCGAAGTGGCCAGGGTCCTGGTGGATAATGGGGCTCATTGCAACCTGATTTTCAAATCGGCGCTTGACCAGCTCGGCGACCTCACAAGATATGTTCGACCCTATGAAGGAGTTCTGAAAGGATTTGGAGACGTGGTGGTCCGCCCCAGGGGACGGATCAGGATGGCTGTGGAATTAAAAGACTGGCAGGATCCCGCCATCAATATGACCAGGCTGATTGAGTTTGTTATTGTGGATGCTGAAAACATTTATAATGCTTTTTTCGGGAGGCCGTTCCTCGATGCCTTCGAGGCCGTGGCGTCCTCCCATTACTATTGTATTAAATTTCCCACCTTGAGTGGCGCGGTCGGCACCCTTCGGGGTGACCAGTATATGGCCAGGAAATGTTTTAATTATCCCTTGTGTTCTAGTACAAACAATCACGTAAACGATACCAACAACACCGACACTGGGGCATTTGGAGGAAGTGATTTCCAAATGCCCGACCAGGAGCCGTTCCCGGAGGGAGACGACCACGGAGATATTGTAACCCAAAATGACACGATTGTAGTGAAGGAGATCGACCCCACAGGGGAGATGGATGTAGACGATGAAGAGTATCTGACCGCTCTATGGGAAGAAGGCGAGCCCGAGCAGTCAGGGGCTCGCGAAGCCAAGATTCGAGAGGCGCAGGAATCAGAGACTATCCTGCCCGAACTCGAGGCACAGTTTCTGCACATCCTCATCGATGAACTACCGACCGGCCGAGACAATGATCCAATCCAGAATATACAGTGTGCAAGCGTCGAGGATCTTGACCCCCGGATTGGTTACGAACCGAACGAGATTCCTGACCCCCGAGGACCTTCGGCCTGTTCGGCAGTCGACGAAGTCGAGAAAGTATGCCTGGATCCGGACAGCCCCGAACTGGAGGTTTTCATTGGAAAGAAAATCCCCGAGAAACTGAGGGGAGAATTAATCGATTTTTTGAAGCAAAATACCGACGCGTTCGCCTGGTCGCACAAGGATATGGTGGGGATAGATCCCAAACACGCTTGCCACCACCTGAAGATTGATCCCGGGAAGAAACCTATCGCCCAGAAGCGTAGAAAGATGGGGCCGGAGAAGTATGCAGCTTTGGCGGTCGAAGTCAAAAAGTTGGTAGAAAATGACCTCGTAAGAGAAGCCGAGGAAGAGCCCCAATGGATAGCAAATGTCGTCCTGGTGAAAAAATCGAACGACGCGTGGCGTTTGTGTATTGATTTCACCGACCTCAACAGAGCCTGCCCGAAAGATCATTTCCCATTACCTCACATCGATCACCTGGTCGATAGCGTCGCCGGGCATGCAATTTTTTCTAACTGTGATTGTTTCGCAGGATACCACCAGATTCCCATGGCAGAGGAAGACATAGAGCATACCTCGTTTTACTCGGAGAAGGGGGTGCTGTGTTGGAAGCGAATGCCGTTCGGTTTAAAGAACGCAGGGGCAACCTATCAGAGGTTAGTGAACAAAATGTTCGCCGACCAGATCGGAGAGACGATGGAGGTTTACGTCGACGACATCATTATAAAAAGTAAGTCCGAGGAGGACCACATCAAGGATTTGATGACTACCTTTGAGATCCTCAGAGCTTTCAACATGAAGTTGAACCCGAAGAAGTGCCATTTTGGAGTGTACGCCACCAAGTTCCTCGGCCACATCGTAAGCCAGAGAGGAATCGAAGTCAACCCAGAGAAGATCAGGGCCATTCAAAATTTGAGGGAACCTCGGAGTCTGAAGGACGTGCAAAAACTAACCGGCTGTCTGGCCGCGCTTAGTCGTTTTATCCCTAGGCTCGGGGATAAAAGCCGACCATATTTTAGATCGATTAAAGACCAGAAATTCAAATGGGGGAAGGAGAGTCAGGAGGCTTTCTTACGCCTGAAGGAACACCTCGGGAACCCCATCATCCTTTCTAAGCCGGTCCCCGGGGAGACGCTTTTCCTCTATCTAGCTGCATCCGAGCATGCGATGAGTTCGGTTCTTGTCCGGGCCGAGGGACAACTACACAAACCAATCTACTTTGTCAGCCAGGTCCTCCACGACGCCGAGACACGATATACACCTTTGGAAAAGCTGGCATATGCACTTGTGATGAGCGTGCGGAAATTGAGGTCTTATTTTTTCGATCATCCCGTGGAAGTTCTGACCACCATGCCACTACGACAGGTTTTGCAGAGACCGGATACGAATGGCCGATTACTGAAGTGGAGCCTAGAGGTGGGCCAGTACGACATCACTTATGCTCCCAGGACGGCGATCAAGGGGCAAGCCTTAGCAGACTTCATAGTGGAGCTGACTTTCCCGGAATCCACCCCGTCGACCAGGATCCCGGCATGGAAGTTATACGTCGACGGTTCATCCAATTCCTCCCATGCCGGGGCTGGAATAGTGTTGGTCGGACCGGGCGGGCAGTCTTTCACACACGCGGTGAAGTTCGAATTTGCCGCAACAAACAATGAAGCGGAGTATGAAGCACTGATCGCCGGGCTGAATCTGGCTTTGGCAGTGGGAGCCGAACATTTACAGATCTTCATGGACTCTTTACTGGTAGTTAATCAAATCAAAGGAGACTACGAGACCCGATGCGACCGGATGGCGAAGTACTATGAACACGTGATGGCGCTGTGCGAGAAGATACCAAAAACTCTCATCGAGCAGATCCCCAGAGAAATGAACTCCCAGGCTGACGCTTTATCCAAACTCGCGTCCTCCGAAGGAAGCGCCGACATGGCTAATGTGATCCTAACCAGTCAGGCAAAATCCGCAATATCTCAAGGAGAGGTTTTGATCACGGTCGTCGATCGTGGTGAGACTTGGATGGATCCTATTCGTTCCTACCTTTTGGACGGGACGTTGCTCGGGGATAAGACAGAAGCCCGGCAACTCCGGATACGGGCGGCCAGGTATACCCTGATCGGGGATGTTTTGTACAGGAGGAGCCTGTACCTCCCCCTTTTGAAATGCATTACCCCGCTAGAGGGCCACAGAGTCTTTAGCGAAATCCATGACGGTGTCTGCGGGAACCATGCGGGAGGTCAGTCGCTGGCCCACAAAACGGTGCGCCAGGGTTTCTACTGGCCTACATTAAGGAGAGATGCGATAAATTACGCTCGGAGATGCCACAGATGCCAGGTGACCGCCCCTATCATCCGGACGGCACCAGAGTATCTTAACTCGATATATAGTCCTTGGCCTTTCGCGTCATGGGGGATTGATCTGATCGGACCTTTACCGACCGGACCCGGTGGGGTTAAGTACGCAGTGGTGGCCGTGGATTACTTCACAAAGTGGGCCGAGGCCGAGCCGCTAAAAACCATTGATCAAAAGGCAATCATAAAATTCATCTGGAAGAATATCATATGCCGTTTTGGGATACCGTACATCATCACCTCTGATAACGGGAAGCAATTCGACGGTCAGGAAGTCATGAATTTCTTCGACAAATGGAAGATTAAGAAGGCTTTCTCCACCCCTTATCACCCGCAGACGAACGGCCAGGTGGAGGCGGTGAACAAAATTCTGAAGTATACCATCAAGGCTAAACTTGAAGAACGACAAGGGAGGTGGGCGGCCGAGCTGCCAGATGTGTTGTGGTCTTATAGAACGACCAGCAAGGCCGCCACCGGGGAGACCCCTTTCGCTTTGGCTTTTGGTGCTGAAGCAGTAATCCCCTCCGAGATCGAGGTTACAAGCCATAGGACTTCCCAAGAGCTGAATGAAAACAATGACAAGGCCTTGCGCCTCGAGCTGGATTTCCTGGAGGAAAGGCGTTTGAATTCGGTTTTCCAGAATGCGACGGCCAAACAGAGAGCAGAGCGCTAATACAACTCTAAGGCCAAAATCAGGAAATTTAAAGTCGGGGATCTAGTTCTAAAACGGCTGCTCGGGCCAAGCACTGGGGCATTGGGCCCGAACTGGGAAGGCCCAATGCGAGTAAGGAAACACGTGGAGAAAGGGTCATATGAATTGGAGCATCTGAACGGCGTAGCCGACCAATACCTTTGGAACGCACTCCATTTGAAAAAGTACCATCAGTAATCTCTTGTATCTCGAAACTTTTTATGGTTGGAATAAAAACTTGTTTGGCAGAATTTGCATGTTGTGACCATTTCCAAGGAAATTTATTAAGACCGAGGATCGGACAAGTCCCCTCCTCGGCCATGTCACCCTGATCTGTCGGGGGACATGCGCGTTAACCGGGGATAGAGTCCGCTCTCCCCGAGCCTGAGATGAGTCGAGTGATCCGTCACTCGACCGATCGAACAGGAAATTTATTAAGACCGAGGATCGGACAAGTCCCCTCCTCGGCCACGTCACCCTGATCCGTCGGGGGACATGCGCGTTAACCGGGGATAGAGTCCGCTCTCCCCGAGCCTGAGATGAGTCGAATGATCCGTCACTCGACCGATCGAACAGGAAAATTATTAAGACCGAGGACCGGACAAGTCCCATCCTCGGCCACGTCACCCCGATCCATCGGGGGACATAAACACTTAACCAACGTTTCACCGCAAGTATAAAAATTTCAAGGACATAAAATTTCACTAAGGAAAATGCGGAGCAAATAAGAGAAAGACAACATAAAGGTCGTGAACTAGGGAACATCACGTGAAAAAGAAACATCAATAAAGGGGGCGGCCCCTACGATCGTGAGTTGGCCGGGGAGGCCAACGGATGACCCTGGATCCACGCCCTCCACGTTGAGATGGCCTGGGCCGATTCCCAACCGGACGCACCGCCGAACGGTACTCCCGATCAAAGACGTCAATCGAGAAGCCTGTCCCGTCGGTCCAAGTGATTCGAACGGCCCAACCTTCTTGCATCTCGAACCCACTTACGAGTCGCTCCCACTCCGGTCCGTAAATTGCAGTCTGGTTGCGGAAACGAGTAAAAGAAACACACCATTCTTGATCCAAGGTATCTATCATTTGCAACCCATCTGTAGTCCCGCCCCCGATCGGGCGAAGAAATGCCGCGGGAACCGGAAAGATTTCTTTATGCCAGGTGCCGTTAAACACGCACTCAAAAAAATGCGAGCCATCCAAAAATTCGACTCTAGCCGACATATTTCAAGAAACGATAACTGATACCTTTGTTTAATTTTAACAATACACAAATGCAAAGGACTCGTTATTTATAGGAGTTTTTTCCTTTTTCGAAAATTGAAAAGCAGTTAAGGCAATAAGTTGACTACATTAAAGACGAATGACGGTTTCAAGGAGTTCGCATTAAATGAAAAGCAATAACATAATTATTCATCGCCGAACGGGTTCAAATAGAGACGCACTAGTCCACATATGGATGGCCGAGGGAATCAACTTCACCGCGCGCCCGGATCTGTTTGGGGAAGGAAACGTTGAGACGATCCCGATCGAAAAGGCTGACACGAAACCCAAACCCAGGTTTCCAAATCACCCATACCTCCCATCCAGCTTGAATGCCCGCATGTTGAACGAAGTCAGCCCAGCCCGGGCCCCCGAACGCCACCTGACGCCTGAGTTTCGTCCTCACAGCGACCCAGGCCTGTTCGTTAGAGTCATGGAAAGGGATCTCTTCACCTAAGAATTTCTCCAATGGTTGCACAAACGCGTTAGGGAGAGGGAAGTTATTGCGATGCCATTTGCCATCGAACCTTTGGGTTAGCTTGCGCCACCCGTCAGAATGGATGGAGATGGCATAATAGCTTTCCTCAATTGCAGACGTGCCATGGAAGACTTGTTTCCCTTTATTTGGACGCATTTTCTTGTTTTGACTCATCTTTTCCCTCTCTTCCTTCCTATCTCCTGTGGCAAATTCTTTCTATGAAAAGAGATACAAAAAGAAAGGGGAAAGAAGAAGGACCTAATTGAGTCACATTTATACACAGAGGGGCATCTGAAGAGGCCCCACTAAGGACCGTTTTGGAGGGAGTTTTCCCGCCAAAAGTCCTTTAGGGATAGGAAAATCCGTATAAATTCCGTACGTTACATACGTTAAAAGTGAAGGAATAAATGCGACAGAGATGGAATAATAAGGACAAAAGCTTTTCTGTCCCAAAGACAGTAAAAAGATAAAGTAACATAAAGCAGCAGATATTGTCAGAGGTACAGTTCAAGCCCGCGCGGGCAAAATCCAAAAACAAAAAAGGAAACAGGAATGAAGATAAACACAAGTTTTTCAATAACCGGGCAGGCCTTGACATCCAACGCCATCACTTCTGATCCCCGGGAGCCAACTCTTCACCATCATGATCTTTGAGTACCGAGTCAGCGAACTTGACGGCCGGATCTTCCTCGGTCGCACTAACCGGCTCCGCAGAATCCTGATCGGCCGGCTTATCCGGCTGAGGCATCTTAAGCTGCGATTTCAGAGGCCACCAGGACAGATCTAGTTTAAACTTCTGCTCCAGGTCAAGTACGTACAAGGAAAAGTGAGCATGAAGGGGACACTGTTCGGAATAGCGGCGAAGACAGCCCATCAAAACATCCGCTGGCTGACCGGCCTCCAGGAGTGCCCGAATACCATCAAAGTAAGAACAGTAATAAGAATAGTTACTGTAGAAGTCGATGTCCTCTTCGGGGTCCGCCTGGCGCGCAGCCTCTGCAGCCTGCATGCCTTCCAGCTCCTTAAAAATCCGCCGGTTCAACTCCTCCAGCTCTTTCATGCGTTTCTCGGCATAACCATAGGATTTTTCGAGCTCCTCCACCTGAGTCTTGAATTTATCTAACTCCTCCGTCTGCTCGGTCAGCTTGAGAATCACGGCCATCTTATCTTTCTTCTCCTCGTCCAGCTCACTGCTCAAGGAAGCTTTCATCCCGGACTCGAGATTGTAGTCCTCCTGCAGTTTGGCGAACCGGGTCCGCAGCTCCAAATAGACGTCGGGCAGGTTGGGCGGACACTTAGCAGCTTTATCTTCCTGCTCGGCGCGGATTTGAGCCAAGCGATTCACCATGATCAGATTACGGGCGGCATTGACTCGCAGAAGCTTCTCTAAGAAATCCGGCCGAGACGCCGCACTCTCCATCTCCCGGGACCAAGAATGATTAACGTCCTCGACGGACTGAGCGATATGAGCCGGCAAAGGGTCCACGTCGTAAGAATTCTGCTCGGCCGTCAAGTGGGCAACGGCCAAAGGAAGTCCGGGGTCCTCTTTAAAAGCCCTGCACCTCACAACCCATTTTTTGTAAGAACCTGAGCGTTAGAATGCAATCAAGAAAACCCGCGAGAGAATACCTGGAGAAGTCCTCATCGTCGGCACCGAAGATTGACTCCAACTCGCCCGAGCGATCGTCATCTCCCGATCCGGCCGACCGGGATTCTTTCCTCTGGGGGGCCTTACCTTTCTTCGGGGCCGTGGGAGGTTTCCCGCTTTTCTTTGTCCTGGACGCGCCGGAACCATCCGCCCGAGATCTTTTGGTCGGTCGGAAGAGTGGAAGCTCTTCGTCGGAGGACCCCTCCTCAAAGCCGACCTGGCTGATCGGCTGAGGCATGGGGAAGGTAGTCGAAGGCTGGACAGCTACGGTCACCTTGGCCGCCAACTCCTGGCGCTCCGCCTCCGCTTTCTCCGCTGCAAGCTCCCTTTTCCTCCGTTCGCGAGGAGTCTCCAGCTTCGGCATCCCGATCGGTCGGACGATCCGAAAATATCTACGAGCTGCAAACAAAGAGAACATTAGGAACATGGGGAAGACAAAGTCCAAATTAACTATAAAAAACACTCACGCGGAAATATATCCTCGGCGTCCCGAGGAGTAACTATAAACCGAGCACGAAGACGTCTCTCCTTGCCCTTCCAATTCTCATGCTTCCTTTGATTATACGAGAGGGATTTTACTCTCTCCAAAATCACCAGGAAATCCCATCCTAATAGCCCGGCATCTGGAGCTTTGGGGCCTAAAAAAGGATAAGAAGGGGAGAATCCCCAAAAGGTCGGTTAGGGACGAAAAAAAGGATATCTAGGATAAAAAGTGCTAAGGTCAGAGAAACTAACGGTCTGAGGTCGCCCGGTAGTCGACACTCAAGGGAAAATTTTTGGAGTTCCACTCCCCTGCCACAAAGAACCATTTTTCGGTCCACTTGGCTTGCTTGCTCGTCAGATATGTGACTATGGTGTCTCGTTGTTTCAAGTAGTAGTCACCTTTGCCGGCATCACATATGCCCAGCAGGAACAGCAATTCAAGGCCCGTTAGGCCTCGATACAACCCGTAATAACCAAACATGACGGTCAGGTCATACATGGTCGCCCAGGCATTCGGTACCAACTGCATTGGGGCGACTCCAAAGATCTGCACTAGATGAGCGAAGGAGTCCGGGATGGGAAAGCGAAGGCCGCTCGACATCATCGAGTAGTTCACCGCAACCATACCCGTAGGAGGGCAGTCTGCCCGCTCGCCTTCGATAGGGGCGTATATGTGAACGTCCGAAGGTATCTCCCATTCAACCCTTTTCCCTTGGAGAGCGGACTCCGTGACTGTACTCGGCCTCCGGCTAGCCTCAAATAATCCCGGCCGATCTCCGACCACCCTAAAAATTTCGCGAGGGATGTAGCGATATGGCCGCTCAAGGAGATAAGCCTCATACGAATATGGGGAAGGGGGACCCCGGCTATCGGCGATAATTTTACAAAGGTGGCGGTAGGTCTCGCTGACGTCACCCTGCAGCATCTCGCGGCTCTCGTCGGCCGAGAAGGGGTATTTCAACGAGCGCCCGGACGATGACGAGGCATCAGGAGATGAACCCTCACGAGGAGAAGAAGCAGAGGGTAATTTAGAGGGAGTTATAGGAATTTGAGAGGGCGAGGCGCCCGACGATTCGCGACGAGGGGATCCCTCTTCACTCATCACCAGTTTCTGGTTTCTAACGAGGAGGTACACCCACGGCCGGAAATTTAATTAGCAACGAGGATATCAGAAGGGTCGCCGGAAAAAGTGGCGACTCGCCGGAAAACTTTTAAAAACCTAATGGGAGAAAGCGAGAACAGAAGCTTTATAAAAGCCCCGGAGAGAGAAACTCACTCTACACCAAGAGAGAGGAGAACGCGTACCTGAAGGAAACGAGATATTCGCCGGATTTCAGGAGCAAAATCAGCCGCCGGATGGTTTGGGAAGAAAAGGTTTCGAAAAAGTGAAAAAAGCCCTTTTGAGAAGATACTTATAGTATTCGAAAAGGCGGCGGTTTTTTCTCTCCTTTTTTAATTTTTAATTTTTGAATTTCGAAATTGAGAGGACAACTGAAAGGACAGCTGTAGGCGGGAGATGAAAAGGTTTCCCGACACGTGTCATCCACGTGTCAGCGTAGCAAAAAGCCTTACTTTCTGATAAGGAAAATGGAGCGACTACGACCACGAAGAACCCGGCCGGCTTCCACCGACCAGATCCTTCGCGGGGGGCATTTGTTGTGCCCCATTTTCGTTTATTATTACTATTATTTATTCATTGCCGTTATTTATTGAAGCAATGGGCCCCACTCTCACGGCCCCACACCGGAAGCCGCCCATGATGATCGGGAGAAGGCCGACCAGAGGATATGCCGAGCAAGCGAGAGTCAGCCGAGCAGATGACGAGATACCGATCAGGGGTATGTATTCCCAAGGATAAGCCTGCTCGCCCGGAGGCCGACAAACTGGAGCACCACAAAAGGAAGACTCGAGGTCGGTCCCCCCCCCCCCAGCTCAGCAAAGGCGGCGCATTAAAGGGTTCAACAGTCTTTTTACCATTTTAGGGTTATGAATTGTCACATGTCAAGGCCCAATAAGGAAAGGCCCAATTCCTTTTTGTAAACCCTAATGGTAGCCCTATAAATAGAGGGAGCTGTAATAGGAAACTCAGACACATTCTTCAAGAAAGATTCCAACCCAAAAATACTCTCTTTTCTTTTCCATTTTCAGCTAAGAATACGTTGAATCTTCACCAAAACTAGTCCTCAAAATCCCAGAAAATAGTTAACGATTTTTCACCCGTTAACAATATATACGGTAATCTACCGAACGACAAACCCCTCTGTCTCGGTCTCCACTCTTTTGCTGAATCATTCCAAACAAACTTCATTGGGAACTCAGCATATGTCAAGCTTCTCGCTTCGCTGTATTTGGTGTTTGCCACCATCCACATCGTAAGCATGGACTCCTTCGAAGAAAGCCTTTCAAGCACCTCGGTCATATTAGATTGTGGATTAAAAATAACACTTTGTTCGCCAGGAAGATGAATACCGAGTCTAACAACGTTCGGCTCTTTAAAATGTATTTCATACCCAAACAATCTCCAAGCAGCTTCCGAAGCAGATATGTATCTACAATCAAAATATTGTTTAATTTCGTCAATGACTTTCTCTCCGACGTTTTCCGGATCGTGAGATTGATAGAATACAGCGGTTGCGCGATCGTGGCCTTTGTGCACGTATTTGAATAAATACTTTATAGACCGAGCTCTGTTGCACCATTCAACGTTTATATGTGCCCGATACTTCGTCAGTAGATACCGGTTATGGGTTTAAAAAAAACACGTAAAAAATACAATACGAAATACTCCTATGTTTTAATAAATCAATTTTAAGTTAATATTAAAATTACTTAAATTAAAAGTTACCTATTGTCGAGTTCAATGCCATTCTTGACGACACGACGACCATCGTCTCTTCGCCGGTACACAACAAAACCGTCGTTATCTAAACTGGTGCGTTCAACGAATTTCTTAGGAAAGTGCTTAGTGCACCGATTTCCATCCATGCAGGGTGATTTTGTATTTGCCAATCCGCACGGTCCGTGAATCATGAACTCGTTAACAGCATCATGATACTCAGAATCAACGGCATCGGGAATCTCAGCAGAAATTAAACCATCAACAACATTAGCGCACGCACCTTCCGTTAAATCTTTAATGAACAACAATATATGAGCATGAGGCAATCCGCGCTTTTGAAATTCAATGGTGTACACGACTGCAAATAAAGAATGTTGTTAAATAATAAGAATAATTTTTACAATGTTGTATCTCTTAAAAAACTTTAATCGAAAAAAATATAGAGTAAAATATCATATACACCACAATGTGAGATAAATATTACCGGCACTTGTTTCTCCAAATAATTTTCCCTGTCGAATATCTCTCAGCATATTATCGAGTTTAGCATGAAAAACCCTAGAAACAATATCTGGTCTGTCGGTTGGACTCAAACCTCTCTTCTGAACGTACTTCCGAATTTCCCTCCAATTGGCGTTGCAGGTGAAAGTAATAAATAAATTTGGATACCCAACCCACCTGCATATACACATGGCATCATGATAATTTTGTATCATATAGCGCGCTCCACCAACAAAAGAAGAAGGTAAAATAATCCTCTTTCCGGTAGTCGATGCATCGAGGTCTCCCTTGTTTAAAGCATCATCCAACGCAGCATAAGAATCACAACGGAATTCTTTCTGATGAGTCCTCATGTATCTAATTCTAAAAGATTCAACCATGGTATAAGCATCGACAATGAATTGTTGAAGGAGACGTCGTCCAAAAAGTAGATGAGGAGTCTCATCAGCCCTCTCGTGAAGACGGTAAGAAATATATTCTTTCATAGTAACCATTTTTTCGGTCTTTTCATTGCTTCTAGCAGTTTCACAATGAGGAACGTCGTCTCTAAATCCGTCTTCTCCATATAAAAACAATAAGGGGTACTGGAGAGGCAGATAGGCAGTGTGCAATTCATTAATCCGTCTCAACTCACCATTACTTTTCTTGACAATTATATCACGTCCGTCTTGAAGATTTTCAATATCTCCAACAATCAAAACAGCAACTTCAGAAGCTTGAGGCAAATTGTATAATTTTCCGTCCGAAGTTCTTTTACAAACTAATCTCAACTTAATATCCAACTTTGGATTCTTGCGCAATTCTTCTCCAGAAGCACGAAACGCGTGAACCAATAAATTATGCGTATCGAGGATTTTCTTAAGTTCACCTACGATATCAGTATTTAATTTCAATTCTTTTTCTTCTTCTTCTTTTGCATCTGAGTCAACAGCTGGTAATTTCTTGTTCCCATAAAACAAAGAAAACGGTTAATCGAGAAATTTCTAAGATAACTATTTAGCGTCGACTTAAGAAAAATATAAAAATATCAATTGCTTATTCTTCCATATAAATCGAATATCACAAAAGATGATTACCTTGCGGCTGTAATACGATTTCGTACTTCATTTTCGGTGTCGTAAATGTACAGCTGGGCAAAAGCAGGTTTATTTGTACCCCTCGAAGGCATCAAAGTACCCATCAGATGAGAATTTTCGCCGTTCAGCCTGAAATTGGGCGCCGACGTCCCCGTGTTAAAAGAGTTGTCAACTTTACCTCCCATCGAAGTAAACGAAAATATCATATTGAAGAATCTGATCTCGTTTTGGAATTTTTTGCTATTTGTAGTTGTCCCGTACAATAACTCCTTGTAATCCTGTGGAGGTGCCTTCATTCTTGGCAGTTGTATTTTACCTATCACACAACATCAATATAATCATTTATAGATGTTTTACAGTCCTATGCACAATTTTATATTTGAAAAGATGCCTCACTGAAGTTAAAGAAAACGTCATTACCGTGCATGCAACAATTATTGTACAGCGGTGGCGCTTTCGTCTTCTTCGACTTTTCAATTCTTTCATCGTACCAGAATACCGCTTTACAATGAGAACATTCCCAAATAGGATCACCCATATCGTGATAACCTTTCGGAAAAGAAACAAAAGAGTATTAATGCATTAATTAATACGGATCACATTAAAAATTATAAAAAAGAAAAAAGCAGTTAACACCATACTTGGATACGTAACAACATCGTCTATCAACAGTGAGGAACCTGTCGACTCGGTAATAAATGTGTTATTATATGGAGGCTCTATTGTTGGTTCCCATGGAACATTATTATCATCTTCTTCATCAAGTGAAACGTCTTCATCCGCGACATTAGAAAAGTTTGAGGACCCCTCATTACCATTGTTTAGACTTTGATTCACCAAAGGTAAACTTATTGGTAGTTGAATAGGTTTTTTACCTGGAATCGTAGAAAATAAATTTAAAGACATGGGTCATTACAATAAAATAAATTACATTTCACTAAAAAAATTAAATTCAAAATTATCAGTTAACATAAGAAGACAAATATTTAATATTTTGAAACATACCTCTAGAGTGAACAGCGGAAAATTCAACATCCAAATTTCGAACCGAGCCAATAATTTGGTTTTCTTTATCAGCCGACATGTACAACGGACTTGATTCCAAAACATAAGGATAAAACTGATTTGCATTCCCAGATCGTTTTGAATACAAACCTATATTGGTAAGCAAGTTTCACAGTTAAAAAAACCACATAACTAATTGAAGTAATGTTCATGCCATGGTAAATTGTGAATTTTTTTCTGTTTAATTCGGTTCTCACCATTTGTTATGTCGTTTAAAGGACGGGTAGTCTTTTTCTTGTTCGTTATGTCCTGAAACGGATTAACGTGCACTTTTCTTTTACCACTGCGTTGATCAGTAACGCATGAACCTTGATAAGGAGATACATTTTGAAGGGCATCGCCAAAATTACTTCTTTGCGTTGGAGTTGTGGTCGGCACTGTAATATTTTAAAACGAAACGGATGATAACACAGAAAAATGCATATTAATTTTTAAAAATAATTCAGAACTTTCGCAAATATTTCCGCGTCTAAAGAAATATTGCAACACACAGCTAAAATCGTAACCATACTCACATAATCTTGGCATGGGCAACGAAGAAATTGAAATACCTGAAAGTTGATTGTCCACGACTGCACTGTTATTGTTGGATAAAGGCTCCATCACAAATGCATCTGTTTTTATATAATATAAATAAAACAAAGTAACATTAGCATTCTACACAATTATAAACTTCTCATTTACCACTTAACAAATTAATGATCAAAGGTATATATTTACAGGGGAATCGTTCGTGCTTATTCTCAGACATTCGATATAATATAGTATCTTTCTCTTTTCCCTTGCCTGCACACAAAAAAGTAAATATTTGAGTAATTATACAACGCAAATTATTCGAAAAGGACGATTTAAGAATCACCAACCTTGGCTTTGCTTGTTCCGGCTCGACGACATTGGCAATAAAAACTAAATGTATTTGAAATTCTACAAAAATAATGTAAAGCACGATTACAAAATGAAAATAAAAAACAAAATGTTACATTAAAACATCATATCGAAACAGAAAGATTTAACAATAAAAAATGACAATCCTCCGCGAAGAAATCCCGAGCGACTTCTGTGTTTGAAGTTTATTAGGGTTTATAAAATGCTCATTAAACAATGAGCCTAAAAAAAGTAGTTTAACAACTTTATGTTTGCTGTATAGTTAAGCTATCAAACCGAATATATCAATATAGTGGTATAATAGAAAAATGTAAATCAAATTATTTACCATATACAGGTCGATTTATTTAGAAACAAAATATTACCAATATATTAGGAACCGAAATTTAATTAACTTTTGGCAATATTAACGGCAATAGATAAGTATTAATAAATGTAAATCTTTTTTATTCTGGTCAACGACAATATATTCCATTAAAAAATAAACGTAAAATAAGTCAAATTCTTCGTACATAAATACTCCATACAATAAACTCTTTCAATTATCAAAATTATTAAACCGGTCTATTTTAAGGTGTCGCGTATATTTTAATTTTACGAAATATATATATATGCAAATTAAAACGGTATATCATAAAACGCTAAAAATTGTTGAAGAGATAATAAAATAATCAAGAAAACAATTATTATTAAAATTGGGATGAAATCAATACGAAAAATTCAACAAAAAATTGCAAAACATTATTCGGAATAAAAGAGAAGCATAAAAAAAACGATGAAATTATTGAATAAAGACTAATCAATGGGATCCTTCTCCAACTTAATCTTGGCACTTGTAGAACCCTTGCAACTGACGGATTCTTCATCATCATCCGAAATGAAATTGACCCTTCTTTTGCAGTTTTTGACTGAATCTGGTGACTTGAAGGAATCGTCCAATTTCATCTCATCATTGTTCTTATCCGAAGCATCCGTATCCTGAACAATTTCTTTTTGCGGTCGGACGGAGCTTCCGCATATAAGGTGATCAGTTTTCTTGCGCAAGTTGATAAGACTAACATCATTTGAAAATTTGTCAACCACGTAGACCTCATCCCTGCCCTCGATGTGCTTTGCTTCCACACTGACCTTGAACATAAGCTCTTTCCCAATTAGATTATCGACTTGTTGTGGAACTTCAAGCTTAGTTACTTCTTTCATATTTCCTTCCGCATCCTCAATAGTATAAGTTTCCTACAAACAAAAAAATTAGTTTTAATTAAAATCTATTATAAAACATATAAAAAAATCATAGTTAATTGTATAATAAATAAATTGATAGTTTAGATTACCTGAGTCAACCCTTCACAAATATCTGTCGCCCTTTTCCCAATAAGAGAGGCAACGACATCGTTCCACAACAATAAGACAACATTATCAGTTCCATCAACAACCTTTGCATGAATTTTATACCTTGTATTCCCAACTACCCTTTTATCATAATGCTCACAGAAAAATTTGGAATTCTTCTCCGTCACTTTCTTTTTGCACTTGAGGCAACTGGTATAACACCAACCTCTGTCATACAATATTTCGGATATAGAAGCTACGATCCAATATTTTCCAACCTAATAAGTAAGAAGATAAGCTAATCAATTCATAGATTTTGTAAGATACAATTTACACAGGAGGTTATCACATATAATCAATCCGTATATATGATAAATGTAATCTTAAAGTCATCACGTAGTGGAAATATACTAACCACGTCAGTAGTTTTCAAATCAAAGATGCTCAAAACATATGTGGCAGGATTCTGCAATTCGTCTTTAACGCTCACAAAGGATGAAGTGGAGATCTTGGATCCATCGAAACTTTTCTCATTTCCAGTTTTAGGTAACCTGCATTTCATACAAATTAACAAATTCTACATAATAAATGTTATGTAAGAAGCACATAAATTATGCAGTATGCAAGTTTGAACTGTCTCACTTGGCTCTAAATTCAACAATCTCTTCGATGTTTGGATTGGCTATGAGCTTGGTTGCATGGTACGTGTTTGAAACACCAACTTCCCCTTCATAATCATTAATTATAAATTAATAGCAACTTTAAGTATAAATTAATAGCAACTTTTAAATAATTTTAACTTCATTAATTACGGGTTTTTTGTCATACCTCTAAACTTCTTCATCCGACACAACTGAATAATGATTACGTGAGCGCTATCTTCATTCCTTCTTGCGGTCTCGACAAAATCAGTCAATTGATTGCAATAGGGTTCCCAAAGCACGCACTGGAGAGTATTTTCTCTATGGAGAATACATAAAAAGTATTATGTTAAACAAATTTAATTACAAAATACTTTTAAAATAATATAAAATAATAAGACTAAAAAACAATTCTCACTCCAAATCCTGCAAGAGGAGTTGCATACTCTTTCCACCCTTTTGAGTCGGGTCATCTTTCATTCTAGAATCGTTTATATCAACAACATTTCCAATAATATCTAGAGTCATATCGAACACAGATAAAACATTAAAACTAATTAAAAGGGTTACAAACCAAATAATATCAAGTAAAAGAAAGCGAATTAAATGCTTCAAAATTGTATATAGAAAATGCATTACATACCAAACAATGGGTCATCCTCCTTTTGCATGTTCTCTTTGATTTCAGAAAAAGATTTGAAATCAAACAATGACCTCGGAAACTGTGGAATTTTAGTCGGAGAAATATAGGTATTATTTTGGAACATCAAGCGATAAGGATGATCCGATACTGGAAAACTTTTTTGGCTATCAACAACAGAAAATTGTCGGACAGATATTAGATCACCTTCGGCAGTGATATTATCAAAACGGTCAATAAAAAATTTTCTCACGCTTGCTTGTATTCTCGTACCCTTGAAAAAAGAAGTATTAATGAGTATATGTAAAAAGTATGAAACGCTCGTATTCACAAAAAATGTTTTTACCTCTCCATCCACAAATAAAAATTCAAGAGTTTCGGGTGCTTTTCCATTGCCTGCGGTCTTCCACTTACGACACACTCGAACCTTGATACTCCAATCAATCCTATTTTTGATAATATTAGAAAGAGAAGCATATTGCTGGGTTAATACTCTCGAAGCCATGGAGAAGTGAATTTCTTAGGTTAAACGATTCCAATATTTATAGGAGTTATGAACTGCTACAAAATCTTTTATATAAATCAAGATATATAAAATATTAATTGCATCGTAATCTTTATTCAAGTAAAGAATCCTAGACGAATACGTTATTACTTATTAGTAGATAGATATTAGCAAAGGCAGAGTGATAAACTTATCGTATATTAATATCTTTTTGAAAAGGATTTTGTGTATATATTGTCTATTAATAAATTTGGTATATTCGAGTGAACATTTAATTAAATCAATTTTTATTTATGGAAAAGAATAATGATTTCATTATAATACTTAGGCGATAAATCAAAAAATAGACAACATTAATTGCTGTTAATTTAACTATTGAGAAATTGATCGCCTAAGTATTATTTTGAATAAGTCAATATTTTTATTTATAGAAAACATTTTCCATCCCTGCATAAAGAATGAGTGAATAATTTGCCAGATCAATCAATTGGTATACATATCTTACTTATCATGTTTGTATGTGTAATTTTAAATATTTCGGTTATATGAAATCCAACTATTATTGTTCAAGTTTGTTTTAAATCACATTTATACACAATATTAATTTTGTCACCATGACATTTAAATGAAGTCTAATTGAATATACATAAATTAGTATAAGTACAAATACTTCATCATTAATAGTTTTGAAACGATATTTATAAATGTTCAAACTTAAGCCAAAAATATAAACAAAAGATGAACATTGTCTGTTCAAACTACAACCGATAACAAAAACATAATATAATTGTTCATATTGTACAAAAATTTAATTATAACGGTTAAAAACTTAGGGGCATTCATCACAGCTTAGTAGACATCAACTTCATCACACTCCATCACATAGCCGTAAGACAGCCTTTTTAAGAAAATCAAAGGGAAATGTGAGCTTTGTAACAAATAAACAAAACTGAATCAAACAACATCATTATAAAAGAATGGTATTCAAATAACTTGAAAGCGCATAAAACTTACATTTTCCGGTATTTGACGGCTTCATCGGAATCATTGTAAAGCAACATACGGGTATACATGTGAGTGTTACAAAGAACATACTCATCTGAAAAAACAGAATTTGGTGCTCATGTTGATTAAGTTAGTATAAAGATTATTAATGAACTCATCATATTTAAAATAGTAGTACAAATATCATTAAACATCATCCCTTGGCAAAGTTGCACGATAATAACAGGTTGATTCAGCCTGTTTTCCCTATGCATGTCAACATAACCTTTGACTTCATTTGAGTACGGTCCAAACATCAGAAACGTCATCAAATTGTAGCTGGTTAAGAAAACAGAATAATTATGCATAAGTTAAGTGCCAAAATAAAATTATTTATAATGCAATGTAGCTATAAAATAAAAGTAGAGTTCTTACTCAATGTCTTGAATAACAAAACGTATGTATTCATCACCTCCGTCACCATCACCTTCCATCATGCTATCATCCAGTTCAACCACATGACCAATGATATCTTGGAAAACATTAAAAAATTCATAATCAAAAACATCACAGCATAAATGATAAAAAGAAGGTTCAACCATAAGCTAATGTCATCAATATAAATATTAGAAGATGACATACCTAGCAGTGGTCCATTCTCATGATAAACATCACCTTTGATATCAGGAAAAGATACAAAGTTGTACGGTGATTTTGGAAAAGATATGTCAAGTGAACGGGCAACATACGTATCATCCAGAAAAGAAATAGTCACCGGTGTAGTCAAAACAGGATTGATTTTCGGGCTAGGAAGCACTTTAAACTTTCTCATGTAATAGACATGGCCTTCTTCCATACGCTCATGGAAATACTGAACCAACTCTCCATAAACTTCACCATGAATTTTCTTACCCTGGGCAAACAAACATGAAAACGCATTTAGATATCAAACAAAAATAGCTGTCACAATAAAATTTGTCTGCATAAGGAACATCTTTTCATCGATACAATGCACTACTGAGCAACATTTTGTTTGTTCGTAAACAAAGTCTTTGTACAAATCGGTAGTGGAAATCATAAACAAAAATTACCAAAAGTGCATCTACTCCGAAAAAGATTTTTTTTTACATTCTCTCAAGAACCCAAAAGAGTTCGGTACAATATTTCACATGCATACATTTTTTATAGTTAATTAAACACATTGATAACAGATCTGTGTAAATCAACAAAAAATTAGGGTTTACATTAAATGAAAGATTTCCAAAAGTAGATATCTTGAGTTTTAATAAAAACGAAAACTAATAAACTGGAATAACATAACCTCTATATCCATTAGCAAAACATCCATCTTGCTCGAGACCTGATGCGTCCCTGGACAGATCCACTTCCTGCAGACTCGCACCAACAAAGTCCAATCCTCTGTTTCCGTTGTCAGTTCATCAATCTTGTGGTATGCTGCCATCTTCCTTGGAACGCAACGCTTGAAGAAAATTGAAGAAGAGAGATTTTTTGGATTTTTTTTTATTCAGTGTATTCTTGAACAGAGATTCGGAAAAGAAAACTGTATTATGCCAAAAGTAAAGAGGCGCACGGGGATGAACAAAAAGAATAAAACTCTTTGTATTCTCTGCAATGATGATCTCTTACCGTGGTAACCGTGTTCCTTTATGGAATCACATCAATGTCAGTATTTGAGTCTAATATGTTTCCAATTTATAATATAATTTATAAATTAGTATAATACTTAGGAACTTGCAAAGGCAAAAAATAATTACTTCTAACATATTTAAAATTAAGAATAATACATGAATAACAAAATTGAAATCAGAAATTGTTACCTAATTTAATGAATGTGTTAATTAATATTTTATTTAATTTAGAATAATCTACAATAGATTCGTCACGGAAACCTTAAACCTCACGTTTCTATTTAAAGGCCATAGTTTTTTATAGTAATACACGACAGTCAAAAACCAAGTTACAAAATAATATATATTCATATTGTTAAAATCGACCAAAATGGAACCTAGATAATAAAGTTGTTGAATTCTACGATGTACACAACAATCGTTACGAAATAACAATCGGTCGAGTAGAAAGCGATATAAGCTTTCGTCGAGGATGGAGGCGTTTCCATAGGGAACACGGCATCTGGGAAGAAACCCTAGTCTCGTGTTTCGCTACACCGAGACTATTCCAATGTAGAAATTCGATGTTATCGTATTACAAACTTCAATTTGATTGCTCAACGTCGAATGGCTGAAATTGACAATAACGTTCATGATGCAATCGAAACAAATTGAAATTAGATTGTTTCTATTTATAATTTTAAAAGTGATCTTATTTTATTTTTAGAATTAACACTATAATTTGTTTTTACTCTTTGTTGTATTTATTTAAAGTTTGTTTCATAAATATTCCATGTATTTAAAGTTTTGGTCAAAAATAATCAACTTATTTAAAGTTTATGTAATAAATAATCCAAAATTAATGAATATTTCAATTTTGTAAAGTGATGTAAAATTGAACCAATAATAAATTTCAAATGACTAATGATCCCTTTCAAATGGAAATAGCTTTAACAAATTGTTCAAAATATAATAAAATTAAATACAAAATCCATCAATTGCAAAAAATAACTATTATTAATAAATTTGCAATAAAAAGAGAACCAAAATCAAAGTCCAAAATACAACACATTAGTTGTGTTAGGGGATGTCGATTACATTGGACGATTTCCGCCACTTATCCACAAACCTATTAAAATGAAAGAATAAATACAGTTACAAATATAAATAATCAACAATTACATAAATATATAAAATTAAATTCATAAAAATACCTTTGACGGTATTCAACTGCCTCATCAACGTGATGATATATAACGACGTTAGTAGCGCCATCAGTGTTGTGCAATACAAACTCATCTACATTTTGTTAGAATAATTGAAAAAATTAAAGAATTAGCAAAATAATACCTTTAAAGCATGTAGAGTAATGTACTATAAAATATGTAATTACCATTAAATATCATAGTGGCGGCAAGTTGAACAATTATAACAACATGACCCAATCTTTTATCTTTAGCCATTTCCACAATTTTTCTAAGTTCACTCGAGATAGGTCCGAAATGCACGAAGACAATGCTCTTATAACTGTAATAAAGAATGAACATTATTATTGTATGAAAAAATATAATGTATAAATTAAAAATGTAAAATAAATGAAATAAATCATACTTGAGATCTCCAATACGTATCTTAATGTACTTGGGTCCTCTTCCAGAATCGCCATTCATCATCGTGCAATCAACATCCAGAACATGACCAATTATATCTTGAAAAATAGAAAATCGTATAAGAAAAAAAAAATCTTATAATACAATATTGTTTAGTGTGTAATATAATTTGTAAAATGAAACTCTGAAATACAAAATTTAACTACAAATAAATACCGAGGAGAGGACCAAAGCCCGTAAAGACTTGCTCATTAATGCACCAAAAGGGATGGAAATTGTAGATCGATTTGGGAAAAATTGGGTCGTACGTTGATTCAACAGATGTTCCTTTGACGAAGCGGATCATAGTAGGGCTGTCAACAATAAGATTTGTATAGGAAGTTGGCAAAACGCGAAAGTACTTCACGGTGTAGAGACCACCTTCGATAATTTTTTGGTCAAAATCTTTGACGCACACATCTCTGGGAACCGAAGCATGAATTTGAGTTCCCTGTTTAAAATACATATTTGTTTACGATTTAAAAATATTATTAACAACAAATTGTACACGATAAGTAGAAATATATGAACTGATAATTCCATAAATCTTACCTCTGAATCAATCATGACGATTTCCAAACTTTGAGGAATCAGCTTTGAACCCGGAGACATCCATTTTCTGCAGATTCGTACAACGATGCTGAAGTTGGTGTGAACAGTAGTTAAATTAGAAATCAAGACGGGTGCCATGACTGATATTAATTGCTGAGTTTATTCTGTAAATATGAAAAGAGTAAACGAAGATAATTTGTAAGGAAGAAAAAAGAATCTGCCGAGGAGTTATATACCGTGCATTGCAAAGTTTCACTTGTTAAATATTCCAAATTTGAACCGTATAACTAATAAGTAAATCAAATAGATAAACAAAAGATAATTATTCCTTGTTTAAATATTTAATAACAAGTTTAAAAAGATTTTGTACGATAAATAAAATACCGGTTCATATATATCTCCAATCAACATGTAGCACATATTAACGGGGGCATCAAAATCTAATTATTTAATAAATATATGAGTTGTATATTTGAAAATTATTCACTTGATAAATCAAAAATAGTGTTATCCAATTAAACATGAGTATTATATTTGTTAATTATTCACTTGATTAATCAACAATCTATTATTTATTTAATATATTAGTATTATATTTGTTAGTTATTCAATTGATAAATCAATAAGATTTACTCTTTTCTTAATCGAATTTTTTTTATATTTCTTAAATATTAATTTGATATTTTATTGTACATTAAGAAATATAATGTTGCACATTTATAGTATTTAAATATGTAATAAGGGTTTATGGAATAAATTTCGAAATTCAAGAACATAAAAAATGCATGAATGATTCATTTTAAAAACAAATACAATATTCATGAGTAAATATTAAAATAAATTGTAGCTAAACAATAATAAAAGGCAGAAAAACATTAATATGCAAAAGTGTCAGCTTCCTCGATCGATTCAAAGGAAACGATCATTTGTGGAACAACCCGTCGTCTACTTCTCACTGGACTCCGAGACCCCATCACGAATTGCAAAGTAGGATGGATTACGGAATAATCTTTCCTTGTGTAGCCATAATAATATAGAATTGACATTTGGCATACTTACAATGTAACTACAAAATCTTCCTAAAAAATTATTTCCGTCAACTCTGACATTTATCATGTACTCGTATCCAATAGGAGAGGATACAATCGCAAGAGTTACTTTGTTTATACTTTCAGAGGCGGAAGATACAATAGGATTGTCGGCACATGCTTCCTTGTATACATAAAGATACACGACATTAATTAATTAATTAATAAATATAAAAAATACATTTATGTAGAAAAGAATTAAATACCGAGAGAATCGAAAGAACCAATCGATCAGTTGAAGTCTGATGTCTGATTTTGAAATAATGCAACGTCATTCATCAATACAAAATTCGCGTAGTCCTTTCCGTCGTGAACTTGGAGATGAATTTTAATCGTGATGTGACGAATAAGATCACGATTACAGAAATAGCATACAAAATTGCAATAGTTGACGTACTGTGAATGATGGCACGTGGGACAAATTAAGCGATACCAACATCGTTTGGACAGTTTCTCATGGACTTTCACAGTTGTACAAATCTTTGTAACCTGTAGTTTACGGAACAATAAATATAAATCATCTATTTACTACACATATATTGAAAAATAAATCAATTTAGCTCTATACACATGAAGTTCAAATATATACCTGTAGTATAAGTGAACGGAATTCTTTTTCGGAGGGACTCACTTCAGATAAAGAAGAATATAACCGAGACATAGATGGTTACAAAAACGATGACTAATGAATTGAAAGAAAAAATGAAATTACTCTATTATATTTATAATACTCAATGAAAAAACTTGGATTTATATTAGCGAGAAGACTTTTCTTTAATTCTTTGTTTTATACTTGTTTTTTGATATCTTTAACAAATATTAGTATTATTAATATGTTAAGTAAATATATATACAAAGAATTAAATCAATGATATAATTTTGTTACTTAAAAATCGGATACATTTTTGGACAAAAAATTCTATAAAATCACACATGTAAATCTACTTCTTTAAAAAATATTATTTAATATTTTCAAAACATTACAACATATGTAAATTACGCTTCAAAATAATTAAGTCGGAACATAATAGAGTTTAAAAATATAAGTGTATAAAATATGTATTTTTAAAATATAATTAGTTAAGAAATAACAATATAATTAATTGACTATAAATATTAAAGAACATGGAAAATAATAGGAATCATCTAAAAATGAGCTAAAAAACATGGTCTATGAAAAAATCGTTTTCCAAATGTAAAAAAACAATAACAGTTAACTCAAAATGCCACAAAATAATGTGGTGTAACAAAATTATAAAATTATAGAATCATATAGCACAATTATAGAAAATAAACAAAAGTATTAGTTCAAATTCCAAAAGAGAAGAAATAGTGTAAACATAAGGACTTTTTTCAATCGTCGGAGTCAAAATCGAAGAAAATTTCATGTTGTCGAACGACGTATAACGTCGTTGAAGTACCATCGTAGTAGAAGTCCAACATAGAGCCGACTTCGAACTGATTCATATCATAAAAGTCCTTCCATCCATCGCCGATAAAAATGCTTTTATTTTTATCCGACAGACTTCGTCTAACCAAGGAGGCTGACATCTTGATTCCTTTGTTGTTTGACAGAGTCAACTCAGTTTTATCCTCAAGCTTTGTCTGAATGGCGAACTCCCTCGGAATCATCTGTAAATCATGAAAAAAAGTCACAAATTAATGTCAACATAGCTGATGCAGTATAAGAGTTTGTAGTAGAAATTACCATTCTAGCCTGTTGATGTTTTTCAATTCTCTCAGAAAACTTGCGTGAGAGACTCTTTAAGTGTACTTCGCGAACTCTTTTTTTGTGGTCAGCAGCATATGTTATTTCAACACCATCGACATCATAAACGTGCACATTGAAGTAGATTGGATCCTTAAAATGGAAAGTCAGCATCATCCCCGTTTTAATTTCATATTTTTCCCGGAACTCTCGCCAACCGCTGAATATATGCAGACAACCATCTTTGTCTTCACCCAAGGCAACAGAATGCATAGGAGCATAAGGTGTCTTGATTTGGCCGAAGGAAGGCATACGGTAGGAGCACTTTTCAAGGAACGATGCAGGTATTTCCTTAGCAAAAGATAGAATTGGTCAATTTCAGAGTTAAACATAACCACAAAACATGAAGAAAACATAGTATATATACTTACAACAGCATCAATATCTCCATCGTTTATAGTAATGTGAAATCTCATTGGACATGGTACTCTTCTTGTTACTTGAGAAACACAAAATGCATTAAGTAAATAATAATTAAGATAATAACAACTTATAGAATATGAAAAAAACATGTGTGGACAATGTTCTGTTAATTGGTTTAATGATAAAATAATTGAATTAGGAACAATTCCTAGAGAACTAAAAGATTAATTTAACAAAATTAAGGTAATAACCCAATAAATCAATCAATCAGGTTAAAAACCTATAAGTACGGAAGAGCTAACATGATCTCCGAATTAAGTAAGTATAAGACAAAAACACAAATAAGACAAAAATGATATAAACAGATATTCAAATCATTCTATCAATGTTTTAAAAGCTAATATAAGGAATATGAAAATAATAAAAAAACCGATGAAACCCTATCACAGACTTGGAACAATACAACAATAAGTTAATATGAAAAATCTAAAACAAAGTCAGAAACAAAAGATTCGATACAATAACAATAGAAAAGAAGACTCACAATCAACGACACCGGGGCTGATCTTTCCGCGAGCTGTAGTGGAAGAGCTACCGATATTGAACTTTCTCCGACCCTCTGGAGAAGTGCTTCTGGAATTTTCACCTTCTGGATACATGAAAGCCATGTAAAGTGGGAGTATATTTCAATTTTTGGAGAAGTAGAAGAACAGCGGAAAACCCTAGCCTGATTTGAAAAAAGTTCGAATGTTTTATGAAGAAATTTAAGAGTCGGCCATTTACTAAAATACTCTTGCAATAATACAATTAACTATAAATATATTAATTAAGTCGAAATATATTATGTATGATTTAAAAATACTATTGCAAATTAAACTTACCTTAATATATTCACAACACTTAAAATTAATAATATTAATTGATATATGGGAGATTTGTACATCTCTTTAGGGTTAACATTATAAAAATAATTTAAACATGTTTTTTTTTTCAAATTTATAAATAATCAAAATCCTATTAAAACATTACAACAATTAAATTTATAGTTATAATTGAAAATTTATACCAAATTTAAGGTTAAAAGAATAGAAAAATTGAAAATTGAGTTAGAAGTGGCAAAATAACTACACAGAATAATGCAAAGGTCAAATCAAATAATTCCTAAACGGAATAGATAACAAAATGTAAGATTTGGAGATGTTGAAGTACAATGACTAATATTCTACTTGATTATAACAACTACAATGAAGAAGAATGTCTGAACAACTTTCAATCACTTCCACTGGAGTCATCATCTGGGTTGTAAGACAAATCAGCTTCGTCGGATTCACTATAATCAGTTTCTGAGATCTCTGAATCTGAATTCGAGCGATCTGTATTGTCACCTCCCAAGGGCTCCATGTTTTTGATCATATTCTCTTTGTAATGTTTAAGTAAAATAGGGCAGACACAAATATTTACAACATCATACACAACCACTCCAGTTGAAAAGTTCATTTGCCGAGAAAGAGAAACTTTAAAAAGAAGCTCCCTGCCAATAAGATGTCTTACTGAATCTTCGGCATCAGGATAAGGTAATGACTGCAATTAATAGTAAACATAATTAATATTAAAAAAAAAAACTATTTAAGGAAAAAGAAAAACACTTAGAATTGATGATAAAGGACACTTACAATAGGGGAGAGGTTGATCAAGGAGGGCGCAGTAGTTTCTATCAAAAATGTAGCTACTTCACTTCGTATGAGAAAACAACCTTTAGCGCCCTTCTCATCATGAACGTCTACAAATATTTGGAATTTGGCATATTTGGACAGATTGATGCCACACTTTCTACAGGACAGATTTAATTTTAAACCAAAACTTTTTCGGTTGCAACGGGGACAGGATACGGAGAACCAACCCATATCAGAGTGTATATTTGTTATGGTTCCAATCGTCCATAAATTAAGCACCTGAAAGTGTGGAACTTATTTTAGTTATATCTAATGAGTAGATACAGATAATGGAAAGCGCCTAAAGAAAGATAATATAACCTCTTCAAAATAAGACAAATGATTTATAGAAAAAACGTTCATTCCTGGACCTCCCAACTCCTTTTTGCCGATCTTAAGCAGCGGAGTAAGAAATTTAGCACCATCAAAACAAAGTCGGACACCTTTATTGTTAAACCTGTTGAAATATAATTGGTCAACTTTAGGAGAAAGAAAAATTTTGGTTAGTCTTAGTTACTTAATAGCATATGATAAGTGTACCTTGAAGAAAAAGCCCGAATTTCATCTAAAACAGGGTTGAATATTACATCAGTGACAGGAAGTTGACCAGTGACATACACTTCATCTGCACAATAGAATAAAAACTAATAACACAAAACACAAAACACTATTCCAGGAATAATGATTAAGTGTAAAGAAAAGTTTAAATATTTAAATTAACATCTCATTGTATAAGATATACCTTTGTAAATAACCTTCTTGCACAACTGAAGAATTATTACAAAACATGTAGATTGCATTCTTTTACATAGCATATCAAAATTCTTGAGCTTCCGAAGTAACGGATTTGATATTCGACACAACAGTCTATTATTTCTGTTTATCACAAAAGCAATAAAGGATAAAAAAGATTGAGTTTAAATTTTTGACATTAAATAACAAAATCTAACTATAACAGGAATATTTTATTTCGAAAAGAAATTCAATGGAGAATATTGTTACTCTAAGTCTTGAATGATGAAACGCATAGAACCATCATTGTCAAGGCGATCATCAAAGTCCACAACTGCTCCAATGACATCTGTATTTAAAGAAACTCAGATTAAGAAAATTAATAAATAAGTGAATTAACAGACTTAACATAAAAACATATAAAGACAAAAATTTAAAAACAAAATCAGAATAATAATTAATAAAATTGAGGAACTGCATACCAAATAATGGACCTTCACAAAAGGTAGAATAACAAAGGACATCAACAAAGGGCTTGAAAATGAATCTGGAATCTTTGAAACACGAATAATTGCTGATGGCAATAACAGTTTGCTCCAAGAATGTTATAATGAAGCCAGTATCAGTCAACTTTTCATCTCTTGGATTTTCAACAATAGAAAAACCACGAAGGTCGTAGATATTCCCTTCTAGAATTAGACCTTCATATTTTGGAATTAAATCTTTATTAATAGTGGCCTGTATGGTGACTTCCTATAAAAAAACATAGGAAATCAAGACATGGAGACATATGAATAACAATCAATTTCATGATTCATCTAAGAGAATAAATTAAACAACATATAAAAAACTGACCTGGTCATCGACAAATAGCATTTCTATAGAATCAGGGCAAAAGGAACGCCAGGCCCTGCGTAACCTGCCACATAGTAGAGGATCATCAGAAATCGGAGAAAGATCAGACACAGACTTGTACATAGTTCAGTCCAAACAGGTTCAATCGATAATCCTTGCTTTGTAAAAAATGCGAGAGAAAGGAGTTAAGCAGAATTAGAAAACCCTAGTCTTCTTCACAAATAGAGAAATATTAAAACAAAAAACAAATTAGAAAATTATTAAATATAATTAATGAATCAGACATTATTAATAATTTATTAAAACATTAAAAATTTTAATACTTTATTGATTAATGTAGAAGAAAATAAAAATAAACAAATATCATTAAAATACATTGAAATAGTTAAACAAAAGAAAACCCTAGTCTTCTTCACTTGAGACGGAAAAGTTATAAATTTATAAAATCAAAATCTTCACTTCTAAAGTTATAAATTTTACTACAGACGAAAACAAAATCAAACACAATCAATACTTTATAAATCACATAAATCGAAAGAGTTACATTACAAAAGTAAAATAAAATTAAAATTTAAACTTTTAAGTCAATAATGTTTTATTATTTTCTAATTTTTTATTATGTAAAAGAAAATTCTTGAACTTCCTTATAAGAGAAACAATAATATTAAAAAAAAAATAATCGCATAATAAGAATTCATACTTTATTAATGGATAAAGAAGAAGATACAGAATAACTAATATCATTATAATAATTTTGATAATTGAAAGAGTTTTAACAATCAAAAGATATGTAAATCGTTATATACAAATCCTTTTGCAAATCAAGAGATAATTAAGATTTTGCAGCTGCTTGATGTTGTAATAAGGGATCAACAATCGAAGACTCGGGCAGGGTTCAAATCAACAAAAATGCTTCTTCAATGAGAATGTCAACTATTATTCAATAACATCTTCGAATCGATCAGGGTTCAAATCCACACCAATGATTCTTGTAGCACCGGACAATCTCGCTCGTTCGGCAGCCTGAAAAAAACAACACAAATAAACGTCACAAAGAAACTCTTCATAGGAAACATTGTAAGGAAGGAGACATACAGCAAGCCCAACTGCCCCAAGCCAGAAAACAACAACCGAAGAGCCATTTGTCGGTTTAGCAACATTCAACGCAGCGCCAAGGCCTAAAACCAATCGCACAATCGAATTTATTTTCAAGAAACGAACCGATGATGATCAAGGGGTCGAAGCACTACCTTTTGAGATCCCGCAGCTGAGCACACAGAATTTATCGAGAGGAGCAAGAGATAGACATTCGATAACCTGCAAAAATAGCTAGAGAAAGAGTTAGGAAGATTTGATAACCTGCAGAAATAAATATTTCATATTAGTAATCCAAAATCACATAATAAAATAACATACAAATTATGCTTGAAAAGAAATACACGAAGGTGAAATAGTATAGAAAGTAAATAAATATAAAGATGTGTACCTTGATAGCTACAAAAAAGAAAAAAGAAAATATTAGACGAAAAACAAAGAATAGAAATGCAAAAAAAAAAAAAATTACCTTGGTAGCTGCAAAAATAAAACAAAAAACAAAAAAATATAGCATAAAAAAACGACAAATGAAATATGAAATGCAAAAAGAATGTTTGAACGTACCTTGTCACCTGCAAAAAAAAAACATTCACAATAATTTAATTTAATATAATAATATTATAAGAATAACAGTATAAGAAAATAAAAAAACGATGCGTATGAAGTTGAGATGAATGAAGATGGAGAGCCTTTTATAGGAGTAGATTGAAATAGGGTTTGTATAAAATTGGTAATTTCGGTATTTTATTATTTAGTCAATTAGTGAAATATGGCAATTAAATTCAAATCATGCTTAATTATAGGAACAAATAATAAGGATAATTATGTTTATATAAAAAATCTATTAAATAATAATATAATATATAGATTTGATTTGAGTTGACCTATAATTATGGAAATACTTTTAATTATATAACGTGATTAAGGAATGATTGTTTAATTAAATTACTTAATTTAAATATTCGGGATTAAGGAAAGATTTTTAATGAAATTAGTTAATTTAAATATCGGTTAATATATAAATATTAATTAAATTACGCTAATTAAAATGACCGGCCAATATAATTTTAATTTATGTAATTAAAATGTAATTAACAAATTAAACGGACGATTAGGATTAAGTTTCATAGTGTGAACATGTTTTAAATCTAATGGTGGATATATAGTCCACGGGTGCCATTTTTAGCTGAATTATATTATGTATGATTTTTGTCCAGTATTTTTTATTTTATTTTATAATTCACATGGATTCTAAGTACTTGGTTACATTGACTTTTTATTTTATTTTATAATTTTTGAAAACAAGGGTATTAAAGTTATTAAAGTATTATTTTAACAATATAATAAAATATGTTATTTATTATAATATGTCTTAATAATATGTTATTTATTATAATAACATGAAGATATTACTCTAAAAACTAATTAAAGTAAAAAATCAACAATTAATTAAGAGTTTTATTTTGTAAAGTATAAAATCTAAATACATATATTAACCCTTTTTCCAAAAATACTCTTAAAATAAATATATTATTCCAAAAATTTTCACACAAATCAATAAAGTAGTCTAAATATATTATCTTGTATTTCCTAATGAAAAGGCAGTGACTTAATTAATGCACTTTTTTCATATTATTCAAAGGTAATTTGAAAATCACAAAAAGATATGTATATATTTCAATAATCAAAATGACATACCCGCACCGCAAGGTAGCTAGCCGAGTTGAAAGAGTTGAGAGGTCAAGAATTCAAGAAATTATGTAGAGTAATGTTGGTGGTTAATGAGAACTTGAAATTTATTCAAGAAATGTGTGTTATGTTCATATTTATTCCTACGTCCTCTCTAATTTTTTTTTTTTATTACTAAGAAAAATGTTATTTTTTGACAAAATTACGACTATGCTAAAATAGTTGATTTCATTAGTTTAGCATGATTTTAATTAATTATAAACGTAAAAAATATATGATCACAAATTAAATATAATAAATTATTTTAGTATATAATGTTAATATTTATTCATATAGTATATCATTGGTATTACAACGTAACTAGATCTTGTGTATAAAATAGTGATGACTTGCAGTGTTCATTGTGTTTGTGTATATTGAATTAATTATGTAGTATTGGATAAGAAGCACCCATGGCTATCCCACATTTACCTCGTGGATCGCCAATACCCCTTTGAATTTTCATGTATCCATTGATTCCGTAATGTGTTCCCCATGAGTTCTTTACGAGCCAGTAGTTGTTCCCATGATCTGTCCCGTAGCCAACCACTGCCACTCCGTGGTTTAGCTGGGTCCCACAAGGTCCGTTGTAGACCCCGCTTTTGTAGAACTGCAAATCGCTAACATCGATGGCCACGGACACCGGTTGTTGAGCCACGACCCTCATCAACTCCGACTCATTATTCCGCAAAACTCCTGCGTGCCGTTTAATCTTCGTGCGCCTATTCGCTGACGTGGCGGCCGTCTTGTTGCACGTTGCATCGACTCCCGTGTAAGGGTAGTCGGATTGCTTCGCGAGGCCATGTCGAATTATGTAGTCAAATGCGAGTTCAATTGCACCGCCTTTGCAACCATTGTTCCCGGTGGCCCTGTCGCAGTCAACGAGTTCTTGTTCGGACAACGGAGTCAATGCCCCCGTCGTTATTCCGATTATACCCTCAACCGCAGCAACTGCAGAAAATGCCCAACAGTCTCCTGCGCATATATAATTTACTTTTATATAATTATTTAAAACGCCCGCGCGGCGGGCAGTTTAATATTTAGAATATTAATTTGCACTCTTATATTTTTAATATTTTTTTATTTTTATACTCCATATATAATTATTTATAAATTACATACCACATAAGCCCTGAGACTTAACATGGGTGACAACTCCTTTCGTTCTCCAGTCGAGCCGGGTGGGAATACGAGGATCGGAGTTCATGTGCTGAAACGAGGTCGTCGAAACCTTGCTTCCAAATCGTTGGCTTTCTAGGTATCCCGTATGAAGCGCCAAGAATTCTTCGTTCGACAAGTCAGCAAAGTGATTTAGACCGAGCTTATAAGACTTCTTTGCCCGCCTGTTGGACCGCTTGATATGGGCCAAATTCGTCTTGAATATATCGAATCTCTTCTCCTTCTCGGCCTGGTTTTCGTAAAATTTTCCGAATGCATACATCCATTTCTCGTGTTTTTCAACCATCATCAAGTCGGCGGCCGTGTCCACGTCAGCATGAGCTTCACAAGCCCACACAAGCGTTGCCAGTAATAATAGCACAAGCTTCATAGTTGTAACAACCACAAAATTTAAATATATTAATTAATTAATCTGGGGCCCAATTAATTAACCATATGAGATAATTAAACCATGCATGAGTTTGAATTATTTGAAGTTCATGTTAATTTTTCATGTTGAGTCATATTTTGCATTTTGATTCACGATTAATTTCATTTAGTATTTAAGTCATATAGAGATCCTCATAATAATCCAATAATATTATTAACACTTAAATTTATCAATCTTATTAATAAAGAAAGACGAAATTCCTAAACTCTAAAATACATATTATTATTATTATTATTATTATTATTATTATTATTATTATTATTATTATTATATTTTAAGCCCCAGTCCTTTAGCACTAGTCTCCTTGCAATCCTTTAGCACTAGTCTCCTTGCAAATCCTCAAACCCTATTTACAATTCAGCGTGTATATTTATATGTATGAGAAGTAACTTCGCCCCTCGTATATCCCATCACATCTCACCACCTCCAACAGATTACAGCAGCTTTCTGTTTCGCTTGAACCAAGCCCGAAACGCGTCACAATAATTCACCCAAAATTTAACAGCCCACACCTTAATCGTTTCAACCCTCGGACAAATCCCAAGCAAACAAACCCTTTTCCATGTCCGTTGTTCAACCCAAGTCGTGTTCGACCACAACCCGTCTCGGAGACTTAAACATCCATACTAGGGAGCCCTCGGTATTAAGCGATCTCTGTAAACCCGATTTCACCCCTGGCCGTGAGGACGACGTCGAGGGATCGTCGTACCCTGATGAAGAGTGTCAACATCAATTCATCGTCGAGTTGCTTACGGCTGCCAAGACCGCCACCGTCTCCTACCATTCCTGACAAGACCGTAGAGGTCCTAGAACTCTATAGCTGTCTCTGTCAAGATCTAGATGCTCGAGAGAACGTGATGTACTGAATGCCCATCTGTTTTGCGTCGCCTGTTGAAGCCACATCGCTCTCTCAATTCCCCTGTGTCTCTATTTCTACTTGTTACGAAGAAGAAGAAGAAGAAGGTATTGATTTTAATTAGGGATTTCTTATTTGTCGATTCTCTTAACTTGTTAGTTTTGGGCCAATTCAATAATCGATCCATTGTGTCTTGATCCTTTTCAAAGCCCACTAAATATTTTCCAAGTTAATTATTCTCTCTTACCAATACAGCCCAATTACTATTATCAGTTAGACTCTTTTAAGTTACAAGTCCGGACTTTTATTCCTAGCCAAACTTGTTACTGTAATTCTTTAATTATATATCAAGCCTAATTCCCCTTACGTAAAGATTTATTAATATAAGTTTATTATAAATGTGTGTATATAATTATATTAATATTATTACTAGGATTTATGGATTTCGAGGATTAAGACTGCACGAGCATTCATTCACGCATCTTTTTCGTCAAGTCAAGTTCTGCATTTTCAAGGTAGGGGTATTTCTAAAACCTTTTTCAAATACAGTTCATATCAGTGTATGGTACGCAGGTAATTGTTCGATATCGAGGACTTTATATTCTATTCATGTTATGTGCACATATTAGTCGCGCGACGAAACTCATGGCCGTGTTCACGTAGACGTGTGACGTGTTCACGGTAATAAATCAAGCAAGCAAGTGATAGGAACGTTTAATCGTTCGGAAATTCATGTCCTTGGGTATATCCCACTATCTAACAAGTTCAAGTTAGTTTATAAAGTTGAGCGTCATTCCGGTTATTTTCGTATCGTGCAATGTGTGAACTGGTATCCCTACTGAGTTGTTGATAACTCACCCCTTTAAAACCCCATCTTTTCAGGTTAAGCGAAATCGGAGCGAGACGGGGATGTGGCGGCGATAGTAGTAGTAGCGTTTATTTCAAAGACATTATTTTCTTTTATGCTTTCCGCTTTTGAAACTTCATACTTGAGTATTTTTATTTAAATTTGACTATTGAGGGTTATTATTTTTAGTTAAAACTTTTATTATGAAAAGTCGTTTTGACATTTTGTTATTTTAAATACTAAAATTTATTTTGAAAAATAAGAAAATCCTCTTTAGTTTATTTTATGAAAAATGGGATGTTACAACTTGGTATCAGAGCATAACGGTTCTCTTTACGGACCAAAAATAATTTTTTTTAAAATTAGCTACTATCGTCCTCCTTCGCCGCTCGTGCTGACTTCGTAAGTAAGTGCATTCTACAATCATGATGTTTCATTTAAGTCGCATGTCTAGTTTCATGATGTTGAGGTCGCATGCATATTACATTCATGAGTTTCAAGTACAATGCATATCAAGTTCATGTTTTTCAATTAGGATGCATGTCTAGTCTCATTATTTTCCATGTAAATTGCACGTCATGTTCAAGCTTTTCAAGTAAGATGCATACTCAATCTTATAGTTTTCAAATTCATGATTTTTCAAGTTCATTGCATGTTCAAGTTTTCAAGTTGAAATTTTATGTTGCTTAAATTGCGCACTTTATATAAGTTCAAGTTCAAGTTCATGCTAAAAATCAAGTTCATGATTATAATGTCAAGATGTGCGCAATTTATTGCAAAAATATGATTTATATGTTCCAAAAAAAAAAAAAAAAAAAGTGTTACATGATGCATGATTTACAAAAAATTATATAATTATATATATATGCAAATATTAAGTTAATTGTGGTCCTTAGAAACTTAAAATGGTTAAGAATAATGATATATATCTCGTGGTTAAACTACGGTGATGTTGAAGACTAGATACAAAACTAAGTTGTTGAACTTATGGTGATGCGTTGGACTTTCGATTTCGTATTTGCTATGTATGTTACTGAAACAAGTGATGCCGAGGTGGTATAGTAAGTGACAATTTGGAGGTTAGTAAAGCCCCAAGTAAAATGAATGAGACCAATTGCCTATATGTAAGAGCTAGTAGTGAACTCTGGCATGAAGGCCTTAAGAGTTCATCCTCACGTACTAGAAATGGAGTACTTCAATGTCATAATAGAATTTGACAGTTCAGTGGATAAGCATACAATATCTTACCAAGAGACAGCAGTAACGATATGGAAGTAGGTGCATCGATTACAGAGATTCGAATAGACGCACAATGAAGAACAAGTAACAACTACCCAAAAATTCACAATAGTTGTGATCAATTAAAATGGGCAAGTGTGTTCTCGAAGATTGACTTAAGGACGGGATATCACCAAGAGTGAGTTGATACCTCAAAGTCAACTTTCTGAACGCAAACGGTATGTGATCATGTTCATTGATGAAATATTAATCTACTCGAAAGACAAGGCTTAACTCATGGAACATTTGAGGTTTCCCTTGGAGACATTGAACATAGAGAAGTCTATGCAAAATTCTCGAAGTGTGAGTTTTAGCTAAATCACGTGTTATTTCTCGAGCAAGTTGTCACAACTCGTGGATTTAAAGTTGATCCTTCTAAGATTGAAGAGATCAATTAATTGTTCACCCAAGAATGTTAAAGTGATACGTAACTTCTTGAGTTTCGCGGATTGCTATCGGAGATTCATTGTCGGTGTTTCAAAGATAGAAAAACCGATAATATAGTTGAAGAGAAAAGTTTTTCTAAAACTCAAGAGGAAGTTGACTACAACTCAAGTTCTGGCCTTTCCTAATGGTACCGGCGATTTTGTGGTCTATAGTGATGCCTCAAAACAAGGATTTTGTTGTGTGTTGATGCAGCATGGGAAAGGGATAGCCTATGCTTCCCGACAACCGAAGACACACGAAGTGACTTACCATACCCACGACTTGGAGCTAGCTGTAGTGATCCATACCTTGGAAATTCATATAGATTACTTGTATGGAGTGAAGTGTGTTGCATACATTGATCACAAGAGTTTGACGTATATCTTCGCGCAAAGGAGTTGAAAATGCGTGAGAGAAGATAACCAGAGATTTTAAAAAGTTGTGACTGTTCAATTCATTATCAACCTGGAAAGGATAATGTCATGGCACACTGCTTATGTCAAAAAATAACACGACATATACCCCTATATGTTGATGAATCAAGAGAAGCTTCAAAAAGAGTTTGAGAATATGAAAATCGAAGTAATTTCTCAACCTCGCAATACAGAAGCAATGTTATCTGCATTGACGATTCGTCCTACTTTGGTGAAAAGAATTAAAGAAGCTCTGGATAAAGATGGCTTCCTGTTGAAGGTAAGGACTCGAGTTCATGAAGGGAACATTCATAGTTTTTCAAAACGAAAGATGGAGTCCTAGTATTTAACAGAATGTGGTGTGAGTCGAAAAGCGAGATCTTGAGTACTGCAATCGTAGTAGAAGCAAAATTGTACGCATTATACTTCCCACCCGAGAGGTACCAAGATGTATCATGACATGAGAAAGTTATTCTGGTAGAGAAGTAGGAAAAGAGACATCGGGTTGTTCGTGCAAGATTGTTTGGTATGTCACCAAGTAAATGTCGAACATCAAACACCTTCAAGCTTACTTCAACCATTAGAAATTCTTGAGTGGAACTGAGAGTGCTTGGATATGGATTTTCTGGAAAGGTTACCACATATCAGTAAGAGGAAGTAACATGATTTGGGTAATCCTCAATTGATTAACAGAGTGCATGTTTTCTACTGGTGAAGGTGACCTTCAGTACGGATCAATTTGAACAATTGTGCATTCGTGAGATAATGTGGTTGCATGATACTCCAGTATTGATTGGTTCGATAGAGATTCGAGATTCACTTCAAGATGTTGGAGAAGTTTGCTGATGCTACAAGACCGAAGTTGAAGTTTAGCACCGCGTGTTATCTTAAGACAGAAGGCCAATCTGAAAGAACAAGACGAACTCGGGGAGAAATGTTAGAACCTCTGTTATTAACGAAGAAGAGTTACGAATTCATAAAGAGTCATCTTAATATGAGATGTGAGAAATGATTTTGGATCATGTTCAAGAACAACGACGCATCCTTAATATATTTTGTGAGCACGAGCAAGAAATGAAGTCACTTAAATGATATCATTTACAAGAAGTAAATAACGAATTTCGAGGACGAAATTTTTATAAGTAGGGTAGATTGTAACAACCACAAAATTTAAATATATTAATTAATTAATCTGGGGCCCAATTAATTAACCATATGAGATAATTAAACCATGCATGAGTTTGAATTATTTGAAGTTCATGTTAATTTTTCATGTTGAGTCATATTTTGCATTTTGATTCACGATTAATTTCATTTAGTATTTAAGTCATATAGAGATCCTCATAATAATCCAATAATATTATTAACACTTAAATTTATCAATCTTATTAATAAAGAAAGACGAAATTCCTAAACTCTAAAATACATATTATTATTATTATTATTATTATTATTATTATTATTATATTTTAAGCCCCAGTCCTTTAGCACTAGTCTCCTTGCAATCCTTTAGCACTAGTCTCCTTGCAAATCCTCAAACCCTATTTACAATTCAGCGTGTATATTTATATGTATGAGAAGTAACTTCGCCCCTCGTATATCCCATCACATCTCACCACCTCCAACAGATTACAGCAGCTTTCTGTTTCGCTTGAACCAAGCCCGAAACGCGTCACAATAATTCACCCAAAATTTAACAGCCCACACCTTAATCGTTTCAACCCTCGGACAGATCCCAAGCAAACAAACCCTTTTCCATGTCCGTTGTTCAACCCAAGTCGTGTTCGACCACAACCCGTCTCGGAGACTTAAACATCCATACTAGGGAGCCCTCGGTATTAAGCGATCTCTGTAAACCCGATTTCACCCCTGGCCGTGAGGACGACGTCGAGGGATCGTCGTACCCTGATGAAGAGTGTCAACATCAATTCATCGTCGAGTTGCTTACGGCTGCCAAGACCGCCACCGTCTCCTACCATTCCTGACAAGACCGTAGAGGTCCTAGAACTCTATAGCTGTCTCTGTCAAGATCTAGATGCTCGAGAGAACGTGATGTACTGAATGCCCATCTGTTTTGCGTCGCCTGTTGAAGCCACATCGCTCTCTCAATTCCCCTGTGTCTCTATTTCTACTTGTTACGAAGAAGAAGAAGAAGAAGGTATTGATTTTAATTAGGGATTTCTTATTTGTCGATTCTCTTAACTTGTTAGTTTTGGGCCAATTCAATAATCGATCCATTGTGTCTTGATCCTTTTCAAAGCCCACTAAATATTTTCCAAGTTAATTATTCTCTCTTACCAATACAGCCCAATTACTATTATCAGTTAGACTCTTTTAAGTTACAAGTCCGGACTTTTATTCCTAGCCAAACTTGTTACTGTAATTCTTTAATTATATATCAAGCCTAATTCCCCTTACGTAAAGATTTATTAATATAAGTTTATTATAAATGTGTGTATATAATTATATTAATATTATTACTAGGATTTATGGATTTCGAGGATTAAGACTGCACGAGCATTCATTCACGCATCTTTTTCGTCAAGTCAAGTTCTGCATTTTCAAGGTAGGGGTATTTCTAAAACCTTTTTCAAATACAGTTCATATCAGTGTATGGTACGCAGGTAATTGTTCGATATCGAGGACTTTATATTCTATTCATGTTATGTGCACATATTAGTCGCGCGACGAAACTCATGGCCGTGTTCACGTAGACGTGTGACGTGTTCACGGTAATAAATCAAGCAAACAAGTGATAGGAACGTTTAATCGTTCGGAAATTCATGTCCTTGGGTATATCCCACTATCTAACAAGTTCAAGTTAGTTTATAAAGTTGAGCGTCATTCCGGTTATTTTCGTATCGTGCAATGTGTGAACTGGTATCCCTACTGAGTTGTTGATAACTCACCCCTTTAAAACCCCATCTTTTCAGGTTAAGCGAAATCGGAGCGAGACGGGGATGTGGCGGCGATAGTAGTAGTAGCGTTTATTTCAAAGACATTATTTTCTTTTATGCTTTCCGCTTTTGAAACTTCATACTTGAGTATTTTTATTTAAATTTGACTATTGAGGGTTATTATTTTTAGTTAAAACTTTTATTATGAAAAGTCGTTTTGACATTTTGTTATTTTAAATACTAAAATTTATTTTGAAAAATAAGAAAATCCTCTTTAGTTTATTTTATGAAAAATGGGATGTTACAATAGTTATAAAACAAATCATCTTTTAATTTGGTTTTCTTCTAATTATATGTATATGTATGGAATGGATTGATTACATTTATATTAAACACAAACATAAGTGACATACTTATATCCAAGTTACAACTTCAGAAAACGGCAAATAATTCATATGTATATTAATATTATACTACCGAATTAATAATAATAATTAATTAATGACAGCGTGAACAAAGAAAAAGTGATGATACTGTATATATATATTTGGAGAGAATAAAAAGAGTTTGAAGAAAGTCTGATGAGCATGGCAGATTAAGCATGCGAGGTAATTAATTGATATTTTGGAGGGAAAATTATTAATTACTTAAGCATGATATAGGCTGTTATACTTAATTAAGTCGCATTCTCATTTTTGTCATTTGAACAAATTACTATGTAGTATTATTAGTGAGTATCATTTTGTTATTCTTAAATTGAAATGAATTATATATATGCATTATTGCTGGCGTGATCAAATAAAGTAATGTTTTTTTGAAAAATAATTACATTTAATTTGAAAAATCCCCCAAAATAAATGATGGATAGCGTGAATTAGCTTTTAGACTAAAGATCTTGAAGAAAAAAAATACGATCTATCTATTTTTCACTCATTAATTATATTTCAATTTATATGTACTATATTTATTTATTCAGTATTGCTTTCCGTCCAGCTCACAACGAGTTTTTCGTAGAATATCGTATGTATATCCGTCACTGCAACCAATCTTTTTAATTTTTATTTTAGTTAATAAGCCCATGTTTATTTTATTTAATCGATTCCTCCAGGCTATAATCATTACAGATCTTTCATTGAGTGTTTTTTAAGTTATTGTAAGCAGTAAGCAACACACACAAAAATAATTAAGTGTTCTAGCCAGGACAATTTGATTTTTAAAATTATAAAAAAACTTTTAAATAATTTAACTTCTCAAAATATAAGACATTATTTTTTTTATTATGTTATATGATGTATTTGTATATATAGGAAAGAAATTTGTTTGAAATTGATAATCTCATTTTTTACCCTTTAATTAAAGGTAATATTAGGGTATGGGGCAAATTGATTTTTAATATTATTTCCAACCCCTATTATTTTTCACCTCATTTGTGGGGGTTCTATATTTTTTAATTGTTTATTTATTAGGGTATGTGTATTTTTTAAATACTAAGTAGGAGCATTTTTTAAAATGTATAAAGTCATTAATATCCCTACAATAATATTACGGTAACATATATTAATTTATTTTAATATTCACTAATATTAAACGTGCTACTAATATATATAAATATATTTGTCGTAAGAATGTAAATATATTTGCGCTAAATATATTTGGTAAAATATATTTGCGCAAACATGAAATTACATTATATATTAATATCAAAATATATTGCGCAAATAAAATATATTTGCATTACCTAATTTGCGCAAACATTAGTACATATATATTTATAATTATATATAAATATAATTATATATTTTTGATGAGCTGCCGCAAAGAGGATGATGTTTTATGAGATGCGTAGAACATTCTTTGTGTAATGTTTTTACATATTAGATTTCTAGTTTAGTTTGTAAATATCTATAATAGATTTATGGTTTACATATGTTATTTTATGAATTCTTTGATATCTATGATAGATTTCAATTTTTTCTTTCATATCTATGATAGATATATCAATATTATTATATGAATTATCTATGACAAATTTCTGAATTCAAGTGATTTTATATCTATGATAGAATTCTAGTGTTGATTTTATAGAAGATTATCTATGACAAATTTCTGAATTCAAGTGATTTTATATTTATGATAGAATTCTAGTGTTGATTTTATATCAATGAGCCGAAAATGAAAGATTTTGGAATGTTTTGAAACTTCAATAGTAGTGTGTAGTCGAATGAGGAACTATTGAAATGTAAGATAATAGTTTAAATTTTTGCGTAATTTTATATATCAATTAATTTCTTAATTTTTTAATGAAAAAGGATAAAATTGACAGAGTGCCCTATATAATACTAAGAGAAAAAATTTGATACTATAAATAATAATCATCTTAGAACCCTTATTCGTGATTACCCCTTAATTAAACTATTAAAACTACAGTACTTCATATAATACATTAATAAATACTACATCATCTGTTTCAACAAATTGCACTACTCTAAAATAGAAGAGTAAAAGTTTTGGTAGTAAATTAAAAGAACTGTTTTTTATTTTAAATTTAAAATAAAAGGAAATATATGTAAACTAGAGAGTACAATTTATTTATTTTGTTTATATTATGTAATTAGTTGATGAGGATAAGAAAAAAGAAGATTACATCATAAATAAATAATTAACTATTAAATATGACGTGGCAGTGCCGCATTAGCAAGCGAGGTTAATATTTCATCTTAGATAAGAGATATTCCATCTCCTAAATATTCATCCATACATCATTTCATTTACATATTTTCAATTTATCTTTCAAAATTCAAATATCTCACACCATACAATATGAAATATTTCAAAAAAAAATCTATTTTCTATCACTTTCACATTATTTTCTTCTTCTTCTAAGTCATTTCATTTCAGTATATACTTATTTTATTGTTTTCTTATTAATTATATACTCATGTGTCCCAAACTAATGGTCATATGAGGTTCATGATGATTTTTTTTGTCCATACAATACAAATGATAAATATTATACAAAAATTATGAAAAAATAATTAAAATAAAATTTAATAGTTAAATTTTATTTTAATTATTTTTTCATAATTTTTGTATATTATTTATCATATAAAATAAAATTAAATATTATATGTCCTACCCGCTTCTTCCCCTCTTGGGCGTCCGTGCCAACTCACCATCTCTATAGTTCACTTGGGAATATTTAGAAAATTATTCAATAATTTCTTAAAAAATGTACAAGAAGTTACACCTCTAATTTATCTCATATTTGATGAACCATACTTTATTTAAATTATTTATACTTTAGGCTATGTTTATTGGCGCTCTCCTGGGCTCCTATGTTTTAATTGGATTGTGACATTTGTTATAACCTTATTGATTTTTATTTTATTTATATTTTCAAACAAATTATTATATCTTTTTAAAATTATATTTTAAAAAAATATCAAAATTTATAATTTTTTACATTTTACAAATATAGATCGTATTGATCTAAAACAATTGACATAAATTTACAACAAAAAATCTATTTTTGTTATAAATTCAAGAGAAATAGAGAGAGAATAATAGAGTATAAAGATAGACCATAAGAGAGAGAATAGAATTGTTATGAATTGTTGTGAATTGTTGTATTCATTCATCTGGGGAGACCCTTTATATAGGATACAATCTAGGGTTTCTGACTTAGCCAACAAGTCATTCACTATAATATAATAATATTCATAACACTCCCCCTTGAATGACTATGTACAGAATTGCTGTCTCGTTAAAACCTTGCCAGGAAAACCCAGTGGGACAAAACCTCGACGAAGGAAAAAGAGTACAGCCTGCTCCCCCTGATTGTAATCACCGAAGATCTTTGACTGTGTGATCAATCATTCTCATTAAAACCTGTAACTAATAAAACCATATAGGAAAAACTTAGTTATTCAAATATACATTTTTGTCTTCAGGACACAACCTTCGAATTGTCGAGTTTCACATTCATTTGTACCATTGTATATTTTTCGTCCTTCAGGGACATGCCTTTACCAGACATCTATATTGACTAGAGCATTCGCAATTGCTATAACCGGCCGGTAACTCTTCTAGAGTATTTTATATGCGTCTAGTGTTCAATATACATTTCTTGACAAATGAATAATGTGAAATTCAAATTCACAATCATCTAGAAGATTATATTTTTCTTTTGAACTTCAGGTTCAATATCTCAGTTTATTTCGAAAACAAACTCATATCGAGTGATGTACATGCCTCGTTAAAAACCTCGTTATAAAACCCTGTAGGAAAAAATACTCGAGGAAAAGAGTACATGACATTCACATTTATATTGTGGTGATTGTCTCGTTAAAAACCTTTAACTAAGAAAACCCCGTGGGAAAAACTTAGTAGAGGGAAAAAGAGTGCAATCACTGGTTTTCGGGACCAATCACTGGTCTTCGGGACCTTGTCTCAATATCAAATTTAATAAATCAATTGTGTATTCTTCAGGAATAACACGTCAAACATTAAGAAAATAATCGATTTTTTCGATATTTCATGAGTATCCACATAATAAGATACATTTGTTCTCGATTTTCAAAAGATATCCTTCAGGGATAATTCATAATCATTGTTTCAACGAAAACAATCGAATTTGGCGTTTTAGTATGAGTATCATGATGATGTAACTTTATTAAAAAAACATTTAATGTTTGAACTTTGCTTCTTCGGGAGCAATTAATAAAAAAAAAATTTCAAGAATATTTTGCATTATTTCTTATAAATATCAATATCGATTTAAAATATTTAATGTTTAATTGCTAAACCATAAGCAATTTGATTTGATATTTCTGCGGGAATATCATGATGTTTTTCAAGAACATTTAAAATTTAATTTTGATATTTATTCATAAATATCATATCATAATGTTCATCGGAAACATTTAAAACTTATTGCTACTACGGGAGCAAATTAATTTGATATTTCCAAACTTATTGCTACTAAGGGAGCAATTTAATTTGATATTTATCGAATAATACGAAATCATGATGTTCTTCCGGAACGATCAATATAATATTTAAACCAAAAATATATGTTCTTCAGGAACATTCAATTTATTTGATAATTAAGAATAATTGATTTGATATTACTTTAGGATATCAAATTATAAAGTCGACTCAAACTTGTGAGTCCGGGTTCATACACGTTTTGGTAGTACGACCAGGTGATCGTATATTTCTTTTATAGTGAATTTTCAAAGATATTATTCAAGATTATTAGTAAATAATTATAATCAATTTATATTGAATCATATCACGATGTTCTTCAGGAACTTAAACATAATTAATTTGATATTACTTCAAAAATATCAGATTATAATGTTCTTCGGGAACTTATGATATCATATCAAGAATATCAAATTATAATGTTCTTCGGAACATATGATATTACTTCAGGATTATAGATTATAATGTTCTTCTGGAACATATGATATTACTTCATGAATATCAAATTATAATGTTCTTCGGGAACATTTGAATTTAAGAAGAAGGGAGGAGAAGTAGATATATTTATAATTATTAATAAATATAAATATAAATTCTTACTTGATTGGAACTTCAATTCAAAACGTAGTTGAAATCTTCGGATCTTGGATAGTAGAACTTCGATGAAGAACGCAGTTGAGCTTTCGGATCTTGGATAGTAGAACTTCGATGAAGAACGATTGAGCTTTCGTGCTGATAACGTGTTATAAATTCAAGAGAAATAGAGAGAGAATAATAGAGTATAAAAATAGACCATAAGAGACAGAATAGAATTGTTATGAATTGTTGTGAATTGTTGTATTCATTCATAACCCTTTTATATAGTATACAATCTAGGGTTTCTGACTTAGCCAACAAGTCATTCACTATAATATAATAATATTCATAACAATTTTTTCTTTTTAGGTGAAAAAATAAAATAAAAAAAATAAAAATAATTATATTATTATTAAAAAAAATGGGTGGTTGATTGGTTAATGTATTGATGTAGTTTTACAGAAACAATTGACATAAATTTACAACAAAAAATCTATTTTTTTTTCTTTTTAGGTGAAAAAATAAAATTAAAAAATAAAAATAATTATATTATTATTAAAAAATGGATAGTTGATTGGTTAAGGTAATCATTAATAAACTTAAAAAATAGAGAGATGTTGAGTTGATGATGTAAAAGAAAATGAATTGAAAGAAAAATTAATTAAATATTAAAAAAATGTGGATTGTTGGGTAGTCTCGGTAGAGGATATTTACACCGCTTGCTTTAATTTTCACCCTTTTTTAAGTTTTGATTTTCTTAAACAATGATAAAATATCGGTATATATTACCCTTTCTAAAAGGATTGTTTGAAGAATTCAATCAGAACAAGTACCATCACATCCGCCAGAATGAATAGAAACACGATCCACAGAGAAAAACTCGATCAGATTATTTTTAAGACACTCAATTTTAAAAGTTCAATAAAAAAACAAAATAAAAAATGAATTAAACTTTCAACAATTAATGATTTTGATTTGTATTAATTGTGAAAATAATTAAACCAAATCTTTATTGAATAAATTAAAAAGAATCGGAAGTTATTCTTGTGAGCGTTTCAAAGAGACAATGCATGAGCTTCTCCAGTACTAGAGCTTCAAGTTAATCTCTCTCATTTTAATATATAAATTTAATTTCAACAAAGTTTGTCGCTATTAATCAATTAAAAAAAGAATTCAAATAATAATAAAATAAGGATAACTATAATATATCACATGAATATTGAAAAAAAAAAGTGAATTAAAAAAGTTCGTAGCCACATCATTCGTATACTGATTGAGTGAACGATATACCTCAGACTCTTTTTATTTCGTGAAACGATCAAGGTATGTAATACAGTAAAATCTCTATAAATTAATAATTGATAGGCTAATAACTTTTTTAAATTAATAGAATTTTTGGTCTCGATTTATTTTTTTTAAATAAAAGAAATAATTGATAAATTAATAACATTTCTAAATTAATAAAATACCTCTATAAATTATAATAGAAGTTCTATGTACGTTGTCGAAATAGTGTTAGGGATTAGCAAACCAGTTTGGGCCCCCACAAAGAAACAATGGTCTGCTAATCTTTGAACAAATGGGAGTGGTCCATGGGCCAACTGTCCATCCTCTTCCCGGCAATCTGAGCCTCCCGAGGCCCATTTCATGCCGACAATTCTGGGATTTCAACATACCTTTAAACAGTAATATTATACTATAATTAATTAATATACTATAGATAGAAGTGATTATTAAGTAATTGTGACGCTTTTTCATTTTCCACAATATAGTTATGAAGAAACATAAGCATTAAGCACAACAATTTATACAACTGAAATCATTTAAAAATCATATTTTCTACACAAAATAGGCAAATATAGATGAAAAAGCATCACAATTACTTGCCCAATTACTTCACTGTTTTTCATCCTCCCTTGGCCCGAAAGTTTCGGGCCTGGATTTTCCCAGCCCAATGGGCAAGGTACTCGATATTTAAAAAAAAATTAAAAAAAATTATAAATATTTATATTTTTAACATAAAATAATTATTAAACTTGTTAAAAATATAAAATAAATAATGTACATAATAAATTTTTATATTAAAAAATATGATTAAAATCGTATAAAAATAAATCTTATATTGATTACACAATTTATAATAAAATTAATATTAAAGAAATTAATTGATAAAAATTTTAAAAGTATAAATATTAAAAAATAATACACTCTTTCCCAAAATAGTGACACGTTTCTTTTATAAAGTAAAAAATATATATATATATTCAGCTTTTCTGGGATAAAAAATATTTTATATTTTAAAAAAATCAAACTTTGGTCAGGCCAAAATCGAGTTGGCTCATTTAGCTCATAACATCAATTGGCCGGGCCTGAAACCCCAACTTTATGGGGCTCGATATTATTTGGTCCAGCCCGGGCCAATGGTGGTGTGTGTCAATAACATTTTTAAGAGTCTTGTTAAGTTTGTGGTGATTGGAGGTATTTCTTAATTTGTGTATTTTGTTATTATTTTAAAATTAGGTCAATAACACTTTAAAAAAATTTTGTTAAGTGATAAGATAAAATTGTTCAACTTATATTTGAGTTTTAAAATCTATTTTCTAGAGATATGAAATATTTAACACGTTAATTTACAAATTTTAAAAAAAATCACATTAAAATTTAACTATTTTTATCCGTGATTTTGAGATTATAAATAAATGATTGCTCTAAGAACACACATAACTATATTGGTTTAAAAGTATAACACTAAATAATTAATTTGGTGCGAGAATTTCAATCCCGGCACATGAAATTGTATTAAAATCGATGGACATCTCATAATTTTTAAGTTATACTAGTATATTTTGTATATTTTTTATAATAAAAAACTATGTAAAAATAACAAATTAGTCAAATAGGATTATTAGAAAAATGTGTTTGGAAATCGAGGCACGGGATCGATCGCAAATATTGGTAAGCAACCATAAAGCAATTAAAATCCGAAGGAAACATCTGTCGTGTCCTAAAAAGTAGATACAAAAATATCATATATTATGTTGATCGATTTTACTAATCTAGATACAAAAATATCCTAGTATAGTGTATCTTTAACACATGTACGTATAATAACAAAAGTCTATTTTGTGCGGCCGAATCATTGACTCTGCATTCATGTTGGAAAATCTGCTACCAAAAATTTTGAACACGATTCGTGACTTGTTGACTATACTTTTAATTTACACGATTTAATTAGTTTCATCATTTTTATATATGTCAACTACTGTAGAATGTGACGAGCATTCTACAGTATTTGTGTGAAATTATAATGGAGCATGCACGCACCTTCCTTTCCTTAGCTTCCCACCGAATTATTCCATACGTTCTCTTCTCTTCTCTTAGCTCGTTCAGCTTTTCACATGTAAGAAAACTTCAAATTTGACTTGGCCCAATACCAACTAACTTGTGCTCCACTCCAAAACCGTCACGCGTTGCGCCTATATTTTTAAATAATTTCTCAAACGCCCCAATTGTCTATATTTATTACATTTCCGCGCTCCAAAAATCACTCTCCAATTTCATCACTCTCTCTCTCTCTCTCTAAACCCATCAAACCCAAACACCACTTATAAATAATCCTACTATATTTCATTTCATAAAATACACACACACATGGCTCGAATATCCCTACTCTTGTTCTTGGTGATATTGTTCGTATGTTCGATCTTATCGTCGTCCTCGTCCATGGGCCGGAAGTTGTCGTCGGATAAGGTCGACAGATTGTATATGGCGGCACTACCAAAGGGAAAAGTCCCGGCATCTACGCCCACCAAGAAAGGGCACGCGTTCATCGTAGACGAGAAGCTCATCGCCCGCCACCTCAGCGGGATCGACCGGATTCTCAGATCCTCCGTGCCCAGTCCCGGCGCCGGAAACTAAGTGCTTTTTTGTATATTTTTACTTTGCTTGACAATTTTTGTGTGGAGGAAGTGTAGAGATATTAGATATAGATAGATAGCGATATGATATACGATTAAATTATAGGCGTTCTTTTGTTAATTTGATTAAATAATCTGTACGTAATAATTTTTTGTTACTTTAGTAATCGGCCGGATAAATAATTATGTTTTTCCGGTTGGGCATTAATTTGTGTTGCAATTTTACTAGAAAAGGTCATAATTATTTTTGATATTTTGTGTTGTTTGTCCCACCCACACCCACGTACGTCCATGTTGTCGGCTGCCTTTTATAGTTTCATCCATCCATATATACCTTCAAAACTTCATCCCTTTCAAATTAATTGGTCAAATATAAAATTTCTTGCCTTTTGTGGATGATTAGATTTGGTACGTGGATCCAATTGAAATATATATGTAGGCCAGTCTACGCTCTATTATTTTGAATTTGATAGATTGAATTAAATTGATCTGGAATGAATCAAATAAATAAGTTTGAATTGAATTTTAACTGATTTTTTTTATTATAATAATAATAATTTTTATATATTAATTATTTAAAAAATATGATGAATAACATTCTATCATGAAATAAATGGTATATATACTTAAAACCATTTATTCTAATTTTTTTAGTAATGAACTGAGCAAATCGAGTTATACTATATTGAATTAAAATAAACTAACATAAGTTCAAAACAAAAAACATAAACTAATAATTATAATTTTTAAGACAATTGATGGATTTTTCATTATTATTTGTGTATGTAACTATCTTTATGGTAAGAAACTATGATTCAAAAAATTAAAAAAAAAATTGACAAAATGTCATGTAATATTACCCGATTTTATCTTTAGTCTTTTAAGTTTATAAAAAAACAAATTTAGTTTTATTCTATTACACGATTTTTTTTGGTTTCGCACTTTTATGGAATTTAACTTGTACTTGATTCTATGTTGTGTGAAGTCATTTTAGTTGAGCAGAAATGTAAGTCTTGGGTATAATCAAAGTGAAATCCAATTAAAAATTGTCAAATATGATTAAATTTGATTTTTCATATATTTGACTAAATTTGATTTTTCATAAGTTCGAAGGATTAAACATGAAATCAAGCCATGACTTTTTTTTGTGATATTATATCCTAATAGTATACTTTGATGACATGTGAGTGACGATGGTCTTGTGTCGTTAATTAATTATGAAACATTCTGCACTTCCAATATGACCGGCGTCATTTACTTAATTAAAACAAGTGTCTTAATCAGCTTGACGGACTGACGGTAATGTTTTACTACATGTTTTTCCTCATAAATGATTAGTTGATTACAAAATAAAAATATAATTATATGGCATACTATAATTTTAATTGGTGGCACATATATATATATATATATATATATATATATATATATATATATATATATGATGGAGTTGTATAATTAATGTCTAGATTTAATTCATTGCTACTAATCTATTTAATTAAATAAACAATTATTTGTTTTTAATTGTTTTAATTAAATATATGCAAATTATAGTTTTAGATTATATACGTCGTACTTAGTATTGTGTGAATGATACTATCGGTTACTCGTATATCAATCGAACTCACGACCTGGATGGAGATGGACCAATCCATCGGTATAGTCTTGTATGAGAAAAAAAAAAAATTATCTTAACTATTTTATCATACTTACACTTGGTGTATTGGGGATCGAGATTTATCGATTAAAATTGTATTTAAATTTCAGTGTATTTTATTTTTAATCCCTAATATTATTACGGGTATTTATTTAATATTAATAACTTTGATTTTACAAAAAATTGACTCATTATATATAAGAATTTAGCTCGTTTTAATTGTTTTAATTTATATTATTTTATTTTAGCTCGTCTTTATTTTAGTGTATAATTTATTAATAATTTTGTCACATGTGACTTGTTAGTATATAATACCAACATATATTTAAAAAATGCATTGGAGAAGCAATATTAATGAAAAGTAGCCAATAGGGGTAAGTACTTATGTATGTTTGCAAAAAAAAAATTGGAAGGTTATAATATACTCTAGTTACAAAATTAAAAGAAATCAATTGAAAGTATACTTATCCATGAAACTCTGTAAAGAAATTAAAAGTACTCATTATTAATACTCATCTGTCCCAAAATTGTTTGCCACCCTGGTCCGTTCTTTTGTTTGACTTACTTATAATAAAAAATATATAAAAATTATAAAAAAAAATACTAAAATAAAATTTATTACATGAATTTTATTTTAGTATTTTTTTTTATAATTTATATATATTTTTTATCATAAGTAATCGACGGTCAAATAAGAGAACAATTGACCAGGTGGCAAACAGTTATGGGACGAAGGGAGTATAATTTAAGTATATTTGTTTTAAGATCTTGACAATTCGTAGTTTTATTTTAATATTTTTAGTATGCTAACTTAGATTTTTTTAAGGTTTAGCAAATTAAGATATTAGAAGCTATTATTATATCCGTCCCTTAGGGGTGTTTCATTTATTTTTTGATGTTGAGTTTAGGGCTCGATAATCGGGTTTCGGGTAACCCGAAAACCGAACTGAAATTGTCAGTTATCGGTTAACCGAACACCGAAAAATTGGTTATCGGTTCGGTTTTAGGTACAAGAAAATAAAATTTTCGATCTTCAGTCTAACTGAAAACCAAATTAAGGAACCGAAAACCGAAAAAAAAACCGAAATTTGTATGAAAATTTGTAATTCATATGTCCATTAATCATCCTACCCCATTAACAAATAATATCACATATATTTATGAATGTGTCTTTTTTCATTGGTTTTATTAGTAGTTGTTTTCCGATTTGCCTCAACTGATTAAACACAAGTCAAATTACTTGCTTTGAAAATTAAAGCTATCATCGGCATATATATACACGTATATATGTTCAAACTCTAATCCGTCTCATCTTCCCTCCATCTACAAATGTACCTACTCGTTTTCTTTGTCTTCATCATGTCACATATATCGGACATTTTTTGACATCATTTCGTTCTTGCCTCCGAAATAAATATCTCTTCATCATTTCGGTTTTTTAGGTTTTTAGGAACCAAATCGAAATTTTCGGTTCGATTCTCGGTTAACCAAAAAAGATTTCGATTCCGGTTTTGGTTCTCCAAATTCTCTTATTTCGGTTTCGGTTAACCGAAAAATTCGGTTCGGTTAATCGGAACCGAACCGATGTCCACCCGGGTTGAGTTTAAGTAATAATATATCTTATTACGTCTAGTAAAATTTGTGTAATTATAATTATTTATATATGTTATTTGTCTTGTGAGTTTAGTAAGTATTAGTGGTACACTTTAGGGTGTATTCGTTTAAAAATTTATAATGACTTTATGATTGATTTTTATAGATTAAACTTTAAAAGACTTCAAATACAAATGTATATAAACATACTTGTATATAAAAATCATTTTTTTAGAAAAATAAAATAAATATATTATTATTTTAATTTTATTTTTATCACTTGTTTTCCAATTATCAAATGTATATAAACATACTTTTATATAAAAAAAAACAATTTTTTTTAAAATAAAATAAATAAATTATTATTTTAATTTTTATTATTTTTATACTTGAAACTCTTTACCTCTCTAGCTTTAACAATACTTGTTTTACATTTATCAACTTTTGTTAGTTGACTATGACATATCAATTTTTTTCAAAAAATCTTCATTGGTGTGGAGATATGAATTTTAATCATATTTTATGGAATATTAAACAATTGTTATTGAGAAACATATTATTTTATATAATAAATACAAAAAATTTATTATTAATATAATATATAAATAATTATTTTTAACGAAAATATCATAAGATCAATTTTCTTAAATAGAATTTTAATTATTTTATATAGATAAATTATTGTAATATTTTTGTTAAATAACGATTGTTTTTTTTTTTTTTTCGTGTTTGAGTTTTTGTATTACAAGAAGTTCGTCGAAATCTCTCCTAATTCTGAGATATTTTGAAAAGTCAAATCTAATTATAATTTTTTAAAGAGAATCTATTAAAATCTACAAACTATTAAAATCTATTAAAATTCATAGTCTTGATTCTTGAATAAATGTGGATTTTTTAAGATTTTTTAAAATCTTAATTGAATACCTTTAAATTTTAATGGACTTTTAAAAATTCGAATTAAATACCCCCAAAATTTTAAAAGTCGATTAAAATCTTACATACTCCTAAACGAATATACTCTCTTAATACTTGGCCTTTTAAATTGAAAGATGAAAGTGATTTAACTGAATTGAATTAAAAATTTTAAATTAATAAAAATACAATGGTAATATTGTAGTAGTATTGCTTTTGATAAAAAAAAATGACATTTTTTAAGAATGGAATACTTATTTTTGGACATTCGTCGCTGTGAAAAACACGTGCTTAAGATTATTTGTATGCGGCCTTGAAATTCAACAATCCCGTCATAGTCAGAGTTAGCAGGTAAGCATTTTTGTGATCTTTTTAATGTACATGTTCATATTAAGAAAAGCAGTAACGTAAATTCCAATTTATTGTTGCTTCAATTACATGTGATAAATATTGACATGTTGTGAATACCCAATCCAACATTTGTCTACAACCAAAATATCATATGCGGCCTCCAATACAAGTATACAACATTTGAAAGTAGGACGACCATAATCGCAAACCATTTGTTAGATGAATCCAAAATCAATTGGAGTTCACTTTGATCACCATTTTTTTGTAAATTTAATTATCGATGGTTCGCAGTAAATTGAATTTTTTTTTAATCCAGAAACATGTTGTCGATAGACTAGCAAATGAAGCAAGTTTGAATCGGATCAACGCTTTAACATTCATGATAAACAAAATTTTTATATCTTCAATCAAGAAGACAATTCTTTAGTGGATTAAAACGGTTCAAACAGAATCAAACTTAAAACCTTGACAAAATTATAATTGGGCTACATCCGCAAAAGCCATTTTAGTAGTGGGCCTGATTTGGGTAGGGGCTTGGACTACTCTGAGAATGCCAGCCCAGGTTTTGTCGGGCTTTTGACCATTTTAAAGTTTGGAAGCACTAAAATAAAACATTTTTTTTAACAAAAAGAATACTGTGTAATATTTATAATATAATATACAATAATATTTAACAAAAAGAATAAAAAATTACATTAGTAGGTTTTGTCCTTTTGGATCAAAAACGAACTTAATTGACATGATTTGAACTTAATTTTGGATAAAAAAACAAACTGAAAGAAATGAATTGAACTTAGTTAAAGATGAATCGATTTTTTTATAAAATTAATAATAATTTTTATATATTCTTAAATATTTTTAAAAAATCATAAATAATATTTTTAATTATGTTTTTTAATTTTATTTTGAATTAAGTAAGTAAAACATAATTGACTGAACTAAATTAAAATTAATTTAAATGAAATTAAGTGATAAAAGAACAAATTTTACACCATAGTTGTACTTCTATATTGTTTTGTTTTATTTGTTTAATTTCCAAATTTTTGTTTAATATTATTTTTATTTAATTTATATTGGAAAAAAAATTAAATCACATGAACCAAGTGGACTTAGAATCTCACACACGCAAAGAGCTGTACCCGAAGTGGGATTGAGATTTTGCCCACTCAAAACCAACTTCTGCGATTCAATTCTAATAAACTTGAAATCGTTCGCCGAAACCCACGACTGCGCAGCATGGGTTGCTCTGGATCGCGTCAGCAAAAATTCGGTACTGTACTTTTTTTTTATTAGTATTTGTTCGTAAAATTCGTCGATCGTCGAATAATAACGTGTTTTTTCTAATAATTAATTAATTAATGTTAGGGAGAGAATATCTGATTGATTGACTTCGCGTTTTTCCGATCATTTTTTTTACGGTTTGATGTATGTTTTTATTGTTCAATCAAGATAGTTTGTTGTACTTGATATTGTATGTTTGTGTTTCCAATTGCTGCTACGAAAACTAGTTCTCAACGGTTTGAAAACGAGGGCAGTGGACTGGTGGTCGTCGGAATCCAATGGGGTGCTAACGTGCGGTCCCACGCCTAGCCCACACCCGAGAGCGGGAGCTCGAATATGCATTAGAGAGCCTCATTCTAACTCAAAACCATATGGTATTAAGTAGGAGAACTCCCTAGGCTTATATCATAGACTCTCCTCTCACAATTATTCGATGTGGGACAATTCACAAGTGGCCTTCACACATTAACAACTTCAACAGATCTAAACGAGTCGAGTAGAGTTGATCATAATCGAGTATTCGAGTGGAACACAATGACGATTGAAATTGTTTTGACTATACTTTGGGCTTTAAGAAATGTGTCTTGAGATTGTTTGATTAGTAATCAAAATTGAACCTGATCGAGCTTTTATCGAGTTGAACTAGTTCAAACTGAGCTTTACTACTATATCTTATTGAACAACGTGTTCAAGCTTATTTCACAATGTTAAACCGAGCTAAAAAATGAGTTTTAAACATTCGATCTGATTCAAATTGAATCGAGTCTGTATATATCGAGTAGCTTGGTTTGATTTTCAGCCCTAACCATTGGACATGTGTATTTTTTTCTTCGAATTACTGTGTTAAAGTCATTGAATTTTGAGATATATAAATGGTGGTAATTGACAAATTTGGGCTCTTGCGGTCTATTTCGCAACTACAGATGATGTTTTCCAGAGTATCAGTTGCTTTTCTTCCTGTACCTCGGTATCAAGATTCAAGTATATATCAATTCTTATCGGGGATTCATATATTATGTAATGATTTAATTTCTGCATGATGTCTCTGGTTTGTATAATTATTTTGAGATGCTCGTTTCCTGATAGGTTGATTTATTGTCTTGTAGAAACCTCAAAGAAGATCGAGGCGTGGAAGCATTCGGAGGCCATAAGACGAGAGCAAAACTTATGAAGATGCGTGAGGAGTTCTGAGACACTGCTCCACACTATGGTGGTCGGAAATGTATGTTCCCTAAACATTTTGTTGATATTTCTATGCTTTGGAGTTTGGACTTTGGATGAAGATAGTAATCGGGCCCAAAGGTATGCCTTTTGATCTTATGGATAATTGATATTTTTCAGTTTGAAAAAAAAATATGGCCAAAGTTAGCGATTGATATTTCGTGCCCGCTGGCACCATCCTATTATTTCCATTATCATTTTAAGTCCAAGTTAAAATTACCTTTGCAGAATCAATACATGATTAAACAGAGGAAGCAGTTTTAACTTTTAATCAGAAATATAGGGTTTAAGTATACTAAGGTTTTAAAAATGGTTGTTCACACAATAATTTGTTTTGTTGGAGTTTGAGGCTATTAATCAGAATGGAATAAAGAGAAATTCATTTTTAGGACTATTTTGCTTATGTTTATATATGTGTGTATTAAAATATCGATAATTTTTCCGGATTTTAATCAGAGACATGGGATGCACTCCGAGCTGCAGTCGAAGCTGATTTAAGCCTCGCGCAAACAATTGTTGATAGCGTTGGCAACTTGGCGTTATCGTTCAGAATCCCGACTTAACAAATATGCTATGACGAAAGAGGTTTGGAATTCCAGATTCTGCTTCTATATATAGTTAATAATCGAACAACCTTTCACTGCATCTTTCATTCTGAATAACTCTAACCGCAGGTGCCAAGTACGAGTCGCTCAAATAGGTGAGCTTACTAATCTGATCCTCGACACTTAAATTTAAACTTTCCAAAAATTGTAGTAAATAATTGTTAATTTGACTTTAATTTCATACACCTCCGATTGAACGCTAGTAAAATTTCAAATTATGTAAATTGTAAATAAATGTGATATTGAAAAATAAAATATAAAATAAAATAAAATATTGAGATTGTTACGAATATCCAAGTAGTGTCATATGAAAAATAGACATGAAATTGGGTCAAGAAGGTTACCCAGAAGTTACACCAAAAACAATACAGCTCAAGTGATATATTAATCGTAAATATAATGAATACTGGAGTATTAGTTTAGGAGTAGCCTGAATAAACATGTGTAGCTAAAGAATCTTGAGCAAATAATTTCGATAGTTATAATAATGTAATTAATAGGTTAATGATGCTTTAAGTTTAGGTAGTTAGGGTAGCTAATTACTTTGTCTGCAACGGCAAGTGGTGCTTGATAAATCCACCGTATAAGTTGGTTTGCTCTTCTTTCAAAGTAGTTATTGTCGTTTGTTTGATTAATTTTTCGAGAAAGTTGTACGAACTAACTCGAATATATTTACATTATACGAAAGTTGTGGGAAAAAAAGTCAAAAAAACACGCATCGCGTGCAAGGAGAATATCTTTAAGGTTGTTAAGCCTTTGAAGAAAAAGTAAGAAACTACTATTAATTTTAATAAAATGATAGATTGATGCAAATTTAAGTCTAATTAAAATACACCTGAGAATTTTTTGTATTACTATATATAGGTATAGTTAGATAATATTTGTACAAATATGTAATATTGTATTTAGCATGATTTTAGGATGCATATTAGGAAGTTTACCGTACTTAGGAAATTGGGTAGGATCTTCTCCTAAAATTATGTATTCTACTTGTATATAACTTCACACATTATTGAATAAAACTCAGAACCTCAGAAACAAGTTCTCTGCTTCTTTTTGTATTTCTGTTCCTACATGGTATCAGAGCAACAATTTATTCTCACGATATTCTGATATTCATTATGGTTGATGATAATACTCCAGTACCACCTAAAACACCGAATCCTATTTATGCTATTGCTTCTAATGATGGCCCTGGGACAAAAATTACTCATGTTGTTCTCAGCGGCTCAAATTATGAAGAATGGGCCAAAGGATTTCGTGTGTCGTTGGGTGCGAAACGGAAATTGGGTTTCATTAATGGAACTTTCAGTAAACCTGAAGAAAATTCCATTGATCTTGATGATTGGTGGACGGTTAATTATATGATTGTGGCTTGGATCTTTAATACAATTGATCCAAGTATTCGTTCTACGATTTCCTACCGTGACACTGCTCATGAGCTGTGGGAAGATATCCGTCAACATTTCTCTATGGGAAACGGCGTCAAGATTTATCAGTTAAAGTCCGAGATCTCGGATTGCAAACAAAAATCTGGAGAATTCATAATGGATTATTATGGAAGATTGAAAAAATTATGGGACAATATTAATGACTATGACGCCTTACCTTCTTGTTCGTGCACAGGTTGTAAATGTGGGCTCAATGCAACTCTTCGCCAACGACGTGAATCTGATCAAGTACGTGAATTCTTGATGGGCTTAGAACCGTATTATGCCTCGATTCGTTCCAGCATTCTGGGGATCGAACCTTTACCGTCTTCTCATGCGGTATACTCACGGCTTGTACAAGAGGAGGAAGTCAGGCTCTTCACTCAGCGTAGAACTGAGGCGACTGCCCCAATGGCCTTTGCGGTTCAGGGTCGTGCCACACAATCAAAAGATTCGCACACAGGGGGGGCTGCTCGAGCGCCGATGCAGTGTACATATTGTGGTAGGCGTTGGCACCTAGAAGAAAATTGTTGGAAGAAGCACGGATACCCAGAGGGTCGAGAACGCAAAGGGAGTAGTAAAGACAAATCAGATTCATCACAAAATGTCCCACAAGCTAAGGCACATGCAGTTCTTGGTGAAGTCTCGGCTGTTGCGAATCACGTTCGCTTGAACGGTAAGAGTGCCTTTACTTGGATCGTTGACACCGGTGCGTCAACACATATTTGTTGTGATGAGGCTTTGTTTGACTCTTGTCAATCAATCCCCCCTAAGCACATTGGATTACCTACCGGAGTTCATATCCCTGCTACCAAAGTGGGATGCGTAAAGTTGAATGATAACCTTGTTTTGACCAATGTTTTATTCGTCCCCTATTTTCATTGCAACCTGATCTCGGTCTCACAATTATTATCTTCACATTCCTTAAGTATACAGTTCACTAATTATGAATGTGTTATACAGGACCATACCAAGAGGATGAGGATTGGTGTGGGTAAGCTGAAGGAGGGACTCTATTATTTGATGGGGGAACCGGTTAGTGTCAATGTCGTCACCAAAATTGAGGATGTCGAGTTATATCACAAACGGTTGGGACATCCATCTATGCAAGCTATGGAGTATTATCCTGATATTAGTCGTAATAAACATAATATTGATTTTCAAGCATGCGATATCTGTCATCGTGCTAAGCAAATTCGTACTATTTTTCCGGTAAGCGACAATAAGGCATCTGATTTATTTGAATTAATACACTGTGATGTTTGGGGTCCTTATCGTCCAAATCGTGCTTGTGGTTCTCGTTATTTTTTGTCCATTGTCGATGATTTTTCTCAGTGCTTGTGGATTTATTTATTGAAGACCAAGGTTGAGGTCAAAAATCTTATGTTGAATTTTTTTGCTTTAATTGAGCGACAATTTTGTAAAAGAATCAAAATTATGCGCAGTGATAATGGGACGGAGTTTAATGGTCTTGGTATATATTTTCGAGAAAATGGTATAATTCACCAAACATCAAATGTTAAAACACCCCAACAAAATGCTAGAGTTGAGCGTAAACATCGTCATATTCTCAATGTTGCCCGAGCTTTGAGATTTCAAGGTCATTTACCTATTGATTTTTGGGGCGAATGTGCTTTAACTGCTGCATATTTGATTAATAGAACTCCTTCTCGTGTGCTTCAAGGGAAAACGCCGTATGAAATCCTTTTTGGGCGAGCTCCTCATCTTGGATCACTCAGGGTTCTAGGGTGTTTATGTTATGCCAAAAATCTTCATTGTCGTGATAAGTTCGATAGCCGAAGTCGAAGTCGTCGTTGTATCTTTCTTGGATATCCTTTTGGGAAAAAGGGTTGGCACTTATTTGATCTTGATACCGGAGATTATTTTCAGTCTCGTGATGTGCAATTTCATGAAAATATTTTTCCCTTGGCTGATCCAAATGAATTAAGGAGCTTACACTCCTTATACCCTACTGATATATGTACAGGGGTTGATCATGGTGAATTTTGTGACGATGAGGAGGGAGTTACTGATACTACACAACCCAATGCCACACCACACTTTAATTCTGAAATAATTTCTCAGCCACAACAACATGAGGCTGAAGTAGAAGAAGAAATTGTCCTAGAAAATGATGTTTCTAACTTGGGTCGTGACGGGCTTGATCGCCCCGGTTGTGCCGAAGTCGAAGACCAGGTTATGCAAGGTCATACCAACACCAATGAGTTAGAAAACACCGATCTTGGACGTGGTAAACGAGAGAAGTTTCCAAACACTCGCTACAAAGATTTTGCATGTTGGGCTAATGGTAGTGCGACTGACATGACATCGGTTCCCCAAAATGCTTCACCCATACCAGTCCGCGCCTCAGGTACTCCTTATCCTATAGCACATTTTGTGAATTGTAATGCTTTTTCGGTTGCGCACCGTACTTTCCTTGCAGCTATTTCCACCGATGTGGAGCCTACCTCGTTCAAAGAAGCCATGCTTGATCCTCGTTGGCGACAAGCAATGGCAGACGAGATTGCAGCCTTAGAGGATAATGGAACTTGGACTATCCAAGAGCTACCTCCGGGAAAAATAGCAATCGGATGCATGTGGGTGTTTCGTATAAAACGCAAGTCCGACGGCACTATTGAAAGATATAAAGCCCGCTTAGTCGTGTTTGGTAATCATCAAGTCGAGGGAATCGATTTCGGAGAGACCTTCGCTCCCACTGTGAAGATGGTCACTATTCGAACCTTTCTTACTGTTGCTGCCATTCACAACTGGGAGTTACATCAAATGGATGTTCACAACGCCTTTCTTCACGGCGATTTAGACGAGGAAATTTATATGCGCCCTCCTCCTGGTTTTCATCATGGCTTGTCTGGAAAGGTTTGTAAACTTCGTAAATCCCTTTATGGTTTACGTCAAGCTCCTCGATGTTGATATGCAAAGTTGGCCACGTCTTTACGTGCGTATGGTTTTTCGGCAAGTGCCTCTGATCATTTTTTATTTGTGTATCGCAAAGAAAATGTTGTGTTAAACATTTTGGTATACGTGGACGATCTGGTCATTGCCGGAAATAATAGTACTGCTATTGCTCATTTTAAAAGTTATCTTAGCAAGTGCTTTTATATGAAAGATTTGGGGCGATTAAAGTACTTTCTTGGTATTGAGGTGGCTCGTAGCTCTAAAGGAATATTTCTTTGTCAACAAAAATATACGCTTGACATCCTGACAGAGACGGGACTACTTGGCTCGAAGCCATCTAGTGTGCCTATGGAAGAAAATCATCGATTGGCTCTTGCAACAGATTCCCCCATGACAGATCCTACACGCTATAGGCGATTGGTCGGACGCTTAATTTATCTTACAATAACTCGTCCTGACCTATGCTATTCTGTTCATATTTTATCTCAGTTCATGCAACATCCAACTCACTCTCAATGGGATGCGGCATTGCGTGTTGTTCGTTATCTCAAAAGTAGTCCTGGTCAAGGTATTTTACTCCGCGCTGACTCTTCTTTGGATCTTCGTGCATATTGTGATGATGATTGGGCCAGTTGTCCGGTTAGTCGACGGTCCCTCACTGCTTACTTTGTATTTTTGGGCGGCTCTCCTATCTCTTGGAAAACAAAGAAACAATCGACGATCTCTCGTTCATCCGCTGAAGCAGAATATCGTGCCATCGCTTCCGCTACTTGTGAAGTTATTTGGTTAAAAGGTTTGCTTTTAAACCTTGGTATTCAGCATTCGTCGCCCGTTCCTCTTTATTGCGACAGTCAAGCAGCTATGCACATTGCCAATAACCCGGTTTTTCATGAACGAACGAAACATATTGAAATCGATTGTCATTTTGTACGACATGAAATTCTCCGTGGTACCATTGCCCCCTCGTATGTCCATACTACTTCTCAACTAGCTGATATTCTCACAAAAGCTTTGGGACGTGGATCTTTTCAGTCTTTCCTTGCCAAGTTGGGCATTACGTCTCTTCACGCTCCAACTTGAGTGGGGTATAGTTAGATAATATTTGTACAAACATGTAATATTGTATTTAGCATGATTTTAGAATGCATATTAGGAAGTTTACCGTACTTAGGAAATTGGGTAGGATCTTCTCCTAAAATTATGTATTCTACTTGTATATAACTTCACACATTATTGAATAAAACTCAAAACCTCAGAAACAAGTTCTCTGCTTCTTTTTGTATTTCTGTTCCTACAATAGGTATTCGCGTAATTTACATTAAAAGATTGTACTCAATATATATGTTCTCAAATCTCAATAGATGTGGGATTGAGTCGTATTGTTGTGTTATTAAAATTTTGAAGATGAACGGCAGTATAAGAATTTAAGAGTCGATTTAGACTCGACAGAGTTCAATGATATCACATATTCATTAGAAAGGGTTGTACTTTAGATTGATGATAGCTAAACAATTAAGGAACAAATCAACAACACGGGCTACCAATAGTTGTACTTTCTCAAGTACAATCATGCATTTTGGAGGGGGAGGTTGTACATTTACGTTGTCTCTTTGCACCCTCAAAGCTGTCAACATGATTCTTCTATGTCCTCTACAAATTATATTATATATATATATATATATATATATATATATATATATATATATATATATATATATATATATATATATATATATCATTCACAAAAATATGAAGAATTGATCAATAACTTCATCGGATACTATTTCTAAGAACCTTAATTGGTCTGAACCTTGAAGTGATTAATTAAGTGTGACCATGCAACTTATTTATTTGGTTAGAGAATCCAAGGGCGTATAATTTAGTTTAATCATCTGACAAGTGCCACGTGCCCAAGACCATTAAAAAATTTAGATGACAATTAGTGGAAAATATTACTCAATAATTACTTTATTATATATCATAGAGCTTGCATACATTAAAATATAATACTATGGTATTTCTTTCCACAAACTTCAGTTTGAAAATACATCTTTTTATATTAATATCACAATTTTTTAGTTTATTAAGTTAATAATACCCATATTTTCAAGTCTTTTCCACTTGAATAAAAACATGTATAAAAAATATTGTGTATATTCATTGCTTTAACTTTTAGTTTTCTTTATTGGCGTATTTCATTAGTTTAAACTTAAAATCATCATTTTGCGCGTGCAAATGCACTCGTGAAGTTGACCCCGTTAGATTTGATTTGACTCACAAGAAAGAAAAGGGTCATAAAACAATATGGAGTATAAATCAAAATAATAGGAGTAATGACCAAGGATTATGGAGAATCTTACTTGTGATTCTTGAATAGAACTTTAAACAAAATTAATTTGATTTAACTACCTGTTAAAAAAATAGTAATTAAGTAAAAAAATTAAGATAAAATATAATTTTAAATTGAAAAAAAATAAATATAATTTTTGTTAGCTATGTATACTGATAAATTTTAAGCATTTAATAAAAAAAAGAATAATACATAAACTGAAGACACGACTCACGAGGGGTAGATGGATTCAAGAATAAAAACACTATAAAAACTGCCCTTGCTCAGGTAAACCGTGCCGTGCGTCAAAGGTGTTTTTGAGTTTTTCCACCATCAAAATAATTACATTTCTTTATTAATTTATAAATAAAATTAGATTTGCTTATTTTTTTGAAACGGAAACGGACCACGTACTTATAAAATTAAAGACAGATTTAAAATGTCACATCTGCCCTTTTAAGCACCGGTGGCCCCGCCTATGCTTCAACGGCATTTTGGAAATTAGAATAGGCCAAAGGCCCCACAAATGTAATTTTACCTTTATTGCATTTAACACAGATTACATAGGTATTTAGGTGCAAACTTTTATGTCATTTAATATCCCGTCACATGCACTCATCTTTTATATATAACTAATTTATTTTTTAAATGTAATCCTACCAATTTAATTTTATTTCAACTCAATTACTAATTCTATTTCATAATTGTTTACAATTTCTTTTATAAATTACAAAAAAGTTTCAGTTTAATTTGAATGATTTCAAATACAATATAATTTATATTGAAATATTATTCATAAGTTTTAAAAATATATTTAATAATATATAAAAATTACTATTAGTTTTATAAAAAAATAGTCTAATTCATATCTATTCACTTATTCCGTTCAAAAACAACATCACAAATTATTATACGGTCTGAATACAAAGACATATTTAACCCTTTTCTTTATTTGATAATAATAATTTGTTGTTTGGTTATTAACAATGAGTTGTTTATTAATATAAAATAAAAATAAAAGTATAATAATTTAATTTATTTTCATTGGAAAAATAAATTACGTGTAAATAATTAGTTTAATTTTTAAAAAAATAGTGAGCACCCACCACCCCACCCCACCACTACCCCACCATTCTCTGTAGTATCTCTCACACACACGCACAATCACACATTCACACATTCACAGCAATGGAAATCTCACCCGCAGGAACACTTGCTACTCTAACTTCATTGCTAAATACAGAACGTATTACTGCTACCCCTCTTTCCTATTTTTATAATTATTTTTTAAATAAATAAATAAATCTGAGCCGAGTTGGGCGGCTCTTATCGTCTTCTCGTGAAGCTCACGTGCAGCTGTATGTATGTATGGAGAAAGGGATCTGAGGCGGTCAACAGAAAGAGAAAACGACACTTTAATTACGGGAACGGGTCTCCGATATTTCCAAGATTCAGGTGAACCCACTTTCCCTTTTCATTTCCCTCATTTATCATTTCAACATTTTCACCGATTCCATGCCAGGTGTTCGATAAAATGCCTCACAGGAAAACAACCTACTGAATGAGTGAGTAATACAGTTTTTTTTTTCTTTTTTTGCTTTAATATATGTGGGTTTTGGTTCTTGCTTGCTCTGTTTTGCTTATGCTGTCTCGATATGCAAATTCAAATTGAATCTCTGATTGCTTAGGTTCTGGATAAAAATACAGTCTTGGATTGAACCAAACACACAAAAAAAGCTTGGGGGGTTATAGTCAGATGTCTAGGCATTATCCAGGAAGATTTCCCATGGCCCGATTTATGCTCTGATCATGACCCGGCCCGTCCGCGACCGTGTTCTCAAGGATGTCAACGGAAATATCAACGACCATCTCCGCAATCACATCCACCTGACAAATTGCATCCACTTGAGGAACCACATGCATACCAAGCACAGCCCGATAGTCGCCGATCGAGGGCTCATGCGTGAACTCATCGTCCTCCAGAGATCCAGGTCTCTGAGGGACCCATCCGCCAGCCCGCACTCACGGAATTCCTCTTCCGGAGTCGATGCCCTTCTCAAAAGAGGCGAAAACGACGAATTTGTCCCCGAGAGGATGTCAGTAGGCTCAAATGGTGTTTCTAGAAGCTCGGGAGGGTACAGACAAGATAAGCACCTTAATACCTTGGCCGAACGGATAAAAGACGTTCCGGATGAAAGTGAAAATCGAGCTCAACTGGAAAATATTCATGGTCGGAGTAAAAATCTGAATAATATCAGGGGAAAAAGGCGTAAGTTTCGGGCCGCTAGGAGGGCTCGGACGTCTTCTGTAGCTAACCGGGATGCCGAGGCACAAAATGAAATTTCGGTGGCCTCTAATCAGAACGAGAATGGCTGTGGTGTTCCATGGAATTGGTCGAGAATTCACGACCGAGGGAAGTCGTTTCTTGACCTGGCAGGCCGGAGCCTTTCTTGCGGATTGTCAGAGTCGAGGCTGAGGAAAGGCGGTGTTAATATCCCTGACATGCCGGAAAACTCATCGAGTTCGTCTGCTAAATCCGACGGTCGAGAAGCATCATTGCCTTTACTGCTCGATTGTTCTGGCTCAGGTCGGTCCGGTGCTTGGCTTCACGATTATTCGGGCGAGTTGGGCATTTTTGCTGATAGATTGTTAAATAACGGAACCACTGATTCAGATCTTTTGTCAGAAGGTAGATCTCGCGAGCTACATAAATCCCGAAAAATCGGAAGGCATCAGAATATCACTCAGAAGTACATGCCGAGAATTTTTCGAGATTTGGTGGGACAGAACCTAGCCGTCCGGGCCCTTTCGAACGCGATTACAAAAAGGAAGGTTGGGTTGGTTTACTTGTTCTACGGGCCTCATGGCACAGGTAAGACATCGTGCGCTCGTGTATTCGCCCGGGCTTTGAATTGTCAGTCATTTGAGAACTCAAAGCCTTGCGGACTTTGCAATTCTTGTGTCAATCCCCGGAATGTGAAGGAAATCAGCCCGGTTAGTAATATAGATTTCGAAAACATAGTCGAGCTTATTGATAGTGCAATTTCTTCACGTGCTCAATCTCAATACAGAGTATTGATATTCGACGAGTGTGACACTTTGTCCTCCAAGTGTTGGAGTACAATTTTGATGGCCATAGACCGGGCCCCAAGGCACGTTGTCTTCATCCTTGTTTGCTCCGCTCTTGACGCCTTGCCTCATGTGATAATATCCAGGTGCCAGAAATTCTATTTCCCAAAGTTAAAGGATGCGGACATAATATACACTCTACAGTGGATTGCGACCAAAGAGGATTTAGAAATCGACAAGGACGCATTGAAGCTCATTGCCTCGAGGTCGGATGGCTCCTTGAGGGATGCTGAGATGACTTTGGAACAATTGAGTTTACTTGGGAAGAGAATATCTCTTGGCCTTGTACAGGAACTGGTATGTTTTTTTTTTGTTTTTTTTTTGTTTCTTTCTTACTTTCTTTATCTTAAATAGCACTTTAACCTTAATGCAATTGTTTTTTCTCTTTCTAAAGGTTGGGCTGATTTCGGATGAGAAGTTAGTGGACTTACTTGATTTGGCATTATCTGCCAACACTGTTAACACGGTGAAGAATCTGAGAGATATAATGGAATCGGGTGTTGAGCCATTGGCATTAATGTCACAGCTGGCAATGATTATAACTGATATTCTTGCTGGAAGTTACGATTTCACGAGGGGAGGGTCTAGAAGAAAGTTTTTTAGGCGGCAAGCATGTGAGTTTTGTCGTTACCTAAAGTCACTCAATATTGAGACTCCAATTCTTGCCTATTTTGCTTACATTGCGTTTTCATGTAAATATGTAATACATCCCCTTTGCTATTTGAAATATAGTAACCTTTAGTTTGAACTTTCACCTTATTTTTTTTTTATTATTTCTCCTTGGAATAATTGCAGAATTGCCCAAGGTTTATTCGAATTACAAAAAGGAAACACTAGTTATCTTTCAAAATTAACAATACCCCTCAGCATACAATCATGCCCTTCATATATTTATTTGCCTAACATGTACTCCCTCTTGAGGGTGCAATTTGTAATTAGAAACAATGTCAAAGGGGGTACTTGTATTTTTGGTTATTATGCTAACTTCCTAAAGGACCCAAACCTCGTGGGTAGGTATTGTAGTTAGCCCTTCTTTTAAATAAAAACAAATTGTGAAGGAGCTACTTGTACAAAATAACTCTTGTGATTTGAGTTAATCACAGGAGAGAAGAAATGTTTGAGTTAATCACATGAGGAAAAAAACAATTACTACGTATTATGTTAAGATAGCCTTTTTCTTCTGAAATCTTGTCCTATTTTTATTCCGTTGATTGATGTGTATATACTGTATTTATTGTCTACAGTATCTAAAGAAGATATGGAAAAACTGCGTCAAGCCTTAAAAACACTGTCCGAAGCAGAAAAGCAGCTGAGGGTATCCAATGACAAGATGACATGGCTAACAGCCGCACTCCTCCAATTGGCTCCAGACCAACAGTACATGCTACCGAATTCCTCTGCCGATATCAGTCTGCATCACAGCCCCTTGGTCTCAAACAAAAATTCTTTTTTGTTAAGGGAGAGACCTAGGAAGAGCAATGCCGAGAACAGGCCCACTTCTCGAGCCGAAAATGATTCCAGTAATGTAATTTATCACCATGGTAAATCGAAGAGTACTACTGGTTTGGACGACGAAAATCGAAGAAATAACGAAGAAGTGTGTCGTAAGGCAATCGAGGAGATTTGGTCGAGGGTGATCGAAAGGATTCCGATTAATACTGTGAAAGAGTTGATGCATCGTGAGGGGAAGCTGATCTCGATCAGTTATGGCGCAGGTACTTTTTAGTGTGTATGCTTGTATAAATCATATCATGTTGCCGACGCCCGACGAGTCAACTCAGAATTACAAAAATACCTCTAGGGTTTGACTCAGCTTAAATTTAAGAGGCTAACTATAACTTCTTAGGGGATTTTTGAAATTTTTGTGAGTTATCTGTTTTTCTTTTTCTTTTTTAATTAACCACTAGCAACTTTAATCAATACCTTAAAAAATGGGAAAATCTTGTACCAACTTGCATGCCTTAAAAGTCGTATTTCTGCAGCTCCGACTGTGCAGCTACTGTTTAGTTCGAATCCCTCAAAATCCAAGGCAGAAAAATTCAGAGTGCACATCCTACAAGCCTTTGAGTCCGTCCTCAGGTCGCCTGTGGCCATCGAGATCCGATGTGAACCAAGAAAAGAAGCCGGGGAAGGACCCATTCTGTTGCCAGCAGCCACTCAATACCCATCCCGTCGTGACATGGGCTCCTCCAAGCATGCCACCAGTCAAGATGACAGTGACATCAGACGGCTCCAGAATAGAGATGCGTCGCCCTCGGGAAACAACCGGGGGGAGATTGTCGAGATTGAAGCCTTTCCCGAAGAGATCAGGGATGGTAAGGGCAATATCAGACATGCGAAAAGAGCAGGGGAAGGGATATCTACGCAAAAGATATCGAGTCTGTTAGAGGAGAGAAGCCAGAGCCTTAGCATTGTTAGAAGCAAGGTATCTCTTGCTCACGTGATTCAGCATGCAGACAGAAATTCATTACAACATGGTGGGTGGTCCAAGCGGAAAGCAGTCTCGATTGCCGAGAAGCTGGAACAAGAAAACTTGTAAGTTGCCCCATATATCTACTGTATGGATATTTATTAAACTACCCTTGGGAATTAGTTTAATTATAAAACAATAATTCTTTCGAAATTACAATTATTTTCGTGTTGCAACAGTGCAGGGTAAAATGATACAAACCTCAAAGGGTTATTTGTAATTTAAAATTAGTGGCTTTTCTTCTGTTTAGATAAATAAGCTAGAGTTTTTTTAATGTAATTACAACCAGATATTTTTTCAAAATCACAATCCACCTCTTGAGTATGTAAGTTGTAAAAGAAACTAATGTGAAGGGGTTAATTGTAATTTTATAAGATATTTATTTTTCTTCCTCACTCCCTAAAAAATAATTTTTGCAGGAAACTTGAACCGAGATCAAGGAGATTGCTTTGTTGGAACCCACCGAATGTATCACGCCGAAAGGTAAAATTAGAAGAAACAGAATGTCGAAAATCAAGTGATAGGACATGACAAAAAAATAACTGTGATAACTTTGTCAACTTGCAGTCGTCGCGTTTGAAAGTTAGAACAAGGAAAGCACAGACTTTGCTGAAATATGTGTCGTGTGGAAGGTGTCTCTCCAGTAGGTCTCCAAGGAAGAGGTAATTAAACCAACGAAAATCATATTGTGATTGAGATTACTTTTCAGACATCATAGCAGTAGAGTTGATTAGTTTTAGCTGCTGTTTTTTTTTTTTTTTTTTTTCATTAGACAGAAGCTTTTGATTATTAAGAATAAATAACAAGATTTGATTTAATCAAAGATCATATCTTTCATCGTTGCTGTATGTATGCAGGAAATAATGAATACCCAACAACGAACCCATATGAATTACGGAAAAAAATAGCATTCAATGTTAAAAAGGATTAATTTATACAAACATTGACTTTATAATTTCCAGTATGATACTTTGATGAACAAACACAAAAACATATACGTAGTCTGATGTTGTTTGTACTATATAAGTGAGGGTTAAGCCTATATCTCCTTTGAGACACATTTTAAATCATGAGCTGATACGATTATCTCTTGTGAGATCTTGTTTGAGATGTTGAAATGATTGAACATGCAAGTGAACTTCGGTTTATAAGATATGTTCAAACTCGTATTCCTTGAGAGACTTGATCCTTTTTGGGTTCTCGTTTATGAGATTGAATTTTGAGGGTTCGTGGTTGCCATTTCTCGATTGATACAATAGACGCAAACAATACAAGACAGTTAAATCACATTTGTGCAAACATTGTTAGTTGATTCCACACAAAAGTATGTTACGAAACTTTTGGAGAACCCAAAGCAAGATGGAAACTAATCAAATATTCGCAAAAAAAATAAAGTGATCCAAGAAAAAGTGAAAACAAGAAAACAAAAAACTATCTTATGTTTGAATCCCTTGAATGCTAGTAATTTATTATTGCCGATTCTTCTACTTGAGTTTTCACTTGAAGGTTGATTGTTGATCTCTGATGCTCAGATTGATTGATCATTTGGCTTATTCATGTTGTGTTTTTCTAATATGAAGATAAAATATACTGACATTGAAATAAAAATGCATGCAGTTAATTTCTTGCTATTGCACTTTTTTCTACTTATTTCCAGAATTTTACATTCCATTTTAGACCACCATATTCAATACTAAACACATTATGATTTCAAAACCTCATAAAGCAGTAGCATCTTTTAGTTGGGGGAGTTGAGAAAATTACAGTTTTTTCTTGAGAAAAAACAGAACAATAAAATTAACTCTCAATGTTTTGCCTCAGACCAATTGTTAACTTGGTACAAGAACATCAAAATCACTAACAGTCCACTCTGCCACCTGATCAGGATCCTTGTATATCTCTGTCCCCAAATCAATGGATCTCCATTGCCTCCTAGCTAGTGCAGTCCCAGGATCCTGTAATTCACCAAAAAAAAAAGCGCATTTAGAAACTACCCCTGAGGAATGATTAGCTCATTAGCTAGAATAGAGATACCTGGTAAAAATAGAGTGACTGAGACAATCTCCCAACATCAAGCTCCCAGGTTCTAGGATCCCCAATCCAACCTTGTCCCTTCTTCGTCGGATAACCATAATCCCCCCAAACAGGATGAGGCAAGATCTGCAGAATCTCCTGCGGCTGGGGATTACTGTACGGGTCGCATGGGGCATTTGGCACCTCTGCATGTACTGCATTCCCAGGTGAACAGTAGAGATGGTAGGCCCCATACGGAAAGCGGGCAGTGTCATTGCGATGGACGCGGGTCCCATTAGGGAAGGTGTGGTAAGGCGGGCAGAGCTTTGGGCTGCCCGGATTGCACCACGAGGGGGTGCCCGGGTTGAGAATCATCTCGCTGTATCGAGTCACGTCTGATGTCACGTCGCCGTCGCAGGGGCTGCCGTCGTTCTTCCAGCAGCTTCCGATGTCGAGGAGGTAGAACTGGCTGTTGGGCCCGCCTCCGTTAATCACGTTCAGGGTGAATCGGACTTTGAAATCAGATGATTCTGGTATCTGCATTGAGAGAGATTGTGGGAATTGTAAAAAATTGCCCCTGAGGGTTGGTGTTATTGCAAAAGGACCCCTGTAACACCCTCAAGATATTCTTGTAGTTTAACAACCATTGGAAGGTGAAACCGTGAAAGTAGTGATTGCCATTTGCCAACCAAGTCAGAACATATGAATGATGATTACAGAAGTATCCTTGAGCTTTGACCTAATTATGAAAAGCCCCCCACCCAAGTTTCAAAATTACGAAAATACCCCTAGAACTGATTGAGGGGCTAAATGTAATGTTTTCATAAATATAGAGGAGGCTTTCTTATTTTTTATTTTTGCTATGTAACATGATAAAAACTCATGGTTACATTTTATAATTTTGAAAGTAGAGTATCTCTTTTTCAGTCAACATTGAAATTGGGCAAACCTAATCAGGTGAGAACAGAACAGATTATGTTTTCCCAGATAATCTTAGAATAATTGCAGAAGGTGCATCTGAGGTGGTTAGACCTAATCACCAAAAACACTAACCACCCTCAAAATTACAAAAACACCCCTGGATTAGATTTAGGGGCCAAAAATGTAATATTTTCATAAATTTGAGACATAACAAAATCTCACAAGTGTCTCATTTGTAATTTTAAAAGTTTGTTGAGTTCTTTTGTAGTAATAAAGAAAACCAAAAACACTAAGCCAAATTGAAAACAATTTCAAAACTTACAATCTTTAGCATCCCCCTAGTAGGGTAATGGTACCCACCGGAAAACCCTTTGGTCGCATCCGCCCTCAGGTAAAGCATCAGCCACGGGTACTTGACCGAAGTCCTCAAAACATGATGAAAAACCCAACTCCCTTTTCCCATCTCCTTCTCCCAAGTAACCGAATAATACGAAAACTTACTCCCCTGCCCCAAATCGCCATTATAATCCAAATCCCACGACCCGTAAAATCTTCCCTTGAGCACATTTCCCTTAGGCCCTTCTTGCAAAGCGGTGTAATTATGATAGATCAACGGCTGGTTCATGCAACCTTTTCCGAAGCAAGGGAATTGGGTGGTGGGGCCGAAGGGCCCCACCTTGTGCCCGTTCTTCGGACACTTGGCGGCGTAAGTGTCCATGTTGCCACTTTTTAGCATGATCATCCAAAACTGCCACGGCTTTGGTTTGTCTTCGACTTGGCATTTCTTTCCTAAGTAGACTTCCTTTTGAGCTGCGTAAAGGTCAACGTTGTGGAGCGAGTTTCGGGGGAGCCCAGCGAAAGGTTGACCAACTCCTAACCTGTTGTCCTTTTCCGTTACTCGGTGTAAGAGCACTTCTGCAGTATGATTTTGTCCTAAGGGAGGAGTATCTTTTAAGTTTATTCAAATTACAAAGCACATAGTACATATTAAAGTGTAGTGAAAACAGAAATGATGGTAAAGTTGAGGGGCAAAAGTGCAATTTGAGGAAAGTGTGAAAAAGAGAGAGTTGTACCTTGTTGTTGGGGTTTATGTAAATCAAAGCAATCAGCCGCTCTTGGGCTTCCCATGTTAGGGGCTTCTTCCCCAACTTCATTGCACTGGTTCCAAGCTTCTATGGCCAATCTCAGCTCATCCCTAGCCATCCCTGGATCACCAACACCAGATACATAGTGCTCTTTCTCTGATGAATTTACTGATATGCCCCTGGACACAGACACCAGAAGAAGCAGCAGAGCAACAAGAAGAACCATGTGGTGGCAATTTGGTAATGCCATCGTATAAAGTAGTGGAGAAATTCTTTCTTATTTCTTGAATAAAAATGTGTTCTTTAAATACTCTGTGTCTTGAAATCTCTGATGGAGCAGCAATTAAAGTGATGCAATTTTGGTAGTTGGTATTTTTTAGATTCCATAATTGGTCAGGTTGGCAAAAACTTTAAGGGAGGTCTTAAGTGATTCTCTCTTCAAAAGACTATAGTTTTTTATTTATAGATAAAAAGCAATTGAAATTTTAAAATTAATGTTTTGATATTTGTACTTCACTTCATTTATTTAAAAAAATAAATTTCAATAATAGAAACAATAATTAATACAATACAACAAATTTTTGTTTTGAAAGCAATAATAAATCAAAAGGGTGTTACTGACAATCAATTTTAAAATTGGGAGTTAATTTTTTCTAGAAAATTACAAATAAGTGAACCACAAGTATTAATGATGAATTAATAAAGCCCACACTTTAATTCTGAAAGGAATGACTATACGTATATATATATTTTACCATAAAACCTTCATTATAGTTTAATCTGAAATTAATTGCATAATTTGTAGTCAACAGAACTATTTGTGTAATTATTTTCTAACTAAAGAATGAAAGAAAAAAAAGGCATGACAAGGGTAAATAGGTAATTAATTTTCAAGTGAGACACAATTATTTATTTATAATTTTCAAAACCAAACCCCACAAAGAAAAAGGCCCCTTTTTTCTCACCCTAACCAAAATAGCTACTCCACTTTTTCTCCAACTCCCATTGCTATAAAGTAGTTTAACTGTTGCTATCTTCCCCACTGCAATGTAAAGTGAGAAAATATTAGTCATCTATTTGTTCTGTCTGTCAACATAATTTGTGAATTCATCAAATGGTAATATAAAAACAGTATTGTTCGAATTCGAAAGTTTATGTTTGAGCTTATTTGATTATTACTCAAGGCAAGATCAAAAAGTATCACACAACAAATCACATAAATTGTGTTGTAATTCACAAAATTATATCCAACATATATTTATGATCACAAACATATAACAATAAGAATAATAAGTGTTTTGACGTATGGCTCAAGTTTCAAGTAATTAAACTTGACTTATGTTGTGTTGTAATGATGCTTAAAAAGAACCTTAAACAAAAGAGATCGCCTTTTCTTGCTGCCGTGGGCGACCATACGGTAGTGGCTGTCTTTGTACGTAATGGTTGGCCGCGCAAAAGTCAAAATAAGTCTTTCATCAAATTAAACTTTAAGCTACTTAAGTCAATGCCGTTGTAATGTTGTTAAAATGTAAATTCATCTCATTTGACAATCTATCCAAAGTAATGCTACTTCTTTCCAATGAAGTTTTTGTTGTACAACAATATAATTATCACTTTAAAAAGATTTTAGTGTATAACCAAACAATTTCCCGTCACATAAAATAGAAGATGATTGAGCTTGAATTTGACCGATAACCATTAATTTCTATTTTTTTTTTATCATTTTTGAAAGTTAAGAATCACAACAAAGAGAACACATTGTAATTGGATAAACAAATTTTAGTTGACATACTGTATATATTATTATACAACTGATTTGCAATTTTTTTTAAGATTTTGCAACACATATATAGAAGCCAATAAATGTCATGTCACACTTAGTCGCCATAAAATTATTTTTCAAGTGTTCAATGAAGAAAAATAGAAACAATAAATTATATATATATATATATTATAATTATTAATTGATAAATACGTTGGCCCATTAGCTCAGACGGTTAGAGCATCGTGCAGAACACGCGAAGGTCGCAGTTTCGAAACCTGCATGGGCCATATTTTTACATTTTTTATTTTTCTGCCGGTTAGTGGAAAGTTTTCCTTCTTCACTACCAAAACTCTGAAAAACAGAAGGAATTGCAAATGACAAATGTGGATCACTACAAAACAAAGACGAAAAATGTACAATTTTTCAAGTGTTCCGGTGTAGAAAATTAGACACAATAAATTATAAGCATATGTATATATAAAAACAAACTATTAAGTATTAAGTGATTAACAGGTTGACCCATTAGCTCCGTCTGTTAGAGCATCGTGCATAAGTATCCCTAACGCGAAAGTCGCAGCTTCGAAACCTGAATGGGTCCTATTTTTCATTTTTTGTTTTCCTTCTTCAGTACCAAAACTATTAAAAACACACTTACAGTATAATAATCTACCTCTTTTTATACAAACGCACAAAAGGAATTGCAAAAGACGAAAAAAAAACTATTCACATTAATCGCGCCCAGAAGCGTCTCCATTAGCGGCTTCCCTTCTCAGACGTATTCTCGGGATAACAATTGGTTTGCAGCAAAGGAGAGCCAAAAAAAGTTCCATTGTAAATATAACCATGCTAATCCACACAAACAAAGTCCTCTTCCAGAACCACACGGCCTTTTTCGCCAGAGGAAGCTCCGATTCCAAGGTCAAATAAGCGTCGTACATTTCCGGAATACCAGCACCAGGCGAGAACTTAGCTCGCTGCTCAATAACCACACTTAGGCACGCCGTCGGAGTGTTTTCGCCTTCTCTAAAACCTCCGAAACTTACTTTCAAATTCTGGGTTAAAATCGGAGCAACCTTAAGCAGAGTCAGCAGAAGGCGGATGGGCTGACTTTTGACTCGCAGCAAGCACGACCTCCTTGACCTTGCAAGGATTTTTCCATCAGAAGCTATGAAATCAACTCTGACCTTGAAGAACGAAAATAATAACTATATATGAAACCTCAAACTAGCTGACACCAAAAGTTCAATATACTGTACAGTTTACAAAAGTAGCTGAAAAACTCCAAGATTTTGGTTATACTCGGATTCAGGCAACATGAGTGAGACGGTAATCTTCACATTGTGATTAGCCGGTATAACTCTCGATGATCCACTACCCATCATGATTGGCACAAATGCAACAAGGCTCTTCTCCTATAATCGAAATTCAAAGTCCTCTCCATTTGAATCGGCTCATCCAACATAACCTGTATCAACATCCCAGCAAAAATCCAAACAACAGGGAAAACACGTAACTCGAACACAATAACCCCCAACCGCATTTCAACCCGAGTTTCCAGACCGATCGACGTATTTTCAAACACTCGAACGTAAATTCGGAAACGTAATTCCAAATTGTTTTCGTTTTTCGAAACAAATACTCTTTGCAGAGATGTGCAGGTAGTGCACGGACCATACAGGGAGCATAAACAATTGAACTAATAAATGAATCTGAAATGTTATGGATTTTAGTACTATACCAGCTAAAGCGAGTAAGAGACTACTGGAATTCGTATCGTCTCGAGAATTATCTCTGTCAATTTCATCTGTTGTAGAAGAATGTTCTTCACTCCTCGAAGCATCTGCTCCGATCGGATCGATTTGCGGAGACTCCGAGCTTCGATTGATCTGCAATCGAACCGAATTTTCGAATTCGTTCGCGGAATCACTGGTATTTTTTCGCGAGAGCTGTTTCAACTTTCTCTGTTTCGAATAGTTCCCTAAATTTACCAACGAGGAGCGACGGCTCGACAGCGCCGTGGAGTCTATGGTGGAGGATTCGTGGTGAGAATGTGATCTACGGCGGCTGAGAGCCGGCCGAGGCGGGTCATTTTCTCCCGGAGATGGATTAAGGGTTTCAGAATAGATTGAAACGTCACGGTCGTCACCATTGTATTCGATCGGTTCGGGAAAGGTTTCCGAGCAATCATATAACGTAAAATCGTCGAGAGCATCGTGAAATTCCAGGAGGACGTCGATTAGCGCACACCATCCCGAATCCTCCATGAGAGGTTTAATTAAATAAAAATGTTTTTTCATTAATATGGTAAATTATTTAATGAGAAAAAATAAATTACTAATTTACAAAGAAAAAGAAACTAACGAACATTCACTAAAACTTTTGATAAAATTGACACAAATTTTTTGACAAAAGTATTTATTACGTGTTAAATAACATAAAATTTTGATAAAATTTATTATATAAATAATAAATAAATAAGTAAATAAATAATTATATTAATATATATATAAATGATTATTGAAATAGTAAAATTGTGAAAAAATATTTTACTGTACAAAATTATTAAGAAACTAGTAAAATAAATAGACAAAATTTTAAGAGAGTGAAACAATAATTAATATATTCATATATTTAAAAAATACTACTACTATAAATACAAATTAAAATTTAATATTAAAAATAATACTTCCAATAGATTAGTGCAGTTTCTTTAGATATAGGAGTATACGAAGTACTGTACTCCATTTGATTAGCAACCCTGTCTCCACTCGATTTGGGCTCAGGTTGAACTACAGTAATATTCTCAGCTGTAATTTGTAAACTCGTTTTGCTAATTTCTTATTCTATTTTTGACTTTTCAGTATTTACAAAAGGCTCGCCTCTCTCCCTCTCTGTATTTTTTGTTTTGTTTTGTTCATGACCACTGATGTTGCCTTGCCTTTTTTCAATTTCTCTCTCAATAATTATTAGCATTTCAAAATTTCACATTCTCACACAACACTACTAAAAATCATTCACTGAATAATTCCTGGGCATGTATATATTTTAGTAAAATCCTGAATTTTTTATATGCTTGAGAATTTTGATGAGGATGCTCAGACACGTGGCCTCGTGGGTTCTTGCTGCTTTTTGCTTTGCGTTCTTCAATCTATCCAAATCCCAAGTACCACAACAAGAAGGTTATTTAATTTAATGAACTCATTTTTCTCATTCAATTTCCCTTTTTTTGTGTGTGTGTTATGTACCCTTTCATAATCTTGCTTTGTAAGTATGTATTGTATGTTTATCTCATGTGTCCTTAGTGAAAGCTCTCCAATACATTGCTACTGAAATGGGTGCACTGCGTTGGGAATTCAAAGGCGAAACCTGCGAGCTCGACACGGTCGGAATTTCACTCGTCCCCCCGAGTGGCTCTGAGGGTTACATCGAATGTAACTGTAACTACGACAACAACACCGTCTGCCATGTCACTAAAATGTATTGCTAACATTCTCCCTTTTGTAAATATCATTCGAGCAATATGTTTTTTTGACGATAAAATAATATTGCAGCGTGCTCAAGGGCTACAATCTTCCGGGAACTCTTCCGGTTAATATTGTAAGGCTTCCGTACCTTCACGAAATGTAAGAAGTTGATAGCATGCTCTTGAAATTTGTGATTTGATGATATATAGGGGCAAACATAATCGACTTTTTTGTTTTCCAGTGATTTCGCCTACAATTTCCTCAGCGGTACGATTCCGAGACAATGGGCCTCCATACGACTAACATCTCTGTATGCTTGATTTTTAGCATGTCACTTGAATATAATCCAAGTTTTTTTAGTCCCTATAACTGCAGAATTTTTATGCAGCTCGGTTCTTGTAAACCGATTATCAGGGGAAATACCGAGGGAATTGGGGAACATCACTAGCCTCACTTACCTGTATGACTGTTTTTTGGGGGTTTATCTTGTTCTCAATCTTATTATTAATATCTGTATAGTTTGTCTTATTGTGCATGTTAAGTGTTTTACGGATTATAATTTGATCAGGAACCTTGAAGCAAACCGTTTTTCGGGTCCTATTCCACCTGACATTGGGAGTTTGATAAACTTGAAAAGTCTGTAAGATTTCATATCTCTAATAACACCTAAATTAGAAATATGATGCATGAGATGGTCACTAATTAAATTAATCGCAGTATCATGTCCTCCAACCAATTGACAGGCCCGTTGCCAACTTCATTTTCAGGACTAGCAAATTTAAATGATTTGTAAGTTTTAATTTCGTTTCAGGACTACCACTTTTTTTTTCCTCTTGTATGTTGAATGATCTGTCGTTTGAATTGCAGTAGGATAAATGATAACAACTTAAGCGGACGGATACCGGATTTTATTCAAAACTGGAATTTGCTTCATAAATTGTAAGATCTTAGTGAGTTTAAAAATTATAATACAGAATTTTCATTAATAATTTTTAAATGTGATCATCTATTGATTAATAATCATAAAGAGAAATGCAAGCAAGCGGACTGGAGGGACCCATCCCGTTGAACATATCTCTTCTGAGTACTTTGACCGACTTGTGAGTATAATCAAATCACCTGCTTGCCCCCGTTGCCACCTTTTTTTTTAAACCCGGAATGATGATGTTTTTTCATTATCAGGAGAATAAGTGACTTAAGGTGGGGCTCTGATCAGGAGTTCCCGCTGCTAAGGAGCATAACGGGCCTAACTATATTGTATGTTTATAATGTTTATATGATTTATGATTTCGGTAGTTCACTCACATCACATGCTCTATAATGCGATTTATTCTCAATGTATAGGGCTTTGAGAAACTGTAACATTTCCGGAACAATCCCTTCATATATTTGGAGACTTAGACTTCTGCAAATGTTGTGAGTAGTGGACAAACATTTTCTCGTCTTCTGAAATTTATTTTTTCCGTTAATATATTAAAATGAAATAAATGATAATTTCCCATTCCAGGGATGTGAGTTTCAACAAGCTAGTTGGTGGGATTCCGAATGACATTGCAAGGAATCTGAAAACTGTGTGAGTTCAAGTTTAATATTTTACTATAATTGCACTTTTGGTCCCTATATAAAAAATTGATCCCCGGTGAGACTAAAATGCAAAAAACAAACTTCTTATGGGACCAAAAGTGCAATTTATTTTTTTTCTTCTCCAGCACTTCATTTCATTTGAACATTCAAAAGATTTCTTATTGCCTATTGTAAAATATCAGTTTTCTGACCGGAAACGCGTTGAGTGGAATAATTCCCGACGCTATCCTGAAGGATGGAACCAACATGTACGTTTTTTGTATCCCGGGTGTGTCGTATTCTTACTCAACATTTCGACTTCTATAAGAAAATTAAATATTGTGATTGTGCAGTGATCTTTCTTACAACAATCTTACAATACCTAGCCCTGAAGAAGCTGCTTGCCAACCAAGCATGTCCCAAAACATAAACTTGTTCAAAGGCTCGTCAAGTGGGAACACGTTGTAAGACGCCTTTTGTTGTTATCATGCTCTTTACCAAAATCCTAACTACCCTAACTGCTCCATTGCTTAATCTTCGACAGACGAAAAATTCTTCCTTGTTACAAGAATGTAGCCTGCCCCAGATGTAAGTATGTAAACATGTTTATGTTTTCATTATCTCTTTTCAAAATTTATAAGAGAATGCGTTTTTCTTACACTCGGCAGATAAATGTTCTTTACACATTAATTGTGGCGGCGGTGATTTGACCGTCAAAGAAAGCAACCGTCGAGTAGTTTACGAAGGAGATGTTGCCGGAGATAATTCTGCAACTTATTTAAGTAATAATAACTATTGGGGATACGTCAGCTCCGGGGATTTCATGGACGAACCTAATTACCAAAACTCACGCTCGGTCAAATCGACAATCACTGCAAATCTATCTGACATGTACAACACAGCACGCCTTAGTCCTCTATCACTCACGTATTTCCACTATTGCCTTGAGAAAGGGAATTACAATGTAAGCCTGCATTTCGCGGAGATCCTCTTCACAAGTGACCAAACCTATTATAGTCTCGGAAGGCGAATGTTTGATATATTCATTCAGGTTATTTCTTCACATAAGGCGAAACCTCAGGGTAGATTTGTAATTATCCGTTAACTAGATTTTGTTTTGTACATCAGGAGAGCTTGGTCTGGAAAGATTTTGATATTGAAGAGGAGGCTCGTGGGACTGGAAAGCCGGTAGTGAAACATTTTAATGCCACGGTGCAAGATAGCACCTTGGAAATCAGATTTTACTGGGCTAGTAAAGGGACTACTCGAATTCCTAATAGAGGAGATTATGGTTCTCTTATATCTGCGATATCGGTTAACCCGAGTGAGTTACACATCTTTCTTAATTTTTCACCAGAATAATAAAAATAAACTATATATACATTCAGCTTTTTCCTTGTGCAGATTTCCGGATATGTTCGGATGGGGACAGGAAGAATATAACGGTCGTTTTTGTAGGTGTTGCAATAGCTGCGGTGTGTGTTGTTTTCTTGATTTTGGGTGCTCTTTGGTGGAAATGTTGTTTGAAAGGCAGAAAACAACCGGGAAAAGGTGATTATTCAAAAGTCTTTCAAAATGACGTGAATGCCCCTCTGCTTACTCGATGCTCTTTTTTATGCATGAGCAGAATTTGAAGGTCTGGAACTGCAAACTGTTGCTTTTTCTCTGAAACAATTAAAAACCGCTACTAATAATTTCGACGCTGCTAACAAAATCGGAGAAGGCGGTTTTGGTCCTGTGTACAAGGTAATTAATCAATGATTTTTTAGTACAAAATGTGGCCTTTTATTTTTCATTTTAGCGTGTGTGTTTTGCGTCGACTTTGAGAAATGAACTAAAACTATAAACTGGTGCAGGGTCAGCTCCCGGATGGCACAGTGATTGCAGTTAAGCAACTCTCGTCTAAATCGAGGCAAGGAAACCGTGAATTTCTGAATGAAATTGGGATGATTTCTTGTTTACAACACCCAAATCTTGTGAAGCTGTACGGATGCTGCATAGAGGGAGACCAACTGCTAGTTGTTTACGAGTTTATGGAAAATAATAGCCTTGCCCAAGTTTTATTCGGTAAGTGCATGTTTATATTTTATTTTATATTCAATTTTATGTTTTTGCCTTTACAATTATCTGGTGTCCATTTTCAGATTCGACGAAAAGCCAGGTGATTTTGGACTGGCCAACTAGATTCAAGATCTGCATTGGAATCGCGAGGGGCTTAGCTTTTCTTCACGAGGAGTCGAGACTGAAAATCGTCCACCGGGACATTAAAGCCACTAATGTGCTTCTCGACAAAGGTTTGAACCCCAAGATATCGGATTTCGGTTTGGCTAGGCTTAATGAAGACGAGAAGACACATATAAGCACCAAAGTTGCTGGGACAATGTGGGCATTTTCCACTTTTCTTTTCTTTTCGCTCGTTGCTGAAATATCGTATCTCATATATATTTTCACATTCGGATCACAGAGGCTATATGGCACCTGAATATGCTCTATGGGGTCACTTAACCGACAAGGCAGATGTTTACAGCTTCGGGGTCGTGGTTCTGGAAATTGTCAGCGGGAAAAGCAACAATAATTACATGCCGACTCGTGATTTCGTTTGCCTTCTAGATTGGGTAAGACAGTTTTAGTAACTGTTCTTTTGGACTGAAACTGGTTGAACTGGACTGGACTGGACTAAATAGGTCTGAACTGAACTGAAGTTAATATGTTTTAGTACCTGTTCTTTTGGACTGAAACTGGTTGAACTGAACTGAACTTAATATGTCTGAACCAAACTGAATGAGTCTGAACTGAAGTGAATTGAGCTTATACGTTGGAGTCTATATATGATGCTGCAGGCTTGTCATTTGCAAGAGAGTCGAAATATTGATGGACTAATTGACGAGAGATTGGGTTCTGAAGTCGAGCGAGAGGAAGCTGAAAGAACAGTGAGAGTAGCGCTCTTGTGTATAGACGCGACTCCATCCGGCAGGCCGACAATGTCGGAGGCTGTGCAAATGTTGGAGGGGAATACGGCGGTCCCGGATGCGGGCCCCTCCGGGAGCACGAACATCAGTGATGTGAGGTTTAAGGCCTTGAAAACATTTCGACGACAAAGATTGTCATCCGAAACGAGTCGTTCTGTAGTAGAACCGAGTTTTTCTTCGCACACCTCTGATTTCTGTGAAATTAATGAAATCAGCACGAGATTAAATTGATTGTTCTAGTCTGTGAAATTAATGATAATTTATTTGTTATGTAACGATGATTTTAGTGTTATAAATGAATATTTAATTGTATGCATTTGTGTTTTAACAATTACTGATGATTGGTTATTTTTGTTTATCAAAAGTCCTGTAAAACAATACTCTTGAAAATGTCTAAATTTCATTTTTATCAGTATTTTTCTAAAAAAAGTCACATTTTTTTCTTCTCAAAAACTACTTTTAATTATTTAAGAACCTACCCTGACAAGATTTTACTTCACACTAAATTTAGCATATATATTTCAGACTTTTAAAACGTACTGTATGTTGTTTATGCCTAGAAAACGTACGTGTCAACAAAATATTCAGACAGTCAACCACGTGGCACGGAATCTCAGCCACCTCATCACCCATGCATGTCTCCGTGGCATCTAAAGCCTCATATTCATATATCCAATGTTTAACTCTGTACCAAAAGAAGTAAGAAAAAAAAGGTAGTTAGCCCAAAAATGTCCGAAAGCAATCAACCGGCGGCTATTGGAGGAGGCGATCTGAAACTTCCGGCAGGCGAGGCGATGAGCATGGGCCAGCACATGCTGGACAAGGGGGCCCAGATGCTCCAGCCCTTGAAGCCCATCAAGAAAGTGAGTCAGCATATATGTACCTTCGCTATCTACAGCCACGATATGAGCCGACAGATCGAGACTCACCACTACGCCACTCGGCTCAACCAGGACTTCCTCCAGTGTGCCGTTTACGACTCGGATGACTCAGCCGCCCGACTCATCGGTTCATTCACCTTTCCTTTTATCTTATACTACATTCTTTTTTTTTTAAGCTTGAAATTAATATATATTGTGGGCTTATCTACATAAGACCAAAGGGGGTCCGATTGCACTTTAACTTTTATTTTAAGTCTGTTTTTATATTTATTTAATAATAATATTAAAAAAATATATAGAATATTTAATTTTTTTTTGTTGATTTTTCAATTAAAATTTTATGAATTTCAATAAATTAGTATACAAATAGTTTAAACATTTTAATCGTTTCAAAAATAAAAATTATTTTAATCTCAATGTCAAACTAGTACTAATTTTTGGCGAAAGGAATATTGTATTTTTTTTTTAATTGAAATTGAACCCCTAAAATTAAAATTTATGAGTACGTCTCTGCATGCAGGGGTGGAGTATATTGTATCCGACAAGATTTTTGAAACTCTGCCTCCGGACGAGCAGAAACTATGGCACTCACATGCATACGAGGTATATACGTACGTAATATGAATGCAAAAACTAAAATAAAAATTATGTTGATTGATTTAAGTTGCACGATCCATAGATCAAAGCCGGACTTCTGATCAATCCTCGGGTGCCGGAGATTTTCGTAAAACCCGAACTCCGAAATCTTGCCAAGACATACGGCAAGTTTTGGTGCACATGGCAAACCGATAGAGGTACGTAAATTGAATATTACTACGTAACAACGTAATTACACTTTAGAAAACAATTTCATAATTTGTAACTACTATAATATTGAACATTAATGTATATATTAAAATGAAATTGGAATTACAAGTACTTGGATTATATATATATATATGTTGATCCTTTCATATATCTATTAGGTGATGTGCTACCGATGGGTCCACCGGCGCTGATGATGTCACCCCAAGCGGTGGATAAGGGGATGGTGAAACCGGAATTACTGAAGAAGAGGGACGAAAAGTACAACTTGTCGAGGGAGGCTATGAAAGCTTCGAGGGTCGAAATCCCAGAGCCGGAGTGGATTAATCCGCAGGCCGACTATTGGAAACAACACGGGAAGGGCTTCTCTATTGCCGTAGAGACTACGGAAATGAACAAAATAGGGCCTTAGACCTTAGTAGTACAAGAGGAGGTCCTAAGAAAAATAATACTCTGCTACTTTTGAATAATTGAGTGAATATATTTGACTTTGTCAACTTTAATTACTCTACCAAATAATTGAATAGAATCCGAAGACATAAGATTACATTTTATTTTTTGTTTTGCAGATATTTTTTGTTAGTAACTCATTTTATTTTTTTATTTTTTTAGTAATCAAATTCAAAGGAAAGGCGGACTAAATTGTCAAAAAATATACCCCGTATTGATTAATTCTGTAAAAATACAGAATTAAAAATAGTTAGTCTAGCGTTAATTTTGAAAGGCGTTACACACGCCTTTTCGCCGTGTGAAGTCAATTTCCATCTTCTCCCCAGTGATTTGTCAACTACAGCTGTGAATGGTGGCCGGCGCGTGTGTATGTAACACACACACCAAATACACGTGAACACGTAAGAGCTCGCTTGCTTTTACGGTGTTTGTTGGGCCCGCAAAAAACCCTCCTCAAATATCCTCCCCACAATCTAGCTCATCAAATTTGTTCTGTGATTTTTCAACTCTCCGAAAATCTAGGGTTTCAGTCCCTTCGATTGAGGGGTTAATTTGTTCCGGAGTTCAATTTTGAGGATTCTCGACTGATATTAGTGTTCGACTTCAATTGGAATTCGTCCTTAAAAAAATATCTGAAAATGGAATCCGATAGCCCTGTTATGTCCACGCTGTGGAAGCAATCTTCGATGGCGCCCGAGAGTGAATATGAGGTCCTTGATGATCTGGAGGGAGAACACGAAGATGACGATGTCATCGACATTGACCCCGGGTTTAAGCTCATGTATCTGGTCAATGCCGGTGACTTGGATGGCATCAAAGAGCTTTTAAGCTCCGGCACCGATGTCAATTTCCGAGATATCGACCACCGGACAGCCCTTCACATTGCCGCCTGCCAGGGATATGATGACGTGGCCCGACTTTTGCTTGATATCGGGGCTGAGGTTGACCCCAAAGATCGGTGGGGAAGCACGGTATAACTTTGAGTCATGTTAAATTTTTGTGTGTATTTTTTACTACATATGGATTTAATGATCTGCGATGATGAAAGCCCAAATACTTCGAGTAATTGGTATCTCTACCGTTTTTGGACTTCTTGATGATTTATGCTACTGGAATTTTACCAAATCTAGAAACTGTCGATACATATGGTGGTGGTGAATATATAATCTTTGGAACTTTTTGACTGAAATTTCTTAAACAGCCTCTTGCAGATGCTATACATTATAAAAACCATGGTGTGATCAAATTATTGGAGAAACATGGTGCAAAGCACTTGGTATGTCATTTGTTTGTTATATGGGTTACATTGTCTTTGATTCTTTTCACTGACCTTACTAGCTTTCTATACGTCACTTTTATTTCTGGAATTTAGTGTTTTTCATTCATGTGAATGTTGTTTCCGGTAGATGGCTCCCATGCATGTCGAAAACGCCCGCCAGGTGCCTGATTATGAAATTGGCCCCGAAGAATTTGATTTTACCAACAGTGTTGAAATAACTAAGGTACTTCCCATTGTATTTTACAGTAAATTTTAGTGTCGACATTGATCATTTTCTTTTGTTCTGTCTTATGTACATTGAGTTTAGTTCTATAGATATGACTAGTAATTAAATGTGATCCGAAGATGTGCTCCTATCATGTTCATATGTCCTTTCTGACCTCATCATGCTTAGAGGACAATATTTTACTCGTCTGGTAAAGAGAAAAACACTCAGTTTTGATTGATCAGAAAACATAATTCTTTTCTCTACAAAACAACTTTTTCTAGTGTTCTCTTCTGTTACATTTCTTCCCAGTATTTTTTAGTGTATCACTATGGTTCACTACAATTAGAGTCTTATAGAGTTTGTCATTATTGTCTGATGGTGAGAATGCTATTATTATAGGGAACCTACAGAATAGCTTTGTGGCGTGGAACGCAAGTTGCCGTGAAGGTATTCTGGGAAGGAATTGCTGACGAGGACAAAGTGTGAGTCCTTTAAAATACACAAAGTTCAGTTTTGTACATCCTGATGTTTGTTTTTTAAATTATTGGTTCTTTGAAAAAATAATGCAGGAAGGCATTCAGAGACGAGCTTGCTTTGCTTCAGAAAGTAAGACATCCAAACGTTGTTCAGTTTCTTGGGGCTGTAACACAAAGCAGTCCTATGATGATTGTGACTGAGTACTTACCAAAGGTATGCATTCGATTTTCAAAATAATGAAGCTTCAGTTTTTTATTTGGCATTCATAATAACGTATGTGGAAATTATTTATTCTCCGGGAAGTTTTTCTCTTTTATTGGCACAATTGTATTTTAAATTCCTAGTGAATTTACAGTATAGTCCACTTTGAATTGAGATTATATTGTGGTTTAAGTAATCTTTAGTTCGAAGGCGCAAGGACATTTTCTTAGAGGTTTGATTTATTTACCTGGGATCCAACTGCTATATTGTTTTACTCTTTTCTTATATCAGCTTAACTGAAGTGATTCATGCAGGGTGACCTTCATGAATATCTGAAAAGAAGAGGTGCACTTAAACCTGCAACAGCTCTCAGATTTGCTATGGACATTGCCAGGTTCGTCATACTATAAGATTTCTTTTGGTGGGATTATGTTTGGGTCAGTTAGGATTTCTTATTGTTACTTGAGAAATATCTAAAATTCAGTCAGCTATACTAGATGATTTCTCGACAGTGCAAAAGTTGATGCATATATCCCAATTTGTATTCTGTTGCAGGGGAATGAACTATCTACATGAAATGAAACCTGAAGCTATTATTCACCGTGATCTTGAACCTTCGTAAGTTTGTTGGCTTCTAACTTTTTTTAAGCACAACGTTGCAAAATGTTACCTTGTGGTTTTTTTTGTTCTAGAAGTTTATCGAAGCACTTGTTGTTTTTGTTATAATGTTCGAGTACAAATAACAGGAATATATTGCGGGATGACTCTGGTCACCTGAAAGTTGCGGATTTTGGAGTGAGCAAGCTTCTTAAAGTTGCCAACAGAGTCAAAGAAGATAGACCTCTTACTTGTCACGAAGCTTCTTGTGAGTTATTGCACTTCTTTTTATCACTCGCGTTATTTTAAAAAATACTTTAAAAAATATTGGTGTGCATTGGCAGGTCGTTATGTGGCTCCCGAGGTTTTCAGAAACGAAGAGTACGACACTAAAGTGGATGTTTTCTCGTTTGCATTAATTCTACAAGAGGTAATGAAAAACAATTAGTGCCCCATGGTTTGAAGAAAGAATGTTATTTACTAGAGAGACTTTCTTTAAATGTTTTTAAATTTAAAAAATATACCCATATTTTTTTTATAAGCAGACTTTGATTTACAATATTGATCTTTGTGATGACTTAAAAACATAGATGATTGAAGGATGCCCACCATTCCATTCCAAACAAGATCTCGAAGTACCCAAGTCGTATGCTGCAAATGAGCGCCCTCCTTTTAGGGCCCCACTGAAGTTTTATGCCCACGGCCTTAAACAGTACGTTTTATTATTTATTAAGATATTCAATGCCTTTCTAGACACACAGTCACACGCACACATATATGCATATTCTTATCTCTCATTAGTTAATTAGTAGGGGATAATCACTAAAAGGTCCCTTTAAGTTTGGCCTAGTCACAAGAACCTCAAGTTATCTTTCAAAATTACATCGTTAAAGTGTTTCAGAGTTAGACACATACTTAATATATTTAAATTGATATTTTATCGATGCATGAGGTGTCATATGTAGTGATTGCACATTGACAAGCAATTATGGACTTATATTCTTACAGGCTGATTGAGGAGTGTTGGAGTGAGAACCCCAGCAATAGGCCAACATTTAAAAAGATTATTCCTCGCTTGGATGCCATCTACAACAGATTTGGCCACAGAAGGCGTTGGAAGGTACTTTTTATTTACTTATTAAGTTTTAGGTAGTGTTTGCAAACACTTAAAAAAATGCGTAAAGGCTTTTAGCTGGAAAGAAGGCAGTTTTTTAGTGCTTGCAAACACCAGCTTTTGCTTTAGCTTCCTTCTACTTAATTTCAGTAAAATCTAAAAAGTGAAGGGGTGGGGGTACTTTTGCTAATGGAAAGTGGTTTAGGAAAGGACTTTAGAATCAAATGTTCTCAACCAGTGTATTATACCTTCATCTCTTTCGGTTCTTCCGATTCAAATCCGAACATAATGTAGGAAAGTGCTTCTCTAGTATTTTCAAATAAAAATGCTTTTGTATTTTACAAGGGTACCCTCATTTTTTCATTAATATAAATTGAAGTACTTTTTTTACAAAACTCTCTGACTTCTTATTTAAACTTTTAGCTTCCATATGCAAACCCTCGTTGCATGTATGTAGAGTTTGGAAACTAAATAATTATGAAAAACCCCAACCATATACACTTTTAAAAAGTACAAATGCCAACATGATATATGTACAAATGAATTAGATTTTTCTTGGAATTATAAAAATGTTTTCATGTACAGGTAATGAGATCGTTGCAATGCTTTCAGAACGGGGACTCGAGCAAAAACAGTTCAAGTGCAAGTAGCTGGACGCATTCATCTCGACCGTCATGAAGAATCGAAAAATCCTGTTAGTAAAATGAATATATATATTACAATTGAATTCACATCTACTGAGATTTCCAAGTGGTAAACCCATATATCTACACACATATATTGTATTGTTTATGAAGTTGTGAATATGATTGTTACAGAATTTAATGTACCATGTGAATTATTTATGCAGTTCCCAAAACGTGTATGATATTATTAGTATTATTTTCTCATTTCTTTACTTTGAAGTCCTTTTATTTATTGTTATTGTTATTATTGGTGGGGCTGGTTGCATTCAATTTTATAGTTCTTGCACATTTATACATCCCCTGATTATTGGGCCCGGCCCGGCCCGGGCATAGAGGTCCTATTTGATGCTCATGAAAGAGTTGAGGGGCCAAGCTGTAATATTTGAAACTTCAGGGCAGATTTTAGTAGTCTACAAAGAATTCTGATTGATGGTGGACACTGCTTTTTGCAGCACCATCCATTTGGATATAACCATATTTATCATGGTTTTCTTGATGGACCACAAATAGTTTGCAAAAGATGTTTATCTAAAAAGGGTAAAAAGATCTTTAAAAAAATACTATTATTTGTCACTTCAATCTCCCAAAAATTAAATAAGCACCACATGAATTTTGACTCTCTTGTCTCTGTTTGATTAAATCAAAATTTTGAATATTAAAATTATTATTATATTGAATTGTAAGTCATCAGTCCCTTTTGATAAATCTAATTTGATGATGAATGATGTGAAAATTGTGTAATTAGAAGTGTCAATTTAAGATTTTCTGTAATAATAATAATAAAGTTTGTTGTGGTTATTTGTGAAATTAGGTTTGTGCAATGAAAGCCTTCAAATTTCACATCAACAAGCCCCAAAACATATCATGTTTTGCACTTGGTGGGACCCATCTTGAAAAGAATATTGGTCCTAATAGAAGTTTTGGGCATTTTTGTACTACCATACCTTCTTTCTTTGCAATCAAAGTTTATATAGTGACTTGTCTGCAGATGAAAATTTTATTCTCAAACTATAATCTTTCATTATGAATAATTTAAACATCTGCCATATTATGTCTAAATCATATCATGTGATTTGGGTGTTGTTTTTATAAAAAAGGTAATTAACTTTCAATAACAAACAAATTACTAATATTTTAGTAGTATTTTTTCATATGTTAGCAGTTAGAATGGCGGTGAACATATAATTATATAATTACTTAATTTAAGTAGTCTCTATTCTGAATTAATAGACATATTGTTAGATACGAAAATTAAGAAAATATTATTGTGTTGATCATTGATCAAAAAGTTATCAAAAAGCTATTTAAATTAATAAATAAAAAATTGTAAGTAAAAAATTTAAAACATGTCAAAAATTAAAAGGTAAAATTTTCTTATAAAATGAAAAAGTAATGTCTTTTTTTAAGTTAACTTTAGGTCAATTCAGTTCATCTCGATTTCAGTTTAATTGACCTCCTTTTATGAAATGTGATTACTGTATTAGTTTAAAATCGACGATAGAAAACATAATTTGTGTGAGACAAAGAGAGTATTATCTTACACCTCTTTCTAAAACATCTTACAATAATGTATTTTATCCGCTTAACAAATACTCTCTCGTCATTGACATATATAATTATATATTCAGTCACGGTGATTAAGAATATATTATTTTGGGATAAAATTGTATCTTTTTTTAATTAATGACACAAGTAATTGTGAGTCATATTTTAAAATGCAGGTCAAATTAAAGTTGTGAAAAGTATTTTTTTTAATAAAAAATAAAGATAATTATTTTATTTTTAAGTGTATAACTATAATGATATTATTTTATTTTTAAGTGTATAACTATAATGATATAATATCAATGAATCCAAAATCCTTCTTATTAAAATAGAAATTGTGACAATAAATGCTAGACAAAATAAGTAACTACTGTATTTCTGTTTCTCAATTTAAAAAATTGTTTATTTATATATTTTACCTATTTACTTTATATTTGAACTCTATTTATTTTTTCACTGCAATTATACTCTAATGTTTTACTTATTTTTCAAATTTTATTTATAATTATATTAACTTTAAGTGTAATAAAGTAGAGAAGAACCCTAATTTTTGTTGGGACCACAACTCATTTATTTTCAATGAAAATGACTCGTCCACCCTAGAGTCTACATAGCCCATTAATGATTCTAATTTAGTTAACAAAAATGTTAACTTTTACATTGGGTAAAGATATTGACATTTTTGATTTATTTATTTATATATTTTTAGAAAAACAAAATACATAAATCATTTTAATTTTCTTTTTTTTATAAGGAGGAGAGAAGAGAAACTTCACCCCACCAGATCGGAGGTCCCTCGATCAGGTAGGATTTAAATCGAGGAATGTGCCCGAGTAGCAGACACATGTGCGAGAGAGCCAACATGTCGAACCCCAAGATTCGAACCCTGAGTCGCCGGAAAATTACACCCACATCATCACAGGCCTTACCACTCGACTATGCTCCTGGGGACTACATCATTTTAATTTTCACCCACAACATATTCAAAAGGCATTTAAATTAGAGTCATGATGCTAAATGAACATAATCTGCTAATTGGCAGAACCCCTTCAGATATTAATTTATTTTAAATAAGTAATAATATTTTAATTATTTTTTGATATATATATATACTAATAAAAAATAAAATGTATATTTAATAATATTTATTAAACTAAGTATATTTATAATCATATAAAAATAAAAACTAAAAAAATAAAATAAATTTGGGCAATTCTACATTTCTACACATGGGCAGAATTTGCCCAAATAAAATTACCGTTTAAATTAAGAAATTTTTTGAATAAAGTAAAATATTTACCGTTTATTAAAATTAAATAACTCAATTTTTTTAATTATGAATAAGAGTAATTTTAATTTATTATATTATATTAATTAATTATACGTTATTACACTTTATTATAATTAAGATCTTAAAACTATTTTAATTAATAAAACAAATAAAACACTTGAACATTAAATCATAAAATGAAATTCGTGGGGTTCAAGTCATTTTACGAGGTCAAAAGTTGTTAGTTCAATTGGTTGAGCACTTGAATTGATAATAGTAACGTCCAAAGTTCGAACCCGAAATATTCCAGTTGACCTAGACAAAAAAAAAGTTACTTTATGAGCTCATAATATCATATCTTGCCCACCCTGATTGTTAGCTCAGTTGGTTAAGCATTTGAATACCATATCTTGTTACTCTAGTTGTTAGCTCAGTTGGTTGAACACTTGAATTGAGGACAATAAAATTCAAAATTCGAAATTGCAATTAACCTAAACAAAAAAAAGTTGCTTTACGTGCTAAAAATATCATATCTTCGTTCATTGCAAATGAAAATTTGATGCCAAAATTTGGAAAATTAATATTATATATGTATTGCTAAATGTGATTAAATTAAGTTGATTTAATATTTAATTGTGATAGTATTTTATGAAGTAGAATGATGCCTAATGAGTCCCAAATATTATAATAAATTTTTAATGTTACGTTTATCATTTAAAAAATGCTCTATTAGCAATGAGAGTACAAAAAAAAATTATGCATTATTTTCAACCGAATAGAGAAAGAATAAAGTATAATCACAAATAATCCAATATGGTACGTAGTATGTAATAATTTTAATCCAATATAGTAGTATGTAATCATAAATTAGTAATTTATTTATAAATATTTTTTTTTATGTACACGTTTTTTATAATTTAAAATAAAAACATGCATAATAACTTTGGGGAAAAATAATGATGATTTTTTAATAATGTGGTTACTAATGATTATGAATGTAATTTTATTTATATATATATATATATATATATATATATATATATATATACTTATTTGATAGATTTTCTATACACCTATATATACATATAAAATCTCAATACTAATTTTTTTACTGTTTGAAATACCAATCATACATTGGAAGAATTATACATAAAGTTTAGAGATATATTTATCCTTGTAATTTTTGTGTTATTATTACAATGAATTCGTTATTAATTTTCATGTGATTTTTCTCAAAGTGTTTGGTTTTCACTAAAAAAATCAATTTTATTATTTATTAATTTTAATTCAATTCAGTTGTTTTTCGTATCTGTATCTTTGACGTCTATAATCACAATAATTATTTGTATAAGGGCTTTGGTTGGAGAAGATGAAGATGTCTTGTGTGAAGTATGAGATGTTGCTTTTGGATCGCAATACAGCTTCATGATTCGCAGCAAAACAATCCTAGACTCTAAACTCCAAGGGAGGCACGGTGAAATGAGAAGTAGTACTCATAACCGATTCTAGAAACTTGAATGAAGAGTCGGCCCAACAAGAGCGTATGCGACTAGTGCATATTAAATCTGGTATGATCAAGTTGAACAAGGGGAACATTGCAAAAAATAACCGTCGCAAATTCTAAGACTTAGAATGAAGTCGATGTGGTTAAAACATAAGCAACTTGTCCTATGAGGAAAGTTGACGTGACTAAGTTGATCAAATCGAGAGTTTCTCAATAGACGGAGTATTTCAAGGTTATAGGCCGATGAACAATGTGCAATGTGCTTAAAAAGTAGACCAGAATGAATTAATTTTTCAAATGTCGTTCACAACACGAAAAAATACTCTATTATGTATTGCTCCAACTCATGGAGACCTTTACATGTCCAACCATCGAGATATTATGCCCTTTGGTGCGTGTCGTTGAAGATGTTATTTGGATTGTGATTTGAGTTCATATGAGCGATACAATTTCGCGATTTTTTGTCAGTGAAGAGATTGGTTTTATTTATGCTATCTTTTTTTATTTTGGTTAACGGTCAATATCATATATAAAAAAATAAAAAATAAAAAATTTTGGAGATACAGTACAACGCATAGGAAAATCCTACCGCATAAGCGAGCTAACAGGCTAGCTCTCAGCAACTCCAAAAATAAAAAAAAACATGACACTCCTACCACGCGATATGCCACACTCGCCTCAAAGCCCTCGCCTGAAGTGAATCTGGTAGTCGTAGCGAAGCGATCCGATCCCTCATAATGGATATAGCCCTGATAGCCACCTCCTCTGCCGACTCCGAGCGCGCTTCCCAGATACGCGTATTACTCTCCTGCCATATAAAATAAATCAGGGCAGCGAGAAGACCACGATAGGTACATGATATCCAATGCTTCCCACGTCACCGTCTAGCAGCACGGAGTACAGCACACTCCCAATTGCCACGTGGCCATATGAACCCAGTAACTTCCCTCCCAGCACTGCTCAAGCAATCCTGTGAAAAAGTGCACTCAAAGAAAATATGGGAATGCGTCTCTCTACTCTCTCCTCCACACAAAACGCATGAATCACCCCCCGACCAATCCACGGCTTATCACGCGTCGGCAGACGACCACGGATAGCAAGCCAAAGAATGAAACAGTGCCTCGGTATACACCCAGGTCCACCAAGAAGACCTGCCCACGGAACCCTGACTACCTCAGGGCGGAAAAGTGAATAGGCTGAGGCAGAAGTGTAACTCCCAGACCTATATATGCAGCCTCCACCGTAAATGTAAATGTAAATGTAATTTTAACCGTTGATTTAATATTATTATATTAAATATACATATAATCACACACAACCGAGTGTATGGTGTATGCATCCACGGCTAATATGCTATTGGAAGTAATGCTTCAGGAGTAACATCTCATAGACCGAAGAGATTTGTTAAATTTGGTGTTTCTTAAAACACAAAATCTAATCAAATAAGCTTCTATATTATGAGTTGGGTAGATTTGTGAGAAATATTAGGACTAAAGTTATATTAAGAATATAGTTTTATTGCGTTTGATTCACACCGTTTAAAGTTCGAACTATTAAAAAAGTTGAACAATTTGACATTACTAGATCATATATATTTTTCAATAATAATTATTTATCTATTTGATGATCATTCATACTTGATACACCACACATACATTGAGAAATAATAAGAGAGAGAGATATATATATAATATATCCATGTAATTAACGCGCTATTATTATAGTGAATTTCATGATATTTGTTCGTTTTGAATTTTCACCTAAATCAATTTTTTTATTACTTCATTTGTCTCGTACAAAATCACTTCTTTTATGAATTATTTTTCTTTGTTGGTGTCCATAATCACAACATTTTTTTATAATAGCAAATCATTAATTTATGGTAAAGAAGGTAGGGCAAAAGTAAACATCTCGCATGAGACCCTTTGGCCCCCTTAATCAACACTTTACCGTATCTATATATATATATCATGTTAGACACGTACGATTGGCTTACTATGAATCAATGCCCTTTGTCAACATCTATACCTTACCTAGAGCTACTTAATTATCATCTCATGTAATTAAACAGATCCATCGTTTTTATTTTGCTTAAGACACACTATAGGCAAATTCATTTATACTTAATTTTTGTTTCAATTCGCGATTCTAAGGATTGGTGATTTTTTTTCGTTTAATCTTGTTAATTAATTTGACAATTTCAGAACACTACTAAATGTATGTTTGCACACACATACATTAGTATTAGAAAATAAAGCATTAAAAAGCTTTAAAATGAGCTATATCATCGATTGACTATACAACCGATGTAATAAGCACTCCCGATGTAGTTAAGTGGATCCGTTTACATCAGTTCATACAGCCGTAGTAGTGCGGGTACGTACGGTACATTTTCCTAGTATTAGTCAATTCAGTATTTATATATAAATTAAATTAGATAACAAACCATGATGAGCTGTCAAATATACATAGCTCTTGGTGGGTGGGAGTAGAATGACCAAATTGGTTTGACCAAATTCCGATTGGTAATGTTATGTCAACTCATGAGGATATCAGGATATGTCCCAACTTGATAAATTAATAAAATAAAAATCAATCCTATGACATTTATATTGTTAAATATTGTGGATTGAAATAGAGATTTTATGACATTTGTTGGTGCAATACGTACGATGTTAAGTAAATAATTATTTTTGCCGAAAGTAATTTATAAAAATTAAGTTAATTATAATAAACAAAAGTGTCACGACCTACCTCGTTTTAAATTTGAGCTTGTAGGCTTTGTATTTATCCTGAATTTATAAGTGAATTTTTGCACATGAACACCGTGATGTAACTCTATTTATAGTTGTTGGATGGAGGTCTTTGTAGAGAAATTAGATTACTATAAATCGATCGTGGTCCATGGGCTTCGTTCTTCATAGCCTGAAAATTTTGGAAATGGCTAACATCGGCTTTGTAGGGATGATGTCAGTGCCATTGGCCGGAATGACCTTGTAAGTTAACTGATTCAATTGAGCTGTCGACATAAGGAAGATTGCTAAATATTTCACATTGCTTGTGAAAATAATTTTGTGCTCAAATATAAATTTGACAACTTTATTATATTTTATTAACATATTTTACGGTGTTATTTGTTAAGACTTTAATGTCGCATCAGAACACAAGTAGAGACCTCAAAACCGAGCCTACTAGTGATGGAGTGTGTTAAATATCTAGTATTGCTTTGAAAAAAGAACATTGAACTCAAATATAAGTTCAATAACTTTATCACTCTAAATCCGTAACAAGAACTTTTAACGTGTATATTAACTCAATTTCAACAAAAAATGATCAAGCCTCAAAACGCTCACATCGCAGGGTTGTATTCCTGCTGCATGGATTCTGTGTTTGACAAGTAATTCCGCATGTTCGATCTCTTTTTCATCAAGAAATCGGTCTAATTGTTCTTTCTTCATGAAGACTTGATTGTATAGAATTATCAAACTCAATATATAATAATGGCATTCTTAAAATGAAACGGACAATTGGAAAAATATATTTGACCCACCAATATAATTGTCAAGTTAATTGTCCAATTTCTCTGAAAAAATTTAGCTTTTAAATGATGCGATTTTTAACATGGACTATATAATAAAAACAAAATTGATTGAGAAAATCTTATCATAGACATATAGAGGATCCCACAGGTGTGTAAATGACTGAAATGACCTCGACACACATGAAAAATTACAAAACTTACATTTTTGGTGAACAGAAAGATGCCATAGATGATAAGCTACAAAAGGACATCAATGGATGTATATGTCATCATCTCATCTATCTCAATCCCAGTAGCAGCAGTAGCAGTTGGTTTTACCTTTTTATGTATGTGAGAAAATTAACCATATAACATTAGGAGGGTATTAATTTCTTACCATTATCCCTAGCTAGCTACCTACTTAATTACAAGTTACAACTATATATAGTTCTAGTGTTAATTTGTTAATATGTTATGGATGAAGAATTTGAGTCGTTGAATATTAGGATTAACCGACGTACGCAACATAATGTTTAGATCATCTATATCTCCGAACCTCTTGCGTAGAATTATACAGTAGTAGCGATCGATCGATACATACATGTATAATATTTAATTGATAATTAAAGTAAACGAAAGCGTGGGATCTCGTGCCACTGCACAATAACAATGGCCATATAAACTTATAATTAGATGATGACAAGAAAACAAAGGAATTAAGACTACTTTTGTAGCAAATACTTAGCACTAAAAACACATTGTTTTACTTTATAAATATAGACAGCAGGTGCAAGTGGAAATTCCCCCTTCCATTTTCTGCATCTCCAAACCTTTCCGATTTGTGAAACAAACACAAACAGAAAAATCATCTCACCCTTGTTTTAATTTCCATACCAAGGTCACACTCACTTCTCCACAAACTATCTATATACTATACCTCTAATTTCATTTCATTTTCTTGATTTTTTTTAGTTCTCTCGATCGATCAAACTCATCTAATTATATATCGTTTCAATTGTGCTCTATGTATTTTAGATGGAGTTCCCGTGCGATCCTTCGATGGAGATGTCGTCGGAGAGGAAAAACGGGAGGGGAAAGATCGAGATCAAGCGGATCGAAAACACTACGAATCGGCAGGTGACCTTCTGCAAGCGTCGAAACGGGTTGCTCAAGAAGGCCTATGAGCTCTCTGTGCTCTGTGATGCTGAGGTGGCCTTGATCGTCTTCTCCACTCGCGGTCGTCTCTACGAATACGCTAACAACAGGTCAATATTCGATCCATCGATCAATTAATTACTTCTTAATTTAAATTAATTTAAATTCATCATATCAAGGATCTGGGCTCAACTTTTTTATTTATTTTTCACTTAAAAATATCATCTTTTTCATAGATCAGCTTCATTTCATCTTCTTCTTCTTGAATTTGTTTTTATTTTAAATAAATAAATAAATCTTGCAAGGTGTCAAGCTCCCATTTGTCTGTGTTCCCTTAATAGAAAAAATCAGCTTAGCATCAGCATAGCTTACTAAAAAGGACTCTGCAACAAGCACGTCAATACCCCTAATTCAATTTTTTTTATTAATTAATTATGTTTTTTTTTCTTTTCTTTTCTTGATTTTTTTTTGATATATTATATTTGTGTGTGGGTTTGTTGAAACTAAATTCAAAGTTGAAATTGGATTTAGGGTTTTCAAGAATCTGTACAAAGATTCCAACTTTTTTTAATTAATTGATTACTGAAGTTAACCCTAATTAGGTTTTTTTTATTTTGCTTTGATAATAATTTTCAACGATCTGTTCACGAATTTGGTTTTCTGGGCTCTTGTTTTTTTACTTAATTTGTAGATCTACACACTTTATTTCAAGAAATTGGTGGGTTTTTTTTCTGAATAAGCCCTAATTTTGCATTAAATCTAAATCCCATTAAAGATAATATTTTTTTACATGGGTTTCTCTCTTTTAATTTTCACATATTTTTTAAAACCAAATTGTTTATTTTAGGATTAAACAGGAAATGGATTTGTCTGAATTTCAAGAATCTTTGGTTACGTCACTCAAGATTTTCTTGTTCTTTTTTTTTCACTCAAACCAGAAGCTAGTAATTTTACAGAGGCCTGTAATTTCCTGTGATGAAAAAAAAAACATAAAATTAAAATATTTTTAATGGGTGTTTTTGAAAGGTGAAGCTAAAACAGGAAAGTATCAGAATGGAAAGCGAGTGGCAAACCAATGAAAAACCTCTTTAATGAAGCTTCATCATCCCAAAACTTTCCTTTTAAGGAAACATGTTTCATTTCATTACATATTTTTTAATGTATTTATGTGTACATTTAAAGAGTGGGTGAGAGGGTAAAATCAGACTTTGTCAGACCCAACCAATGGGAGTTTTCTCAAATTCTCATCTTTTTTTTCTCATATCAAAATGAGACCTAGAAAAAATAAAAATAAAAATAAAAATGGTCCAATCATATCGTTCCAGCGTGGCAGGCGCAGCCAATCAGCGCCTCGATCGTAGTATTAAGGAAGGCATCAATAGACTTTGAAATTTGAAATTATAAAAAAAATGTTTGTTTTTTTTAAATTTTAATTTCTAAATGCCTTTATTACTATATTAAATCATGTCAAGATGTCATTTTGAGTAGACAGATTCAATCTTAGCTTCACAAACACTCAACTGTTCACTTCAATCACTTCTTAATTTTAATTTGTTTTTTTTAAATGAAATTATTGTGCAGTGTTAAGGCAACTATTGAGAGGTACAAGAAAGCAAGCTCAGATTCCTCAAACAATGGCTCTGTGTCTGAAGCCAATACTCAGGTATTAATATTGCTTATTCGAAGGAAAACTGTACATCTTTGTTCCGCATAATGTGTGACATTTCTTTTCGGTGGCACAAAAATTGGGGTGTTGTAATATTACTTTTTTGTTATTTTATTAAACGTAGAATTTACCGTGCTACGTTTAATAAAGAAAAACGTACTCATGTAACATTTATCGCGGGATGAAGGGACTATTAATTTTATACTATGTATCTTATGGTTTGATTATTTAATAGTATCTCGGTCCCAAGAAATTATGATTAATGACTTGTTTTGGATTAAAAATTGTTTGTTTCATTATAAGGAAATTATGCACATTTCTTTTGTAAATTACATAACCATTAATGACATTTTTTGGATTAAAAATTGGTTTTTGTCAGTATTACCAGCAAGAAGCTTCAAAACTGCGTGCACAAATAAGTAACTTGCAGAATCAAAACAGGTAAAAAAAGAGAGAATCAATTGGTGCAATTAAAGAATTGTTATGAATGACGAAATTAGCCCTAATTTACAATATTCTTGATTTGATGAAGGAACATGCTAGGTGAATCTCTAGGTGCACTGACACTGAGGGAGCTCAAGAATCTGGAGAGCAGGGTTGAAAGGGGCATTAGCAAAATCCGGTCCAAGAAGGTGTCTTTGCTTAATCTTGTCTTAATTATTATGTAAATAATTAATAAGTACTAACTAACATCACCCTTAACTAACTTCTATCTTCACGGGGCAGAACGAGTTGCTGTTTGCTGAAATCGAGTACATGCAAAAGAGGGTAAGCTGCTTAATCGACTTACGGTTAATTAAATTTCTATTTCTCATTGCCATCTGCTTATGTTTTTTTCTTTTTCGTGTGTAAAAAAACATCGGCAGCAGGAGATTGACTTACATCACAATAACCAGTACCTCCGTGCCAAGGTATCTCCGATCAATTGAACTTATTCGATTTTATTTAATTAATTATATATATATAACTATTTATTATTATTTAGGTTGCCGAGACTGAGCGAAGCCAGCATCAACACATGAACTTGATGCCCGGTGGGAGTAGTTCGGGCTTCGAGCTTGCTCAGCCGTTTGATGCTCGTGGCTATCTTCAAGTCAATGGTTTGCAAGAGCAGGTTCCTCCTCTTCAGTTAGTGTAAGAAATTAAACCGTATAATATTCTAATTAACTATAACCTTATTAAATCCGCCCTACACGTTTCTACCCTTACTAAGAAGAAATGATTTGTTTTGTAGATGATCGGAGCGTGGAGCTTAGAGAAGACTGAAGAGCAAAGTTGAACACCAAGAAGTGGTTTGAGATGATGGTTGTCCGATTATTCTGGTTCGTTTTTATTCAATAATTTACCCGTATGTATGATTTAAGTGAATCAGTCGTCTCTAATAATGGACAATACTACGCACGTGTTGCGCGTATAATGTTGATTGCTGTGTGTGTTTTGTGGAGAAATCGATTTCTCGATATATTGTTATAATTGTAAGTTTGTTATTCTGGGATCAGCAAGTACTACTAATAGTACTAAATTTTTCACAAAATGTGATTGGTGGAGTAAGTATGTATATACCAAATAATTGCATTTTCCATTCAAATCAAAAGAGGAAGAAACAACAACATACATCCAATTGGTGATCATATTTTCTGGAGTCAGCCTTTTTAATTTATAACTTAGCCAAGCGGCTGATATCGAAAGGATATGCATCGGACGACTTTTGAGCACTATAAGCTCGTTTTCCTATCACAATATTCGCAGCTTCCGAAGGATGAAATGCGTCCCAAAACAAATGCTCGTTTCTGTTCTCGCACGGAGTTTGCATCGGAAGACACGTTATTTCCCCGTTGTTTCTCCCCACGCCGCAACATCCCGCATTCGTCACGTTGAAACCTAATTCGAAATCGAATTTTTTCACATTAATTATTTAAAAAAAAAATGTAAAACTTAAATAATTTGATTTTTTTTTTTTACCAAAACTTGTAGAGTTGTCGATTAAATCCTGGAAAATCCCATATGCATCAATGTAAATGAATTTTGCATTTTGTGTATGGTTGTTGAAATCCTCTACCAATGCCTTGAGTTTGCCGTTGAAAATCTGACACGCGTCGTTAATCGGTTTCACGCACGTGGATCCATCTGGGCTGTTTTGGGCCAACGCATTTGGGCTGCACCCGATTTGGCCCACTCCTACCAACGCAAACTTCCTGGCCCCGTTATTGTAAAGCGTCTGCATAAATAAAACCGAAGGGGCTATTTAGTAATTTCGATCACAACCCAATTGCAAAAAGAAACCAAAACCCAACCCACCCTCATATGCTCTGTATACTGTTGAATTAGATCGTCGGCGTATTGCTCCGGCGAGTATCTCCGGCTCGTCGTGTAGTAAAGAGGCATGAAGTAGTTGTTGAGGTAGTCATTGCTTCCGACGCCGACCGAGTAAACGCATTTGCTCAGGTGATCGGCGGCCGAATCCCGTGTCCCCAATATGCCCACCACCTGTTCGACGGTATTCCTGTAGTTGTTTACTTGCCCGTTGAGATCCGTTCTTTCGCCCTGTACAAATCATTTGATATAACACATTGTGAAACGTGAATTCATATGTTTGGAGAAACTAATTTAGGTACCAATTGCTGGCCGGTTTCTTCTCTGATTCCGGCGGCGGCCGACGCATAGTTTACTCCCCTCAGAACTTGCTGGCCAGAGGCGGCGGCATACGGGGGAATGTCGTCGTCGAAACCTAACATCTCGGCTGAAGGGAGGGTAAAAGCGTAAATTGATTTCAGTTCATGCTAGTTAATTACTGAGTGGAGTGGAAAAAAGAGAAAGAGGTAAGTTATAATTTACTGACCGATGATGTCGACTGTGGTTTTGCCGTTGGAGAATCTCCCGGTGGGCCCGCCTGGGAAATCGACTCCGTAAGGCATGTAGTTGGCTCTGGCCAAGGATTGAATGTTGTTGTTGTTGCCATTGTCGACTAAGGAGTCGCCGAATATGAAGTAGCAGGGGACTTGGGGATCGGCGAGGACGACCCCGTTTCTTCGGATGTCGGTCATCATCGCCGCAGCTAGTGTTGCAAGAAAGAAGCCCACTTCCCATCTGTTGAACCCACTTCCCATTTTGTGAAGAATGTTAGAAGGTTTTGGTGTGTGTTTGAAGGGGTGTATTTATACTACCAATGGGAGTGGTGAGATGCATTGATTTTCACATGCATGTGGTGGTACAATCAATGGAAATTATTGTGGTTTGGATGTTTTAACTAGTTTTAATGCATGGCTTAATTGTTAAGTTAGTATTGTGAATGTTCACTTTTGAGTTGTCTCACCATGAAATTTGTATGGAAATGAAGGTATCATTTAAGCTTGGAAATTAAATTCTTAAATGATTCTAGGTGTTCATCTCTCATTTTCTTGCGTTAGACGTGACGTGAGACCGCAATCACACACCTCTTATTTGAACATGGTTTCAGTCATAGCTAAATTTCTTCCGCTGCTGCCCATGCTTAGAGGTGATCAGATGGATTTTGTTTAGAAATTAGAACTCGCAACATGTTAATATTATATTGTGAACGTTCAGTTATAGATTGTGATTGTCTAACTTTGAATTTGTATGAAAATGAGACCATCATATAAAAATAGGGAGCTCCTAAGTGACTATGGTATCTCTTTCTCGGTTGAATGGTATTTGAATCGGGGCCGAGGCCGTGGTTGCAAGTTGGGCCGGGTCGGGTCGGGTCGGGCTTGGGATTTAATGCAGAAGGGATATGGTTAGTTGGAGTATCAATTACAATTACATCGGGTGGTTGGGCAAAACCCGATTAATTAGGGCCAGGGACAAATTAAGAGTCTACTAGTAGTCTAGTAGATGTAATTAATTTGTGTTAATCATGTGTCCCGAAATGTCAACGCTACGGGGACAAATTAAGTTTGCCCATAATTTTTTTTTTTTTTTGGAGTATAAAATAATTAAGGCTCTCTCTCTATGGAGTACATATATATTACTAAATGGGCTGCTGGGAGGTGTGAATAGCAAAAAGGCCCATTAGAAGTTAGACCCAATGGGCTAATTAGTTCGTATCCTCGTTGCATGGCACCTGCCAGCTAGGGATGGGCACTCCGTCCCGAAATCCCGATCCTGTACCGATCCCATTCCGCAAACTAGCAGGATGAGACGGGATAAATTTTAAAAATGTCAATCACGTCCTGTCCCATCTCGTTTTAAATTTTTTACAACGGGACGGGATAGGGACGATCTCGTTTAATCCCGTCTCGTCCCATTTATTTTTAATATCAATAATATTTTTATTTTTTTCACACAAATTAATAAAAATATCAAAATTTTTATGCACTGTTTAATTTTTATGTATTGGACGGACAAAAAAAGTCAATGTTGACCACTTGTGACCATTACTTAGGGTCGGAGAGAGTATGCAGCTTAATCTGATAGTATCAACATTAAATTTGTATAATTACAGTTACAAAAACATACTACTCCGTATTATTTTGGTTGAGTTTGTTTTTCGATGATCATGTTGAATTCGAACAACTCAACCAAGATAGTTTTTTTTCAATGAATATAATATTTTGAAGATTCTATTATAGTACGTATAATTTATAGTATTAGGTAGTTAGATTAGAATGATGTTTTAATTTAATAATCCGGACGTACGTAGTGTGTTAAATTTTCAATGAATTAAACAAAGATTAAATTACACCCGAAGCTACGTACGTACAGATAGAGTCAATACACAAAACAGAAGCCGTGTACCACAAGTAACAGCGTCCCCATTTTTTGGGTCTTAAGTCTTAACTCGAGCTTTGAGTCTCACGTTTTCATTATGTACTAACCCACAACTAATTATTTTAAATAATGAATTTTGTCATTCCTAATTTTTTTTTCCATTTTAAATTTCAAGGTAAATAATGCGAAGGCGGGGACCGCACACAACGCTATTCAGAGTGAGTCAGCAATGGGAAGCGTACGTACCATCTAAGATTCCATCTTTCAATCATTTCCCCTCTCTTCAAAACCCCAATCTCCAATATATTCTCTCAACTCTTAATTTGATCTCCTCATATATAAATTTAATAGTATTATATTCTCATGGCGGAAGAATTCGAAGAATCTGATATTCTATTCCGAGAAAACGCCGAGGATTATTGCGTTTATTCGTCGAGATCAGTCGGGGAACCGCAGGGAAAAGTCGAGGAATTTGTGCCGCCGCACGTTGTGGTAAGGCGGCGGGTGGCCGGAAAAGTGATGGCGTTCTCGCTTTGCTCCGGAAATGGAAGAACTCTCAAGGGAAGGGATTTAAGCGACTTCCGGAATTCCATTCTCAGGATGACCGGATTTCTTGAGACCTGATCGATGTACTCATATACTATAATTTAAATAATAAGAACTACAGTATTTTTTGTTTTCACATCTTGATTGCTTATTTGTTTTGTTAATTTATTTTTCCAGAAGAAGAAAAAAAATAGAAAATTATATAAAAAAAAAAGTTTGAAATAAGTTTGTAGTTTTCCCATAGTATAATATGTTTAACAACATTGGCACATTGCATGTTCTCGTTTGGATTTGGTTTCTGTTATGCGTTGTCATGTAGCCAGTGATTGCATGTGTGCAATGTGCATATTAATTACTGCGCTGTTTTTGTAATATATAATCTCACGCTTTCTTATTATTTAGTATAAATAAAAATAGTCCCAAAAAAGGCCTATATCTTTAAAAAGAAAAATGTTACATGAAATGCAATGCAATCAAATTTAATTGATTTTAATTTGAAAAAAATAAATTAATTTGTAGGTTTTATTTTTCTAATTCTAGCTATTTGAGCTCGCTCCAATCTTTATTGTAGTCACATCCTCTTTGAACAAGGTAATATTGAAAATTTTTGATCAACAAGGAGCGTGCTTGAACATTATTAAAATCACCTCTGTTAGAACTACTTTGTTCACCTCGTCGGAGTCACTTCCGTGAAGGTGATTCAAGTACTTCGTCGAGGCAGTTCACCCACTTTGTTGGGGTCCAGTCCATCCACCTCGTCGGAGTCACTTAATATGACATTACATTATAACAATTCAAAATTTTACAATAAAAAATAATTACTTTACATAATTTGTTTGTACACGTGTTAATTGGCCGGATTTCAATATTTTATGGATTGGTGAACTGATATAAGTTTGTATTTTTATGAGCTTATCAAATTATATTTTATAGGGCTAAATTTATTCTCATTAAATAAAAACACATAAAAGTATATGTATATACAAGAGATGATAATATATAGAGCTTGGGGATTAACGGTGATCATAGAAAGAGAAAGAAGAAAACAAATATGTGCAACCCTGAAAACTTTGATCTTTCAACCGCAATTTAATTATCAAGTAAGTGAGTTTCATGTAGTCAAATCATATTTCAAATCTAAGGTTCTTTGTTATCTTTTTAAATAATGTGATTCTTGAATTATAATTGTTTGGAATTAATAATCGATGGGGACGTTGATCATATGAATATATGTTTTAGTGTTTGAATAAATCGTCAATGTAATTGTTGTTGAGGAACACGCAATATAATTTCAAACAAATAAATAATGTGTATTACATTTTGTATTTATTAATTTGTACCTTTACTAGTTAGCAGGAGTCAGGATTTTTTTCCAGTAGGGGCTTTACTAATATATACTCCATATATATATTTGATACGATAAAATATTTGAAAAATAATTATATTAAATATAAAATATGCTTAATTAAAAAATAACTATTAATTTGTAGAATTTTTTAAAATAATGTTCCATCTTCTACATAAAAAATAATTATTTATTTCAATATAAAAAAAAAAGAATTTTAATATTTAAAAGAATAAATATAAATATTTAATCTGCTCATAATTTATTCATATAATTTTTGTAAAGTTTATCCTTTACTTATGTTAGATATGGATTGTATTTGAAAAACAATATTTAATCTGCTCATAATTTATTCAAATAATTTTTTTTTAAATTTATCCTATATGGATTGTATTTTGAAGAATGTGAACACTCAACGGAAAAGTAATTTTTTAAAAACTTGTAAAAATTAAAATGGTTTATTTATAAAATTGTATTAAAATTGATAAAATTTAAATTTATTAGACGTAATAATTTAGAATTTGGCAACTGACGCAACAATTGATCTTTTATTGGTTAAATTTATTATGTCTAATAATCAGCCCCTTCTCTTTAATAAATTTATCACGAGTCTCTAGGGGCTAATCATTAAGATTGACCAATTTTATATAAATATTAGTTATAAAAACCCAAAAAATAAAAATCTAGTGGGGGCTTGAGTCCCCAGAGGCTTCTTACTCCCTCCGCCCCTGCTAATTAGTTGTATTTTCACATATTTTATTTATGTTCGTTTTAATGCTTATGTTGATATTTCTTAACGTGAATTTATAAATATCATTAGTTCATTTACGTGTAAGAATGTATAAGCATTAAAAATTTATTTCACGATCAACACAATAAAGAACGAAATTTAATATTTAAAGTAATAAATTACTAATATCGTAAAAAACTACCTTAAAAAGTAAAATATTAACAATTAATGAATGATCTCAATGGCTAGAGCATCGAAAGAGCCTCTAGAAAAAATGTAAAACTAATTAACAATGAACGACCTTCATGGTTAAAGTGTCGAAATGGCCTCTACACAGGGTGTGCAATGGTTTCAATGGTCAGAGCGTCGAATTCGAAAGAACCTCTAGCTAGGTTGTGCAACTAACTATGAATGACCACATTGAACTGTGGTAGCTCTTACGATGTCAAGTGAGCTTGCGTCTAATGTAAAAGTTATACGCAAGCTTACTTCACATCGTAAGGGCTACCCATTTCCATTGTGGCCATTCGTCGTAGTTGCACAATCTGTTTAGAGGTTATTTCGACGCTCTAGCCATTGAGATCTGTAATTGTTAATTGCACACCCTATCTAAAGGCTCTTTCGACGCTTTAGTCATTATTCGTTGTTAATATAGGTTGTGCAACTAACTATGAATGACCACATTGAACTGGAGTAGCTCTTACGGTGTCAAGTAAGCTTGCGTCTAATGTTAAGGTTAGACGCAATAAGCTCACTTCACATCGTAAGGACTACTCAATTCCATTGTGGCCATTCGTTGTAGTTGGATCTAATCGATAGAAATTATATAACTATATATATCTATATGCTAACATACATATACAATTGGATCTAATCGATAGAAATTATATAAGTTGCGGGTTATTCAACAACAAACATGCACATTAGCGCAACTTATTCAAATACTAACATATATTATTAACATCAGCGTACTTATCAATTATTAATACTAAAGATTAATAATTCAAGCAAGAATTATATTATTTAAAATGATAACGAAAAACCTTAGATTTGAAATATATATAATCTAATGACATGAAACTTAAAACGCATGACTTGCCTGATAATTAAGATGCGGTTGAAACTTGAAAGATCAAAATTTTCATGTTGCAAATCTCTATTCTCTTTTCTTCTCTTCTTCTCTGACACCATAAATCTCCATACTCTATTCTCATATCTCTTGTATATATAATATTTATACGTGTTAAACAACAACACCAGTAGTGGCTGAAGTGTAGGAGAGTTTAGTTTTTGATCTTTTTCTCATGTGCCTATACAAGGATTTCTTAGCATAAGTAATAAAGTATCATAGTTGAGTATTCCGGGCTTTTTCATCTTTCTCTATTGTTATATTTTTTCCTAACAACAAAAGAGTGAGCTCTTTGATTCTACAATATGTGTTTTGATTTAATGAGATAATAAATTTAGCCTAATAAAATATAATTTGATAAGTCCATAAAATACAAGTTTAGTCCATAAAAAACGTACTAAATTTACATCGATTATTAAGAGAACAGTTCAATCCATAAAAATATCGAAGTTCAATTAAGAAATGTACAAACTAGCTATTTAAATTAATTAATTTTCATTATAAAATTTTGGGTTGTTTACATAAATACTCCAATTATGAAACGAGAAACAAATTATAATCATAAATTTTATTTTGAAATCAATTAATAATAGAAATAGAGAAATTCTAAAACTTATAAATTGAACTTTCTTTTGAATACTAACATGATGTGATTAACTTGAAAGTTAGAAAAATGATTGAAGAGGTCAAGAAAAAATAGTTAAGAATGTGATCAAGAGCAAACATGTGCCTTGCATGAGAGCCTAACTCCTAATAAATAAGTGGCACGGGCAAGAGTAAGTTTTAGCGCAGGTCGGGCTGGTCCCAAAAATTTTAGGATCGGCCCAAAATCCGATTTTGTCGGTACGGGCCAGTCTGGGTTTTTTAAACTGAAGGCCCAGCTTGGGAAAGGGCCCGATGGTCCAAGTCGGGTTTTTGAGCTTTTCAGGCTTAATTTTTTTAATTAAAAAAAATATTTTTAATCATTAAAAATAATTTTTTATTAATATTTTTTATGAAAAAAATAAAATTTTAAATTTTAAATAATACTATTATATAACATATTTATAATTTAAATTTTTTAAATTGAATTATTAATTAAAAAATTATATAAAATATATAAAATTTATTAAAAAATTATATAAAAACTAAAAAACGGGCCGGCCCGGGCTTTCGGTCTCAATTTTTTTTGGGACCGAGCCCGAACCGACTTTTAAAATTTAAGTTTGAGCCCTTGGCGGGCCGATCCCAAAAAAAATTGAAACGGTCCATAACGGGCTTTTTTCGAATTTTCTGTCCAAGTTTTCGGGTTTTCGGACCCAAACGCCCAGCCTAGGCAAGAGAGCAAGGTCACATGCATAGATATGGATGTGTCCCTTTCACTTGTTGTCTACCTCGTACAAATTTAATCTAATGACCAAAAAAGTTCAGTTTAAAGTCATCCAAATATATACATCAGTTTTACAACAAAAAAAAAACACACATACCGTTTCTTATTCGGGCCTTAAATAATTGGGATTCGTTATTTATTCTAATCAAAATAAAAACACCCTCGTTTTCAAAAAGCAACAATGATATATTTATACCATTAGAATTCACACTAAAAATATTTACCATGTAAAAAACAAAATTCACAATTATAATAAAATTGGTTGCAATAATAACTTTTATTATTTAAAATTTTCTAATTCACACATTATAATTTTTGCCATATGTATTTCTCTTACTAAATAATGGTAAGAAACAAAATTTATTATAGTTATACCCACATATATAGTTGTGAATTTATCATAAACATTGGTTCTGATATTAAAAGGTAGGTCACGATCATATATCATGAGTTAAGATACTTCTTAAACTAGAAATACTTACAACCTTAATGGAAGAAGAAAGGAACCCGAACGAGCGACGCGACTGATTAGGGTCTGGAGGTGTGATTTACGTACGAGAGAGATTTGCGTAATTGAGCGGCTCAGCCTCTACATCCGTAAACCTAATTTTTAAAGTGCAATTACAAACACGTAAAAAGGATTACAACAATATATATAAGAAAAAAAATATTTTTTAAGTTAATTAAAGGATAATTTAGAATAAAAATAAGAATGGTTTTAATATTTTTACTAAACTACCAATTTTTAGCTAAATTAAAATTAAGGTAATTTATGTTTTTTTTAATTATCATTTAATGTATTGATATTTAGTATAATCATAATTTAAGTATGATTTTCAAATTTGAAATGTCTTATTTAACCTTTTCAATATTTTATTTTTATGTTAATTAGTTATTCAATTTATTTATAAATCACAAAACTAGGTTAAACTTATATCAAAGCATCGTTTTCCAGCTCCAAGCATCAAAACCTGATCTCCCACTCCTAGCCTCCCTCGACGCCTTCGTTGAGGCCAAATCATGTGCTCCAATATCGTGCGAATTCGCATCTAGTTGAGCTGTTGTTAAAAGTATCGAAGGCGAGGCGTATCATCTCAATGTCTTGCAAGGATTTACTGTTTACTTGTCAATGGTTGTAACTGATCATCTTCAAGGTGATGTTCAGCGTCTCGATTCCTTTCATGGTAAATGTCCCATCTCTTCACCGTGTAGTTTTGCTTCACGACTTCGTTGTTTATCAGCACGTCGAACGTGGGGTCCACGGGCAAGATCCTGGCAAAGTACTGAACAACAAGATAGTCCCATCAACTACGTTTGTTATTACCTAGAGGAAGCGTGTACACGATACTTATTCCACCTGGCCAAAACCCGGGTTATCTGGAGAACGACAATCGGAGGGCTCGCTTCGATGCCCGACAAACCAAAGTTGCTTCGAGCGTCGAAACTGATGACACGTGGAAAGGCGAGAAATCCTCGTCAGCGTCCCATACTCGATCGTACGAGTTGAGAGGGAACTCGAGGGGTCGTCATTGTAACCGCAGTTTATGTGGAACGACTTCTTGAGCATCTTATCGCCCACGACTCCGTAAGCACCCCAAGGGAGAGGTCGGAGCTCGATCGAGGAAATAACAGGAAACCCACCGTTTGAAATCGGATGAAACACAACGGAAAAACATTATCAGTGTTCTCGTAATTAACCGGCCATATGAACTCCTCGACCCACGGGTCCCGGTGAGCGAGGTTAACCGTGGAGGCCAAAATATGTTGGCAGTAAGAATGTTTACTACATTATCCGTGTTCTCTTGAGTCTTGACACTACTCATGAGCTCTTATATTTCTTTTGATGCTTGTAAAATGGTCTTTGTTGGTTGGTTTCATGGTTAGCAAGACTCGTGTTGCGCATTACCATAATATATGCTAACCTGATTCCCAAACTTATACTTGTAAATTTGTTTACTTATACTATCAACGAAAGATAGCCAGCTATGTTGATCATCGAAATAATATGCAGGTAACTACACCATTATTGTTCAAGCTAATACCTGATGTGGTACATCTTGGAGTTCTGTTAGGATTGTTCAGGGCGAAGAGGTTTCTTGAGAAGGATGTGGACATGAAGGGGCACGATTATCGCCTTCTGCCATTTGGGGCCGGGAGGAGACTTTGCACAGGTGCACAATTGGGAATTAATTTGGTGACGTCGATGATAGGACACCTTCTTCACCAATTCGACTAATAATAGTCCAATTTATGAATTTTAAACTAACAACTACACTGTCCAAGTGGGTAAAGTGTATGTAACAGATTCTACAATTAAAATTTTAATGGATTAACACTCAAGTCAACCCCTTTATCAAGATTAATCTATTGACACTAATAGGTGTTATGTCCATGAACTAATAATCTACGTGTGCGTAAACGATTAAACCACTTTATGATTATAGAACTACAAAATACACTGCCCTAAAAGTACAATACACTACCCTAAAAGTACACTGTATGTAATAGATTCTTAACAGACTCTATTAAACTACTAAATACTTGTTCGTAAACTAACGATCTAATTTATGAACTTAACAGACTCTATTAAACTACTAAATACTTGTTCGTAAACTAATGATCCAATTTATGAATTTTAAACTACTAACTATACCGTCTAAGTGGGTACAGTGTATGTAACTAACAGTGTATGTTAAACTGTTCAATACACTACAACTCTAAATATAATAAAACAATAGTTTAAACTATCAAAATGTGCTCAGAGGATAAGTGAAATGAAAATTACAAAAACAATTAAATGAACCAGAACCCAAGAAATAAAAATTAGTATTCAATTATAAAAATAGAAAAACAATAGTTTAAACTATGCATTACATTACAACTCTAAATATATTAAAACAATAGTTTAGACCATCAAAAGGTGCCTGAACCAACAAACTTTCAGCCAAGAATGGATGCCTTAAGAAGGAAATAAATGCAATTTGCTCCAATCCCGATATCGAAACTTTTAACGACGGGTTCGAAGAAGGCTTAACAAGTGCGGACATTGTGGACCTGTTTGATGTCGAAGTTAAAATGGATCGAGATGTTGACGTCAAGGTTGGACGGACGGTTGGTGTTGAGGGTCTTGAGCCTCCGGAGGAAGGTGGTCTGCCAAGCCCTCCGCTTGAAGTGTTCAACTTATGGGATGAAGAAGTCGGCCGTCTAGATGATGACAAATTACTTCTTGAAGGGAGCTCGAGCTGGGAGGTTGTTAACTACAAGCACATAAAGAATTTACAGATAAATTGAGTTAAAGTTTGTAATAGTAATATTTTTCAAGAAATAACATTAAACGGGATCACACATTTTCATAGAGGTAAATTTTTCAGCAGCATGATAATTTGCTCATTTACAACTTACCAAGAAGAGATGAGCAGACATCTAAGAAATGCAAAGACCTATAAATAGCGACTATAGCAAATAAAATAAAATGGTACTACAGTGAAAGAAATCAACATGTGTCAAATTTACCTCTACGCTTGATAACACATCCTTTGTCTCAAATTTTGACCTGAGCAAGATAACACAATGGGCATTATTACAAAAATACATCCTGAACTAAAATTTACACCACATAAGTAGGGATAGTGTATTTAATAAGCAACATCAGATTGTTGATACACTTTTAAATATTATAACATTGATACTCATCACCGGTCCTTACAACTGTAATTCAATATTAGGACTTTCTCAAAACATTATCATTGAGAATACTAATTCGTTGAATTTTATAGCAACTTGAACTACATTCTACACTTTTAAAAATTGTCAGTGTATTCAACAACTTCATACAATCAGAGTGTAAATTGAAATGCTTCCAACAACGTACACTTGTAAATAAGGTTTAACTGAATATATGACTAAAAGTTCTTGTATAACTAACATATTTTTAGCTTATATAACTTTTTAATATCCAAACTAATTGTTTGTAAAAATATCGAAATTCTTTATACTGTAAAATCTAACAAATATACTGTACTAAGTAGTACCAGTGTATTTATTAGTGTATGTCAAAATCAGATGTATAACGTCATGTCCGAAAATACGTGATATGTTTACGACCATGTAATGTATATACAGATCTTATGACTTTAAAAACACATGATTGCCATGTTTGAAGATCATATACATCAGATATTCCATAGAACATTGACAACTATGGTAACAAATTGTTACTAATCATAACTAGACATCGCTGAAATTCATGATTACCTATACGGACTACAATCAACAACAATATTCCTCATGCACACAAATATATAATTTCAATAGCTTATGTACTATAGAAAACAATATGTATATCTACGAAATTTTACCTTACATAATGTGCGCCCAGATGCCAAATGAATGACTTCAATCCCTTCTTTTTCATGAGCAACGACAACATTAGGTACCCACCAGAGTTGATTGTAATTTTTTATGGTAGGCACATATGGCATATGCTGCATAATAATAAAAACATAAAAAATAAACATAAGTAGTTTATAAAGGTTACAAAAATTATAAAGCCAATGTCCAAATGATAAAATAAGAAATTGATTAAACGAACGCATCAGTTTGGAAGTAAACTACTCATTTATCAGTTTGCATGTCTTCTTTTAAGTTTACCAAAAACAATTTAATTTTAGGATAAACTATTTCAAGATCATTTTTCTCCTTTCAACAAGACTACACTATCTTTTAAGGAAGTTCTTCACTAATACTTCTTCGATTTATATAAATTACCGTAAAACTCTCTTTACAACAAAATCACCATTTTAAACACACATAAACTTGCAAGCAAACTAGATACTAAAATTCGAATGGTTTCTAAACAATTTTAAGGTAATTAAACACAACGAGCATCATCAATTGCAAAAAAAAAAAAAAATGCAAATCTCTTATAAATTCTAGATAAAATAAAAATTAGGTCCAAAATCCCCAAATCGTAATGTTGTTAGGTATGGAAGGAATCAGTGCGTGTACTGTACAATTTACACTGAATCGCATCAGATTAAAAAGATTGTGACGAAAAAAATTCAAAGCAAACCTTGTCATTGTGATCTTTTGCTACCGGTTCGCTTTTCCGCCGGGTGATATCAATCAATCTAGCCGGTCTGAGCTTGGTTTTGAAAATTCCGATTTCTTACAATTGCGTGGGTTTCGATCTGAGTGAGCGGGCATGACAGGATGCTATTTTCTCTTTATGATCGATTTATCCTTAAAATATCAAAACGCAGAGGTTTTGGAAGAGAAACTACGGCGTCGACACAACACAAATCGCCGGTAGGGTAGGAAGTGAATTGTACAGTATAAGATGAGTGATTTACGTAATACGGTTTTTGGTAGTGTATTGCCCTATATATTTAATACCTTCAATTAAGAGATATTATATAAATTGTATTTAATAAAATATATTATATAATTTTTAATAATCAGAAGGGTTAATTGGGTAAATCTAGTTTTTTTATAGATAGTGTAAAAATTGGTCTTAATGTATAATTCAGAGTAAGATAATTACCCTTTTTGAAAATATCCCTTAATTAAATGGGTCCGGCTCGGGCTCTTGGGCCCAAAAATTTTGAGGCCCACAATTTTTTTTTTCGAGTTTGCGCTCACAAACGGCCAACAATAATTTGTAGGGATTTCAAAAATCATGCATTAACACAATTTATTGTGCTTAAATTGATTATTTTTAAATAAAATAATAGTCCTCTAATGAGTAATTAGGTCTCGTAAAATTATTTACATTTATTTTTTTAATATATATTTTATCACTATACTACTTAATTTTCTTGTCAAACAATACGAGAATAAGAACTTGAAATAAAAAAAAAATATTTTTTTGGCCGGTTCCACACACACGGATTGTTACTATTTTAAGAAATTATATAATAAATATTTTACTTTAAAATATAATTATAGTCTTTTTTATATTTAATTACTCTTATTTATTCTGGTTTTATAAAATAAAATAATTTTTTTTTTTTTATTTAAGGGGTATATAAAAAAAATTGAAAGCGTCGTACGTACTGGCCCAATCACACGAGTCCGTGGGCCCTGTAGGGTAAATTTTGCCTGGTTCATCTCATCGTCGTCAATCGTCTATCATCTGTTTGCTGCGGATTTAAGTTTCGATAGTAAATTCTTAGTATTATCGACATAATTCCAAGGTAATTTTCAATTTCTTATGTACATATAATTTTCACTTTGATAATTCAATGTTCATATATACTGAATTTGGAAATAATTCGCATGTGCTGTTTTTCTTCTTTTTCTTCTTCTTCTTTGTGTTAGTCAGGTGTTGTAATCATCAAATCGAGAATGATATCATCCATTTCCTGTGTTCCCAAAGGGGCCTTCAAATCAGTACCTACCACAGCTGATCCTCCAACTAAAGAAGAAATTCAAGAGCTCTTAAAGATGGGTATCCTGAATTTACGGTTAGATTTTTTATTTTAATTTTTAATTTTTTGATATGGTTAAATCATGTGATTATAGTGTCCTTATGATTGATTTGGTATTCAATTTTTTATATGGTGTTTCTATCAACCAATATGGGAATTGGACTTTTTCCTCGATACTTTAATTTTAAGAGTTACGTTGTTACTGAGTAAATTCCGGTGTTATTTTGCAGTGAAGGGAGTGAAAACGATGAAAATATGGATAATGACGATGCAGTCGAGCAAGGCGACGAACTTTCTCGTGCATTATCGGCTGCTAATGCTCTTGGAAAATCTTCTGAGAGTTCAAAGGCAAAAACTCTCAGCATAGCAGATGCATTGATGGAGCTGGACATGGATAATTATGATGAAGAGGACGATGGTTAATTTTATTTTTTTACATGATGTTCTTTCTTCGTCTCTAGATAAACTGATATAACAATTGTTTGATATTTGATGTGTTTATTTTTTATTGTGGAGATCAGGTCCTGATATCTTTGGTTCGGGTTCTGCCAACTTGTATTATACAAGTAACGAAATGGACCCTTATTTAAAGGGACAGGATGTAAGTTGCTTCACTCACAATTCGGCTTCACTACAAATCGTCGTTTATCGCATTTTATGATATATTGACTTAAATTTGCAATATTTCTTCTTTCATCTTCCTTCATGATTATTTACTACCTACTGACGCATTATGTAACTCGATCTTGAAGGATGACTCTGAGGAGGAAGATGACATCACCATAAAACCGGATGATATAGTAATAGTTTGTGCAAGAATCAAGGATGATGTCAGCCATCTTGAGGCATGTATTTGTTTGTGAAGAAACTTAAATTGCAGCTTCAAGCTATATTATTATGATCTGCATTAATTTCTGAAATTGATCTCGAAAAACAGGTTTGGATTGTGGAAGACTCTTCATATGGTGATTCAAAATATGTACGCCACGATATTCTCATCCCAGCTGCACCCCTTTGCACTGCATGGCTTGATTGCCCCCTTAAAGGTGGAGAGACAGGTAATGGACGTACGTACACATGTTCACATGTTCACCTTTACTGGCTGTGGCTCCTCTCGCAGTCGTGCTGTAATTTTCCTTTGTTAATGTATAGGAATTCCAACCCTATAATTTACCTATAATTTAATATGTAAGAGGAAGCACTTTACATGTGCAAATTTATTCTAACTCTCATTGGCTCATCTTTTTATGTGATATTTTTCGTCAATAGGGAATTTCATTGCTATTGGATCCGTGAGCCCGGCCATTGAGATATGGGACCTTGATGTTGTATGTATTTTGTTTACTTTTGGTTACAAGATGATAAACTTAATGCTTATCAGATTTAATTGATCTTCGAAAGTTGTTGCTTTTAGATGGATGAAGTCCAGCCATCTGCAACACTTGGTGGAATTATTGGAAAGAAGAAAAAGGGGAAGAAGGTAGTTTCTTTAGTTGTGCTTTGGCGTTAGTTAAATTCTAGTTAAAGCTTTAATCTCACGGTAGATGTTTGGTTAGATCGTTCTGACTTTCAATATGTATGCTTTGATGTAATTTTTGCTTCATTTATTATTTACTCACTAATTCATGGTCTTGTGTTCTATCATTACTCTTGGATTCTTTGGTCTGATAACAATATCTTCTAGTTTCAGTATTTGTAGTTATACAATCCGAAAACTTACGAGATACATTCTTCTTATTGGATGCTCTTTTTCTATTTGTCTTAATAGAAATCTGTTGAATATAAGGATGGTAGTCACACAGGTTCAGTTCTTGGACTGGCATGGAATAAAGAGTACCGGTATTTGCGAATTCTCTAGTTTTTATTAACTACTATGTGAAGATAGTGAAATATTAACGCTCTGTCTTGTTTTTTCGATTTTGGGTGTGTGCAGAAACATACTTGCTAGTGCAAGTGAGGACAAGTCGGTCAAGATATGGGACGTGGCAACTGAAACATGTAGTTTAACATTGAAGCATCACACAGACATGGTAAGGCCGAACAATATATAATTTCAATGCATTTATTCCTTCATCTTACAAATGTCTCTATATACCATTTTTGAAACTCAAAATCAACTCATGCAACAACTTCAGGTCCAAGCAGTGGCGTGGAATCATTTTTCTCCTCAAGTTCTTCTCAGTGGATCATTCGATCGATCTGTGGTTATGGTACTTTTTGGAATCCTATCACTACCTTTTGTTTTTACTATCATTTCATGTTAAATAAGTTTGGTTTAAGACAGAATGTTATTTTGGTTTGTAGAAAGATAGTAGGCTGCCTTCACACAGTGGTTTTAGATGGCCAGTTGCAGCTAATGTTGAGTGCTTGGCATGGGACCCACACACAGAGCATTCATTTGCGGTTTCGCTCCTAAAACTTCGATCTTGAAAATTTCATATCCAAATGTGCAAAAACTTTATCAAACAGCTGCTCTTAATTTACTTGTTTTTCCAGGTTAGTATGAAAAATGGCACAGTTGCTGTTTATGATGTACGTAGTGCTAGCTCTGATTTATCATGTCAGCCTAAGCCAAGTTTCACGATCCATGCACACGATAAAGCAGTTTCTACGATTGCATATAATAGTTCAGTGCCAAACGTATGTGTGTGTGTGTGTGTGATATTTTTATTCTTCATATTTTTACTTTATTTCAGTACTCATGTTGAGACTATGTTTGCAGCTTCTTGTTACTGGTTCAGAGGATGAGATGGTAATTACAACTCATTAGAATTTATTTTTTCAATGTGTCGTTGGTCTCAAACTGATTGTGTACTATCGACCCTTTTCTCTTACACTGCAGGTGAAACTTTGGGATTTATCAACACAACCATCGTGTATTGCTTCCAAAAATCCCAACGCTGTATGTCCATGTTTGTATTTTCTTTATTGTGAGATATGTTAATATGCATGTGAGCTCGAGTAATGATTTTTTTTTTTTGCTGTTATGGTTTGCGAATGATTCTATCTTACATTGTTACCAGGGGGCTGTATTTTCTATTTCCTTTTCGGAAGATTGCCCTTTTACTTTAGCAGTCGGAGGCTCCACGGGAAAGTTGCAGGTGTGTGTGTCAATATGCTATTATTGGATTAAACATTTTTGCTCTGTAACATCTAACGAACATTGATGATTTACTTCCGTGAAATATTTACAGGTGTGGAATATATTATCTGATGCCGAGGTCGCCAGAAAATATGGGAAGTATGCTAACCAAGCTAAACCTCCAACTTCGTGAATACGGAAAGAAAAAGAGTTACCTATGGATATATTAATTTAACATGGAGGGCGAACAATTTTGCCGTTAAGGAAGTTACAATGTTCAAGGAGTTTGGGTTTTTTCACAGTTGCACGAATAGGTTACACTGCATAGGATCTAGATTTGTCTGAACTAGTTAGCAAGTGATATTCACTGTGACTAATTCACAAGACACTCTTCAAATAATTGGAAAGAGAGATTAATTTGGATGTATATTACTCCATTTTGGAAAGTGTTTGTATTCTTAATTTCCTTTGTAATTATTATAAAGTATATACAACACAAAGTATAGGAAGAGGAAGAAATAAAACTATAACTTGACTTGTTAGTAAATAAAAAACCCTTTAAAAAAGAAATATAAACTGGCTATAACTTGATTTGTAAGTAAATAAAAAAATATTAAAAAAGTAATATAAATAAAAATGTATTGTGATGATAAAGTTATAAATAAATTGACGTAATTTTAAATATACAAATAATTGTAAAAATAGAATCTTACGAAACAATAACCAAAATTTATCAACTGTAATTTTAAATATACAAATAATTGTAAAAATAGAATCTTACGAAACAATAACCAAAATTAAAACGAAAACTTGGAAAAAAAATGTTTACAAATATCAAAAGAACAATTTCAAAATTGAATAGATATATTGTGCAAAAAAAACTTTATAATACATAAATGCTTAAATACTAGTACTCCAAAACTTTACAATGCATAAATGCTTAAAAGCTTTATAATATTTTTCTGAAACAATATTCAAAAATAATAATAAATAAACAAGGTTAAAATTTATTCTTGGCCGGAAAACAATAAACATAGTTTTTAAATTAATACTCAAAACATTTAGTACATTTTTATGGTCCCAACTTGACTTTTCAATTAATAAAAATATTTGATAAATTAATAATCTTCTCAAAATTAATAAAAAATCTGGATATTATAAATTTATAGAAATCTTACTAATTAATTGAATTTTAAAAATTATTTGAACTTCCTACTTATAAATGTTGTACGGTTTAATTGAGTTTTCATCGTCAAAATTAACTTATATAAAATTTAGGGATTCGTTTAGTCATCAAACAAAACCAAAATTTTTTGTTATGTTAATTAGAACATTATAATTAAATTTTATTTTTAATTAATTACAATTTGAAATAAACTGAATCATATTAAATTAATATGAAAGAACAGATTTATCAAAATTTTTTGTTATGTTAATTAGAACATTATAATTAAATTTTATTTTTAATTAATTACAATTTGAAATAAACTGAATCATATTAAATTAATATGAAAGAACAGATTTATTTTGTAAGTATTAAAAATTAATTATTACAAATGCAATGATTTATTTCGTATAAACAGAAATATTAAACTTCAATAACAATATACACAAACATATATTTAAATTCGTAATAATAAAACATAAGAACAAGTTATCAAACAAAATCGAGTCATATTACAATCGAGTCAAATTACATGGGGATTGCACAAAATTTAAGCAGCACCTCAAATTTGGGAAAAACAAAATAAATTAGAAATCAAATAAATGTAAGCAGGATTTTAGTAACAGAAAAGCTGAAGCTATCCGTGTCGCAGCCTGTTCTTAATTTAAATTTATGCCCTGAAAAACGAGATGACCAGACACAAAAAATTATTCTGGACATTAGATACCAATGGGCAAATTCATTAATCACAATTACATAATTAATAACGTACAAAATACAATTACGGAAAAAAGACAATCTCAGTCGAAAGATGGTGATCTATGTTTTAGATAATCACTGGTAAATCATCAAATAGGACATAAATTCATCACAGATTGTCGAAAAATAAAAACAAAAAATCAATTTAATAAAAACGAGATATAGAAGAGAGATCAGATGGTGATGCATGTTATTATGTCATCATTCAAATGCAGAATAGTTGGGTAACAATCATCACTTCTCATAAAATAACATAAAATATACTTATATATATATTAAAAAATACATTAGAGTAAATCGAAAGGGGAATCAGATTAAGTGTCAATCACCACATTGCATCAATTTGATTGATGCAGATTAAGACTGGGGCGACAAAATTACAATCATCATCTTCGACAGAAACTGAGAATCGAAAAATATAAAGTAGAAATTGGGAAACTGAGAATCGAAAATTTTAAAGTAGAAATTGTGGATGAAAATTAATTTGGGGATTCAGTGTTGATTGGTAGCCGCTGTGTGGGATTGGTGATGAAAACTCTTGGTGAGAGTGGTTGCTTATATAGGGAATGAATTCACAATTAGGGTTTTTGAGTGCCGTATTATAAATTTAACGGTCAGCGATTTAGATGACCGAAATCGACGGTTGCGCTTTTATATTGGATGAAATTATTCATTTTGTCCATCTGTGTGCCCAAAAAAAATGTTCACTATTTTATAAAGATATTAAAATGATTTGTGTTTGAATGCTTAGTGAATAATTAACAAAAACTATAAAACTTACATTTACAAAATTCTTGATTTCAAATATTTAAGTAATTCCCAGTATAAGGCTATATTTGAAAATACCAAAATTTACACCAAATGATTCTTTGAAAATTACAAATGCTTTGAAACTTATGTCACCCACAATTTGGGGAATCCCATGTCTAAAGAAAAGCTGATAAAACCAAGAAAAGAACATCAAAAGAGAATGAATACTAGACGATGAAAGGATGTCATGCTTACACTAAAATGATTCCACATTAACAACCATGTCATGGGAGTAAAAATCCAGTTATGTGATTTTGAGCAGACGATAAAAACATTGTCATCCTGTAAGAATTAGTACATAGTTACATGTTCAAAAATTAAAATCTAGTCTATTCATCTGTCGTGTCAAGAGTCGGCAGCAGTTCTCGGAATAGATTGCATGATGTAGCCCAAAGATCCTTAGCCAGCCCGACATCATAAGAAAGTGCAGAAGAGTTCAGACATCTACCCTTTCCTCCAAAAAAGCAAACCCCTGAAACATTCTGAGAAAAAAGGAGAGTTCCAAATAACTAAGGCTTGATAAATAATGGTGAAAAAAAACTTTTTTGTTTCGGTTAATTACAAAAATTGCCATCAGGTTTGATCTAATGACCTTTTTTTAAAAAACAAAATCATACTGTACATTAATAGTGGATATTAAGACTCGGAAGTACATTTGTAAGTTTGAAAGTTAGCTGGGCTTTTTCTGTAATTTGGTCAAACCTCAAGGGTTCTTTTGCAGTTATCCCTAAATTTCATGGTGCATAGAAACATATTTTCACCGCACAAACCCTGGAATCCAAATGATGGCTCCAAGTCGGAGAAACATACCGGAGGGGCAAGTGCAGCATCAACTATAGAGCATACGCCGGTTTCGGAAGACTGAAGCAGACCTAAGAGTTTTAATCCTATGAGAGCCATACGTGAAACGCATGTAGGGATTTCTCGCATGATGTTTGTTTCCACAGCTCCAGGATCCACGGCACTAGAATTCCAAAATGGCCCAAAACAATAGAAAATACCAAAAAGCACACCAGAAGAAAATCAGACTTCACAGCAACAGAAAATGCCAACAAGGTAAACACAAATTAATTAATTTAATTTTTCCTGGTTGGTGTCATAAGAATAAAGTATAATTAAAATAACACCCATGAGGTTTGGCTTAATTACAGATAAGGATGAAAATATTATTTAGTGTTGTTATAGATGCATTGTTTATAAATGTTGGGGGGAAATATTAGAAAAAATAACGTTTAACTTCTTTGGGTTTTTCTGTTCCTCAATCTTCAGGGTGTCACAAAAATACTGTAGTAGTATAACCCAATAGTTATAATAGTCATGATATAAAAGATCACGAGTAAGCAAACAAATTAATTCGTGTAAAACAATTTCTCAATATGCTATAAATCTAAATGGAAAAAATCTATGAACTTTATGTTTGAAAGATGCATGCAGAAAGGGATCAAAATAAACACTTACACAACCGAGAGATGACAGGATTTCTCTGCTAGTCCAGCTTGTCTGTGAAGCTCATATGAGAAGAGTAGCATGCACACTTCCAATAGACAAGATTATATAATATCACCGATGCAGTAGGTGAAAAATAGCTCTACAGAGTTCTCAGAGATAATGTGCTTACATTTAGAATACTCATAAATATGCGCATAAGGGTAGCACTTCAATTTTTTAAAACACATTCCAGATACAGTTTCCCTGTCAGCCTTCATACAACAAACTGAAACAAGAAGCAATAAAAATATTACAATACATATAGAAATTTTGATCAAATGAAATGGGAAAAAGGGGGCAGTCAGATATTTACTATTTCGATGCGTGAAAGATGTGACATTGATCACACGAGAAGGAACAGGGCTATTTTCAAGAAGGGGGAGTAAAAGCTTGGTAAGAAAAAATGGACCGATATAATTAGTAGCCAACATCCTGAAAATCGGAAGGAAAGAATCAACCCTCTCAGTAAGCATTAAAAAAATATGCATCTACTACATATTCCGGATTTCCGGTACACAATTTTTATTGTTTTAGAGTCGTGCAAGGGAACTAAGGTGAACTGCTACACTAACATTGTTAAGTTATGCACTCTCCCCTTTTCAAGTAGGATATTTACTCCATTTTTGAGGAATGCTTGATTATTATGAGTAAGAGTAAAAACTGGAGTATAAAAATAAGTAAAAATCTTGAAAATGTAGAAAGCCAATTATTCAAGAATTTATTTTTTTCTACAACAATAAATATTGTGAAATCGAGAGAGTATTCGTTTATGACAATCAAGGTCTTATATACCAACATAAACCCTGAGAGTATAGCCTATTAAAATTAAAGCATAATATTTATCAGGAAGAAAAAAGTAGTAACAATATATAATGCACATTATGGGAATGATTGATATCATAATTCATAAAAACAGATAAATCTTATATGGAGAAATATACAAGGAATAATTACTTATCGTATCCTTCAGAAGTGAATCTACTAGACGTTGCGAATATCCCAGCATTATTTATCAAGAGTTGCACAGACGAATGCAGTTTTGAATCTAATAGCCATTGCTGAAGTGAGTCTTTGAACTCGAGTATTGATTTGAATGAAGATAAATCGACCTCGAAGCCTTTCAGAGAAGCGTCATGATTTCGACTTTTGACATTGGATATAGCCTGGACAATTATTTGATAATCAATCAAAACCATATGGTAGTCACTTAAGAATTAGTGGAAAGGGACAGGTGTTTGCACCTTCGATAAGTTTTCTGATGATCTTCCAACTGCAAGATATAAGAGCAAAATATGGTCAACTCAACACAAGCCAACACATTACAAACCAGCAAATATATTTATATCATTCTTTTAATCTGGACTGCAAAGCATCTCTGAACTCACAACTTGAATATGAATTAGTGATTAGCTTTTAAATATCATCCATATCCTACTCATTTCATTACATGAAGCAGAAGCATCTATGCTTGAATGTCATTTGATAATTAAAAACACTAAAAATTCCATCATTCGACTATAAATAAGCCAAAACATATGCTTGAACAGTTGAATTTTCAGATAATCACATGCGAAATTGAATATAGAAAACCGAAAACAATCCCACATTCACTAGAAATAAGCCAAAACATTAATCTCCCACGAATGTTCATTGTAATAAGCACATCCCAAAATGAAATTCAATACATAAGTTTATCGTTGAAGAAATTCTCATCATCGACTAAAAATAAGCCAAAACATTAGTGCTTAAATGTCCATTATGATAAGCACGGTCAAAGCTGTACTTGATTCATATATTGATTGAAATAATAATAAAATATGACATAATCGACTAGAAAACTACACAAAACCATGAGTTGTAATTTGTAAGCAGTACCAAGAACAACATAAAACCCCTCCTTGGAAAGAGCATATGCAGCAGCAGCTCCTAAACCAGAGGTCGCCTGACAATTATTAATAACAATAAATAAATATAAAATTCAAAATGCTGAAACATACTGTAAATGAATACGAACACACATTCAAAGATATTTACCATATAAATGGAATAGAGAATTAATATACCCCCGTTATTACGCAGACAGGCCTCGCCGTCGACGGCGAAAATCGAGGATAGCATTTTGCTGATTTGGAGGAGAGAAAGCTTTGGAAAAACAAATTGAAATAGGAAAAGACGAGGGAGAGAGTCCATAGCACCGCCATTCTCATGAACTGGAAATTGCAGACGAAACTCACAGAATCCACCACGCTTCTCAACAACTCCATACCTGTTTTTCTTTGTAAGCTGGGAAAGAGTACGTCGACTGTTTTTCCACAATTAAGAACAATCGAAATGAATTTGGGAATTAGGGCCTAATTACGGAATGAGTGCCGTAAGATCAATTCAACGGTGCAGGCCCACTGAAAAAATCACCCTTTAGGCCCATTTCGTGACGGCCCATTATCAGCGCGGTGGTATAACTGAAAAAACAATTGGTGAGCGAAACGCAGCTCTCAATCTCTCATACAAATATGACGCTTCAATCTCGTCTGTGCGCCCTCTCCATCAACGCACGTGTACGTCACTCCATCTCTCTCTCTCTCTCACACACACACCCTCACACACTCCGTCTTCATTTTTCTGTGATTTCGCAGGTTCTATTGACACCGCGAGTAGTAGACCATGGACGGTACATTTCTTCGATCTCCATTTTTTATCTGAAATGTATTTAATATCTTAGCTGTGAATCTGAGTATTCAATTTACACGGGTAGATTTTACATTGATAATAATGGTGTGTGAAACTGGAGATCAAAATTACAGTCCGATCGGAATTCGAAGATGGACTGTATGTTTTGGGTATTCGTAATAGTAACAGCTTATTTTCCTTTTTACCATTATTGCCCTCGTGTGTGAAAAAAAAATCCAAAAATTGTATCTTGATACAGCTCAAGTAATTGCGTAGCTGCTAAACACCAGGGAGATAATGGACGCTCGTCGAGTATTAGCAGTCTTAATGGAATTAGGGCATTTTGTACTGGCAAAGGTTAGTGGTCGATCGAATTGGATAGATCCCAAATAGACAATAATGGAATCTCGTCGAGTAGTAGCAGTCTTATGTGTGTTTTGCAGTTATTTGATTTTAAATAAGAGGGCAATTGGTAAGGTTGCGGAAAGATGACAGAATTAAAAAGGCTTTGGGGAGGAGATATTTCCGAAATAATATGCTTCATATTGGGATTGTTTCTTGAATTTGGGTTTGGATTTGAAATTCAATCACTTGTGTGATAGTTGCTTTTTTACTCTCCCAGATTTGTCTAGTAAGAAGTGTGTGCCATGCAACACCAAGGATCTGAGGCCTATGTCTGAGGATGCAGCCAACATTTTGATCGGTCGAGTATGATAGTATATATATATATATATATTGATATTTATTTACCTTTTTAGTTCAACTTGAGAGTTTGTATCTTATTTTTAGGTTCCTGAATGGAATATGGAGAATGACGGTGGTACCCTTAAGCTGCATCGGTCTTGGAAAGTTAAGACATTTGTGAAAGGAATGGAGTTTCTTCGATTAGTAGCTGAAGTTGCAGAAGCAGAAGGTGGGAACATCTCTTTATATCTCAAATAGAAATATAATTCATTTCGTGTTGACTCATTTAGTCTTCTATTATTGGTTTCCGGTCACTGTATCACTTTAATATTAATATGCATGCTATTGCAAATTTGCAACAAGATATTCTAGATATTATCTGTTCAAGTTTGATGCTTTATGAACTGTGGTATCGTCTGATGAAGGCTGAAGAGTTTTACTCTTTTATTTTTTTATCTTTATTGAACTAGTATTTTTTTATAGACTTATAATTGTGTTTTTGTAGGTCACCACCCAGATCTTCATCTTGTTGGATGGAACAATGTGAAGATTGATATATGGACTCATGCAGTGGGTAAGATGTCCCGACACAAGCTACATTGCTTTTTTAAATAATTACTAAAAGGATTGGAAACTTCAATTTTTTGTACGAAAATAATATTTTAAATAAGTTTTATATCTAATTCGTACATTATATACCTAACATATATGAAAATAGTAGGTATCAATGTCTTGTGTGGGACTGGGAGGGGTGCAGACCAGATGTATTTAGGGGCGTTATTAATATTTTTTTTAAATCCATAGCACTATAGCAGACATGTATGTACATGTGCATATATTAAGAAAGGTAAAACTATTTTTTTGGTGTGCATTCAAACATGTTAATGAGGTGGTCATGTGTAACAAAATATGTGGAGTGTTCACTTTGTAATAATTAGATGTTCTATTTTTTGCTCAAATAGGGTATTTTTGTCATTTTGAATATTTTCTGTTTAGGACTCTGGTTTTGCTTAAACAAGCTGGTGACAATGGTATTAAATTGGCTTATATTTATTGTTGGAAAGAATGCATGCAATTTGTTGCACCTGATGAATTTAATTGTTAAGATTCTATTCCTTCATTAAATTGAATATTCGGAATAGCCGAGATATCGAATGTTCTTTACTGGTTCATTTGTGCTACCTATCTCGCATGAATGTCTTATGGTCACTAGTATGCATTTAGTTACGATGGGTAAATGTTTTGATTAAACGTCATAGGAAAGATCTTCGATAGAATTAATGAACTTGCCCTAATCATATGTAAACTTTTTTAACCAAAAGTAGGTTCTCAACATATATTCATCTTATTTGATTTCTTTTTCTTGGTTCTAGTTCTATTTTCTGGGAGAAGTTGATATTAGTTTGATTTGTGCTATAGGTGGACTAACCGAGAATGATTTCATACTTGCGGCCAAGATTAGCGGACTCAATCTCCACCATCTTCTGAGGATAACCCCTTCTGATAAGTGACTGGTCAGTGGTCACATTGTTTCGACTATGTGATCGTCAATTGCTCATGGATGATAGGCAGAGAAACGGTATTATGTAAAAAACACATACATGCCTTTTTTTGCAATAATCTGCAACAGTTTATGTTCAGGGCCTCGTGTGCTTTAATGTGATTTTGTTATGGATATTTAACACCAAATTCACAAACCATGAGAATATATTATCACTTGCATCAACAGAAAATCTCCTTTAGGCACTGGCTTAATAGTTTTCGACTGTATCTTCCCAATTGCTGGTGTGAAGACACTCTCGATATCTACTCTCTTACTGAATAAATGGTTCAAGAATAAGTAACCCCTCGACTGTATGCAGTAGCACCAATCCCCTGCATGTCCTAGTTTTTGAGACTTGGGATCGAAAAGCTCGTACCAGCTCGAATAGATGAATAATGGGCAATAGACCTACTTCTTTGTATTTTTTTTATAAATGTATCTATTGCTTGTAGATGGATGAAATATATTTAATTTTCAAATATATTAGCTAAATTTGTAATTAAATTAATACTGCATTTTTCAAATATGATAACTAAAATTTTCAAATATGTATTTTTGGTACCTTTTTGTTAGATAAATTTTGGTCGAACAATGCCGGGTCAGAATTTACCCGATGTCCCATTTAAAATTAGTACTATGTGATTCAGCCCGAGTCGATCCAATGGTTTCTGGATTCGAATAAGGGAAGATAAACCCGTGATCCACTGGCCCCAAGGATAGTCCGTTCGATTTCAAATACACACAATATTTTTCAGGTCACTTCGCTAATCATTAGCTCGGAGGCTGAAATTCAAATCTGCATAAACAAATAATAAAAAAAAAATGGTAAGTGTCATTTCGCTTTGTTTTGTGATACTACTATTTGTTCCTAGGGTTTTGTACGTGTCGATAAATTATTATTGTGCTGTAATTTATTGATTCTGGTGTTTTCCTTATGATTTATTTATCATTGGATTAGAATATTAATTAGTGGGAATACCACTTTTCATTAATCAAGTTCTTCGATCTTGCTGCGATTCGCAGGCTATGCCAAACTATGAAATTACCATTTTGAATATAGAGTTCTTTTTTTCTAAATACTGTAGTTTATTTGGTAATAGTAAAATTATATAATGAGTGTGTGCGTGTGCATATTAATCTACTGCTAGTTTAAAAACTGGGGATTGATTTCTCGAAGAATACGACGAGAAACGATATGAAATGCTCAATGCATAGTGAAATATCTGTCGATAGCCAAAACAAAACCTGATTCTTATGGATATTCATATTCGAATGTATTTGGCTGTGTGACTTCCCACTCGTCCAGCCATTTTGGGCAATATACGATTTATCGGAATATTGCTACCAAAAGCTCATTCAACTAAAAGAGTTAGCAACTGAGTATCCTTTTAATCGGCTGTCACTTTAAAAGAATAATGGAGAAATAGTTATAGAATGCTAATAAAAGTTATATGCGATCATCGTGGTTTTCTAGGCTGACCCAGAACTGGAAGCCATCAGGCAAAGGAGAATGCAAGAGCTTATGGGTCAACGTGGGACGGTTGGTATCGTCCATATGTGGAACCAACTCACAGAGTAATTTATTTTTATCGTCATATTGTACACACTGTATATTTGACTTGCAGGGCAGTAGCCGTGAAAGCCCTGAACAACATAATGCCAAAGAAGACGTTAAAAGGTGATGTAACTAATTTGTTTGTATAGTTTAACCAGCATCCTTCTTGCAAGTTGCAACTCCCTGACTTGTGACGATGATGCCTAAATTTGATTTAGGGAAGCAGAGGAACAAAGACAACTGATGCTTACTAGGATTTTGACTTCTGAAGCACGGGCTAGGCGTAAGTGGAATTATGGACTTAACTCCAAACTGGCCTTCGATTTATATTGTCTTCTAAGTTTTATCAGAGTTCATTGTTGTCTTTCATTCTTAATTTATAATTATATTTGTTCATATATATAGATAAAAGTTGAAGGTTCTTCAGTTCTTGTTTAAAAAACAAGAACTTAATATAACCAATCCGAAAACAAATCAAAGAATTGTACGCCCTATGTGATGCATAATAATACAAAAGAGTGTTTTGATACATATCCCACATCGGAAAGGGAAATAAACTAAGTTGATAAGTAGTATTATAAAAAGTGAGTCTGTCTTCTTTCATAAACCATCTTTGCGCTTGGGGCAATGACGCAGCTAATGAGGTACTAACCGAGGCGCGTCTATTGCTGGTTGAAAACTATTTCCAAACCCCCTCTTGGGCCTGGGCAACCTGGCCCTCGAGAATTTCTGGAAGGGCTTCCTTTAAACGAGGTTAAGGCCCTACAAATAAGTGTAAGTTTTTCTGAATTAATCCACAATTAAGTGGAATTCTATTACTAAATAACTATTTTGACTTAATATTATAATGTGTGCTAAATTACTATACAACTTACAACCAATTTTATTTTATTTTATTAGAATACAAATTATAATTTTACTTGAAATAATTTTTAAAGAGTAATATAAAACACAAAATAATTATAAGGGGGATTTTCAAAAAAGGTAAATATCTTACTCTAAAACACACATTAAGACTAATCTTTACACTATTTATAAAAAAACAAGAATTACCCAAACCACCCTTTTAATTATTGAAAAAAATAATATATTACACTACTCACAAATAATGTGATATCTATTAATTGATTCTATTAATATATACTTACCATATTATAGACACTACCAAAAAAAGCCGTAATCACAAAAAATCTTATTCTTTCCATATAACTTAAAAGAAGAACCTAAAAGAAGAACCGTAGCCTACTATTCATTACACAATTTACACTATCATTTCATCACAATTCGTATCAGGAGCCAAAAACGCAATTCTTTGCGCAGAGGAGTGGTGATCTCTCCGGCAGCGTCTTCGTGGTGTTTGGGTTTCCTCTCAAACCTACAGAGTAGCAGTGTTCTTGTAAGTGTTCTGTTTTAATTTTCAATTACAAATTTTGATTTAGGGTTCTTGGATTTGGTAGTTGATTCGACCTAAACTATCAGTTATAGGTTTCGATTAACGTAGTGTACTGCTAGAAGTGATTGCATGTATGATTTATGGTTCTTGGATATTTTTTTTAATCCCCAAAAATATCTGAAATTTGTATTTTGAACCCCTGTATATTGTTTGTACCAGTAGTAGTGATTTCATGACATTCAATTTCGACCTTTCATAGTGACCAGTCGTAGTAGTGTTTACTCAAAAAATTCGAAGCCTACTCTTGTTTTTGACGGCAGTGTCTCAATTGGAAATATTGGGTGAGTAGATTGCATAACAGATTTAGGTTTCTCATATTTGGTGTGTGATGACCTGGGAACGGATGTCGACTTGCCCAGTATGATGACCTGTGCAAATTACCTGAAGCTCCGGCCTTACTCTTCCAAGGTTCGCCTTTTCGTCGTCGTCTTTCTTTTATTCGATGTAGATCTTTTGTAAATTCTGACTGAGTGTTTGTATATATGTTTTGCAGGAAGTTATGAAGGGGAAGGTTCTGTATGCCATAAAAGACGGACAGGGATCGTTCCACCTTTCGTAGTGAGGGTTCGGATGCGCGTAAATAGCGTGTGAATATCAGCTTAGAAGGTGGGCCCGGCTCGGATGAGATCGAAGAGAAGTAGAAGGAAGAAGTAGATTATGTATTTGGAATAGAGGTCACTTATTAGCAGCATCAGTATAGAGGCTTCTAAATATGATCTCTGGTCATAAAAAGTATGTACAAGTTTTAACACTGAGAGTGATTCATATCTCATTTCAAATATTTTATTTCACTTGTTTTTAATGTAATGGTCCACAAAAAACAAATATATTTTGCAAAAATTCACTTTCAAAAATAATATTCTCTGGTAATATTATGCACAATTTAAATTATGGAATATTAGTTCAAGAAATTAAACTAGCAAGTCCACAACAAAGGGAGTGTAGTGTAGTACTAGTAGGAGTGTAGGACTGTAGAAGTAGTAAAATCACTTCATAATTCCAGGAAAAAGATATAACCTTTTTAATGCCCCGGTCGTCATCATCATACACTCTCAGATTCCAGGAAAAAAATCTTACCTTTTTAATGCCCCATCGTCTTCATCGTAATACACTCTCAGAACTGAAAGTCGATCGAATCATACACTCTCAGAACTGAAAGATAAAAATGCCCCATCGTCTTCATCTATTATGTACACTTTCCTATGTTCTTGTGCAGTGATATTGGAAGATAAAAATGCATGAAGTGGTTTAATAGTTCATGTGTCTGGTTTAATAGCTTATTTGTTATGCTAACTAAAAATTGTTCGGAGACATAAACACCTATTACCTGGTCCAATATTTAAACCTTGATTACGGTCGTGCCTTGGGTGATGATTAATAATTGTTTTACTTATTGTCATAGTCTATTACATACATTGAATTTGATTGTGTAGTGTACTTGCTATTTCAAAATGCATGTAGTAGTTTAAACAGTTTACAAGCAAGTTGATTAATAGCTTAAGGGTACATTAATTGTAAGTCCATTGGGTACTATTGTGCAGTTTACTAGCTATAAGGATATATTAAATACCTTTTTCAGAATATATAATATACACTATTGCTAATCGTGTGCATTGTAGTTTGGAGATCTATTGCATACACTGAATCTGCTTGTGTAGTGTAGTTGCTAGTTCAAAATGCATGAAGTGGTTTTAAAATTTACGAACAAGTTGATTAATGGCTTCAACTTATCCACTAACTGTAAATGCATTTGGTACTCTTGTGCAGTTCAGTAGCTCAAAGATGGTATAACTTGGTTTCAGAATCTATTATGTACACTGTTTCTACTCAAAAGAATTGCAGTTGGTAGATTTATATATTAACTACACTGAATCTGCTTGTGTAGTGTAGATGATAGTTTAAAAGACATGAAGTGGTGTCGTAATTTACGAACAAGTTGATTAATAGTTTAAATGATACACTAATAATAAATGAAGCTTGGTACTATTGTGAGGTATTTTGCTGCCAAGAAGAACAAAAAACTGAATCAGAAAATGAACCCGTGTACTACAAATAGATACCAAGGTTTAATTCTTCATATAACCTTTGGAAATATTACAAATAGACACAGTGACTAGTAATTGAGCCACAACTCAACTCCCGAGATATATAGTTTGAAAGAAGATCAGCTACATAAACTCGCTACAATTTTTTGAGAAGAAAGAGAGAGCATGGTACAGAAGAACGAGGAGTGAGAAATTCATCGATAGGATGCATCACGAAGCGACCACAGTCCGTCGAGGCCTTCTTCATAGCTCCTACAATGACACACATTTTAAGCGAATAATACTGAGACTTCATATTAGGATCTAGAAAAAGTTGATCCAACACCGCTTTGAATCTTTTGTTGTTAGTCTTGACTACATGTGTGTGATGATCATTCTCATCCTCCAGGACATGAATACGACAGTCATTCGTGAACTCCGAAAGCACACTGATAGCGTTAACGACAGCTCTTGCGTTGTTTACGGAAGCTTACCCACCACTCAACCTCATTACTGAACCCTTGTCGTCTTTGTCGTTATCAAGACATAGGTGATCTCTCGCCTTCTCCAAAACATGTAGAATAGCGTTTAAAAGACTCGTGTTTTTACAAAAATGTTCTGTCGAGCCACTGTTTGTGTTATAAAGGCCGCTGATATAACCCCAAGGGAGATTGTTTTTCTGGATTGGAAATGATGAATTTCAACGCAAAATCACGCTCTTCACACCTTCTCTCTTGGTAAAAATCATGGTATTTATCGACTAATTCCTTGTTCTTCTTCCGTGACTGTTCCACATATATTCTCGCCACTATCAGAAAAACTGAATCAGAAGAACAAAATTCAAGCTCGGATTTATATTCCCAGTCTTCACCAAACACATAAACAAAACTCACTGCAACAAATTAATAATCAAATTAAATTGCGTGATTTAATTAGTATTTAAAGACCAAATAAAAAAACAATTTGCGTATTACCTTTCTGTGTGATCAAGCACGGTGATTGCACATATTGAAACACCACCACAAGCGAATCGAAAGAAAAAAATGATTTACCTCTGGCGAGCTCAAGAACATACAAATTATTGGATGCGAGATTGGCCAATTACTGTGAGAATTAAAAAAAATACAAATCTCAATCCCAAGCTACTCTCACAGAAAAGATAAAAAGAATTCATGATTGATATGAAAAATCTTGTCTTAAAACTAATAAGATTTCATATTCAATCAATTATATATATAACGTAAGTAATTAAAAAAATATACAATGAATATAATATAAAGGTTAAAAAGGACAATTCAAATTTGAAAAACCTACTTAAATTGTAATTAAATTAAATATCAGTATATTTAATTATATATATACCATAAATTAATTACCTTTTTTAATAGAAAGCTAAAATATAATATTTTATTATAAATCATAAAACCATTCTTATTTTTTCTCTAAATTACTCTATTATATTTTAGCTTTCTATTAAAAAAGGTAATTAATTTATGGTATATATATAATTAAATATACTGATATTTAATTTAATTACAATTTAAGTAGACCAGACACATGAACTATTAAACCACTTCATGCATTTTTATCTTCCAATATCACTGCACAAGAACATAGGAAAGTGTACATAATAGATGAAGACGATGGGGCATTTTTATCTTTCAGTTCTGAGAGTGTATGATTCGATCGACTTTCAGTTCTGAGAGTGTATTACGATGAAGACGATGGGGCATTAAAAAGGTAAGATTTTTTTCCTGGAATCTGAGAGTGTATGATGATGACGACGGGGCATTAAAAAGGTTATATCTTTTTCCTGGAATTATGAAGTGATTTTACTACTCCTACAGTCCTACACTCCTACTAGTACTACACTACACTCCCTTTGTTGTGGACTTGCTAGTTTAATTTCTTGAACTAATATTCCATAATTTAAATTGTGCATAATATTACCAGAGAATATTATTTTTGAAAGTGAATTTTTGCAAAATATATTTGTTTTTTGTGGACCATTACATTAAAAACAAGTGAAATAAAATATTTGAAATGAGATATGAATCACTCTCAGTGTTAAAACTTGTACATACTTTTTATGACCAGAGATCATATTTAGAAGCCTCTATACTGATGCTGCTAATAAGTGACCTCTATTCCAAATACATAATCTACTTCTTCCTTCTACTTCTCTTCGATCTCATCCGAGCCGGGCCCACCTTCTAAGCTGATATTCACACGCTATTTACGCGCATCCGAACCCTCACTACGAAAGGTGGAACGATCCCTGTCCGTCTTTTATGGCATACAGAACCTTCCCCTTCATAACTTCCTGCAAAACATATATACAAACACTCAGTCAGAATTTACAAAAGATCTACATCGAATAAAAGAAAGACGACGACGAAAAGGCGAACCTTGGAAGAGTAAGGCCGGAGCTTCAGGTAATTTGCACAGGTCATCATACTGGGCAAGTCGACATCCGTTCCCAGGTCATCACACACCAAATATGAGAAACCTAAATCTGTTATGCAATCTACTCACCCAATATTTCCAATTGAGACACTGCCGTCAAAAACAAGAGTAGGCTTCGAATTTTTTGAGTAAACACTACTACGACTGGTCACTATGAAAGGTCGAAATTGAATGTCATGAAATCACTACTACTGGTACAAACAATATACAGGGGTTCAAAATACAAATTTCAGACATTTTTGGGGATTAAAAAAAATATCCAAGAACCATAAATCATACATGCAATCACTTCTAGCAGTACACTACGTTAATCGAAACCTATAACTGATAGTTTAAGTCGAATCAACTACCAAATCCAAGAACCCTAAATCAAAATTTGTAATTGAAAATTAAAACAGAACACTTACAAGAACACTGCTACTCTGTAGGTTTGAGAGGAAACCCAAACACCACGAAGACGCTGCCGGAGAGATCACCACTCCTCTGCGCAAAGAATTGCGTTTTTGGCTCCTGATACGAATTGTGATGAAATGATAGTGTAAATTGTGTAATGAATAGTAGGCTACGGTTCTTCTTTTAGGTTCTTCTTTTAAGTTATATGGAAAGAATAAGATTTTTTGTGATTACGGCTTTTTTTGGTAGTGTCTATAATATGGTAAGTATATATTAATAGAATCAATTAATAGATATCACATTATTTGTGAGTAGTGTAATATATTATTTTTTTCAATAATTAAAAGGGTGGTTTGGGTAATTCTTGTTTTTTTATAAATAGTGTAAAGATTAGTCTTAATGTGTGTTTTAGAGTAAGATATTTACCTTTTTTGAAAATCCCCCAATATAATATTTTATTATAAATCATAAAACCATTCTTATTTTTTCTCTAAATTACTCTAATTATAAATTGTTTTATCTAAATTTTGAATTTTTTTTTAATGTCTTAGATGGCAAATAGTTCTAGGTGGAGAAATAGACGAGTCAGTCAAATCATCCAATGGGCATTGTTGTTGGCCTTGCATAATCATTGAGGGTTAAATAAATCAGATGAGAATCGAGTATAATCAATTGAGGATTAAGGGTCTTATATTGAAGAAATCAGGATTGAAAGTATAATCAGAAATTAGAAAATGATTGTTTAAATAACATGGAATTTCTCTTGTTACCTTTGCATTTGAATATACAGTTGCTCGTATTGCGCTGGTGAAACCGGACAAGGCCAGAGGTGATGAGGATGTGATTTTGAGAGCCGCCCAAACGGGTCAAATTGTCGAGAAGGTACTTTTTTATTTGCTACTGTATTTATTTCTGAATTAAGTCTCAATGAGTAGTCCTCTGATGTCATAGTGTGAATAATTTTGTTTTTCCAAAAATCATAAAATTAAAATAATTTAGGTATCGGAGGGTAGGCTTATATCGCTGCTTGAACAAATCAACACCCAAACAACAAAAGAAACCAAAGTAACGGTGAGTAGTAAATGATTGATTGTTCACTTGGGGGTATTATGTTCAACTGTTTCCTTTATCATACTCTGTTATTTCTCAGATTAAAAGGCGCACGAGTGTTCTTGATGACGAGTAAGCAAACTTACATAAGTGATCTCTGTGGTATCGTCTAGGACAACGTAAGATATGTGCGAGCTTAAGTAATGAATTGTAATGGCCCATACTACGGTTGTTTGTTCGAATTCTGAAATTATTGAATTTGGCCACCATCTTCTACTGTGTTTATTCTTACCTCTGAAAAAACTAATGATGTGGTATTTAGATTGATATGTATATGTGTATTTTGAGATTTGCATTAAACAAAAAAGATCATTTATTATTTGAATGAACTAAAATTCATTTTTTTTAATGAATATTAATAATATAAACACGTTTGTTGCGTTTGTTTTGCTCTAACATATTATGGACATTTATATTTATAGCGTATCCACATATCAAAGTTGATAGAATAAATTAAAAAATATTTCATTTTTCACTATTCTCAATGTAATAAAGTTTTATCTTAAAATCTCAGCAATTCCTCTCCCAAGCCGGCGGTATTATTGATGGAAAAAGAACCGCTCCTTCCTCAACCGCCGCCGCCGTCGATCGGCCGTTCCAACCATCTCCGCCGCTCCAAAACCGCGCCGGCGATGGTGAGCATGGACAAACCCGATCATTCCTCTAACCCGGGCCGGTCCTTAAACCCCTCGATCCTAAAACAGGGGACTCTGCTCCTAATTACGTATTTGACCCTGGGCATCTTCACATACTCTTTAAGCAAAGACAGTTTCAAAGGCTCCTCAACACACCCGGCGATCGACGCCGTCTATTTCTGCATCGTCACCATGTGCACGATCGGATACGGTGACATCACCCCCGACTCCCCACTCACCAAGCTCTTCGCCATCGCTTTCGCCCTCGTCGGGTTCGGATTCGTCGACTTCCTCCTCACGGGCCTCCTTAGCGCGGGTGGGCCCCACGTGGTGAAGGAGGAGAGGAGGATGAGGGTACGGCTGGCGGCGGGGTCCGTGGTGGGGTGCGTGGGGGCGGGGTCCGTGTTCATGCGGTTCGTCGAGGGGCTCGACTGGGTGGACTCGTTTTACATGTCGGTGATGTCGGTGACGACTGTTGGATACGGGGACAGGGTTTTCCGGTCGCCGGAGGGGAGGGTTTTCGCCTCGGTTTGGCTGCTGGTGTCGACGCTGGCCATGGGGAGGGCGTTCGTGTGCCTGGCGGAGGCGAGGGTCGACAGGAGGAGGAAGAGGGTGTTGGGAAGGGGTTTGACGATCGAGCAGTTTCTCGATGCTGACACCGATAACAATGGGTTTGTGAGGTATGTGTATATATATGTGTTGTAAGATCGGAAGATGTATAGTATGATAATATCAATAATACTGAAAAAAGAAATCAACGAAAAATAGAGAAGACCAAGAATTTACGTGGAAACCCAACTGGGAAAAACCACGAGAGAAACGACGAACAATTCACTATAATATTACTTCACGATTACAAGGATGATATACGCTCTAAACCTTCAAATCTCACTTAATAGTTATAGCTAGAATAATTGGTGTGTTTTTGCCTATGGAGAAGCTCTCTTTATATAGGGGAGAGACCTAATTAATGTATGGTAACATTAATTCTCCCCCATAGCATGCCTTGAAGGAGAAAGAAACCAAAACGGACAAAAAATAGGACTTTCCAGAAGTCCCCGCGCCTGGCACATTTGGCGACCGCCGAATCCCTTTCGGCGGTCGCCGAAACCTCCAAAAATATGCAGCCCCGACTTCGTCATTCGATGACCTTTTTGGCGGGCGCGGAACCAAGTTTGGCGGGCGTCGTTTTCCTTCGGCGGTCGCCGAAGCTTCATCGTACCTTCGATGCTCCAGGTGACGTAAACGGCGGGCGCTGCCCTTCTTCCGCGATCGCGGAACGTCCACCGGCGACCGCCATTTCCAAACGGCGGTCGCCAAAAGCTTCAGCGTGCGTTTCCTCTCGGTTTCGTGGCAAACTTCAACAAATCTCCACCTTGGCACTAAACCGCGAACATCCTTCGCCTTCCGTCTTCCTCCAAAAGCCCCTAAGAGCTTAATCTCTCGATCGAAGTCCAACCAAGCTAGAGCAAAGCTCAAACTTGGTTGCGGGTAAACTCTTCGTCAACATGTCCGCCGAATTGTCGTGAGTACTAATCTTACTCACCTTAATATCGCCTCGAGCGATCACCTCACGGACAAAGTGATAACGAATGTCTATGTGCTTTGTTCTCTCATGGAACACTTGATCTTTTGTGAGACAAATAGCACTTTGACTATCACAAAAGATGGACTTCGTCTTTGAACCCTTCAAGAGCTCTCTAAACCAACCTCTCAACCATAATGCCTCCTTGCAAGCCTCGGTGACCGCCATATACTCCGCCTCGGTAGTTGATAAGGCCACCGTACTTTGCAAGATAGCTTTCCAACTTATAGCACACCCACCAATGGTAAAAATATACCCAGTAAGAGATCTTCTTTTATCTAGATCACCGCCATAGTCGGAATCCACGAACCCTCGCACATCATCTTGATTCCTCCCGAACACTAGCTTATTGTTAGACGTACCTCTCAAATAGCGCAACACCCATTGCACCACCTTTCAATGCTCTCTTCCCGGATTCGCCATATACCGACTCACGGCACTCACGGCGTGGGCCAAATCTGGACGCGTACACACCATGGCGTACATCAAAGACCCAACGGCATTGGAATAAGGGACTCGAGTCATATCCTCGATGTCCTTCTCCGTAGTCGGAGAGTAAGCAGAGGTAAGTCTAAATTGTGTTCCAAGGGGAGTACTTACCGGGTTCGCATTCTCAAGGTTGAACCGACGTAGCACCTTCTCTATATACCCCTTTTGGCCAAGATCCAACTTGCCATTTCTTCGATCTCTTGTGATTTCCATTCCTAGGATCTTCTTTGCCGCACCAAGATCCTTCATCTCGAACTCCTTACTAAGTTGTGCCTTGACTCTCTCCACCTACGACTTATCCTTAGCCGCTATCAACATATCGTCGACGTAGAGGAGAAGATAAACTAAAGACCCATCACGGCCTTTTCGGAAATACACACAACTATCATAGGAGCTCCTTCGGAAACCATTCTTAATCATAAACGTGTCGAAACGTTTATACCACTGTCTAGGAGACTGTTTCAAACCATATAAGGACTTCTTGAGAAAACACACCTTGTTCTCTTGGTTTGAACCCTCGAACCCCTCGGGTTGGACCATGTAGATATCTTCATCGAGCTCCCCATGTAGAAAGGCCGTCTTCACATCCATTTTCTCAAGCTCCAAATCATGCATTGCCACAATGCCTAAAATCGCTCGAATCGAGCTATGCTTGACCACCGGTGAAAACACATCATTGAAATCTACTCCGGGAATTTGGCTAAAACCCTTAGCCACCAATCTCGCCTTATATCTCTCGTCCTCGACCCCAGGGATGCCCTCCTTCTTCTTGAAGATCCATTTGCACTTGATGGCCTTCTTGCCTTTAGGGAGATCAACCAACTCTCAAGTTTCATTCTTATGAAGAGACTCCATCTCTTCTTGCATAGCCAAGACCCACTTACTTGAGTCATCACACGTAACCGCCTCGGCATACGAGGAAGGTTCCTCATACGAATCAACTTCATCGGCTACGTTTAGAGCATAGGCCACTAACTCATACTCGGCTAACCTTTTAGGTGGTCGATTCTCACGCCTTAGCCTATCTCGTGCTATGCATTGCGGCTCCTTCTCTTTTGGATCTTCTGGAGTAGTCGAACTACTCGTCTCATCGGTCGGGGAACTTGACTCATCATCTTCCTCTTGCACTCTATCCGGCTCCACCTCAGTAGGAGTACTTGGAACCTCGAGATTCCCTTTAGACGACCGATCACCCATCATAGAAGCCTCATCGAAGACTACGTCACGGCTTAGTATGATCTTTCTCGTCTCTGGACACCAAAGCTTGTATCCTTTAACTCCTTCCTTAAAGCCAACGAATATGCACTTCTTAGAACGTGCACTTAATTTCCCGTCGTTGACATGCATGTAGGCCGGACACCCAAACACCCTCAAGTCCTCATAATTCGCCGGAGATCCCTTCCACAATTCTTGTGGAGTCTTCTTATTAATTGCCATGGACGGGGAACGGTTGATAAGGTATCATGCTAAAGAAGCCGCTTCAGCCCAAAAACCTTTACTCAACCCAGAAGTCGCTAACAAGCAACGTACCTTGTCCATAATCGTGCTATTCATTCTCTCGGCTACTCCGTTTTGCTGAGTGGTGTATCTCACAGTGTGGTGCCTCACAATCCCCGAACCCTTACAAAATTGGTTGAATTCTTCGGACACAAATTCTAGTCCGTTGTCCGTACATAGGTTCTTCACGACTTTCCCGGTTTGTTTCTCTATCATCACCTTCCAATCTTTGAAGGTAGAAAACACGTCGCTATTGTGTTTCAAGAAGAACGACTAAACCTTTCGGGAATCGTCATCGATGATGGTAAACATGTAGTAAGAACCTCAAGTGGAGGGGACCGGGGATGGTCCCCATAGATCGGAATGGACATACCCGAGTATCTTTTTAGTTGTGTGAGCGCCGGTAGTGAACTTCACTCGCGTTTGCTTCCCATAGACGCACTGCTCACAGAACTCCAACTTCGACAAGCCCTTATCCCCAAGAAGCCCTTGTCTACTCAATTCGGCTATTCCGGAATCACTCATATTCCCTAGACACATATGCCAAAGTCTTGTTGTATCAACATCCGGGACCTTGGAATCACCCACATCTACTTCACCTTTCACCGTAGTGCCTTCAAGAACATAAAGTCTATTCGACTTACGTTCACCTCTCATAACCACCAACGAACCGCTAGCAACCTTCACGACTCCACCTTCTCCGGTGAACCAGTAACCCTTAAGCTCCAAAGTACTAAGCGAAATCAAATTCCGCTTTAAGCCGGGAACGTATCTAACCTCGCTTAGGGTGCGGATCGCGCCGTCAAACATCTTGATCCGGATGCTTCCTATCCCTTCGATCTTGCATGACGCGTTGTTGCCCATAGTCACCGCACCTTGCTCCACCTTTTCAAAAGTATCGAACCACCCACGATTCGGACACATGTGGAACGTACATCCCGAGTCTAGAATCCATTCCTCGCTTGATTTGGAGACCTCACCCAAAGCCATGAGAAGGTCACAATAATTCTCGGCTACACCAACTTCACCGGAACTCTTACCGGAATTATTGTTGTTGTTGTTGCCGCCTTCTCTCTCCTTCCTATTCTTCAAGGAATAACAATCGGCTTTGATGTGACCCTTCTTCTTGCAATAGTTGCAGACTTTGTTACTATGCCGTGACTTCGATCGAGACCTATCTTTCCCCGTCGATCTCTGGTTGGTCCGTCCACGGACATTCAATCCTTCGCTTGGCGTCTCTCCCGAATTAGGACTCTCCATCATTAAAATATTCTCTCTAGATGAGAGAGCCGAGGTTACGTCTTTAAACGTGAGGCTATCTCGAGAATATATGAGAGTATCACGGAAACTTGCCATAGAAGGGGGTAGCGAAATTAGGAGCCAAAACGCGAGGTCGTCATCTTCGAGCTTCACGCCAATGTTGCCGAGGTCGACGACTTTCTCCTTGAATTTCGCTACGTGCGCGGGGATAGAGGAACCCTCCGCCATTCTGAGCAAATATAAGCTTCTCTTCAAATTGTGCTTACTTGACACCGTCTTGGTGATGCACATCTCTTCAAGCATCTCCCACAATTCTTTTGCTGTCTTCGCTTTCATGATGTCCTCCGCCAAAGCGTTCGAGACATGGAGCCCTATGGTCGCCATGGCCATCTGATCGAGCTCTTCCCAATCTTCATGCTTCATGTCCGTCGGCTTGTTTTCAATACCTTTGAGGGCGCCCTCTTGCTTCAGGGATCGAAGAACTAACCTCATCTTGTATTGCCACGTCGGGAACCTTGTGTTGAGATCCAGCAACGGTATGTCATACCTCACGCTCGTCATCCTTGGCTCTGATACCACTTGTTATAAGATCGGACGATGTGTAGTATGATAATATCAATAATACCGAATAAAGAAATCAACGAAAAATAGAGAAGACCAAGAATTTACGTGGAAACCCAATTGGGAAAAACCACGGGAGGAACGACGAACAATTCACTATAATATTACTTCACGATTACAAGGATGATATACGCTCTAAACCCTCAAATCTCACTTAATAGTTATAGCTAGAATAATTGGTGTGTTTATGCCTATGGAGAAGCTCTCTTTATATAGGGGAGAGACCTAATTAATGTATGGTAACATTAATTCTCGCCCATAGCATGCCTTGAAGGAGAAGGAAACCAAAACGGACCAAAAATAGGATTTTCCAAAAGTCCCCGCGCCTGGCACATTTGGCGATCGCCGTTTGCAACCGGCGGTCGCCGAAACCTCCAAAAATATGCAGCCCCGACTTCGTCATTCGATTACCTTTTCGGCGGGCGCGGAACCAAGTTTGGCGGTCGCCGAACCTAAACGGCGAGCGCCGTTTTCCTTCGGCGGTCGCCGAAGCTTCATCGTACCTTCGATGCTCCAGGTGACGTAAACGGCGGGCGCTGCCCTTCTTCCGCGATCGCGGAACGTCCACCGCCGACCGCCATTTCCAAACGGCGGTCGCCAAAAGCTTCAGCGTGCGTTTCCTCTCGGTTTCGTGGCAAACTTCAACAATATGTGTGTAAATTAATTAAACCTTAATGTGTATGGTTGCTTGCTGATTTATTTATGTGTATATATTGTTGCAGCAAATCGGAGTACGTGGTGTACATGTTGAAGGAGATGGGGCAAATATCGGAGGAGGACGTTTTGTTGATTTGTAAACAGTTTGAGAGGTTGGATGCTGCGAATTTTGGAAAAATATCATATTTCATGGAAAACCCTTGATGATACATTATACATATATTATGATATATGCAGAGAGATAAACTTATTGTGTGTTTGGCCAGGTGAGGCATTGTCTTGAAATTTGATAGTGATATTAATTTACAATTTGCTCAAAGATGACTTTTTATTTGTCAAAAAATGACATTAGTCCAGGATTGAATTACAAACTAATCCAATTCAATAGTAGTATCTTACTATTCTATTTGTATTCCTAAGTATGTATTTATGTATTCATATTTTATACAATGTTTACTTACTTAAACACAAAAAATTTATAGTTACCTACTTCAGTCTTTTTGCCAATTAACACTTGCCTACTTTTTTGCCGAATCAGAATATTTCATGTGTCATTAAAAAAATAAGGACACCAAGAACTTGGGGAGGCCGGCTCGCAGAGGTGGAGGACCAAGAAAACAATTCATTTTTATTTTAGTTTTATATTTAATTTTAATTTTTTTTATGAAGAGGATAGAGAGAAATTTCACCTAATCCGATCGGATGCCTTTCAATCGGGTAGAATGTAAATCGAGGGATGTGCTCGAGTAGCAACACCTGTGCGACAAAGCCAACAGGTCTCACCTCAGAACAAACTTCATAATATTTCAATACAAATTTGTCTCACCCGAGGTTTGAACTCTTCGTCGTCGGGAAATTACATTCACTTCATAATAGTAATTTTATTTTAGTTTTGAAACATTATAATTGTTGTTGACGAAAGCAAAAGATAATTTCATAATTAATCATTAAAAAAATAAAAAAAAATACAGTTAACGTAATATTTTACGGAATATTCTGTTCCGTCCAAAAACTGTCCAAAAAAAGGTAAGGGTAAAATGGAAAAAAGTCTATGTAGGCGGGTGTAAAAATTTTCCGTTTTAGCAAGTGAGTGTAAAAAAGTGAAAACCTTTGGTAGATTTTTGTAATATTCCTAATAAAAATGAAGTATGATCATTCTTAGAAAATGGAGTACATTTGATTATAATATATTTATTTTATTTTTATTTCGTAGAAAATTATAAGTATATTTTATCATTCATTATTTACATATTTATGACTATATATATTTTTCATTAAGGTGAATGCTTCATTATAAATAAGATGGAGTATAGTTTAAATACAAAGAATAGATAAAGTAATATAGTATGAGTTGTATGTTTTTTTATTTTTTGTTTCAAAGAAATATAGATTTTTTTTCTTGTAAAATTCAAAAGAAAAAACTTTTTAATGGAAACATATACTGTAGTATTATAACTTTTAGGGAACTTTTAGTTGAATAATTAGATTTGTGTTGAAACCTAATTGGATAATAGGAATAAGCTTGCTAAAAAATTAGGTACTGTGGCCCCGTTATAATATCGGCCTGGCCCAGGCCCATCCGTTCATCGGATTTTCTTGGTCGGTTGGGTCGGGTCAATTTTGGATCAGCCTGATATTCTGTGAACCAGTCGACTCTAGATGGGCAATGGATTTTTTGGTCCAATAATTTAAAAAATATATATATATATATATTAATTTTGATCTACAATTATTAAAAAAATGTTATTAAACTAATTAATAACCGTATATAAATAAACAAATAAAGATTCCATTGTTAAAAAACCAAATAAATAAAATTATTATTCGAGCTGAGTTAGGCAAGTTTCTGGGTTGAAAAAACTTGATTCTTACCTAGCCCAAATCATAGACGGGTCGGACGGATTTCAGAATGGGTTGAACGGCCAGACTAATTCCGGCACCATAGATGGACGGCTCGAGCGGTTCAATCTTAACTCGTCTGGTTGTGCAGTTTTAAATGTAAAATACACAACGAGAACATTGCACATTAAAAAATTAATTAATTGCAACGTTCTTAAAATTTATACTACTCATACTCATAATGTGAATCTTTTTTTTTTCCTTATGGTTATCAATTCATAAGAACTCGAAAGTTAAACGTATTTGCTCTAAAGCAATTATATATGAGATAAATGATATCTCGAGAAAAGTTCATAATGTGCACGAGCGAGTATACAATACGTTGAAAACACAAGTATTGGTATACTAATGTCATAATATCATTATCAAAAGCAGTTATTAATAATTAAGTTATTTTATTAAGCCGGGCTTCTACTCGCAAATGTTCGAGTAGACTGAATTTGATGTTTACACTAAATATGGATGAATTTTTTTTTATTTAACATTGGATCAAAATTATGAGAATTAACATTTGATCAAAATTTTGAGAATTAAAAATTAAAATGTAACGATAATCTAAAGTTAATACTTTCTCAATTTTGATTATTTTATTGGTAACTCTTAAAATATTACCTCAACATATAAACACGTGGTTTGTGTTTCATGTTAGAATTTTTTATAATATAAAAATAAAATATAAAAAATTCAACATTGAACTCACACCACATGTTTGTGTGTTAGATAATACCTTAAGAGTAGCCAAGAAATAACTTTCAATTTTATAAAAGTTATAACACTTTATTTGTAATTTATAAAAAAAAATTGGCGTGATGATGTACTGTTTAAGAGTCCGGTCTCATAAGAGTATTTGTTTTTAATTTTAAAATTAAATTCTTTTCACACGGTTTCGTCATACTGTCTCTCCCAGCACAACGGGTTCTTGTGAGAATGCATTGACAAATTAAATAGTAACTGAATATTCCGCTGTCTTAATTTCTTGCCAAATTGTTTTTTTATTTTTATTTTTATTTTGGTATAATTAGTTAATTAATTAATGTTAGAATAACTAATTAGACCAGTCAAAGTGTGACATGGAAATGCACCGTCCGTATTTTATTTTCTCAAACCCGTGCCCAAAAAGATTTTATTACTGATATCGTTAATTTTAGATTAATATCTTAATGATCAATTAACCAATCACCAATAACCAAAGTTTAATTAATCATTTTGGTGATAGGACCCAGTCAACAAGTATTGCAAAATTACTAATTAACTCAAAATCGGTCTTGTTGGATACAGTTAGAAGACGATAGCTTTGTATTCCCATTGTTTTATTATATTATATTACTTCTCTTCTTCAATAATTTTAAAGTTTCATTTATAGTTAAAAAAAATGTGAAACTGAAAAAGTATTATAATAATTCTTAATGACTCATTTATATATATTTTTTATTAATATAATATAAATAATATTTTAATGTAGGTACGTGTAGAAAAATGTGACTGTAGAAAAATGTGACGATTATTTAGGGACATAAAGTATAATATTATATTGTTCAATTAATATATACTTCTTTCATTTCAAATTAATAATCATTTTTTTTTGTAATTTACAAATGTTCCAGTGTGATCATTAATCTAGAAAAGAGGAAGAGTATTTTTTTTTTAAATATAATCAGTTTTTATATAACTTACTAAAATTTCAAAGAGAGGAAGTAAGTATTTTTTTTTAATATAATTATTTTCTATATAAATTAGTAAAATTCGAAGGATATGTTCTTTTGAACAATATAATATAAAAATTAATTTGAATTGAATTAAACTTAATTTAATTTTATTATTTAAGATAATAATAATAATAAATTTTATATATTATTATTTTTCGCCCAAAAATAATTATGAATAAATATTATACATGAACTAAATTGAATACATAGAATTATTCATTTTAATTATAATTTTTATATTAAAGAAAATCAGAACTGAATCGAGTTAAAGAGGTGAATTGAATTGAACTACAAATAAATAAATAAATAAATAATAAGGACTCTACATATAAAAAAATGAATTAAGTGGTTTGATTAATTATATTTTAAATTGGTGTGTTTAATTACGTACGTGATGATATATGAGTTTTCATAACAAAGTCGAATTATACTTGAATTGTTATATTTATATATATTATATATATGATGGTACCGACACCTCAAGATTCTCAGATCCTTCTGTTCGATAATATGTATGTGTTGTGTGTGTTCTCGGATTGATCGAAAGAGTCGTTCAAAGACTTTGAATGATTAACAAACACCACGAGCTAATACAGCACGCTATGAATATTTAACAAATATTAATAACAGTAATTAATTAATTAATTATGCAATTTTTAAAGAGGAGAGGTAATTGCGGCGGGACAGTGACACGACACTCCAGTCCACATCAACCTGTGAGGCTTAAATCTTAATTCCATATCGTTATTTTTTTAAGACTCGTGAGCGACCTTATTAAATTACGCCAAATAATTATATGTATATGTGCGTATTAATTAGTAAAAAAATCATAATTAACAATAAAATTAAAGAATAAACAAATAATTATGCAATTAAATTAAAAAAATAAAAAAATACACAAGACTCATTCATATTCATCTTTGATCATGCATGCATTCCGGTGCTAATGGTCAAAAATATACCTTTTGGGGTAGTTATAAGAATGCAATAATTTCAGAGTATATCATTTAGGATTCCCCTATGATCATGCGTACATATATGTGCCAATATCCGAAACATCCTTTTTCTATTTAATTTCAAATCAAGCAAGACCTAATAGGAATCTTATTGCTCGGTCTCCGCCGTATTGAATCCCAAAAACCGAAAATTAAATATATCTATGGTCTTGCATTATGAAATTCAATGTTTGGGTTGGGAACCAATGTCTTTTTAAAAAGTGATGTGATAATTCAGTACATCTCTTTCAACTAATTATGAATTGCTTTTTGTAAATTATAAAAGAAAAACATATAATTATTTGGGATGAATGTAATATTGAAATCTAGCATGATAAAAAAATAAAAAATAATATATTTTATTATTTAGTGAGGTAAAAAATGTATTTTAATGTGTATTATTGTAATGATAATATATAAAAGCATGCGTCGGTCGAAAATGCAAGAATTGAGTGTCATTCGAGGCCAAATACCATAAATTGGTATAGAATACTCAAGGCCACCTCTAGAACCTGCATGAATGATTGGTTCTTGCATAGTTAATGCAGAACGAGAACGTTGCACATATATTGACGTCCTAAATTATGAAAATACTTATAGAAAATTAAAATATCACGCATAACAATAAAAATAAAAATCTTATTTTCTATCCATCGTTCTATAAGAACCTTAAACGTGTTTGATTTGAAATAATTACGTGATATATGTGTGACCCTTTAGAAAGTGTATTAGATCCGCACAAATGAGAACAAAGTACACTGAAAAGACACAATCACATGTTGGTACAATGAGGCAAACCCGTCACTTCAAAAAACAATCATTTATAGTAACGAGACTTTTCAATGTGCACCTTAATATTTTTAAAGTGAAAAATTAAAATAAATTTTTTTTAAATATAAATGTAAGACATTTGAAAAAATAGCGTGTACATTATATTTCAATTCATGTATATATGTAATACAATGTTTACAATTAAAAAAAGTTTAATTAAATAGAGCATTTACATTGATGTATTCAATGCATCATGTATACAAGTTAAGTTGTGCATGTAATTAGTTTGGCCAAACTTATTAGCTTTGCATTGTGTGCTTGATTTTTGTGGTTTAGTGCCTAATTAATTTTGACATATATTACTACCAAACTTCACTCTTTGAAGAATTTTACAAATATTCATCTTTCGGTTGATTAATTAAAGACTACATCTAGGTCACTGTTTAAAATTTAATTTTACATAATTTTCTTTGTCCATGTTTTATGTCTTTGTAATTTACAAAAAGTATATGACATAACATAGAGAATAATATTTTTTAAAATTCGTGTAAGAAACAATATTTTTAGGGACATTGGGTTAGTTTCATACTCCCTTCGACCCTAAGAAATGATCACAAAGTGGTCAAAAATATGATAAATAGTGTACAAAAATTATGAAAAAAATTGCTAAAATAAAATTTAATAGTTTCATTTTATTTTAGTAATTTTTCATAATTTTTGTACACTGTTTATAATATGTATTTGGGTTTCCACGCAAATTTTTTGTCTTCTTTACTTGTCTCCTTTTTTATTTATTGTTGAGTTATTTTCGAGGTTCCGCATTATTATTCGTACTATACATCGTCGATCTGTAAGTAGTATCTAGTGGCACCGATCTTGATCGTGTAGCGTTTCGAGCTTTGTCCCGTAACAAGTGGTATTAGAGTTAGGTTACGATCTAAAAGCTAACAGATACATATATTTATTGATTCACAAATTAAATAGTGTATAGTATTCCATCTTCCCACAAATATTTTCAAATTAATTTCTTTGTAAATTTACAAAATTAAAATTGTAAAATATTTATGAAACAGAGAAGTAGTGTTATTAATTTAACGTTCATTTACAATAATTTAATATATCTAGCTTGTTATGTGTTTTTTTAGGGTGCAAAATTCCTGTTGAGAGTTGAAGAAATTAAAGTACCTTAAAACTTCCAATTAGCATGTAGACTTATTTGCCCTAGAAAAATACTAATGCACGGGTTGATTGGGTTCCCACGATAATTTCAATGGTTGTTAGAGATAAGACAAGTGATTGCTTTCTTGACCTATATATCCCTCTCTCTAGTCTCTACCTATATTACTCCATGTTATATCCATCCCCCTTGTGATCACGTGAGTTTCTAGCGGTCAAATTTCTACCACGTACTATTACCCATATCATTGAAACCTTGAAAGAGAGGTTTTTCTTCTCTTCCCTTTTTCATTGTGCACCAAAGTTACACATAGGATCATGATTTTACCCATATCAAGAAAATAGTTAAAATAAACTAAAAAAAAAAGTATGATTGTTCCACACGTTTCGAGATTGATGTTTTCAAGATTAGTTGGAAGGGCAACGTACAAATGAGTCTAGCAGTTCACGAGTGCTTGCGGCTCTAGCAACTCGTTATCATAAACAAGCCGGCCACGATTATCGTATTATTTGACATACGAGTTCACTAATTGATCAGCAACTCGACAAATAACAATTTTTTTAATTATATGTTATTTTTTAAAATAATATTTAAAAAATGTACTCAAGAATATAAAACAATGTATTTAATAATATTACATTTGTCCCTGCGAATTATGTACGGTTTCTTTTGCAATTTTAAAAGGATAAGTGCATAATTCTCTCCATAGAGAGTAATATTTCCTAGGAAGTGATTTTTTAATAATTATTATTAAAAAAACATTGAAAAAAACATAGGATATATATACGTAGTATATATATCAATAGAAACACTCGTAAATTTTTTTTTTTATTATTATAAAATATAATTTTATTTATAATTTTTAACTTAATTTTTGAAACTTTACTTGCAATTATTTTAGTGATTTAAAATATATTTTTAATAATATTTTTTATTCTTCTCGTTATACATGCTAAAAAAGACAATAAAATAATATTTTGCTTAATTAAATACATTTGTCTATTAATCCGAAACTATTAATACTCGTAATATATTGCACCACAAAGCATCTTCCACGTGAGAATGAATCATGGTCAATTGGCGGTGCGAACCACCACTGGGACACGCTGCTCCGCCCAATCATCCTGTGTTGGCATTTGACCACCCAAAACTTCATATTATACTTTCATTTAATTAATTGATTGCAAATTAATCTATAAATCATTTGTGTATTATCATATGGGATCATGGATATATAGTCTATGCAAAATTAATAATTCGAATTATATATTGTTCATTAATTTATTTTATTTATCAAAAAAATATAAATGCTATTTTTTAATAAAAAAAATCTTCATGAACATCTAGTATAGTAATTTGTAAATTAAAATACTTCAACAAGATATCTAAATCAAAATACGGTGGTAGATGAATGTGACAAAAAAAAGTGTGGCCGTGGCTTGATACTTAGCCAGCAGCAAAAATGGAACAATTCCTGTCAAATAACGTTGTGATATAGAGTGGCCAAATGACCTTTTTTTAAAAAAAAAAAAAATCACATATCAATCTTTTTGTTTAAAAAATGATTTACTTTCTCTGTAATTTAAAAATAAAATTAATAAAACAAGTCATTTTATTCAATCTCTCATAATTATACTCTACTAATTAAAAATAAATATTACTAGATGTGTCCCTTTTATTAATAAAAAATGTAATATACGGAGTATTCGTTTTCAAAATTCACCTACCTCGTATATATACTCCTGCATTCTATTTCAGAATGAATCATGTTCACAATTTTAATTTAATGTTGTATTTTAAGCTCAAGTTAATTACTTGTCATTAAGTTATTGAGTTGAGCCAATAACAATTTTTTTTTTTTAAAAAGTGATATATATTAATTGACTCAACTTCAATATTTATGAGAGTAGAATCAAATTAAACATCTCAAATTGATTGGTAAAATAATTTTGGATTCACCTATAAGTAATTGGACAACTTTATCATCTCATAAAGATATTTAACCATATTAGTATTAATTAGTTTAACTTAAATAAAATACTTAAATATAAATTATTTTTATTAAAAATTTAAATAATAAATTATTTATCGGATCCATCCCCATGTTAAAAATCTGTCGGTTGATATGTCACTTGGAAGGGAGTAATAAGCAATGAAATCGACGAAGCTATATATCCTTCTCCATATTAAATTATCTAATAAATATATAAATAAATGATAATTAAAGCATAATAATAAACAAATAAACATGAAATGAACCAAAGAACAAATTCTCGTCAAACCTTTACACAGTATATATATATATATATAGTCTATGGACATGACTTGTTAGTTACCAAATAACTTGTCTTCCCTTCTTTCTTCTTCTTCTTCTTAGCTTATAACAACTAAACTCTTTTTTGCTGATCATGTCTGAAGATTGTAGAGAGGTTTACTACCACCAGCTCTTCCACGATGATCAGCGCGGCCGCCCCGACTTCCCCTACTCCGGCGGCACCCATTCCTCCGACTTCAGTCCGGCCGATCACGACTCCTCCGTCCACCCTCACCTCCAAATGTTCGACCCTAATTCCTACTTGAGCTTCACAGAGATCCTGCATGGACCCACCGATGATCACGACGCCGAGAAGGCCGTTCAGCCAGCCACACCCAACTCTTCCACCACCACCTCCTCCTTGGAGGCGGCGGCCGCCGCTGCCGGCGAAGAGGATTCCAAGAAGGGTAAAAAAGGAATTAGTCAAGAAGACAGCTCCATGAATGAGTAAGTTAGTTTGATCACATCATTGATACAAATTTGGGGCTAATTTGGTAATTTATATAAATTTATTAGGGCTAATAAGTCAAAGAAGAAAGGAGAAAAGAAGGAAAAGCAGCCGAGGTTTGCTTTCATGACTAAGAGCGATGTCGACCAATTGGAAGATGGATACAGATGGAGAAAATACGGCCAGAAAGCTGTCAAGAACAGCCCTTATCCCAGGTCTGTTCATATTTCAATTTATTCTTCACACATAATTATTCAATAGTAGTCTCTAACGTGAAATTACGTTGCCGCCCCTGTTGAAAAAAACAGAAGCTACTACAGATGCACGACTCAGAAATGCGGGGTGAAGAAGCGCGTGGAGAGGTCGTTCCAGGACCCTTCCGTCGTGATCACCACCTACGAGGGGCAGCACAACCACCACGTTCCGGCGAACCTCCGTGGCCATGTGGCCGGAATGTTTGGGAATTCGATGTTCGCTCCGGCGATGGAAGCGGCTCGCCCGAACTTCCAGCAGGAGCTCTTACTTCAGATGCCCCATCTCTATGGAGCTTCCGGAAATTACGCTTATCATCAACAACAGCAGCAACAGCAACAACGGAATCTAACACCGCACCCTCACCATTACCAGCAGTTTGCTGACTATGGACTACTGCAGGATATAATTCCTCCTGGATTTCCCAAACATGAGTCGTGAGATTAATTATCTACGTGACGACTAATTAATCTATACTATACTTTTTTTTTTTGTTTAATTTCAGTTATATTTTAACCCGAGTTTTGGATCGCGATGATGTTATACTTGTTTTGCTAAATTGATGAGTAGTAATTTTGTATCGAATGAATTGGAGTTGCCTCTTCTTTTTTTTTTTGTTTGCTAAGGAAATTTAATTATATGATGTATTCTCTGGATGATCGTCGCGTTGACCAATAGTTTGAAGTCAACTAAGAAGGGGTTGTATTGTATGAGAATGTGGGATCATGTCGAAGTTGTAGAACACAGAACAATAACAGAGTCTATAAATAGTAAGTCAAAATTACCAATATGACCCGATGCGGTTGTTTGTAGGATGCATACAAATTACGGGTCAGATATTGTTGTGGTTGCAGGATTTCATCTGTTTGTTAATCAAGTGTATACAAAACGACACCGTAAAGATGGCATGCGTGCGTGACTTCGATTTGGTTCAATTATTATAAGAGATCATTTTATTATTAATAAAATAAATAGGTAACAAATAAATACTATTTCCGTCCAACTGAAATTGCTTAATTGTTCTTCATCCGTCCCAATAAAATTTTCATAATCTCCATAGAAAAATTAAATAAAAATTAATTTTTTAATTTTTTAATTTTAACAAATAAGAATGATTTTAATTAAATTGACAAGTTTTTCAATTGAACAAAAGAAGTATATTTTTTTAAAATTGTCAAATGTTTCTTTGGTGCTGATCATTTATGGAGTATTGACAACAACCAACTATTGTTAACACATACATAATCAACCAAACCAAAACTATACAAATACATGTTTCACCTTATATATTTATATTATGGACGAATTATAGACATTTTTTATATTTATTTTTGTATTTTTTATCATAGGTCCATTACATATTGCTTAACGTGGAGTATATAAGTTACACCTTACAAATATTTATATACATATAAATTAAAAAAAACTAAATAATTTTTTTTTTGTTAAGGCCAATCACATAGAAAAGAAAAAATTGTATGATACAGTAAATCGCATAAGAAATGAAAATCACACCGCATCATCGAGCTAATAGTTTAGCTCTCCAACCAACCAACCTAAACATAAAAAAATACATACACAATCACCAAGCTATATGCCAAACTCTCTTCAGAGCACGTGCCTGAAGAGAATCAGGAAGTCGTAACGAACGGATCCTCTCATGTATGATAGAGATCGCCTGAGATGCTACCACTCCAGGCGATACCGAACGAGCCTCATGAATCCTCGTGTTTCTCACGAGCCAAATAAAGTAAATCAGAGCAGCGAGAAGTCCACGATACGCGCAAGATATCAAGTGCTTCCCACGCCATCGACTAGAAGCCCGTAATACAGCACTGTATCAACTACCCCGTGGCCATAGAAATCCAACCTCCACCTTCAATCTCCGCAAGCAATTCCGTGAGAAGGGGCACTCAAAGAAAAGGTGATAGTGTGTCTCTGGCTCTCTGCACTCTCCCCACCACATAGCACACACGAGTCATCCCCTCGACCAATCCAAGGATTATCCCTCGTCGGCAACTGATCTCGGATAGTCATCCAAAGAATGAAGCAATGTCGTGGTATACGTCCTGGTCCAGTCAAAAGGGCAGCCCACGGCACTCTGGGACCCTTTGGGCGGAAAAGAGTATATGCCGAATCGGAGGTGTAGGTCCCTGATCGATGCAATGTCCACCACAATGTATCTTGTAAATGTTGCTTTTGGCGACAACATATTTCGTATTTGGTTTGTTGTTTTGGTTTCAGGGTTGAAGGTTAAAGTCCAGTTGCAAATAGCTGGAGTCGCCGATATTGAAGACATGCATCAAAACCGGCGACTGGAAGACAGTGCCCTTAAAACCGGCGACTCGGCGACTGGAAGACAATGACCAAGAACCGGCGACTGAGCGAATGCACTAGGATCCGGCGACTGAGCGAATGCACTAGGATCCGGCGACTGAGCGAATGACCAAGAACCGGCGACTGAGCGACTCTGTCCCTCATGGACAAGAAACCGGCGACTGAGCGACTCTGTCCCTCATGGACAAGAAACCGGCGACTGAGCGACTCTGTCCTTCATGGACAAGAAACCGGCGACTGAGCGACTCTGTCCTTCTTGGACATGAAACTGGCGACTAGCAACTCTGTCCTTCATGGACATGGATCCAGCGAACGGCGACTCATGTGAATGATTTCAGCACTTGAGTTTTTCAACCTCAATGATATTCGACGACCATGAAGACGATGAAAATTCGAGCCTTCAACACTTAGTGATTTTCACAAGAAATTGAAGATGAAGATTTGAGATCGATGGAGTCAAGAATTGAAATTGAAGTTTGATTTTGAAATTGAAGATTCAAGATTCGAAGATTCAAGAATCAAAGATTCAAGATTTCAAGATTCAAGAATCCAAGTTCTACAATAGTGATGTCATCCATGGAGAAGTGACATCATCCAAGCATGTGACAAATGAGATTGTGCCACGTCATCACCTCACATGTGCGGGCTGCCTATATATACCCATGGATTTCCGTTTCATCATTTGACGATTTTGAGAGAACGAAATCTAATTTTTAGAATCGTGACCGACAGCTTCGAGCTTCGAGTTTGTGTAGTAGCGTTTGCGCCTTGTGCCAAGATTAGAGTTAGGAGATTTAGCTCTAGGCACTAGTGTGCTAGATTGCAAGTTAGTGGGAGTTGTTGCGACACTCGGGAAACTTCTTGTAATCGTTTTGCCTACCATACTCAGTGTAATAGTTTAGTTTTGTTATTCAATGAAATGAAAACTATTACATAACTTTGTCTTCCGTCTTTCATACTACGAACTTGTGTGAGTGTTGCCTTGACTGAAGCTGGTGTTCGTTGTTTAAGTCCAACTTCGCGAAAAGTTGGTATCATACGTCGAAGACGTAATTTCACTTGGTATCAGAGCGGGACGTCATACGTATAAGACGTGATCCGTTACTTGACTTCATAATTCCGCTACAATGGAGTCGTCCATGTTTGTCCAGAAACCGATTATGCTCACACATCAGAATTACTCAAACTGGAAGGCCAAAGTTTCTGCTAGGATTAAGGGTTTTGATTCCAGATCTTGGATGACAGTGTTAGAAGGATGGGAACGCCCATTTACGAAAGACGCCGATGGCGTGAGAATTCCGAAACCGGAACGTAGTTGGACGAGAGAGGAACATGACTTGTCCACGGCTAACAGCAAAGCCTTACTTATTATCTGTGAATGGCTTGACCTCAGTATGTATCAGCTGGTCAAAAATTGCACATCTGCCAGAGATGCATGGGAAACGTTACAAAGAACTTGTGAGGGAAGTCATGTTGTTAAGCGATCGAAAATCCGAACTATCACTGCTCAATTCCATCAACTCCGGATGAGGGAAGATGAAGACATCAATGACTACTTGGACAAGATCATGAGATATGTGAATGAAGCTTTTGAACTTGGTGAAATTTTTCCTGCTCCCATGGTATATGAGAAAGTCCTCTCTAGTGTTAGCACTAGGTTCGAGAGTAAAGTGCTGACTATCGAAGCACGAAATGACGAGAACCAAAACTGGGATTATGCCGACTTGATGGCTGATTTGAGAAACTATGACCTGACTCTCAAAGTTCGAAGCAACCCAGACATGTCGCTTGTCTACGAACCGATGACTGCTCTCAAGATTTCAGAGAAAGGAAAAAGTTCCAGAAGTTCTAACTCTCGAAAAACTCATTTGAAAAATGAGAAAACTGAAAGTAGTTTTTCTGCTGATCTGTGTGAATCTGATGATGAGGAAGCTGAAGAAATTGAAAAACTGATGAACTCTAATAATCCGGACAAACTGGCTGCACTGACTGAGATAGTCACTTATCTTGTGAAACAAGAATTTAAGAGAAAGAACCGTGCACGAAATTTTCGAAAATTTCAGAAAAGTTCTAACTCATATCCAAATACTCCTGACAACCGAAATCAGGGATCGTCGTCAGACAAAAAGTTTAAAGGAACAAAGCTCTCACCATACTCCTCTACTGGCAAGGATGTCTCCAAGATGCAATGCTATGAGTGTAAGGGATATGGACACGTTAAAAATGAATGTCCTAATTTACATCGTAAGAAGAAGCTACCAGTTAGCTATGTTGTGATTGACGATGAGGATGTCATTTCTGAGAACGACGAGTCTGAGGACAACAACTCTGACGATGATGAAGACAACGCTCTAGTTGTCACTTTTGGTGAATCGTTTGATCTCGAAAATGTGGAGGTTGAAAACTTTGTTTTTGATGCATTTCTGAAAGACACTGCAACTGCAGACAACATTTTCCGTGTGGCATCGACAAACCGAAATTTTTGTGATGATAACATTTTCTCGGATGATGAATCTGAGTCTGAAACCGAAAGGGAAGAGATGACATCTGATGTCCATCAAAGTGTGATCGAGTCTACTGAACTGGTTGATCTGAAAGAGAGTTATTCTAAACTCGAAAAATTTTGTGACACAGCTATCACTGAGAATAGCACCCTTGAAGTGTCACTGAAATTCATAAAAGAATCTCTTGATGAACTCTCTAAAGAGAATCGAAAAATGAATGATGAGACTGTAATGTTGAGAAACTCAGTTGAGAAGACTGAAGATGAGAAGAAGAAGTTGAACAATTCTCTGACAATTCTTAAAGTCAAATTTGATGACCTTTTCGAAGAAAAGCATAAGTATTTCAAGGAAGTTGTCGAACTGAGAGAATTGTGTGAGAAGTTGAGTTCTGAAAACTCAAAGCTAAAGACTTCACTGAAAAAGGAGTCAACTGAAGTGAAGAAACTGCAGACTCTATTTAAGAACTTGGATGCTGAGAATGATGAACTGAAGTCGTCACTGATGAAAACTCAAACTGACCTTGCCATGACTGACAAGGAACGATATGTGTTGATAGAAAAACTTCATATGACTGACGAGCTGTTGAGGAAAATGAACACGAACTCTTCCGTGTTTGACAATGCTGCTTCATATATGAATCCTAATCGTTACGGACTTGGATTTCAAAAAGTTTTTGAGTCTATTTACTCGACACCTGAAAAGAAGAAAGATGTGAATTTTGTTAAGGCGTCGGTTGATCTGTCTGAGGATAAAAGCAAGGATGACGTTGAATCATCTAAACGGAAGGAGATTGCTGAAGGGAAGAAGATTGCTAAGTCTCCAGAACCAAAAACTCAAAAGACAATCTCGACTTCAAAATCTGAGACATATCAATTTCCGAAGAATATTGTCAAACATCCTCGTGGTATCCTACCTTATGAGAAGACGTTGCTGAAGAACTTAGAGAAATCTCAGAACGTGAAGAAAAATGGACAGTCCTCTCAAACTAAAACTGTGTTGGTCAAGACGTCTACGAAGGTTGAGAATCGTCAAAGAAGAAAATATGTTTGTCACTACTGTGATCAACCTGGACACATTCGACCATTTTGCTATAGGATGAAAGAGGACATGAACAGAGAACTTATGATCATAAAGAAGAAGTCTGAAGTGACTAAGGAAATGAAGAAACCTGTCTCTCCAAATCCGAAAATCAAGCAAACTCTGAAAGCTGTGACTGAGAGAGATGTCAAAATGAATGGCAAGAAGAAATGGGTGCCTAAGTCTCAAAAGAGTAAAGTTGAACTTAACTCTAAAACCAGTGATTGGCAACCAAGGGAATTGATTTTCTGCCATGTTGCACTAAATGCTTCTGAAGCTGGCAACAAAGGCATTTGGTACTTTGACAGTGGCTGTTCCCGACATATGACCGGCACTAAGAAATTCTTGAAAGAATATGAGCCGATGACAGGTTCCCCCGTGGTGTTTGGAGGGGGAGCAAAAGGCGTCGTCAAGGGAAAAGGGACGCTACAAATCAAAGGATTGCCTCCTATCAGAAATGTTGTCCACGTCAAGGGACTTGTTGCAAATCTCATATCTATCAGTCAGCTGTGTGATGAAGGTTTTAATGTTAGCTTTGATAAGGAATCTTGCCGTGTTTATGATGTTGAGGGAAAATGTATCATGGAAGGTCCACGTGCTAAAAACAATTGCTATACAACTGAGTATAGTTGCTTCTCCGTGACCGTCCCCGATGAAGTTGACTTGTGGCACCAACGACTTGGCCACACTAGCACTCGCAATCTGAGCAAACTGGTTAAGGGGGAGATAGTTCGAGGAATCTCTCAACTCCCCAAAATCGAGAAGCGAGTATGTGGTGACTGTCAGAAGGGCAAGTTGACAAGAACTCCTCATCCGGCACTTCCAACTCTAATGAGCACTTCAGCCCCTTTTGAACTTCTACACATGGACTTGATGGGTCCAATGGAGGTGAAGAGCATAGCTAAAAAAGAATATGTGTTGGTTGTCGTCGATGATTTTTCCCGATACACATGGACGAGGTTTCTGGCGACCAAGGATGAGACTTTCAATGCCTTCAAAGGTATTGTGAAATGGATTCGAACGAATCATGAAGCTAAGGTTAAAAGGATCAGGAGTGATCACGGCACTGAATTTGAAAATGCTAGCTTCAATGAATTTTGTATGCTGAAGGGAATCCATCATGAATACTCGGCCCCAAAAACGCCTCAACAAAATGGAATCGCCGAACGAAAGAATCGAACACTGCAAGAGATGGCGCGTGTGATGTTAATTTCTAAAAATCTGGCTCGAACTTTTTGGGCAGAAGCCGTCTCTACAGCTGGCTACATTTTGAATCGAATAAGTATTCGATCTGGTACTACTGCTACTGCTTATGAACTTGTCAACGGCAAGAAACCTTCGGTGGCACACTTTCGTGTCTTTGGCTGTACTTGCTATATTTTGAAGGATCGTGATCCTCTAAAGAAATTTGAAGCCAAAGCTGATCGTGGAATTTTCGTTGGCTATAGCCAAAATAGTCATGCCTACCGTGCATACAACCTTCGAACTAGGAAAGTCATCGAAACTGTGAACATCAACTTTGACGAACAAGACTTTCTTGGAAAAGATGCAGAGGCTGATTGGGTTAAGGAAGGAATTCTTGAAGTTCAAACTTTTCCTTCAACACCCACAACTGAGACCTCCGAAAATGTTGCTCCTAATACTTCACCTGAAGTTGGAGAGTCTAGCAACCGAAATGATGACAATTCGGTAACTGAGGATGACGATGATGATCAAGTTGAAAACCCAGCTGACGCTCCAAGAGAAGCACCCGGCCACATTAAAAAACGTCATCCACCGATCCAGATGATCGGAAGTTTGAATGAGCGAACTACACGCTCAAAGAAACCAATGAACTCTCCCGACGAACTCTACAACATCTGTACTTCTGCTGTGTGTAATGAAATCGGCATCACTTGCTTTCTCTCCGAAAACGAGCCGAAAAATTACAAGGAAGCCATGCAAGATGATTTTTGGATCATGGCCATGCAAGAAGAGTTGAATGAGTTCACGCGGAATAATGTTTGGTCCTTAGTTCCCCGAACTTCAAACATCAATGTTGTTGGAACTAAATGGATTTTCAAGAATAAAACAGATGAGCACAACCAAGTTGTCCGAAACAAAGCTCGTCTTGTTGCCCAAGGATATGCCCAAGTGGAAGGCATAGATTTTGATGAAACGTTTGCTCCGGTCGCACGAATTGAGTCCATCAGACTCTTGATTGCTATTGCATGCCATCTCGGCATCAAACTTAGACAGATGGACGTCAAAGCTGCTTTCTTGAACGGTGTCTTGGAAGAAGAGGTCTACGTTGCCCAACCTAAGGGTTTTGAGGATCCGAAGAAGCCAAATCATGTCTACAAGCTTCACAAAGCTCTATATGGCTTGAAACAAGCGCCTCGCGCCTGGTATGGATGTCTCACGGACTTTCTTCTAAAATTCGGCTTTGAGCGTGGATCGGTGGACAAAACCTTGTTCATCAAGCGTGATGGCAAACACATGATTGTTGCCCAAATTTACGTTGACGACATTGTCTTCGGAGCGACTTGTTCCAAACTCGTGACTTCATTCACAGAAGCTATGTCCTCGACTTTTCAGATGAGCCTTGAGGGGGAGTTGCACCAGTTTCTTGGCCTTCAGATTTCTCAACGACCAAATGGGATATTTGTATCTCAAAGTAAGTATGCTAAAAACATGGTTGAGAGGTTTGAAATGCATCATGCCAAGCCAGCTAACACTCCTATGGCAACTACGGAACGCTTGTCGACGTCAACAAAAAGTCGGAGTGTAAACCAAACTCTTTATCGTTCCATGATTGGGAGTTTACTTTATTTAACTGCCACTCGTCCTGACATTATGTTTAGTGTTTGTATGTGTGCCAGGTACCAAGCTGATCCAAAGGAGGACCATCTAAGAGCTGTGAAACGGATTCTCCGCTACATCTCTGGAACTTCTCAGCTAGGTCTATGGTATGCGCGCGACACTTCATCCAACCTTGTCGGCTTTTCCGATGCCGACTGGGCGACGGACACGGACGAACGAAAAAGTACCTCTGGCTGCTATTGCTTCCTTGGAAATAACATTGTGTCTTGGCATAGTCGCAAGCAAAACTGTATCGCACTGTCCACTGCCGAGTCGGAGTACGTTGCGGCTGGAAGTTGCTGCACTCAACTACTTTGGTTGAAACAGATGTTGAATGACTATCTTCTTGAGAGTGCTCCATTAGTGTTGTATTGTGATAACCAGAGTGCTATCAAAATCAGCGAAAATCCTGTCCAGCATTCAAGAACTAAACACATCGACATTCGGCATCATTTCATTAGAGATTTGGTTGATCGTGATATAGTCAGTCTACAGCATATTTCAACGGAAAAACAGCTCGCTGACATCTTTACCAAACCTCTTGACTTTGAGAGATTCAAAACCTTAAGGAATTCTCTCTGCATGTGTTCTCTCTAAGAGTTCACGAAAAATTTTGAAGTCTGAAAGAATAGTTTCTTTACTTCTGAATACGCACTCGGAATCGTCGTGGATTAGTCTAGTCAGACAAACATGGATTCGAGGCCGTTTTTAGTCTTCGGACACAAGAGTATTTATTCCGCTGAATGCGAACATGTGAACATGGCTTAAACTCCTCGCTTCATTTGCATAGATCCATAAAGCCAAGTAACGGAGGACGCCGGTTACCCCGGCTCCCCTCTTCGAAAGGTTGTACATGGACGCTAATCTTTAAGACACTCTCCTATCACACTTTGGAGGACGCAAGTGAACCTTGCTCCCCTCTGACTGCTGTAATGAGTGTCTGTTGCATATCATTTAAAGCTAAAAACTCGTCTGGAGGACGCCGGTTACCCCGGCTCCCCTCTGATTGAAGTAATGCTAGTTCCTGTTCGGAGTGCCTTAAGTGTTCACCTTGCATTCATGAATTAAAATCTCTTGTGCGGTGCTAACTCTGCCAATATGTTTCGACGAAACACGACTGCTTCCTTGTGACTGAGACGAAGGACAAGTAAACATGTCTATCACATACTTCGGTTCATCTCACCGGTTTTTAATATGAGAGATTTTTCATTACCTCATAGTTCTATTCACCTCGTGTGAAATTTTTGTTTTGGAAAAATGATGGAAGTGTCTCTTTTCTGGGAAAATATCTGCTCTTCATTGCCTAATATCACCCCTCGAATCTCCACTAAAATGTGTTTGAATGTTTGCGTGTGTTGAACTCTTGAATGACTAACTCGGGATGTGTTGTTTTTGTTTTAGCATTTCTGTAGTTCATATCCAGGCTATGTGGTTTACCATCTTGGATGTCTAAACATTGAGTGTAGCAACGACAAAGTTCAAATGTTGGTGAAATTGAAAAATTCAACTTCTGGAGAGACATTTTTCAAAATTGTGGGGACTCAAGTTCAGCGACTGCAAGGTTCTTCAAAAACGGCGACATTGTCCTCTTGTCGCTGTGTCCACTTGTCGCTGGGTCTTAAACTGGCGACTATGTCCACTGTCGCTGGTTTGCACGGCGACTCTGTCCACCAGTCGCCTGTTTGTGATGATGGATCCATAAACCCCGAAACCGGCGACTACGTCCCTTCGTCGCTGGCTGTGTCGATCATCAAACTCATCGATCTTCATCGGTTTGATTTTTTTTTTTTTTTTTTATGATATGTTTTTTATATATTTTATGTATTTCTAATATTTAATATATTTATTTATATTTTATTATTTTTGTTTTTTTTATTATTATTTTTACTCGTCTCCTAATGGGCCTATTTTGTTCTTGAGATGGGCTTTTTGCAGGTCTTGGGCTGTGTACTTTTATTCCGGACGGGCCGCTCAAAATTTTCCTATATATAGGTCCTCACCCAACCCTACTTATTGCGCCTTCAAATTTCTGAAATTCTCTAAGTCCTCAAGCCTCTCAGCTCTAACTGCTAGCTCTCGAGTTCGAAGTTCTTAGGGTTTCTAGTGTTTCCTTTTCCGTCGCATCCGGCGACTCTAGCTTGCGCATCAGGCGCCTCGTATCTGTTGGGTTTCTCGTCTTTCGTCTTTCCGTTTTTTCTGTCTTCGCACCCGGCGACCACAGCTCGTGTCCTTAGCAATGTCTACTTCGAATATGGATGCTATGTTTGACGACATCACTGCCTATCTGAACGCTGAGTTCAAGAAAGCGACATCTCCAAAATCTAAGAAGAAAGCTTATGAAGAGCTTCAAGCTCATCTGGATAAGGTTGATCGACGCAAGACATCCTCTGCTGAACCGTCAGTCGATCTGACTCAATCTGTTGATCCAGCACAGTCTGTCTCGCAGCCACAGTCTAAGTATGCTAAAGGTTATATGCGCTGCTTCAAAGGCTCTGTGTCACCGGCAGAATGGAAAAAGCTCGTTGAAGATGGAGTGATGGATAACGATGGAAAGAAGATAGTCAAGAAACCAAATCTGACTGTTGAGGTTGATCCAAAGAAATCGGGCAAGGACCCTAAACCAAATGCCTATCGCACCTACAAAGGCACTGTTCCAAGATCGGAATACACACGGATGCTCGCAGCTGGCGAGATAACTGAAGATGGAAAGAAGATTGAGTCTTCAAATGTGGTTACTCCAAAAAATTCAAAACCCAAAGCCTCGGGCGAAGGGTCTGGGAAGAAACCTGCTGTCAGCAGTGATAGCAAAAAGAAAAGTTCTGATGGCTCGTCTGAGAAGCCTAAATCTCAAGGCTCTCAAAAACCGCCCGTCGTGCCTAACTCTCCTCGTTCCACTGGCTCGACAGACAGAGTCTTATATGTTCAATCCTTTCGTGAATGTCCGAAGGCTCACTCCTTTGATTTTTATACTCCCACAGCCGAACGACGCCATAAGCTGATCTCCCAACTTTCTATCTTTGCTGATCGCACTATCCGCAAAGACGATTATAAGAACCATGGTGTCATGGAATTTTTCAAGAAGATGAAGATTTTTTAGTCGGTCTCGTTGACGTATAGATACTCGGTTCCCATTCTCTACAAGTTCTATACTAACTTGTCTCCTGAGTTCGCCGATCCAAAGAACAGGCTGTTTGGTTCTTTTATTTTCCGTAAGAAACTCTACAACTTTCGTCCTTCAGCGATCAACGAATATCTGAATCGATCAACCACTGAGGGTACCTGGGTTAGACCCTCGGCTGAAGACAGAGCTGATGACTTGAAGATTGGAACTTTTCTGACTCAAGGAAAAGTGAAGTCTGCAACACCACCACCCTCCAAGCTGTCTGCCTTTTATGGCATACTCCATCGACTTGGGATGTCGAATTGGATTGTCAATCCTGATGAGACTGTGATGTCTAATGAGCTTATGCATCTTATCTTTCGCCTAGGCTGTGGTGAACAGGTGAATCTAGGGAGAATTATTTTTGCTGATCTATGCAAGATCGCACGACTATCGGATGAGGCGATCAAGCGTGAACTTGAACTGCCAAAGAAGGAGAGATTCCGTCTCACACACCCTTGTCTGATTTATGGGATGCTTCATGAGCAAGGTTTTATTCCTGCCACTGCGACCGAAAAACATATGAAAAAGAATGGAGCGGTCAAGATCACAAGCACCTATCTCAATCCGGCAAAACGTGTGATTGATCTACCTTGGACGACGCTGGCTGATCGTTCCGCGATTCCCGAACCTGTGACTCCACCTCCATCACCTACGAAACCACCCAAGAAACGCAAGGCTAAGAGTACAGCTGAAACCTCACAGGCGAAACGCCAAAAGAATGCACCTGTTGAGATTGATGACAACCCTGCAACCGAAGGCAAGAAAAAATCTCCAGTTAGAGTGCCACATGGTTTTGGTCCTACCTCGGGTTTACCTCCGAATCGAAATCCTTTTCACCCGATCCATGGACATCGAACTGTCGTCCCTTCAGCTGCAGTTCAAAAATTTTATGCATCAATCCAGAAAGTTGACAAACGTCAAGCTGAGCATGTTATTGCTTACAACAGGATGATTGACGCACAGACTGAGTCAAGGGATGCGTTCAAGGAACTTCAACTTGAAATCCAACAAGGGGGAGGTTTGGGTGACAGTACTGGTGTTGGATCCCAAGGTGGAAGTCTGAAAGATACTTTCATCTATTCTTTGTTTAAGGATGCTATCAAGGAAGCGCATCATGATTTGGTTAAGTCTGGCTACAAGTCTGATGATGATGGTGAGAAGACAGATGAGGATATCTTTGTTGGCATGATGGATGCAAGGGATAAAGGAAAGCAGAAAGTTGGTGAGTCCACAGCTGATGACACTAATGTTGGTTCTACAAATCCAGAGGCGTCGCGCGCGATGCCGTCTGATGGACTCAGGGATCAGGATGATGAAGATGTCAACATCCTTGACGATGAAGATGAAGACACCAGTGATGATGATGGTTTTCAGTATGAAGATGATGAAGATGTGATTGAGAGTCCGGGTCGTGAACCATCTCCTTCAGATGAAGACCCGAAGTGATTTTAATATTCAGTATCAGCTTCTTTTTGGCTAACTCTTGAACTTTGAACAATTTTCATGTTTTCCGTTTTTTTTCATGTTTGATTTGCTCGTATGTTTCTGAACTCTTGCTTGGTTTTTCATATCTGTTCACTCGTATTTGGTTTTGATAATTTCTCTAAGTTTCTGTGGGTTTACATTGATATTGTTATCTTGTTTTTCCTATTTTTTACTTAGTATGTTTTACTTGTTTATTTGGTTGAGGGGGAGATTGTCGTATCTCCTATCTACTTTGTTTTTGTTTTTACGTTGTGCCAAAAAGGGGGAGATTGTAAATGTTGTTTTTGGCGACAACATATTTCGTATTTGGTTTGTTGTTTTGGTTTCAGGGTTGAAGGTTAAAGTCCAGTTGCAAATAGCTGGAGTCGCCGATATTGAAGACATGCATCAAAACCGGCGACTGGAAGACAGTGCCCTTAAAACCGGCGACTGGAAGACAATGACCAAGAACCGGCGACTGAGCGAATGCACTAGGATCCGGCGACTGAGCGAATGCACTAGGATCCGGCGACTGAGCGAATGACCAAGAACCGGCGACTGAGCGACTCTGTCCCTCATGGACAAGAAACCGGCGACTGAGCGACTCTGTCCCTCATGGACAAGAAACCGGCGACTGAGCGACTCTGTCCTTCATGGACAAGAAACCGGCGACTGAGCGACTCTGTCCTTCTTGGACATGAAACTGGCGACTAGCAACTCTGTCCTTCATGGACATGGATCCAGCGAACGGCGACTCATGTGAATGATTTCAGCACTTGAGTTTTTCAACCTCAATGATATTCGACGACCATGAAGACGATGAAAATTCGAGCCTTCAACACTTAGTGATTTTCACAAGAAATTGAAGATGAAGATTTGAGATCGATGGAGTCAAGAATTGAAATTGAAGTTTGATTTTGAAATTGAAGATTCAAGATTCGAAGATTCAAGAATCAAAGATTCAAGATTCCAAGATTCAAGAATCCAAGTTCTACAATAGTGATGTCATCCATGGAGAAGTGACATCAGCCAAGCATGTGACAAATGAGATTGTGCCACGTCATCACCTCACATGTGCGGGCTGCCTATATATACCCATGGATTTCCGTTTCATCATTTGACGATTTTGAGAGAACGAAATCTAATTTTTAGAATCGTGACCGACAGCTTCGAGCTTCGAGTTTGTGTAGTAGCGTTTGCGCCTTGTGCCAAGATTAGAGTTAGGAGATTTAGCTCTAGGCACTAGTGTGCTAGATTGCAAGTTAGTGGGAGTTGTTGCGACACTCGGGAAACTTCTTGTAATCGTTTTGCCTACCATACTCAGTGTAATAGTTTAGTTTTGTTATTCAATGAAATGAAAACTATTACATAACTTTGTCTTCCGTCTTTCATACTACGAACTTGTGTGAGTGTTGCCTTGACTGAAGCTGGTGTTCGTTGTTTAAGTCCAACTTCGCGAAAAGTTGGTATCATACGTCGAAGACGTAATTTCATATCTGTCCTCACATCTATACTCGGCAAGTCATCCATAATATCAACAAACTCCGCCGCAATACCCCATCAACTAAATAATTATTCTTATTTTTTATTTCTAAAAACGATTTTAAATAAACTTTAATAATTACTCTAATTTTAAAATTAAATAACATTTTTTTTTAATTTTGTTTCGAAAAATTGTGACTACATATATAGCTGCAAATTGAAATGGGCCAAACTTTCCATTTGAAGAACTTGTACAGTTGTATGCATAGCGGAAATAAGTATTTCTACCAAACAGAGTAATTAATTAATTAATTAGTAAGAACATACAGAATAACCAGAGGGAGATCAGAGATCGACCGAACAATTATCAATCCGTGAAGCAAACGGCGGCGGCGCGCCGACTGAGTGACTGGCACTCTCTTCTTCATTTCAGGTCTCTATTATTCATCCATTTTATTGCACTTACCTTCTAAATTATTTCACCTCATTTCACTACACACTCACATAGTGTATGTATATTGTGCGTTAGCGCGATTACTCGGCCGGTGAGATTTCTGTAGAGAATTGCGTCATCGCGAGAGAATGGCGACGCCTGGGCAGGTATCTATCATTGTTAATTTTGCAATTTAATTGAAATTTGGAAGTAGATCTTATTTGAAATAATGGAAATATTTTGGGAAGTTTTGATTAAAATTTTTATGTCCATTGAATCGAGATGGTGATCAATTACGTCTGCGTGTCGGAGCTGTTTGATGTTTGGTTTGGGGTTTAGAAACATAAACTGAGGGACATTCATTCACTTATGATTTACCAGGTGTCCTTTTTGCTTGGGATCATCCCGGTTATTATTGCATGGTTTTATGCTGAGTGGTTGGAATACAATAAATCATCGTCCGTTTCTAAAGGGTAAGTGAAGCTGGAGGTTCTATCAACGGTGCTTATCTTCTTATACTTTGTGACTTGGTTTTCTGCTCAGAATTCATTCAGATATTAACCTGGATGGATTAGACGCTGAAACAATTAAAGAAGATGACCGAGCATTGTTGTTGGAAGGCGGCCTCACGAAATCAACGTCTACAAAGCCTCCCAGTTCATCAACTAAAACGAACCTAATTAGGTTGCTTTGTTTATTAGTTTTTTTTAGTTGATGAACTGGTTTCTTATTCATTTATGTCGATCTTGAAATCTTTCTTACTCTTTTTTAGGTTTCTGACTATGGAGGTCTCATTCTTACTGGAAAATCGACTACTTTTACGGGCAATGTGAGTTGTTTGGTGATGTTGACTTTGTTGTGTTTGCTTATTTCAGTTATTAATGGTAAGTAGCCTCATGCAGAGCTGAGTTTGGAGGAATTTTGTTTTATTTTTACATATGCGACCGGACAACTTTTTTTGCAGATTCTACCAAGGTGCTTCTACTTATTTATTTCAAAAGTCAGAATTCCTTAGTTAAAAAAAATAAAAATCATACTATAAAATAATATTAATCGAGTGACTCTTCTAAAAATTCAATTATTTGCAATAAGTTTAAAGAATACTCAGTATTGTTACTAATTAAGTATGTGATATAAGGAAGTCAGAAACCTGTAGCATTGTATTCTGTTATGTTATAAACAGCAAACACTCTAACTATATCACTTTGCTCTTTTATGTTGTTGGACAGAGCTACAACCGCGATCTATTCCTTTTCCTGTATATTCTTCTCATCATAGCTTCAGCAATGACTTCTCTTAAGAAGCATTATGACAAATCAGCATCTTCTGGGAAGTCCATTCTATATCTCAATCGCCATCAGACTGAAGAATGGAAAGGATGGATGCAGGCAAGTGTGTTGTGACAAACCTAATGGATAGTAGATACATTATCTAAAAAGAGTTAGCAGTAAATTTTTTAGTTTTTATATATAGGAGTATGTTTTATCCACGCCTTACCGTGCACAATTGGAGAGATAATTTGTTTTGTCGACTCAATATTTCTAAGTTGAAAAAGTGATGCTCCCATTTGTATTGGATGTCAGCTGTGAGGTGACTATGTGAATGCTTGACAGTAGGTTATGTTTCTTACAGGTCCTGTTTTTGATGTACCATTACTTTGCTGCAACTGAGATATACAATGCAATTCGTGTTTTTATTGCTGCTTATGTATGGATGACTGGATTTGGGAACTTCTCCTATTATTATATCCGCAAAGATTTTAGTCTTGCTCGGTTTGCTCAGGTGACATTATTGTTACCTTTCTTCTATAATGTTTACCTTTCTTCTTTAATTTCTTAACCAGTGGTCTAAGTTTGATCGTGTTCTTTATGCAGATGATGTGGAGGCTCAACTTCTTTGTAGCCTTTTGTTGTATTGTTCTTAACAATGACTATATGTTGTACTATATCTGCCCAATGCATACTCTCTTCACACTTATGGTGTATGGGGCCCTTGGCATCGGCTACAACTATAATGAGATACGATCAGTTATGGCTTTGAAGATTTTGATGTGCTTCCTCGTGGTCATCTTTGTATGGGAAATTCCTGGAGTTTTTGACATTGTATGGAGTCCTTTCACTTTTCTTCTAGGTATGTATTGTTCAATAGCCTTGTTAACTTAATGAAGAAAATGGTCTTCCCATGATTGTTTCATTTTGTCTTATGTGTGTCCCAGGTGTATTTGCACATAGGCAGTTCATTTTTCGATTGATTTATTTATTTTTCGGGTTCTAGAAGCCATGAATACATTATACTACTACTACTTTTTCTTAACTGGCAGGATATACTGATCCTAATCTTTCAAAATCGGGTCTTCCTCGGCTTCACGAGTGGCATTTTAGATCTGGGCTTGACCGATACATATGGATTGTTGGAATGATCTATGCCTATTTTCACCCAAATGTAATATTAAGTATTGCCACTTTGCAGATATATTTCCTTATATGGAATCATATTCATTCTTTTCATTGGAGTTGTAGGTTGAAAATTGGATGGATAAATTGGAGGAGTCTGAGGCCAAGCGGAGACGCACAATCAAGACATCTATTGTTATCGTTGCCTCAACTGTGAGTTTAAAGTCATTTATGATATGTGATTTAAGATGATTTCGCGTTTGTACTTGATTTGAATCATTCAGTGATCATATATATGGCTTTAGGTTGGGTACTTGTGGTATGAATTTATATACAAGCTGGATAAGGCTTCATATAACAAGCTTCATCCTTACACATCATGGATTCCCATAACGTCTGTATTGAAACTTCTTCTTCTTCCCTTTTTTTTCGAACATATTGCCTTTAATTTTGTTTTGTATACTTTTTTTTGAATTTCAATGAGTACATGTTTCTATAATCTATTCATGGCAACTCACTTGTAGTAATTGTTGTTTGCTGGAATACAAAACTCTATTTCCTCAGTTTCTTGTCTCATTTTCTCTCTCCAGTGTCTATATTTGTTTGCGGAATTTCAGTCAGCAGCTACGGAATTTTTCGTTGACACTTTTTGCGTAAGTTACTTCCAATTTTTGAAATGTTGCTCTAGTTACCCATAGGAAGTATTCTCCTCACGGCTGAACTAGAGTTGAGATTAATACTCTCTCTCTTTCTCTCTCAGGTGGCTAGGCAAAGTTACTTTGGAAACCTATATTTCCCAGTTTCACATCTGGCTACGGTGGGTTTTCAGTTTAATATCTTGTATAGTGTTAGAATGCTTGAGCTAACAACCTCACTTGTTTATGGGTAGGTCACGCATTGATTTCCAACAACTTATTTGCAATTTGGTCGTCTAGTTTACGTCCCTATTTCATTAGTATACCATGTAAAAATATGTTCAAACGTATTAGGAAAACCTACTTTTCATATAAAATTTAGTATTTTCCTGCCATTTTGTTTTGTCTTTAACAAAATAACCAATGCCAGAAATATTTTTAGCTTGAACATGTCGGAGCTTTTGCTACAGATATCAAAAAGTAAATCCTAGTAAATTTTTATCCAATGTAAGAGGCCTCGCCGCTTTCTATTCATATGCAGATCAAATGTGTCAAATGGACAGCCCAAATGGCTTTTGTGTTTTATCCCAGATTATCCTTTACTCAACTTCATGCTGACAACTTCCATTTATCTCTTGGTTAGCAGCTACTACTTAATTATTACTGTGCTTTGTTGGGTATAATATTCTTTCCATTTTGTTGTGTTACATTTGATCGATATTGTTTGTTTGCGTCTCTGAAGGTGTCATATCGGCTTTTTGAGCTGACTAATACACTCAAGTCAGCCTTTATTCCCACAAGAGACAGCCAGAAACTTTTTCACAATTTCATGGCCGGAGTCGTCATCTCAACATGCTTATATTTCATTTCTTTCATCCTTGTTCAGATCCCTCATTCGTAAGTTCTTTAATTATTTTGCTGATATGTTGTTCAGATTCCTCATTAGTAACATTGACTTGTGTTCATTTCAAGGCTGTGAAAAGGCTTAGTCACAAAAACTTGGTGGACATAGAAACGTAGTATACATGGACATCCATTCGGGGTACCCGATAATTCTTGCCCTGTGATGCTTCCTGCCTTCCCGTAATCTGGATTTTAGTGGCAGCGTGTGAATTCAGCTTTACGTGGAAAGTTTTAACAGTAGAAAATGGAAACAAACAGTTGTAAGTTGATTTTCAACGCTTACACTTACACTTACACTTACACTTACACTTACACTTACATTATACTATACTATATATATATATATATATATATATATATATATATATATATATATATATATATATACTAGCCAGGGGCAACTGGAGTAGAATCAGTAGATGTGTTGATAATTCAAACTCTAAGAGTGGGATGGATAAAGTACAATAATAAAACTAGTACTCCATTCCAAACTAATGGTCTCACTTTCCTTGTTATTTGTGAAGAAAGTGTGATCATTAGTTTGATTAAAAGACAGGATATTTGGTTAAAAGATGATTTACCTAAAGGAAGTGTAACCATTAGTTTAAGATTAGGGTGTTTGATTAAAAGATACAGTATATAGATATATCTATATTCCTTCCCATATTCAAATATTACAATACTCTTCCGGTCTTTTGAATAAATAGATACTTTTCGGACACATACATTTAAAAATATATTAATTTAAAAAATAAAGAATAAAAATATATTTTTAAGTGAAAATTAAATTAATTCTGAGTAAACTTTAATGAATGGAGTAATAAATAATTAAACCCCAAATAGTACTATAAGTCGACCAACGAATAAAGGAGATAAAATACAAGAAATTTATATGAAAACACTTTTAATGAACAATTACGAAAAGAACGAAGATAAATTTACTACTCCATAATATAGTGGTACTGTATATCAAATCAGATGATACGGTAGATATATTAATTAGTTGGATATAACAATATTACAGAATATAGTGGTACTGTATATCAAATCAGACGATACGGTAGATATATTAATTAGTTGGATGAAATTTGCATTGGCCACCCCTAACATTTTGCTAGTTACCGTCCATGAAAAATTGGGGATTTCAAACTATTAATTATTAAAAAAGAAAACATCCAAATCATAATTAGTTTCAACACAATCAAAATTCATTCCAAATTAGACACTGAAACGTAAGCAAACAAGGGCTGAGTGTTGTAGTAATTTCCACATAAAGATGATGAAGTCATTCTTGTAACCGTTGCGCAGTGCCGTGAGAGACTCTCGTCAAATATTATTGGACCACCCAAAGATTATTTTGAATTCCGTCTCACTAACTGACTAAACCCTTGTACTTTACATGCTTATATATAGCAAAATCAACACGATATTCTCAATTATTAATTCACCCAAATTTTATAACAAAGTCTTTTATATACACACTTAAATATTAAAAAACATTCACACTTGTACCATATATTAAGATCATCATCATCATCATGAAGATGGAAGGACTCAATGAGCCAGAGCTAGGTACGTAAATTCCATCTCTTTGCATGAAATGTGTACTAGCGTACTGATTTGATTGTGATTAAATCTATCTGATATCGACAGACGAAGCTGAAGAGAGAATCGTACTTTCTAATTGGGCGATAGAAGTTCAAGAGCTCGCGCCTCCGAAGCTCAAATCCAAGGCATGGTGGGCATGGATGATAATCTACACCTTATTCGTCCTCGTTGGGCAATCGAGCGCCACTCTTCTCGGGAGACTTTACTACAACGAAGGCGGGAACACTGTTTTGCTTGCAGCCCTTCTAGAAACCATCGGATTCCCAATCATCATCCCTTTCGCCCTCTACTTCTCTGCAAATCAAGATCACACGAACTTGAGCAATAATCGTAATTACTTCATGCATGCAGCAGTTTACATCTTCATCGGCTTGTTCCAAGCCGCGAGCGGAGTGTTGTACTCCGTCGGTCTCCAGAACCTCCCCGTCTCGACTTTTTCTTTGCTCAACACGACTCAGCTAGGGTTCAGCGCTTTCTTCTCCTTCTTTCTGAACGAACAAAAGTTCGGTTTTCTCATACTCAACGCGCTGGTCCTCGTCACCATATCCTCGACCCTCCTCGTTTTCCAAAGGGAAACCGAGAGCGTTTCGAAAGGCGCGCGCTTCTCCGTGGGATTCTCCTGCACCCTCGTCGCGTCGGCTCTGTACGCGCTGATGCTGTCGGCGACTCAAGCCGTTTTTACAAAGCTTCTGAAAAGGGAGACTTTTTCCGCCGTGTTGAATATGGTGTTGTTTCAGTCGGTTGTGGCGAGCGGAGTTGTCGTGGGGGCGCTTTTCTCGAGCGGGGAGTGGAGGGGCTTGAGACGAGAGATGGAGAGTTTCGAGGCGGGGGAATTTTCGTACGTGGTGGTTGTGGTGGTGGTTGCTGTGGGGTGGCAGGTGTATTCTATTGGATCGGTCGGGTTGATTTTCGAGGTGTCTTCTCTGTTTTCGAACGTTATAAGCACCGTGAGTTTGCCGGTTGTCCCTATACTCGCTGCGGTTTTCTTCCACGAGAGGATGGATGGAGTCAAGGCGGTCTCGATAGTTTTGGCTGTTTGGGGTTTTGTTTCTTATGTTTATCAGAACTATCTATATGGTGTTGAGAGTGTGTCCAAATGAGAACAGTAGTCGATCTCTCGTTCTGTTTGTAATGTTTACATAATCGAGAAAATTAATAAATGTTACGTTACTCCATTTTCCGAATCTTGTTGAGAGAAGACAACACTTGTTCCATGTCGGGTCGGATTTCTGGATTCGTGTTGGCGCAGGACAATGCCAGCTTGAGAAGTCTTTCCAGAACTTCTTGTTGCTTGGAATTTTCTGGTTTTAAATGGGAATCCAGCACTTGATCCAGGCCGTTGATTCCATCTTTAACTGCTCGATCGACGAGCTGCGATAAGGTGATGGGCGATCCATCTTCGCTAGTAAGCCCCGTTGGCCTCTTTCTCGTGATCAACTCCATGGTCATAATGCCGAAGCTGAACACATCTATTTTCGTCGTGATTTTCCTCATATATGCGAATTCTGTTTCATATATAAACGTCGCCAAATATCACAAAGAGGCAAATATCGATATGATATGAATAACTCGAAAGTCGAAACCATTACCTGGAGCCAAGTAGCCGATAGTCCCTTCAAAAGCAGACGAAGAAGCTACACTACTTCCATCCTCAAGATAAACACCTAACATTCGTGCCGTCCCAAAATCACTAACATGCGCTAAGAACTCGCCGTCCAAGAGCACATTAGACGGCTTCAGGTCGCAATGCACTATCGGGAAATCATAGCCTGTGTGCAAGTACACCAATCCAGTAGCAATCGAAACCAATGCATCAATCCTCTTCGTCAAACTCCAGCTCAGATTATTATCTGTACCCGAGCCGTGTATAACAGTCTCTAAATTCCCGTTCTCCATGAATTCCAAAACCAATGCTCTGAGGCTTCCACACTCCCAAGCATAACCGAGAACCCTGACAAGATTCCTATGCCGTAATTTGCCCAACGTGTTGACTTCCCTGTAGAAGCACTTATCCGATTCCTCTGCAAATTGCTTCAAATTCAGTTTCTTCACGGCTACTTTCTCTCCGTTTTCTAACGCGCCCTTATAAACAATACTCAAACTGCTCGACCCAATGATGTTATCCGGGCTGAAGGCATTCGTCGCGATTGCTATATCTTTCGCTTCGAATCTCTTCAAAGGCACTGTCGAAGGGAACTCGATTTTCGAATTCTTGACCCTGTTGCTGCGCTTCTTCATCGTTTTTTGAACAGCGTAGAACGCCAATAACAGAGCCACGAGCACTACGAAGCATCCCACGGCTAAAACGATAAACAGGGCTTTGGAAATACGGTGTGGCCTCGATTGATTTTTAGTCCTTTCGCAATTTCTCACGAACTTCGATCCGCATAAACCCGAGTTTCCCTGTAAAGTGCTTGAGTTCATACCCATGAACACGCCGGTTTCCGGAACGTGGCCTTCGAGCTTGTTGAACGAAAGATCGAGATGTCTCAAACTCCCGAGGTTAGCTAAACTCTCCGGAATCGAGCCGGTGAGGTTGTTCCGAGATAAATCGATCGTCGACAGATGCTTCGAACTCGATATCGCTTCAGGAATCGAACCGTTCAACCGATTCATCGAGAAATTCAAGTTCACCAGTTGAGAGAGCTGAGGGAAAATCTCCGCCGGGAGTCCTCCGGACAGCATGTTACCGGAGAGATCGAGAGAGATCAGGTTCCTGCAGGATTTCAACGCGGGCGGGATTTCTCCGTGTAATCCGTTGCCGGACAAATCAATCCCCTGGACCATTTCCAACCCGCCCAATTCGCCCGGAATTTTCCCGCCAAATAAATTGTGCGATAGGTTAAAGTGAATCTGCAAGTTCTTCAATCCGGCGACGACAGACCCCGGAATCGATCCGGTGAAACGGTTGTGCGACAGATCCAGATTCGTCAGGCGGAAGAGGCGAGCGAGGCTGTTCGGAACGGCGCCGCTCAGCTCGTTCCGGCTGAGATCCAAAATCGAGAGCGATTCGAGTTCAGAAATCGAATCCGGTATCGGGCCGACCAAATTGTTGCCCTGCAAACGGAGATCGGTCAACGATTTCAGCCCCGAAAGCTCTCCCGGAATCTTTCCTCGCAGATCGTTATCGCCCAGAGCCAAGCCCTGCAGAAATTCGAGCTTCGAGAGCTCGGTCGGGATCGGGCCCGAAAATCCATTCCCGTCGATCTCCAGATACATCAACCGCTTCAGATCTCCGATCTCCCTCGGGATCGGGCCCGATAATTCGTTGTTCCAGGCCCGCAGAGTTCTGAGCTTCGCGAGCTTGCTGATGCGTGGGCTTAGCGCGCCGGTCAATTTGTTTTTGCTCAGGTCAATCACTTCCAACAGCGAGCAGTCGAAGATATCGTCCGGGATGATTCCGGAGATTCCGTTATCCCCTACGGAGAAGAAACTGAGGTTCAGCAATCGACCCAACCCGACCGGTATTCGGCCCGTTATTCGGTTACGGGATAATGATATCACCATGAGGCTCGTGCAGTTTATGATACTGGGCGGGATGGGTCCCGTGAGAAAATTCGTGTTCACGGTTAAGTTTTTGAGGTTTCTGAGGGACCCGATTTCAGGCGGGAGGGGCCCGGTCAGCGAGTTGAAGCCGATGGACAAGTAAGATAAGTTGGTTAGTTTTGTTATGGTCGAAGGGATGTGACCGCTTAAATTGTTCGAATGGAGGGTCAGGATTTCGAGGGATCTCAACGAGCCGATCTCTGGTGAGATTGATCCGACCAAGTTGTTCTCGGAAACTCCTAAGTAGACTAAGGATTTGAGCTTGAACAGAGAGTTTGGGATAGTGGAGTTCAGCTTGTTTTTGTAGAGCCTGAGAGAGGTTAAATTGGTCAAGTCGCCGAGCTGAAAAGGGATGCTGCCGGTTAATCGGTTCGAGTATAGGTTCAAAAGAACTAGATTCTTGCAGTTATCTATTTCGGAAGGGATTTCGCCGGAAAAAGAATTGAGAAACAGCTGAAGGACTTGGAGAGAATGCAAGTTCCCGATTTCTGGAGGGATGGTTCCGGAAAGCTGGTTGTCGCTTAAATCCAGAACCTGGATCTCGGTCAGTTTTCCGACGGAGGAAGGTATAGAGCCGTGCAGATTATTACCGTATGCTGCGAAGAATTGTAGGTTGACTAAGTTACCTATATCGGACGGTATTAGCCCCGTGAGATTATTGTTGATGAGGCCGAGTTGCAACAGGGAAGTGCAGTTGCATAAACTCAGAGGGATGGTTCCGTTCAGGAAGTTGTCCCCGAAGTCTATCAGCTGCAGGTTTTTTAGATGGCCGAGTGTCGGTGGAATTTCCCCGGAGAGTGAGTTCTCGTAGAGGACTAGTTCCGAGAGGTGTGAGCAAGAGCCCAGCTCGGGAGGAATAGTGCCTGTGAATGAGTTTAGAGTTAAGTCGAGAACCTGGAGATAGGAAAGGTTTCCGAGAAAAGGGGATATTTGGCCCCGGAGATTCTTGTCGACGAGGGTGATAGAGAGGACGTGTTTGGATGAAGGATGGCATTGGATTCCGGACCAGTTGCAGTGATGATTGGATTGGTTCCAGTTGAGAAGGGCTTCGGTGGGGTCATCAGTGATGGAGTTCTTGAAGGCATTCAGAGCCTGGATTTCGGTTTTGGAGCTAGGATCTATGGAAATGACTCCGAGCAAGAGGGTGGAGAATATGACAAGTACTGGGGTGTAATTAAACCTTTGGAGCATTTTATTTTTGGTGTGCAGATATTTGAGTTGAATGGAGGGAGGGTTTATATAGTGTACATGAACAAACGAACAAAAATTACGTTTTGACCTCGGCCAACTTGAAGTACGTACTGTATAAGATACTTAAATCATGGAAGCAATGTATAATGTAAGTTGAGAACTTTGACTTGAATACTAATTAACAGAAACGACAATGGTGTTGCATAGCCGGAAAGAATAGAAGTCGGCAACGAGGAATAAGTTAGTAAGTACATTGCCAACTGCAAGTAGCAGAAAACGGCAAAATGAAAAGCTGGCCAAGTGGGTGAGGACAGAGGAGTATGGACATATACCAATAATACAGTATGTATGTAGTGTCAACCTATACAACAACAAAATGGATTATGCATGATTGTGCAAGGAGGGAAACTAAGAACAGCCAAAAAATACACTAGTAAATTATATAGACAGCATAAGTAAAAAATTTAAAAATATAAAATTATGACAGCTGTGGGATTTGAACCCACGCCCTTTCGGACCAGAGCCTAAATCTGGCGCCTTAGACCACTCGGCCAAACTGTCTTACTTGACATACAATGTTGTTATTAAATATTTACTACTATATACTAGATGATATCATAAGTGAGAAATTGTACATTAGTATTAGAATAATATCATAGATTAAGCGTTTTATCATTCAATATTACCACCTACACAGTATTCGGTTGTTCGTTTTATCATTCAAAATCTTTCCACCTACGAAGTATTCGGTTGTTCATTTAATCATTCAAAATCTTTCCACCTACGAAGTATTCGGTTGTTTTTGAATGATCAAGGCAAGATCTATGATATCTAGCGTAAAAGAAAGAACATGAGAGTCTACACTTTTGATCAACATCATACTAAAGTGAAATCTAATGATATTATTTGTAAATTAGTTAGGTACAAAATACTATATAATAAATTCTAATAGCAAATAAGATAATGTACGAGGTACATGTTGACAAATTACAAAAACAAGACATAATTAAATTATATTAAATTAGTTAGGTGCAAATATAAAATAAATTCTAATGGCAAAAAAAGATAATGTACGAGGTACATGTTGACAAATTACAAAAACAAGACATAATTAAACCACAATTTAACTATTCAACCAACTACAATTCATAGGTAGAGAAAACCATTGAAGTCAAATACTAGCACACACCATTAAAATCAGACTTCCTGGCAGTGAACAAGTTTTCCAAGTTCAATTAGCCACTAAACTTGTGAATTCCCAGCTTCTGAACTTCTACCCTGAGAGACTTGAGGTACCGAACGCTTTCATCCAGAACAGAGACAGTGCTCAGCCGATTGGTCCCAGGAACCATCGCTCTCAACGCCTTCACCATCTTCCTCATTCTCTTGTGCTTCTTTTCAATCCCTACGCTTCCGGAAGATTCCCCAAAAGGTGACCGCCTCTTCTTTGGTGAAGGCTCGTAATTCGAGCAGGAGTCGGGTGATCCACATTCATTATAAGCACCAGTCCGTGCGGTGCTTACCTCATCATCTTCAAGCTCATCATTCTCATCATATTCAGAGCTCATAAGTAGATCGATATCATCGTCATCATCTTCTGCCTGAGAACTAGTTTCTATCTCGCAATTTGAGGTTCCGTCATTTTGTATAGCATCGACTTGGAAAAGAGACGGGTCAACACCAAAACCAGGATAAAGCACTCTGGAGCTTAACTCAGGATGGAACATTATTTGGCTCCGGCTATTAGTTTGGTCGAAGATTACGAAATTTCTCGGGCATGCATTGGAGGGTTGGATATCGACATTACGGAAAGGCATCGGACATTTGATGCCAGGAGGAACGAAGCTGTTCAGGGCTGATGATGGAAACCCAGTGTTGTTGAGGTAATAACTGCTCGGGTTGCCATGAGGGACCTGCATGGGCTTTTCGGGAAAGTACGGGCGGCCCGTATGCATGGAGTAGAGGATAACAGAATGTCGAATTCAATACAGCTTTGAATATAGGGACACAGCGAAAATAGCTTGCAACAGATTACTCAGCTTGAATGTGTTTTTTTTTCACCCAATCAGACCAAAAGATTGTACAACCCAAAATTCCAACGGAGCGTGGGGAACAAGACTACGTAACGGGTTTAAGCAACTGGCGGAAATATTCAGCCTACGATCAAAATTCGAGGAAACGAGAGAATTACAAACTTCGTATATAGACAAAATTAACCAAAATAAACAATGCAGCATTGACAATTGGAAATCACATATATTAAACAAAATAAAAATATAATCTCCACATACAAATTCTTCAAAATTAAAAAGTACTCACCTGGCAAACTTTCATCAATTGGTAAAAAGCAATGCTCCGAATGCTCATGTTAAATTTTCCCAATTCTTTGGCTGTTAGATATTTCTTGCTAGCAACTGCAATGTGCATACTCACTTTCCCCCCACCAGAAATTATTCAAAATCGGTATACGAATCGACTACTTAAAAGATACACAGCACTGCCAACAAAATTAAAAATATAAAATAAAAATTAATGTCACTGCATACAAGATAGTGGAATTTATGATGGAAAAAATGTTGAACTCACCAAAAAACGAAACGAATTTACAGAATCACGAGGAAGAACACGAACAAGAGTACGGACTTCCCAAAGAAATTCGGAGATCCCCAAGGCATGTTGATTGTGTTCTTCAGCTAAGTGGATGTAGAAATTACTGAGCAAAACCCTAGAAATTTCTGAAACAGAAAAAAAACACGAAATTGCCAAAATTCAAAATCTCAATTTACGACTGATTCAGAGATCGGATCGGTAAAGATCAGGAAGAACAATAATCGCAGATCGAGAAACACAAAAGAAAAAACTTACTGCAATATATGAAATTGAGGAAGCGGAACTTTGAATTTAATTTTGGTAATTGAAAAATATATTGAATTGAAATGATAAGTGTGTTGGAGGAGTGGTGAGACTTTATTTAATGGCGAGTAGCTCAGGCGTGGGGGTGTATGGAAAAATGAGAGTCAAAGTAGGGGAATGAGAGCCGTTGGATGGGGGCCGATTTCCGTGCGATGCGGATTGGTTGGTGGCCGTTGGATGGGAGAGCACGCGTGAACGGAAAAAGGTAAGCCTCCACGAGGTTTGACATATTTGCGTATCTAATATGGGAATTCGAAATCATAACTTTTGACGTTTTTTTCCTTTTTTTTTTTTAATTTTAATTTTGCTTTTAGCAGGGCCTAGTGTCCACGCCCATCCTATTCAAATCATTTTTCATTTATATCAAATAAAATTAACTATACAATAATATACATAGTCAATATTAAAATGTAAATACAATGTTACTTAAATCATTAATTAACGATATTTATCAATTATTTTCTGTGATTCTGTTAGGATTTTCGTGAGTGAGGTGATTTCATTGGATTTATTTTGAATTTTTAAAAGTGTATAGAATTTTATGGATTTATAAAATTTATATAGAGTTTGACTTGAATTTTTATATTGATTTCTATGAATTTTATTTTATTATTAATTTATATAAATTTTTATATTTTGTATATAATTATTAAATATTTTTTATTAATTACATACATTTTTATAAATTTCTATAAATATTCAAAATTCAATAGTACATTAAAATAAATCGGTTAAATTTTAAATTTATTTTCAATCGTACCGGAAAATAAATCTGTTAAATATTAAATTTGTTTTCGTTTCAAGAAAAAAATTAAAATTAAATTTTTTTGATCCAATTTCAATTTTGAACTAATAAATTTGAATGTAAACGAAATTTATAAATATATATAATATTTAAATTACAGAAAATAGTTATATTTTTTAAAATAACATAATATATAAATTTATTTATTTTTACAATTGTTATACAATTATAATTTTTTTTACAAAATAAAATTTTATTAATAAATTTAAGACTACTTTTATATATATCAAACATATAATAATATATTATATTTTGAAATTTTTATTTTAGTTTTTATTTTTGTTTTTTAATTAATGTTGTCTAGCTCTATTATGTTTATTTAAATATTTTTTATATTTTATTAATTTTAATAATAATTTCTGCCTCCGCCCTAGACCGACCTTTTAAAACCTTGCTTTTAGGTCAATTTTAACTTCTTTAAAAGGCCAACAACAACAAATAGATAATTAACTTGAATGAAATCGGCTCTGACGGAAGTCGAACCTAAGATTTTGAGGTTAGTCTAAAAGACTTCGATCAATATCATGCTAGAAGTCGGCTCGAATATATTTCTCAATAGATTTAATAATGTTATTATTTTCTTTTTGTTATTGTGTCCAAAATTATCAAGATGCTTTTATATCATATCAAAAAAATTACTAATATATAAAAAAATTAATATTTAATTAAATTATTTGACAATTTGATTTTATTGGATTTGTGAGGCAAAATTGGAAAGGGTAGCGCTATTTGCACACCTAAATTTGATAAGTACACCACTCTAATTTTAAATATAAATAATTAAACATTTAAAAGTCTATAATGTCCTTGTTAAAAATTAAATATAATCAATATTTCTAATACATAATTTTCTTTGAGAACAAGCGGAGCTTCTCTTGAGAAAACCAGATTTTTCCATGGCTTCCTCCCTCCATCACCTTTTTCGAACTAAAATCCACAATATCGGTTTCGTGTTTGGTCTCAGTGCTTACACTCGATATTTTTGTCTTGGCATTTTCTATCAATTCAATTTTCAAGCATTGAGTCTTTTCCATACTAATCTGATTATCCCCAATATCTAAACAATATATGGGTTTCAATTTTAAATCCGATCTCGCTTACCCCTAGCCACACAAATTATGAAATTTTGAATTATTTTTTCTTTATTGCCAGAATTGTTTAGAATACAAATTTGGTGAGTTAGTTTAATTTTTTTTGATTGACTGTAAAAATTTAAGGTTTTTCATGTTAGCAAAAGAAAATTCAAGAAATCGTGTTTTGTTTTATTGGATCTGGTTGTGGTGGTGATGAATAATAAAAAATGAAAGTGGTGTATATAGTACGGAGTAGTATTTTTCTTATTATAAAGGGTATTTTAGGAATAAAAAAAAGGTGTATGAAGTAAAATAATAATATTCGTAGAGGTGTATTTAGAAGGTACGTGTACTTATCAAATTTGAGGGTGCGAAGAGCGCTACCCAATTGAAAATTCAAGAAAACGGGAGGTAGTGCCCACTTCGGAGACTGCTACTCACAGTCATAGGTAAAAACAGATTGTGTTTTGGTAATTTTTCGTTAGGGGACGAGATATTGTACTCTAACTATATTTTGGATTATTCCCCATATAAATGGACTTTCTCCATAAACACACGCACTACGTATACACTAAGAACACAATCAAAATATTGTTTGGAATTTATAAAATTTTGAATGAATATAAGTCGTTTTGTAATCGTGAACAATATCAAAGTGAAATTTTATCGCTCAATTCCTCCCATGACTATTTTTCCGAAATTAAATTTGCATGTAAATTTTTTTGTGTCTATTCCTTTATTGTTGAGTTTTCTTTTTCAAAATTTTATTTATTCATACTATATTTAATCGATCACTCACAAGTGGAGTAGTACTTAGCTAACAAATTTTAATAAATAATTAGTTTTAAGGAGAAAAAAAAAAGGCTGCTGTGATATGAAATGCTCATGATTTGGTCAGTGGTGAATTGTTGAAGTTGGAATCACGCCGGTGGTGTGGTGCAACATTCTACCATGTCATCATTTATGGGTTCATTAAAAGTCAATGACCAATCAACAAGGTCGCTATCAAATCCAAATAAAATAGTTACAAATTAATTCATTAATATATTGAGAAATTAAATACTCTTATGTATATTTCAAACATGAACAAAAATAAAAACAATTTGTAATATAGTATTTTGATTATAAAAAATAATATATATATATATATATATATATATATATATACATAAAATTGTTTGCAAATAAATTTAGAAAAGCATATGAAAATATAAATAAGACATATATGTGTGAGAGAGATATCGAAAAAATACATAAAAATATAAACGAGACACCTGTGAGAAAGGGATTGATCGAGAAAAACCTACGTATGTAAACATATAAACGAGCTATTTGTGGGAGAGGGATCGATCGGGTGATCCAATTTGCTTCGCCGAATAATTTTACCCGCATTAGTACAAGCTTTGCAACTCAGATACGTTCTTAAAAGCAAATTAAAGTTCTATTATTTGAACTAACTTAATATGTCATTGTATTATTAAAAATAAAAATCAAAGCTTTGAAAACAAAATTATTAAAACATGGTTGAAGCAATGATTTCTAATAGTTTAGGCGTGTGTACATTTCCCTTCTTTTCCGTATTGAATGGCATCATTAGTCAACATATGGTTTATTGAGGCAATCAGTTTCGGATTGCACATAATAAAGATATACACCCACTTTAATAATCGAGTATGCTCTCCAGTTTATTAAAGGGCGATTAATTTGATATTCTTTTTTGTTTACAGATAGATACATCTTTTTTATAAAATACAAAAGGATTGTGTCTATAAATTTAAAATAAATAGAGTATGTTTTTACATTTTATTTTACAAAACAACAAATTGTACTTCCTCTATCTATGACGAAATGCCACGTTTCTTTGGATGCGGAGAGTTTAAAGCAATAATGTTCAGGGAATTCGTTTGTTAAGAGATTTTGTGTATGTTGTTAAGAGAAAATGCCTCTTTTTATACCAACTAAATTGGAATACTTAAAAAAAAAAATCCATAACATAAATTATTTAAAAAACAAGTAAAAAAAATCAAAGGCGCCCACCTAAGTTGACCAATAAATAAATAAATAAATAGTCATAACACAGCACATATTCGATTTGGTCGATTGCGCGTGCTCTGGAACCACGCCTCTCCTCGCCTCGCCTCTGTTTTTTGACAGCGCCAACTAGGGGTGGGAATTTCGGTTTTGGTTATCGGTTAAAACCGAAACCGAACCGAAAATTTCGGTTTTTGGTTAACCAAATATAAGAAATTCGGTTTTCGGTTCGGTTATCGGTAAGAATTTTTTTATATATTCGGTTATCGGTTAACCCGATAACCGATCGTTAAAAACCGAATAACCGAAATATATTATATATATTACATATTATATATATCCTTAAGGACGATTGTATGACAACGCTTTCTTACTTATTTCGGATTTTTTGTATTTTGTTGGATTTATACATGTTAGGTTGAATAAGTTGTATTTTAGTTTAAATTTGTTTATATTTTAATTTTTTTTTTCTTTTTTTTTCACGATATTCTTTTTAAAATCAACTTACTTTTTTTTCTAATCGGTTTTTTGGTTAACCGATAACCGAACCGAAAAAATCGGTTCGGTTATTGGTTATCCAATAAATTATTCGGTTCGGTTTTGGTTAGTCATTTTCGTCATTTTTCGGTTCGGTTAACCGGTCATTCGGTTCGGTTCGGTTTTGGTTAACCGAACTTCCAGCCCTAGCGCCAACCCACGAGAAATAAATGACAAACTGAATTTTCTTCCTCGCTTTGCTTTATTTATTCACTTGCGTATCTGCAAGAAAATATAATTCGTAATCATTGTTTTTATTTGTTTTTATTCTTCCCCGTGTGCCTGTAAAAGATTTCTTTTTGGTTGAATAATTACTTTGAATCCCCACTTTTACTACAATTAAAACATTCACGAATCATAAGTATGTGACCACATTTCATGTTGAATCATTAATTTGGTAGGTCTAGATGGCGAATATCCAAGCGACTCGGTACTCGATCTCAGGTCACCCGTTTAAAATCGATAAAAAAAAAAACAGGAATTACCAATCTTTGACACGTTTGTAGTGTAACCATATTATGTAGAGTATGGATTATTTTGTCATGACAACTAGGACTGATTATTGGTCATGAGACATATCTCAATGGTCCATTTTCAAGAGCAGCTGCAAACAGAAGGTTTTCTTTTTGAACATGAATCGGGGCAGGGACGGGTCGCAAGAATCGGGTAAGGGACCACCTGAGCCGGGACCATATTTCTGAATTCACTCTTGACAAAGATTTTCTTTTATGTCCGATTCTAATTAAGCTCAACAAATTATTTGTAAAGAAATCATGCTTTAGATATAAGTTATAAGCATGTTTGCATGTTGTATATATATGGAGTATATATTTTTTACTAACTAATCAAAAGTGAAAAGTTACAATTTTAGAGATACGTTAATGAAAAAAACGGTGTCGTTTTTAGGGACATAAATAGTTGCTTGAGAATTACTCCAAACTACAGGGCTCGACACAACCGGTGCCCCTCAACTCTAGCCAAGTTGATTTTTTGCCAAGAGAAAGATCGAATCAAAATCAAATTATGTGGACCGAATCAAAAAGGGTTTTTCATTCGACACATCCTTCAATTTACATCAGATAAATAAAACTCTCTTTTGAAAAAAAAAAAAAAAAAAAAAAACAAACTGATTTTCTAAAAAGAGAGTATAAGTTTGAACTTCTAGTTGGGCGGACAACTTGGAAGCCCAAAACTTGAAAGGCCAGTTAAAGCACAACTTAATTGGACCTATTTGTAGTTACAAACCCAACTCATTAAGTTGGCAATCAAGGCATGGTAGGTTTGTAGCCGCAAATGGCATTGGCAAATGGCAATGCTTGCTAGGGATGACAATAAAAATCTCCGTATAATCAATACTTAGTTCATCTCAAAATATTAATTACTTCCATAAAGTGTAATCATTTTTATGCTACGAAAGTATTATTTATTTAACATAAAAATTAAGAAAAATAATAAAATTTTTACTTTTACAGTATCAAGAAAATAAAATAATTACTAAGTATAATTTTGAAAATAAATGAAAAAAACAATGGTAATACTTATATTTTAAAAAGAAAATAAATATTTTTTTAAATATATACTCCATATATTTGTAAATCCATCTCTAACAAAACACAAAAAAAATAAACTCAAAATAAATTTAGTTTTAAGTTTACACTCCACTCCGACCAAGATTTCAATACTCAAATTTTAAAAAATATTCTCAAATTATTTTTTATACCAATTTTTATACTATTTTTATAAATAACTAATATGTTTACAAATTTATAATTTAACCCATAATTTTTTACATTAAAAAATCTATTAAATATTATTTTCATATATTTGTAAGTCATCTCCAACCAAACACAAAAAAATAAACTCAAAATAAATTTAGTTTTAAGTTTACACTCCAACCGAAATTTCAATAATCAAACTTAAAAAAATATTCTCAAATTATTTTTTTATACTACTTTTTATAATATTTTTATAAATAACTTACTATATGTTTACAAATTTATAATTTAACCCATAATTTTTTACATTAAAAAATTTATTAAATATTATTTTCAATTTAAATTTTCAAAAATAATAAATATAAAAAATACGAAATAAATATTAATTAAAAATGAAAAAATTACTGTAAAATATTTAATATTTAATACGTATTTTTTTGTAGGTCCCACTATAAAACCAATAATAAATGTATTTTTTGTGTGAGTCCCATTATAAAATCAATAATAAATTTATGTTTTGGTATCGATTGAAGTATTTCTTTTACTCCAAAATAGGTTTTTGCTATTGGAACATCTATCCTACTCCAAAATAGGTTTTTGGTATCGGTTGAAGATGCTCTAAATACTCAAATTAGGTCCAATAAAAAAGCAAATTACAATATTTGCACGTAATTTATACTTACATGAGTCCCCAAGAGCATAGCCGAGTGGTAAGACTGTGATGATGTGGGTGTAATTCCCCGGCGACGCAGGGTTCGAATATCGGGTGGGACAAATTTTTCATTGAAATATTATGAATATTTGTCCTGGAGTTCGACCTGGAGTTTCTCGTCTCTCCTCTTTATCAAAAAAAAAAAATTTATACTTACATGATATCATCCCTTTCAAATGAGCTAAAAGGCAACATTTCAATTACACAAATAAACTATAAATAAGTATAAATTTTTGATAAATATTACACGTCACTTTTAACATGTCATTTTATATAGGTAGAGTCCAACTCTCGTGCACAACCTTGAATAGTTGAAGTGATCCAAGTAGTATTTTAAAACGCGTGGACTTCTGTCTTTGAAATTGAATCCGTCCTTCCGGAACCACTACTCCAACCTTAATTTCCAAGAAACCTTCAAACTTCAAAAACACACAAACTCCTTGCATATAACTACAAACCCCCCAAAAAATAAAATTATTAAAAAAAATTTAAATGGAGAAAAAGACTTCATCAAGCCTTTCATATTTCTTCAAGAGCTTAAACAAGACGGCCGGCGGGCCGCGGCGGTGGAAGTTGAAGACTTCCACCGGATTCCGGTGGAGAAGGAAGTTCAATCTGCACCATTGGCTCGTCAACGTTTTCCTCTTCAAGATTGTGTCGGCCATCGAAGCCATAGTACTTGTCGCCAAGCTCTGTTTCTTCTTCCTCTGTTGTGGGTGCCGCTTGTGATCCCTTTTTTTTACCGCGCGCGGTAATAGAATTATTTGTAAAGTTACACGATTGATGACATGGCATTCGGTGCTAAAAGAAATTCAATTGACCTGTTCTTTTTTTTCTCCTTTTTTTTGTTCATACTACTAAATCATACGAGTAATAACTACAGTAATGTATAACTAATTCAATCCAAAAGAAATGATTTTTATTGTGTTTGAAAATACCAAATTCTACACGTTTAAAAACTACTTGCATAATGGCATTCGATTGATTTGATCTTGTTGTGCGAATACTGGTCGAATAGTATGCGTGTATTTATAGCCACAACCCCAAACTCAGAAATGACAAATTACACTTACCCTTATCCCTTGAGGTTTCCATTTCCATTGTTGTTGTGTCATGAGTTCTTCAATTTTCACACCCTCAGCCCACACTTTAATCCTCAAACCAAATCAAAACCCTTTTCTTCAAATCGGCTCTCATTATCGTCGTACGAATCGAAGACAAATTTCAGGCACAACCAGAGCCTCACTTTCACCCACTAAAGACTCTGTCTTGATGGATTTTCATCAAAGAAGAGCACTAAAAGTTAGAACCCCTTTTCCAAATTTTTATTTTATTTTTTTAGATTTTTATGAAATGTTATTGAATAAAGATTTTTGTTAGATTATTTCAGGATTGCAGAATTTCGACAGAGATAATGTAGCTGCTGTTGTTATTGCTGCAGATAAGGTTTTGTTGCTCGTGTTGTGTTTTCTTGATTATTGTATATTGTGATAAAATGATATATATGGCCACAATAAATTACATGCTTGTTCCGATTACAAATACTTGACTCGAACGGAAAAAAATTACTAGAAATTTTGAATTTCAGTAAGTCATAGTCCAATAAAAACCAATAATATCAATGTAATGGTTGTTTTGATTCCTCTTTTTTATGGTTGTTTTTATTCCTCTTCATTTTGACAGGGAGGAGCAACTCATGTGGATATTGCATGTAACACTGACTTGGTCAAACTTGCCACTACTTTGACTTCTCTTCCGGTAAGGACTTGAATTACATATAGCGCTTTTTTTGTTGTTGCTCTCAATATTTGTGATGTAGCGTATTGTTGCCTTTTCGATTGATCTTGCAGGTTTGCGTTTCTTCTGTAGACCCTTCAGCGTTTCCAGCTGCCATTGAAGCAGGAGCCTTAATGGTTGCAATACTAGCTAATTAACTTGTTTCTATTTTATTTTTTCCTTCACCAAGTGTTCCATACTGAAAAATTCATTATATAATCATAATATATGCTACATTTTCAGGTCGAGATTGGAAATTATGATTCATTTTATGAAATGGGATTGACTTTCTCCCCGGAGCAGGTATCATCTTTTCTAAGCATCCTGCGTCTAGTGTGTTTTGGTCATTTTGATGTTAGGAGAAAAAACACATATTGAAGAATTCGAGTTTATTTGAATGTGGTAATAAATTGATGCAGATACTTAGATTGACAAAGGAGACTAGGAGGATCCTTCCACACGTCGCACTGTCAGTCACGGTGCCTCATACCTTAAGCCTTCCCGATCAGGTTCTTAACTTATATATATATATATATATATATATATATATATATATATATATATATATATATATATATATATATATTCTTCCCATCTGAAGAATATATTCAACAATAGAAGCTCAAAAACTATTAGTTACTTCATTGTATATACAAACACATGCGTGCAGGTTAGGCTTGCAGAGCAGTTGGAACTGGAAGGAGCCGACATCATCCAAACCGAAGGTGGAAAATGCTCTACTCCTTCAAAAGCCGGTGTTCTTGGTTTGATCGAAAAGGTAGCATGTCGGCCTTTTAAAAAAAAAAAAAAAAGTTAATTAAAAGTCAAGGTTGATGATTTGACACAGTCCGACTGAGAAGATTAAATCGTATTATGTTGATTGGTTTGAAGGCAACCCCAACGCTTGCAGCAGCATATTCGATTGCACGTGCAGTTCAGATCCCGGTCATGTGCTCGTCTGGACTAACTTCGGTTACAGCGCCTATGGCCATTACAGCAGGTGCTTCAGGCGTGGTAGGTTTTTTCAAATTACCAAAACTGCCCCCCTTGCGTTTAGTCTAATTACAACAATAATTACAGTTTGTTACATAATCCAGATAAGTAGTTATTGTACTTATTTAACTTTTCTTTTCCTTTGACCATGTATTTTGTAATGCAGGGTGTGGGTTCAGCTGTAAACAAGCTAAACGATGTTGTGGCTATGATTGCAGAGGTCAAAAGTATAGCGGAGTCGATGGCCTTATCGACTAGGGTAGGAAACGTAGTTCCAGAAGGAAGTTTAAGGTTGTGATCGTCACGAAAGAGAGAAAGGAAAGGATTCAGATTCTTGATTTCTGCATAATTTAGGTGCCTGTCTGTGGCTGTAACTTGGTTTTTTTTGGTACTTGAAATTTATATACTTGGGATATTTGTCAGTTGAAATTTCTCACGAGACAGAACGCTGGTAAACATGATTTTTCGAAAAATAAAGAAATAAATGTCATGTAACAATATGATAGCGATGTATGAAATGAATGTGTATCTGTAATTTACGGCTGTATGAATTGACAGTTTTGCCCCCGAAAGGACACCTGGCAATCCAATTCCATAAAACGCAACCCTGCTCAGTGCTCAGATCAACAACTTCAACGCTCCCCATTGCGGCAACAACTAGGAGTAGTAGTAGTACATTGTTCTCATCGAAAAGTCAATTGAATCGTTTTAAGAAGAAATTCCGATCACCGCCGCCGGAATCATGCAAGCCCTCCACTCCACCGCCGCCGCCCTCCGACCCTCTCCCCTCGACCCCCTTCGCAAGCCCCACCGGCCCAGCATTTCACCCAAAAAGCTCACCCTCAGAGTCTCCGCCATGCGCGAGACGGACCCGAAGAAGCGCGTGGTGATCACGGGAATGGGCCTGGTCTCGGCGTTCGGGAACGACGTCGACGCGTACTACGAGCGGCTTCTGAGCGGCGAGAGCGCCGTCACTCTCATCGACAGATTCGACGCTTCGAAGTTCCCCACGCGATTCGGCGGTCAGATTCGAGGGTTCAAGTCGGAGGGCTACATCGACGGGAAGAACGATCGGAGAATGGATGATTGCCTGAGGTACTGTATTGTTGCCGGGAAAAAGGCGCTCGAGGATGCAGATCTCGGGGGCGACAAACTCAACAAGGTCAAAATATCATCTCCTTTTTTTTTTTTTTTTCCTTTCTAAAGCTTAATTGAGTTATTTGGTGTTTGTTAATTGATTTTGTGTTGTTACTTATTTATCGAATTGTGTTAGTGTATAAGTAGTTGGTGTGATAACTTATAAAGGGGTGTCGATTCGAGTTGCTCGCTCATTCGGTCGGTGGTTCATAGGTTCGGGTTATGTGTACATAATACATACAATATGTAAAACATGACATTACTGCATCTTATGATAAATTTGTCGAGATTATGTCGGGTTTTGGTTAGTCAGCTTCATGTCGTCTCAGGTTATTCGAAAGTGTTATTCACAAGGTTGAAAGAACCTACCTACCTACTTGAAGACAATGTGCCTCCATCACTGCTCTTTTTTTATTTTAATTCTAAAATTTTTTAGACAATATAGTACACAAGTAATCTTGAATTTTTCATAATAATTACTAGTTTACTACTACTGCAGATTGACAAGCTCCGAGCTGGTGTTCTCGTCGGTACAGGAATGGGCGGCCTCACAGTCTTCTCTGACGGTGTCAATGCCTTAATAGAGAAAGGCTTCCGGAAAATAACCCCTTTCTTTATACCTTATGCTATCACAAACATGGGATCTGCTTTGCTCGCGATTGATCTTGGCTTGATGGGCCCAAACTACTCGATTTCGACCGCTTGTGCCACCTCAAACTACTGCTTCTATGCAGCTGCGAATCACATCCGAAGGGGAGAAGCTGATTTGATGGTTGCTGGTGGAACTGAAGCCGCCATGATTCCTATTGGGTTGGGTGGTTTCGTTGCTTGCAGGGCTTTGTCTCAGAGAAATGATGACCCACAGACTGCTTCTAGGCCTTGGGATAAGAATCGAGATGGTTTTGTTATGGGTGAAGGTGCTGGAGTCCTGGTAATTCTTTGAATTTTCTTGGTTTGTTTCTAATTTAAAAGGCAGTGTCTTGATAAGATCACAATTCACAACATACTGTATGTTTATTTTCTTTTGACATTTTCTTGAAGGTAATGGAAAGTTTGGAACATGCAATGAAAAGAGGGGCACCAATAATTGCCGAATACTTGGGAGGTGCAATAAACTGTGATGCCCATCATATGACGGATCCAAGAGCCGACGGGCTTGGTGTCTCGTCTTGCATACAAAGTGCCCTTGTAGATGCCGGTGTTTCACCTGAGGAGGTACTGCGATAATTCCTTGGAAACTTTTTTTCGTCTTTTCCCTGAAATTTACTTGAGAGATGATCCGAGCCGTGTTCCCATTCTCAGGTGAATTACATAAATGCCCACGCAACTTCCACCATAGTAGGTGATTTAGCGGAGATAAATGCTATCAAGAAAGTGTTTAAGAACACATCAGAGATCAAAATAAATGCAACTAAGGTGAATTTACGCCCCAACCGGACTCACACCCCCATGCCCTCTTTCGAAATTTAAATATTATTATATTCTTCTTGCAGTCGATGATCGGGCACTGTCTTGGTGCTTCCGGTGGTTTAGAAGCTATTGCGACTGTTAAAGCCATCACAACTGGCTGGCTTCATCCTTCCATTAATCAATTTGTGAGTTCAAAATAATTTTTGTGAAAGGTTTTATTCTGTATAAACTCTTTTTTTGCAGTAAAAATAATTTTGCTTTACTTGTTCTGCAGGATCCAGAGCCTTCAGTTGAGTTCGATACAGTTGCGAATAAAAAGCAACAGCATGAAATCAATGTTGGTAAGTCATATACAACATTCCTCTCGGAACATTATGACAGTCGAGATTCATTTTGTAGGTTATTAAAGATTTGCCTAATATTCTTGTTTTCAAAATTATATGCAGCCATTTCAAATTCCTTTGGATTTGGCGGTCACAACTCTGTTGTCGCGTTTTCAGCATTCAAGCCCTGATTGGGTTCTGCACACGAGTCATTCATCGCAATCATGCTTATAAGAGTTTTACCCGAGTATCTATTACCGGCTTCTTCTCTCATTTGTAATTCTGTGTTCTTTTCTCAATTGTACTAGTTACTCCAATACTTCTCTAAAGTAAGTCATAGGAGTACTATTTATTTAGATTTTTTTTTTGGATTACAATGTCATGGACTCATGAACACTCAGTTCTTTATTTATACTTGATGCTCTATAGTTTATAGAAATCATACATGTTCCGATATATATTACTTCTTCCGTTTCAAATAATATATACTTCTTTGTCTCGAATAATTATGTATCGAGAGTCAAAGACACAATTTTTCTATATATCAAATAAATGTTTTTAAAGACATTCTCTCTAATTCAAAGTAAATTATTTTTTCAATTTAAATATTGTTCTAAAATTTTTAAATGTTAAATTAATTGTGTTTTTCTCCTCAAATTTCCTTAAGTAATTATTATTTCAATATTTACCTTAGAATTTCAAAATAAGATACAAAATAAAAAATGAATAATTTTTCAATAAAAGAGTAAAAGTAAGATACATTCGCTTATCGGAGTAAACCAGCCCAAAGCCTAGTAAAAATTTCTCCACGTATTGGGCTTGGAATGAAAGGCATTGGAGTGGAGCCCGCTGCCCGTGGGCCGAATCCAGCATTATTTTCCCCGCCAAAATGCAGTGCCTCTTTCCTTTCCCGCCAAATCCTCAAAAAAAAAAAAGCCCTTGCTCGCTGCTTTCTCCCCCAAAGTAGTAAGAATCAAATCTAACTGAACAGCTTCTTCTAAGTTCTCTCTCCCGGCGAAGAAACTCAGTGGGCCCAAACAGAGAGAAGGAAATTCGCTATGGATCTGAGCGACGATATTCGGACGGCGCATAAGAGAACCTTTCTCAAGTTCTTCGAACAAACGGTAAGTCAGTCAGTATCAAACATCACTTTCTTCATATCGGCTTCCGTATTTTGAACGATTGATCTCAGGATTATAATGTTGATCTGAAATTATCGCTCGACCTAATGTACACTCAAAATCGCCGCCGCTGCATAATCAATCTCTCTCATTTCTACCACCACAGAGACGGCACCGATTTGGCTCGCAGGTGAAAATGTCAACTGTACTCAATGCTGAATTCATTCGATAAGAAACAAAAAAACTGATTTTTGATTGTTTGTTTGTTGGTAATTTTGTTAATAATCTCAGGATTTTGCAATCTCCGAGCGAGTATATGCAGCCGCTCTGCGATGCAGTGACGGACATGGTTCGGGGCATGAATCCAAAGTACTTGAAGGAAGGAGAGCAGATTTTGGTTGGGCTCGAGGGTCCTTTTGTTTCTCGAAAGGTCACCCCTAGAGAGCTTCTATCCGGGTTTATCGGCTCCATGGTCTGCGTTGAGGGCATTGTTACCAAATGTAATTTCCTACTAGCTATAATTTTCTGCTGTGCTGCTACTTTGTTTTGTTAGTTCTTAATTTAGCTGGTCTTTTGAAAGAGTCGTCTGAAAAAATAGGAAGAAATTGTTCTTAATACTTTATTGATTTTATTTGTACATGTACTGAAGTTATCTAGTTCTGTTATATTTCTAGTGTATCATATCTGAAGAGAACTTAATGATTTCATTTTGAGCACTTTATTCTATATGTAGGTTCTCTTGTCAGGCCAAAGGTTGTCAAGAGTGTCCACTTCTGCCCCGTCACTGAGAAATTCACAGTGCGTGATTACAGAGATATTACATCCAATATTGGTTTGCCGACTGGTTCAGTGTATCCAACACGGGTACGCTTTCTGTCCTTTTGCCCTTCACCTATTTTCAAATTTATTTTAACCAAAAGGGACCAGCTGTTTAGAATTGTCTCATTCTCAGGATGACAGTGGCAATTTGTTGGTAACTGAGTTTGGGCTTTGCACTTATAAAGACCACCAGACACTATCAATGCAAGAGGTTCCGGAGAACGCGGCTCCTGGACAACTTCCTAGAACAGTGGATATTATTGTAGAAGATGATTTAGTGGATTCATGCAAGCCCGGAGATCGTGTGGCGGCTGTTGGGATATACAAAGCACTCCCTGGAAAAAGCAAAGGCAGTGTGAATGGAGTATTCAGGTTAGTAAGTGTGCCTATTGCAAACATGTATCCTGTAATCTTTTTTTCCTTTTTGTAACTGTGTTGATATTATTAAACACTCTTTGTCACAAATTTAGGACTGTCCTCATAGCCAACAACGTGTCCCTTCTCAACAAAATGTCACACAACTTGCAGTATTCAAGTGATGACATGAAGAATATCAGGAAAATATCTGAAAGAGATGATGCATTCAATCTACTTGCTAATTCTCTTGCACCTTCCATATACGGGCATCTATGGATAAAGAAAGCTGTAATTTTACTCATGCTTGGAGGAAATGAAAAGAACTTGAAAAATGGAACCCACTTGAGGGGGTAAGCAATGACTATCTTGATGAAGCCCTCCCCCCTTTTCCCCCAAAACTCTTGTGCTAATTTCTAACTTGTAGGGATATAAACATGATGATGGTTGGAGATCCTTCTGTTGCCAAGTCTCAATTGTTGAGAGCCATTATGAATATTGCACCTCTAGCCATATCAACCACTGGTCGAGGTTCTTCTGGTGTTGGACTGACAGCTGCTGTTACTTCTGATCAAGAAACAGGTAATATAGGAGTAGTTATTATAACTATAATGCTCATAGGTGGGGGTCTAAGAATTGACTTTGTGAAATACTTATTTGACTGTGTCTTTGAAAACCAGGGGAGAGAAGACTGGAAGCCGGTGCCATGGTTCTTGCTGATAGAGGAGTTGTCTGCATTGACGAGTTTGACAAAATGAACGATCAGGATCGTGTAGCTATCCATGAAGTGATGGAGCAACAAACTGTGACGATTGCCAAAGCCGGGATTCATGCTTCCTTGAATGCCCGGTGTAGTGTAGTAGCAGCTGCAAATCCAATATATGGAACTGTAAGTCTCTCAAAGCATCTGTGAAGATTCAGTATGGAAGAGATGTGTGGAAGTTCTTGCAAGCTCTTCAAAGCATACTCTTTATAAGATGTTCAAAAACTATTTGACACTAACTTTTAAGTTGATAAAATTTTAAGGTCCTAAGATGATATACCTCCACCTTAAATTTTCACAATAAACATCTTTATTTTTGACATGTAAAAAACTTGTAAGGTCAAACATATTTTTACATCGGAACTCATTAGTCTAATTTCGAAATAAGATCTAATGGAATATGACTTTTATGAACATTTTATAATATGTTATACTTACAGTATATGCTCTTGTCGATAAGCTCCTTAAAACACACATAGGTGTCCCTTCTATGTATAATGATTCTGTTTTTGACTTGTGCACAGTATGACCGTTCGTTGACACCGACAAAAAATATTGGGCTTCCAGATTCTCTGCTTTCCCGTTTTGACTTGCTGTTTATAGTGTTGGATCAAATGGATCCCGGTATTGACCGTCAGATTTCAGAACATGTGTTGCGTATGCATAGGTATCGCTCGGTGGCTGATGGAGGTATGTCAGTTTCATGCCTGTAGAGTGCAGTAATTCTAAATGGTTATAAAGATATATATTAATGGTTGTGATTTTCTGGCAGGTGCAAGATTAGATGAGAGTTCAAGAAATAACTCAGAGGAAGATCCAGAGACAGGCTCTGCTGTTTTTGTCAAGTACAACCGAATGCTGCATGGGAGAAAATCTGATAAGGGTCGTAAGCGTGATACACTGACAATCAATTTTCTCAAAAAATACATACATTATGCAAAAAACAGGATCCAGCCTGAGCTTACGGATGAGGTGAATTTTTGTATTGTAAAAATATAATAAAAAAACATATACACCATAAATTAAAGATCATTCAGGATATTATATCATTGATACCCTTATCTCTGTCACTTTTTAATTTATTTTCTTTAAATATTTTATCCAGGCATGTGAACAAATTGCCACTGCATATGCGGAGCTTAGAAATGCAGGTTCCACTGTGAAGGTTGGTAATTAACTACTCTAAGGTGAATGTAAATATTTGGAATTTAAAATGCTGTGATTTATCTAAAATCCAAGTATCGTTATATGTTTCAGACAGGAGGGACACTTCCAATTACTGCCAGAACCTTAGAAACAATAATCCGTCTCTCGACGGCCCATGCCAAACTGAAGCTGCGGAGACAGGTACTGCCGTACTGGAGTCACAAAGTAGACTAATCATTATTAGTATTATTTACATCGCAGAAAACATGGAAGGAATATTTGAAAGTTAATTGGCAACCAAGTTTTAGTACTACATTAAGCAATGTTCTTAATCAACAGGTACTGAAGAATGATGTGGACGCTGCTCTTCAAGTTCTCAACTTTGCCATATATCATCAAGAGCTGAACGAAATGGAGGAGAGAGAAGAAGAGTGGCTGAAGGAAATGGATGAAGAGCGTAGTAGGGCTGACACTGAAGCTGGTAATAGAGATGGGAAAAAAGCAACCAATGAAGATAAATCAACTGATAAAACAAGGTAAGTAAAAAAGCAAACGAAAAGTTTTGTGGTGTGTTTTTTACAGCACTTTTCGGCTTGGTTCTTAAGAACAAGGCGTAGGAAGCCTTGTCTTAATTGGTGACAGGCTAATTGCATCTTTATTCCCATAATTTGTTTTTTATTTATTGTAAATTCATAATCTGTTTGTTCGGTTAATTTTTAAATTAATGTTGCAACAAATCTTATTTCCTTTGAATTTTCTTTCTGCCTTTTGCAAAGTGAAACGGAGGCGATGGATGTGGATGCACCTCCAGCACCTGAAGTCCATGTATCCCGAGAGAGGTGTGTACTCTATTCAAATTCTTTTTCTATTCATGAACAACCAATCAAGATTCATTTTCTGATTTTCTCTTCTTGCACACAGATTGGATGCTTTCAGTGCTTCTCTGGGGAGGCATCGACATGCTGCGCATGTGGAACAAATGCAAATTGCTGATATTGAAGGTGTTGTCAACACTGGGGCAGCTGCCCCTTACACGGGCCCGGAAATCATGGCCCTTTTGGAGGTAACGTTTATTTATATTTAGTTCAGTTCAGTCATCGTCATTTGATCGTGCTGTGAAGAAATACGAGCTAATAGCAACTTAACTTTCTTCGCAGATGATGCATGAGAGAGGCAACTTGATGATATTTAGGGACACAAACGTGGTTTACTTTGTGTGATAACATTTTAACTACGTCCTCAGTAATATTTCCCCGAATACTTTCCAAATTATTGCAACTTATGTATTTTATTAACTTGTCACAAGTGGATTATCTTTAGTTGAGGTTCCAAATTATTGCAACTTATGTATTATTAACTTGTAACAAGTGGATTATCTTTAGTCGAGCTTCTTATGAAATTCTATTTTTTAGGTGATTTTATTGGTTTTCAAAATATAAATTCTTTCTTTACCTTGCTTGGGCTATTAAAACTTACAATTGAAATTCCCACTTGTAAATTCAAGTCCCACATCGAAATCTAACACATTGTTATAGTGCTTATACTCTCTGAAAGTAACACTAAAGGTTGTGTTCGTAGAAAGGAGAGATGGTTGGCATCTCCCCCGACAGGGACGGGAACAGCCTTCGGGCTTTACCTGTAACAACACATCCGGTTAAGGCTACCCACTTAGGTGGATCTATAACCCAATTTTTTTAGATAAAACAATATATAATTATTTTTTGTTTAAAAATTATTTAAAGTAGAATTTTAATTTTTATTCTAAATATTATAAAATAAAATTGGTTCTAAGTCAAAATAGTTACTATTTAGCAATAGATATAGTCACAATTATTAATTCGAAAAAAAAAAAATAAACTTAGACTAAGATGTAGGGGTTTAACAACGACTAACTCAGAAAAACTTAAACTCAATTGTAAGGCCTTAACCTCGTTAGAGGAAGCCCTTCCAGAAATTCTCGAGGGCTTGGTTGCCCAGGCCCAAGAGGGGGTTTGGAAATAGTTTTCAACCAGCAATAGACGCGCCTCGGTTAGTACCTCATTAGCTGCGTCATTGCCCCAAGCGCAAAGATGGTTTATGAAAGAAGACAGACTCACTTTTTATAATACTACTTATCAACTTAGTTTATTTCCCTTTCCGATGTGGGATATGTATCAAAACACTCTTTTGTATTATTATGCATCACATAGGGCGTTTCAATAATTCAATGGGATTGTTTTGGCGTTTTGTAGTCAAAACAAACACGGAGTAGTAATACTAATGATTTTTCCATACAAATTTTTTGAGGGCTCCTCAATAGGCATTTAGGGAAGTAGTACTATATCAAAAACGACTCCCCTTTCAAATTCTATTGACAGATTTTCAACTCCAGTCATAAAGTATTGAAACGATCGGTTAAACAATTCAGCTTGCTTTGAGATGCAAACGTATGGCTCATTCAACGTCTCAACGACGCGTAAACTTAAAAAATATGAAGCTCTTTAAAATCGATTCAACTACCGTCAACCGAACTACGTGAACCCTCAAAACTCCAATTCAACTTGCTTTGAGATGCAAACGTATGGCTCATTCATCCCTTGCTTTGAAATATAGTCCCACTTTTCTTGAATAAGATAGAAAATCGCCATAACTGAAACTTGGGCCGTGAAAATTACGGCCCAAAGAGTTGGGCTTTTCGATGTCTTCTTGTGGTAGGCTTGTATCCCGGTGTAGATGTTCAAGATTCCGATGATGCATGTAGTTGTACCGAGGAACCAGTGTAAGAGATACCATGTTCTTCTGCTTCTAGTTCCCCTGCACACTCACACACAAGTCGATTCAAAAGAGTATGAAAATCATTTCGCCGAAGGTACAATTAGTCAATTACGGCCCAGCCCAACTCGGCACATATTAATTTCTTAATGGGCCTCATACTTCGTACCTCTTGGGCCTTCTATATCCAATAGCAACTTGCAAGTAAATGGCAGCGTAAAGTGCAAGCCCGATTCGTTGATGACTATTGTCGAAAGCGTTCTCGAATTTTCTCATGGATAAAATTGCTCCGACCGTAGCAGCTAGTACGGAGAATACCTTCAAATTATTATTATTATTATTATTATTATTATTATTATTATTATTAATTTTTTTATTTTATTTAAATTATATAATGATTTTTGTTTGTTGCTACTGTCTAGATTTCTGACTTTTGTGATCTTTGGTTTTGCGATGGGCGCGCGCTCACCTAACTGTGGGCCTTCTCAGTAATTAAAGGTAAAATCTAGAAACGTTAAATATTAAATAAATAAAAAATTAAATTAAATTACTAAAGGGACCATAATGATTATGCATGACAGAAAAAAAGGTTTTTGGATAAATTCTGTTTTTTAATTATTGTAATATAGACCAGTAAAGGAACGCACCGACTTGACCACGCAAATCAAACAATAATTCAATTTATTCTCTCTCTAATTTTATTTTTATTGCTGCTAGATCTCCGTTTCATAACGTTTAATTAAGATTTTTTTTTTGTTTTAAAATAATTTTCGTTTGTAAGAATTTATTCAACTTTAATTAAGAATATGGAGTAGTAACTAGTAATAAACACTTTAATTCAAAATTAATAATATTTTATTTATTTAAATTAGTTTGAATACCTGGGAAATTGCATGAACATAGAACAATATTATTCTGTGGTTGGAAGGAGGAAAATCCTGTGCACAGCTGGACATTCTCATTGCTAATATTCCCAATGGCATGAAGAATCCCATTGAAACCCACAGCAAGATTCCATGAACTTGAATATCAAATATCTTCTTTTGGGAATTTTGATCCTGCAAAATTAATATATATATATATATATATATATATATATATATATATATATATATATATATATATATATATATATATATATATATATATATATATATATATATATGACCAAATATTAATTAATTATATACTTAACTACAACAATTAATATATAGTATATGATCATTAAACATTACATTTGGTATATGTAACACCCGTTTTTCAACTTTTTAAATTCATTAATATAAATTGAATGTTTAGTTGTCCTTTAACTTTATAAAAAAAAAAAAAAAATTACGAAAATAAATTTTTTAATATATTTCCCATAAATATAAATAAGTTCAATGACTAAATAATAGTAATAAATTTAAAATCTTTAAAACTAATTAAATTGATTATTATTATTTGAATGTGATTTACGCAAGTCAAAATAAATAGAATCCCTAATTAATCTAAACAATTTTCCTACTACTGTGCCTATATACTCCACGTCTCTTTTCTCTAGTATATCTACTCTCGTTCTTCTTCCCCATGACATCATACAACAAACCGCAACATAAGAATTATCTCATTCTCTCCCTTGCTTTCAAACTCACACTCAATCAATACCCTCGTCGAGAGACACCGCGAGCCGAAGGCCACGTCTACCACCTACATCGTGGTCCCCGAGATCCTTGTCGAAAGTTTCCTCCGGCCAATTCCACATAAGACGAAGCCCGGCCGCCGCTGTTCCTCAGCCATCTGTGATCGACCGTCGAACTCCAACACCAAAGCAGGTCCAGCCTACATATCGCGACGCTCCGCCGCCATCAGATTCACTTTCGTGTAAATCGGTAAATCTTCAGCCCATCTTATTAATTAATTCGTAGTGCTATAGTAAGCCCTCTTTGTTCAAGTCGGGTGAAAGAAATTCAACTGATTCCTAGCAATTTTAATTCTTCTTATATATATATATAGAAGTCGATCCCTATTTGAATCATGTGAGTTCAGATTCTAATAAGTGATTTAGGATTATAAGGTGTATTGAATTATATATTATCAACTACTGTTGTTGTGTCGTCTAAAGCTTCAGTGTTACAAGAATAATTAGTAGTATTGATATTAACCCCTCATTGATCCTTAGGATTATTTATAAAGATAATTTAAGCTTCAGCCGATTGTCTTCCAAGATATAGTATATCATTCAAATTACCTCACTGTTTTTCTATTCTTATTTCATGGTCTGACACTCTGACCTCCCCGGTTCTTTAGATAAGAGAAGAGAAATAAATATGGCTTATATTATAATTGATTCCTAACAAACACCCGATAATAAAATTATAATTCACAAATAAGATTAAGGTCAAATTGTATATGTTCTAATTTGGGATCGCTCTAATAGGAGACGAGGCGCAACGACGTTAGGACTTTAACTCAGGCTAAGATTTTACTAGCACAACACGTTAACGAGGTAGGGGCTTCTTATCCTTTACTCATGAGTTATGTGATGTTTATATGCGTATGTGTATTTATGTGAATGGGTGTTGATGAAATAAACTATGTGATCTTGCGTGACATTGTTGTTATATAAATGCTTGATGAATATCATGTTTATGCATGTTATATGTGTGCTAGTTAAGATGCCGACTTTGTATGATATAGGAGTATCTACGTGTAATATGTTATATGTTATCGCCACGTGTACTATGGTAAAATGATATGCTTAAATGACATGCTATGAAAACAAGGTTCACCCGTAGGCAGGGGTGACAACAAGGTCCGTCCATAGGCAGGGACGGCAATACGTGAAATGTTTATGTTAAACAAGGTTCACTCGTAGGCAGGAGTGACAACAAGGTCTGTCCGTAGGCAGGGACAGCAAATATGTGAAAATGTTTATGTTAAACAAGGTTCACCCGTAGGCAGGGGTGACAACAAGGTTCAACCGTAGGAAGGGTTGACAACAAGGTCCGTCCGTAGGCAGGGACGGCAATATGTGAAATGTATATGTTAAACAAGGTTCACCCGTAGGCAGGGGTGACAACAAGGTCCGTCCGTAGGCAGGGACGGCAAATATGTGAAAATTATATGTTTACATGTTTAGTATGTTCATGTGAATTATTTGTCTACGTTCTTCATGTGACTATACATGCCATGTATTCATGATATGATTCATGATTTTAAGATAAGTGATTTCTGCTGAGCACGTTGAGCTCACCCCAATCAACGACATTTTTTTTTTAGGTATGAACGGAGACTTCGAGGGGAATAACGAGGATGCGGTAGAGTGACACATGTATTTATTTAAGACTATGCTTACGTGGAATTTCAAACTCATTTTATTTATTAAATGGTTAAATTGTTATTTTTTAAATTTTTCGAAAGTCTTATTTTCTTGAAAAACGAGGTTTATTTTAAGTAACCCCCATATTTGAATATTTATTTTAAATAAATTATTTTATTTTAAAGGCTTCCGCTTTATTTTACGAAATGAAAATCGGGGCGTTACAGTATATGAAGGTTGGGCCTGCTGTGATTAAAGGTTGAACATGTAGAAAAATCCACAAGAAATAAAACACACAACCCACAAAAAAGATTGATCATGAATTGGGACATTTTTAGATTTTTTTTTCTTTTTATGTTTGGAGGGTTTAATTAATGTTGTGCTTTGCCTTTGATGTGATTAAGGTTAGAGTCATTATATGGATGAGTCTTTCTAATCTTGCAATGATTTATGTCTTCCTTTAACTTTGAAATATTTACTAGTTTTTGCTCACAATCGCATACAATGGGCTATAAAATCTAGGGTCAACACACCAAGCATATTCATCTAGGTCAACATACCGATTTTCTTTTTATATAGTTTGATTTACGTTTCGTCAAAGAATAACGTACATTGAGTCAACAGAAGCACACAAATGCGAAGAACATTTTGAGTGAACAATGTACATCACAATTCAAGAATAGTCAATATATACGAGTATTTGATGATTTCAAGTCAATTGAAATAGTTTATTGAGTGCATTGCTTCTCAAGAAATGAGTCCCAAGTGCATTGCTTCTCCTGCCCTCATTCTCCACTTCCTTTGTTTGGCTCTCCAATTGCTCACTACTATTGCTATTGCTATTGCTATTGGGAGATATTGCAATGCTACTCGCCATCCCTTGCTTTAAAATATACTCCCACTTGTCTTGAAAAAGATAGAAAATCACCATGAATATAACTTGGGCCGTGAAAATTATGGCCCAAAGGTTTGGGCTTCTCGACGTCCTCTTACCGTATGCTTGTAGGCCCGTGTAAATATTCAAGACTCCGCCCAAACATATATTCGTGCCGAGCAACCAGTGCACGAAATACCACGTCCTTCTGCATCTAACTCCCCTGCACAAATAGTAGAGAATTAACAAAAATAAAAATTCGAAAATATGTACGGTCTGGCCCATCTCATTTTCTAACTGGGCCTAGACCATATTTCGTACCTGTTGGGCCTTTTAAATCCAATCATGACTTGTAAATAAATGGCAGCATAAAGTGCAAGCCCAATTCTTTGATGACTGTTGTTGAAGTTATTCTCAAATTTTCTGATGGATAAAACTGCTCCAACGGTAGCGGCTAGTACAGATAGTACCTTCAAAATTCAAAGTTTATAGCTCATTAGTTAATTCATGCTGAATTCATGTATATTGTTTCATGCTGATTTTTTATTTCTTTTTGTTTTGTCATGTGGGCGCTCTTCCACCTAACTGTGGGCTATTTCTCATCTCAAAGAGTGGGCCTCTTACCTTTAATTATTTTCTTGGGCCCATTACTAATGGGCCATCATGATTACATACGACCAAGAGAATTTTAACATGGACTGTTTAAGGAACACAATTATTTCACCATGTTTAACATTTTTTTCCTATTATTTAATTATTAATCATTCTTTATTTTTTTCAAATTAGTTATTGTATTTGAATTCCATTTGAACACTTAAAATAATCTTATAATAATATATTTTTCGAGAATTTAATACAATAGTACTACTTTAATTACCTGGGAAATTGCATGAATATAGAACAAGATTTTGTGTTTGGAAGGATGAATATCCTGAGAGCAGCTGGACATTCTCATTGCTAATACTCCTAAAGGCATCAAGAATCCCATTGAAGCCCACAGCAAGATTCCATGAACTTGAATATCAAATATCTTCTTTTGAGAAATTTGATCCTACAAAAACAAAAAAATATTAATAATAGTATATATTAATTTCAGCAATTAATATGCAATATGTATATGATCATGGAACATTACATTTTGCATATGCTTGCTATTATTATTATTATTATCATAGAATGAACATTCAGAGAAATCCACAAGAAATAAAAGAGCAAGCCCACAAAAAACATTGCTCACTTGGGACATTTTTCTCAAGAGATTTTGATGAGGAGTTTGGTGAGTTCAATGTTGTTGTCATTTGATGGATTTGTGGCATTGGTTATAGATCAGATTGTATATAGTATTATATATTGTTGGCAGTAGTAGGTATTTCTATTCTTGTAATGATTTATGCCCCTTTATTGTCTTCCTTTTAACTTTGAAAGATTTCATGCTTTTTCACATTAATGCCTTTTGATTTTTCTTTTTCATTTCTTTCAAAATCTTTAAATAAAGGTAATCATATACAGTGTCTTTCTTAGTTCTCGATCAGAGGGAGCTTCTGGTAGTCAGTTTGTGAAATCAATTGGGTTCATTCCATTTCGATTCAACTTACTTTTGTAAATCGATTTATCAGCTCAGCCAATTCGGGTCAATTTTTTTTTTTATGTATGTTTCGTCACATGAATGTCACCTTTTGAATTTAGGCAAGTTGCACGATAATAAAAACATTTTTCTTATTTTAAGATTTGCCAAGAACCAGATAGTCAAAGATCTATAAAGTAAATTATACAGTATATTGAAGTTTGTTTTCCTTGTTGCTGAAACTTGTACATATATGTCCGGGGTGACAAATATTTATTTGATTTTGGTCGACATTATTAAGCTACATGCCTACATGCGATGTCTAAAACAAGTAGTACAGTACTATATTACTTTAATCTCAAGTCACACGTACATCATCTCCCTCATACATGCTCTCATTCATTACTAGGTGTATAATTTTCACTTGCTGTCTTTCTTTGTTCCATTATGTCTGGGCTATAAAAACATACTGTAGTAATTACAACTATAGAATATCATCTGTATTTCTATTTTATTGAAAAAATCAATCACACCTACCTCTGTTTTAGCCTACTCACCCGAGGAGGGTAAAATTCATTAGAGAGTCACCCGAGGAGGGTAAAATACATATTATCAAATGATTAGCCAGAAGTTTTCTATGATTGAATAAGATAAGTGGATTTACTCTCGGATATACCATGACAGTTTTCTTTAAATCAGCCAAATTCCTCCTCAACAGAGAAGCAATAATAAAATCCATCAATGGAAAGTGAAAAATATGCCCTTGGTATTCGTCCAGCAAAATTGAATTTAACCGATTGGTTACCTGTAACTAGCAAAGAAAAGCCTTCTACATAAACAAGTTGGGCCTGGAAGCTTTGTAAGTGGTTTTGAGCTTCCTGAACACCAATGGGAACTTGATCTTGGAGTCGTGGAACTGCTTAGTGCTCTCCCTCTTGCATAGCTTGGCCGGAATAGTGGCTATCTTGATGATCTGAATGCAGTGGGGACGGACCCTGTGACGAGAGGCCATCTCGGTGTACATCTGCTCCACACCACCATTCAAGGTGGTATCACGATACTCCTTGTACATGTTGTGATAAACCGTTCTGCTCTGATATCTCAATCAGATACCATAGTTCTTGATCGTGGTTGGGTTCTTCTCATATATCTATTTACAAAAAGAAATATGTAAAAAATAAATAGAAAACTAACATCATCAAAATATTGCAATTCCCAAGTCTAGGTACTTCGTTAGACATTTCCCCAAGCTTTTCTATTTTAACATTTTATTAGTGATGTTTTTGGCAAGATATTTCGTATTTTTCATTTGCTTATTTTTTAGGTTGAGGATTTACAAACCAAATACCACCAAGGTTTATTCTGAGATGGATTTAATATCTATCCAATTCTGTGGGATTTTTATATAACCCATCTAAACCTCAAGTGTCATTTGTGTAATCAACACAAGTTAGTACGTGCGTAAATTCACAAATAACGACTCAAGGACAGTAAAAATGCATTTTATTCTCGATAATGCAAGTTAATATTGCACAAATAGACAATATTAAAACTATATACGAGTAACATGTGAAAAAACTAAATTGATATTTCCGAGCACATAAATCTAACCGAAGCACCAATATCCTAATATAATAACGCTTCAAAAATAAAAAACGGAAAACTCAAACAAAAAGAGATCATCTAAATTTTGAAGCACCGATATGAAAACACAGAAGGCTAATCAAAGCAGCTAACTAATAATCAAATGAGTGCGAGACTTCGTACCTCGTTGATCGCAAGAACCTGACCATTGCTTTTCTACACCTTCTTAAGCTTCCTCAAAAAGTACCTTACACAATTAAAAAAAATGGAGTCTGATCATGCTATAAACCATTAAACCTCAATCCAAAAAACATAACAAAGACCATCGATGTTTTGTCAATCCAAATATATCCTAAATTATTTACACAAAAATAATCAGCTCATCATAAACATTCCACTACTCAAAATTCGAATTTAAAAATCAAAAGCAGTGAGAAAAATATGTTACCAGAATTTCGATTTGGCTCGGACCTCATTCGTCGCCCATAGTTTCATCCGGTAGATCTTCGGCTGTTCATCCGTCTCCGTCGGCAAAGCTCTTCCGACCACCTGGAACTGGTGGAACTGAAAACAGTTCCATTCGCCAAAAAAAAATTCAATTTTATATATTTTTAACGTATTGAAAAATAATAATTAAGGAGTGACATCGCTGCACCTTGAAGATTGCCATTTCTGACAGTTGAAATGCCCCTTCTCAGTTCTTCGGAAGCTCGGAGACGAATGTAGGGCTGTGTGATTTTGGATGTGCCGAGAAACCCAAAGTCTGGCTATTGGATTTTCCCGGTTTTACTGATTGGGCTTATTTGCTGCGCCACCAAATTTTGATTTAGGCCGATCTTTTCATTTCGGGTAAATGAGAAAAAATAGCCAACACTTGAAAAAAAAAAATCAATTTTTTAAATATTTTTAAATTGAATATTTTTGCTTTATTAAGGAGTACTCCTACATTGTTTGGAAATGACAATTAAATATTTTACTTTTACTCCAAAAATTAATTTCGTATTTTCTTTAATAATTTTCAACTTGTATTTATTCACTTAAGTAACGAATATTTCATCCATCAATAAATTACTTATACTATATATAAGCATAGGAACATTAAACAGATGATTCAAAAAGGAAACTATATAAGCATACGAACTTAATTAATTACTTAATTAATTAGTTACTCTCTGCCTAACCCATCAAAACCACCACCAGCAGCAGCAGAAGCTGGTAGCACAAGATGAAGAACCTAACCCCAACAACCTCACCGGACGACCTCTCGACCCTGACATCATCCACCACGGGCCCGCACAACGAGCTCATGTCATCCGTCCTCGTGTTGTAATAAATACTATAAAACGCCACCCTCGTCCTCTCCGCCCTCGCCGTGAAGTTGACCGTCGCGACCTGAAACGACGAATTGGAGTCGGGCGCGTAGTGCACGTTCCTCGCCTGATCTCCGGCGAACGCCATCACCGCCAGCGGCCTCGCACACATATCCCCCGCTTGGCCCACCGAGAAACTCATCCTGTACGCCTCGTTCGCCTTCGTCTCCACCATCTGAGATATTATCCCTTCCTTTCCCGACAATAGCTCGACCGCCCGTTTCCCGCCGGGGGTCTTGAAGTGGTTCGAGTCGACGTACCGAACTGCCCTGTTCGACTCGACGATCCACCCGGGCAGCGATGACGTGGCGTCGTCGAGGTTGGTGGGGAGGAGCACCCCGAGGGACTCGTTCCGGAACATCCACGGGCCTTCCTCGAAATCGCCGTTCACGACGGAATTAGTACCTTTGGGCTTGGATGGGACGAAGAGCTTCTTGATCGCCACGTCATCGATGATGGGCCCGCAAGTGGGGTCGTCTTCCATGCCGGGGTTGCGGAAGACGATTCTGGCGGGCCCAGGCCCGTCGTTTGCTCGGAAGGCCCACGAGTACGAGTCCCAGCCCTGGACGCTGTAGAGGGTTTGGAGGTCGATGGATTGGGAGGAGGAAGGTGGGACCACCGAGACGTTGAGGGACTCGAGCTGGGCGCACGTGCGGGCCGCGCTGAAGGTGACGGAGTAGAGGGCCCCCTTTTCGACGGCGACTTCTTGGCTGATCTCGGCGTCGTTGCCCAGGCGGGCCGCGTGGGCGCCTTGCGGGACGATGAGGATCATCCCGCCCTGTTTCTGCCCGGACTCCACCAGCTCCACCATGCCGGCGGTTTTCCAGCCGGGGATGGAGGCGGGGCCGTCGGAGACGGTGGCGGAGGAGGAGGAGAAGCCGCCGGATGGTGGGGTCTCGAAGTCGCCGTTCACCAGTTCTCCTGCGACAGTGATTTTAGTAAAAATTAAAAAATTAATAAATTAACAAGTGGGCCGGGTCGGGCCCATGCTCTGATTTCTTCACATGGGAGGGAATGGGAATGGTGTGTAGTCAAACACAACACCTTCCCAGTTCAGATTCTGAATTGATATAAATTATATAGTAAGACAAAAAAAAAACAGGTCGAAGAAGAAGCCGCGTAAATCGATGAGCTAAACGTCGGTGAGTAGGAATTAGGATTCCTATTAGAGCATCCCCAATGGTAGGTACAATTCCTACATGGCATGAAATTGTACCTAGGTACACCATTGGGGTGATAGGTACAATTTGGGAGAGAGAAACAATAGTATCAAAGTTTTGATACTAGGTACAAATTGTTTTGTGTCTAATTTAGTGGGTCCCACATGTATAAAGGCAAAAAATTGTACCTCAAACTATTGGGATGATGAGGTACAATTTAATAGGTACAATTGTTTTATGATGTGTCATCTAAATTGTACCTAATGTTGAGGTACACAAATGGAGATGCTCTTATAACAGTGGAGCCCACTAACCTATAAAGTGGGCCTCCATAAACGGGCCCATCATCACTAACTAAATATACTTAAAAAACTCTGTTATACCATTTTTGTTAATTTCTTGGATCCAGATTCGTAAGGATCATTGCACACCAAATTCTTACTAGTTACTACTATTAAACATGGAAAATGAAAATTAAAAACTTATTCCAATGTTTGAATTTGCAGCATCACTTAGATGTTCGACTCGGTTCTGACCCATGAGTGAACTTTCAAGCTCAAAAACACAAATTCACAAGTACTTCATTACTCGATGAGCTTTTAAAACATTCCACACCGTATTTACAGATGAAGGGAGGGAGTGGGCCCCCACAACCACAAGTGCATTGAAGAGGCGTGGAGAATACAAATCATTAGAGCATTTACATTGGTACAGCTACCTAGCAAGCTCTCCTCAAAAAAAGTCCTACTGCTATCCATCCCTATTGGCTATTGGCACTCTCTCTCTCTGTATCAAATGTTGTTCAGAATCGAAATCTGTTTTTCTTTTCTTTTTTAATTTTCAAACAGGCTTAATTTGTGAAGCTGTATACATAGGCAGATCTCAGGAATCATACGAAAGCCAGGAAAAAACAGAAGACCATAAACAGAAGAAAATGAGATATTAGAAAGATAAGAAAAAAACATACCATCCTCAACAAGAGCAAGAGCAGCAACAGCAACTGCAGAGAAGATAAGGAGAGAGGAGATCCATTTCCAATTCCAAACCATCTTTTATTTTATTTTATTTTATTCTCTCTGTATATTCCAGAGTGAGTGAGTGAGTAATTTGAGTGTGAGACAGCAAATAAATGGGTAGTTCTAGTACATTTTTTGTCCTTTTTTATATTCTCACCTTGGGGTGTGTGTTTGTGTGTGTGGGTTCGGTTCCGTGTTTTCGGATACTAAGTCTTTGGGCCATTGGCGAGGTGGGCCCTGCCGGTCTGTTCGTGGCTATTCTTTATTTAAACAGCAGATTAAAGCGATGAGAGGAATATAATTACACGGGCTTTTGCTTTTTACTATAATTTTTAAATCAATGGACTGGGCCCATCCGCAACGAAAAGATTTCACGATCCATGAGGCCCACGTCAAAGCTCTGTCAAAAGCTTCCAATTTTTGGTGTCTAACTTTGACAAAACAAGAAAAGAATAGATATCCTCAAGATGGCTTTAAATCAAGGATATGCTTTCCTCGGTATTTACTAATAACATCCCAAATTATTTATTTAAATATTACTAAAATTTAATGACACATCAATTGATACATTAACAATAATCAATGTATTCAATTTGTAAGTTTGTACTACATAACCAATGTGGTGAAAGTAAGTACAATTTTATTTTTGTAATTTTTTTACTTATTTTTTTACCACTATAATAGTAGTAAAAAATAAAACAATGCATAAAAATATAACTCTAGTGTATAAACAATATTTATATTTAAGTATTTACAAAAGACTAAGATATATTGTACTCGTAATACTCTTTTTGTCTCATAATAGTTGTATATTTTTTTAGGGAGTTGCTATTTGCACCTCCAAATATGATAAGTACACCAACTCAATTATAATCATAATTATATTATTTAGTTAAAAGTCAATTATATCCCTATTAACCTAATTATATAATTAATTCTCATACACCTCCTCTTCTTCTTTTCTACTGCAATTTAAAGATTTTTATTTTTTTCGCTCACTCAGTAAATTTTATACGCAAGTCTTTTTTTGAAGAATTAGAAGTGGTAAGTCTTCACCATGAACAGATGAGAAGTCAAAAAGTACTCATTCTTCTAATTAGATGGGTTGAACGAAAAAATATATATAATATGTATAGTGATTATATTATTAAATTCTCAGATGGATATAGAGGATAAGCACTCGTTTTGTTTTTTATTTTTTATTATTTTTATTTTATCTGTTGTAGTTAATTTATATTTTGTGTGTATATATATGTATAGTTTTATATTTGAGTTTGAATAATATTGAAAATTTATATGATTTTTTTTAAATATTAATTAACAGTGATAATAATTTTTTTAAATTAAAGCATTTATGATTTTTTTTTAAAATATTAATGAACAATGATAATATTTTTTTTTTAAATTAAAGATTTTGATTTATTGTGTTAATTAATATATAATTCTTATAAATTATTAAATATTTTTTTTAAAAATATTAATAATATTGTGAAATTAACTAGATTTTATACTTAAAATTATTAATTTAAAATATTTTTATTTATTTTATTTTAATTTATATCAAAACAAACTTTTTTATATTTGAGTTTGAATAATAATAAATTTATATTATTTTTTTTAAATATTAATGAACAGTGATAATAATTTTTTTTAAATTAACGCAAATTTTGATTTATTGTGTTAATTAATATATAATTTAATAATGTTATAGTTTATAAAAGATTAAAAGGTACGGTGTATTGTTTTTTTTTAAAAGTGTATTATTGATAGTTGGGGTTTATGGCAAATTATATCTTGCACCTCGATGTAACATACACATCTTACACCTGGTCAACAATATAAAATAGTCAAGTCAAAATTAACCTATTTCCCCCCCTTTTTTTTTCATCTTTCTCGCCCTCGCTCAGCGCGCTCTCTCTCAGCACCCTCTATCGGCTCCGCCCCAACCTATGGCGATTACCCACCGTACGGAAGCCCCTTCTCGGCCCCCGCGCCGTCTGCTTTTCCACCCGAAACCGACCCGGACGTGATCGCCGATCTGGACGGAAGCGGCTTCATCGACGACAAGGAGTTCCACCGCGTCGTCTCGTCTTACAATGAGAGCTTCGGGACGCGGAATGTTCACCTGCTTCTCATGTATCTTTTCACCAACAACAACTTGAGGAAGATCGGTATGTGATTCTTCACTTTCACCATGCTCTGATTTTGCTCGATTTGAATTTTAGGCATTTCTAGGGTTTCCAATTCTACCTGAATCTTCGAATTATGTGGTTATGGTGGTTTAACTGTTTGGAATTTTGTTTAATTTCTCTGAAGAACTAAATATCTGCGTGATTGAATTGTTGTGCATATTAGATACCACCTTATTACTAGTCGTTTCAATGTATCGATATCGATATCGTCTTTTGATTTTGCTGCTATGTCTCGTTACAGGTCCAAAGGAATTCACGCAAATATTTTACAGTCTTAAGAGCTGGAGGGTTAGTCGATATTTTACAGTCTTTCAGTGTTATTCAGTGTCTTTCAGTGCTATTCAGTGTTATTCAGTGTCTTTTAATGTTATTCAGTGTCTTTTAATGTTATTCAGTGTTATTTAGTGTTATTCAGTGTCTTTCAGTGTTATTCAGTGTCTTTTAATGGTATTTAGTGTTATTCAGTGTCTTTTAATGTTATTCAGTGTTATTCAGTGTCATTCAGTGTCTTTTCATGGTATTCAGTGTCTAACATTCAGTGTCAGACATTCAGTGTCTTTTGGGGTGAGGTGGATTGAGTAGAAGAAAAAATCTGACGTACAGTGTTTTTTTATGGTATTCAGTGTCTGGGGTAGGGTGGGGTGGGGTAGGTGTGGGGTGGGTTGAGTAGAAATAGAGTAAGGATATTTTCGTCCTTCCATATACATTTTTTTGGCTTAATTGGAACAAAAAAGCCTAATTGGCACATAAATTGGAATTTGGTCTTATTGGGCAAAAAATGTTGAAAATTGGCCTTATTGCCATTTTTCCCTTTATTTTTTGATCAAAAAACAACATTTTTCTTAATTTTCGTGGTATAAAAAAGTATTGCATGTATTATAAGAGAGAAGTAGCATGACATATAGAACGGAAAGAGTATCTAAGAATCTAGTGGACTCATCTTTCATTGTATTGGGCTGTTCAATTTTGTTGTTGGTGAGCCCATGTAGAATCAATTTTCGTATGAAGGCCCATCGTCTAACTTTATGGGCCAAACTGATTTGCTCACACTCGACCGGCCTCTATAATAACGAAATTGAAATTACATTTTCCATAAATTATCTATACTACCATTAATGTTCTGAATTCAAAACCCTGCATAATCTGAAAATTAAAAACTTCCATTCCCCTTCTTCTTCGTTGTGACGACGTTAACTACCATGAAAATTTAGGAGAATGATTTTTATCTCATGCGACTGATCGATCGATGTGAAGGGCATATATGAAATTAAATCCTAGTGGCCACGTACCACCACCAATGAAATCGTGCTCTTTGAATCGATGGCTTTGCACTATATATGAACGAAAAAACGTCATAGTAGCTACCTAGCTTTGGAATCCTATACTCTTTTATCTTCTGTAATTATAGTGCTTGATCGTATACGCTTCTACAATTAATTTATTATGATATTGACCAAGTTTTAACTCAAATCAAACATTTAAATAATAATTTATTCACTAAATACAAGAATATTTCAATTTTTTTAAAATTTTATTACGTAAATTGTCATTCAACATACTACTCATTAATCATTATACACCCCACTAGACTTTTTAGTACTTTGATCGATTCTTACATTTTTAACCACTAATTAATCACGTACTAGTACTCCTTAAAAAAAGTACTGTGAACCGTACTACGCGAACATCAAACTTTGGCCGAGAAGTAGAAGAATATTATAATTAATTTATTTATTGATTTTATGATTTTGAGCTTTTGAGTTTCATGGCTCGTAAAGTATTTTTTTTTTTTGGATCGTAAAGTTGTAATTAGTACAAGTACAACTTTAAGTCTTAGGTTAAATCATCTTTTGGCCAATAGGAATTTGGAGTCTTATGCAATGACTTTCTAGGAAGATTATATGAGAAATTACATTACTTGAACGATTGTACTTTTTATTTCGTTTAGTAAGAAATAGACGCGTCCCTCTCTTCCCAAGCGATAGGCGATTAGGCGATATATTACTGTGAGCATGTGTTTTTCATCCAACTAGTATCACTTCCCGTGCGATGCACGTGATTTACTTGTTTGAAATAATCTAAAATTTTATTTAATCTCCAACGTATTTTGCCAAAAAATTATTAATGGATTAAAAAATTATTTTATTTAATAATCGAACTCTCACTTAAATTGTAAACTCGTATTAATCTCATTACATTATTAACCGTTATCTCAATTATGAATTTTTTTTATTGTTTTCAAAGATTACGCCTGTTTGATTTAATTTATAGTATGTAAGCTTCTTGGGGCATAGCCGAGTGGTAAGGTCTGTGGTGATTTTGGTGTAATTCTCCGGCGACGTAGAGTTCGAATCTCGGGTATGACAATTTTTCATTGAAATATTATGAAGTTAGTCCTGGAATGAGACCTATTGGCTCTTTCCCACATGTGTCTGCTACTCGGGCACATCACTTGATTTACATTTTACCCGATCGAGGAGCCTCTGATCTGGTGGGCCGGAAAAGAGTTTTTCGTCTCTGCATTACGTTTCTCGTTTCTGAATTTCGCGAGTGTCAAACACATCCAACAAATACCTAAAACCGATGGGACAAAAACCAAAATAAATGGAAAATAAAAATTATAAAGTTGGAAAATAAATAGAAATATAAAAAAATTGAATTTACTTGGTGAACATGAAGGGGATGAGATGACACAAATGCAATTATATTAATATAAATTACCGATAACCTGCAAAACAAATTTTACAGAACTGAATTAGAGATAAACTAAAAATTAAAAAAAATCTAGTCGAACATAATTAATAACTCGACAATTTGATTCTGGAATATGCGAAAAAATCATAATTAATATATAAAATTAAAAAAATTGATTGAAAAAATGAATATATAGAAGAACGTATACATGTAAATCGATTCAATGTTCAGAAAAATAAAAATGGACATACGAAGCCAAATTAGAGCAAGAGAAAATAATATATCTAAAAAGTTTGATCAATTTTTTTTAACTGCGGTGGAATAAGAAATAGGAGGAGATCGATTTTTATAAGATACGATTAATTAAAATTAAATTAATATTAATGGAATAAAAAAAGAGAAATAGAAAGATATATATATATATATATATATATATATATATATATATATATATATTTAAGATGATGATTAATTATTATTACCAAAAATATATAATTTTAAATTACTATTTAGAATTATATATAATTTAAATATACTTAATAATATTACTAATTAAAATTTATAATTTTTTTATTTATAATTTTTAGTGTGAACACAATATTATTATTGTTTTTCTATTGGTTCACGTGGCATTAGTGTATCGGAATTATATATGTATAGATATATGTGGAATATCTATTATTTAATTATATATTATTTATTTTTTAATATTAGATTAATAAATATAAAGTTTTGATAATTTCAAAAAGTCATGCAAAAAAGTATATACTACATACAACATGATAATATGATAATTCTTACGATAATATGATAATTCTTCCGTCATATATACTAATGGTGTATAAATTAAGAAAGCCTGATCATTGATTTGAGACGATCGAGCAATGATAAAGTTTATAAATCATTTTCAAATGTTATCATAAACTATATAAAAGACAAAATTACTTGCTACTTTACTTGACAAACGTTTATATACAATGAGGCGTAATTATATCATTATCATGGACAATATGATACTACACTTGATTATAATGTGATAGTACAACATATACATGGTGACCATAATTTTTTTTAATTAAGTAGAACCATGATTATTATAAAAAACAAATTAATTTAAATTGGTTATCAAACAATATTTTAATATATTTTATTAAATTTGTATTTTTTGCATTTAAAAAGACACTTTTTTATAAAGTAAGTTGGTAAGACATTTTTATACATCACACATTTAATAAATTAATAAGTTTTCAATAAATAGTTGTGAATTAAATTTAAAAATTAAATTTTAATTATATTTTAAATTAAAAAAATTGTTGTATTTTATTTTAATGAGTATCGTTATATGCTTAAAACATTGTAAAAATAAATTGAATTCAAAATGAATTGAACTAAATTAAATAAATTTGAACTAAATTGAATTAATTTATAATACTAATACTAATAATAATTTATAAATATTATTAAATATTTAAAACAAATTATGATTAATATGTTTGCACTGTTTGCAATTAGCTAAATTGTTTACTTTAAATCAATAATCCTAATTATTATTTTTTATTTTATTTAGAAATGAAATGAATTGAACTGAACTTAATCATTTAGTTGAACTTAATCTCGCTGAATTTAATTTAACTTAACTTAAGTTGGTAGGACTTTTGACTTAAGTGGAATGGACTGGATTGAAGTAAATTGGAGGGGGCCGGGACTGGAGTAAATTGGATTGCAATTAAATTCAACTGAAATTAAATTCAAAATAGCATGATTAGTGCTTAGTTATTCCCATTTTTGCAATATTATATTACTTCCCTACAAAGACAAAGAATTGGTTTGAGAATACAGAATATTGGAGTATGAAATAAAATAAAATTGTACCTAATTGTGCACATGATCGTGTTTGTGAGTACATCAATGAAGCTAAGAATGTTGCAGGCAGACCACTGTCTGAACACACACTTTATAAGCAGCCCTCTCACTCATTTGAACAAAAACACAAACTTAGATAGTGACCATGGGCCCACCACTTCAGGACCACGGCTTACTTCTTTGGACCACAGATGCCATATGTCCTTGTTATATCGAACACGAGATATATATATATATATATATATCAGTATTAACTTTGTGTTTAGCATGTGATTGATCGATGTTCATATGAAAATGTTCGTGCATGATTGGAATTGTACGTTGGATCGCGTCTCGTTGATCTTATTCCTACGTACCTGAACTGAATCAACTTAATTGAATGTGTTAACAATCATATATACTAAATGAATATATGTATGAAAAGATATTAGATATTAGGCAAGAGTACTTGGGAAATATAAAGTTTGTTGTAATTATATGGTTTCTTCTAAAAAGACCATTATGGAACTTTTAATTGGAATCTATATATTGCGCTCAAAATCACGAGTCCTCTTGAAATAATTTGTTTTTTTTAGAATTTATTTTAAATAAAGATTCAATGTATCAACTTTCTTAGGGCACCACAATTAGTTTAAAATTGAGTTTCACACACATTTTTTAAGACTTAATACAAGACACAAGATTATCAAGCTTCGATCTACCAATAGAAAATACAACAATGACGATCTACATGCATGGGAAGAGGTTTTTGTTTTTTCAGTATTGATCAAGGTCAAATGACAATTTGAAGAGTTTACAAAACACGTTAACATAATATCAGGAAATAAAATGCAACGGATTGCTCTCTTTGATTATAAACGAAATTTAAAGCACGGTTTTTAAGTTGTAGATCATGAGCTGAAAAGAAATCTTTGAAAGCACCATTTTCTTTAGATCATGAGCTGACAAGGAGTCTAACCCCCGTTCCAAATAACTGAAATAGTTGAGAAAGCGAAACACATGAGCTATCCTCTCTGCAATTCTCGACGGCAATTTTAAACAAGAAGATCAGAAAAACATCTTTTTTATCAAAACGACGACGTTTTATGCTCTGACATATGTTTATATGACACATATATATCATGTTTAAACACAAATCATGCCAATCGAGACTCCGATGAATTGATTTGAAAACACCATCTTAAATTTATATAGTATATATCACTCAAATCTTGTCCTCACAAATGGCCAACTCTTACAATCAATCATCTATCTATCTCAAACAAAATATACTCAATAGTATATATTTTCTTCATAACTACAAAATTAACTAACGCTGTCCGCCACATCAAACTTCCGTGCCCAATCAAAACATAATTAAGAAATAATTACTACTAGTGTTTTACCTTAATTCTCTTACAATATTGTTAATCACACATGTGTGGATATATTAATTACTCCTACTAGTATATTAATTCCAAAAGGCATCTTACTAAATATGGAAATCGGATTCAAAAGAAAAGACTCACTCTTTTTATATAAGCATGCACCCCTCTTCTATTCTCATAACACACTCACTCCACAAATTAAACCAAATTAAATTAAATTAAAATGTCATTTTCATGTTCCAAAACCTTCCGAATGAACGGTCCCGGAAGCCACACCGGCTGCTTCTCTGCCGACGACCTTCTTCCTTCTCTAGGACCTAAAGTCGACCGCGCAACTAAACTTCCAACACACATAATTTCCCCGTTCGATACGCGTTACAGGTCAGTACCCTCAGCTCGAAGTAATCACTTCTAAAAGAATTAATTAATTGTATATATTTTCAGGGCCTGGGAGATTTTCCTACTTCTCCTTGTCACATACTCGGCCTGGATTTCTCCGTTCCAGTTCGCGTTCCTGACATTCAAACGTGTCGACACTCGACAATATCGTCAACGCCTTCTTTGCAGTCGACATTTTCTTAACATTCTTCGTGGCGTATCTTGATGGCCACTCGCACCTGCTGATCGATGATCCAAAACAGATAGCCACAAGGTGCTACATATTCTGTCAAATTTTAAATTACTATATATTTCATATAATTAATTAAAAACTATATAATTGCTTATTTAATAATAATTGAATTAGGTATTTATCAACATGGTTCACTTTTGATGTGTGCTCAACTATTCCATTTCAATCCCTGAGCATCATGGTCACGGACCACAACGGTGGACTCGGTCTCGATTTCTTGAGCATGCTAAGGCTTTGGCGTCTCAGACGAGTCAGTTCCATGTTTGCTAGGTGCAAATTTTGAAAGTTTTTTTTTTTTGTATTTTATATATATGTGACAAATTACTCTCGTTAAAAATTTAGGGTCGAAAAGGACATACGGTTTAATTACTTTTGGACTCGATGCACAAAGCTCGTATCTGTAAGTTCCGCAAAAATCGCTTTATAATTTATTCGAGTATACTCTATCGATCATTTGTCTGAATCAATTCTCGTTCGTAGGTGACTCTCTTTGCCGTGCACTGTGCCGGGTGCTTTAACTATCTGATTGCGGATAGATACCCGGACGTGAAAAGGACATGGATCGGGGCCGTTTATCCCCATTTCAAACGAATGAGTCTTCGCGACAAGTACATAACCGCGTTGTATTGGTCTATCGTGACTCTCACGACCACGGGATATGGGGACTTGCATGCCGTAAACACGAGAGAGATGTTGTTCGACATTTGTTACATGCTCTTCAACCTCGGATTGACTTCTTACATCATAGGCAACATGACTAACCTCGTCGTTCACAAGAGTTTCCGCACAAGCAATTTCGTATGCAATTCTCTTCCATCCACCCTTATATTTTTCTATCGGCTCATAAATTAAGAAAAATGTTACTTTTGGACTTTTTGACAAAAAAATAAGGGATAAAAATGTAATTTTAAGTTTAAAAGTAAAATAATCGTGAGTAAAAGTATGTGGAAAATGTAAGGTTAAAATTGTATTTTAAAATGAAAAACTAAAGTTCATATTTAATTTTTAAGGATATGCATAATTAGTTGGGACATCCAAAAAAGAAAGCGTGCATAATTAGTAGTACAATATATGATATCATGTGTACTTACTTACAGAGAGATATGGTGGCGTCTGCTTCGGAGTTCTCGAGAAGGAACCGGTTGCCTCGGGATATCGAGGATCAAATCATGTCTTGCATATGCCTCAAGTTCAAAACGGAAGGCCTAAAACAGCAGGAGACGATAGACGGTTTGCCGAAGGCCATTCGTTCGAGCATCGCACATTACCTGTTTTGCCCTGTTGTTCAGGATGTCCAACTCTTTCGCGGGGTTTCCCGGGATCTCCTTCTCCGGCTGGTACGTACTAACGTACCTTTTTTGTAATAAGAAGAAAGTTGAGGGGCAGATTTGTAAGTGATGAAGTAATCTGTTTGAATGGAAGGTTCTGGAAATGGAAGCAGAGTACTACCCTCCGAAAGAAGATCTGATTTTGCAGGATGACACTCACACAGATGCATATATATTAATTTCAGGAGTTGTGGTAATTAATTGATCTTGCAAAATTAAATTAATTAATTTTCAGCTTTTAAATAAATGAGTATATTACTCCATTATTATGTTTGCAGGATTTTATTGAAATAATTGATGGCCATTATCAAGTAAGACTAATTTGTACGTACATGCATTTCAATACATAAACTAATTTAAGGTTTCATTATTAATTATATATGTTATTTTGTAAGATCATTGGAAAGGCTTCAGCAGGGGAAATGTTTGGAGAAATAGGCGCTCTGTCAGAAAAGGCTCATCCGTTTGGGGTTCGAACAACCGAGATTTCTCAAATCCTACGACTAAACAAGACCGCGTTCCTCAACATTCTCCGTGCGAATCCAGACGACGAACGAATTGTTATGAACAATCTTTTTCAGGTATCCCGTATACATACATATTATTAATTAGTTAACTAGGGTGTGATCCGTCGTGTTTTGGTCAAAATACCATCACTATAAGAAACCTTTTCGTTTAAAGAAACTGAAAATGTGGAGATGTTGGGACGTTGAGAGCCAAGGGATTTCAAGTCCCATCATCAGACAAGCTGATGAAAATTGGATTAATCTTCCTGGAGCGAAGATGGATACAGCAGGGGTAAAATCCGAAAAAAGAGTTACCATTCACGCGAAGGTTACCAAAAACCATCATCTTATTTCTTCGAAGCTCGTAATCCTACCAGATTCAATAGAAGAGCTTCTCAAAATAGCAAGTACGTACTACTACTATAGCTAGTTTACCCTTTAATTAATCGATCAATTAACATGCACGTGCATAGTGTGTGATCGTTATTTTCGTGTGCAGGTGAAAAATTCGGCTGCATTAATGGTTTTTCGAAGGTGATGAATTCGGAAAAAGCAGAAATTGACGAGTTGAGTGTTGTGCGAGACGGGGATCATTTGTTTCTCTTTTGTGTGTGAATTAGGCATTGATCAGTACGTAATCGAGTCATGGCATGGCTTATATCAACTAATTTTATAAACTTCAAGGCCATTCCTAGCTAGTCTATTGATGTAAGTATAAATATTGAATAGGAGCGAGCTACATACATTCTCCAAGTATGAAAAATGAAAGTAGAATTAAAGCATGTATATATACCGTATACGTACATCCTTGAAAGAACCTTATATCAAACTCTACATATCACATATGTACATCGTCTCATTGGTTAGGGCTGCTACCGCGCTCATCGACAAGGATAAGTACCTCGTCAAATCCCATTATTCGGAAAGATTTTATGTTCTCGACCATTGTTTCTGTTCAAAATCCCGAGCATAACCAGTTGTTGGGAAATCACGTTCAAAATCCGTTCAAAAACAATAATTAATGTAATAAAAATAAAGTAAGAAAACAAAATAATTTATATTTGCTCACCTATTAATAAATGCTACTAGCTCCCTCCCTTTTCTTAAATACAAAGTATACTTTTTAAGACACGAAAATAAAAAAATATATACTACTTTGAGTTTTTATGAAAAAGTAAACAATAGTATAAAATATAAATGTATTTTTAATTTTAAATGTAAAGTAGTTATGACTTAGACTATGTACGACATGTCAAATTTGATATAGCTTACCTTATTCAATTAACACCCTCTTTTCAACATCAGCTCCATCAGAATGTCAATTATTTTCTATTTCTTCTACATCACTCTATTTTATACCTTATCATATTATTTATTACTCTTTATTATTTAGTATATATAATTATTAAATTGAAAACTACTACGTGAATAATTTATCAAACATGAAAATTATGTAAATTTGACAAAAAATAATTTTAGAAAATCCATAATATTTTAATAGGTTAAATAATAATATTTTTTTAATTAGACACCCAAAAAGTGAAAATTAGAGTAAAAACGAGAATTTTTTTTGATGTCCAAATGAAACAAACTTACACTTTATTTATAGAGAACAAAAAATAAAAAATAATGGTATTTTTATTTTATTTTTATTTTTAATAATTATTGTGTAAAAAATAATTTAAAAAATGAGTTAAAAAATTAATTAAAGAAACGCATGTGACATGTCATCGTTTAATTGATCTGATTTCTATTTATTTAATTAAATAAAGAATAGGTGAGTCATGTTAAATTTGAGTTGGTGCCGAGTGATCGGGCCCACAAGGTGTTAAATTTGATACTTTTACACCTAGGATGACTTGATTCAGGTTTTGACATCTTGTTTGATCCTCTATTGTACACGATGTTATGAGTAAAGTTAAAAAAATATATATATATTAGCAAAATTTTATTTTAAAGTAAAAAGAATAATAGTACTTTGGTAGAGTCATACTGTTATGAAATGTCTATTTTAAAAAGTAGTCAATTATTATGAAATAAAAAAAGTAAATCATATCATCAATTTTTTAGAATTTTTTATAAAAAAATTAAAAATTTATTTATTTTGACGAGATTCGATTTAATGTTCAAATTTTAGATATAACTCTAGATTCATTATCTTTTCAAAATGAAAATTCATGTTTTCTAATTCTATTATAGTCATTTAATTCAAATTTTGAGTCTGTTGTTTTCGCAAATTTTATCAATATAATCATTCGGTATCAAAAGTACATTTTTTTAAAAATCTTCTCATTAACAATATTATTTCTATTAAAATCATGTCATTTTGGTTTTATAAGGTCTTTTTTCATAAATTGCTCTTGAATTAATTAAAATTTACTTAAATAATTATAGTTTAATATTTAATTTAGATTTTAAAAAATTAATAATGAAATGTAAAATAAAAAATGATTTTTTTTATAGATTGTAAAATAATGGCAATTTGATTTTCTTAATTATAAAAAAATTACATAAAATTTTAGTTAATGTGATAATTATACCTACGTAGTACGTATCATTGTATGTAACTACATAGATAATTGTATAATTATTTGCCTCTTTTTTTAAATTGTATCTTTGTTTTAATATTTTTGTATTTATAAAATTAAGTAATATATAATATTTTTTTAATTAATTAATTAATAATCATAAAACAAAGTACAATATCATAACTTCATAGGAGTTGGACATAGAACATTCTTATTTAATGTCCAGTATAAAAATTCGCGAGTGTGAAAACTCAATTCCAAATTCGTCTACACTGTAGCACTATGAAAGAGGTCAACAAATACAATAATTGTTTGCTTTAATTAATACTAAGGTGGTATAGATATAATTAAGTATATCTATAAACTTCATTATTGCAGTAGGTACTATATAGTGCATGCCTTGCTAATAATCTTTTACTATGAAAACACGACTTTTATGCACTGTTTACACGTGTTATTTGCGGATACGCCGTCTATATATAATTATGTGAAAAGGAATATAGAGATTCTGTGTGATTTATAAGTCCGAGTACAGTACTCTCATTTCTAATGAATTTAAGAGACGTTTTTTCGAACATAAAAATTCAAAATAAAAATAAAAATTGTTAAATTAAAAAATTGTATTTTTTATTTTAAAAATAAATAAATTTAAATAAAAAATTGAAAAATAATTTAAAGGATAAAAATACTAATATTTATTTTTTAAACGTTGTTATTGTTACTTTGTTAGGAACATTTTATTAAAGTGTAAAAAGAATACTACAAGCTGAGTTGTTGTATTTTTTTAAGAATTGATCAATGAATAAATAAATAAAGAAAGGGAATATGTGAATGTAATACGTAGTACTACTACTAGTACTTAAATGGATTAATAATTAATTCGGTCCTTGTATTCATCCATGCTGATGTGATTGGTACTTTGAAAAGAAAATAAGAAAAAAAATGTCAAAAAGATTCCAAGAAAAGATATGCAACTTTGAGCATAACTTCGATTGAGCTGATTGGTTAATTGGATAATTATACGTATAATTTCATCTCAATTTTTTATTCACAAATTATCTGAAATAAAAAAAATTACTATAATAAATTAAATATACTCATTTCCAACCAGATTAATAGTGACATCTCATTTGTATTTTGTGAAAGAAGTGTGATTGGTTGAGAAAAATTTATGTTAATTTGATTTTTGTTACTCTAAATCTCATGCTGCTTTCTTTCGAACTGTTTTCCTACATGACATTAAATGACATACATGAATAATTAAGAATATTTCGAAAATTGCTGTCATTTTTTTTTTGTGTGTGTTATGTTCATCAACCCTAATTATGTCTGATATTATTGTTCGCTAATTATAGTATGATGAATATGTATTGCAATCAATCATTCACATATTCATTTTGTATGAACATGTCACGAACTTATGTTTATGTGAAAACACAAAAATCAAATCAATTTAATTTGTTCAAAAGTTTTGAATTTTTGTTCGAAAAAATGATTATCGACTAAATTAATTTGATGACTGAACGACATGCAGTGTACCTTAAATTGTGTTTATCTTTGTGGATCACGCGATAACAATTCACACACACATGTTGTGCCTTACAATGTAGTCATAATTAACATATATATACTAAAACCATCATTAATTAACGAGAATAGCTAACCTCGCGAAATCATTATCCATTCAAATAGTACGTAGTACTAGTTGTTAACCAAAATGACATAGCAATGGCACCTATGGTGATGCAATTACCGAGTGATGTAATCGCAGTAGTATAAAATATAAAATCAGTATTATAATTGAACAATAAATAAAGTCAAAATTGCTCTAGAAATTATGTCACACAGCAGTGTATTTATTATTTTTATTAAAAATTATATGTTTAAATATTCGCTACTCTATAAAATTGAACAATACATTGAATGTTTGATTTGTTCAAATTAAAGACTTTGTGACACTTAAAAATGTAATCACAAAATTCAATATAATTATTCCCAATAGATCCTGCTACTAATAAATTAATAATCGCAATAATATAAATTATTCCCGGTAATGTATACTCCATATTTAGTCACTAATTACTTGTAAAATATTTTCAAATCAGTCCCCACTTTTTACCATATTTCACATTACAGACAGCAGCATATGCTATAAATTGCCAGTCCAGTTAGTTAGTCGGTTAGTCTCTCTTATCAATTTGCAATATAGCACCCCAATCTTTTCGTATTTACAACCACTTCCCCAAAAATGGTTGTCTTGTCTCAGCCAATTCTCAATCAGAATTTGGCCGGATTCGAAACATGCGATACACCGAATCCGGTCGTGTTCACGCAGATCCCGATCGTCGACCTCTCGGACACGACTAACTCTAGAAAGCTTATAGTCAAAGCCTGCAAAGAGCACGGGTTCTTCAAGGTCATCAATCACGGAATCTCGATCGAGTTTCTCAACACGTTCGAGGCCGAGGCCTTGAAGTTTTTCAAATCGGCCCAAGAAGAAAAGGACAAAATGGGCCCGGTCGGGTACGGTAGCAAGAGGATCGGGCCCAACGGGGACGTGGGCTGGGTTGAGTACCTTCTCTTGTCCAATGCTGACCCGACAATCTTTCCCGGACTCCCCGAGACTTTACGGTAAAAAAAAAATGTCACGAATTTATAAATTTAATTATGGAGTATTAATTAATTATCGGAATGACAACGACAGGTGTCACGTGAAGGAGTATTTGCGAGAAGTGAAGGCGATGACGTGGCGAGTGCTGGACATGACGTCGGATGAGCTGGCGATAGAGCCTCGGGGTGTTTTGAGTAAGATGATAAGAGGCGAGGAGAGCGATTGTGCGTTTAGGCTGAACTACTACCCGCCGTGCGGGCCGGGTCGAAATCTGATCGGGTTCGGGGCCCACACGGACCCGCAGATAATATCGGTTTTGAGGTCCAGCAACACTTATTCGGGGCTCCAGATCTGTCGCGGGGACGGTTCGTGGGCCTCGGTCCCACCGGATCACACATCCTTTTACTTCTTGGTTGGTGATTCGTTGCAGGTAAAATAAAATAAATTAATTAATTAGTGACGTGGAATATATATTAAAAATTGAATATATATATAATTATGGGTGCAGGTAATGACTAATGGGAGGTTCAGGAGTGTGAAGCACAGAGTGTTGGCTGATAGTAACAAAGAGAGGTTATCGATGTTATACTTCGGGGGCCCACCTATGCATGAAAAGATTGTACCTTTGGCTTCGGTGATGGAAGAAGGCGAAGAGAGCTTGTACGAGGAATTCACTTGGTCGGAATACAAGAAGTCCGCTTACACGACGAGGTTGGGTGATAACAGGCTCAGCCTTTTCCAAAAGATATTGTGACTACTATATATAGTATAATAAACTACGTACGTTGTTCATCAAATTTTGATTGTGTTCTTATATGTATTTATCTCAATCATAGGAACAAATTAAAACAAAAGTACTATGATCGATCAGTCTATTTTTTTATCTTACCATCAATAAAGCAATATTGTTTCGATCTCTTTTACGTGACAAATCCATATTCTCAGATGAAAATAAATTTTCTCGGAACGTTGTTGTTCAGTCTTTTTGAAATTACGTCTTCGACGTAGTATACCAATTTTTCGTGAAATTGGCTAAGTATGAAATACTTGACGTGTCAAACTCAGCGCAATTCGACTCAGCTCAATGCTCTCAGGCGCTCACACGACCCAACTCAGTCGCTCAGACGCAATGCAACTCAGACGCACAGCGTAACGTAACTCAGACGCACAGCGCAATGCAAACGACTCAGCGCAGTTGCAGACGACTCAGCTAAGTTGCAAACGACTCAAAGCGCGCGACGCAACGACGCAACGACGCACACACAGCGCAACGCGCACAGGCGCTCACACGACTCAGTTCGGTGGCAAACTTGAAGCAATGAATACCAAGAATGATTGACACAAAAGTTTATGTAATTGATTTCATTTAATTGAAAATAAAACGAAAACTATTACAAGTAGAGAACGGTAGGCAAACGAATACTAGAGGCAGTCCAAGTGACGCAACACTCCCACACTCTAGAATCCCAACACTTAAACGCTTAGAGCTAAGTCACATAACCCTAGTATGTTGCGTCAAGCGAACAGCACTACAACGAAAACTCAAACACGGTGCGCACAACACAACACCTAAATTCTCCAACTAAAACAAACTAAGCAAGGAACAATTCGGAAATTGTATCGGGAGAAGTGATTTTCCAAATCGGGGTCACGGGTATTTATAGGCGTCTTGCACGTGTAAACACCGGAGTTCGCACGTGTAAACGCCGGGCTGACGTCACACGGAAATTCTTGACGTCACACTTCCGGAATCTTCGAATCTTCGAATCTTGAATCTTCGACTCATCAACAGTTGATTCTTGAATTCTTCAACCGTTGATTCTTGAATTCTTCAACTCTTGATTCTTGAATTCTTCAACTGTTGATTCTTGAATTCTTCAACTCTTGATTTCATGGAAGAAATGTTGACGCCGCGCTTTTAGAACCTTGCACGTCTGAATTCCGGATGGACGCCTCAACATGCGTCGCACCAGAGAGTGCAACGCAACGCATGCGCTCGTCTCCCGATATGGAGCGCATTCATGCGCTCAGCTGCGCCTTGGAGCGCAAATGCGCTCAGCGCTCTTCAAGTGCGCTCATGCGCTCGACGACACCTTGGAGCGCAAATGCGCTCAGCTCTTCTGGTGCGCTCATGCGCTCGGCGCTCCATGCGTTGATGCGCTCGGACGCTCACGCGTTCAAACCTGTTTACCTGCAACACAACAAGCAACAAACACAAAGACGAGTCGACGCCAAAACATACATTTACAATCTCCCCCTTTTTGGCACAACTCGTGAAAACGTTGAGTTTAGAAAACACTCCCCCTCAACCACATAATCATGAATCAAGAAAACTAAGAAAAATATGCTAAGTAAAAAAGAACTTAACTAAAACTTGAATTCAATCAAAAACATAAAATTAAGGAAAAAGGTTCAAGGTTCGAAAACCCACAAGCATAGGAAAGTTCAGAGTTAAGTAGAACCGAAATTCAAAAACATGCATGCAGGAGATAGGAGTTTTGATGCATGCAATTTTACAAACCCAAGTTCAGAAAAAAATTCAATCATTCATAAAACGAGTTTATGGTGACGCCTCCTGTGCGTCGTCCTCATCTGTGACAGCATCAATGTCTATGAAATCGTCTTCATCTTCATCAATCAGTCCATGAGTGATTGGCCCAGTGAACTCTTCATCATCATCCGAGTGTTCACCATCGTCATCTTCTTCATCATCACTTTCAACCATAACATCCTTGCCTTTGTCCATTTTCTTTTGCGCTTCAATTGCGCTCTTCGTCGTTTGAGGAGTTGGCGTTTTTCCAGCACCAGACGAGTGTGGCGAGCGCAGCGCTTGAGCGTCGCCTTCCAGACCTGCAGACACAAGAGGATTTCCAATAGTTGGAATGTTAGATTGTGAACCGCCTGCTTCGACATCAGAGAATCCTGGAGTAGTAATCTCAACAGTGAGTGATTTCTTCTTCGCTGTTAGCTTGGCTGTCTGAGTAGCATCAGTTGATGGTGTAACTTGAACATTTTCACTTCCTCCAGCGTTTTCCAGTGTCGCTGTCACCCCGATGTCGCGCATGATGTCCATCATCACACTATACAGATAGGTGTTGCGCAGCGGCTCCCTACTATCACATCCAATTCCTCCCCCTTGACGCGCCGCCTGATGATATCGATCAAGAGACGCAAAGAACTCATCTTCGGCATCCAGAACCTCATTCTGAGTGCGAATGTTAGCTTCGCGCTTCCGAGCAAGGTTGTTTGATTTTAAGATAAGATCGTTCAACAGGCGGGACGGCACGATGGAGTAACAGCCATCCATTGGATGTCTAGTGTAGCGCGGGCCCGGGGGAACTTGAGTGTCGACCGTAGGTATCTCGATCCTAGGACGCTTGGCTGGAGGAGAACATGGCGCCTTAACATTTTTCCGCTTGGCAGGTTTGCGCTTCGAGTCTGATGGGGAAGGTGGTGGAGTTTTGGGTTCTGGCACAAGGGCCTCGTCAATGAATTTCTTCCATGGGAGGTCGTTGCGACGCTTTGATGTCTTTAAGTAGTTCTTGCCAATGCGAATCGAAGATGACTTGGTAATGGGATGTTCAACTCCAGTTTCATCGGGGTCGATCTCAAACTCTTGTTTCAACAACATGTGTAAAATGAGACACGGAAACGGAAGCATCATTTCCGAAGACAACTTGTCATTTGGTGTTCGCACAATCTCCGCCATCTCAATAAATTGTAGCAACTCAACATTTATCTGCTGCTTTGTGGCAAGTCGATATAAAACATGAAGAATGAGAGGAGTGATGGTTTTGTTGTTTGCATGCGGACACCAGTTCAAAGCCACAATGCGAGTGAGCAAACCAAACATAGTTGTAAGATGTTCAACTTTGGGAAGTTGAGTCTTTTTCTTTCCACCAGTCAAAAAGGTTCCAATCTTCCAATCTTGTTGGACAACCTCTTCCGGGGGTTCCGTCCAATTGCACTGAATGTGAGGTCGTTTAAGAAATTCGTTGATCTCACGGGGTTGGAACTTGTAAATCTTTCCTCGAAACACAAATCGTCCAAACATCGGACTCTTCTTGTTGATAAAATCGTCATCAATGCACGCATAGAATACACGAGTGATATAGGATGAGTAGTGATATGGAAACGCAGCAGCATGATACAAGGACATCTCACGCAACAGTTTTGTGATTCGAACGGATTCAAACTGTCCTTTGCTGAAAGTTTTGTCAGTGTGAATCTCTATGACTTTCATCTCGTTGAAACGCTCCTCATGAGCTTTCTTGTAGAATTCAGATGAGTAAGGAGCCGGAATCTCGTCAATTGACTCAACATATTTCACGCGCTGTCGAGGTGGCGCTTTGGACGGTTCAGACTGTGAAACAGATGCAGGCATGGTTTTAGGTGGTGGCATGAGTGTCGATTCAGCAGACGCCTTCGCAGCGATTTCCTTAAAAGATAGTGGAGTTGAAACGGTTGACGCGATTTCTGCAATGGGTTCAAGCGCCGTTCTAGGTGTTGGTGTAAATCCCTTGCACACCAACTCACCAGCATCAACCTTCTCTTGAACCGTTTTGGGCGAGAGGATACCCATTGAAGTTCTGATGTGGGCAGTTGGAATTTTGATAATATTCCGCCTACGCGACCCGGAGTCAGAAGATTTCGGGGTACCCGACGACTTACCCGATTTTTCAGATTCTTTGGTTGACGAACGCGCGCCGTCCTTCGACTCAGAAACTGTGTTTAGCGACGCAGTGGGTGAGGGCATCAAACTCGTCTCTTGTGCCATGAGCGCCTTATGCGCTTTCAGTTCTGCGTACGCCTCGTCTTTCTCAGACGCGGGCGCGTTCTTGAGTCGTTGCGTCAAATATTCAAGCATCACAATGTTTGAGTTGTTAGCGGTTGATTGAGACATTTTGCCTGAGATGAAACACACAAACACAAGATCAAGTGTTAGAAAAGTTTTGAATTTGATTGACAAACACAAAATCGAGAGTAGAAAAATCCTAAGAGAGTCAAAGAAATGAAGAACAAACAAGAATTTTAACTTCGAAATAGCAAATCATAATCCATACTTAGTGAAATTTTCGAAGAAATATATGAATGTTCTTGAGTGATCTTGAGAGTTAGAGAGTAATCGAAAGCGTAAAAAAAAAATGAATGAAAATCGAGGGCTATTTATAGTTTCAAAAACCTAGATGTCCGAATGGGCCAAAACGAGTGGGCTTTATACTAAAAATCGGCCCATTTGCATGAAAAACAGGCCCAACTTCACATAATATCAAGATTTTTCAAAGGAAAAAACAAACACAGAGAAGTAAGAAAAACCGAGCGTCACAAGTTATGCGCATAGCGCGCGTGCACAGGACGCAAGAGCGCATAGACGGTTGAGCGCACAGACGCAAGGACGCATGGACGCATGGACGCATGTGCGCGTTGAAGCGCAGCCGACCGCAGGGTCATGTCTGAGCACAGCGCATCGATGTGGTTTGGTGGCGCAAGAGCGCAAAGGGACTCATTGTTCTCATTTGTAGATGCTTCAAGATGAAAACTCTGTGTTGAGATAGAATCCACATGATGCTGTCGGATCTGCAAAAATACAATATCAAGAACCAACACATCCCGAGTTAGCACATCTCACGTTACCCACAATCAAAACATTCAAACACATTCTAACGGAGAGTTAGGAGGTGAAACGAGGCAGTAGAAGCAGAAATTTACATTCCTAAAGACAATTCATGCATTGTTGCCCAACCAAAATGGATTTGTCACACAAGGTGATAAAAACTTTGAGTTATAATAAATATATCTCATGAGTAAAAACCGGTGTTACGGACCGAAGTATATAGAAAGAATTTCACTCGTCCTTCGTCGCAATCACAAAGTTTCAACAACGTGTTTCGTCGGAACATACTGGTTGAGTTAATGTTGCACAAGTGATAGAATTCTTAAGCGTGTGACGTGAAGAATCATGGCAATACTCAATAACAAATAGCTCAACTGCAATCAGAGGGGAGCCGGGGGAATGATCCGGCGTCCTCCAGACGAGTTTTAGCTTTATATGAAATGTAACAGACACTCATTACAGCAGTCAGAGGGGAGCAAGGGGAACAAGGTGCACTTGCGTCCTCCGAAGTGTGATGGGAGAGTGTCTTAAACTATAGCGTCCATGTGCTACCTTTCGAAGAGGGGAGCCGGGGGAATGATCCGGCGTCCTCCGTTACTTGGTATTATGGATCTATGCAACATGAGTGAACAGAGTTTAGAGCCATTTGATAAATTCACATTTCAGCACTTAGAGGAAAGTATACACTTGGGTCCGAAGACTTAAGCAACCTCAACCATGTTCGCTGATTAGACTAGTTCACGAGTGAAAGCAGCGTGCATATTCAGAAGTAAAGAAAAATACTCTTTCAGACTTCAAAATTTTCGTGTCTCTTACATAGAGCACATGCAGAGAGAGTTTCTTAGAGTTTTAAATCTCTCAAAGTCTAGAGGTTTGGTAAAAATGTCAGCGAGTTGTTTTTCGGTAGAAATGTGCTGTAAACTGACAAGATCACGCTCAACCAAGTCTCTGATGAAATGATGTCGAATGTCGATGTGTTTAGTTCGAGAGTGCTGGACAGGATTTTTGCTGGTTTTGATTGCACTTTGATTGGCACAATACAGCACCAGCGGTTTACTCTCAACAAGATAGTCATCCAACATCTGCTTCAACCATAGCAATTGAGTGCAGCAGCTCCCAGCTGCAACATAATAATATTCATTAGTAAAATAGATCGTGTTTCCAATCATGGAAATGAAAGGTGTTCGAACAACTCCTCGATTCTTAGTGAATTCTGAAAATCGCTCAGTTGTTGCCATGTGGGTCGTCGTTGATTCAAATTCATGCTTGTCAAACTTCTCTTCCATATTTTCCGCGACCTTTTGAGATACAAAGATAGGAGAACTTTCATAAGTACGAATCTCAAGAGTTAGCTTAGGAGAAGTAGTCTTCGAAGTAACCGCCAAGTATTTAGGCGAGTCAGATGTAGCTTCAGAGATTTTGGGCGTCAGAGCCTTAGGTAGTACTGCCTGCGCAAGAGAGTTCGTGAAGGAATCCAAAATTTCTCTTTCAGTTGAGTCCTCTGATTTTTGTTTGACAATTTGACAGTTGCCATAGACGTAGCAATTGTTCTTAGCACGAGGACACTTCAAAATGCACTTCCCTTCACTATCAAAGACTTTGCAAGAGACTTTGTCAAACCTGACATTCAGCTGGTCATCACAAAGTTGGCTTATACTTATCAGGTTTGCCACAAGTCTTTCAACATGGACTACATTCTTGATTGGTGGCAATCCTTTGAGATGAAGAGTTCCTTTGCCCAACACGATACCTTTTGCTCCCCCTCCAAACATGATGGGGGCGTCAGTCACAGGTTCGTAGTTTTTCAGAAATTTCTTTGTTCCAGTCATGTGTCGTGAACAACCGCTGTCAAAATACCAGATCCCTTTGGAGCCGATTTCGGAGGCATTGAGTGCAACATTGCAGAAAATCCGTTGTCTCGGTAACCAAATTTTTCTTGGAGTGGAGTTGGAAGTAACTTCACTCTTTTTCACTTTTGGCACCCATTTCTTCTTGATTTCAATTTTTTGAGGATTGCTCTCAATCTTGGGTTTCCAGATTTTTCGATCTTTCAAAGGAAGAGAATTTTTCTTCTTGAGTTTCTTAGCCGATCCATTCTTATTTTTCTTAGTCACCAAGCCACGATTCACATCATCTTTCATTTTGTAACAATACGGCCTGATGTGTCCAAGTTTGTTGCAATAGTGGCAAACATACTTTTTCGTGTGCTTTACTTCCTTCCGTTTGATGTTTTCAACATTCGTAGCAAGAGAAAAAAGCATTTTGAGTTTCGAATTTGTAGATGATGACTCCGTCAAATTTTTCATCGAAGCATCTTCATGAGACGGATGTTGATGTCGGAATCTCTTAGAATATACGTTCCTTTTCTCAATCACTCTCCCTTGGTTCACATCATATTTCAACTTGTAACAGTAAGGCTTGATGTGTCCAGGTTTGCTGCAGTAGTGACATACAAACTTCTTCTTCTTTAGCTTAGCTTCCTTTAGCTTTGACTTTTCAATCGTAGTAGAAGAAGAAGTAGAAATTTCTTTCAGAGAATCACTCGGAGCCAATTTCTTTAGCTTATTCATAAAGACATCCTCATAAGATAGAGTGTTTCTAGGTTTCTTCATTATAGTCTTTGGTGGCTGATATAGCTCGACATTGAAACATTTTGAAGAGCTAGCTTCTGGAATCTCACTCTTGGAAACTGAAGTCATAACCTTCTTTCCCTCTGCAATCTCCTTTCGCTTTGAAGTTTCATTGTCACCAAGTCTTTCAAATTCAATTTCGGAATTTTCATCCGAAGAAGCCTTCACAAACTTCATTACCTTGTTTTCAGGAGTTGAGTATAAAGATTTGAAAACTTGTTGGAATCCTAGTCCATACCGATTTGGATTCACCAAGGAAGCAGCATTATCAAAAACACAAGAGTTGGTGTTCATCTTCTTCAAAAGCTCATCCGTCATGTGCAATTTCTCTTTCAGATTGAAACAATTTTTGACACTCATAGCAAGATCTGTTTGAGTCTGTGTCAAAGTTGATTTTAACTCATCATTCTCAGCGTCAGAGTTTTTAAACAAATTTCGAAGCATTTTGACTTCGGCAATTTCCTTTTTCAAAGATGTCTTCAACTTGGAATTTTCAGCATTAGACTTTTCGAATGCTGATCTCAACTCAACTGCTTCCTTGAAGAATTTGTGCTTCTCTTCAAAGAGATCATCAAACTTTTGTTCCAGATTTTTCCTAGAAGCTTTCAACTTTAAATTTTCAGAGTTAGACTTTTCAACCAAGTTTCTCAACTCAATAGCTTCTTCAGAGAGTTTTTGTTTTGCTTTAGAGAAGTCATCAACGCACTCTTTCAAACATTTTAGGGACACTTCGAGTGTTCCTTTCTCAGTGATTGCTGGTTCATAAAGTTTTTGCAGTTCTAAGAGATTCACCTTCGATGCAAGCAATTCATCAGACACAACTTCATTTTGAGACACAAGTGATGTTGTTTTGTCCATTTCAGATTCAGACTCTGATTCGCAAGCTGAGAAAATTTCTTTATCACAAAATTCTCTATTTTTGGAGGTCATGCAGTTGATATTTTCGGCAGATGCCGTGTCTTTCAGATTTCCATTAATTTCGTACTCAAGCTCCTTTTGAAGTACACAGACGCTCTCTTTCAAATCCAACATTTTTGTAGACTCAACTTCAGCTTGAGGTGTTTTAGGAGCATTCTCTGTTAATTCTGATTCACACTCAGAATCGGCGTTTGAAGTAGTACCATCATTATAAAGATTTTGAAGCTTTGAAAAATCTTCCTTTAGACTCACAATTTCTTTTGAGTCGACTTTTCCTTGAGGCGTTTTAGGAGTAGCCTCTGTAGATTCCGATTCATACTCAGATTCATGATCTGAGAAAATTCTTCCAGAATATGTTTCACTGTTTTTGTCATCTTCATGCTCTCCAATCTGCAGTTTAGGAACTAGAGTAGTGAGAACGCAATTTTTAGATTGGTTGACATGTTTGTGTCCTCCACAAGTTCTCTGGAGAATTTCCCAAGCTTCTTTAGATGATGTACAATTTTTGACAAGTTGATACATGTTGAGCTCCAACCATTCACGAATGAAACGTAAAGCTTTGTTGTTGGCAGTAGAAGCTTCATGCTCTTCTCTAGACCAATGCCGTTCGAGTTTGAGAATTTTGTTGCCTTTAGCATCAATAGTAAATGGGCGTTCCCAACCTTCTAACACCGATCTCCAAGCATTGTAGTCACAGCGTTTAATTTCGATAGTAATTTTCGCCTTCCAATTAGAATAATTCTGATGTGTGAGCATTAAGGGTTTCTGAACGAACATCGGAGACTCCATTGTAGCGGAAAATATGAAGTCAAGATTCGGATCACGTCTTATACGTATGACGTCCCGCTCTGATACCAATTGAAATTACGTCTTCGACGTAGTATACCAATTTTTCGTGAAATTGGCTAAGTATGAAATACTTGACGTGTCAAACTCAGCGCAATGCAACTCAGCGCAATTCGACTCAGCTCAATGCTCTCAGGCGCTCACACGACCCAACTCAGTCGCTCAGACGCAATGCAACTCAGACGCACAGCGTAACGTAACTCAGACGCACAGCGCAATGCAAACGACTCAGCGCAGTTGCAGACGACTCAGCTAAGTTGCAGACGACTCAAAGCGCGCGACGCAACGACGCAACGACGCACACACAGCGCAACGCGCACAGGCGCTCACACGACTCAGTTCGGTGGCAAACTTGAAGCAATGAATACCAAGAATGATTGACACAAAAGTTTATGTAATTGATTTCATTTCATTGAAAATAAAACGAAAACTATTACAAGTAGAGAACGGTAGGCAAACGAATATCTAGAATCCCAACACTTAAACGCTTAGAGCTAAGTCACATAACCCTAGTATGTGGCGTCAAGCGAATAGCACTACAACGAAAACTCAAACACGGTGCGCACAACACAACACCTAAATTCTCCAACTAAAACAAACTAAGCAAGGAACAATTCGGAAATTGTATCGGGAGAAGTGATTTTCCAAATCGGGGTCACGGGTATTTATAGGCGTCTTGCACGTGTAAACACCGGAGTTCGCACGTGTAAACGCCGGGCTGACGTCACACGGAAATTCTTGACGTCACACTTCCGGAATCTTCGAATCTTCGAATCTTGAATCTTCGACTCATCAACTGTTGATTCTTGAATTCTTCAACTCTTGATTCTTGAATTCTTCAACTGTTGATTCTTGAATTCTTCAACTCTTGATTTCATGGAAGAAATGTTGACGCCGCGCTTTTAGAACCTTGCACGTCTGAATTCCGGATGGACGCCTCAACATGCGTCGCACCAGAGAGTGCAACGCAACGCATGCGCTCGTCTCCCGATATGGAGCGCATTCATGCGCTCAGCTGCGCCTTGGAGCGCAAATGCGCTCAGCGCTCTTCAAGTGCGCTCATGCGCTCGACGACACCTTGGAGCGCAAATGCGCTCAGCTCTTCTGGTGCGCTCATGCGCTCGGCGCTCCATGCGTTGATGCGCTCGGACGCTCTATTTACCTGCAACACAACAAGCAACAAACACAAAAACGAGTCGACGCCAAAACATACATTTACACTTTTATATTGCTTACAGTTATTTTTGTATTTCAAAGACATTGAACATTTGTAAAGGAAGGGATAGTATAATTTAATTTCCATGCATATATTAATACACAAAAATAAATAAATGAAAATATCGCAGATCAATCTTGAGAAATCAACACTAATTACTTTTTGAAACATTAAAAAAGAATCTAAAGATAAAGTCTCAAAAGTTTATACTCCATAAATAGAGATTGCAGTTTTTTTTTTCAGTCGTCTCTCTGACAACATGTACTACTTTACTATGCTTTTTATTTTTGCCGTATATATACCTTAATTTACTGTAATTGTTAATGCCGTAGCACACTAGGTTGCAATATATTTATATATTTTTTTAAAATATATATATTTTTTAAATACTTAATTGAACATTATAAAGGAAATGGAATTGGAGAAATTATTCTGTGTACCCCCTCAATGGAATTGATATAACATTACGTCGTGTATCTTAGTCTCTTCAATGTGGAAATTATTTGTTATATACTAGTACTATAGTAGCTTCTTTCTCGATTTTGGTATACAAAAATTGATCGGGATTGAACGTATAAGATTTATGAATAAATTTCTAAACACATCGAATTATCATATGTAAACAAGAATGCAATTTGTAACTATTCAACGATCTTTCTTTGAGACAGAAAATAAAATCTTATACTAAATGATACGAGAAGCGCTTTAGGAGATGCTAACACTAATTCAAATTCGCAATCTTTGACTTTTGACTAACTAAAAATATGATAAGGCCCGTCAACATTAATCTAAATGCATGTCAATAATTTTTTTTTCTCTTGACTGTGATTGATTAAGGCCACGTTTTTTAAGTGGATCGGTTGTGACTTGTGACTTGTGAGATAAAATTCCAACTTAAAAGTTAAAAGCATATGGGTCCACTGTTTTTTATATATAGTAACAATATATAAAAAGATAAATATGTAATTTTGGATATTATTATTATTCGAAATCAGATATGTATATGATGAGTTTGATTATACATAAAAAATGTATTATTTTCAATCATGCATAATTGGATTTTTTTTTGCCCGCACTCGTTTCTTATAATTTTTAATATGATATATGTTGCTTTAGTTGATCATGTTTTTACGACAAGTGATACACCCTCTCTGTCTCAAAAATGTGTGAGCTATCTTTCTTGAAATAATTTATACTATAACTTATAACATATATATTAAATAATATTATTAATTCTTCTGACGACCTAATGTAGCTTAATGGTTAATGGTGTGAACTATCATCTTTCCCCTGAAAGACTAGAGATTGATATATCCTTATGTCAACAAAAATACTTTATTTGACATCATGAGTTTGCCGTCACTTCAAAGATGTCACGTGCTATTCTCGTGATATTTCCGCCAAAAAACCGAAAAAAAATGTCAAAATAACAACAACAAAAAGTAGTTAGGTGATTATTAAGTAAATGGAACAACTCTAAAGGACTAAATATGATTTTAGCTCATTAAAATTTGTAGATATTAATTGAGTTCATTCCTTGAGTTTTAGTCAAACCTAAAATGTCCACAAACTAATCGATTTCATTTTGAAAATGGGAGTCCTATCCTAGAAATGAAGAAGTCTCAACTTTATTTGGATTTTTTTTTGAGGTTTAGTGTTTGAGCCTATAATACTAGCTAGTAATTAATTACTTAACTAATTGAATTAACTTACTCTAAAAAGGTTGTGCATTCAGTCATGATGTATGGGGATAGAATATCAACACTTTCATTGCTAGTAGTAGTATTTGATAAATTAAGTGTATGAAATTACGCCTTCAACGTAGGATACCAATTTTTCGAGAAATTGGTCTTGAACACACAGACAGTAGCTTCCGTCAAAGTAAAACACTCACACAATTTGTAGAATAAAAAGTGGAGACAAAGTTATGTAATAGTTTCCATTTCATTGATCACAAAACATAAACTATTACACTTGTAGAGTATGGTAGGCAAAACGTTTACAAGAAGTTTCCCGAGTGTCGCAACAACTCCCACTAACTTGCAAACTAGCACACAAGTACCTAAAGCTAAATCTCCTAGCTCTAATCTTGGCACACGGCGCAAAAGCTACTACACAAACTCGAAGCTCGACTACGATTCTAAAAATCAGATTTCGTTCTCTCAAAATCGTCAAATGATGAAATGAACATCCATGGGTATTTATAGTAGAGCCGCACATGTGAGAGTGATGACGTGGCACGTTCTCATTCGTCGCATGCTTGGCCTATGTCACTTTTCCATGAATGACATCATCATTGTAGAACATGGATTCTTGAATCTTGGAATCTTGAATCTATGATTCTTGAATCTTCGAATCTTGAATCTTCAATTTCAAAAACAAACTTCAACTTCAATCTTGACTCCATCGATCTCAATTCTTCATCTTCAATTTCTCGTGAAATTCTCTAAGTGTTGAAGCTTCGAATTTCATCGTCTTCACGGTCGTCGATATTGTTGAAGTTGCAAACTTGGAACACTTCATCATTTCCTTGAACTGGGTACCTGGTGAAAGAAATCACGTTGTAAGTACTTAGTCATAAAATCAAAGCAAAGGAAACATGAACTACGAAAAATAACATAAGTGTCTCCGGAAAAATGGACAAGGGAAGTGTCGCCGTTATCATTGCATGTCCACAAAAACCGGCGACTTGTGTCGCTGGAATTTTTCCACGCCACAAACCAAAGACAGCGACCCGTGTCGCCGTTTTCCACGCCAAGAGTCCATTGCACCAAAACCGGCGACTGGAGTCGCCGTTTTCATGCACACTCCAAAAGCGGCGACTGCTGTCGCCGTTTTCCACGCACATACGCACTTCACCAAAAGCGGCGACACGAGTCGCCGTTTTCCATGCACATGTATATCACCAAAAGCGGCGACTGCTGTCGCCGTTTTCCTTGCACACCCATTTCGGCGACTGGAGTCGCCGTTTTCTTGTCCATTCACCCTTGCATCAAAACCGGCGACTCTGGTCGCCGTTTTCATGTCATTCCAAAAGTGGAGACTCAAGTCTCCATTTCCATGCGCAAGGTAGTTGACTTCGGATCCTTAACCTGTAACCCTGAAAATCAACAAAGACAAAAATACAAGGAAAAATACGTTGTCGCCAAAATCAACATTTACAATCTCCCCCTTTTTGGCACAACTCATGAAAAACAAGGTTAAGTAAAAACGAGATACAAGTATCTCCCCCTCAACCAGACAAACCATAGAAATGACCAAGTAAAAAGATGGAAAAACATCAATCATAGAATCAATGAAAAACCATAAAAGACTTAGCCAAATATCAAACCAATCATAAAATCACTTAGATAAAAATTCGAACCAAAACAATAATCAAGAGTTAACCAAATATGAAAAAACCATGCATGGACGAATAAGTTCAAAGTTGAATGCATGCAAGAGTAAAACAATAAAAAACGAGTTCATAAGTTAAACAAAAAAAACTTGAATCTTGAACTTGAGATCTTGGACTTCAGTCTTGAGGCGAGCCAGATGGAGTTGGATCACGTTCCGGACTCCCAAGCGTCTCTTCTTCATCATCTTCGTAACTGAAGCCGTCGTCAGAGCTGGAGTCATCACTATCATCAGTGTCGGAATCTGGATCCCCGAAAATATCGCGCTCACCCAACCCATCACCAGCAGCTTCGTCAACGTCCACAACATTGACATCCTCTTCATCGCGCAGACCATCAGACGGCATCGCGAACGACGCCCCTGGATTTGTAGTTTCACCAATCTTCCCTTTTCCTTTATCACGAGCATTCATAACACCTTCAAAAATGTCTTCATCGGTTTTCTCTCCGTCGTCGCTCACAACTTCAATCAAATTCCTTTTGGACAGCTGCGAATGAGCTTCCTGAATTGCGTCACGCACCATCTTCAAAATGAATGTATCTTTCAAACTCGCATCTGGGGCTCCAACATCTCCAAGTCCTCCCCCTTGTTGGATCTCCCGTTGCAGTCTCTTGAAAGATTTTTTCTGTTTTTCCTGTGCCTCAATCATTCTGTTGTAAGCATCCACATGTTCGGCTTGACGCTTTTCCAGAGCTAAGGAGTCGACGTAGAATTCCTGAACCAACGCCGAAGGAACCACAGCTCGGTGACTATGAATCGGATGATGAGGATTCTGGTAAGAAGGAATATTTGAAGTTGGACCGAAACCACGGGGAACAACTCTCGGAGACTTAGCACCCTCAACTTCAGGTTCTGCGACAGCAGCAGTCGGCTGTGGTTTCGCAGTTGACTGTGATTTTTGGCGCTTAGGAGTTGGGGACTTAGTTTTTGGAGACCTAGGCTTGCGCTTTATGGAAGACTTAGGAGTTGATGGCGGAGTTAAGATTTCTGGGAGTGCGTTCCGATCAAAAAGTCCAAGCCAAGGTAAGTCGATAACTCTTTTGTGCGGAGCCAAATACTTGCCCGTGACCTTGACAGCCCCGTTCTTCTTCATCTTTTTCTCAGCTGCAGTTTCCGGACTAAATCCCTGGTCATGAAGCATCCCATAAATCAGACAAGGATGCGTGAGATGGAATTTTTTCTCCGTAGGCCACTCAGCTTGCCTAGTAATGGTTTCATCTGAAAGCTTGGCAATTTTGCACAAGTCATTGAAAATAATTTTTCCCAAGTTCACTTGTTCGCCACAACTGAGGCGAAAGATAAGGTGCATCAACTCGGGGTCCATGACAGTCGGGTCCCGATTTGCTATCCAGTTAGACATCCCAAGACGATGAAGGATGCCGTAGAAAGCAGACAGTTTTGACGGCGGCGGCAGTTCGGACTTGACTTTCTTTTGAGTAAGAAATGTGCCAACCATCAGGTCATCAGCACGTTCCGCAGCAGACGGTGTTGTCCATCTGGAATCGATTTCCAACCTTTCCAAGAAAGCGTTGATGGAGAAAGGACGGAACTTGTATAATTTTTCACGGAAAACGAAGCAGCCATACAGTCGACTCTTCGGATTAGCAAAATCGGGAGACAAGCTCGCGTAAAACTTGTAAAGCACTGGAATGGAATAGCGATAGGTAAGGCTCACAGATTTGAGCATATGGACCTTGGTCAGAAAGTCAGTGATGCCATGTTTTTCATAGTCCTCCTTGAGAATTGTTCTGTCCGTATGGATCGGTAACTTCTCAATCAACTTATGACGACGTTCAGCAGTTGGTGTGAAAAATTCACGAGAATGAGCCTTTGGACACTCAGAATATTCGGCTATGTATTTGAAGCCATCAGTTGAGACTTGGGATCCAACTGATCCCGAGGAATGAGGAGCCAAAGGTGGTTTTTGGGAGCTATGAGTTTTGGATTTTTCAGCCGACCCACCACCAGAAATTTTTGAAGTTGGAGACTTAACTCCACTGCCACTGACGACAGGTTTCTTTCCTGAGCCACTTCCAGTTGGAAGCGATGATTTTGGGTTCTTACCAGCAGACACAGTCGCAGCTGAAGGAATCTTGACAACTTTCTTTCCTTCCTTAGTTATCTCGCCAGCCGCGAGTAACCGACGATATTCAGCGTTCGAGACAACCCCACTGTAGATGCGATGAGAAGCCTCTTTGAATTTAGCTTTTCCAGACTTAGTATCTTTTCCCGGCTGACGGGCAATCGAGAGTTCAGGTGTGGCTGATCTAGTCAAGTCCACAGACGGTTCAGCTGACGAAGCTTTGCGACGATCAACTTTGTCAAGGTGAGCTTTAAGCTCTTCGTAAGCCGCTTTCTTGGCTTCAGGAGTAGGAGCATGTTCGAACTGCTCGTTAAGATAGACAGTCATATCAGCCATCATATCGTCAAAGTTTTTCGCCATTTCAAGATTCAGAAAAAGAGTAACCGACAGTTAGCAGCTGTGAGAACGGTAACCACGGAAAAAGAGTGCAACTTCCGAAAACAAGGACAGGGCGCCGGATGCGCAAAGCAAGAGTTGCCGGATGCAACGGAAAACAAGAACCTAAGAACTAAGAACTTCGGATGCCGAACTTGCAGTTGGGAGTCGAGAGATCGAAAGCTTGAGAGTTAGAGAATTCTGATGTAAGCGTAAATGAATTAGGTTTTCATCGAGGCCTATTTATAGGAAAAATTTGGGCCGCCCGTCGGAATGAAAAAGCCCAGTCCAATACCTGTAAACAGCTCTTCTCAAGAAGGAAATTAGATCAAAAAGACGAACAAAAATTTATTAATTTTGAAAATATTATTAAAATAATAATTTCCAAAAATAATAAATAATAAAATAAAATAAAATAATAATAATAAAATGAAAAGTTTAGAGATAGTCAAACCATGGCAAGAAAACCGAAGTTGAGAACCATCGGTTAAGAAACGAAGTTGAGTGCCATTGGTTGAGAAACGTGAGTTGTCAATTTTTCTTTGACGCTGAAAATTTGGCTAAGAAAAAAATTCCAGTGACAAGAGTCTCCGGTTTCGTGCCAAATGTGAGTCGCCGTTTTTCTGGCGACTTGAGTCTCCGGAATTTTGCATAAGTGAGTCTCCGGAATTTTGGCACAGCCAGTGATGCCAAGAAAATGGAGACACGAGTCTCCGGATTTTTGTACGATGAGTCTCCGTTTTTTGGACAAGGCGAAGTCTCCGTTTTTGTGTTGAGTCTCCGTTCTCCGGATTTTTGCACATGTCTCCGTTTTTGCATTCTTTTGACATTGCCATTTGAATTTTGCGAGATGGCCGTTGCTACACTCAAAATTAGACTTCCGAGATGGTAAACCACGTAGCACTGGATATGAACCACAGAAATGCCAAAACAAAAACAACACATCCCGAGTTAGTCAATCAAGAGTTCAACACACACAAACATTCAAACACATTTTAGTGGAGATTCGAGGGGTGATATTAGGCAATGAAGAGCAAATATTTTCCCAGAAAAGAATCCACATTTCATCATTTTCCAAAAACCAAAAATTTTCACACAAGGTGATAGTAACTTTGAGGTAATGAAAAATCTCTCATATTAAAAACCGGTGAGATGGGCCGAAGTATGTGATAGACATGTTTACTTGTCCTTCGTCTCAGTCACAAGGAAGCAGTCGTGTTTCGTCGAAACATATTGGCAGAGTTAGCGCCGCACAAGAGATTTTAATTCATGAATGCAAGGTGAACACTTAAGGCACTCCAATCAGGAACTAGCATTACTACAATCAGAGGGGAGCCGGGGTAACCGGCGTCCTCCAGACGAGTTTTTTTAGCTTTAAATGAAATGCAACAGACACTCATTACAGCAGTCAGAGGGGAGCAAGGTTCACTTGCGTCCTCCAAAGTGTGATAGGAGAGTGTTTTAAAGTTCAGCGTCCATGTACAACCTTTCGAAGAGGGGAGCCGGGGGTACCGGCGTCCTCCGTTACTTGGCTTTATGGATCTATGCAAATGAAGCGAGGAGTTTAAGCCATGTTCAATGTTCACATTCAGCGGAATAAATACTCTTGTGTCCGAAGACTAAAAGCGGCCTCGAATCCATGTTTGTCTGACTAGACTAATCCACGACGATTCCGAGTGCGTATTCAGAAGTAAAGAAACTACTCTTTCAGACTTCAAAATTTTTCCGTGAACTCTTAGAGAGAACACATGCAGAGAGAATTTCTTAGTTTCTTAAATCTCTCAAAGTCAAGAGGTTTGGTAAAGATGTCAGCGAGCTGTTTTTCCGTTGAAATATGCTGTAGACTGACTATATCACGATCAACCAAATCTCTAATGAAATGATGTCGAATGTCGATGTGTTTAGTTCTTGAGTGCTGGACAGGATTTTCGCTGATTTTGATAGCACTCTGGTTATCACAATACAGCACTAATGGAGCACTCTCAAGGAGATAGTCATTCAACATTTGTTTCAACCAAAGTAGTTGAGTGCAGCAACTTCCAGCCGCAACGTACTCCGACTCGGCAGTTGACAGGGCAATACAATTTTGCTTTCTACTATGCCAAGACACGAGATTATTTCCAAGGAAACAACAGCTGCCGGAGGTACTTTTTCGTTCGTCCGTGTCCGTCGCCCAGTCGGCATCAGAAAAGCCGACAAGGTTGGATGAAGTGTCGCGCGCATACCACAGGCCTAGCTGAGAAGTTCCAGAGATGTAGCGGAGAATCCGTTTCACAGCTCTTAGATGGTCCTCCTTGGGATCAGCTTGGTACCTGGCACACATACAAACACTAAACATAATGTCAGGACGAGTGGCAGTTAAATAAAGTAAACTCCCAATCATGGAACGATAAAGAGTTTGGTTTACACTCCGACTTTTCGTTGACGTAGAAAAACGTTCCGTAGTTGCCATGGGAGTGTTAGCTGGCTTGGCATGATGCATCTCAAACCTCTCAACCATATTTTTAGCATACTTACTTTGAGATACAAATATCCCATTTGGTCGTTGAGAAATCTGAAGGCCAAGAAATTGATGCAACTCCCCCTCAAGGCTCATCTGAAATGTTGAGGACATAGCTTCTGTGAAGGAAGTCACGAGTTTGGAACAAGTCGCTCCGAAGACAATGTCGTCAACGTAAATTTGGGCAACAATCATGTGTTTGCCTTCTCGCTTGATGAACAAAGTTTTGTCCACCGATCCACGCTCAAAACCGAATTTTAGAAGAAAATCCGTGAGACATCCATACCAGGCGCGGGGCGCTTGTTTCAAACCATAGAGAGCTTTGTGAAGTTTGTAGACATGATTTGGTTTTTTAGGATCCTCAAAACCTTTCGGTTGAGCTACATAAACTTCTTCTTCCAATACCCCATTTAGGAATGCAGCTTTGACATCCATTTGTCTGAGTTTGATGCCGAGGTGGCATGCTATAGCAATTAAGAGTCTGATGGATTCAATTCGTGCAACTGGAGCAAAGGTTTCATCAAAATCAATACCCTCAACCTGGGCATAGCCTTGTGCGACAAGTCGTGCTTTGTTTCGAACAACCTGGTTGTGTTCATCAGTTTTATTTTTGAAGATCCATTTAGTTCCAACCACATTCATGTTTGACGTTCTGGGAACTAAGGACCAAACATTGTTTCTGGTAAACTCATTCAGCTCTTCCTGCATGGCCATGATCCAGAAATCTTCCTTCATGGCTTCCTTGTAATTTCTCGGCTCAATTTCAGAAAGAAAGCAAGAGGTGCCGATTTCATTATAAATTGCAGAAGTGCAGATGTTGTAGAGTTCGTCCGGAGAATTTGTCGGTTTCTTTGAGCGCGTAGTTCGCTCATTTAAGTTCCCAATCATTTGGGTCGGAGGATGTCGTTTTTGAATATGTCCAGGAGCTTCTCTTGGAGCATTAGCAGGATTTTCAATTTCCTCATTTTCATCATCCTCAGAAGAAGTATCATTGTTTTGATTACTAGAATCTCCAACTTCAGGTGAAGTGTTTGGAGTAAGAGTTTCAGGAGACACATTCTCAGAACCAGCAGTTGTGGGTGTCGATGGAAGATTTCGATATTCCAAAATTCCTTCTTTTACCCAGTCTTCCTCAGCATCTTTTCCCAGAAAGTCTTGTTCATCAAAATTTATGTTCACAGTTTCGATGACTTTCTTAGTTCGAAGATTGTAGGCACGGTAAGCATGGCTATTTTGACTATAACCAACAAAAATTCCACGATCAGCTTTGGCTTCAAATTTCTTCAGAGGATCACGATCCTTCAAAATATAGCAAGTACAGCCAAAGACACGAAAGTGTGCAACTGAAGGTTTCTTGCCATTTATAAGTTCATAGGCAGTTGTGGTCGTTCCAGATCGAATACTTATCCGATTCAAAATATATCCAGCAGTGGAGACAGCTTCTGCCCAGAAAGTTCGTGCAAGATTTTTCGAGATAAGCATTACACGTGCCATTTCTTGCAGCGTTCGATTTTTACGTTCGGCAATCCCATTTTGTTGAGGAGTTTTTGGGGCCGAGTATTCATGATGAATTCCCTTCATCATACAGAACTCATTGAAGCTAGTATTTTGAAATTCAGTTCCGTGATCACTTCTGATCCTTTTTACTTTAGCTTCATGATTTGTCTTAATCCATTTCACAATGCCTTTGAAGGCATCAAAAGTTTCATCTTTGGTGGCCAAAAATCTCGTCCAAGTGTAACGAGAAAAATCATCAACTACAACCAACACATATTCTTTCTTTGCTATGCTTTTGACTTCCATTGGACCCATTAAGTCCATATGTAGCAGTTCAAACGGAGCCGACGTGCTCATTAACGTTGGCAATGCAGGATGAGGAGTTCTCGTCAGCTTTCCCTTCTGACAGTCACCGCACACTCGCTTTTCAATTTTGGGGAGTTGAGAGATTCCTCGAACTATCTCCCCCTTAACCAGTTTACTCAGGTTTCGAGTGCCAGTGTGGCCAAGTCGTTGATGCCACAAATCAACTTCATCAGGAACGGTCACAGAAAAACAACTATACTCAGTTGTATAGCAATTATTTTTGGCACGTGGACCTTCCATTATGAAATTTCCTTCAACATCAAAAACTCTGCAAGACTCCTTATCAAAACTCACGTTCAGTCCTTCATCACACAGTTGACTGATGGAGATAAGATTAGCAACTAGTCCCTTTACATGGACTACATTTCTGATAGGAGGTAAACCTTTGATTTGTAGAGTCCCCTTTCCCTTTACGACGCCTTTCGCTCCCCCTCCAAACACTACGGGAGCTCCAGTCATAGGCTCGTAATTTTTTAGAAACTTTTTCGTGCCAGTCATATGGCGGGAACAACCACTATCAAAATACCAAATTCCTTTGGTTCCAGTCTCAGAAGCATTAAGTGCAACATTGCAGAAAATGAGTTCTCTCGGTTGCCAACTGACTATTACGGAGTTAGAGTTAAGTTCAACTTTTCTCTGTGGAGACTTAGGCACCCATTTCTTCTTGTCATTAGCAGTTTGGACATTTCTCTCAGTCACAGTCTTCAGATTCGTATTAGTTATCAAGTTTGGAGAAATGGGTTTCTTCAAGTCCTTAGCAACCTCAACCTTCCTCACATTAATATTTCGTGAGTTTGTCATATTTTTCTCAACTTTCAGCTTCCGAGAAATTTGTGATTTGTCATCCTTAGGCATCATCTCACGGTTCATGTCAGCTTTAAGTTTGTAGCAAAACGGTCTTATGTGTCCGAGCACATTGCAGTAGTGACAGACATATTCACGTCTTTGACGAGTTCCAACTTTCATAGACGATTTGACCAAACCAGTTTTAGTGTGAGGAGTTTTTCTGTTCAGTTTCAATTTCTGAGAATTATCCAACTTCTTCATCAACGTCTTCTCATAAGGCAAGATTCCTCGAGGATGTTTCACAATATTTTTGGGAAATTGATATGTCTCAGATTCAGAGTTCGAAGTTGAGACCAACTTTAGAGGTTTAGTTTCAGGAGACTTAGCAATCTTTTTCCCTTCAGCGATATCCTTCCGTTTAGATGATTCGGCGTCATCCTTACTTTTATTCTCTGGCTGATCATTTGATGCTTTGACAAACGTCACATCTTTCTTCTCGGGTGTAGAATAAATGGACTCAAAAACTTTTTGAAAACCGAGTCCATAGCGATTAGGATTCATGTACGAGGCAGCATTATCAAACACGGAGGAATTCGTATTCATTTTCCTCAAAAGTTCGTCAGTCATGTGAAGTTTTTCTTTCAAAACATAGCGTTCCTTGTCTGTCATGGCAAGGTCAGTCTGAGTTTTTAGAAGGGATGACTTAAGTTCATCATTCTCGGCATCGGAGTTTTTGAACAAAGTTTGAAGTTTCTTAACTTCTGCAGTTTCCTTCTTCAGGAGAGCTTTCAGTTTCGAATTTTCAGAATTCGACTTCTCAAAAGATTCTCTTAGTTCGACAACCTCTTTGTAGTATTTATGTTTTTCTTCGAATAGAGTATCAAACTTGATCTTTAGAATTGTTAGAGAATTATTCAACCTCCGTTTCTCGTCTGTCGTCTTTTCAACTGAGTTTTTCAACTCTTCAGCCTCGTCATACATCTTCCGGTTAGCAGTTGAGAGTTCATTACAAGATTCTGTAAGAACTTTTAAAGACACTTCAAGTGCACCATTCTCAGTGATAACTAAGTCATAAGATTTTGAGAGTTCAGTGTGACTCTCGTTCAAGGCAAGCAGCTCAGCACTTACAGTTTGAGATACTTTATGGGTCATGTCATTTTTCACAGACTCAGTCACGGATTCAACATCCGAAAAAATATCATCATCACAGAAATCTCGATTTTCAGACGCCACACGGAAAATGTTGTCTGCGGTAGCAGTATCCTTTAGAAAGGCAGCAATTTGAAAATTTTCAACTTCAAAGTTTGCAAGGTCAAAACCATCATCAATCGTGACAACTAGAGCGTTGTCCTCATCGTCATCAGAATTTTCATTCTCAGATTCCTCATTTTTTGAGATTACATTTTCATCATCAAAAACTACATAGCTCACAGGCAGTTTCTTTTTGCGGTGTAAGTTAGGACACTCGTTTTTGACATGTCCAAATCCTTTGCATTCAAAGCACTGCATTTTGGAAACATCCTTGCTAGTAGAAGAATATGGAGAAAGTTTTGTCTCCTTAAATTTTTTGTCAGAGAATGAAGTTTGATTTCGGTTGTCTGAGTTTCTCTGAAAAGAGTTAGAATTTTTCTGAAACTTTCGAAAGTTCCGGGCACGATTTTTCCTCTTAAATTCTTGCTTCACAAGGTACGTGACAATTTCAGTCAGTGCAGCAAGTTTATCAGGATTATTCTGATTCATCAAACGTTCAATGTCCTCTGCTTCATCGTCATCAGATTCATCTACATCAGCTGAAAAACTACATTCTGATTTCTCATTTCTTGAAGGAGTTTTCTGCGGTTTCGAACTTCTAGAGCTCTTACCCTTCTCAGAAATTTTTAGAGCAGTCATCGGCTCATAAACAAGTGACATATCTGGGTTGCTACGAACTTTTAGAGTTAAGTCGTAGTTTCTCAAATCAGCCATCAGATCTGCATAGTCCCATTTTTGATCTTTTTCTTCTCGTGCTTCAAGAGTTAGAACTTTACTTTCGAACCGAGAACTTAGACTATGAAGAGTCTTCTCATAAATCATGACGGCAGGAAAAGTTTCTCCAAGTTCATGAACTTCGTTCACATATCTCATGATTTTGTCTAAGTACTCATTTATGTCTTCATCTTCTCTCATACGGAGTTGATGGAACTGAGCAGTGATAGTTCGAATTTTAGAGCGCTTCACGGCCTTACTTCCTTCGCATGTTCTCTGAAGAGTTTCCCATGCGTCTTTCGCTGAAGTGCAATTTTTCACCAGTTGGTACATACTTAGTTCCAACCATTCACAAATAAGAAGTAGAGCCTTGCTATTCGCAGTTGACAAGTCATGCTCTTCTCTAGTCCAGTTACGTTCAGGTTTGGGAATTTTTACTCCATCGGCGTCTTCAGTATACGGACACTCCCAACCTTCCAAGACAGCCATCCATGCACGAGAGTCATGGCCTTTAATTCTAGCAGAAACTTTGGCTTTCCAGTTAGAGTAGTTCTGATGCGTAAGCATAATCGGTTTCTGAACAAACATTGGCGACTCCATTATAGCGAAAATATGAAGTCAAGTAACGGATCACGTCTTATACGTATGACGTCCCGCTCTGATACCAATTGAAATTACGCCTTCAGCGTAGGATACCAATTTTTCGAGAAATTGGTCTTGAACACACAGACAGCAGCTTCCGTCAAAGTAAAACACTCACACAATTTGTAGAATAAAAAGTGGAGACAAAGTTATGTAATAGTTTCCATTTCATTGATCACAAAACATAAACTATTACACTTGTAGAGTATGGTAGGCAAAACGTTTACAAGAAGTTTCCCGAGTGTCGCAACAACTCCCACTAACTTGCAAACTAGCACACAAGTACTTAAAGCTAAATCTCCTAGCTCTAATCTTGGCACACGGCGCAAAAGCTACTACACAAACTCGAAGCTCGACTACGATTCTAAAAATCAGATTTCGTTCTCTCAAAATCGTCAAATGATGAAATGAACATCCATGGGTATTTATAGTAGAGCCGCACATGTGAGAGTGATGACGTGGCACGTTCTCATTCGTCGCATGCTTGGCCTATGTCACTTTTCCATGAATGACATCATCATTGTAGAACATGGATTCTTGAATCTTGGAATCTTGAATCTATGATTCTTGAATCTTCGAATCTTGAATCTTCAATTTCAAAAACAAACTTCAACTTCAATCTTGACTCCATCGATCTCAATTCTTCATCTTCAATTTCTCGTGAAATTCTCTAAGTGTTGAAGCTTCGAATTTCATCGTCTTCACGATCGTCGATATTGTTGAAGTTGCAAACTTGGAACACTTCATCATTTCCTTGAACTGGGTACCTGGTGAAAGAAATCACGTTGTAAGTACTTAGTCATAAAATCAAAGCAAAGGAAACATGAACTACGAAAAATAACATAAGTGTCTCCGGAAAAATGGACAAGGGAAGTGTCGCCGTTATCATTGCATGTCCACAAAAACCGGCGACTTGTGTCGCTGGAATTTTTCCACGCCACAAACCAAAGACAGCGACCCGTGTCGCCGTTTTCCACGCCAAGAGTCCATTGCACCAAAACCGGCGACTGGAGTCGCCGTTTTCATGCACACTCCAAAAGCGGCGACTGCTGTCGCCGTTTTCCACGCACATACGCACTTCACCAAAAGCGGCGACACGAGTCGCCGTTTTCCATGCACATGTATATCACCAAAAGCGGCGACTGCTGTCGCCGTTTTCCTTGCACACCCATTTCGGCGACTGGAGTCGCCGTTTTCTTGTTCATTCACCCTTGCATCAAAACCGGCGACTCTGGTCGCCGTTTTCATGTCATTCCAAAAGTGGAGACTCAAGTCTCCATTTCCATGCGCAAGGTAGTTGACTTCGGATCCTTAACCTGTAACCCTGAAAATCAACAAAGACAAAAATACAAGGAAAAATACGTTGTCGCCAAAATCAACATTTACAGTGTAGGTGAATTGTCCCAAACTAAAATAAAATAGGATTTTGCTTTGTTTAATTTTTAAGTATTATAGTTACGACCTAAGTAAAGTGAGAGATTACAAAAAGATACTACCTTTGTCCCAAGGCAATGGTCACACTTTCTTCACAAATAACAAAAGAAGTATGACCATTAATATGGGACAGAGGTAGTACTTGTCTCTTCACTATTCATTTAAAAAAAAATGTCTGATATATAAGAAAAATAAAATTATATAAATAATTCAATTATAAAAAAAATGGACTACTTTAGGGAATCATCTCCTTTAAGGTATACAATTCAATTTAGTCTATGCCATTATATACGATTATAGTGAGTGGCTTATTTGATTGAAATTCTATCATTTTAGAAGAATAATAGTTCAATTCTTTCTTTATACAATATATAGTTTTTCGGTAAAAATTTGATTTGAATTTTTCGATCAAATTAAACTAAATCGATTACATATTGTGATTTCACGAGACTAAATTTTGAAACCGACAACTTTTAGTTGACCAAAACGGCCAAGCTGATGCTCACATGGCTTTTGGTGATCAAAACTCGTCTAAAAGAAATTCACGAGTTTTTTCAGCGAAAATTTTGATTTTTCCGATCAAATTGAACGAAATTGACTACATTTTTATGATTTAAAAAACTCAATTGAAATCGACTTCTTTTAGTGGATCAATCGAGACTTGACCCATTTGAAGACCAACATTTTGTTTCTTACTCTAAGAGCATCCCCAATGGAAGGTACAATTCTAACGTGATATGAAATTGTACTTAGGTACACTATTGTGTAATGGTACAATTTGGAAAGAGAAAAATTGAGTATCTAAAATTAGATACTAGGTACAATTGTATTTGTGGGTTCAAATTATATATATTTTTTATTTTTATATTATTTCTCTTTTAACATACATGTGAATAAAATAAAAATGTGTATAGAAGTGAGATTTACATAAATATAAATTGTATTTTGCATTGTTGGAGAACGTAGGTATAAATTGATATGTATAATTTATTTATGATGTGACACAAATTTGTACATATAATATAAATATACTATACGATTGGATTTGGAGATGGTAGTAAGAGCATGTTTGGCTAAGCTTATAAGCTCCTTAAAACAGCTTATAAGCTGTTTAGGAGCTTATAAGCTCCTAAAATTTGTTTGGTAAACATTTAAAAAAAGATCTTAAATTTTTTAAAAATAAGCTGTTTAACAGCTTATAAGCTGTTTAAAAAAAAGTAAGGGGAGAGGTATTTTTTTTTAAACAGCTTATAAGCTCTTGTAACTTAAACAATAAAAGACCAAAATAACCTTAAAATTATTACCTTTTATATATATACAAAAATTCCAAATTTATTATTTAGTTAATATAATTATTTTTAAATATTTTTTTTCATATATAACAATTTATTTTTGATAATTTTATTTATATAAGATCTTAAATTGCCAAACAAATTAACATCTTATAAGTTTATATATCTATTTTATCCAAACGGTTTAACAACTTATTTATTAAATAAGACGTAATAGCTTATCAGCTCTTAAAACAACTTATAAAACGTAACATTTTATAAGCTATTTTAAATAAGCTCGCCCAAACGGGCTCTAAATCAAATGACGTTCCCCGCATGAACTATAATGCATCCCAAGCGAGCCGAGCCGACTCGTAGCTCTCTTCTGTGTGTTGCTCGGCCGCGTTGGGCCTTATGTAAATTCCTCTAATTGGGCCAACCGTTTTATTGATCACATTCCCTCAATTTGGGCCAACCATTGTCCGTTTTATTGGAACAATGAATTGAATAAGGGAGATTCAGGGGTTGGGGCACTTCTAATATTGATATTATAAGCACCACCCAATCTTTTGTCTAATTATATAAGAGGGCACACTTCCGATTTTAACCTTTTTCTATTTAACATTTAAATAGTTTATTATAAAATTGTATTTTCTCTCTTTACTCAATGACTCCCATCATCCCGAGTCTCAAAATTCCTCACTTAAAAAGCTAAGAATTTTTTTTCAACCAAATCCCGGCGAGTTCAATTCCTGAAATTCAAAAATACTTCATTCGTGAAGGTCAGTGTAATATTAGTTCAACATGGCAATCTCTTAAATGTATTAAACAAATTGCAAGTGCGGATTTACTATTTTCTTGTTTAAAATTCTTAGAATCTATCGTAAAATTGAAATGAATCTATCGAAGTTGGGTTTAGTTCTTACAATTAATTGGTAATCCTACGTTATTGCAGATCAGCGTTAGATTTTGATTCAAATTTTGTTATTGTGTGTTCTCTCTACGCTTACAAGGTGTTCGATGAATTGTCAGAAGTACAAGTAACCGTGATTTTTGCAAATTTGACCATGACAATTCATTCGTCAAGGTCAGTCGAATTTTGTTTACACATAGCAAACTCCTTTTTTCTACTACCAGCAGTGAATCTGTACTAGTAAATTTGATTTCGTTATATTGTTTTTTCTCATATGATTCTTAATTCTTTCAGGCTTTTTGTCTTTTCATATCCAACCACATTTGCGGACGTTCGAAGATCATGCATTCATTTCCTATTATGAGAGACGTGCTCCCTCCAAAAACACACTTCTCATTAATGAGAACTGATGATGATATTGCGTCACGGTCAGTTGCGAGTTTTGATATTGCAAATCGAAGCGCGACTCTGTTAGCTTTGTTGAGGATTCGAACAAGAAAAACAAACACCACACAATCGCAGCTGCGGGAGCCACAAAAGCTTGGCGCCGGAAAGCTTCGAGCTCAAATGGTGAAATCGGGATACGACGACAAACACACGATCTAAGGATCCTAGAAGTATCTCTGAACTTCAAGGAACACAACACAAAAGAAATAACACGAAATGACAAACGATTTTACGAGCTTCGATCGATTGAAAATCGATCTACGTGCTCGGGGAGGGAGGTGGTTCTCTGATATTATTCAAGCTCTTAAGGCTATGAATATGAGTTCAGTATCAGCTCTACATCACACACACACGGTGAATTACATTTATACTCACGCACTCAAAAACCCCCAAATCTGAAACTCGTATGAACCCTACGATCAAATCAGATTGGGCAAATCCACACCACACATTTCTAACAGAAATTGTGATCGTCATGCTGTGCGTGAGCTGGCGAGGAACTTGGAGCACTTGGAATCTCGAATTTTCATCCACTAACACGTGAGAGAGGGTCGATCCACTGTGCCGCGACATTTCTGTGAACCCAGGCGAAACGGCGTCGTTTTGCCCTGTTGGCGGCAGATTTAAATGAGCTGCTGAAATGGACACTCTGCCCAAACTCAAAACGCGATGAGATGGTCACTTTGCCCAGACTTCCAGAATGTATAGAAACACTTCTAGAATTCAAATCTTGTGTACATTCCAACAAATCTCCACCTTACACAATATTTGCAATTCCAGCAAACATCATGTATCAACCAATCAACACCTGATCACCTCTAGAATCAAGAATCAAGAAACTGACCTGTTCTTGAACTTCAAAGATTCAGAATGCCAACTTTGGACCATCCTCTTGGAAACTCAACCAAGATTCAAACTCTCACATTAGTCAATGCAGATTCCTCTCCTTCTCCTCTTTCTAGCAAGCTATAGACCATGGATTATCTCCAGCCACAGCCTCCACAAACAGCAGAAAACCATAGCAAGCCAAACTGGTTTTTCCAGAAAATTACCCAAGAACACAAACTGGGATTTTCTGAACCAAAACCTCCAATATCAGAACCTACACACTCCAAACATGTAATGTGACTTCCCAGCACATCATCATGCTTCAAACTCCCACAGCAACTCAGAAACACCAAGTCACTAAAAAACCAGAAAATTGAATCCAAGAACTCCATGCCTCAAAATCCAATTCTCTGAAGTAACCATGCAAACCTCAGTGCATACAAGTCACTATAAACAACATGAACCTCTGGCCATGCCCAAACCACTCAGAAAACCACTGAGTCAAAAAACCATCAAGCCATCACCATGAAATGCTCAAAACTGACCTGTTTGAGTATTTTCTTGGATAACTTGATAACCACAACAGAACTATCATGCCTGCTGCCACTTCCACACTTCCATCTTAACTGAGATTGTGGAATGTCAACCAACTGGACCAGTTGTTGACACAGTTGAAACTTATCACTTGGAATACTCTTGGTCAAACTGTCTGCAGGGTTAATTTCAGTTGCAATTTTCTCCACCTTGACAACACCCTTGTCAACCAGATCTCTCACAAAGTGTATCCTCACATCAATGTGCTTTGATCTGTCATGATAGACCTGGTGCTTGGCCAAATGCACAGCACTTTGACTATCACAATGCATTGACACCCTTTCTTGCAGAACTCCAAGTTCCTCAAGCAATCCTCTCAACCATATAGACTCCTTGATTGCCTCAGTCAATGCAATATACTCTGACTCAGTGGTACTCAAAGCAACCACTGACTGCTGGGATGCCTTCCAGACCACAGCACTACCATACAGAGTAAACACAAACCCTGTGAGTGACTTCCTGGTATCCACATTGCTGACATAATCAGAATCTACATATCCAGTAAGAGCATCTCCAGAGCTCCTTACTCTCCTAAACATCAAACCATAATCAGAAGTGCCCCTCAAATACCTCAATACCCATTTCACACCTTCCCAGTGTGACTTCCCTGGATTAGCCATGTATCTTGAGATACAGCTTAGGGCAAAGGCAAGGTCAGGTCTGCTACACACCATAGCATACATCAAACTGCCCACAACTGAAGCATAAGGAACCTTACTCATGGCAACCTCCTCAAACTGATTCTTTGGAGACTGATCCACTGAGAATTTTAAGTGAGCCCCAAGTGGTGTAGTCACTGCCTTAGCCTCATGCATATAAAACCTTTTGAGAACCTTCTCAACATAAGAAGTCTGAGACAAGAACAAAGTCCCATTTGACCTGTTCCTGGAAATATCCATTCCCAGAATCCTCTTTGCCTCTCCAAGGTCTTTCATCTCAAACTCAGCACTTAGCAACCTCTTCAATGACTCCACCTCCACCTTGGAACAACTGGCAATCAACATATCATCCACATAGAGCAGTAGATAAGTAACAACCCTTCCTGTCTTCAGTTTGAGATACACACAGCAGTCAAACTGGCTTCTCACAAAGCCTATCAACAACATATAGCTGTCAAACCGCTTATACCACTGCCTTGGACTTTGTTTGAGACCATACATGGACTTCTTCAACAAATACACCTTGTTGACATCAGAGCACCCCTCTAGACCATCAGGCAGCCTCATATAGATCTTCTCCTCCAACTCCCCGTGGAGAAAAGCAGTCTTCACATCCATCTGTTGGAGCTCAAGGTCAAACTGAGCAACAATGGCTAACAGGACTCTGATTGTACAATGCTTCACTACTGGAGAAAAGATCTCATTGAAATCAACTCCCTCCTTCTGAGTAAAGCCCTTAGCAACCAACCTTGCTTTGTACCTTATACCAGATTCTTCCTGCTTCTTTTTAAAGATCCATTTACAGCCAACTACCCTTTGATTCTTAGGTCTCTGCACAACATCCCATGTATGATTCTTATCCAAAGATTGGAGCTCCTCCTGCATAGCTAGAAGCCACTTTGCCCTATCTGAAGACCTCAATGCTTCAGAATATGAATCTGGCTCATCACTAACCATGTTCTCAGCTACCAATAGGGCATAAGACACTGTATCTGCCTGTGCATACCTCTTAGGAGGTTGTATCACCCTTCTCTCCCTGTCTCTTTCAAGTTGATAACCATCACTGACTTCAGGCCCTTCATCACTGACCTCAAAGTCATCCTCATCTTCAACTTGGGCATCTCTCTGAGCTTTAATTACATCTCTACCATGTAACTCCACCTCAAACTGATCCATCTCAGTTGATTCCTTCTCAGAGAGCATGGGCATAGTGTCTTCATCAAAAGTCACATCCCTACTGACCACACACTTCTGATTCCCAGGTTCAATGCACCACAGTTTGTAACCCTTTACTCTCTTTGGGTAACCTAGAAACACACACCTAAGTGCTCTGGCTTCAAGCTTGTCACCCCTCACATGAGCAAAGGCCAAACTGCCAAAGACCCTCAGATTATCATAGTTTGGAACTTCCCCTGCCCAAACTTCCTGAGGAGTCTTCATGCTCAAAGCTGCAGCTGGACTCCTGTTGATCAAATAGGCTGCAGTAGACACTGCTTCTCCCCAAAATAATTTACTTAGCCCAGAGCTTAGAAGCATACACCTTACTCTCTCCAGTAAGGTCCTATTCATCCTCTCAGCAACTCCATTTTGCTGAGGAGTAGAAGCCACAGTCCTATGCCTTGAAATCCCATTCTCAACACAGAAGGAGTTAAACTCCTCAGAGAGAAACTCAAGACCATTATCAGTCCTCAAGTTTTTAACCTTCTTCTCTGACTGCCTCTCCACTTCAACTACCCAATCTCTGAAATTCTCAAAGGCATCACTATTGTTCTTCAGAATGAACACCCACACTTTCCTTGAGAAATCATCAATGATGGATAAGAAGTACCTGCCTCCACTCTTGGTATTTGTTCTAGCAGGGCCCCACAGGTCAGAGTGAACATAATCCAACACTCCCTTGGTTGTATGCCTTCCCACTCCAAAACTGGCCCTAGTTGCTTTGCCCAGAACACAATACTCACATACTTTGAGCCTGTCAAGTTGACCATTCTTGAATGCACCCTGCTTAGACAACTCATGAAGACCCTTCTCACTGAGATGTCCAAGTCTCCTATGCCATAACTCCACCTTCACTGAGGCAGCAGCTAAGGAGTTCTCACCAACCACAGTAGAACCCTTCAAGAAATACAAGTCATTCCTCTTGACTCCCTCAAGTACCACAGTAGTGCCTTTCTTAACCTGAAAGCAACCACTAACTGAACTGAAGCTCATGCCCAAACTGTCAAGCATTCCAAGAGAAATCAAATTCCTCCTGAGGGATGGAATATACCTCACCTTAGTCAGTTTCTTGATTGATCCATTTGAGAGTCTCAACCTCACTGAACCAATACCCTTCACCTGACATGTAAGATTATTTCCAAGAACAACCGAACCACCATCTATGAACTCAAAGTCCTCAAACCAATGCTTCACAGGGCACATATGAAATGTACACCCAGAATCAAGCACCCACTCCTCATTTCTAGAGTTAGAAGTAACTGCAAGTACCTCAGCATCCTCCAAATCAGAAGTTGACTCAACCACATCCACGGATTGAGCTGGCTCTTTCCCTTTGCCCTGCTGATTCTTCAACTGGTAACAATTCTTCTTCAAGTGACTTGTCTTATTGCAATGGTAGCACTTCCTAGTTTCTGAGGTTGATGCACCTGCATCACCAACTCCATGTGGTTTCTTCTTTTTGTCCTTCCTTCCCCATGACTTCTTCTTTGTGACAGTTAGACCCTCTGGACTTTGATGCTGTTCCTTGGCCTTAGGATCCTTCTTGTTCAACTCCTTTGACCTAAGTGCAACCTGCACTTCCTCCAGAGTCAAATCATGAACCCTACCATACAACAATGCATCCTTAAACTGATCATAAGAGGAAGGCAAAGAACTCAGCAACAACAGTGCTTGATCCTCCTCCTTCATTTGACCATCAACATTTTCCAGATCATCCAACAACCTCACAAAATCATCCAACTGGTCAACCACAGATCTATCAGAAGACATCCTAAAGGTATACAACCTTTGCTTCAAATATAACCTGTTTGCCAAGGATTTAGTCATATACAAGCTTTCCAGTTTCTTCCACAAACCATAGGCAGTCGACTCCTTGCATACTTCCCTCAACACTTTGTCCCCCAGGCTCAAGATGATCACACTATGAGCACGCATTGAAATATCCACTGGATCTGGTGTTGATTCTGCTGAGCTCGACTCCTTTGTCTCCTTCCCTTTGCCCTCTGGCGCTGACGACTGCAACGGGGCATCTAACGCTGAGATCAAATCCTGTTGTACCAGAACCGCCTTCACTTTGATTCGCCAGAGGTTAAAGTCATTTTCCCCGTGAATTTCTCCAGATCGACCTTCGTAGATCCACCCTTCATCATCTTCACCGCAGCTGAATTTGATTCCCACAAACGGCACCACTTGTTGAGGATTCGAACAAGAAAAACAAACACCACACAATCGCAGCTGCGGGAGCCACAAAAGCTTGGCGCCGGAAAGCTTCGAGCTCAAATGGTGAAATCGGGATACGACGACAAACACACGATCTAAGGATCCTAGAAGTATCTCTGAACTTCAAGGAACACAACACAAAAGAAATAACACGAAATGACAAACGATTTTACGAGCTTCGATCGATTGAAAATCGATCTACGTGCTCGGGGAGGGAGGTGGTTCTCTGATATTATTCAAGATCTCAAGGCTATGAATATGAGTTCAGTATCAGCTCTACATCACACACACACGGTGAATTACATTTATACTCACGCACTCAAAAACCCCCAAATCTGAAACTCGTATGAACCCTACGATCAAATCAGATTGGGCAAATCCACACCACACATTTCTAACAGAAATTGTGATCGTCATGCTGTGCGTGAGCTGGCGAGGAACTTGGAGCCCTTGGAATCTCGCATTTTCATCCACTAACACGTGAGAGAGGGTCGATCCACTGTGCCGCGACATTTCTGTGAACCCAGGCGAAACGGCGTCGTTTTGCCCTGTTGGCGGCAGATTTAAATGAGCTGCTGAAATGGACACTCTGCCCAAACTCAAAACGCGATGAGATGATCACTTTACCCAGACTTCCAGAATGTATAGAAACACTTCTAGAATTCAAATCTTGTGTACATTCCAACAAGCTTGACCAAAATAGTCCAAATTCAATCTAGCGGAGTGTTAATAACGAAGCAAGCACTGAAATGCACTTCAGACCCATATCGAAATTATGTTTTGATAAGTATCTAGCATAAATATCAAATAAATGACTTGGAGATATATTTTGATACTTATTTAAATATTCTGGATTGTAATTTGATATCAAAGCTCTTATTTTGTGTTCTATCTTTATTACAACAATGTTTTATTTAAATTTTATGAATCATAAAACTTCATAAATTAATTGTTATAATTTCTTCATTTATTCATTTCATATGTATCTAGCTTAGATATCCTAATTTACTTGTATGTATCTAGTGTAGATATTCTCATGTAGTTTTATAAATTTATTTACTCATATTTATCTATAATAGATATCCTTTAAGTACGTATACATATCATTACTCGCATTTATCTATTGTAAATATTTATTATATTTATTTATTGTAAATATTTATTTACTCGATTTATCGAGCGCTACCTTTGAAGAAGTCAAAAACTATGTTAATCTCTTGGAACCCAGTATTATATGTTACACATATCAAGCTCTAGTTCTCGAAACACGATTGTCTTTTCCTAAGTCTAAAATTCATCCCTACAAGATAGTGCTCCCTCTGTCCCATGGCAATGGGCAGAGGTGAGTAGGCACGGGAACCAAGAAAATATTTTTTTATGCATTTTTCTTTCAAATTAGCAAGGGTATAAATATCTTTTTTATAGACATGATTAAATAAAACATAACTAATTAATTTTTCTTAACAACAAATTATGTTTACATATTACTGTTCATCCGAAAATAAAAATTAAAAATAAAAATAAAAGGACCAATATTACAGAATTCTAAAAATTAAAATTACAGTTTTTAAAAACATTATGGAAAACATAAACACATTCTTGAACTCCTTGTTCTTCATTATCTTCAAAAGTATCCCAATTGTTCTTGAAAATCCAAGAAACCTGCAAAAAAACACTAATAAAAAGAAAACAGTAAAAGTGAAAAATTTAGTCTTCCATCCCAAAAATTTCCCTCCAACCAATCACATCACATAATTCAAAATTTCCCACCTAACTCACTTATAAGTCACACATACTAGTATCCAATAATTACTGTAATTTACTCAAAAGAGTATCCAAAGAAAAACAATGGTAGCTACCAAAAAAGCAGAAATCACTCCAGTTCTTAAAAACCGAATAGCCCAATTTCTGATGGTCAACAGCACAGACACAGTGGTTCATCATGGAAAGGTGAAGGAGGCAGCTGTGAAGTTTGGTGTATGCAACAGGACTGTTCACAGGATATGGGCTGCATCAAGGTTTCAAATGCAACAAGGTAAACCAGTCCATCTCATCTCTAACAGATTAGGGGTTCCTCATGAGAAAAAAGTATTTTTGGATAAAGAAAAAATGAAAACACTTTCTCTTGAACAAAGAAAATCAATTATAAATTTAGCAGAAGCACTGAAGATAAGTCCATCAGTTGTTGGTAGACGGGTGAAGACAAAGGTGATCAGACCACACACAAATGTTATAAAACCTGCCCTAACACCAAAGAATAAGCTGCAGAGGGTAGAATTTAGTTTAAGCCACCTTGTAGTTGAACCACACACTAGAGAAATCAAGTTCTCAGAAATGGATAATGTAGTGCACATTGATGAAAAATGGTTCTACATGAAAAAGACTAGTGAAAGGTATTACTTGGTGCCTGATGAGGAGGAACCACATAGGACATGTCAGTCAAAGAGGTTTATTCCAAAGGTGATGTTTATGTGTGCAGTCTGTAGACCTAGGATTTCTAGTGAAGGAGTAGTTGAGTTTGATGGGAAAATAGGTCTATGGCCCTTCACTTCACTGGAACCAGCCAAGAGAAGTTCAAGAAACAGGAGCAAGGGCACATTGGAAACTAAGCCAATAGACTCTATCACCAAAGATGTTATTAAAGCATGTATTCTGAATCAGGTATGCCCTAGAAGTTTTATTTTATGCCTACTGTCAGATTGCTAAAAATAACCTAGTGTTTTTTGTGCCTACTCTTTTTGTGTCAACAAAGATTTTACCAGCTATCAAGAACAAATGGCCAGAAGGAGCAAGCAAGCATATTATCAATCATACAACAAGATAATGCAAGGCCACACATTATGAATGATGACACTGATTTCAGAGCTGCTGCCACATCAGATGGATTCAATATCCAACTGATGTTCCAACCCCCTAACTCACCAGACACTAACATAAATGACTTGGGATGGTTCAGGTCATTACAGTCACTTGATGTGGATACATCTAGCAAAACAGTGGATCAATTGGTGGCTAATGTAATGTTATCATTTGAAAAATTGCATCCTGTCACACTTAATAATGTTTTTCTCAGTTTGCAAGCATGCCTAATCGAGGTTTTGAAAGTCAAGGGGCAGAACAACTACAAGATACCACACCTGGGCAAGGCAAGGCTGATAAGAGAAGGGATACTACCAAAAAGTCTAGTTGTGACTAAGGAACTAGTTGCTGAAATCGTTCAGTTTCTGATGGACTTTGGGAGAGGAGAATTGTGGTCATATGACTTAGAAGGGCTATTGGTAGCATTATCATGACTTACAAGGAGTACTAAGCAAGGGCTATTTGGAAATAGGATGCATATAACAGGTATTTTGAAGCTTACAATGTGAACATTTATTCCTACTTTTGTAATCTCAGTAATTAGGAAATGTTTATCATGTAAGCAAACATTGGTTTTATGTTACTGATGCTTTTTTGTCAATGTTATTTTATTTATGTTAGAAGCAAAAATTCATCATTGGACGCGCACTGTCAAAAGCGCACAAATAAATTAAACAAAACCATTTTTTTTTTAGAAACTTAACTCTAAAAAAAATCAACATTGGACGCGCACCCTCAAAAGCGCACAAATAAATTAAACAAAAGAATTTTGGATTTATTTCCAGAAACATACCAGCTTCAAAGCAAAAAAATCATCATTGGATGGCATTTTTTTTATTTTCAAGAAACTTAAAATCCAAAAAAAATAAAAAATCACCATTGAACGCGCATCCTCAAAAGCGCACAAATAAATTAAACAGAAGCATTTTTTGTATTTTCATAAACTTAAACCTCAAAAAAAAATCATCATTGGACGCGCACCCTCAAAAGGCGCACAAATAAATTAAACAAAACAATTTTGGTTTTATTTTCAGAAACATATCAGTTTCAAAGCAAAAATTAAACAGAAGTACTATTTTTTTGATTTCAGAAACTTAAACCTAAAAAAAAAATCATCATTGAATGTGCATCCTAAAAAAAGCGCACAAATAAATTAAACAAAAGCATTTTTTGATTTCAGAAACTTAAACCTCAATAAAAATCATCATTGAATGTGCATCCTAAAAAAAGCGCACAAATAAATTAAACAAAAGCATTTTTTTATTTCAGAAACTTAAACCTCAATAAAAATCATCATTGGATGACAAATTTAACCTGCACAAAAATTCACCTACACAAACAGCATGATATGATGACTTCACTCAAGACCAGCACATATATCCAACACAAGTGCATTTTCAGATTCAATATCCATCATGGACTCCACACTCAAAGCACCAGTACTAGCACCAAAAATTAACACATTGTAGCAAGCAACTGAGATATGAAAGTACCTTAGCATTACACGTTTTCCTCAGTACCACCAACAGGTCAATCCCCAGGTGCAACTTCCAGCCCATCCCCAGCCCGAGCAGCGCGTCTTCTCCTAATCGTTTCTAAGATACATTGTAGTACAAAAAAATCATAAATGTGTTAAAGAAACCAAAGTTCTCACAGAAATATGCCCGCATCACAGTGCAGTACAAAAAAACATAAATGTGTTAAAAAAACTACGGTGAACACAGAAATATAGCCCTAACATGAGATGCAAAAACAATTGATTCAAAATAATTGGGGTAAAACCCTATATCTACTGAAAAACTGTAATACTCATATGTACTACGTGAAAAGAAATTAAACCTTTATAGCCCGGAATAAGTATCCCCAACATCAGATCTTCGCTTTTTTGAGGTGAAACGCGCGGCTCACATAAGCTCTGCCTAATGTCTTCATCAGACGTGATTAACGGAGTAGTCGACGGGCTAAGATTGTCGGAGACCTGTGTCTCAGACCACGGAACAGAGCAGATCTGTGACTCCGGACAAGTTTTCGGCACAAATCCGTGCATCATGTACATAGAGGGGAGGGAAAGATCGAGATCTGATTCTGGGGATATCTGGGTTTCGATTTTAGGAGAATAATGTGTCTCAGACCACGGAACATAGCAGATCTGTGACTCCAGACAAGTTTCCGGCACAAATCCTTGCATCATGTACATAGATGGGAGGGAAAGATCGAGATCTGATTCGGGAGATGTTTGGGTTCCGATGTTAGGAGAATCAGAAATATAGGAGTCAGGCGAGGAGATCGACATGGAGAAGGAGAAGGATCGGGTGGTGGAGTTGCAAAAAAAGATTTTGTTACAGAGAGAGAATGATGAAAGCTAGAAGAAAGAAATGCAGAGTGAGGAAGATAGATTTGGGCTACCATATGTTAGATTTAGGGTTTCAGAAAATAATTGAAGGTATTGGATAAGTGTGTGTTTAATTTTGTGTTTTTAGTTGTAGAAAATCTGATTAGAAGATGTAATTAGGAAATGTGTAATTAAAATAAATGTTTGATTGTAGTGGCATTTTAGAAATTTGTAGTTATTGTAATGGATTTAAATGGGATAAATTATTTTGAGTGAGGGGGGTATGACTATTGTTGTGGGACAACCAAAATCGAAAAATATGACCATTGCGATGGGTCGGAGGTAGTAGTAGCTAAAAACCTTTCGAGAAGCACAAGCTTTCCCACACATTCAAAACAATAATATGTTCAGCTCAACTATTATAGCTTTACAATAGTACTACTACTATAGTTTTACAGTAGTTCTATGCTCAACTATTAATATACAATTATACACTATATTTATTTGAGAATATTGAATAACTATTATAGTTATATAGTAGTTCAATTTTATGTTCAACTAGAATATTGATTAACTATTATAGTTATACAACAGTTATATGTTCAATTACTATAGTTATACACTAGTTCGGCTTAACTATTATAGTTATACTAGGGACGATAATCACTACAAGAAAATTGGGAAATGCCTACGGATTTTGCTTACGGATTATGTCCGTAAGCATTTACTTACGGACTTGCTTACGGATTTGCAATCTGATGAAAATGCTTACGGATTTGCTTAGGACATCTGACGTAAGTAAAATTCCGTAAACAAATCCGCCAGCTTTTAGGCGGGTGTTATTCCCTCTAATTTTGTTTACGGATGTGCTTACGGATGTGCCGTAAGCATTTGCTTACGACACGTAATCCGTAAGCAAACGGAGCGCCAAAATTTCCCTCCCAAAATTCTTTACTTAAATGCTTACGGAGGTGAGAAGCCGCCAGCATTTGTTTACGGAAAGTATGCCGTAAGTAAATGTTTACGGAGCTACTGCCGTAAGCAAACACACGCGACTTGTTACGACGTCGTAAATTGGGTACTTAAATGCTTACGGACTCTGTCCATAAGCAAAGACGTCAGCAAAATATCCTAATTAAACAAATAGCGGGCAGACGAAATATACTTAATTCATTTCACTTCTCTCTTTTATATTTCTCCAGCGGCGGCGACGAGAGAATCCACCGAAAATCGACCTGTGCGTTCGAGAAGTGGCAGCCATCTCCTTCAAAGCTCCGGCGAGTCCTCAGCGGCGAACTACGTCACCACAGCTTGAGCCGTTTGTAGCAACGAGCGAGCAGCGGGTTCTAGGTCTACACTTGAGGAAAGACGGCACAGCAACGTCTCAGCGAGCTGCGCGTGTTATTGTAAGTTTTGAAACAATTTATATATGTACTTTATTTATATAGTTAGTATGTAATTTTAAAAGTTGATTTGAAATTATTAAATTGAATTTGGACAGTCTGAGGTAGAAGCTGCTGTGGATGAGAGACGCGTAGCGACACAGGCTGAGCCCGACATTGACGAGATTTACGCCAGCGTTGTCCCGAAGAAGAAGAATCGCATATTTGGGACCGGCCTCTTAGGGAGGACGTTTTTGTGTGGATCATCGACGACTTCCTCCCAGACGACAGGTGCTGCAATGTCTGAGGAGCGCATTCAAGAAATCATTGATACTGCAGTCCAGTCACGCGTGGCAGAGCTGACAGAGCTGACTAAGGAACTTGCAGCAGAAATTGCAAGGATGAGATCTAAGATGCCTTCTAGTCCTTCTTCGACTCCTTGATTGTTTTATATATGTTAGTTAGATGTTATGATACTGTTTGAATTTTACTAATGTCGGAATTGTTTTGTTTTAGATTATTATGATATTTTAAATTTTATTAATTAAAATTTTATATATTTTATTAATTAAAATTTTAAATTTTAGATTGTTTAGTTTTATATATTTTATTAATTAAAATTGATTAAATTAGGTACCAATATATATATATTTTTAAAAATAAATAATAATAAAAATGCTTACGAATTTCTTTACCGCTTAAGTCGTAAGGATTTGCTTACGGCTCCAGCCGTAAGGATTTGCTTACGGATCCAGCCGTAAGTATTTGCTTACGGCACCGTTCGTAAGCAAATGCTTACGGCAGTGTCCGTAAGGATTTGCTTACTGAAAAGACCGTAAACAAATCCGCAAGCAAAGGCGTCCGCAATTCTTGATGCCCAGACGACTATTATTTACGGATAGGCCGTAAAGAAAGCCGTAAGGAAACGCTTACGGCATAAGAAATCCGTAAGCAAAAAATTTACTGAGGAAACATTTATTTACGGCTCCAATCCGTAAGAAAATCCGTAAGCAAAACGTTTACTTACGGATTTGCTTACGGATTGGGCCGTAAGCAAAAACCAGTTTTCTTGTAGTGAATTCTCTACTTCATTTCTACCTAATAACTATCAAAGTTATATTTTTCCATATAAAATCTCAATTAATTATTCAATTTTAGTTCATTGAAATTCATTTAACTAACATAGTTATTTATCTCTTTAACTATAATAATAACATTGGAAACGGTGTGTTAATATGCAAGTACAAATACATATATTGCCAACATTGTTGTTATTAGACGAACAATCACACATGGTAGTCGGGGCCATTAAGACGAGAGCTAGGGTTGATAAATTACCGGGTTCACAATCCGTGTCGCGGAACTGCCGTGTACGGTCACGGGACGGCGAGGCTGAGCAGGGGGTCTGTGGTGTGCGACGGCGAGATGGTTGATGTGGGAGTAAGAGGGCGGATCTCGGGTAGATGGCGGAGATGGCGACGAGCAGCGGGAGATGCACGGAGTGGGACGACGAGGCTGATGTCGGTAGTTCTCGGGTGGAACTCAGGTTCGCCGGGCCTGGGGTGCGGTGGACATAGGCGGATGTGGTCGGAGAAGGAGAGAGAGAGAGAGAGAGAGAGAGAGAGAGAGAGAGAGAGAGAGAGAGAGAGAGAGAGAGAGAGAGAGAGATGTTCAGCGGAGACCACGGAAATGCCGCTTTAGGCTGCAACCTATCTGAACGTTGGACAAATTATAATAATTAAATTAATGTGGAAATAATAATTACTAAGTATTAACTGTTTTAGCTTAAAAGAGTATTTTGGACTTTATATATTTGAAAGAATGCCTTTGAATATAATAAAAAATATATCAAACCCCTAATATTTAACAAAATGAAAATTATAAACCCTTTCATTTAAAATTAAAAATCATTAGGTATGTTTTATAATAAGTAAAATTAAAGAACCCTATATCCTAAATATACCATTGAATAATGCATAATTAATGTTATTGTTATATGGTTATATTATTATTATAATTTGATTTAATTTGGAGTATAAAGAAATTCGTATTAGAAAGTCAAAATAAAATATCTGGCGTCCCTTTACCCCGGAGATGTGCGCACGTGCTCGATCTCCACAGAGCGCATAGAGTGTGACGACAGAAGATCGAGCAATTTCACGCACGCATCCGCGCGGGTGTGTGTAACGGAGCTACAGAGGGAGGCGACCGACCGATGGCCGACGAGCCTCTGCCCACCCGCTGGTCTTTTCAGGTGCCTCTCAAATTTTGTACTGTTTCTGTTTGATTTGCATTCATTGATTCAGTTATTGTGTCTTGTTTATCTTACGCCATTGCAATTAGATATAACTTATAAGCATTACTGTATGTATTCTTGAAAAAAAAAATGAACCGGGGTTTTATACCTTGTGCAGCAATAGTTGTACTTGAATTGTTTGTTGGGTGAAAATTGCAACTAGGCGTATTGAGTATGAGTCTCCAAATTGTGGATGAGCTGTGGATCTTTTGTTTTCTATGAACTTGAATACCGAAATTTAAATAGAGTTTCTTTGTTGAATACAAATCTAGGAATTTAAGTTGTTTTATGATTCCAAGTTTGGGAGGAAGAAAGAAGTGAAGGAAGAAGATTCGGCTGCGAATGGTCAAACTTCATACACCGAAAATCATTCGAACGGGACTTCGAATGTGAAGAATCCATCTGACTTGGCTATCTTCGAGCAATTCAGTAACCAGGTCTAGTTTTGGTTTTTATTGTTAGTTATTCGAACTGATGAAAGAAATGTTGTTGTTTTTTCATCTTGTCCTGGACTCAATATTTTTGACATGATTATTGTTCTTCAGAATCGCAGGATGGCAAATACTAATGGAGTCTCACTTACGGGAGTAGAGGAAAAGCCGTACGATCCTTCTACCTCGTACTTTTCTAATAACATTTCAAACTATACTATGGGAGAGATGTATTTAATTTTGCCAATTCTTACTTTTATTCCAATGGACAAAACTCAATTCGGCACATTTTCACTTGCAGGCAGAGATCGTTACTTCCTTCTTTTGAGTCAGCCGAAGTGCGAGGTTTGGCAGAAAGTTTATGTAGGTAAATAATTACACTAAATTTTTTTTTACATGTATGATCACTCACTGTATTACGGTAGCTTTCTTCAACTCGATAAACCCACCGCGTCTATTGATATGTGAATATTACACTTTGTTCTGTCATGTGCAGAGATATCATCAGAGGTAGTCCAGATGTTAAATGGGAAAGCATAAAAGGGTTAGAGAATGCCAAACGGCTTCTGAAAGAAGCTGTTGTTATGCCGATAAAGTATCCAAAGTTAGTCATATAACCAGATTCCTTATTTCCTACAGAATAATCATATTCAAGTTTTGGTGACATGTTTAAATTTTATACCTCTACTTTCTTTTAAAAGGTACTTTACGGGTCTTCTTACACCATGGAAAGGTATTCTCCTTTTTGGCCCCCCTGGAACTGGAAAGGTATGCATGTCATTTTTTATTTCAGTGCCAGTACTTTCACTTTAAAATGTGAATTTTCCGTTTCTTCTATGTCCTTGGAATTGGCTGTTCTAATTTGGCCTGAATTGATAACTTTCGATTCCATAGAATTCCAACTCAAGTTGGGAAATTGAAATCTAGTTTTGTCCTACAGAATTGGTTCTACATTTGTTTTTTGTGATTCATAGAATTCTAACTGAAAATGGAATGTTGAAATCTAGTTCTAGTGCTCCGCTAATGACAATGTAAATTGATGATATCTATATGGAGCCCAGCTACTACAGTTGCGGTGAAATTTGTGATCTTTTTTGTTACTTTGATTAAACCCTTCTTCCTTAATTCCATGTTTCCTGTCACATGCCGTGTTGTAAATTATGCTTTTCAATTTGAAACAATAAGCTGAACGATAATCACCTAATATGTTGTACATCATCTACAAACTTTCAGACTATGCTGGCAAAAGCTGTTGCAACTGAGTGCAAAACAACATTCTTCAACATTTCTGCATCATCAATTGTCAGCAAATGGAGGGGTAAGATATTAATGCTTTGTGACTAATTTGAGGCTACATTTATACGTAATGTGAAATTCAATATAAATATCAAGGTTTTGTTTCTTCTCTGCCTTTGGCTAGATCTTGATCCACTATGATTATATACAGTTTATTTTCCCAGAACAAACCATTAGAGATGTTGAAATTAAAATAAACTGAAGAATTCTGTAAAATTAGACGAAAATTTTGCATTTTCCCCTCATGATATTTAGGATGTATTACTAACTTATTATACATTGCAGGTGATTCTGAGAAATTGGTGAAAGTATTATTTGAGCTTGCTAGGCATCACGCACCATCAACTATATTTCTGGATGAGATTGATGCAATTATCAGCCAACGAGGTGAAGGTCGCAGTGAGCATGAAGCAAGTAGGCGCCTGAAGACCGAGTTGCTTATACAGGTGATGAAGCTCGTATTAATAATGATACAACTTGTTTTATACTGCAGCCACTTATTATAAAATCTGATGATGTTGGATTAAACTACAGATGGATGGTTTGACACGGACGGATGAACTCGTCTTTGTTCTGGCAGCAACAAATCTCCCCTGGGAACTAGATGCAGCCATGCTTAGACGTCTTGAAAAGCGGGTATACCCTTTAGATGGCTTGGTGAACCAGTTTCTTGAATAGAATAGAATAGAATGAAACCAACATAATAAAAAACTAACTTTTATATTTAATGATACTGGTGGATCATGAATCGATGGGGAGTAACAATCTTGTTTTCCATGTGATGTATGTAGATCCTTGTACCTCTTCCAGAACCAGAAGCAAGAGGAGCCATGTTTGAGGAACTACTACGGCCTTCAAAATCCGAGGAGAATCTCCCTTACGATTTATTGGTTGAGAAGACAGAGGGGTTTTCAGGTTCGGATCTTCGTCTGCTATGCAAAGAAGCCGCCATGCAACCACTTAGACGGTTAATGACATTTCTCGAGGAGAACCAAGAGTTAGTGCCTGAGGATGGTATGTACCGTTGTCTTCACTAAATTGTTATTACTACCACACATGGACCTTAAAAAGAAAATAAAAAAATTGAAAAAACTAAATAAATCTTGTATGCCCAGAGATTTAGAAATAATGATGTGTGTGCATGCAGAGTTGCCAACAGTGGGTCCCATTACACACCAAGACATTGAGGTGGCGCTGAGGAACACTAGACCTTCGGCTCATCTCCATGCACATCGTTATGATAAATTTAACGAAGACTATGGCAGCCAAGTACTCCAGTGAATGTTCTCTGATCTGAATTGTTTTTGTCATCATCTTAAGATTTCTTCAAGTCCCAAGTGAGCGTCTTATCTTGACTTGTACCATTTTTTCATTTTTCATTTTTACACAACGCTGAGACTTGTTATTCATCAAGCAAAATGGGATCCCGGATTTCCGGAACAAGTAATGATCAGAAATTTGCACCCCCACCCCAAATTCTCACATTGATTTCATACCTCATCAACTCATTAATATCGATGTAATTTCTAGTGTTCAGCATTGTTTTCCATAATCTTGATTATTTGTACAGGTAACTTTAAATGTATAGTTTCGGCTATAATCCTTGCATTTTTGTATCTAAACATTGGAACGGTAGATATGCAGTTTCTTACCTGTTCAACTGGACATCCCGATGTTGTACACCATCGTCCCGTCGGGCTGCAGCAAACCGAAATTCCTCTCCGAAGCCGGGCCGGGCTTCATGTCTTCATTAAACAATGCGAAGACGTAAGCCTCCAGCTTCTCCTTAGGCCTCAGTGGAGTCCCTTCGCTCTTCCACTGCCTCCTCAGCAAATTCCCGTTATAAATCGCAGCATTTCTGACAGTCGCCCCAGTTTCACCCGGGTCGCCCCGCGAGGGCCAGCCCGTTTCAGAAACCCGAACTTCTAATCCTCCGTACCCCATTCTTGCCATGGCAAATATTACAGCATCAACCTGTGCATACAACATGTTGTCGTACTGTAGTTTTGTGTAAGGGTCGACCACTCCCGAGTTTGGGTACAACAGCACGTAGTCTAAAGATAAGCTATTCGGGCTGTCCTTGTACGCGAAATACGGGTACGCGTTGATCCAAAACGGAGCTTTCGTGGCTGCTAGGAACTGCAGGAGCTGGGGCATGATCGGGCTCAGCTCGGCCCGGAAAAGCCCGGCTGACGGTGGGAAAGAGTTCTGCAGAACAGCCAGGGAACTCGGAGTCGAGACGTGAATGAACTGGTCCAACCCGAGCCGGACTAGAGCCGATTGGATGCTCCTCATGGCCGGTACGAGGTAAGAGAGGAGAGCCGTGCTGCCGGTGCCGGTGAACACCTCGTTTCCGACGTGAATCGCGGTGATGTTTGTGGCCGGAAAGTAGGGTTTGATTCGGGTGGAAACCCATTGAAGGGCTTGGGTCGGATCTGTCAAGGTGGCGAGCATTTGGTTTTCGACGGTGACGATGAGTTGCAGGTTTGAGTTTGCGAATGCTGCGAGAATTTGAGGGTTTGTGTCGTAAATTCTGACTTTGGTCAGACTCAAGGAGTGTAAGAGATCAAGAACTGTGTTTGGGGGAGGTAGATTGTTTGCCACTTGGCCATAGTTGATCCCCAGGGGTTTAACTTCTGTTACCAAACAAAAACCTGTTTCAGTAGTTATTAATTAGTAACAATATGAATCATACAAATCAACCTGTTATTCTCGACTTAATCAAGAGCGCTTAGATACTACAAAATTGTTAATTATCTAGTTCGAATCCTATGGAAGAACGTATATACCTGATAAAGTTAGAAACAATGGAAGAAGAATATTTGACATTGGCAATTAACAATCTTGATTTCTGCAGCGATGATAAAAAGAGAAGGACGACGATCGAAGACATACATATATAAATTGTATGTTGGGAATTTGATACTTTCTTTACTTGTTTGCCTTTTGGTGCTCCGGTTTTTCCACCTTTGTACATATGCTTCGATTCTTGTTACTTACAGTACAATTTATGAATTTAATACTTTCACATGTTTCCTATTTGTTTGTGCATCTCATTTGTAATTTACAAAAGAGTTGTGCAAACAAATGGACAAAAAAAGAAGTTAAAATTGTGTTTTTGTGATATTGGATTGTGAGATTGACTCACATTAAAATTGAGTAAAAATGAGGACCATCTTATATAAGTATAGGAAATGATCCATTCAATACCAATTGGTTTTAGAAAGAAACCTCTATCGGTGTCTTGAGTTTCCTTCTCTCGTTTTCGTGCGCTAAGCGTGAGATGACACTCACACACCTCTAATTTCAACATAATACTTCATAATCGAATGAATTCCAATGCACTTTGTAATTCTCCATGATTACTCGATTAGGGATGAAACACACCACCTGAACTCCGGTGCTCTTCAATCAATCGATTGATCATAATTACCAAAAATATTGAAAATTTATAATTTCAAGTAATGTTCTTTGAACAAATTTATAATTCCAAGTAACATGAATTTCATCCTAAAGTCTATTCTCAATTGATTTTCAGACATTTTCAACAGATTGAATAATTTTTGCATGTCATACTGTAGTACTCTTTTTGTCCTAAATACACACATTAAAATTATTGTCTAATATACTCCACCTTGTTTATGGACTTGTACAAGTATTTAGTTATCCGTTAAAATATTATATACACGTGTCGATTTGAGTACCACTCATTAAATATTGGAAAATTAATTTCGACTGAATCTACCAAGTTAATTTGCAAATGGAGTCCAAAATATACGTGACGCAGTCACGCACATTCCAAATACAGTATATTTTCAAATTTATGAACCTAAAATGAAATAAATTTTGAATTACGTTAATACGATTATAATATATATTTTTTTATTGTTTTTAATATTTTATGCAGAGAATGAAATTTGAAGATTTTTTTCTCTCTCCTAAAATGAGGAGGAGCTCGCGTTGAGATTTCATCACTCTTCTATGTCGCAGCCCAACAACTCGACCACTACCCACCCCCGCAAGCACTCATTTCCCCCTTATTCCTCCTCCTCCAGCTCCACCGCCGCCGGCGACGCCGTACCGGCAATCTTTCCGTCGATGAAAAAGGCCAAGTCCCAGGCGGCAGCCTGCTCGGTCGATGGCCAGTCTACTCCACACGTCCACTTCGCTGATCCTCCCGCACTCTCCCCTATGATCGAAGACGATCCAAAGGACCTCGCAATGGAGGCCTCCTCACCTTCCAATCCATTCGGCCGCGGCGTTGCTGCCTCCGCCGGAGGAATCACCTCCAATTTATCCAGGAAGAAAGCCACGCCTCCGCAGCCCGCCAAAAAGCTTGTAATTAAGCTCAATAAAGGTTTCTTTTTTTTGCGATATCTGTTTCAAGTAATTTATGCATAATAAATTTAGGGGATTTTGATTGCCCAATTTTCAGTGTTTGCCCCTGTTTAATTTAGGTGGAATTGTTAGGGCTTTTCTTTCCTCGTGAAATTCAATTATGTTTATAACATGTGTGGGAGATCTGGGATTTTCTGTGTTAGTTGATTTGGGGCTTATGCATTTTAACTAAGAATCTGGGTCTGTAATTGATGAAGTTGTGTAATTGATCATGCAAAATTGAATCTTAAAGTCGAATTATTTATAAGCAAAGATAAAAGTTTGAGCTTTTGTTCTTAGTTATTAATATTACTACTTTGTCTGAAGCCAAACCAACACTCCCAACTAATTTTGAGGAAAATACATGGGCCACACTGAAGTCCGCCATCGGTGCCATATTCCTAAAACAGCCCAATCCGTGCGACCTGGAAAAGCTCTATCAGGCGGTGAATAACCTCTGCCTGCACAAGATGGGTGGAAGCCTCTACCAAAGAATCGAAAGCGAATGTGAGTCCTACATTTCCGCTGCCTTACAATCACTGGTGGGACAGAGCGAGGACCTCATGGTCTTTTTATCGCTCGTCGAGAAATGCTGGCAGGACTTTTGCGATCAGATGCTGATGATCCGCGGCATAGCCTTGTATCTCGATCGGACGTATGTGAAGCAGACGTCGAGCGTGCGTTCTTTGTGGGACATGGGTTTGCAGCTCTTTCACAAGCATCTCTCTCTGGCTGCGGAGGTGGAACGCAAGACCGTGTTTGGTCTTCTGAAAATGATCGAGGGTGAGAGGTAAATTTAATCTTTTCAAGCCTATACTAAAAGGAACGAGTATACTTGAAAATTACCTAATTTAGAAATATACACAGGGCAGTTGAAGTTTTGTTACCAAACACAAGTCTGTTAATATCATTCTCTTAGGATACCATTTGAGGATCATGAATGGAATTAAACATTTTTTTATTATTCTCTAAAACCATCACCATCGTTATCATCATCGGCACTATCATTATCGTTATTATTATTTCTTGTAGACAAGGTGAAGCAGTTGATAGAACTCTCCTCAATCATCTTTTGAAGATGTTCACTGCATTGGGAATTTACCCAGAAAGCTTTGAGAAGCCTTTCCTTGTAGCCACATCTGAATTTTACGCGGCCGAAGGTGTTAAATATATGCAGCAGGCGGATGTTCCTGATTATCTAAAGCATGTAGAGGTATGGAAATTGATACTCTTCTATCTGCTTATTATGTTGCTAATTTTTATTTTCTTTCCAGACAAGGTTGCAAGAAGAACAAGAAAGATGCTTACTCTACTTGGATGCTAGTACAAGAAAGCCAGTGGTAGCCACTGCAGAAAATCAACTTCTCGAGCGTCATACATCAGCTATTCTGGATAAGGTTACTATTATCCAATTAACTCGACTTGTTATAATTACTAAAGTACCCCTGGGGTCTGACCTACTTGCAGGACAAGAAAAACAGCTCACTTTCAAAATAAAAGTATCTCTAATTTATTAATATGTATTTGTTTTGCGTAGTAGGGGTAAATGTAAGACAACATTTACGAAAATAACTTATTTAAGTAAACCATTTTAATTCAATCTTGTCATTGACACTTTTTTCCCTCCAACGCCATGCATTTTGATCTTGAGATACTTTTTCCATATGCGTGAGCAGGGTTTCATGATGCTGATGGACGCAAAGCGTATAGATGACCTTCAGAGAATGTATATGCTCTTCTCTAGAGTCAATGCCCTAGAATCCCTGAGGCAAGCCTTGAATCAGTATATCCGAAAAACTGGACAGAGTATAGTCATGGACGAAGAAAAGGACAAAGAATTGGTCTCCAGCTTATTGGAATTCAAGGCAAATCTTGATAGGATATGGGAAGATAGCTTTTACAAAAACGAATCCTTTAGCAATACTATCAAGGATGCATTTGAGCATCTCGTCAATATCCGCCAGGTACTATTAGTTGCATCTGAAAACTTTTAAAAATCACTAGTATGGTTTCCTAACACAGAATAAGATATCATTATCCGGATAAGGTTAATGACCTATCAGGAATATACGGGCTTGGGGTCACATTTCAGACCCAAAACAATAATAGGCCTTTTTGGCATAACCTAAAACAGAATCATTTCTTAAACCTTGGGTTGGGCTGAGCCATTGAAATGGTGGGGCCTGTAGAAATTCGGCCTGCCCAATTTCAAGACCTGCTCCGATGGGCTTAGGCCTTTCCATTACCTATTTATTAAAATGATAGCCAAGGAAAAATAACTAACCATTGTAAGTCATAGCCAAGGAAAAATAACTGTCCATTGTGTTATACTGTTTTTCCAGAATCGACCTGCTGAGCTGATTGCCAAGTTTGTGGATGAGAAGCTCCGTGCTGGAAATAAGGGTACATCAGAGGAGGAGTTGGAGGGTACCCTTGACAAAGTTTTGGTCTTGTTCAGATATATACAGGTATCCACATTCATGCTTCTAACCTTTCATTACAGTATATATATTCTACCCCGCCTTTCAAATTTTCAAGTGATTATAATTTATGTTACTCCTCTTTGTAGGGTAAGGATGTGTTTGAAGCATTCTATAAGAAAGATCTTGCTAAAAGGCTCCTGCTTGGTAAAAGTGCATCTATTGATGCAGAAAAATCAATGATTTCTAAGGTAAACTTTCCCGTCAGTTGTTTTTTGTATGTGTGTGTGTGTGTGTGTGTGTGTGTGTGTGTGTGTGTGTGTGTGTGTGTGTGTTTGAAAGTAAAACAATTGCATCTGTTATTGCAGTTGAAAACCGAGTGCGGCAGTCAATTTACCAACAAGCTCGAAGGAATGTTCAAGGTATGTATAAATGTTAAGTGCTCTATTGTTAATTCTTAATGGGTTCAAATCATTTACAATTTGATTTTCGATTTGATTTTAGAAAATCCAAACATGTTATTTATTACCAATTGCTGCCATATGGGAAGTTTTTTATTTGGTTCAAGTTCACCAATTCTGTTCCATTTTGAGGTATTTATAATTATATTAATGACATACGAACTCTTAATATCCAGGACATAGAGCTGTCAAAAGAGATCAACGAGTCATTCAAGCAATCACCCCAAGCGCGAACAAAACTCCCATCTGGAATCGAGATGAGTGTCCATGTCTTAACTACTGGGTATTGGCCAACCTATCCTCCAATGGATGTTCGGATGCCTCATGAACTCAATGTCTATCAGGTTTGATGACACAGACAAATGCATAATATGATGCTTGCAGTTAATTTTGAGCAACTGTTGCGGTAAAAAAATGACTTATTTTTACCAAATAATTGAACCTTCAGGATATATTTAAGGAGTTTTATTTAAGCAAGTACAGTGGACGAAGATTGATGTGGCAAAACTCATTGGGCTACTGTGTTCTGAAATCAGAGTTTCTGAAGGGTAAAAAGGAGCTTTCGGTTTCGCTATTTCAGGTTGGTGTCGTAGGATTTTATGTTTTAATTTTTTAATATTGTTTGAAAACTTCAAAAAGCTTATAACGCATCTGCCACCATGCTGTGACACTAGACTGTTGTGTTGATGCTATTCAACGACGCGCAAAACCTTAGTTTTCAAGATATTAAGGAATCCACTTGTATTGAGGATAAGGAGCTGAGGCGAACTTTGCAGTCCCTTGCTTGCGGGAAATTTCGTGTTCTTCAGAAAGTGAGTATCTTATTGCTGGGATTTATTTATTTTTTTGTAATCTCCTTTGTTGAAAGAAAATAATTACTACTGCTCAGTGCTCATTTAATCAATAACAATTGCTCTGCAGATTCCCAAGGGCAGAGATGTGGAAGACACTGACTCATTTCTTTTTAATGACCAGTTTACTGCTCCTCTATATCGTATCAAGGTAGCATTTTTTTTAATTGGGGGAGAGGGGGTTAATTACAAAAAAGGGCCCTGAAGTTCGATCTAGTTGCGAATAAACGTAGTGGACACAATGAATTACAAAACTACCCGATATATTTTTCTTGCATTTATTTCTTCATAAACAAAAAACAGGGTATTTGTAATTATGAAATGTGATTACTGACTGGAGTATATTTTTGTTAAAATATGGCTACACCTTATTGGTGTTTTTGTAATTACCCCTGTGATCTTTTACAGAGTGGGTGAATTTCGTTACACTGTTTTTTTTAATAGGGGCCTTGCTTGATTAATTTGATTCGGTACTAAATGGTTGTCCCTATTTTATGAGCAGGTAAATGCCATTCAGATGAAGGAAACAGTCGAGGAGAATGCCAGCACTACAGAACGGGTATTTCAAGACCGTCAATACCAGGTCTACTTCTACATATCCAACAAGTTATATACGAATGTTTGCTCAATAAGCTGCTAACCTTTTGTTTTCCTGGCCATACAGGTTGATGCTGCTATTGTGCGCATAATGAAGACGAGGAAAGTGCTGAGTCACACTCTATTAATAACTGAACTCTTTCAGCAGGTAATGAAGAAAATATCTCTCGGTTCTATTTTAATTCGTATTATGGTTTGATATTTGACCAACGACCTTGGCCAATGAAGTGAAGTAGTTAGGTGCCGTCTGAGAAGGATAAAAAAGCACTCTTCACTCTTCAGTTTTCATTGAAAAAAAAGGAAAAGTAAATATGCCTCCTTTTTGAGATGTTTATATTTCAAGAGATTGGGTGTTGAAAAATAAAACAGTGATATTTACAAAAACTAGCCTTGAGCTGAGGTTTTACCTAATTAATAAAAAATCGGGGTTTTTTTTTTTTTTTGGGGATTGTTTTACTGTAAAAATTATCTCTAAAACCTGTTACTCCTATTTTTCAAAAATAACTGAATGAATGATCCATTTCATAAAGGTAATACCTCAAGATGACGCTATTTTAAAAATAATACTGTCAAATTCATCACACTTTAGTTTAAATCCAAATCTGCCTTCTTTTTGTTGACGAATGAATGCACAGCTCAAGTTCCCGATAAAACCATCCGACTTGAAGAAAAGGATTGAAAGCCTCATTGACCGAGAGTACTTGGAGCGCGACAAAAACAACCCGCAAGTGTACAACTACCTTGCCTGATAAGTCGATCCACCCACGAGGTACAACCCTTTTTTTTTACTAAAAATTGACATGGGAATCCCATGACAGAATTGTGTACAGGAAACCCATAGTTATTCCTATTTAGTTTTATTGGTTATCCAAAACTTGTGATGTTTATGTACAACTTGAAAAGTATAATATTATTTTCTTGATATTATTTAGTACTCCTACTACTAATATTTCTTTTGGTAAAGGATGTGAACGCCTTCCTAACTAATAATTGAATAAAAACTGGCGTGCTAATTTTGCAAAAGACAAACATGATTCAGTTTTTATTATTTTTGGTTTTGAAAAGGACAACATTAATAATTCAGCACCCGTGAACATGCTTATTATTCAAATATATTCAGTCATCCTCACATGGAGTGTTTTTATTCGTTCAAACGGGGCCGAATATGGCGTACCGTACCCTTATCATCGCTACTGGCTTCGGTTTGATTTGTTTATTTTCAAACTTCACCTAACCTCTTTTTTTTTCGTGTATTTTGGGTGATCCGGAAGAACTAGAATCCAAGTTCATGTTATTATTTCTGTATGATGGTATGAATTAAGATGTACAATGAAATCGGAATTGTGTGAATGTGATCTAATGGAAGAGTGTCATGATAAATTTATAGTAAAACATAATTGTTGATAGAAAGACTTATTTTTTGCTAAATATAGTAATTACATAAACATTTATTTATTTTATGGAATAAATTTTTGCAATGGTCAATCTATGATAATTATTTGAATGAACAAAGATTCTTCTTTTCCTATTAAAAAGAAAAGTGAAATAAGTATCAAAGATCTTGCGGTCCTTTTGAAAATTGTGGTATTCGCATGGTAATACAAATCTTTGGTGTTCAGTTCAATCGATGTGGACAGATTTCTTTTCCGGTTTATGAGTTTGTCCTCATTACTAATGTGACCACAAATTCACATCTTGATTAATGGCAAAATCAATCAATCAAAATCAATTAATTAATTAATTAATTTTTTTCGTTATATTCCTTTGTCAAAAGCCTCAACATTCTAAGTTCGAGTCGATAAAGACCATTCTTGTGATTCATTTCATATTTATTCAGTTTATTTAATCAATTATTTCAGCTAAACATTCATTTTAATGGTCAAATTATTATTTATAATTTTTACTTTATGATACATACAAATTATTATTATAAATTCGGTTTATACCAAACTACCCCAAGATCAGGAAAAACATTGAGTCACTATAAAGCTTAAACAAAAGTAGGTCAAATGTCAACCTTTTCAGCTTGACAATTAGAAACATAACACAATAATTTGCACTGTAAAGAGTGCTACAATCAAACCGTAGTATTATAACACTAATAATTACACAATCACAATTCAGTGGAATAACATTTCGATCAAAGATGCATCAAAACAAACACCTTCTTAAGTCTAAATTCCAACACCTTAAGATACAGATTACACCACATAACATATACATAAAACAAAACCAAACAAACGTACAACACAACACACAAACACACAAACACACAAACACCCTAAGCAAACAAAACCTGCGCGCTCGACGGCGTCAGGTCAAACAACGAACCGGGCGCATCCACCGTTCGCCACTCCACCGAAAACCTAATTTTCCTCTCGCAATCTCCGGCCACCCTCACGACCTTCCCCACCGCGACGTGCAGATTCCGGCCAACCACATATATCCTATCCCCACAACAGCTCACTCTAAACGGCTTGCAAATCTGCTCCGGCAGAGGTTTCCCTTCCACCACCTCCCACGAATCGCTCCTCGAGTCGTACACCTTCACCTTCGTCCTCTCGTGCTCCGTCACCACAAACAAATTCCCCTCGATCACAACGCTCGACCCCGTCCACCCTTCCCTCAGCCCCACCGCCATCTCCTCCCAAGAATCGCTCCTCGAGTCGTACACCTGTCCCCTCGGGACCACGTAAAACGGCCAGAACCAACCCTCCGTCACGAAAAGCCTCCCGTCGAGAACAGCCGAGTCGTAAGAAGCCATGTTCGTCCCCATGCTCGAAACGGGCCTCCAGAGCCCGTTCCCGAGGTCCAAAACCTCGACGGAGTCGAGCTCGAGCAAATCCGAGCTGTTCCCGCCCGCCACGTAAATCATCCCGTCGATCACCCCGCTCGCGAAGAACGAGCGGGCCGTGATCATCCTCGTCATCACCGTCCACTTGTTCCTCCGGGCCTCGTATTTCAGGACGAGGTTCAACGGGCCGAAGACGTACAGCGCGCCCTCGCTGGGGACGGAGACGCAGCGGAAGCCCTGGGGGCAGACGCGGGCCCTGCAGGGCATGGCGGGGGCCGCGTGCCAGCTCAGCTGGGTGAGGTCTAGAACCTTCCACTCGATTTTGCCCGTGCACTTGTGGTGGGCGAAGACGAAAAGCCAGGGGTCGCGGAAGCCGAGGGAGTTTCGGAGGGAGAAGAAGTTGTCCTTTGTGCTGAAGAGGGAGTGCCAGCGGCGGGAGACGGACTTGCAGGAGGGGTGGTGGGCGACGGGGACGCGGAGGAGGCACTGGAGTGCCACGTCATCGGGGAGGCCGGGGACGAGAGGGTCTCCGGAGAGGGATAGGTGGGATTCGAGGGAAGGGCCGTCGGCGGCTAGCCGGAATTTGGGGGAGAGGGTCATTTGGGAATCGCCGAGTTTGTGGATGGGTGATTGGTGGGATGAGACTCTCACTCTCTGCATTTCTTTCCTTCGATCGATTTGTTCATCAAATACCCCCAAATTTTGTGTTGAGGGTTTTCTGAGTTATTTGTGTAAAGATTGAATCTTTACTACTTTGAAGGGCTGGTTTTTTTGTTTTCTTTTTATCTCCTTTCCTCTTTGAGTCATTAAAGCAACTAGAAAGAAGCAACAACAATAAATAAATTAATAAATGAAAAAAAAATGTGAACAGAGGCTTAAAAACAGCTTCAAGTGATTTCATCTAAAGATTCAACATGAAAACCTCAAGAACTCAATAATACGAAACCTCGATTAATTTTTTTGCAAGAAAACCCATGTCACAAAAAAAGCTTCAAGATTTCGATAACCAGGTAAATAAATTAATTAATTAATTAAATTGAAAAAAAGGAAATAGAAAACTTACAGATGGAAGACGAAGAGTTTGGGTAAAGAAGCTCGCAGATTTTTAGCAGGAGGAATAGGAATTTTTTAATTTAATTTTAATTTTAATTTATTTAGGTGGAAAATTAAATATATAGGTTTTTATTTATGGAAATGGTGGTTCAGAGTTTTGAGTGTATTCAAAGGAGAGATCATATTTTCACTCGTGCAAGATCACAATTATCAATTGGTCCTCCGGCCTCACCGAAATATTGCGTCTACCATACTTTTTTTACACTTTCTTCACGCGCACCACATGCGCGTAGAATAATTTTTTAATATATATATATATATATATATATATATATATATATATATATATATATATATATATATATATATTTTTTTTTAATAATGAGGAGACGACCGACGGAGGTCACTCGATCGGGTAGAATGTAAATCGAGAAATGTATTTTTTAACATTTCTTTTATGAGATATTTGAAACTCTAACTCACTATATATTTTATTTTTTACTTTTATAAAGTGGAGAGAGTAGAAATTCCTCCTTACTGAACCGGTATAATGTAAATTGAAAGATGTGAAGAGTAGCATACACCAACCCTATTATAAATTGAAAAATATGCTCAAATAACATACTCCGTATTTATGAAAGCTAGCCAATATTTATCACTCTAAGCCAAATTCCATAATATTCCATAATCCAACTTGTGGCTGGCTTAATTAAAAAGTTAACACTTTCTTCCAAAAAAAATACACTTCTTTTACAATTACAATAATTACAATCAAACAAATTAATTTTACATAATAAAATACACTAGTACTATTTTAATTTTAGTTTAACAACTATTCGTAAGTCTTTCAAAAGGCAAATATAATTTTATTTTGGACAATTTCCATATATAAGGATGATATATCAAGAAAGAAGTTTTAAAAATATAAATAATTGCACACAGTATTTTACTACTAGTAGTAGTATAACATAATTATAGGCATCTACATATATATAAATAAATGGGTAAAGTGAATTTTACATTCTTAAGAATGAAGTATGGTAAAACCAGAGTCAGCTCCATTGACAAATGATGTTCAAACTAAGTTGTTGGATTTCTTGACCTATTTTTTTATATATTTATTTTTTTATATTATAGGAGTAATTAGTTAAGAAATACAGCTATAGCCTTTAATTAATTACTCATATCCGGTCATCCCTAAGTCCAAACCCTTTTTCTTAAAAAAATGCCCAGCATCCGAGGCCCAACATATTAATGTGGCATGATTTAATCAAAATAAGCCCATTAATCATTTGACGAGCTACATACTTTTTTTTAAGTGATGGACCAATAAAATTTAAGGAAGAGTTGCGAACTGTCCAGTAATCCATTACCAAAAATAGAAATTTTTGAATAGGCTACGAATATTTACACCTCCATATTTAATTTGTACACCACCCTAACTAATTATATCTACTCAAAGTTCCTATTATACCCTTTTACTTTCACACAGAAATTCAATTTACTACCTGCACCCCTCTTTTGTACCACCGCCTTGCTCTCGGAGGGCTGAGCCGCTGAAGAGATCGCAACCACCGTCCTCCGTCCATTGCTTCGCCGAATCTAGCGTGCTTCCCAAGAATGTCAACAATTTAAAACTTTGGAGTGGGAGGTGAGGGAGGCAGTCTCGATCTCGTCGGTCGAGGTCGTCTTCGGCAGGGGCAAGAAATTGGTTTCGGCGTGCGGTCGGTGGGTGCCTGTTGAAAATTTGCACCCAACGGTTGTTGGGCTGGGGATGACGTTCTTGAATGAAAAAACACTTTATGAGACTCGATCTCAACATTATATTGTATTTTTTAATTTTCAATAACTTAGTTTAATTTAATTTTTTAATTAAAAATATGTTTGCTTGAAATACTGGGAAAACATCTCTTCTTTGGTAGATTGATCACCAATTTGTGGTGAATTTCAGAAGGTCTCCTCTTCGATAGATTGATCACCAATTTGTGGTGGATTTCAGAAGAGCATCCGGAGTGAGGGAGGAAATAAGAAATGCGAAAAAAAATATAATAATTTAATTATAAATATAAGCGTAAAGTTGGTACTTTAGGTGAAATATAATAATTTGGGTGGTGTATAAATGAAAGTTAGAGGTGTAAATATCCATAGCCTTTTGAATATTACTTCCTCTAACCCAATAAAGATACAATACCTTTTTTTCAAATAAATTAACAAAAAATATTGTTTTTAGACTTTCTGACCAAAATAATTAAAAAAATTAAATATTTTTAAATTAAAAAATAAATTAATTGTGAATTAAATTTAAAAAGTATGTAGATAGAGTAAAAGTAATTGTATTTTAAAATAAAAAATATGATTTTTTTTGGTGTATCAATTATTATGTAACATTTCCAAAAAATAAATATTTCAACTTTTATAAGATGGAAAGCGTACCAAAAAAATAAAATTGACTCCACTAAACACAACTCTAATTCCACTATACGCACATTAAATAGTTTCAAAAGCTGAGTAAAAATGTTTTTTTATTTTTTGGGAAAAATGGCAATAAGGCCATTTTTCAACATTTTTTCGGCAATAAGGCTTTCGAAAAATTACGCGTGTCAATTAGGCCGCCTAAAATGTGCAAAGACCGTATTACCCTTTTTCATTCATTTTGGTATTGTGAACGAACGTGAGGAGGAGATGGAATCGGTTGAGAGGAGCAGCTCCCCCCGTTCCCGATCCGACGTCGACGCACCACCACATCGCCGCTTTCTTCGCCGAGAACCAACCCCGACAACCAAGCCGCCGCCGAGCCCGTCTCCGTCCAACTCTAATTTCGCCCGCGCTCACTGTTCCCGATCCGACGCACAACCACACCTCCGCCTCGACGTCACCACTGTGTCGAAGCTCGACGAGCCAAAACAGCTCTACGCCGAACCGCCGTTGCAACCGTTGAATCGGTACGTTGAATCAATTAGCTCGATTCTGTGTGTCAATTTATGAATCGATTGATGCTTATTTGATTTCGATCGATTTGATTAGTTTCTGTATGTGCATAAGCAGCGCGCGGAAGGTGTTTGATGAAATGTTCGTGAGAAATGTCGTGACGTTGATGGCCTCCCTCGATCTCAAGATCAACGCCATGCGGGCGCTCGGGCTACCTGTGAGGTGCCACTCGCCCGTTAACCTCACGGTCAGCGACTGCCCGGGTACGTCAGAGCTAGCCTTGGTTTTCGCCATGTTTTGTTTGCGTGCGTTCGTCGTGGTGTTGATGATTTTGTTGTGTTTTGATTGGGCGCAAGTCTCCTTCACATATCACCGAGTTCGCCGGAAGCCAAGGTTTTTCGAGATTTCGAAAACAGTGCTAAGAACAGCACCACCTCTGCTGCACATGGACCTGTTGTTGCTAAGGGTAAGAAGCATTTCAAGAAAACTATATTACATTAATTTTTATATATGAAAATACATATATATTATAACTCGTAACGGGAGATATAGGTTGTTGTTTCGTTAAATGACCATGGGCATGTGAACGACTCGAGATGATTATTCTACCTGACATTTTTATTGAATTTAGAGATACGAAAAAAACATGAAAGGATAGCTCATATTAGCACTAGTGTGTTGAAGATGAATGCATACTCTTTCATCCTTAACCTGTTTACTAGACATCATGTATCCACTAGCTTTATATTGAATTATTATACTAAATTGTTTTCTCTGATGTTATATCAAACATAAGTCTAAAGAATTCGTGACTACGGTATACTATCTTGTAACCAAATTATGTTCTTTTTTCACCCACCACGAATTTATTCTTTTCTTTCAGAATAACAATTCTTACATTTTATATGATATCGAATTATTTGTTGCTTCTTTGTAGATGTGCTTCTCAAAATGTTGTTGGAGCCACGCTTGCCTGTTGCCTCCTTATTGGTATTTTTTAACAATAGATTAGTGGAGTTTAAAATCTTGTATCTACGTGCTTTCCGTAAATCAGAGTTAATGGTCGAGTTAATTAAGTGGGCGGGTATTCAAGCTGGACTTATGGACCAATACAATAGACCTGACACTACCACTCCTTGCGCTCTAATTAGTGAGTTTTAATTTCATTTGCTTCAGCTAGAGCTTTTCTTTCATACTCAATATGTAGTCTTGAGCCCATTTACGTGGTTCAAAATAATCTCTAAGAAACTCGGTAACTGGTTCTGTTTTTTTTTTTAATTCGAAGCTCGAAATTTGAACAGAAAATGGGACAATTTCCCACCTTGAACATTTTGACTTTTTATAAATTGCCGAATGTGACACTATAGATTATGATTTCCAGGGTGGTTATTTCTTCTAGAAGATCAAGGGGTTCAAGTATTTGATCACAGCGTCACTTTGTTGTATGCAAAGGCCAGATTGAAAGTGGAGACCGAGGATCACGAGATGGGTGACAATCAATATACAGATGCTCTCCGTTTCACATGTACTATAAATGGGATGGGCAGGAAAAGGAAAGAGTTCGAGAATTGTCCTGTGGAATTGCGAGCAAAGCAGGTGAGGCGCATCTCGGACTGTGTAAACCATCCAGGGGTCGAGGTCTTAAATGCTTCATCCTCAGAAGATGATATGGAGTCGTAGGATGGAGGGAAGAACGAAAACGTTAACATGATAACTATTACTGTAGTACTAGTGTATTAGAAGAAGTTAAAATCTTGATCTGTAGCTGCAATTTTTTGATACGTTCGGGGAGGCGTCTGCGGGGAGGTGATACGAAGAAGTTATCACTAAGTTGTTTTATTGATATTCAGTGTTCTTATATTCAGTGTAAAAAATCGACATTCAGTGTTTTTTAATGACATTCAGTGAATTACTACTACATAAATATTTGTAAACTTTTATGACGTTCAGTGTTTTTTTATGACATTCAGTGTTTTGGTCATGAAACAAGTTAATGAGAGTAACACACTGAATAGGACTTAAACACACTGAATATGACCTAAACACACCGAGTAGGATTAAAATACAATACACTGAATAACACTTAAATACACTGAATAACACTTAAACACACTGAATAGCACTTAAACACACTGAGTAGGACTGAGACACACTGAGTAGGACCGCAACACTTAAACACACTGAATAAGACTGAATGTCACACGAAGACACTGATTGATTAAAAAAAACACTGAATAGGAATGAAAAACACTGAATGTCACATAAACACACTGTTTGATTAAAAAATACACTGAACATGACTGAAACACTGAATAAGAATGGAAAACACTGAATGTCACATGAATACACTGTTTGATTAAAAAATACACTGAGTGCGACTGAATGACACTGAATAAGAATGAAAAACACTGAATGTCACATGAATACACTGTTTGATAAAAAAATACACTGAACAGGACTGAAACACACTGAATAGAAATGAAAAACACTGAATAGGATTGAATGTCACATGAATACACTGTTTGATTAAAAAATACACTGAACATGACTGAAACACACTGAATAGCAATGAAAAACACTGAATGTCACATGAATACACTGTTCGATTAAAAAATACACTGAACATGAATGAAACACACTGAATAGAAATGAAAAACACTGAATGTCACATGAATACATTGTTTGATTAAAAATACACTGAATATGACTGAAACACACTGAATAAGATTTAAATACAAGTTAATGAAAGCCAACACACACTGAATATGACTAAAAGACACTGAATATCCCATTTTCACACTGAATATCATAAAAAGACTATGAATATGTTCTATTTTTACACATACACATTTAAACTCGAAAATAATCGACTCATGTTTCTAACTACAGTAGAGGTTCTCATGGGCCCTCCGGGAGATGAGCAAAAGCAGATATATCGAAATTCAACTGTGGTTGGCCCCGATATCGTAACATCAACCTCGAACCTCACCTTCCGTCTCGAAGGCGCGTTCGGCCGGAAATCCGTCATCACCGCCAACCCCGCTAACGTGGAACACATCCTGACCAACTACGACAAAGGATACCTAACAAAAACAGGCCTTAGGGACCTCCTCGGGGACGACATCTTCAATGCCGACGGCGACAGCTAAAAATTCTAAACGCAAGGTCTCGAGCCACGAGTTCAACACCATGTCACTCAGGAATTTCATCGAACAGGTGGTGGACACGGAGATATCGAACCGCCTCAACCCAATCCTCGAAACCGCCCGACAAACGGCGACGATCATCGAATTCCAGGACATCATCCAGAACTCTCAAATCGTATGCGACAATTTGGCATCAGTTTCTTCCGGAATCGAAGGCAGGGGAGGGTTCATGTCGATCATCGCAGCTTGGATCGTAATCCGAGGAAGATGGCGAGGAGCGGCGTCAGGCGCGACGGACCGGATCGAACCGACGGAGGAACCTGTTTGCCATGGGGCTTCTGCTCCTCGAGGTCGTCGGGTTCGGAATCAATTTCGCTCACGGGGGATAAATCGAGGGGTGAGGGATAGACGTTCGGAGACGCCGAGGTCGCGGCGGGGGCCGAGGTCGGTGGCCCAGAGGGAGGTAATGTAGGAGCGGTGACGGAGGAGGAAGTCATCGGACGGCGGCGGCGGAGGAGGGAGGCGGTCCCATTTGCAAGAGATCGATCGAATTGGATGTTCTGTACGTGTGGATGGCAGGTGGGGTGGGCTTGGGTGGTTAAGATAGAGTGAGGGATAGTTTCGTCCTTTCAGGTATATTTTTTTGGCCCAATTGACACAAAATGACCTAATTGACACGAAAATTGGAGATTGGCCTTATTGGTGAAAAAATGTTGAAAAATGGTCTTATTGCCATTTTTCCCTTATTTTTTTTTATTTTGAGTACCTGCTAAGAATTTGTGAGTTTTGCACACGTTAGTAACATTTCGATCTCCAATTTGAACTCACGGATCAACAAGAACATGTTTTCGTAAAAAGATATATCATGCACTAAGCGATCGATGTGTACTCATGCATCAAACGTTGAACAAACAAACGAAATTGGACAATTTGATATGGCTCAGTAAGTGAATATATTTAGGTAGAGTAGTCACGGAGTTGAACCCAAGACAATAAGATATCAAGGTTTGTCTAAGACTTTGATACCATAATAGAATTAAGTTGTATCAACTAAGAGTTTGAGATGTTAGAGAAATTAATTAATTTGATATTTATATTAGTAAGTCGAATATATTCTCCAATAGAATTGACATAACAATCTCTTGAGTCGACTTGGTAGTCCTTACATCACTACAAAAAATTGGAAAATACTTTCGGCCAAATCGGAAGCAAACAATTTACTTATTGATTTGTTAACAAATTGGGGCCGTAAGCAAACCTGTTGATAGTAAATATTTGCTTACGAATTGTAGAAGGTCGTAAGCATTTTCTTTCGTTTTTCTTTACGGCCAGTCCGTAAGAGATGTTAGACCAAAACCGCTTACGGATTTGCATACGGCAACGACCGTAAGCATTTCCTTACGGACAAATGTAGTAAAGAAATTCGGACCAACATTTTTATCAAAAGAATTTGTGGCACACTCGTCCCGCCCGCCACTAGCCTCCCGACCCGGCCCGTCGCTGTACAATTGTATACGAAAGTCGGTCACCCACACTTGGAATGTGTGGGATTAATTCAAACCAAGAACCTTCAAGTGGGAAAAAACTGTTAAGCTACAACAATTATAATGAATAAATTGAATACTTTTAATTTAAATAAAATATTTAAATAAAATAAAATAATTAAATTAAATAATAAAATAAATATATTATATTACATCCATATATAATATAAATATATATGTTACATTTTAAATTTATTTAAATTAAGATGTTAGTATAATTTATAAGTTAAATATTATATTTTATTAATATTAATTTTATTATATTATAATTAAATTAATTTATTATTTTTGAATATTTAATTGAATTTAATTAATTCTAATTTTAATTTGACATTTTATTATTTATTTACAACATCAAAGTCGTAAGTATTTGCTGACGGCATCTATGACTATAAGTCGTAAATATGTAAGCAAAATTTGAGACAAATTTTGGCGCCAATTTTTTTTACGAATTAAGGGTCTTAAGTCGATGTTTACGTCGCATCCGCAAAAAAAAAAAAAATTGTAAGTAAAATTGGAGGGAAATTTTGAAGCCGAGTTTCCATACGGTTTAAGGGTCGTAAGCAAATGCTTACGACGCATCCGTAAGCATTTTTTTACGGACATGGTCCGTAAGCAAATTCGTCAGCATGTAAAATATGTCTGCAAATTCGTAAGCATTTTCTTACGGATACTGTATATCATCAAAATTCCGTAACCATTTTCCAATTTTCTTGTAGTGCATAGTGTACAATGTCTAGACCTTTCCAATGCATTTTTGTCCTTATGATAGTTTTTGCGGAATTTTACCATGGATTTGATTTATACATTAGAGTTTACCTTATAGTTTTAATTCACGAAGTTGAATTTTATGATTAATCAATGTTGAAGATTTATTGATTTAATTTTTTGTATGATTAATTGAGTTGATATTTTGTTAGACCGTCTTTATTTAGTAATGTTAATTAAGATATTAATTAAGATATGTTAATTGGAGTAAAGATTGAGGGGGCATACGGTGCAAATATGCACTGGTTAATATTGGTTAATATGTTGTGGATTTTTCTACTCTTAGATTAAAACAAAAATAATTTGAAGCGATAGATTTATTATTTAAGGTTTAATTTGTATATTGCAATTAAAATTAAGATGATTTTTGAAAAAAAAAATTAAATAATTGGTTATAATTAAATGAATTAGTTTTTCTTAATTATAAATTTAAGTAAAATTCAAAAAATACATTTTTGTATTTAAACATAGGTGGTGGTTATTTATTAATAGTCAATGGTAGAATAATAATTATTTTACTCTTTTTTACAATTATTAAACTAATAATACCCTAAATAATAATTAAAAAAAATTATCCTTAATTAAAGTATATTTTATAAGGTTTAAAATGTAAATTGATAAATTAAAATACTCCTTTTTATAAATACTTCTTAAAAATAAAACGCTTCTTCCATTTTTAATATTAAAATAATATACAGATAATCCACATATTTTTAATATTAAAATAATATACAGATAATCCACATATTAACCGTGCATTAAGGGTATTTTTATTTATTTATTTATTTAAATTTTATATTAAATAAAATATACTTTTTAATTAATTGTTTTAGTGTATTACTTTATTTAGTTTTTAAAATTATAACTTTCTTGTTATTATAATCAAAAGCACATTATTAAAATTTTAATTACTATTTTACCCTTTTATTTATTTATAATCAATGCCTAAAAATAAAACACGAAAAATCCACAACATATTAACCGGTCGGATGCCACGTAAATCCAAGTAAACAGTACAAAATATATACTCCATAAAATATAATTTTTAATTAAATGTTTTACTTTATTTAGTTTTTAAAATTAAAATTTTCTTGTTATTATAATCAAAAGCACATTATTAACAAATTAATTACTATTTTATTATTTTATTTTATTTATATTTATTATTAATAAAATATCAATTTAGGTAAACTATTTAAAAAAATAATATTTTAAATTAAATATAAACTTTTAAAATTAATCTTTTATCAAAATCACCATAAAAAACATTACCTTATTTTCAAAATTTTGTTTCATTCTTCACAATACTAAATCAAATTAGAAAAATATATAAGTTTTATAAATCATGTTAAACATGCGAAATGAAGTCTCAATCTCAATTTTTAATTTTTATTTTGGTATTAGTGTAATTTATTTTCAATTATATGATTAAAAAAAATGCAGAGGAAAAATAGGAATCTTGACAATTATGATAATATTTTGAAATTAAAAATTGTTATTATAATCTAGATGATCTATTCTATACGTTTCATATAATTATATTCGTGTAAAAATTTGTTTACTTTCAAAAGTAAAGCATTTTTGTACGTACGTTTAGATCACATGTTAATTATTCCATTTAGACGAATTAAATTTATGTCAAAGGAACTTTATTCCGTTCTCATTTGCATCAAATCTGATCGAATAAAATGTAATTTTATTATTAGAAAATAAATGTAATTTTATTATTTATTATTTGTATAATTAAAATTTTCACATACACTCGATCTGAGTAACTTCACAATTTTATTTTATTTGGATTTTTGCCCATTATGTATATATCTTCCACTAAATAATTTACGTACCTTTTCATTTTAAATATTAGTAGTAATTTATTATTATATTTTTTATCAAAACAATATAAACTTGTTTATTTAATATTCTATAATGTTATTTTATAAAATATACATATTGTTGTGCGCGTTAGCTAGTCAATTTATGACGTACGTGCTATATTTTTTTTTTTTTTTGATAAGGAGGAGAAACGAGAAACTCCACCCCCACCCGATCGGAGGTCCCTCGATCGGGTAGGATGTAAATCGAGGAATGTGCCCGAGTAGCAGACACCTGTGCGAGAGAGCCAACAGGTCGAACCCCAGGACAAACCTTCATAATATTTCAATGAAAATTTGTCCCACCCGAGATTCGAACCCTGCGTCGCCGGGGATTACACCCACATCATCACAGGCCTTACCACTCGGCTATGCTCTTGGGGACAGACGTACGTGCTATATTACAACATGCATACGTAATGATATGATGTAGTAGTCGTTAGATATTTAATTACTACTATACGAGTAATAGATAGATACTACCGAATATCAAAACCCTAATATTGATTTATTGGTTAACGAAGAAAATATGTATGCAATCAATATTAATCGCTCCTAAAGTCCTAATCGCTCCTAAAGTCCTAATTTGAATAAAAATAAGATAATAATTAAAAGTATACTTGATTTTTCTAGTATCATTGTAAAAAATTCAAAAAAAAAAAAAAACAATTTAAATAAAAATAAGATAATAATTTAAAGTATACTTGATTTTTCTAGTGCTAGTGTATATGTTTTTTGTAAATCATTTATGAATTAATGATGTTTTTATTAAAAATTATGAACTCTCAAACAACCAAAAAAATAATGTTCTGTTTTTATTTTTAAACTTTCATTTTAGTATCATGTGATTCAAATGTTTGAAATTTTTATTGAATTATAAATTGCATAAATTTTGTAATAGAAATTCTATAAAATTTGGGACCGAAAACCCGGCTCGGGCTCGTCGTGCTCGGTCCCGAGCCGGGCCCCAACCTCAGATAAACCCGACTCAGCTCGGACCGTAGAGGTCGGGTTTTGAGCCGGATTTTGATATTTTTTGGCTCGGCTCGACCCGCGCCCACCCCTAGTTCGTACCCAATATTTTTTTTTTAATTTAGTAAAAAAAAAAAAAAAAAAAAAACCCAAAATCCCGTTACTATTAGTCTCGTCTTATTTTTCCCTTTTTTCCTTTAATTTGTTAAAACAGTAAAACATAAAGGCGCGACTTGACTTTTATTTATTTATATGAATTATAATTGAATTAGATCCACTTATTTTTATAATGTAAGATTAATTTTTGTTTGTTTTGAATCGTTGTTTAATTTTCTATATATAGCATCTCAATGGTACAATTTTTACATGCGGTATAATTGGACAATTTATATGTTACAAATAGATTTATAAAGCATAGTACATCTACTTAACTAATATATAAATAAAAAATTTAACTTGTTTATATATTCATTTGTCAATTATTTTTATTTCTTTCATTTCTCTCTTTTTCTCAACTTTTTTTGGATGTAATTTCAAAATTTAATCTATTCATTCAAAAAAAAATTGACATAATTTCTAAACATGTAATTTATTTATTTTTTAAAAATATTTTGAGTTTCTAACTATTTACTTAATATATTTATTCTTAATAAGTGTAATCTTCATCAATGAAACTATAAATATTTATTGAAAAGACTTAATATATGCATTTGTATTCATTATAATCTTCATCAATCAATGAAAGTATAAATATTCATTGGAAAGACTTAATATATGCATCCATATACACTATAATCTTAATTAATAACATTGAAAAGAAATTTACATGTGAAAAATTGAATGAAAATTTTAATTATATATGATAAATATTTTACATCTTTTAAATGATGATTTTATTCATTGAGTTTAAAACGATTCATTGTTTAAAAGTAAAAAAAATGAAAATTTAAGTTATAAATTATGAATGTATCTGATTAATCAAATGAATAGTTCTCTTCAAATATTCTCAAAATAAAATCAATAACAACAATTGTTCTAAACCTTAAAATAATTAATTACACACAAACAACTCAATATATTTCAAAAATAAAATAAAATTGTGAGTCACACATGTCACGCCCCGACCCCAAAGTAACCGACAAAACAGGTTTAATATCTTAAGCACAATTAACACAACAAACATGAAGAGTAGATTAAAAACATTCATCAATATTTAACAAAAACTCGGGACATGAACTACAAACAACAATTACTGTAAAAATATACACAAATAGACCGAGTGCGCAAAGTAAATATAAACATAACCCTCCGAACTCCCAAGGACCCCAGAGACTGACTAAAGGACGGGACACGACAATGACCACGATCTCCTTGAGTACCTGCAAAACTCAAAATCTATGTGGGGGTGAATACACCACATCGACTCACCACTTTACAATTTCAAATAAACAACAAAACTCGTTTAATACTAATATATATCATATCATAAGTTTTATCACGTATTTCATCAAAATCACACAAACACACTGTCTTATCACGTAAATCACCGATATCACACCAATCACGAAATCTAATATCACCGAACGGCACAAAACAAGTCACAACATCAAACACAATCATCATACTCAGAATCAATCATAGATCACAACTTCAATCACAAATAAATATGCACAATGCAGCAATCAATGCAAGCTACTGTGCAATCTCATACGTGCCATGACACACACACCCGGGCCCATCATCGTACAGCTCTTTGGCCGATAGTACCTCAGCCTGCTTGCTGAAGTATCAAGCCTTACTTGGCTTTTATGCCCTACTTGGCATTTTATGCACGTGCCATGACATAATAAATCGTGCCATGCATGTTTCACATCTCAATCAACCATGTCATGATCAACACACATGAAAACACACATCATATAATCACAGTATAAAATCAACACAAGTCAGATCACAATATAAAATCCACAAAAATCATATCATATCGTAGAGCGTCACACCACGTCACAAAAATCATATCATATCGCAGAGCGTCACACCACGTCACATAGCACATCATCGTCACATTGCATTACAAAGCACATCACGTCACATAGCACATCATCGTCACATTACATTACATAACACATCACGTCACATTATATCACGTCAAATAGCACATCATCGTCACATCACATCACAAGGCATGACACAACATAACGGGACATCACGTATATTCGATTCACACAATAATATAATAACACAAATAATGTAGGTTTTACTTTTACCCACCTGTGTACGTTGCATTCAAGGTCTCTAAAAACTCTCCCTCGTCCCTTTCATGTGCCTCGTGTACTCCGCTCGGCAAATGATCACTTCTTTATTTTTTTTCTCGGTACAAATAGTCTCAATTTTGGACTCCCCGTACGCCTAAATTATACTTCATATATAGTTAGTTAAAACATAACATTTATATCTTATTCTAATTTCTAACATTTCGCCAAACGAACTCCAATTTCGATGTATAGTTTAGGAGTTATGCTCAATTTACTAAAACTATGCACGCTTAATATTCCTGGTTATTCATACATCAATTCGGTTTGTTTCATAGGCTTTAAGAAGACTAATATTTCAATTTAGTATTCAGTTGCAACTAAGAAGATGAAGATACTTCAGTTAACTTCTGACTCCAACAAATAACACGAAGTTTCGATCAACCGATTAGGAGATATATCCATTTTCCTAGACCTGCCCGTATAGCTATACTCTCAGCCCACAAGTCAATTACCTAGGCTTACCAAGGTCACCCCATTCACTACTGGACATAGGTTCCAACATATAACTTGTAGCCTAAACAGTTTATTATAATTTAAAACAAACGAAACAAGAATCGGATAAACGGGTTTTAAGTTGCGTCAATTTGCGTAAAACCGCTCAAAGCTGTAAATCATACGTGGGCTGAAACAATAGTTTTTCTAAGAATTTTCATAATTTTAAGACCTGATATATTGCTTTGAAAATCAACAAGAAACTAAAATACCTCATTATATAAGCCTTTATATTTTTATAAAACTTTTACCTTGGCCGATAGGGGTCCGAAATCGTTCAAACACAAATATCACGTTTTCCCCTTTTTCACAAATCAGTACACTGTCCTAGTTTTCGTCGCACCCAATGACTTCTTTACAAACATTTTAGAATGCCAAATCCGTTAATAAAGAAAGCCATATCATTTTAGTTTTGAAAACATCAGACCAAATTCAGTTTGGATGAGAGGGTCATCAATTATGATTCAAACAACACACCTTGTCTAACATAACCAACAAATTTCCAGAACTGCTACAGTTTAGTAGACAAATCATAATTAATTCAATATGTGTCCAAATATTACCAAATTTTACATATGGAAATTAGACTCAATAAGGAATTCCCAGAAATTTACATCCAAGGTTTTGGACGAACAAAAACGATCGAAATAAACCGAACAAATAGGCTGGAAATCAAAGAGTCAACAAACAGCAAACCCTAACTCGGTTACTTACTGCAATCGACCCTCAAAAATTGATTTAATCAACAAACTCAAAACTACAATGTTGAATCTTACCTCAATATGAACAACTATTATGTTTGAATAAATAAGAATTGGAGCCTCATAAGATTACCGCGAATTCTCTTTGATTAGTGTTCTTCTTTCTTCTTTCGTGTGTAGTGTCTGTGTTCTCTTCTCATCCCCATTTTTTTTTATTATTATTCTTAATACTCCGTATGACTTATCCACAAAGTATTCTTCATTTAATATGGCGGTTTGTATTTTATTTTATTTTTTTAATGTTTTTATTATAATAATAATTATTATTATATCAAGTCATAAGTATTATTGTTAGTTGATAATTAAAATGGACGAGTCTCACAAACACACGAACAACGCAAACACTTCCACCACAATCGAGCTTGTTGCTCTTGAAACGGATCCAAGAGCGCAATATCTCTAGAAGAGTGGCCGATGAGTCAACTTCGAGACCTCGAACTTCACTCCGTTGCCCACAAAAGCAAAGCAATCGACGTTATTTTTGTCGGAATAACAAAATAAATCGCTCACTAATTTCTCGTCCACCTCGTGCATGAAACTCGCGTATGGGTACGACACGCCGGCGTTGTTGATAAGAACGCCGACGTCCAGCCCCTGCACGACGTCCTCGATCGTCGAAACGCCGTCGTTTAATTCGCCAGAGAAATCGACCACGACTTGTGCGTCCTTGACGAAGATGGTACCCTCATGTGTGTTGTTGTCCGTGTATACGTCACCCCAATCTCTTCTCCTTAATTGTCCTATTCGGTTTATGAACAGTAATTTGTTTTCTATTGTGGTTAGTGGAGGATGATGAAAATTTTAGGGTAATTTTTTATTTTATATTCATTTTTTTCCAAACTAACAGTCACACTTCATTTACAAAATATAATTAAAATTTGACTATTAATCTGATTGGAAAAAAATATTATTTATGTGAAGTTGTATTTAATATGGGCCGAATGTACCAAGATATACATTCGTTTGTACCATATAGCTAGAAACTTGTAGAATTGTACTTATGGTCCGTTTGTTTTGGGGTGAATCAGAGTAAATCAAAGGTAATTTAATCATTAATCTTGTTTGGGACCAAAAAACAGAATGTGAATCATAGTAGATCGGGGTGAATCGGGGTGAATGAAGGGGAATTTATTTACACTGATTCCCCCTCTAATTTTTACCCCCCGAATTGGGGATGAATGGAGGTGAATCAATGAAAAATAAAAATTTAAAACACAAAATTTAAATAGATTACCCTAGTAAGAAAATTTTGTATCCAAACACAAAATTTAAAACATTTACTTCGATTCACCTCGATTACCTTTCCCCGGGGTAAATTTAAAAATTTACCCTCACCCTGATTCACCCCAAAACAAACAGACCATTAGATTCACATTTTTGGAGATATGTAGTACAATTTATGGAAAAATAAATTGTGGTCCCCATGAGCATAGTCGAGTGGTAAGGCCTGTGATGATGTGGGTGTAATTCCCCGGTGACGCAGGGTTCGAATCTCGAGTGGGACAAATTTTCATTGAAATATTATGAAGATTTGTCCTGAGATATATATATATATATATTTAAATAAAATAAATAAATTTAGAGTGGTTAGACTTTCAAAAGTGAAAAATTATACTTTACGTTGTTAATCAGTGTTAATATAAATTGATAAATACAGTATAATTTAATTTAAATTTGACATTCGATGTGGCACAATTGTTTACAAAAAAAGGTACCCGTCCATAATACTCTTAGATGAAATTTGAGCGTATGATTTATGAAATATCAAATTTTCTGATTTATGAAATATATCAAATTTTGTGCCTGTGAGAAAAAAAGTGATAAAGTAATATGTTTCACTTTTTTATTCACTCTTTATTACCATTAAAAAATACTTTTTGATTTTAATTTTAATTTTGATTTTTTTAATTTAAAAAATTATAAGTATTTTTTTATAAATAAATATGAATGTAAAAAATTAGAATAATATACAGAACTAAAAAAAATTAAAATATTTTTAAGAGAGTTTTGTAGTAGACATTGAAAAAGAAAAATGTAAACAAATATTTTAAATTATTACATTCAATAATTACACTAAGACAATTGTGTTGACACTTATTTTCAACAGGGAGAGTAGAATATTTTGAGTAGAAATTATACATGCCATGATTCCAATGGCTTATATAAAAATGGAGAGCAACCCTATAAAGATTTGAGCATGCAAATGAGATTTTCTCTTCTAATTAATTTGAAAAATATGATTGGTCAATGGTCACCTCACTTGACCTAAGATTTTCTAGATTTTAATTTATATTTCCAATAAACACAACACGTGAATAATAACAGCATCAATATATCAATATAAATTATAATCATTCTTAACAAAGATCCTTAACTGGAAAAATGAATATTTATATATATATATTCCTATAAATTTGAAATATTTTAAAAAAATTGAAGGTATATTAGTAATTATGAATAATATTTAAAAAAATGAGTGAAACATAAAAATATATACTACTAATCCGAAAGAAAAAAATAATAATTATATTAATATAAATAAATGAGTATTTAATTAATTATAATAATCCGAAAGAAAAAAAATTATATTAATATAAATAAATGACCATTTAATTAATAAAGTAGAGAAAGTTGGGCGAGAAAGATTAGTATAGTACTCTATAAATCCACTATACTCGTATAAATTAGGAAATACAGTCATTTCCAATACATTAATTATTCCCAAAACAATTACAGTACCTAAAACGGCAGTACGATTTGTCGTTTCACCTTCCTTCTCCGCATCCGAAATCGTTCGCCTTCACGGCTGTAATTTTATCCACCACCACCATCTTATCACGGGTGTCGATAACTTATCTCGTGTTTTCATTTCTGTGTTTTTCGGATCCATACATTTTTCAATCCCCCTTTTTTTCGCCTGTAAAAACCCTAGCCATTTTTTCCCGCACAGCAAAGATGGGTTCCATCCGGCTAGATCTGGTCGGTCGGGTCTATCCCGATTATTTTGACCTTCTTCCCGACTCCATCATCCTCCTCATCTTCAACAAAATCGGTGACGTCAAAGCCCTCGGTCGATGCTGCGTCGTTTCGAGGAGGTTCCACTCCCTCGTCCCGCAGGTGGATGAAGTCATCGTCCGCGTCGACTGCGTTATCTCCGACGACGATCCGTCCTCGATCTCCTCATCGTCCTCCGACGAGTTCCGACACCCGATCTCCTCCCTCTTTCGGTTCTTCTTAAACGGGTTATTTAAACCCTTACAGTCCCTCACTCAGCTAATATCCCCCTCTGTCTCTGGCCGCCGATTCCCGCCGTCGTGCCTCTCCGACGACACTGATTGCGATTCCGACTTCACCAGCGTGGTCACCCACCACTCCCCCACTCAGGTCCTGAAGAATTTCAAAGAGATAAAGCTCCTCAGGATCGAGCTACCGAGTGGTGAATTGGGTATCGACGAGGGTATTTTGCTCAAGTGGAAGGCCAATTTTGGGTCGACCCTCGACAACTGTGTCATACTTGGTGCGTCTAGCGTCGTTCATAAATCGAGTCTGAATAGTAACGATTATGTGACCACCAATAACGACAGTGACAATGGTAGTATACCGGAGTCATTCTACACGAACGGTGGCTTGAAATTGCGCGTCGTGTGGACAATCAGCTCGCTGATAGCTGCTGCGGCTAGGCATTATCTGCTGCATCCGATTATAGCCGAGCACAAGACTCTGGAGAGCTTGGTCTTGACGGATGCCGATGGGCAGGGAGTGTTATCTATGAATAAAGGGCAGTTGGAGGAGCTGAGGGTGAAGCCCTTGTCGGCCTCGTCGGCTTCTAAGAGAACCCTTGTCCCTGCTCTGAATATGAGGTTGTGGTATGCACCCCATTTGGAGTTGCAGAATGGGATGGTTTTGAGAGGGGCGACTTTGGTTGCTATTAGGCCAAGTGAGAAGCCGAAGGAAATTGCGAGTTCGGAAGGGAATTGGGTCGGATCGGCATTTGAAGAGCCATATGGGACTGCTGCAAGGATGTTGGTGAAGAGGAGGACTTATTGTCTTGAAATGAACTCTTTTTGAGGAGGGGTATTCAAGCTAGGATTGGACAAAAATTGTGTTTGAGGTATTTTTTCATATAGCTTGAAATAATTGCACGAATTTGAGTTTCTTATTTATTATGATATCTTTATTTATGTTACAAATTTACAATCGCCTGAGATAGCATAAAGATGTGTTAAATATTTTGTAGCTGTGAATGTTTTGGTGACTTCTCATTTTCCATGATTTGATGTTCATTACGTTGATATATCACAATGAGTCTAAGTCAAACTCTGTTTGTTTGTGTTTGTATATATATACGCACACACACAGAAAGATCTTCTCAATTTCCTGTGTCCACAGTGATTCTACTTTGCAGTATTGCATCCATGTATGCCACTTTATAGAGTTGATAGTTCTAAATTATTTTTTGTGGTTTCTTAGGAAGAAGAAATTACATTTTCCGAGAAATGGAAAAATACAATTTTGCACCGAGGACATCAAATTTGTTGGCGGTTTTCGGATAATATGAGCTTTTAAGACTCCATTTTATATAGTGGAAGGTATTTGCTTTCATTTTGAACCCACTGGATTATTCCTCTGTGACTCTTCTCTATCTCTCATATGTGAATATTGTAGGGCTTGATCAAGCTTATATGCTTTGCGATGATGTTTTTCTAAAAGTAACTATTACTTTGAGATGTATCCTCTATAATCAGCTACATACCTCTGTTAAATAGTTGAAATGTTTTTTTTACTATTTGTGAGAGGGATATTTTGTATACATACCATGATGCCAATGGCTTTTGAATAAAATCTTCCTTTTATTCCTTGGAGTTGGAACGAATTGCTATTATTCTTGTGTATACATTAGCTTGCCAAAGGTTTATTTAAACTAGACTACACTGTTTAAGATTTGCTTTTATATTGAAGTTATTAACTGATTTAAATTGTACTATAATTTTTTTGGACTCCCTTAACAGCATTCTTCTTAAGAATAGTAACATTCCTTGGAATATTTCACCATTTGCACATCCATATTTGTGAATCTCTTATTAGCATTCCTTGAAATATCATACATATTTGTGTTAGTTGATGGGGTGTAATTGCATAGGTGACATCATAGAAAGTACTATATGACAACTTTTGTTAAAGAGTTTATATGTTTTTGTTGACAAAATAAGTAGGTGCAAATTTGTCATTTTAAGATGAAAAGTTCCATTACTTGTAAGTTAAAAATAATTAAAGAGTACTGAAAAAATAAATTACTAAAATGTATTTTGAAAATATTTATTCTCTGGGATATTTGATATTTTTCGTCTTAGATATATCAAGACTTGTTTGAGCATGAAAATTAAAAAAAAAAATGTTAGTAGTATTTTTATATGTTGATTAAAAAAAGAGTTGATCCATTGTAATCAAACCCATACTCTATTATGAGACGAAGATGATGTTTTAATGTTCTTAGTTGGCTAAGTTTGATTCAAACTTTTGAAGAAAAAAAGAGACTAGCATGAAAGCATAGAAACTCCCTTCGAACGGGTCTTTCTCCACGTTCGAATCCTTGCTAAAGACTCGAGAGTTCAAGCCCCTCGTTTGTCTTTTGCGGTCTTTACTTGTTCAAGCCTCGTAGCCTTCCTTAGACGTGGTTTTTGGACCAATCTTTGGACCCTCGAATAGTGGGACTCGAAAGTACAAGCCTTTCGAACGACTATCGGCGGAAACACTACAATGCCGTGAATCAAGCTGGGGAGACTTAATTTGAAGACTCCAAAAGAGAGAGCTCTCAAGCTATACTCAAAATGTTTTTGATAACATGATTGATATCAATTACAAATGAAGGGAAGGCTCTTATATAGGCCACAATACCTTAGTTTCCAAGTTGAAACCCTTCCAAAAATAACCCATCAAGGTCAATTCTAATCGATCTATCCTAATTTTACTTAAATCAAATCAAAACTTATTGAAATGTAATAAAATCTAAGTATTTCTAAAATACTTATTTATTTTATTTATTTATTAATTAATTATTTATTAATTAATTCCAACCAACTTAACGGGTAAACAAGTCTTTCCGATTTATTAGGATCAAACTTGTGTTCTTGAGGGTTCTTGATCGTTCTTCGATAAACAACGAGTATTTCTGAATTATACGGATCAAACTCGTGTTCTTGATAGAAACAGACAATTACTTAGTAAAAAATACTTAATAATTCTAGCATACTAAACGGGTCGTTATCCGCGTTTAGTCTCAATTACTTAATCGCAAAGACTTAGTAATTGCTTTGAGATTACTTAATCCAAAGACTTAGCAATTTCCGCCTTTCGAACGGGTCTTTCTCCGCGTTCGAATCCTCGCTCGAGTTGCAAGAGTTCAAGCCTCGAGCATTACTCAGCGGTTTCTATCAAGAACATAAGTTTGATCCAAAGAGGCTGGAATATATTAAAGTCTTTTTGACTAAGTAATTGTCGGTTTCTATCAAAAACACGAGTTTGATCCGTATAATCCGGAAATACTCTTTGTTTATCGAAGAACAATCAAGAACGCTCAAGAACACAAGTTTGATCCGAATAAATCGGAAATACTTGTTGTTTATCCGTTTAGTTAGTTGAAATTACTAATAGCATGGACCGCGCCGCGGGCCCTCGCCTACTTGGCCACGTGAGTTCAAGCCACACGAGTTTCGTTCGCCGGTACACTTTAAAGTCGTGCGCTAGGCAAAGGTGAGTCCTATCTCTGAGGAACTCCAAAGTAATAGCTCTTGGCTAAATACCACTTTATCTTGAATAATTAAAGATAAAGATGCAATTTAAAGCCATACTCTCAATGAAAGCACCAATCCGGTCGACGGCCCCGCGATAAAAAAGCCAATCCGGTCGAGGCGCTTGCGCGGTCTCGCTCGTAGATCGTGTTTAGGTGCTTTAGTTTCCTTAAGCACCGCACGCTTCGACTCTTAGTCAACAATGACTCGATCGAGTAACGAGTTGTGTGCAACTTGATGATGATCAAGAAATTACTTAGTCGAAAAGACTTAGTAATTCTAATCCGCTAAACGGGTCGTTATCCGCGTTTAGTCTCAATTACTTAACTTTATTATGAGACGAAGTCGATCCCTTTACAAATCCGTGTGTATATATACTTGTGTAGCTTAATTTAGATATATAGTATTCTCTTCTTCCTGCTATAATAATCAAACTTCTTAGAGTTACATCTCGAAATAACTCACTCCATCCCAAACTAACAATAACAATAGGGTTTGTCCAGGGGCGGATCCAGGATTTAACAAAGGGGTGGGTTGAAAAAAATATTTCGTCAATCGTCAAAATAATTTTATAAATAATAAAAATATATTGATGTTCAAATAAGTTGTGCCCTACGAGACTTCAAAACATAAAAATCATCGATGACTGAATCTACATCTATATTTTTACAAAATCTCTTTCAATATAAAGCATCAAAGAATTTTCAATTAATTCATCCCCCATCTTGTTGCGAAGTGTTGTCTTCACCTTCTTCATTGCTGAAAATGCACGTTCAGTTGTTGCGGTAGAAACGGGTAACGTCAAAACTAGATGGATCAATCTTGTTAACATAACGTAGATATTAGACCTTCCACTCTTAGTAAGCAATTGACTAAACTCGACAAGTGTTGAAACATGAAACTCCTGCTTCATTATCACGTCATGAATATAATGTGTCAACTCGTACTCTAATGAAATAATATCTTGAGATGTGAAATCTTCTGGATAAAATTTGCTTGCAAGCTTGCAAATATCATCTCTATTGAATGATTCAAAATGATTATTTAGATCTAAAGCGACACTGAGCGAAAGCACTTCAATAGAAACATCATTAAATCTTGTGTTCAACTCCATCAAGATGTGATCAATTGCCCCATTAAAAACATCAAAATGATAATGATTTTCATTTGAAGTTTGCCCACGAGAACGACCGACCTTAAAAGGAGAATTCAAATCAGGAACATCAATATCATTTTTCAAGCAAAAGTTTCGAACTTCTTCCAGAAAAACTTCCCAACCACTGTCCCTCAATTCTTGAAGAATAGTTTTAGTAGTAGAGACAAAAGCAATAGCAGCCAAGATATCTTGAACCTTCTTTTGAAGAATTTGACAAAGAGAATCAGTAACTCTCATAATTCTATGCATCAAGTGTAAAGTGAACACGAATTCAAAGCTTGCCATATTTTTGTAAACCCCCTGAACTTCAGCTTTAGATCTTCCCTTTTGAGAATGCTCGATAATAAGTTCAAACACTTTGCAAGTTGCACCATACATATCAATTAAACTCTTCACAGAGTTATAGTGTGAACTCCAACGAGTAGCCCCTGCACGCTGTAAATTTCCAATTTGGTTGGCGCCACGTCCTGAGTCAAGATCCTCTGCAACCAATAAACTTTGAATTTCATGTCTTTGAGCAACTCTTAGTTGAGAGACACGCTTTGGAGAAGAAGTTATGATATTAACAACATTATCCAAGTGCGATATGAATTCCCAAACAACACTAATATCTTTAGCTGCAGAAACTAATACCAGTTGAAGGCGATGTGCAAAACAATGAACATAGTAAGCATATGGACAATCTTTCAAAAATAGTGCTTGAAGTCCATTCCAAGAACCACGCATATTACTAGCACCATCGTACCCTTGACCTCTCATTTTTGCTACCGAAGATCATGATGAGAAAGAACAGCACATATCTCATTTTTCAAATTTAGGGAAGTAGTGTCACTTACACTTTTAATCGCAAAAAAACGTTCTGTCAAAATCCCTTGATCATTCACGAATCTCAAAATAATGGCCATTTGCTCTTGTTTGGAGATATCTTGTGCCTCGTCAATAAGAATACAAAAGTATTTATCTCCAACTTCTTCGCGAATCCTTTGACGTACTTTATTGGCCATAATATTCAAAATCTCCTTTTGAATTTCAGGAGCAATGTACTGAGCATTTTTTGGAGCATTATCAAGAACAACATCATCAATTTCTTTATTCATATTTGCAAAAACCTTCAACAATTCTATAAAATTTCCACGGTTGGATGAAGAAGAAGACTCGTCGTGGCCTCTAAAAGCACAACCTTGAAGTGCAAGCCATCGAAGACTTATGATTGAAGTTTTTAAGCGCAAACGATTTCTCTCCTTCTCAATATTTGTTTGAGTATGCATAACTTTGTCTATATGTCCACACGGCTTCATCAAATCCTCTCCACGTCTCAAGCACATAGCATGTGGAGATGTAGCCGCACTACCAACATGACTAAGAAATGCACATTTATTTTCTTGACTTATTCTTTTCCAATTGTTGAATCATTCCTTGACTAAGGCAGAAGAATTAGCCATATCAACATCACGCATGAACAAAAAACAATAAAAGCAATATGCTTTATCCGTGGTAGGCGTATACTCCAACCAATGAAACTTATCAAACCATCTTTTCTGAAAACTTCGATTTTGAGTGCCAAATTTTGTAACAGGATACACTTCCATTTTCGGTTGATAAGGCCCAACTTTTAAATATGCTCGTCGTATATCATCTCTTTCGTTGACAGAATAATCCCACAACTGCTTTCGTTTTCCCGGATCACGCTCAATAAATGTATCTTGTTGTACATTTGAAACTGATGGATTTATCTCAATAGGAGTTGAACGAGAAGGATTTGTTTGATTTTGTGTGGCAACAGATATAGGCTCTGACTCTTCTGGAGGATTAGATTTTTTGAAAAAAGACGATATAAGTATTCTTCTCTTCTTTGCAATAGGTTGCTGCTCCATTTACGCTTCTGAAACTAAATAAAATGGTCTGAACTCTGAACTCGACTTGCAGGCAACCTGCATAATTATTCATTTTATTAATAAAATGAATAATGATTATATCTTATATATGAAACAAAAGGTGAAAGATCAAATATTGAACGAATTACATGTATCATTGTATCAATGTATCATTAACTTGATTAATAAAACAAAATAGCTAAATTAACAAGGTGTTGTTTTAACTTTTAAGGCTTTTAGCTGGGACCTGAGGGGAAAAGCAATTTTAAGTGTTAACAAACACTCTCTTTTTTATCCTCAAATCTTTTTCCTACAATCATAATAATTAATTCTGAGATTGAAAAAAAAAGTTCATAATTTGGAGAACAAATTAACCTGTTAAACCTCGACTTTTGTATTGTGGATTTGCGGCGGCGGACGACTGGACGAGTGGACGACATCAAGATTCACAAAGAAACAAAATATCAGAATTCCCGCAAGTCCGCAGAGATGTTGAACTCAGAAGAGCAAGAACTTTAACCCCAATTTCCTAAATTTCTATTTTTAGGGTTTAGATAATTATAACTTAAAAATATATGAGATTGGTTAGAAGAGAGACATAGATTTAGATTTCTAAGATTTATGACGTGAAAGACAGAAGGAGAGAAAGCAATTTTAAAAAAAACGAAATTGAAAAATAGGATGAAAAATTCTCAGCTTCTCGCTTCTCTTTTTCTCAAACAATTTAACATAAATAATTTATTATTATTATAAAATATATTTGGGTTGGGCTTGCCGGCTTGGAAATTGGGCCTAATAAGTGTAGTACTAAACAATTACGGCCTTACGGGAGAAGTAATTCAACATAAATATATAAAGTATAGTATATTAATATATATAATATTTATATATATATAGATATTAAAAAAAAAAAAAAATTGCACTGGGCTCTAGCCCAGTGCTGCCCTGCAGTGCATCCGCCCCTGAGGCAGGGGCTACTCGTTGGAGTTCACACTATAACTCTGTGAAGAGTTTAATTGATATGTATGGTGCAACTTGCAAAGTGTTTGAACTTATTATCGAGCATTCTCAAAAGGGAAGATCTAAAGCTGAAGTTCAGGGGGTTTACAAAAATATGGCAAGCTTTGAATTCGTGTTCACTTTACACTTGATGCATAGAATTATGAGAGTTACTGATTCTCTTTGTCAAATTCTTCAAAAGAAGGTTCAAGATATCTTGGCTGCTATTGCTTTTGTCTCTACTACTAAAACTATTCTTCAAGAATTGAGGGACAGTGGTTGGGAAGTTTTTCTGGAAGAAGTTCGAAACTTTTGCTTGAAAAATGATATTGATGTTCCTGATTTGAATTCTCCTTTTAAGGTCGGTCGTTCTCGTGGGCAAACTTCAAATGAAAATCATTATCATTTTGATGTTTTTAATGGGGCAATTGATCACATCTTGATGGAGTTGAACACAAGATTTAATGATGTTTCTATTGAAGTGCTTTCGCTCAGTGTCGCTTTAGATCCAAATAATCATTTTGAATCATTCAATAGAGATGATATTTGCAAGCTTGCAAGCAAATTTTATCCAGAAGATTTCACATCTCAAGATATTATTTCATTAGAGTACGAGTTGACACATTATATTCATGACGTGATAATGAAGCAGGAGTTTCATGTTTCAACACTTGTCGAGTTTAGTCAATTGCTTACTAAGAGTGGAAGGTCTAATATCTACGTTATGTTAACAAGATTGATCCATCTAGTTTTGACGTTACCCGTTTCTACCGCAACAACTGAACGTGCATTTTCAGCAATGAAGAAGGTGAAGACAACACTTCGCAACAAGATGGGGGATGAATTACTTGAAAATTATTTGATGCTTTATATTGAAAGAGATTTTGTAAAAATATAGATGTAGATTCAGTCATCGATGATTTTTATGTTTTGAAGTCTCGTAGGGCACAACTTATTTGAACATCAATATATTTTTATTATTTATAAAATTATTTTGACGATTGACGAAATATTTTTTTCAACCCACCCCTTTGTTCCGCCCCTGTATATACTGTATATTCGCTATTCGGACATCAAGTGTTTGTTTGCATCTATTTAATACCATCACCAAATCCCCAATCCTCCGTGGTCCATACAAACGTACGCACGTAAATGCATGCATTTATAAATCAGCAATAGTACTCTTTAATTCCAATGTACGATACTCTTCATCTACCCTTTTCCTTTTCTTGGTCACATCATATCATACAGATCGATGAAAACCGACATGCAGTCTAATGGAGACGAACTGCCATTGGACGCCGTGTTGGAGAAGGTTAGGGTTTTGATCTCCGGCAGCGCGGTGGTTGTCTTGACCGTTCGCGGGTGCTGCATGTGCCACGTGGTCAAACAGCTTCTCTTAGGAATGGGTGTGGCCCCCACCGTCCTCGAGATCGACGGCGGAGAGGCCGCCGTTGAACCCTTCATCCGACGGCTGTCCGGCGATATGCAGGCGGTGGTGCCAGCTGTGTTTGTTGGAGGGAAGTTCCTTGGCGGTGTCAAGACGGTGATTGCGCGTCATATAAACGGAACCCTTGTCCCTCTTCTCAAGGACGTCGGAGCTCTTTGGCTTTGATGTATGGATGGATGTTGTAGCCACTCATGTCATTGTAGCTAGGTTTGCTTATTTTTTACTTTCTTAGCTCGATCACTAAGAAACTTATGATTACTGCACTAGCTTTTTTTCTTAATTGATTAAGACCATATATATGCAAACGCCAACTACATTACGTTTGAGTAAACCAATTGATTTGGACCATTTGGTGGTGGTAGAAGTATATATCGAATGAAGTTTAGTTTATACATTTTACAAGGATGTGAGATGTTTAATTAAAACGTCTTAGCACGCTTGCAAGATATTTAACATGTCTACTTACAAGTAAGTTCGGTTTTTATCTGATATACTCGCAAATTTATGTTTGACCAAATCGAAAATTTCATTAATTGAGAAACACATCATCCTTTCATTTTGAGTGGAGCTTATACTCACTTTAAAATTAATATGATAAAACTATCTAATTTATATTTCTGTCTAGGGATTTATTTGAATTTTTATTTTGTTTTGAATAATTAGATGGGCAATTTTTTTTTTAAATATTAATAATATTTTAGTATTTTTAGATTATATTTAAAATTATTGATTCTAATTATTTATTTTTATTTATTTTAAAATGAAATTAATCGAGAATAGTTTGAATTGAACTGAACTAAATGAATTAAATTAAAATAAATTGAAATTAAATTTTAAAATAACAATTCCTAATAGTTTCTCAAATTTCATCCTTACGTACGATCGACCTTTTCTATAGTAAGGGGTGTATATCATTAATTGCTATGTTTATATCATCTTGGCAGTCAGTCTAACTGTCTAAGGGATATGAAATGTATCCACTTGCCGGCCGCTTGGTCCAGCCCTTCAAATTATGATTATTTTTGCATCTCTCTAGCCCACTATTAAAGTCTAATTAAATAAATTTTTGGTACGAAATTTAAAGATAAATTTTTAGTCACATTATGTATTTTGTCATTACAAAGAATATAAAAAACAAATTAGGTATAAAATGAATGTATTTTTTTAATATATGGAGTACATGTATTTTTATAAATAACCATAAAAGTACTATAGTAAAAAAATCAATACTTTTCTTGAGCATATAAAAAATTAAAAAGTTGTGGAGGAAGAATATGTTTATTATGGTTCTCTCCAATAATAAATTCACATTTTATTGGTACAAAATCTATTTTTATTATGTTAATAATTTTTTTAATGGTAATTTTGTTTTTTTACCATAAAAAAGTACACGTGGTTGAAAAAAATTAAAAGAAAAAATGGATAAAAAGTCAGTATAAAATTTTACAGTATGTATTTCAAAGTGAAAAAATAATTAAATTTTGTGTGCGAAAAATATATGTAAAGCAACCAACAAAGTGTAAAGTGTTAAATATCCCATCATTTGTGAAATAATCACTAAATTAGAATATGAAATTATGAATAGAATTATTTTATCATTTTAAGAATTTTTTTTAATGTATTTAGTGGCAAACTTTAATATTTTTAAATATAAATATAAATAAGTGCACGAGGGTCGGTCACAAAGAAATAGTCGAGTGGTAAGTCCTCGACAAAGTAATTACAAAATGAACTATAACAATTGTTTATAATTTACTTTATAATTTTTACCAACATAATTTAATACGAAGTAATTGTTGGGTGTAGACGCCGGCGATTAATGCTCCAGGTACCTGAAATTCAAATAAACTACACGGGTCAGATCCGTAATACAGCCCTTAGCTCAGAGCAAGACCCCAAATCACAGCGGTCAGCAGATCTATAAAGATCCGGTCTGCATGGCAAGGATCTGGGCTTGATGAGTACTAAGAACACAAGCAGCGGAATAAAATCAAAGAACAGAAAAGAGATCTATGTATATGTATATAGATAAATCTCAGATCTCAAATACTACGGCTCAGCGGTTGCATGCCGTAGTATACAGTAGCAGTAGAGTAACCGGACCGGCACCGAACAAGGGGAACACAAAGACCTCGCCGGAGAAGCCCAGGAGCACACACACAGAAGCTCACCACACTCAGTTCACTCCGCCTCACAAAGAGGTTAATCACGCGCCGACCAGGGGCTTCACAGATCGTCTCCGTGGTCACAGAACGGTAAGGATCAGACCGGAGACGACGGGGGAAGCGGCGGTGACGGTGAACGGAGACGAAGGTTGAAATCGCACACACTCTAGGTGTAATCGCACACAGTAGATTAGGGTTAGAGTGAAAGACGAAGTGAGTGAATGCGGCTGGTGAGAGTTCATTATATCATCCGGATGGAGGGGCCAGATTTGATCTCAGCATAAAACCCTAAGGATCAACGGTCCACAAAGGTCACATGTAAGGGTCAATATTAATTGTTTCAGAAACAATTAATCAACGGGCTGAATCAACAAATGGGCTGCAAAGGATAATGGGTTAAACACTCAAATGGGCCGCACTCTAAAACTGGGCTTCCGGCTGCCTTTTTAACTGGATCAAGTGATAACAGCCTAAATGGCCAACACATAATATCCAACAATCTCCACCTTATTGGCCAATACACACAATCACAAAACTGCTACTCATATACTACGGAAATGAACAAAACATTTAGTAAGCAAGTAAGAAAACAAGCAAACACACATGCAACCTTCATCATCGCCCCAGCCCTACTGTCTAGCAGTAGGACTGGTCCCCTGCAGCCTAAACTACAGGGGGACTGCCCTGAGCAGCCGCCACCTAAGTGACAGTCAAACCACCCAGTGGGATGACTAACTGGTTTCTACTGAAACACCACTGCCCTCAGGGGACAGTGGCAAAAGAGTTCCCCACCAACAAATAGGCAACACAAGTTTCTCCTGGAAACACCAACTGGACAGGAACAGTTGGCAAAACAGCCCCTGGACTGGTCACACCAAGTGGCCAGGTGGGGGGGAGCACACTGGCACATCTCAGTCCAGGGTATCAAAGTTCAAGAACTTAAGACAAAACTTAAACTTTTCAAGGGGCAGGGACTTGGTCCCCATATCACTGGGGTTGTGGTGAGTAGAGATCTTTTCCAACAAAATCTCACCTTTCTCAACAAGGTCCCTGATAAAATGGAACCTAACATCTATGTGTTTGGTTCTATCATGGAATACAGGGTTCTTACAAAGTTGAATGCCAGACATGCTATCAGAGAACACAACAACAGAATCACACAACATTTTGATCTCAATCAACAATCCCTTCAACCAAATAGCCTCTTTGAATGCATCAGTTATAGCTATGTATTCAGACTCAGTGGTAGACAATGCAACAACATGTTGTAATTGGGATTTCCAGCTAACTTAAGACCCACACACAGTGAACACATAAGAGGTTGAAGATTTCCTAGTGTCTCTATCATTAGCATAATTGGCATCAACAAAACCATTCAGCACAACTCTAGTTTTACACTTAGAAAATTTCAGGCCATATGACTTAGTACTAGACAAATACCTAAGTAACCATTTCATAGCTTCCCAATGTGGCCTACCAGGGTTAGACATATATCTACTAAGGCAACTCACAGAATATGCAATATCAGGCCTAGTAGTAACCATCAAATACATCACTGACCCTACAGCACAAGCATAAGGCACATTGTTCATGGCAGAAATTTCAAGTTCAGTTTCAGGACATTGGTCCTTGGACAGCACAAAGTGACCAGCAAGAGGAACATTCACAGATTTACAACCAGTCATATTAAATCTCTCAAGCAACTTAAGCACATAGTCAGTTTGTTTAAATGTATGTTGCAGGCAGCCCTATCTCTAACAATGTTCATGCCTAGAATCTTCCTAGCATCACCTAAGTCTTTCATTTCAAATTTACCACAAAGATCATTTTGAACAGACTTTATAGCTTTCAGGCATGGACTCATGATTAGCATATCATCAACATATAAAACTAAGAACACAGGGGCAGCAACATCAATCATGAAGTACAGGCAAGGATCATAAGAGCTTCTACAGAATTTCAAAGACAACATAAATTTATCAAACTTCTTATTCCACTGCCTAGGTGATTGTTTTAAACCATACAGAGATTTTTTCAGAAGGCACACAAAGTCAGGTTTGGATTTATCCTCAAAACCCTCAGGTTGTTTCATGTAAATTCTCTCTTCAAGTTCACCATGCAAAAAAGCAGTTTTTACATCCATTTGTTTTAATTCCCAGTCATAATGAGCACACAAAGCTAACATTATCCTAACAGTGGTGAATTTAACAACAGGTGCAAAAATTTCATTATAATCAATCCCTTCTTTTTGAGAAAACCCTTTTGCTACAAGTCTAGCTTTGTATCTGACCTCACATCCCTCATTTTTAACTTTGTAAATCCATTTACAGTCAACTAATGAGCATTTAGGTGGTTTTGAAACAAGTTTCCAAGTATCATTTTTCAACAGACTATGCATTTCTTCACTCATAGCACTTAACCACATAGAGGCATTATCAGATTCAACAGCTTCAGCAAAAGACTTGGGTTCATAATTCTCAATCAACTCATGCATGTTAAGCACAAAATTACCAAGGTGAAAATCCCCTAATCTAGCAGGAAACCTAGGGTTCCTTCTAGTCCTATCTCTGGTTAACAAATAATCAGACAGGTCAGGATTATTATCAACAATGGTTTCATCTTGTTCATAAACAGCATTTTCAGGGAGATTCACATTTGCAGGCAAGTTCACATTTGGATTATCAGGATTTGGATTAACAGGAGCAGTTTCATTTTCAGGCAGATTATCAGCATGCACAGTACCATCATCAACAGGATTAACATCAGAATTTCCAGATAAGTCATTCAAAGGAACACCAGTAGTAGGGGCATCAAATTGTTCACCTAATGGACCTACAGAGGGAGAAGACTCCACCTCACCAGAGGCATCACCATTTCTAGGATTTCTAACAATTTTACAAGGCATATCATCTTCATTAAATACCACATCCCTACTCACTATAGTTCGAAAACCAGGTTCACTCTTAAGCCACAGCCTGTAGCCTTTAGTACCCTCAGGATATCCAAGGAAAACACATTTCTAGACCTAGGTTCTAACTTATCAACATTCTGATAAACATATGCAGCACAGCCAAATACTCTCAAATTATCCAAATTAAGTGGTTTACCAGTAAAGACAGACTCAGGGCACTTGCCCTTCAAAGGCACAGAAGGAGACCTATTAATCAGGTAAGCAGCAGTTAGCACAGATTCACCCCAGAACCTCTTGCTGAGGCCTGAGGAGGCAAGCATACACCTAACCTTCTCTAGAAGGGTCCTATTCATCCTCTCTGCAACTCCATTTTGCTGAGGGGTATAAGGCACACTCCTATGTCTTCTAATACCAGCATTAACACACAAAGCATCCATTTCAGAATTACAGAATTCTAATCCATTATCAGTTCTCAAGGTTTTAATTTTCATTCCAGTTTGATTCTCAATTAGTGTTTTAAAATCACAGAATTTTTGAAACACATCAGATTTGTTTTTAAGCAGAAAGACAAATACTTTCCTAGAGAAATCATCTATAACAGACAGAAAATACCTATTGCCACCTTGAGTAGGCTCAGGAGCAGGACCCCACACATCAGCATGCATATATTCAAGTATGGAAACAGACTTGGGAACATTGGGGGGAGGGTTCACAGGAAAGCTTACTCTAGTTTGTTTGCCAAGAATACATGTTTCACAGAAAGGAATGCAAGTCATATCAGTTTTACCAAAACAGCCATCTTTCTTTAGAAATTCCATGCCTTTCTTACTAATATGCCCTAATCTCCTATGCCACAGATCAGAAGTACTATCATGCACAGAATTAGCATATTCATACAAACAGGGTACAGCTTTGCAGATATACAGATTATGCTGCCTAGCAGCCTTGCACAGAATCATAGACCCTCTAGCAATTGTCATGCAACCCTTTCCCCATTTACCAGTCAACCCATCATACTCTAATGCAGCACATGAAATCAAGTTTTGTGATAAGTCAGGGACATGTCTCACATTTTTCAAAGTATGCACATGACCAGTTTCAAATTTAACACATACATCACCTATTCCAGCTACCATGCATTTTTTATCATTTGCCATAGACACAGAGGAATTCTCAAGTTTATCATATGAGGTAAACAAATGCAGATAAGGTGACATGTGATAAGTACAACCAGAATCCAGAATCCAATCAGTTTCACACAGAAAATCAGACTTAGCAGAATTCACATTTGAAAGCAGAGTCATATCAGATACCATAAACACATTCCCATCATCATCAGATTTAGCAGCATTAGCCTGGTCACCATTGACCTTTTTGGGTCTGGTACACTGCTTCATGAAGTGTCCAGACTCACCACAGTTATAGCACTTCTTATTCTTAGGTTTGGACTTAGACCTAGACCTTCTCCTGTTCTTCTTACCATTGTTTTGACCACCTGACCCTTTCTGGGCTTGGTTGCCATTATTCCTGGACTTAGTTCTCCCCCTAACATAGTTAACTTCAGAAGACCTAGGATGTCTATTTGATTTTAAATCAAGTTCCTTACTCTTCAAACCATTAATCACAGTGTCTAGGGTAATAGAGTCTCTACCATATTTAATAGCAGATTTCACATCAGAATATGAATCAGGAATAGCATTCAACAAAACAATGGGAATATAATCATCAATATGCTTATCACCAGTCAACTTAATATCTTGAATCAATTTTGTAAAGGAATCAATATTATCAGAAATATCTTTACTCATATCAAGTTTGAATCTGAAATTTTTTTCCAATAAAAACAGTTTTGAGTTCAGTGAAGTTTCAGTGTATAAATCATGCAGTTTTTCCCAAACTTCTTTAGCAGATTCCAATTCACCTACCTTCCTAAGCACAGATTCAGATAAGCATAAGATTATAGCAGAATGAGCAAGTTTATTTGTTTCAGTTTTCACCTCATCAGAGTCATCAGCAGTATAGGCACCAGAAATGGCCTTATACACTTTTTGTTGAACCAAAATACCTTTCATCTTTTGTTTCCAGATTGCAAAATCACTTTTCCCATCAAAGGGTGCCAAGTTAAAACCATACATTTTAAAAAATTTTTGATGACTCAGTTTTTGAAAACAAACAGAAAACAGGAAGTACACAACTTTCAAATTTTTGCAGAAGTATTAAACACAAAGTTTTAACTACTGACAGATGACCAAATCCACAAATAAAGTCAGAGAGAGTGAGCTTGACTTTTTAATCCAAATCCTGATAATCCAACACATAATATTTAATTGGGCTTCCGGCTGCCTTTTTAACTGGATCAAGTGATAACAGCCCAAATGGCCAACACATAATATCCAACAGTAATATATATTTTTTAAATTTATATGAAAAAAAAAGTTATGCAATGAGATTAAATTATGAAGTGTTAAAAGTGAATTATAAACATTTTTAAAATATTGTACGAAAAGAAATATTAGTAAAAGTTTCCATGTGAGTGGAAAATGGTAATACACCAATTTCAAGTACCCATTGTTTTTGAACTGAGAAAAACCGGAAAATCAACATACCATACCAGCGGCAACCGCCCGCCCGCAATTTCCCACACTTTCTTCAATTCCACTCGTACATATGAAGCTCGGGTAACCACTTTTAATCGCCGCGAAAATGGTGAAATCCGAAAGCCAGAAGAAAACTCGCGCTAATCACTGCGCTTGGGTTTTCATCGGCGCAGCCACTGTTCTTCTAATTGCTATCTGGTTCGCTCCGACAAATTCACCGGTCACCTCCTTCGTCCATCGCATCAAAAGCTGTTACTGTTCCCAGGTATTACTTGAATGTTCTTACCGGCTAAATCTGTTAGGGTTTGTTGTACGAATCTAGTTAGCTTGCTGTTGTTATTATTCATTTTATTTATGGAGGAATTCATATGGCTGAATTTTAGGGTTGTGTGTGTTTCCTCCCTTTTCATTCAGTTGTAGGTGAAATTAGAAATATCAAATATGCTAGGTTAGTCACACTGATGTTTCTGGCACAAATTGGAGTAGTGTAGGAGCTCGTAATTTCTCGATTTCACTTTCGGTCATACATGTAGGAAGGGCTTAAATATCATGGTATGGTGGAGGACTGTTGTTGCGATTATCAAACTGTCGATCGCATCAATGAGCTAGTTTTGAATCCCCTGCTCCAACAGATTGTGCAGTATCCGTTCTTCCGGTACTTTAAGGTGCGGGGCTTCTTTTGTTTCAATTCTGATTGCGTATAGTTGTGCAGTTCAATTATACATATTTGTTTGGAATAAGTATTCATTTTCAATACAGGTCAAGTTATGGTGTGATTGCCCCTTCTGGCCTGATGATGGCATGTGCCGTTTGAGGGACTGCAGTGTTTGCGAATGCCCCGAGAGTGAATTTCCCGAAACATTCAGGAAGGCTTCTGGGAATGGTGGGCTTTCATCAGAGAATTTAATTTGTCAGGAGGGAAAGCCGGAAGCTGCTGTTGATCGTACTTTAGATGACGAAGCTTTCAATGGCTGGATGGAAGTAGATAATCCATGGACAAATGATGACGAGACGGATAACGGTGCCTATTAATTCTTACATTTACAAATAAATATATAAACCTTAAGCCACCTACCTGGCTTAGAATTTCAGTGGCCAAGTCCTAAATAAACACCATTTGTTAAATTTTTAAAAATATTTTGCAGATGAAATGACCTATGTAAACCTACAATTGAACCCTGAACGCTTCACGGGCTACACCGGCCCATCTGCAAGAAGAATATGGGACGCTGTTTACATGGAAAATTGCCAGAAATGTAAGTCATTGTTTGTTTGTATGCGTTTGTGTTTTAAAATTAGCTTAATTTCCCTGATTATTTAGTGACTGATGGCTTACTCTGCAGATCCGTCGGGAGAGTGCCAGGAGAAAAGAATATTATACAAGTTGGTTTCCGGGCTTCACTCTTCCATCTCGATTCACATAGCTGCTGATTACTTGCTTGATGAGAAAACAAACACAGTACAATCTCAATCTTTTACTACACATGTTCATTTGTTTATTCTTAATGTATTATTGTCCATTGATTTACTATAGATTACGAGTTTGGGTTGGTTCTGTTGCAGTGGGGGCAGAATCTATCACTAATGTACGATCGAGTCTTGAGATACCAAGACCGTGTCCAAAATTTGTACTTTTCTTACCTTTTCGTCCTCCGTTCAGTAACTAAAGTGAGTGGTGTGGAAATAACTTTGAAACTTAATTTCGGCTGTTTGATTCTATTTATTTAATCATACACAGTACCTTTGTTGGTTAATTATAGGCTGCAGATTACTTGGAGCAAGCCGACTACGATACTGGCAATTCTCTGGAGGATATGAATACACAGCTTCTGATGACGAAGCTTCTACATGATCACAAATTACAAGCTGCATGCCCTAAGCCATTTGATGAAGCTAAATTGTGGAAAGGCCAAAATGGACCAGAACTGATAAAGGAGACACAGAGTCAGTTTAAAAATATAAGGTTTTATTTATTCTTCCATCAAATTGCTAAGTATTTTTCTTCCCTGAGAGATGACAAATATTAAAATGCTTAGGGTTAATTTAAAACGCGTTCCATGGTTACTTGAGTTATTTTTGAAACACATTTTTCGTGGGGTTGTGTACCATGTTCAAGTGTTTTCTATTAACGATTTGTCGTGGTAAATAAATTGCAGTGCTTTGATGGACTGCGTGGGATGTGAAAAGTGTCGTCTGTGGGGGAAGCTTCAAATTCTGGGTCTCGGGACTGCGTTAAAAATTCTATTCTCTGAAAATGGCCATGAACAATCTGCTCAGCGTGTATGTCCTTCATCTTAATACCAATATTATTTTCAATCGGGAAATATTAATAATACTAATAATGCTACATCTGTGTTTCTTGTAATAATGCTGCATCTGTGTTTCTTGTGATCAATTCATAATGTTTTTCAGCTGCAACTGCAAAGAAACGAAGTGATTGCTTTGATAAACCTGCTCCACCGGCTTTCTGAATCTGTGAAGTTAGTCCATGAGGTGGGGCCGTTGGTCGAGAGAGCCTTTGGAAAAGTCATTGGCGGGCCAAGTGATCAGATCGGATAGGCCATCACTTTCGATAGGTTCTTGAATCTGGAAACGCCTTGTTCTAGTCTACTTGAGTATAGCTGTATAGTGAAAAACTTTGCCACTCCAATTCCATCTAATTAGATTAAAATCGAGGGAAAGAAAAGGTTTATATGTTGGTACATAATGTATCCTTTTTAGTTTGTTTAGGCATATCGAAAAAATGAAATTGATCTAATTTTGAAGAGGGATATATTACTACTTTTATTGTTTTGTTTTGTATAGATTTATCATTCAATTGTTACAAATATTCAACTAAATCATTTATTAAGATATACCAACTCCAATTAAACTCGCTTTTCAACCACTCCACCATGGTCGAGAATAATATCCTTCATTTTTCCGATAGCTCTCTCGCTCTCTTGGCATTGTGAAATTATTTTCCTATCCTTCGTTTTTTCGATAGCTCTCTCGGTCTCTCGGCATTGTGAATTTTTTTCCTTTCCTTTCCTTTTTTTTCTTTCTGTTGCCTGAATTCGTGAGCGGCGTCGATTAATTTCAGTTTCCATGAAATTCCGTATCGGAAGAAACCGTGGTCGTAATAATGACTGATAAATTTGTCAGATTATAAAATGGAAATGGATGGAAGGAGCTCAACGCCGGCTGAAATCGAAACTAATTCAGTGTCACTCCGACAAAGCAGCCGCTCCAAATGCAAGCTTTCTAATTCCTCTCATCTTCAACCTTTCCCCCAAATTTTAACACTGAATTTGTTTGAAATTTGGATTATCGATTAATTATTGTGTTTTTTATTGCTTTGGATTACCGTAGCATTTGAATGAATTGTGATTACTGTTAATAGTTACTGCTGTTAATTTTTGCAGTCTTACATCAGTTTACTCAACAAAATCTCCCGGCTTGTAAACCTGTCCTGTCGCCTTCATGGGTAAACAAGTTCTTATTATATGTATAGAGTTTATCAATGAACTGTCTTAAGTTCTTTGCGTTTTGTTTTCGGGCAGGTCATTTCGATATTTTTCGTGATGGGGGTGATCTTTATTCCGCTTGGGATTCTTTCTCTTCATGCTTCACAAAGCGTATGCGCATTGCTTCCTTATTTGTTTTTTTTTAGGTTCATATTATATGTAACTGGTCGATAATTTTTGTTGTGAATGTGTTGGCATTTTATGCGCAGGTTGTTGAAATTGTGTATAGATATGATGCTGAATGCGTGCCAGAACCTTTCAGAAGCAACAAATTGGCATACATTAAAGACACCTTGATACCCAAAAACTGCTCTAAATTCCTGAAGGTGTTGTTTTCGTTGATGTTAGCTCTGTCTTTCTTGAAACATAAATGAGATGCATGTCTTGAGATATGCTCATGGATTAATTGCCTGGGCATATACCTTTTTGCTACTTTAGTGTTCGTTCAACTTTTGTTTTCAAGATAGCTTTTTGCTCTTTTCATGTTTAATCTGTCCCGGCTTGTTTATAGATTCCCAAGGATATGAAAGCTCCAATATACATCTACTACCAGCTTGATAACTACTACCAGAACCATAGACGGTAAAATATCTTGTTTCTTTATTTTGGTTTTCGAAATATAAATCATTTATTTTATCCCATCCAGTTAAATATTGAACTTAAAACTGCCACTGAAATGTAATATAATTAATTTGTTCAATCAAGGTATGTCAAGAGTCGAAATGATCCGCAACTCATGCATGGACTCAAGTACCATGATACAAGTTCATGTGCACCTGAAGATGTTAACCAAGGTCTTCCAATCATACCATGTGGTCTCATCGCTTGGAGTTTATTTAATGATACATACTCTTTTTCCCGTGGTATGAGTGAATTGAAGGTCAACCGGAAGGGCATTGCGTGGAAGAGTGACCGCGATCATAAATTTGGAAAGCAAGTTTATCCTTTCAATTTCCAAAATGGATCTCTAATTGGCGGTGCAACTCTAGACCCGAACATTCCAGTGAGTGATTATTGCATTTGTCCACTGTCTCGATTATATTATTACCTGCTTCAATGTTTTTATATTCTTGATTGCAAAACATAATGCTCCAAATATTTGATGCAAACTATCACGGTCAAAGGCTTTTATTTATCTTCTTTTAACATAAATGTCAGAAGTAGTCTCCAAAATCATTTCATGCACATTTGAAAATCCAATAAATCTCTCTCAATTAAAGTTTTGGGACCACACATTAACTATCCTTGTAAGCTTTGGAAAATGAAAATTACAAAAATCACCATTGAAGTTCAATCCATCTTACATACTGCAACCTTTTGGTTAGTGGATTTTTAAATGAAGTTGCTGACTTCATCAAATATTTACAAAGTGAATCCATCAATTTTTTAAAATAAAAAATAACCCCTCCCTTTGTCATACAGTTAAATCCCTAACTTGTTGTAAATATTTTGAATAACCAGACAAATAGTTGGCTGTGAATTTTGTGAATATTAAATTCACATCTCTAAACTTTTGTAACAGTAAAGTTGATTTATAAAATTTTCATAGTTATCTTTTTTTTTTTCTTTTTCCTTTTTCAATATCATCTCTAATATTCATATTTCATTTACTGTTAAGGTTCTGCATTTTCATTCTAAACTCACTACAAATTTACAGTTTTTCTTATCATTCTCTTTTCTTGGTGGTGGTGTTGACGTGTTGTATTATTAAAATTTTATTGACTAGCTAAGTGATCAAGAAGATCTGATAGTGTGGATGCGTACTTCAGCTCTGCCGACCTTTCGAAAACTGTACGGGAGAATTGAAGAGGATTTAGATGCTGATGATATTATCGCGGTAGAGCTTTTGAACAACTACAATACCTACAGTTTTAGCGGGAGCAAGAAGCTTGTGCTCTCTACATCAAGTTGGTTGGGTGGGCGTAATAATTTTCTGGGGATCGCCTACGTTTCTATCGGAGCCTCCTTTATATTTATTGCCATGGTCTTCTTGTTGCTTCATGTTAAAAATCCAAGGTAAAAAATGTGGAATGCTGCAACAAGCTGATATTTGCTTCTATTTATATAAATTTTTTTGAGTCTATCTTTTTTTTAGTGTACGAATTCATTGTTTTATGCTCGATTCAAATTGATTTAAATTTTTCTATATTTCAAGTCAGTTTAAAAATAAATTAATAAAGGTTTAGTCCAATTAGTGAAAAATCCTTTCTATCTTCTTATAATTATAACAACCCCTATAAAACTTCAAGAGGAGGTGGGGTGGGGGTGTATTTATTAAGTGCAAACATTAAATTGGGTTGATTAGGCTAAATATTGGGGATAACCCAAATGTTTATTGGAGCTTTTTCATGTAATTTATAAATTGAAATCTAGAACTTTCTCATTTTCTTCGTTACACCCAGTGATTTTCATCAATTTAAAGTTCTACCTTGAAAAAGGATTAGGCTTAAAAACTTGACAATAATGCAAAAAAAACTTTTTAGGTGTTATCCTTTAAAACCTCATTGACATCCACATATTAACATGGGACTTGGATTTCAGATTTTGCATGGAATTTATCCGTAATAAATTCGAACGAATATCAAATGACTATAATCATGTTAAATAAATAAATAAATAAATAAACAAGCATATCTGCAAATCTTTTCCACCTGCATTGGCTCTATTTGATTCGATTTTTTCCTTTTTTTTTTTTTTTTTTTTTTTTTCGTTTTGTGTTTTGCATCTCTGTTTCCAGCCTTTATGGTGATACAGCTAACATATCCTGGCATTGCAAGCCTATGGATGATTGAAGGTAAAACAATGTCTTTCTCATTGTTCTAATTCTTTCTTCAGTGTGTGTAAAAAGCATGTCATATTACTATTTAGTGATTGATTGTGTTGTATCTTTTTCTTGTTGATTATGCAACTGCTAATCTGGTATATGCATGTATATTTAATGACTGTAAATTAATCAGGTGAGAAAGCTAATTTGTGAAACCATTGTATTGATCTTTATTCAACATTTTTGGACTCAAGTTTTGGACGCTTTGAAAGCAGGAAAATAAAATCAAACATGCAAAAATACAAATACAAATAAAAAAATCTTCTTATTTTTATCTAAACTCCTGCTTTGACATTAATCGAACATCTTTTGCTTGTTCCGTTGCCATAATCTTCTCTTTAGTTCATGCATGTGCCTTGTTGTTCTTCATTCTACGAATGTCCTCGAGACCTCTTGAGACGTATATATGTGATATCGACTCCTCCCATATGATTGTATGTCTTGTTCGCACATAGGGTGATGAAAAGGTCTTTTGTGTGAGGGACTAGCTGTTGAGATTATGTTACCTGAAAATAATAATGAATTTGTTCTTGATGAAACATATCAAACTGTTTTCTTGTTACATTTCAATTGATGGCCAATCTGTTTATCAACAGGCAGGACATAATAGAGAAGATGATCGGAATGATGTAAATCGGCTTCACGCTCACAAAATCAATCTTGTCCATGGACCCCTCTTCGGCTATGGTCTCGAGCCTTGGCGTGCTCGAAACCCTGTGTAGCGATATCAACGGCGAGGGTGCGACCTCCGCCCAGTTGTCGATGTAGCTAATTTGCTTTCTCATGATTATTATTAGTATGTGTTTGGAAGATAAAATATATATGCGAAAGATGGTTGTGAGTTGTGACAGAGATATAGATGTAAAATACAATGTGAATACTGTATTATGCAAATGCTTGCATCTATATATAAACAGGTTTTGTGACGAAAAAAAGGGGAAGCATCGTAGGAGGAAATTGAAGAGAAACTAGTAATTGGGCAATTTGAATTGACACGTGTTTCATTTTCGACTTGTTGCTTGGTCAAAAACCCTAAATAATAGAGGGGGCCAACTGTTTGATTTAAAAACGTGTTCGATAGATACTAATCCACGCTTCCCTTGTTCAAAGGGCAAAACAAGTCATATTTGTTTTATATGAAATGGAAAATTATGAAAAAAAATAAATTGCCTATATAGTACGGAGGTTTGATAAATTCTTGTGATTTTAACAAAATTTTAAAGAGTTTTACGGCTCCAGACTTGACACGATTCTACCAAAAAATTATCATTGATTATTATATAGACTATCTCTTGCATTTTGTAATTTGATTTTCTGAAAAATTAATACTCACTTTATTTGATGTTTTTTAGTTTAATTTTGTGTGTTTATCGCATCTGATACTTACGTCACAACTTACTCTATCATTATGTGACTATTCAGTTGAAGACATACATTATTTAAATGAACACGAACGTTCAATTGATTCGACTGTATAGGTGTTGTACACGAGGCAAAAAGTGAAATAAAAAAGTATTTTGTGATATTATTTCACATATTATCAACAAGGCAAATCATCCCTAGAGGCAAATAACACCGATCTAATAATTCGAAATCGGAGAATAAACGAGCTTGAAGTCGACAAACGGGTATGGGCCCCACGGGACTCATATGTGGCACCTTCCTAACATTGGTCCCATCGTCCGGCCGGCTGATAAATTCAAAGCATTAAATCCGAAAAGCTCCGATCCAAGACGAGACGGCATAAACAGCTAAAAATGGTTAAAACTACAGATAACGATTAATGTGACCCATGCATCCATCCGGAGCTATAAAAACCCCCCACTCACAACTTCCCCTCCATGCACACCCCAAATATCTTAATAATTGTATCTCTCTTTTCTTCGAAAACTCGTAAAAGATGTCAAATGCTCGTCTTGCACGATTTATCACGGAAGTGGCACCTCCGCAGTTCATAAGCGTGATGAGGCACAGAACATCGAAGATGCTCGACCCCATTCATGAAGATCAGGAGAAAGAAGGTGGCTATAATATTGCATCATCCTCGACTCCTCCCACTTCAGCTTCAACTCCATCTCTCCATAGTAACACAACAAAGACTGAAAAACAGCACCTTCTTCTCAAGAAGGCTCAGAGGGCTTTATCTGTATTTCATGATTACAAGTGATGATAATGATGTCGTGTACAATCCCTGTAATATTAGTGGTTTGGAAATTGGCATTTTCATAATTTAAAAATACAATGTGCTTCATATAGTATAAATTCATGAAGTTGATATGTATGAATAATCTGACGCGTTGTATGCAGGGGTCAGGGGTGTTCTGTGTTCATATCTATGAAAAATGATAGTATCTTTCATTCAGTATCAAAGTTAGATATAGTGATCGACCATATTTTAAGAGTCTGATATCAAAAGTAAAAAAGTTTATGAAGATCAGATAGGAAAGCATATATAATTACCCATAAAAGTGTAACTCGGCAAGTATCATTTAGACAAAGTCGCGGATGCAGAATGAGGCCTTCACAAACAATATGAGTTTGCAAAGCAACTACGAAATCCCGAGCACATGTTTATTTAATCCTCATTCATCACGCAATGACTTGGCTTCGATTCCCTCGTTCTAAGGGCAGAAGAAAAGTCGTATTAATTGTTTTATATTGAATGGAAAATTATGCAAGCAAAAGCTTATTATCAGAGTTATAGATAGCCGTAGCCGTTGCTGTCAATAATTAATGAAATGCTGCTAGTATCAGTATAAGTATACATTATCAGTTCTGACGTCACACGAACGAACCATGGTCCATGTACACGGACGAGAGCGAATGATTTGAACGAGCCTAAACTCGACAAGTGGGCCTTCCATCTCTGCATTGCGCATGACGACTCTTCCATAACGACAAAGGCTCGACTGGAGCTATAAATTACATGCACACCACCGTGTATCTCTCTTCTAAATCATTTCAAAAACATAAAGAGAGAACAAAAATAAAAAGAGAGATGTCGAATGCACGACTTGCCCGATTTATTACCGAAGTGGCACCTGCCCAGATTATAAGCGTTACGAGACACCAGACATCGAAGATGCTCGACACTATACCAGAAGAGGAGAAAGAAGGTGGTGGTAATATTCCATCATCATCATCTCACACTGCTTCTGCTTCAGCTTCATTAATCCATACAACTAAGCCCGAAAAACACCTTCTCAAGAGGCTTCAGAGGTCGTCTTTATCCGTATCTTACGATTGAATTGTACAATTTTCTGTGTTGGATTTCCTTTTCAGAGTTATCAGTAGTATAATATCGTCTTAGAAAAACCAAAATTCAAATGATATTTAGGTTACGTTAACGGACATGTACAAACATAAAACGAACATTTAAACAGAATCGAACGAACAATAATACGAATAACAGATTTCAATAACCAGAACTCGACACGATTTTATCGATTTTCCACAAAATATATTCATGTTATGGTTTACATAAAATTCAGTATTCTGCGCAAATCAACCCGAAACCAAAAATGAACCTGACCTAATAATCCAAACATAGTGATTTGTATCTTCAAGCATAGTGATTTGTGCTGACACTCTGGCACCTTCCACACATTGGTTCTCCGTCTCGCGTCTGGTAAATCGAACATCGCTGACAAAACATTAAATCCGAAAATCCCAGAGGCAGCATGAACAGCTTAGAATGGTTTAAACTACGGATAACGACTAAAGACCCATCCGGAGCACACCATCATGCGACTCTTACCTCCTACAGTATATCATTTCAAAACATATAGTAAGAGATAACAAAAAATGTCGACACAAATATCAATGGTGCTCAACACGAATAAAATGCTTCAACTACATCTCCATAAAACAAAGACTAAAAAAACTCTTTTATATTCACACCTGTAAATTACTCATCTGGGTCGAAATCCAGAAGGAAGTCTGTTAGGTTTTCGGAATCATCAACAGCTTCTTCCAGAGACATGTTTTTCTTTGTAGGTTTCGCCTACGTCACCAATATAATGTAATAAGAACAAAAAAATAAAAAAATAAAAAAATGTTGTATCTGGTTTGTGAAGTTGACAATCACCTTCGTTTTTAGCTGTTCAGGGTTACTTTTTAAGATGCTCCAATTGCGCGTTACTTTCTCCTTCTCCCCTTCGTCATCATTCTCGACCTCACTGTCCTCTTCTTCGTCCTAACAAAATAGTAAGACCCGAATTAATTTAAAATAACGAGAAATCAGAAATTATAAACCACGTGTAGGAGAATGCAAGAAAGGTTCACTTCATTTTCCCCGATGTCAACAGCGCTCGCCATAGCTTCATCGATTTCCGTTATCTGTCGCCGAAAAAAAATGAGAAAACAATGGATGGAAAAATGGAAAAATAATAAAATGTATGACCAGTGTATCCTTATACCTCTGATTCTACGGGCTTCTCCTTACCCAAAATCTCGTTTAGCTCATCTCGTGTTATAATCTTGCCATGCTGAAAAAAAGTGCATGAACAAACACACAAAACTTTAAACGGCCCTATTTGACTGGAAAATCTAATTAAACAAGAGGGTGAGCTGGAGAATAAGGCTTAAGATTGTGGCAAACCTCCTTCAGAAAATCGAGCATGTTTGGAGTTGGTTCGTGAAAATCCGGACCCCTGTAATCAATCACCTCATTTGGGTCCTGAATATAGTTTATGGTAGGGTAAACCGGGTCACCACCCCATACTGCAAAAGCCAGCATATTTATTCAATTGCGCAACTCTCGAAAATCACTTCTAAACTAAAGAAAGAAAAACAAAGAGTAAGAATGATGCATATATAAATACTTTGCTTAATTTGATCTTCCCGCATTCTCATTGCTAGTGGGTCCCGACGGACGCGGGTGTCGGTGCCCATCATGATTCGGTACTCCCTATCGGTCTGATGCATGAACATCTCGATCAACTGAGTGTTCTCGTCTTCACCTGTCTCTTCAAAATGCTTCTGTATCGCTTCGCGTGAGGTGTCCTTTTTCCAAGCTTCGACCCACTCCGAATAGTACGCAATAGGACCAATTTCTTCCAGTCGCTCTTGTTCTTCTTGTAGCCTATTTAATCAAAAAATATATGAAATACTTGAACCAAAGTTTTAGATAAGTGAAAAAAAAAAAAAAAGCAATACCTCTCTTCCTTATAAATATGTCTTCTTGCTCTATAAAGCGAGCATTCGGTAAGTGTCGGGTGATCGCCATAAAGCTTTATTTGTCCAGTCTCCGCCATAGCTTTGAGAAAAACCGTCTCAGAATCAGGGCGCCTCCTCTGCCATCTCGACCATTGTTCCTTCTCGGGCTTTCTCCAGTGCCACCACAGTTCTTCACTCGTGAGCGGCTCCTCTATCGGCTTCTTCTTTCTCGGATCAATAAAGGCATGAGGCCTTCCAATCTTCTTATCCAAGTCATACCCACTCAACTCTTCATCTTTATTAGGCTCCGTTTGATAAACCACGAAATCCGAAGCCAACTCTTTACGCTCGTCCGAAGAGTCCTCCTCTTCCGGAGAGATAGCTTCCACTTGATCGCTCACGACCACTTCTGAAGATTCGGAAGCGGAAGTTGTTGTTGTGGGCTTGTGCTTCTTCCGGCGGCTTCCGGGCTTTTTCCCGAAGGAGGGTTTCCCAGTAGACACGCCAGATGGCTCTGGAGCCTGGGCTGCCCGAACCCGGCTCGACGTGCCTTCGGGCCAATACTCTTGGGAAGGGATGCTCGCACGGGCACCGGAAGCGGGCTCCATCTGCCCGGACGTGGAGTCCATGTAGCTGTGGTATGGGTAACGCTCGACGGTTACTTTTCTGATAGGCTCGTCCGGCTTTTTCTTCTCGCAATTTATGCAAGGGACCAAAGGAGGCCTCTTGGGACCTCTGATCGATATCTGACCATCTCAAGAGGCAAGAACTCAGGATAAGATAGGATGCAGTGATAACAGTTCTTGGATTCAACACTGAACCGAGCTCAGTAAATCTAATGCAGTACCAATTTGATGTAAAAAAAAAAACGTGTAATGTATCGACTTAAATCCTTGGTTCTATACTTCTATTCGAGCGAATAATATTTACTAACAGTATTTTTTTGGTTATATAGTACATCTATCAGAAGTAAATATGCTCAATTACACGAGCTTTTAGGCCCGAATTCGATCCATTTTATCAAGCATTCAGATGATAATTCGCAAGTTCCCAATTGATTAAAAAAGAAAATGAATCGAAAGCAACCTTCAAAGTGTTGGCGAGAAATTTGTTGGCAATAATCCCATCAACTCTGAGACCGACATCTGAAACAAAAAATAGAGAAATGAGAACGAAAAAACAAAATCAAGAAAACGAGCGGTGATTGAAATGCGAAATCCCGAGTGTTAAACCTTGATAAAAGCATGACACAGAAGCCATTCCAATTACGCCCTCACCCAGAAATACAATATACCCAAAAAATAAATAGGACTAGTTTTTTCAACAAGATAAGGGGTTTTTCAGTTTATTCTAACAGGGTCGTCCGGACGGGTCGGGTCGGGTCGGGTCTCGATTCGTTACCACAAATTCAATACGGAGTAATATTTTAATGTACTCCTCCGGCCATGTCATACTTTGCGGAGTTTAAAAAAATTGTTATTTTTTAAATTTTTAATAAAAAAGTAAAAAGTAAAAATATATTTTAAAAGTAAAAAGTAAAGTAGTTGTGAATAAGTTTAAAAAGTAAGTGGGGTAAAGTAGAATAAAATTGTATATTAAAATAAAAAAGTTAGAATAATTATTTCTTTTTTTGGAGTGTGTCAACTATTGTTGGACACCCTAAAAAAGAAAGTATGACAACTGTCTTTGGACCGAGGGAGTAGAAGTAAAATTTATTCTTTGCCGACTTATCACTCGAGTGTGTGCGGTGTGCCCTCCAATTCACAAGAAAAAGTGAAAACCCACGAGAAATAGCCAGACAACCCTTAGCGGAACTATTGATTTATTGATTAAAGTGATATTAACTTCCGATCTATTGTCATTAATTTATTTCATTAATAAAGATTTATTTGCTTTTTATGTTAATTAAATATATCCAAATTATAGTCTTGGATTATATACGTTTTAGACGACACACGGAATATCATACTATCGGCCTAGCTAGATGGACATGGACCAATCAATCGGTATAGTCGTTGTATAATAAGAGAAAATAATTTGTCTTAATTATTTTATTATACTTGTACACTTGGTGTATTGAGTGTACTGCTTGCGATTAATCGATTATGATTGTCTTGGATAATCGATTTAAATCTCAGTGTATTTTATCCCACGACATTGCTTCACTCTTTGGATGGCTATCCGAGGTCGGCTGACGACTAGGTATAAACGTTGGATTAATCGAGGGGAGGACTCGTGTGTGTTTGGTGGTGGAGAGAGTGCGAAGACACACTCTCATCTCTTCTTTGAATGCCCATTCTCACAGGATTGCTTGCGGAGACTAAAGGTGGAGATGGGGTTTCTATGACCACGTGGTAGTTGGCATAGTGTTGTCTTACGGACTTCTAGTCGATGGCGTGGGAAACACTTGATATTTTGCGCGTATCGTGGATTTCTTGCTGTTCTGATCTATTTTATTTGGCTCGAGAGAAACACGAGAACTCATGAGGCTCGTTCGGTGTCATCTGGAGTGGTGGCCTCTCAGTCAATTTCTAATCATACGGAGAAGATCCGCTCGTTACGACTTTCAGATTCTCTTTAGACACGTGCACTGAAGAGTGTATGGCATATAGCTTGGTGATTGTATTTGTTTTCTTTAGTGCTATATGTTTTGTTTGGTTTGTCGGAGAGCTAGTCTGTTAGCTCGGTGATGTGGTGAAGATTTCATTCCCTATTGCTTTGTATTGTATCCTACTTTTTCTTTTCTATGTGATTTTTACCCAAAAATAAATTAAAATAAATAACCTACACTATATACATTTTTTACTAATTATGTAAAAAAATCATAATTTCTTAATTATGATTGATTTTATTTTTTAAATAATTTTGATAATTAATTAATTTACATAATATTCTTAATAAGATTTGTGAAACCATATAAATATTATTTTATACATTAAACAAACAAATTATTATTTCAATATAATTATTATTTTATACAATAAACAAACAACTTATTATTTTCATATAATTATTCTTTTATGCAATAAACAAATAAATTATTACTTATAATATTGTGAAAATTATTATTATCAATATAATTATTATTTTACTAATACTAATTTAACCAAATATTAATATACATTAACACAAAAATAAAATTTAAATTAACATATATGAATCCAAATAAAATTATCTTTTAATAATAATCTCGATTAGAAAAATATTTTTGCTTTAATAACAACATACAATATTTATTTGAGTAAATAATTACAATCCATATTACTAGAACTTAATAATTAAGACATGTTTTAAAATTTTCTTTGAATGAAATTATATATAATCAAATTTTTGTCTCATGCATAAATTCAATTAAGATAAAATTGAGAGTGTTATTCGTTTTACGGCTGTCATTTAAAAATTTCTTATCATCTATTTTTTAAGAAGCCAATATTAATGTCCGATCAATTGTACGTAGCAATTTATAAAGTAATCAAAAAGACCAGATTGAATCTTTTATTTTGTGACGAGCATGGTCATCTTACAAATAGAATAACAAATGAAGTTTATAAGAGGTATTGTATTTCAAAATTTGTAATTTATGTATTAATGCATAATAATAGTTAAAAATGATCTCTATTTATTTTAACAGACAACAAGTTGGTTGAACACTTGAATCAAAGACCACGAAGTCCAAGGTTCGAACCTGAAACATTGCAATTAACCTAGACAAAAAAAAACAGGCAATAAGTTTCGATTACAATTAAATTGATCACTTAATATTTATTATACATTATCAAAGTGTATGTCGAACTATTCTTTGTGTTAAACGTGACATTTTTAAGTAGAAAGTGTCACCACCACACCAAGTAAAAAATATTTTAAAAGTACTACTTTATAAAATACAAATAAAATACGTAGTACTTGTGTTTTATGAAACTGACTCTAAAATCGTATTCTAAATTGGTATTCTGAATTTTATATTTTTTTCCCAAATATTTAAAAATGATAAAAGTTCTGGCGGCAAGCATACGCTAAACCCTAAACCCTAACCACGAATCCACAAATCCATTCGCTCGCGTGGATGTTTTCTCACACACTACATACAGTACACAGCTTGTGCTCATGAATTATTAAGTAACATACCATACCTATCTCTTCGATGTCTGTGCACAATCATTTGAAGCTAAAGCTCGGAGCCAGTTACCCGCCGAAATCTCTGACCGCCATAGCTGCCACGTACCGCAGGCTACACAATTTGAACCCTCAAACCGGCACCAACGCTATTGTTCTTCGGCGCTTTGCGTTCACATGCTTTGCTAATTCTTCTGTTGGACTGAGGCGCCGTCGGAACGCATCTTCGTCGACTACTTTGCCGTTCTTTCATCAGCAGAATTTGGGTTATGGAAGGTTTGCTTACGATGAGTATGTATCGGAGGAAGAGTATGAGAGTGAATTCCAGTCCTCTTCTAAGGAATTGGTAAGCTGATTATTTATTTAATTGTCTTTCTCATGTGGTTCTAACAGAATTATTGCAGAACTTCACCTGCATCATCTACCAGTAAATAATGAAAAATATTGTCTCCTCGTTTTTAAGACTATTGTTTTGCTTATCTGAAATTTTCATTCTCTTCTTTGTTTTTTTATTCATTAAGAATCACATAATTATTGAGTTATTCACACTTACATGAACCTCAAATCCAAGGAGTTTTATTGTATTGCTCCAAGAGAAACATTGAGAGAAAGGTAAATATAAATCAATATAGTGGTGTGTGTGTCTGTCCCTCTGGTGTAGTGAGAGTATAGGTTCTTTCACTTGCTTTAGAATATGTTCACTTCCTGTTCCAGTTCAATTTGGAATACTACCCATATTTGGAAATCACAGCACATGTTAAATATCGAGGCGATTTCGTCAAGGGTTCTAAACTCGACCCACTTCATAAGAGCTCTGATATTCCTATTTATTAGATTTTATTAGTTTTGGAGTAAAGAACAATATAAACATTAAACATAATAACATATAGAATAGTTCAGGAAAAGTTAAATTGTCATGTGGATGGACTTTGGAAAAATATTTCCAGAAGTTGGACATCGCAAAAACAATTATGATAATGCTTGTTTGTTACTTGGGCTTTATTCTGTCAATTACGGATAACTTTGGGTGAAGCAATCTTGATTTTGAGCAAGTGATTATGAGATAATGACTATAAATGACATCTGATATTAAGGTAAACCTGAAACTCACTACAAACTAACCGCTGAAAGGGGATATTCAAGGATTTGAACCGCTGAAAGGGGATATTCAAGGATTTGAAATCCTTAAGCTGCGACTATCCAAAAATTCTAGACTTAAATTAAATTTGACACTATGGTTTTGAAAGCTTTAACTCTCAAGTTTCAATTTAGTTTTAACCTAAGGGCTAAGCTTGTTTCTTGTAAATTTCATTCCCCCTTTATATATAAGGGCTTATTTGTTAGAAATTTAATAAACATGGCCACAATCTACATCCACAGTCTACAAATTTTTATTTATGCTTTCCAGTGTGATTCGACACTTGATAATGTTGAGGATTGGCGGAGGAAGTTGACGTTGCTTTTCCACCGCAAAGATGATCAAGAGGTTGTGTCGAGGGAGAAAAAAGACCGGCGTGATTTTGAGCAGCTTTCAGCACTTGCAACCAAAATGGGATTACACAGGTGCTTGAACAATGCCAAGCACATGCATTTATATATGCTGTCTTTATTTGGGAGTATTTCTAAAGAGGTATTTTTTATGGCAGTCGGCAGTATGAGAAAGTAGTTGTTTTTAGTAAAGTCCCGCTGCCAAATTATAGATCAGATTTGGATAGCAAGCGTCCTCAGAGGGAGGTATTTTCTAATACTATGAATCATTTTTTTTTATCTTCGCTAGTCATGTTTTCTCTTTAACAAAGTAATGGGGAGAAATTTTTCTCGTACAGTTCTTTAGTTACCATCGAAGCGAAGTTTATTGCAATGGAATAACATTGAGGCTCTAAAATACTTTGACCACATATCTACAAACATTACATATACCAGTTGTTGTTCACATTTCTTCTCTTCTGCAGGTGATTTTACCAATCGGGTTGCAAAGGGAAGTAGCTTCTCATCTTAGGGCACACCTTTCTAAAATGTCTGTTAACAAGGAGAACTTTCAGCCTGATGGCTTATCAACATCTGCTGTTGGTCAGAGTCAATTGCTTGATGAAGGATTTGATGAGCAAGAGGTGCCTTCTTCCCGAAGTGTCATTGCTGAGAGAATTATTAGTTTGCAAATGCATAATAAACAACAAGAGTGGCAAGTTAGTATCATCCATATTTCAAATATATTACTAATTGTACATGCTTTATTTTCTAGTTGTATCTTTTCTGCCATAATATATTCATTAATCCATACTTTGCTTATATCACTGGTTTACTGAGATATAGATTGGTTCTTTCCATATTTGCATTGTATTCCTGCTCCTGCATGTCTTGTGTGTTCATACATTTCTGTTTTTTTTCTCTGAATTTCTCATTTATCAGTAGGCATATTTAGTATTTCTTTTAGTCATGAATTAATTGTGCTGGGGAGGATAACCCATTATAGTTGCAGGGTAAACTTTTGTTTTCTAATGATGATGTCGAGTTGCTATACAATTTGTATTATATTTCTAATCATGAATGGGATCATCAGTTGCTCATTGTCAACATAATAGGCTCTTGACTTCCTGTATTGTAAGCAAATTTGAGTTTGGTTGGTTGTCAACTTATTTTGAATCATTTTATAAGGATTAATTGGTATTTGTTTTGATTACTTGATATTTATAGGAATCTAAAGAAGGCCAGAGGATGCTAGAGCTTCGAAGGAGTCTTCCCGCTTATAAAGAGAAAGAGACATTATTGAATATGGTTTCTCAAAATCAGGTGCTTGTTGGATTGTTACATGAATAATTCTTAACAAAATTTGAGTGCTCATAAGAGTTTATCAATGCTGATCATATTTTTCTGGTTCACCACGTCGATGCAAATTTATTAATACTAATTTCCCAAATTTATATTATTCTGATTATGTTGTAAGTAACGAATATCTTGGAATGTCTTAGATAGTTAGATTAGTAGTGTGCTGGTTTGAGTGCATCACTCTATTATTTTACACCATCCTTGTGCAAGTAAATACGTTATCAATATATATTGTGATGCACGACTCTCGCCTCAAGGGGAAAATGCCTCGAATACGAGTCGCGTATTTTAAAACATTGCTCGTAAAAACAAAAAGGAAAAAGAAAAAAACATATAAGGGTTTATGAAGAGAATAAATATGAAAATATATTTATTTGTAAGAAGACAGAACAAGAACAAAATTAACAGGTCAATCCCGCCCTAAGCGCTAGCGTCAATTTTTCATTCATGCCTAACCTTATTAGTCCATTTCAAATAGTACTAAATCATCCCAGTCTCAAGTTTAATACGTTCTTAAATGTTACCGTAACGCTAATCGGCCTGAAGCACTTTAACTAATTAATTAACCTAAAATTGACTAAACTATCTTTAACAAAACCCTCCTAAAAATATTTGCTTAGCTAGAATCTTCATTGCCAATATTTCCTTGGTGCACCACTTTTGCACAACTTTAATTACCCACTTCCTAATATGCTACTACATGCACATTATGAAATCAGATATTGGCTGCTATCAGAAATTAGGTATTTATATAGACACTATAGAAGTGTGAATTGATCATTTATAAAACATTGTTAATGCAAAAAGATTGTTCGTAGGCTTAGAAATGTTTGAAAAGCTACTAGCTTAGGCTGTAAATATTCGGAAACTAATTATTTTCCTTATAAGTTATAACTCTCAATGAGGAAGTTACGAACTTTTGTGGCTTGCGTTGTCTAATTTTCTAGCCATCTCATCATTAGAACAAAATAACTAAATAAGGCTAATTAGAACAAAATTGGTGAAACTTTATGCCTTTGGGTATAGTTGTTTTTCTAATTAGTAATTTGTTTACAAACACTATTTTATGGTACACTTTAGTTTATGAAAAATGTGTGTGAGGACAGCCGTATGGAGCATAGGCTATGATGGCTTTGAGTGACGTACGATGTCTCTGTCAGTGGCTTTGACTCTTAAAGCACTGAGTAGCTTCTGTATGGAAAATTAACACTATTATTGACGGTCAATTATAGGCTTGAACTCAAAGGAAACAGGAAGGGATTTAATTAATTTGATTTGTATTAGATAGACCATGTAGTTAGTCAGGTGTTTCATTTCCTTGGAATCGTGTAATTATTTTCTTTTTGTGATGGAGTGAGAATCTATCTGTTGCTTAAAGGATCCCCCTAGGGGAAGTGTGTGTGGGGGTGGGGATTAGGGCTGGATGCATTGAAAATATATTTTCCTCTTATAGTGCTTTGTGGCAGATAATCTGCTCTTGATTCCTTTATAATCATAATAACTTCCCACCTTTTCCCGTAATTCTAACAGGAGTCTCATTAGGATTTGAGAGTTGCCGTCGATAGAGCATGATATATGTTGTCTTGTTGACTGGATATTTACCAGTGTTATTATTCTCGCATCATGTTCTTCCTTTTACAGAATTTATTTTTTATCCCTGAAAGCTTCAAGTAGTTGATAATCTCATAATCCCACCTTTAAGGGAGCAGCTGCATTTAGATGATTAGTTTGTGTCTGAAATTCCATATGTTAGCATCTTCCTCTATTTTCTCTTGGTTAGTGTTCATGATGAGATTTTTTGGATGTTATTTTGGTATTACTTGATCATCTTCAAGGAATTTTCTGGAAGTATTTATAAGAAAGCCTCCAGTTTTTCTGCTAGAACATACTGTTGTGATATTTATTAAGATTGGTTTGTAGGTTGTTGTTGTATCTGGTGAAACTGGCTGCGGAAAAACTACACAACTGCCGCAATACATCTTAGAATCAGAAATTGAAGCTGGTAGGGGAGCTGCTTGTAGTATTATCTGCACCCAACCTAGACGAATATCTGCCATATCAGTTTCGGAGAGAGTTGCCGCTGAGCGTGGTGAGAAAATAGGAGAATCTGTACGTTTCTTGCCTGTTTCCGCTTGAAGTCATACCTTACTATTAATTATGGGATGGTTATATGAATAAATCTCGTTTTGCTTGGTTTTATATTTGAAGGTCGGTTATAGAGTTCGCCTTGAGGGTATGAAAGGGAGAGACACGCGACTCCTTTTCTGTACTACCGGAATCCTTTTAAGAAGATTATTGATAGATAGAAACTTAAAAGGCACGACTCATGTTATTGTCGATGAGATTCATGAGCGTGGAATGAACGAAGGTATTTGTGAATTGATAATTTCATTTCTTCTGTATTTTCTATGTTTCTGATTTTCATCTTAATTGCATTGCAGATTTTCTTCTAATTGTACTGAAGGACCTTCTTCGACGAAGACCTGAATTGCGTTTAATTTTGATGAGTGCAACCCTAAATGCTGAACTTTTCTCCTCGTACTTTGGTGGTGCTCCAATGATCCACATTCCTGTAAGTTAGGGATTTTAGATCAACACAATACACTACACATTCGCATCATATTGTGCACTATTGAAATGCCATGGTTTCTTGATTTGCTTGAGCAACTTTTCTGCATTATTGTAGACGGACATTTATGTGGTTTGTGGATATATGTTTGTCAAATTTCAATCTCTGGTTGCTATTCCACAATAACTACCCTGGTTTTGCACTTTCCCCTTTCTTTAATGATCAATTTGCTAATTCTATGTTCAATGGCTTTTCGTCTTATTATCAGGGTTTTACATACCCTGTTCGGAGTCATTTTCTGGAAAATATTCTAGAAATGACTGGATATTGGTTAACACCATACAATCAAATCGATAATTATGGTCAAGATAAGATGTGGAAAATGCAGAAGCAGACTCTCAAGAAAAAGAAGACTCAGATAGCTTCATCTGTTGAGGTACTTATATATATATACACTTCTTTTAACTCTTTGTAAGAACAATTGTGCTTCTTGCACTCTTATCTCTGTGTTCTATAATGTTATTCTGTGTCTTTGAATTTAAACCAGGAAGATATTATGGCTGCTAATTTTAAGGAGTATAGCCCTCGAGTTAGGGAGTCACTATATAGTTGGAATCCTGACTCAATTGGCTTTAATCTCATTGAGCATGTCCTCTGTCACATTTGCCAGCAAGAAAGGCTTGGTGCTGTTTTAATCTTTATGACTGGCTGGGGTGACATAAATTCTTTGAAAGATCAACTTCAAGCTCATCCATTACTGGGAGATCCAAGTAAAGTTCTGTTGCTTGCGTGCCATGGTTCCATGGCCAGTGCAGAGCAGGTTACTTAAATTCCTTTTAGTTGCCCGAATTCTTTTATTCAGGAATATTATTTATTTTGCGAAAGACATTGTTTTTATCTGGCACAATTTTCAAGAACATACTGATAATTTATTCCTGTGTAAGTTCGAAGATATTCTAAATGGCTAGTTGCAATTGTGAGTCTAAACTCTCAAGATGCTGGCTGTTCTAGAGAAGATGCAATTCATCAGTTTTACTTCAACCTGATAAATATTGGAAGGAGAACAAGCATAGTTGTTTAGAAATAAATGATTATATTGTAGAACAAAAACCATGACATGAGCTTGAACTTCTGTTTAGGATGTTGGACATCTTAGAATAAACATGGCTTAGTTGTGTTTTCATAATTACCTGTGTTACTCAACTCAACATTTATCATAATGAACGATAACTTGCAATTAAACTTGATTGGAAAATGTGCTCTATATTAATTTTCAACGTGGATATAACTGTAGAAAATGAGACTTTGCCCAATTATTTACTGATTATAAGAATTACCTAGTCATTTATAAATGATTTTTTTTTAATGATAAGATTAATGGTAGCATGTTCAAAGTCTCAAAATATTAGATTGTAGTCGATCTAATTACTGTTTGGGCAATGCGGTACTGGGCCAGGCTGTTCCCCATTTTTTTCCTTTATGTGGATAATATCCTATGCGTATGATGAATTCGATGTTGCTGTGGATTTGTACTGATATATCTGGTTGAGAACTTTCTTTTCTACTCTTAAGACCGAAAAGGGAGGAAGGAGAAATACGTTGGATGATTGTTTTGGCCCGTTCTCATTTCTCTCTCCTTGCATTATACATTTCTCTATATATTCTTTAATATTTTTAATTATGGAAGATTCTTAGAATTTTATTAGAAACGTTTGGATATTGGTTACTAACACATCAAAATAACCACATGCTATGTCAAATGGTATGATGCTGAAGTTCCTAGTTCCTACTTTACATATGTATATTTTTCAGGATTCTAATCATACAGTCTGACAGTGTGCATTACAGAACTTACTATCCATACTTACCAGCCCATCTATCTGCTTTCTCTTCTCCTTTTTGCCTCAGCCTTTTGCCTTCTTTTTCTCTAATATTTTCAATCTTATCCCCCTTTGTTTGAAAACAGAAGTTAATTTTTGATAAACCAGAAGATGGAGTCCGGAAGATAGTTCTCGCGACAAATATGGCTGAAACAAGTATCACCATAAATGATGTAGTTTTTGTGGTTGACTGTGGGAAAGCGAAAGAGACTTCCTATGATGCTCTAAATAACACTCCATGTTTGCTTCCATCCTGGATTTCTAAAGCTTCTGCTCGCCAAGTAAAATTTTATTCTTTAAGCAATGCATTTTGCTTGTGAAACCTCCTTTTAGAAGTATATAGTAGCTAAATGCCAGTGTGGACTTTAATTCTGTGCAGAGGAGAGGTAGAGCAGGGCGAGTTCAACCAGGCGAGTGTTTCCATCTCTATCCTAAGTGTGTACATGATGCTTTTGCTGATTATCAATTGCCAGAACTTCTGAGAACACCTTTGCAGTCTCTGTGTCTGCAAATCAAGAGTCTACAACTCAGGAGCATTTCTGAATTTTTATCTAAGGCTCTCCAACCACCTGAACCTTTATCAGTAAGCTATACAGAAAGCCACTTGCGTTGATATGTAACTTACCCCTTCTATATTCCCCGTGCATTTAAATCTTACTGCCATTCCTGTTTCCGGAAGTTGTCTTTGTGTATTTACCCCTTGATCTGCTTCTCAGGTTCAAAATGCTATCGATTATCTAAAGATGATTGGCGCTTTAGATGAAAATGAGAATCTCACAGTGCTAGGTAGATATGAAATGCCAACTTATTATTTGATGCTTATTGTCGTTGAGGTTTCTTCATGTAATTTTTGCAAAAAAGGGCTTATCCGGATCTTTTGTTACCAGGTCAGAAATTGTCAATGCTTCCAGTTGAGCCGAAGCTTGGGAAAATGCTCATATATGGTGCTATTTTCAACTGCTTAGATCCAATTATGACCATTGTTGCTGGACTAAGTGTCAGAGATCCATTTATGATGCCATTTGACAAGAAAGATGTAAGTGGAATGAATATATAATTTATTTAATTTCCTTCTCCATTATTTGGTACCTCGTGAAAATAATCATCATAGATTATATCAGAATTTTCTCATTTCTTTGAAACTAATCATAAGAGCATATGTCAGTTTTTTTTTTCAAATATATCGCGTCTCTTCATTTTCCTGCAATAATGTGCAACACGGGTCCAATTTTATGTATTCCTCTTCCATTCAATGGCCAACTGTGTGGAAATTCTATCCAGTTCTAGAATACCGGTTTTGTAATCTTAAGTTCCATGATGGTTAAAAATTATGACTGACCAACCCCGTAAAGCTGTAATTTATATGTACATACGATTTCTCAATGCTATCAGTTTCATTTGGAATGTTTTCATTAGTGTTTCTGAATGGAATGCTACTATCTTTGTCCATAGGTTACTTCAGTACATAAAATCTTTCATGTGAAGGGTTTAATTGCTTCTGCTAGCTATTTCAATGGATAACTATAAATTAAATGTGTACATTCTTTTGAGTTAAAACGTTTTACATCTGGCTTTTGTTTTGCGCAAAATAGTGTCAGAATTAGTTGGTTTTGCTCTCAGCAGGGGTTAATTAATTTTTGTTGTGGACTTGGTCTCTTATTAGAGAATGTTTTGAGTTGCTGAGCTGTTCCAGTATTTCCTGTCCATTGTTTTGGGCATCCTGGGATACTATTCATCTCACTAGATCTAATCTGTGTATTGATCTGCAAGCCTCCAAAAGTAGCATGATATATGAATATCCATCGTGTTATCTTGTATCCAGGCAAGGCATATGCAAGCATTTATTTTTTAGATTTATTTTGTTGTTTGATGTCACAAAGCTTTACTGAAGAATGTCATTGGTGTTCTCTGGATAGAGACTTTCATTTGAAAGACACTTTTTATGTCATATTTAGTCTTTGATAGTCTCTTTCACTTCATGTAGCTTGCTGAGTCTGCAAAGGCCCACTTTTCTGGTCGTGACTTTAGTGACCATCTCACTGTCGTCCGTGCTTTTGAGGGTTGGAAAGAGGCTGAAAGGAAGCAATTTGGTTCTGAATACTGTTTGAGAAATTTTCTTTCCATACAAACTCTGAGAGCCATTGATTCCCTAAAGAAACAATTTTTGTATCTGCTCAAAGACAATGGTTTAGTTGAAGACATTGAGAGTTGCAACAAATGGAGTCATGATGAACATCTCATTCGTGCAGTTATATGTGCAGGTCTATTCCCTGGAATATGTTCTGCTGTGGTGAGTTAAATCATTTATGTCCGAAGTACCTCCTTTTAATTTGCTGAGGCTTAGGTCTCTTTGGTCAATCTTGTAATAGTTTTATCTCTCCACGTTTTGGTTTCCTCTAGTTTTCAAGGTGTGATATGAGGAATCCATGCACACACACACACACACACATAAATATGGGTTTATGGTAGCCTCATTTGCTCCCCATCTTTTTGTTTTGTTTTGTTTAACTCAAGGCCTCTCTTGACAGTTTGTTGTATAATACTTTCCGATAATTCTGGATGTCATTTTAATGGTAATTATGGGATGTTAATGATAACCAAAAGTATATCTATGCAGAACAAGGAAATGTCAACATCATTAAAAACAATGGAAGATGGTGCAGTACTTCTGCATTCGGTGAGATATTCAGTACCCACACTTCCGTAAGTGCTTTGGTGGATTTATCGTCTTATATCCTTGTCTTCAACTTGAACTCACAACCTCTCCATTTTTTGTCAGAGTTCTGTGAATGCCCAGGAAACCGAAATTTCATTCCCGTGGCTTGTTTTTAATGAAAAAGTAAAAGTTAATTCCGTATTCCTCCGTGATTCTACTGGTGTATCTGATTCTGTTGTTCTCTTATTCGGAGGAAATATCTCTAGAAGTGGACTTGTAAGTGTATTGTTAACTTGTGGACCCCAGCATTACATTTTGGATTGAACGGTCGTTTAGTTTGAAGTCCATCTGCTTCTTGTAAATGCACTTTTCATTATTTTGTAGGATGGCTATATGAAAATGCTGGGTGGATATTTGGAATTTTTCATGACGCCTGATTTGGCTGCTACATATCTGAATACTAAGAGAGAGCTTGATGAACTCATTCAGAAAAAGGTATGTATCCAAGCACCCATGTCTGTGTGCTTTTTATTTATAGGGCTTAAGACGACCTTACCATGAAATGATCGATTCCGCTGCATTTTACGGATAAGCTGCTCCACAACTGAACATAGTGTTTATATTCTCTTGTCCATCTCTTATCTTACTGAATTGGCAAGCTAAAAAAATTCTGATGCTTTTTTTATTTTTTCTGTCTTCCAATCTTATTTGCCCGACTGCAGCTTTTAAATCCGAAGTTGGACATGGAGGCTCATAATGAACTTCTAACAGCAGTAAGATTGTTGGTCTCTGAGGACCGATGCGAAGGCAAATTTGTGTTCGGAAATGGAGGCAGCGGTAATAATAATAATGCAAAAACCGACCTCCTAACCTTGATTTCTAGGGCGGGACACCGGCCCCCTTCCTACAAGACAAAACGACTAAAGAACAACAAGTTCAAATCCACTGTTATGTTCAACGGACTAGATTATGTCGGCCAACCTTATGGTAGTAAGAAAGAGACAGAAAAAGACGCTGATGCAGAGGCGCTAAGGTGGTTGACTGGTGACAGCCAATCATCTGAGAAGACTGTTGAGTACATGTCATCCATTTTGAAGAAACAGCAAGATTCGGCTTCTAGATGGCGGCAACTGTTCTTGGAAAGCACAGTATAGTAGAAATTAATCAGTAGTACTCCACAATGAACAATAAGATAAAAGCTTAGAGCCTCATAAAGCAGTTGAAGTTGAGTTCTCCGGGTTTGAAGCTTTTATTTGGTAGACAAATTAAGCTCATACATTCAATTGGTTACTGGTGGAAGATATTGGTGTATGAAGTTGATCCATAATGACAATGAAGCCACATCAAAAAATCTGCCACTTGGTCTGTATATGGAGCGAATCTTATACGAGTGGCAGATAATAGGGGTGGACGCTGGTCAGTCCAAGCCGAAAAATTATAGAACCCGGCTCAAAACCCGAACTCCTCGGTTCGAGCTGGGCTGGGTTTTTGTGACATTGGGTACCGGCTTGGGACCGAGCCCGGAGTTCTGAGCCGGGTTTTTGGTCCTTGTCGGGCCCAAAATAATGATTTTTGTGCAGCAATGCAAACTCAAGATCTGAGATGAAATGAAAAAAGTGAATTAAGAATTTTCAAAACCCATTTAATTTTGGGCAAAATGCACAAATTAGGTAAAATTAAACATCGAGGATCAATGATTATCCTAACAAAGATGAGAACATCAAAATCGGAAGTGTCGAGGATCTCATCGTTGGTGACAGAAATGGAGGACCGGATCCACTCGTTGGAGGCTAACGAAAATTGAAGTGTCGGCGGGATGGAGAAGAGAGTGAGAATGAAGAGCGAAAATCTATGCTGATGGAATTGGGTGAGTTGTGAAAGAAGGGAAAATGAATACGAGGTTTGTAAAAGAGAGAAAATGGAGGCGGTCCGAAGTAAAGATGAAAATACGGTTTAACCTAATTCAAAAATAGATTTATTTTTATTTATATATTTGTGCGGGCAATCGTTTGGAGCTAAGCACATGCAGAGAGCCATGTTTGTTCTCTTGCTCGTCTCCATACCCTTGGCTAACACCGCCACATTCCTCACCGCATTAGGCCAAGATCCTCATATAGCCAACGAGGCTGGAATCTACGCCCGCTTCATGATTCCCACCATCGTCGCCTACGCTATACTTCAGTGACAAGTCAAGTTTGTACGCTATACTTCAGTGCCAAGTCAAGTTCATGCAAACGCAAAACAACCGTAACTCTGTTCCACCTGCTCTCGTGCTGGACTCTTGTCTTGAGGTTTGGACTCGGTAGCAGAGGTGCTGCTGTTGCGAATTCCATCTCTTACTGGATGAATGTTTTCTTGTTGGCTCTTTACATTAAATTTTCACCTTCTTGCTCCAAAACATGGACGGGGTTTTCAAGAGAATCCCTACACGATGTCGTTAATTTTATTAGGCTCGCCATCCCTTCAGCGGTCATAGTCTGGTAAGTATCTCTCCGATCGTTTTTGCTTTAATTATGCTCGTTGATCGAGGAACTCTGTTAATGATGTTATTTAATTAATTAAACAGCCTGGAACCATGGTCTTTTGAGATGATGGTTCTGCTGCTTTCTATCTGGTTAGACGACTACGTGCTTTTATTGTGAAAATGAGATATATTGCTGATCAATACATATTCTGTCTATGCAGCCTTAATACAGCTTCCACAGTTTGGATGATCCCGTTCGGTCTCAATTGTGCTGTGAGGTTAATTATTCATTTATTTATGCTACTACAAGTTTCCATTTTTTTTTTTTTTGTTTTTTTGAATAGAGCTAAATTTTCAATGAATGCAGCACAAGAGTCTCGAACGAACTTGGGGCTGGGCATCCCCGAGCAGCACGGTTCGCTGTGGGTGTGGTTCTGTTCATTGCTATCAGCGAGAGCATGTTAGTAGGATTGGTCCTGATATTAATAAGGAATATATGGGGATATGCGTACGTACAGCAATGAGAAGGAAGTTGTCAGATATGTAGCAACGATGATGCCAATCCTTGCCATATCTAACCTCATGGACGGGCTTCAGTGTGTTCTTTCAGGTAAGATTAAATGTATCCGTGTTTGTTTAGTCATCGATCAATATAAGTCGTTCGGACTTATTATTTTACGTTTGTTGTATTGTATACATAGGATCTATTAGAGGATGTAATAGGCAGAAAATTGGAGCATTTATCAATCTAGGATCATATTACCTTGTGGGCATTCCGATTGCTATACTCTTAGCTTTTCGCCACGATTCCGGTGCAGATGTTATCATGAAGAGAAAAACCTTTTGGGTTCTTACATTGGTAAGTGGATCCGAGGGTGTTTGCCAATGGAGTTGCGGGAGTAAATCGATCCACTACGGAAATACGTAGTACTAGTCATTAGTCAGTGAGGGTGGCATTGCATCTGTTTGGGTGAGTTCCTTGGGTCACTGTTACATGTAATTGTTAGCAAATATGTATGAGACTATCTGATGCAGGCGGAAGCGTAAACACGATATTAAGACTCGTTGATTCTGAGAATACTCGAGAATTAAAACATCAAACTTTCGTTGATTTCGAAACATACCGAAACCTATAAAATCTCAACATAGGAACCTTTTTATTTCATATCAATAATCAACTAATCAATTGAATGAGAAAAACGACATATAAATAAATATTGAAACCCTAATAAAATAAATTAAAATAATAAATAAAATAATACTAATAACTTGGGCAGAAGACACAATCTTTTCTTTATTTGTTTCTGCTAGGGGTGGGCACGAGTCGAGCCGAGCCCAAAAATATCAAAACCCGGCTCAAACCCTGACCTTTGCGGTCCGAGCCGAGCCGGGTTTTTTTGAGGTTAGGGCCCGGCTTAGGACCAAGCATGACGAGCTCGAGCTGGGTTTTCGGGTTTTCGGTCCCAAATTTTATAGAGTTTTTATTATAAATTTAAAGAAATTTATAATTCAATAAAAATTTAAAACATTTGAATCATATGATACTAAACTGAAAGGTTAAAAATAAAAACAAAAAATGAAGTTTTTATTGTTTGATAAAATAAAAATCCAAAAATAAAAATAAAAATCAAGTCTATCTTGTAATTAATCAAAATAGAAAAAAGTAAGAGTAACAATTAATTAGTATCACTAATTCAGAAATGATTTACAAAAAATATATACAACACATTAACACTATAAAAATTAAATATACTTTCAATTATATTATTGTCTTCATCTTATTCCAGGTGTTGTTTAATTTTTATTTTTTTTGATCTTTTTACAATGATGTGCACTGTGAAGTGTTAACTCGAAACGAAAGAGATGGTAAATTGAAAAACTTGAAGTGAAAAACCTTAATAGTAATAATAATCACGTACATGATTTTTTTTTACTTTGTATATATATATATATATATATATATATATATATATATATATATATATATAATGAAATTAACGGTCCGAGCCGGGCTTTCGGTCCTAAATATTTTTGGGCTTGGGCTCGGACCACATATACACTTCACGGGTCGGTCCTATGACGGGCCGGTCCTTAAAAAAATTGAGCTCGGCTCGTGACGAGCTTTTTTTACGGGTTTTCGGTCCGAGCTCGGGTTTTCGAGCTCAAACGCCCACCCCTAGTTTCTGCATCATTCTCCCCCTCTAGGAAAAGGTTCGACCGCGAACCTGAAAATCGAGCACGAAGATGTCGGGATCAAACACCAATCGTCGGGCAACCCTGAGGGCACAGCGCAAGGGCATCAACGACACTTTGACGTGGAGTAGGGACAATGGCTGGAAGAACCGGCGCAGGGGCAACAACTTGAGGAAGCGACGTAGGGTCAGTGGCAACGACATCGGGATGCATCGCAAGAACATAAGCATGCATATATGGTGCAGGGGTAGTATCATCTCCTTTCAGCGCAAGAGTAAAAACATGTTGATGTGGTGCAGGGGTAACAACATCAGAATTCAGCACAAGTGCCACGGGGATTTTCGAAAAGGGCTCTTCATCAAATTTAGGGGGACCATCATACGTGGATGACTCTTCATCCACACATAGCGTGTGAGGGTGAGAGAACGGGCAAGTCTCATGACGGGGGCTGGTCGCGTCACACTCAAAGCAGCATACTACAGCCGAGGTCGATGGCGACTCCAAGCGCCGATGGGGGTATGTGTTGTTGGCGAGAACGCCAATCGCCAAGGGTGCGCTCAAGCGCGGGGATCGGTCGGTGTTGAGCCTTCGTTAGACCATGGGTGATAGCAAAACGGAGATCCTCGAGTTCGACGGCAAGGGCTGTGATCTGGCAGCTTAAGGCGGCGACGTCGGCGTCGCGACGGGCTGCGGCCTCAACGGCAGATTCTCGAGCATACTGGAGACGGGGAGGCATCGTTCCGGCTCTGATACCAACTGACGCAGCGGAAGCTAGAACACTAATTGGCCTCGATCCATATGATGATTCGGAAGAGGAATCGGCCTCGATCTGGGATGACGAACCGATCTGGGATGACGAGCCAAATTGGGATGCTGAGCCAATCTGGGACGCCGAGCCTGCCGAGCCAATCTGGGATGTCGAGCCTGTCGAGCCGATCTGGGACGCCATGCCCGTAGCCCTGGATTGTTCAAGGCTTTCACGAGCAGAGGTTAAATGAGACAATTCATCAACAATGGATTCCTTTGATTTTTTAGAAGTTGATGATTTGCTCGATGAACCTCTAGCTTTCTTTTTTATTGCATCCCTACCTTCTGGACGTACAAAAGCAGGAACTGAAGAATCAATATCATCACCACCACTTTTTCTCTTATATCCACTACTTTCAGATTCAGTTGTTCCAATTGAATACTTTGGTTGGTTACGAACCACCTTCCACTCTTCCAGCAAAGAAAATCTTGTACCTTGAGACTCTTGGTACAATTCTAGACCCTTGGTTGGGTATGTAGTCATCATCAGACCATTCACTACGCTTCATCCTGCATGCAGTAACATAACAACCCACAAAAATAGAAATCATTTTATTAATTTGACGAAAATGACTTTTGCATTGTAGCATGGTCCTGCTTTTGCCACTTTCTCTGTTCTCATTTAGGTAGTCTGCAACCTTACTCTGAAATGTGTCCGCCTTTTGATTGTTCCCCAATTCACTATCATTACTAACATAGAAATAACCAATTAGCAATGACTTGTTGTCTTGGTTGATGGCTGAGTTTGAGGTAAAAAACTGTGGTGAGTATCTTCATCAATATATTCTAGAGATATTTGTGTAGAAAATTTTGGAATTTCGGTTGAGCCACTACTAAGATGAGGTGTGTTTGGCTCATTAGTTGGTGCACTAGTTGGAATATTCATTTGAGAAAATTAGTTATTTCCAGAAAGAGATTGATAACCATATGGCATATAGGGATGATTATATGGGTATAATTGCAACCCGAAATTTGGTGGCATTATATATTGCGACCCAACATTAGGATTCATACCTGTATTTTGAAGATTTTCTGGGCGTTGGATATTTGGATTTGATGGTCTCATGTTTGCATTTTCACCTTGATTGGAAAAGTTATAATTTGGGAAAAAGTTATAATTTGGGAAAAAAATATAATTTTGTGAGGGATCCATAGAGATGAGTAGTATGAAGATTTAAAGAAGAGAAAAAAAGTGAAACAAGTGCAAAAAATTGTGATTTTTTTTGTGTCCAAATGATACAAACCTACCGTCTATTTATAGAGGATAAAAAATGAATAATAATTGTATTTTTATTTTATTTTTAATTTGAATAATTATTTTGTAAAAATGATTTTAAAATGAAAGGGAAATTAAAAAGTGCATGACCATGCCATGTTTTTACTGGACCATGTGATTTTCTTTTTCAATTAAATAAATTCGTGAGGACAGATGAGGGTGTTGATCAAATTTGATCACGGGATCAATTTTTGATCCGGGCCCACAAGGTTTTCAAGTTTGACACCACTTGACACTTTTGCTGGAGCACTTGGCACAAGTTTGACACCCTAATTGATCCGCTTTTGAGAATGGTCTTAATCTTTCAACAACCATTCAACTTTTATTTAATAAAATTCAGCACCCTATTTCACCACTTTTATTTCATCTTTTTATTTTCTTTTATAATTTTATTTTTATTACAGTTCAATAAAACAAATATCAATTAATTATAAAATAATATATATATTTTGAATTTTGAATTTTTCAAATTAAAACAGTTAATACTTAATAGTAAAATAAAGTATTTTTTTCAAGTAGTAAAGACGAAAAAATAGGGATAGGCATTATTAAAACTAATTACAAAATACTTATAAAACACACACAATTTAATTATTATAATAAACTCAACTCATAATCGGTAAACTCTTAAATAACACATAGAGACTTAAAAATCTTTTTATCAACGAAATGATTCAAATTTTGTCTATATATGTGTTTGACGAGATCTGCTTGCAATGCGTGATGTGTTTTTGGTCGGAAGATTGATATTGAAATAGATCATTGTTGGGATTCATTTTTCAAATTGAAAAAATGATTTTTTTTTTGGTACAAATCAAATGAAACAAACTTTTATTTATTGATAAAAAATGATGAATTTTCGTATAAATAAATTAAAATAAATTTATTATAAAATAATTAATTTAAAGAGATAAAATAAGATAAGATAAAAATCTAAAAATTAAAGAGTGGATAAAATAATTAAATCTGTATAATTTATAGGATATGGATTCATTCATTTGCTTTTCACGCTGTTGAATTCTTTCAACAGGTCATTATCTCACTTGATTTCAACCAGTCATTCAACTACTATTGTCTTGATTCAACGGTTGAATATTTGTTTTCAACAGGTCAATTGTAAATGGTCTAAAAAGTAAATAATGGTGAGACTCATATATATTGAGTTCAAACTAGTAAATGAATGTGAGTGTTAAAATATTAAATTTAGTAATTGAAAAAAAAAATTAATTTGTGGTTCGTGAGGGTTTTTGAGGGTACTAACCTAACTCATTCAAAAGTTTACATGTGGCCACTAAAATTACTTTAGCCAATAAGATGAAGAAATAAATTGAACATAATGCCACGTGTGATTTTGTGTGTGGAGCTAGGGTACTATCCTTAGGTAGTTAGGTTAGCATAGTATTAACCGTTGGTGAGTATGAACTCACCAAACCGATGCATGTGCCGTAAGAAATTGAGTGTTTGGTCTGATTTTCATTGGCCTAGATAAGCTGCCCATAATAAAATATTGTGTTCGTTCAAAGGAGTTAACGGATTGAGGGGCATCTAGTGCATTTGCACCGGTTAAACTGAACTAACATTCACATTGGTTGGGTTCACTTAACTCAATTTAAACTGAAAAAAAAAGTACATGCCCTAAGCTGTGGGCTTTTCTACAAGTTTGATTAAAGCAAAACTAATAAGATGTTTTAGATTTATATTATTTAAAGTTTAATTTGTATAGCGCTAATACAAATTATTATTTAATTTGCATGCCCCTTATTATTTTTGCCTCTTAACGGAGACTACCCACCAACAAAATTTTTCTCTCTACAATGATCCAATAAATGTGATATAATTTATGAGCAAGAGTTAAATAGTGGATCTTAGTGATACTACCACCAAACACTGGTTTATTTGTAATAGACACAAAATAAACTAACAACCCAACAAAATTAACTTAACCCGAGTTCGGACCGAAAACTCGTCAAAAAAGCTCGTCATGGGTCGAGCCCAACTTTTTTAAAGACCGGCCCATCATACGACCGACCCGTGAAGTGTGTATGCGATCCGAGCCCAAGCCCAAAAATATTTAAGACCGAAAGCTCGGCTCGGACCGTCAATTTGATTTTATATATATATATATATATATATATATATAAAGTAAAAAAAAATTATTGTAGTCATTATTATTACTATTAAGGTTTTCATTTCAAGTTTTTCAATTTTACATCTGTTTGTTCCGAGTTAACTCTTCACTGTGCATATCATTGTAAAAAAATATTAAAAAAAAATTATAAAACACCTCAAATAAGAGGAAGACAATAATTGAATGTACTGTATACTTGATTTTTCTAGTGTTAATGTGGTGTATATATTTTTGTAAAATCATTTCTGAATTAGTGAATTACTCTTACTTTTTTCATTTTGACTAGTTATAAGATAGAATTGATTTTTATTTTTATTTTTATTTTTGGATTTTTATTTGGACAAGAAGATCATTTTTTGTTTTTGTTTTAAACTTTCAATTTAATATCATGTGATTCAAATGTTTGAAATTTTTATTGAATTATAAATTGTATGAAATTCACAATAGAAATTCTATAAGATTTGGGATCGAAAACCCAAAAACTCGGCTCGGGCTCGTCATACTCGGTCCCGAGCCGGGCCCCAACCTCAGAAAAACCCGACTCGGCTCGGGGACCGCATATGTCAGGTTTTGAGCCGGGTTTTGATATTTTTGGGTTCGGCTCGACTCGTGCCCACCCCTACTAATTTGGGCTACCAAACAACGCCTATAGCTAAGTGTTTGGTATTTGAGTTTGACAAGTGATTATTGCAGTAATTTTGGAATCTCTAAACATTTTTTTAATAAAAAAATAAATAAAAATATATGTCTATTTCTCTTGATACTAAAGTCTTAACATTATAAAACTAGAATTTGGCTTATACCATTAACATCTCTGCCCCAAACACTAAATTTAGCTAGCCTTTAAATTTGTTATCATTAATGGGCGACCTCCCCGATGGATCCTCCGCTTCGGTTAAACCCTTAGACCCCGAATCATTCCGAAAGCACGCTCACATCGTCGTTGATTTCATCGCCGATTACTACAAGAACATCGACAAATACCCCGTCCGCAGCCGAGTCGAGCCGGGCTATCTGAAGCACCTTGTCCCCGACTCCGCCCCTCACGACCCTGACACCATCCAACAAATCCTACTCGACGTGGAGAAGGATATAATCCCGGGCCTAACCCACTGGCAAAGCCCGAATCATTTCGCTTACTTCCCATGCAACGCCAGCATCCCCGGCTTCCTGGGGGAAATGCTGAGCACTGGATTCAACGTCCCCGGATTCAACTGGATGTCTTCGCCCGTGGCCACCGAGCTGGAAACAATCGTCATCGACTGGCTCGGGAAAATGCTCGACCTCCCCTCCGAGTTCCTCTTCTCAGGCGGGGGCGGGGGAGTCATCGAGGGCACCACTTGCGAGGCCATCCTCTGCACGCTCGTCTCTGCCCGGGACCGAACCCTGAAAAAAATCGGAGTCGTCGAAACGAATATCAACAAGCTGACCGTGTACGGCTCCGACCAAACCCACTCCGCCTTCCAGAAGGCCGCGAAGATCGCGGGCATCCTGCCCGGGAACATTCGGGCCGTGGCCACGACCAAGGAGAGCGATTTCGGGCTGACCGCTCAGGCCCTGAGGGGAGTTGTACGGGCCGACGTTGAGTCGGGCCTCGTGCCGTTCTACCTCTGCGCTACGGTCGGAACGACGGCGTCGGCTGCGGTTGACGAGCTCGGCCCGATATGCGAGGTGGCGAGGGAGTTCGGGCTGTGGGTCCACGTGGATGGAGCGTACGGGGGCAGCGCGTGCATCTGCCCGGAGCTCCGGCACCACCTGGACGGGGTGGAGAAGGCGGACTCGTTCAGCCTGAACGCGCACAAGTGGTTCCTCACGAACCTTGAGTGCTGCTGCATGTGGGTTAAGAACCCGGGCGCGTTGACTCAATCGCTCTCGACCAATCCCGAATATCTGCACAACAAAGCATCCGATACAAAGCAGGTCACGCATAACTTTTTTGTTACGTACTATATTAATAAAAATATCAATTCTCAAAAGGATATCTAAATTAAAAATAATTTCAAACTCTATTTTAGGTATCATTAATTACTTTGTAAATAACAAATATAATAAAATTTAATTTACAAAGATTTCAAAACGACAATATCTAAACTGAAAATCCGATATCTGAAACCACGTACGTACAGGTGGTGGATTACAAGGACTGGCAAGTGACTCTGACTCGTGGATTCCGATCGCTGAAGCTGTGGCTGGTGATCCGCAGCTACGGTGTGGGCGGACTTCGGAAATACATCCGCCGTCACATTGAAATGGCGCGAGATTTCGAAGGGATGGTGAGGATGGATGGGCGGTTCGAGATAGTAGTGCCCAGGAATTTCTCCACTGTGTGCTTCCGCGTGTCGCCTTCCGCGATAAACTGTGTGGGGGCGGTCAACGCCGTGAACGTGGACTTGTTGGAGAGGATAAACGAATCGGGTAAGGTTTTCATGACGCATGCTGTGATAGGGGGAGTGCACGTGATCAGGTTTGTGGTTGGGGGGAGCATGACGGAGGAGAAGCACGTGCGTTACGCGTGGGAGGTGGTGCAGGACCATGCCTCCAATCTGTTGTCGATCGTCACTCGTCTAAGACTTTAAAATGAAATTATAATAAAATTATGAAATTGAAACTATATACTAGCTAGAATAAAAACATTCAATAAGTCTCTGTGTGTTGTTATCTTCAGCCTACGCCTATGTATGTACTCATTAAAATAAAAGAGAATTAGTTGAATTCTATACTCAGCTGAATATGCATGTATATATGTATCACGCAAAACTGAATAAATTGAATTCATTCTGTCGTCCTTTAACGTCATGTTTAAGCAATGACGACTTTAGTTAGTAGTATAGATCTTACTATTTGCTACCGACTTGCAAAATTCAACTAATTAATTGAAAATTGTTTAATAATTAAGATCAGTATTGAATTTTCATAAATATAAAATTGACCTGCAGAATGATTTTTGATATTGTCTCAATTTTCAATTTAAGTATTGAAAAAAAAAAAACTATTACATACATGTCTGTTAATAGTAATATAACATTTACATTTACATTTGTACATGGATAGTTCATGGGATGTAAAAGACTAAAAGTTGTCACCAGCTTCAGTGTAGTAATAAATATACGTACGTATACAACATACAACTTTTATGTTTGTCAAGATCGAGTTCTTAGTTGTGTTGGTCCGGTCCAAGGTTCGAATCCGAGACATTTGTGTGTGAGTATTTAAATTTCTCCAATTGACCTAAACAAAAAAAAAACTTTTACGTTTCCAACAGTTGTGGCGTACACTCATATATGGGCGCCACATCGATCTTTAGAAGTCAAGAAAAAAAGATGACATGGTATGATCATTCATTGTTGATGATTTAAGTGAAATCATTGTCCATTTAATGTAATTGGATTCATACAAAGTTTCGGTAATGATCCTAAAGCACTACAATATGATTTAGGCGAAGTGCGGAGTGCACGGTTGTATAAAAGTGATAACGGATCATTGTTTGGTTAAGTGAATGTTGGTGTTGATTTATTGTGTGTAAATTAGCATGAAATATATGTTAATTTCATGGTTTGCATGGTTGTAATATGCAGCCACGAAATTGCATGCATGGCACCTAAAGAAAGTGATTTCGAAGAGGTGTGACCATTCTTAAAGGGTGCAACTCTTCCCAAAGGGTGCAGCCCTTCATGAAAGGGTATTTTCACTATCCAAAGGGGTGTTTCAACACCTATATAAGGGTGTTGAAAATCAGATTCTAAGACCCACGAAAATTAAGAGCTTTGTGTTAACGAAGTATAGCAAATAAACATTCTATAGTATACTTGTTTCTACGCCAAAGAACAAGTGCGGTATTGTCTTATCCTAGAAGAAGTTTCGTGATACCTTGGCTGTTATAGGGTCGAAATATTCTTTAAGGAAAACGTGTAAACGTGATTCAATATTTTCCAAAGCCTCCACATTCAGAAACACACAAAAGAAACAACAATCTTAAAGAATATTTACTATTCTGAACGATGGAGTCGGTTCGTGAGATGAACAGCAAATTCGGAAAATTGGAGAAGTTCGAAGGCGTAGACTTTCGAAGGTGGCAAAAGAAGATGCATTTCTTGCTAACAACGTTGAAGGTGGTGTACGTTCTAAGTACTCCACAACCAGAAGCAGCAGACAACGAATCGCCGGAGGAAACTCGGAAACGCTGCAAATGGGAAAATGACGACTATATATGTCGTGGGCATATATTAAACGGTATGTCTGACTCTCTCTTCGATATCTATCAAAATGTGGAGTCTGCTAAGGCCCTTTGGGATAGCCTTGAATCCAAGTACATTGACGAGGACGCTTCTAGTAAGAAGTTCCTAGTTGGTAATTTTATGAATTACAAGATGTGCGACGGAAGGCCGGTAATGGAGCAATATAATGAATTGCTCCGGATATTGGGTCAATTTACCCAACATAATATGAAGATGGACGAGTCCATCTCGGTGTCTAGTATTATAGACAAATTACCGCCGTCGTGGAAAGACTTCAAACACACCTTGAAACATAAAAAGGAAGAGTTGTCTTTAGTACAACTCGGTAGTCACTTGCGCATAGAGGAATCTCTAAGGGCGCAAGAGGGTGAAAAACCCAAGGACAAGGAACCGATAAGGTCTGCAACTATCAATATGATGGAAGCAGGGGAGAGTTCGTATAAGAACCGAGGGACAAAGCGTCCCTACAACAACAACAACGGCAACAATGCTGGGAGTAAGAAGCCTAAGGGCGCTTGCTGGATATGCGGAAAAACGGGTCACTTTAAAAGTGATTGTCGTGCGAACAAGAATAAAAAGGGAACGATGAATAATCGCTCGGGACAAAGGTCTAATAACCAGGGTCCGGACACCAATCAAGGTGAGACTACTATACATAATTTTGATGTAAATTTAAATTATGTCCCTATAGTTTCTGAAGCATTTTATGTGCAGGATGATTCGGTGGCATGGTGGATTGACTCGGGTGCTACTAAGCATGTTTGCAAGGATCGTCATTGGTTTCAAAAGTATGAACCAGTTGTAGATGGATCAGTGCTTTACATGGGAAACGAGTCAACAGCCCCTATTCTTGGTCGCGGCGAAGTGTTGTTGGAATTCAGTTCCGGAAAGTCCTTAGTATTATTAGATGTATTACATGTACCTGGAATAAGGAAAAATCTTGTATCCGGTAGTGTTTTATCCAAGTATGGATATAAACAAGTATACGAATCTAATAAATATGTATTGACTAAGAATGGTGTATTTGTCGGTTTTGGATACCAATGTAACGGGATGTTTATGCTTAATATTATGAATAAAGTTGATGATTCTGTTCTTATGGTTTCTTCTAAAGTGAATGATTCATTATTGTGGCATGCTAGACTAGGACATGTTCATTATAAGCGCATGATTGATATGTCCAAACTTGAATTAATCCCTGCTATGAACATAGAAGAAGATAAGTGTAATACATGCATGCTAACTAAAATCGTTAGGCAGCCTTTTAAAGATGTTCAACGTGAATCTTGTATGCTTGAACTTGTGCATAGCGACTTATGTGATTTCCATGCTACACCTTCGTTGGGGAATAAGAAATACTTAGTAACTTTCATAGATGATTATTCTAGATTTTGCTATGTATTTCTGCTAAGTACTAAAGATGAAGCGCTAGAAAAGTTTAAAGTATTTAAAACTGAAGTTGAACTACAACAAGAGTGCATGATTAAAAAGTTGAGAACCGATAGGGGAGGTGAATATTATGATCCTGTTTTGTTTGAATCATGTGGTATTATTCATGAAATAACTGCGCCCTATACTCCTCAACAAAACGGTATATCCGAAAGGAAGAACCGTGTACTAAAGGAAATGGTGAATTCCATGTTATCCTATTCGGGTTTGAATAGTGGATTCTGGGGAGAAGCCGTGTTAACAGCTTGCTATTTATTAAATAGGGTTCCTAACAAAAGGAACAAAGTTACCCCCTACGAACTTTGGTACAAAAAGAAGCCGAACCTTAATTATCTTAAGGTTTGGGGCTGTCGGGCTGTCGTAAGACTACCGGATCCCAAAAGGAAAACTTTGGGAGAAAGAGGCATTGATTGCATCTTTGTTGGATATGCTGTGCATTCCAAGGCATATCGATTCTACGTGATTGAGCCGAATGATTCAGTAGCGATTCATTCTATCATAGAATCGAGGGACGCCATATTTGATGAAACTAGATTTTTATCAATGGTTAGGACCAAGGATCTGGTGCCTAAGGTGGCTGAAAGCAAAGAATTAACTTTGCCCGAGCCTGAGTCGCTTGAACCTCGTCGAGGCACGAGGATAAGGACTAAGAAATCGTTCGGTCCTGATTTCCAGACCTTTCTGGTTGAAGGATCAAGGGACGAAGTTGGATTTCAATACTCGTATAGTTATCATGTTGATGATGAGCCTAAAACATACGAGGAAGTCTTGAAATCGCAAGATGTTGCATTTTGGAAAGAAGCCATCAATGATGAGATGGATTCCATTATGGGAAACAACACTTGGGTGCTTGCTGATTTACCTAACGGTTGTAAACCATTAGGATGCAAGTGGATCTTTAAGAAAAAGATGAAAGTCGATGGTTCAATTGACAAGTATAAAGCCCGATTAGTCATTCAAGGCTTTAGGCAAAAGGAAGGTATTGATTACTTCGATACCTATGCTCCTGTTGCGCGAATAACTACGATTAGATTATTGATAGCCTTGGCTGCAATACATAATCTAGTGATCCATCAAATGGATGTAAAAACAGCATTCCTTAACGGTGAGTTAGAGGAGGAAATTTACATGAAACAACCCGAAGGGTTCGTTATGCCTGGTAATGAGCATAAGGTATGTAAACTTGTTAAATCCTTGTATGGATTAAAACAAGCACCTAAGCAGTGGCATCGGAAATTTGATGAAATAATTTTATCGAATGGTTTTAAGTTAAACCAATCGGATAAATGTGTGTATAGCAAATTCGATGACTTTGGTAAAGTAGTCATTATTTGTCTATATGTTGATGATATGCTTATCTTTGGTACTGACCAAAGACAAGTGGATTTGACTAAGTCATTTTTATCATCAAACTTCGATATGAAGGATATGGGGGAGGCGGATGTGATTTTAGGAATTAAAATCATTCGTGAAAACAATGCCATTACTTTAACTCAATCTCATTACATTGAGAAAGTGTTAAAGAAATTCCATTGTGATGACTATTCTACGGTCAGTACTCCATATGATTCAAGTGTAAAACTCATGCCCAATATGGGTGTTGCTGTGTCCCAGTTGGAATACTCCAAGGTAATTGGGTGCCTTATGTATGCTATGACTAGCACAAGGCCAGACATTGCATTTGCGGTAGGCAAACTAAGTAGATACACAAGTAATCCTAGCACGCATCATTGGCAGGCTGTTAGGCGTGTATTAAAATACTTAAAGGGAACCAAAGACTTTGGTTTGACATATGTCGGATATCCTTCGGTAATAGAAGGGTATTCTGATGCGAGTTGGATAACCAATATAGAGGATCATTCCTCTACTTCTGGTTGGGTTTTCCTACTCGGAGGCGGTGCTATAAGTTGGGCTTCAAAGAAGCAAACTTGTATTACGAGTTCCACTATGGAATCGGAATTTATAGCACTTGCGGCAGCTGGTAAAGAAGCTGAATGGTTAAGGAATTTGGTTTATGAAATTCCTTTGTGGCCAAAGCCTATTTCGGCGTTTTCAATTCATTGTGACAGTGCAGCCACTTTGGCTAAGGCATATAGTCATGTTTATAATGGCAAGTCAAGACACTTGGGCGTTAGACATAGCGCGATCCGTGAGCTGATCACTCAAGGAGTAATCTCTATAGATTTTGTGAGATCACAACATAATCTTGCTGATCATTTGACCAAGGGATTAGCAAAAGACTTGGTAGTAAAGTCGGTGATTGGGATGGGTCTGAAGCCTCTTTGAATCTTCAAATATGGGATACCAAATTCATTTCTAATTGTATTAGAACCAGAATTCAATTGGGAAGCCTATATTTGAGATTGAAACACATGGAAATTATCCCAAAGGTATGTGTTTGAACCTGCATGTTAAGGTTGAAGTTAATTCTTAATGAATCATTTGATAAAGTGCATTTTGCAGGTGCACGAAGAAATGATTCACCTATATGAGTGGGAAGTGTGGCAGCTTCAAGAGTCGTGGCTAAGCTCTATATACACTCAAGAATGGATGGGATACAAGGCCTAATTTTGTATCGGAAATCATTATAGAATGTATTTGGAATTATGTGTGTATTATCTTTTATGTATTCAGATGGGTTGAAGAGTTCAATCTTTTAAGACACTCTGATTCTCGAATATATAAGTTGTATATAACACTAAGATGAAAATTCAATCTTCAAGACATTTTCATTTTATGCATAATTCTGGCTGTTATTGTTAACATAAGTGATTCAAGGATTACACTTAAATGGGGGAGGAATGTTGATGATTTAAGTGAAATCATTGTCCATTTAATGTAATTGGATTCATACAAAGTTTCGGTAATGATCCTAAAGCACTACAATATGATTTAGGCGAAGTGCGGAGTGCACGGTTGTATAAAAGTGATAACGGATCATTGTTTGGTTAAGTGAATGTTGGTGTTGATTTATTGTGTGTAAATTAGCATGAAATATATGTTAATTTCATGGTTTGCATGGTTGTAATATGCAGCCACGAAATTGCATGCATGGCACCTAAAGAAAGTGATTTCGAAGAGGTGTGACCATTCTTAAAGGGTGCAACTCTTCCCAAAGGGTGCAGCCCTTCATGAAAGGGTATTTTCACTATCCAAAGGGGTGTTTCAACACCTATATAAGGGTGTTGAAAATCAGATTCTAAGACCCACGAAAATTAAGAGCTTTGTGTTAACGAAGTATAGCAAATAAACATTCTATAGTATACTTGTTTCTACGCCAAAGAACAAGTGCGGTATTGTCTTATCCTAGAAGAAGTTTCGTGATACCTTGGCTGTTATAGGGTCGAAATATTCTTTAAGGAAAACGTGTAAACGTGATTCAATATTTTCCAAAGCCTCCACATTCAGAAACACACAAAAGAAACAACATTCATGACCAAGGAAAGCGATTTCGGCCTGACCGCTCACGTCCGGGAGCATGACAGAGAAGAGGCGCGTGGGAGGTGGTGCAGGAGCATGCGGATCAGCTGTTGTCGTTTAGATCTTAAAAATAAGTCGCTGTTTATCTTTGGTTTCCAATTATTCGTCTTTTACAATGTAATTGTTTCGATCATTGAATTAATTTTTGGCTTACCGACCGAATTTTTAGTAATCAAAACACGAACACGAAAAACGCGCCTAATCAATCAATTGGCATCCTCCAAATAGAATAAGCCAAACATAGATCTCAAAAATTGAAAGACTACACCAAATCAATAGATTGACTCGAATCTCAGATTTGTGATCGATTTTTCTCACCTAAATGAAGTTGGGAGCACGTATTTATAAAAAAAGAAGAAGAAAAGATTGTTGACTAATAATTAGTTGGACTAGACTGAGACCTTTTGGCGATGGCCAGGTGGTGGTGGTTAATGAATAAGAAAAAAAAAAATAGACGTTTGACATTTCACGTTATTCGTCTTGCCTATATTAGTTGACACATAAGCACAAATTAAAGTGGAGCCCACAAAACTGAGCTTAATTACTTGTGAAAAGTGTGTTTGACATCTTTTACATAATTACATTGTTTGAAAAAAGAACTCAAATGTGAATACGGTATAAATTGAATAATTTTATCACTTAATTAAACAAGTCTTTTTTTCTAATATTATTGATCCAACTTCAATAAAGACTGATACATGAATACTACTCAAAAGTTACAATACCATTAATCCATTATCATAAACCATTACACTCCCTATATATCTTTTAAATTATTAATACCAACATTAATTAGACAAAAATGGAAAAACACTAGTCAAGCTAGAACAGAAGGCTTGCATGAAATAACCTGATCACACTTGACTTGAACACATGAATCCCCTTGCTTCACATCATCATCCTTATAACTATTCCCCACCCGAAAGCACTCGAACATACTCTCCAACTCCTCGATCTCCTCCCTTACCCCGTCAACATCCCTAAGCCCCTTAAACCTCCTAACCTTCTCCAAACTCCCCACAATCTTCCCCTTCATCTCATCCATAGCCGCCCGCATACACCTCTTCTCCTCCTCCGCCGCCTTCAGCCTCCTCTTCATCGACCGATACCCATCCAACGACTTCAAAAGATTCTCCGAAAGCACTTTGTTCTTCTCGTGCACCTCATCCTCCTCCTCGTCAATCACATGTCTTTTGTCCTTCACTTTTCTGAGCAAGCTCTCGTTCTGCGCCTTGAGGTCGTTGACTAGCTCCTCCATACCGTTTAGCTCTTGCACCTTCCGATAAAGCTCAGAGGCCATGATTTCCTTTTCTTTCCCCAAGCTGGAACACATGGCCTGGAGATTCTTTTGCTCTCTCCTCAGCTGTTCTTTCTCGTGGTCCATGTCATCGTGAGTCTTATTATTGGGCCGGGGGATGGTGTTGGACCTTCGGAATTCGGGCCCGCCTCGGTTATTGCCGAAGGATTGACATTTTTGGATACGGGCTCGGATGTTGTCGAGGATCGTCATCATCGTGGCCACCCGGAGCATCCTGCGGCTCCCGTTTTTCTCGTTGTCGCAGGCGGTTTTGTGGTCCTGTGTTAGCTTCAGCAGTAACTTTATATTCGCTGCCACACCTGATGATCAGTTACATTTCGTCAAAATTTAATAAAAAAATTATGTAAATAATCGATTGAAACATATATTTTGCAAAAGAAAAGTGTGTCTATATGTACAGAAGAATATCAGTTTTTTTTTCCAATATTTTAAAATAAAACAAATTAGAACTCGAGTCAACAATCCGGCCTTTAAGTAAACTACTACGAATATCATTCATTTCGTATGATCGTTAAACACAATGATCAACATTTTTTTTTTCAACAAGGAAAACACATCGGTAAAATGAAGAAACAAGAAACACCTTCATGTTATGTTCTAATAAAGGCTTGATTAGAAACTTTACCTTCCAGAGCCGAATCATCGTATCCATGTTCTGTTATTGCTGTTGATGATGATGATGATGATGTTGGGGGACGAACTGTGTTTGGAGGCGAATTTACACAAAATTGATTCATCATAACTAGAAATTTTTCCTTAAAAACACAGAAGAAGTGTATATGCGTTTTGTTACAACAGGACACACTATCAAGAAAAAAAGAACATGGAAATATGAGGATGGGGATAGATGAGACAAACAATAGCAGGAATAAAGGACACTTTATTGCATAGCAAAAATCTATATAGAATATTGTGTATAATTGAGGGATCCTTAGTTTTAAATTTTACTTCTTTTTTGGTCATTTTTTAAATGCACTATTATTGGGTAGGTTTGAAAATTTGTTTGGCTCTTGTTGTTGGTGTTGACTTTGAGGGAGTTGTTTTCATGTGCGTGCCCAAAGGCTCATACCCACTAATCAAGAATAAATTAATTTAATTGAACTTATGGGATAATGTTTTTATTCATTCCACCCCCTCCTCTGATCATGGAATTAGGAATTGATCGTTTATATAGATTGAATATTATATACATCACTTTAAATTAAATTGCAAATAATAGTTAATAATGTAGTGAAACCTTCATCGGTAAACAAATAATGACGGAGATAGAATTTTGTGGGTGTTTCCTCGACGAAATTCCTGATGGCGAAGTCGTCGAGGAATTATAGTCAAGAACTAAGTGGAGAGAGGTCGAGGAATCCCCGAAGGCTTGTGCCATCAGTATTAAGTTAAAATTTTAAATAGTTAAATGATGACTCAAATGAAGATTTAATGTCAAGTTTTCCTAACGACGGATTAGTGTTGCTTTCCTTATGCTCGGTTTCGGTCCATATCTCTCTTGTGACAAGAAGATTGTAGTTGTGGTAAGCTACACCTAAAGATCTTGGTTGTTAGTTTTGATTAGGTGACGACTGTGGCGATGAATAAGAATTGCGAGACCAAAATTAGGCGAATAATTATGAAAGCAAATCTTGACCTCCTCCAAATAGAAGCTGCAGTTGTTATACTACAATAGAAGGAAAAACACTAACCAGTAACCACGTTGAGAGAGTGGCTACCTTGTTAATCAGATTTGCTCACCTCCAGCCACGGGGTTTTCTTAAATCCCCGTTCTGCTGACGTGTACAATTTATTTAATTAAAATAATACTCACGTAGTTAATCTTAATTTCATTAATATTATATTATATTATTTCACCACAATCTCCTAAATCTACTAAATCTAGATTTCCTCTCCTATATCTATTCCTATATTGTCTCTAAAATAATTACATACAACATATGTCTCCTTCTCTCTCATATTCTTCTCTCCATCTCTTCTGCTATAAATTCACGCATAAAGCAATTTAAAATCGCATCAAAAAAAAATATATATATTCTGAGCAAGAGTTATTGGGAGGTGTCGGACCTTGGAACAAGAATCTGTACACGTAAGGTAATTATTTTATTATTAAATTATGAACTTGTATTTGAATTTTATATTGCATGCTAATTTTATCTAAAATTAATTAATACTCCTTACATCATATTTATTTTTTTACGTGTTTTTAATAGTTTGAATTTAAGAATGGAAGATGAAATAAAAAATACAACTATTGCACCCAATGTAACTATCGATGTTATTTCTTCAAACGATGGTCAAGATTCACGTCGAGGTAATTACTTTTATTAATTTACTTCAATTTTATCTCAATTTATATTTCAAGATTCACGTCGAGGTAATTACTTTTATTAATTTACTTCAATTTTATCTCAATTTATATTTCAGTGTTAATTTGATATATATAAGGATTATAATGTATTCAATTATTATGATATATTTTAAATATGTTGTATGTAGGGATGGAAAATGAATCAGAAAATCCAAATATTGTGCCAAGTGTAACTATAGGTGTTATTCCAAAAATTGGCCAAGAGTTTGAGTCACCTGAAGCTGCACAAGAATTTTATAATAATTATGCAAGACACGCAGGATTTAGTACCCGAATTGAAAATAGCAAGAAGAATAAGGAAACCGGGGAAATTGTTTGGAAATTGTTCGTGTGCTCTAAAGAGGGAAAAACCGATGAAACATGGCAAAATAAATTAAAATATGCAGTGCCTCGTTCTGGAGAAAGAAATCGTGGGCATACTAGATGTGGGTGTGAAGCAAGAATGAGTATTGTGAAGTCAAAAAATAATAATATGTGGGTTGCAAGTCACTTTGTTGAAAAACATAACCACATCTTGACTACTCCAACCAAGGTTCACTTATTAAAGTCGCACCGAAATGTCTCAGCAACGAAAAAGGCTCTTGTACAACAACTAACAGAAGCAAATATTCCCACTTGTCAGCAAGTCAGATTGTTAGAAATAAATGCAGGAGGTCCCTCGTCGGTTGGATGTTTAGAAAAAGACATTCGGAATCATGACAGAGACGTTCGTAGTGAGCTCTTGGGACACGATGCAGAAACATTGATTCAACATTTTGAAATGGAAAAAGAGAGAAATGAAAACTTTTACTTCTCTTATGAGACCGATGACTCTGGCGTTTTTTTGAGATGTTTTTGGGCTGATTGTGCATCCAGGAGAACATATGCATCTTTTGGTGATGTTGTTGTGTTTGACACGACCTACAACACAAATAAATATGGTATGATATTTGCTCCATTTGTTGGAGTTAATCACCATAGGCAGACTACATTTTTTGGATGTGGATTGTTAAGTGATGAGAAAACAGAGTCTTTTACATGGTTGTTTAAGACATTTCTCGAAGCAATGCCAAATAATGCATCTCCAAAAGTTATAATTACTGATCAAGATGCAGCCATATCTCGAGCGATCTCTATTGTGTTTCCAGACATATTACATCGATTTTGTTTATGGCATATTCTTAACAAGTTCTCCGAGAAGTTAAATGTTGTATTGTACAAAGAGCAATATTATAACTTACTTGGTATTATTAAGGATTCAGAGTCAACTGAGGAGTTTGAGCATCGATGGAAAGAGTTGATGAGTTCTACAGAGTTGGGGAATAATGAATGGTTAAATAATATGTATGGAATACGTCAACGTTGGGTGCCAGCATATGTTAGACATGTGTTTGCTGCAGGGATGTCTAGTAGTCAAAGAGTTGAGAGCAATCATTCTTTCTTTAAAAGGTATGTAAATCACAAAAATTCTTTGGTAGATTTCATTACACGCTTTAACAGGGCACTTTTACACCAAAGACACTCCGAGTTACAGGCAAATCATATTGACCTTAGTCAAAAGCCACGAATGGTCACGAGTTGTTTGATGGAACAACAAATGGCTAAAATTTATACAAAGGCAATATTTCTATTATTTCAAAAGGAGTTGCAACAAAGTATGTCCTACATTTGCACAATGATTTCAAATACCAATGAAACTTCAATTTATGTGGTGAAGCGCTTTGAGGCAGGGGAAACATTTAATCGACAACGAGAGTTGACATATCACACTCCTTCAGATTTGTTATCCTGTAGTTGTCGCATGTTTGAATTTGAGGGATATTCATGCCGTCATATGTTATGTTGGATGAAGGTCCAACAAATTTTGTTACTCCCAGACAAATACATAAACACAAGATGGACAAAAACTGCAAGAGTTACACAAATTTATGAGCCAGAGCAAGATGTAATGAAAGATCATTCTTTCATTTCTAGACGGGGGTTATTGTCTCATATAGTTATGGAGTTGGTTGACGATTGTTCATTAACAGAGGCGCGCAGCAATTTTTTGATGGACGAATTAAAAAGGTTGAAAAGAATGGCAAATGATATTGACGATGGACACAATACAGTTGAGCAAGCAAAAAAGAGTAAAAAATGCAATATCATAGAGACAGTTCAAGATCCGCATCCGGTAAATACTAAAGGAAAACGACTCAAATCTTCGAAGAATATTGCGATGTCGCAAAGTAACAGGACGTGTAGTGTTTGTGTTCAATCTGGACATGATAAACGCACTTGTCCAATTTTGCATTCTAACTCTGGTAATTTTAGATTTATTTTTAATACTTTTTATTTTTATAGTGTTTGTTATTAATTTTTTTTTACTCGCAGGTCAAAATGATGGATGAAAGCAACAACTTGTTCAGAAGAAATTATTTCACGTTGAAGAAACTATTCCATATTTTATCAAATCAATAATTTATTAGTTTATTTTTATTATTAATTTTTTTCATGCAAATATTTAAATGAACATTATTTTATTTATTTATTTATTTATTATTGTTCTTTTGAATTAAATTATTCCCACTCGTTTGATGTTACTTTAAATTGCTTTATTACCGTATGAATTGAATTTATTGACTTTAAATTGCTTTATTACAATATGAATTAAATTTATTGTAGCAGAAATTTATGAATTGAATTTATTGTAGCAGAAATTGATTATTTGCGTTGTTTTCGTTTGATTATTTTGAATTTATTACAGTATGCAAATAAGAGGGAGAAAGAATGAGACATAACATAACGCAATTAATTTAAATAACATAACGCAATTAATTTAAGAGATTATTTTAATTAAATAAATTGTACACGTCAGCAGAACGGGGATTTAAGAAAACCCCGTGGCCTGGAGGTGAGCAAATCTGCCTTGTTAATTACTTGTACTGTAGTTTTGTAGCAATTATTTTTGCTGGGCTTAACTTCCTTGATTGTGGGCCGAGGATTAAATTTGGGCTGGGCCGGACTGAATATTGGACTCTGTGCAGCTGTGCTCATCCAATCTAGTGGTATTGTTTCATGTTTTTTGGAACAGAAATAATAACATATTTTGTAAAATGATAAAATTGAAAAAATATAACACTTTACACTTAGAGCCCGTTTGGGTGAGCTTATTTAAAAAAGCTTATAAGTTGTTATATCTTATAAGCTGTTTTAAGAGCTGATAAGTTATTATGTTTTATTTAATAAATAATTTGTTAAACCGTTTGGATAAAATAGATATATAAACTTATAAGATGTTAATTTGTTTGACAATTTAAGACCTTATATAAATAAAATTACCAAAAATAAATTATTATATATGAAAAAAATAATTAAAAATATTTATATTAACTAAATAATAAATTTAGAATTTTTATATATATATAAAAGGTAATAATTTTGAGGGTATTTTGGTCTTTTATTGTTTAAGTTACAAGAGCTTATAAGCTGTTGAAAAAAAAATACCTCCCCCTTACTTTTTTTTAAACAGCTTATAAGCTGTTAAACAGCTTATTTTTAAGTTTGTTAAGATCTTTTTTTAAAAATTTACCAAACAAATTTTAAGAGCTTATAAGCTCTTAAACAGCTTATAAGCTATTCTAAAGAGCTTATAAGCTCTGCCAAACACCCTCTTAAAATGGGATGAATGAAATAATAATAATATATGTTACAAAATTGGAAATATATATAGCACAACATTATTTGAAATGACAATATGAGAGTCTTCTTCCGTTTCAAAGCTACTTGGTGTAAACTATTTCTTTATCTCGATAATGTCATACTGTATTTTATTGAGTAGATAGGTTAAGAACTAGTAACTATAAACTACAGTACTTTTTTGGTATTGACAATATGACTATCTTCATGTTATTATGATCACCAATTTTTCACAAAAAAATAAATAATTTTACTTAATTTTTTACTTTAAAATACAATTATACACTTTTAATTTTTCACTTTTTTTTTTTTACTTTTATACACAAATATTTTTAATTTTCCACTTTAAATATTAAATTATCCTTACTTTTTTACCAAACCAATACTCTCTTTGTTCCATCTGACTTGTGTAGTTTATTTTCTAAATTACAATTGTTATGAGACATAGAATATAAATAATATTTTTTTCATAATTTACATATACTCTCTTTGTTCCATCTGACTTGTGTAGTTTATTTTCTAAATTACAATTGTTATGAGACATAGAGTATAAATAATATTTTTTTCATAATTTACATACCAAAAAAATATGAAAATATTCATTTGAGGGATAGAGTATTTTTTTTTTTTTTAAATCTTAAATAAGTAAAAGTAACAATTACTAATATTGTTAATTTCAATTTAATTATACGGTAATTCCTTGTGGGCAGATTCTGCCCATGGGCCTCAAATTTATTAAATTTTTTATTTTTTATTTTTATACGATTATAAATATAATTAACATAATAAATCTATTAAAATAAATTTTTTATCTTTCAGTTTTATATATTATAATAATTTTTTTCTAATCAATTGATTATTTTAGTATAAATATAAAAATATTCATTATTTTTATCTAAATATTTTTATTTTTTATTTTTTTTGTGCAATATATATTTAATATAATATACTTAATTATAATATATGACAAAATAATAATAAAAATATTTTAATAATTTTTAAACAATTTTATAAAAGAATTCTGGCTATTTAGCACGTCCTTTAATTATATAGCAGGTGAGAGTATAAATTGCGTTGCGTGCTCCTACAGTGATCCTTTTGCTAGCTAGGTACCAAAAATGTGATATAAGCAAACATTAATTTGGGCAAAAAAGTTTTCTTGATTTTGGGAAGATTTTCCCCACTTTTTCAGGCTTAGATGAAAGTTGAAACCATCTACTTTACCCATACAGGTATATTATATTTAAGAAAAAGGTTGAGAGTTTTTGTTCAATTCAAATCAAATTAAAAATACTCTCTCAATCTCTCAAAATTTGGTCTACTTTCATTTTAGATTGTGATTTAAAAATTTACACACTCATTACTGAAAACTTTTTTTCACAAGTTTATTTTTCTAATACTCATTTAATTACATTAATACAAATATTTTTTCACATAACACATTTATTATTTACTCAACAATACCCATTATACCTTTATTTTATATTATTTAATACATAAAAAATAATTTTTTAAAATTTACATGCTAATTTTTCTAAACAAAGTCTTTCGGAAGGAGTATTATTTTATTTAATTATATTTAAAATTGATTGTTCAAGTTTAAAATATAATTTTTTACACAATTTTATCATTAGAAATTTAGAACATCTCTATTAAAGGTGTATCAAAAGATGAGTACAACTTAGTGACATGTCATTTGAAATATTATAAATAATTTATACTCTCTCTATCTCTTAAAACAATGCATACTTTCTTTTTTAGTCCATCCCTTAAAACAGTGCACATTCCATAAATGGAATGTCTTTTCACAACTTTATCCTCTCAATACACATTTATTTACCTTTATACCATTACTTTTTCAACTATCTACTTTATTACTTACACATCAATACCTATTATACTCCTACCACATAAAAAATCATTTTTTCTTAATCTACATATTTCTCTATGCACTATTTAAAGAAAAGGATGGAGTAATTATTAATTTATTCATTTTTATCCATGTAGAATTCTCAATATAAAACACAAAACCAATTTCTACTTACACAAATATCAAAAATTTGATACTCAATTATTATTATAATTTTTTTATAATGAAGAAAGACCTGAAACACTCTTCTAATTTGTAGTTCCCTCCTCAGTCTTGATGGTGTACTTACCATTCACATTTAATTATTTTAATTTAGCAACAAAATTTTTATTTACTTACAAATTAATACATATCTTTTTTTTTTTTATTAAAATATACTGAGTAATATATTATCTATCTTTAAGATGGCTAAATGTTCTATAATTTACAAAGTAAGAGGATCATCTTCTCTTAAAGACAAATTGATTATTTTAGAGTATATAACATTTTGTTTTTATTATCAGATGTTAAATAATTGAATACCTCTTTAGCCTTCCAAATATGTTTCAACTAATTTTATAGTACCAATGTATGATATCTATAATTAACACTTCTTCGTAATCAAAATACATGATCTTATATTCATACATACATATTAAAAAAAATTAACTCTTTATTTTACTCCATACTTTTCATTAACTATTCTAAAATTTTAAATCAAATCATTAATTATTCTAAATTTTTTAATGAAAACATCAAATTAATTAATATTTAAATAATTTAATTAGTTTTAGAGGCCGTTTTAAAAAAAAAAAATTAGTTTACATTGAAAAACTAAAAACAGCATTTAAATTGACAAGTATTCAAAAAATTAAAATAGATATCATGAATTTAGAAATAGTAAAACTCATAAGTAACTATTAGAATAATTTAAGATTTAAAATTAAGTAAAAATAGCTTATTAAGTTAGATTTTGTTTTATCTGTTTAAATTTTATTTTAAAAAAACTTATGTTTAAGACCTTGGTAATCTATACAATCTCCTCCAGTCTCTTAAAAAATAACGCACATTAATTTACTAAATTTTACCTTGCTGAACAAAAGGTTACAAAAATACAAACTCAGAAAACACTAAACGGCGCCATTCCATCTCCGTCACCGGCAGTAGTTTTCTCCGCGCGGAACCCCGCCACCGGCGGCGGCTGCAACGACCGAACCAATGCGAAGTTCATCCCCTTGAAAAACGGGTGGGTCTTGACATCCGCCGCCCCGCGCCTCGACCCGAGTCTCCTCCTCGGGTCCTTGTGCAGCAAACCGGATATCAGGTTCCGAGCGTGCATCTCACTCGCGCCGCACGGCGCGTCGTTCGGGAAGGACAGCGGCCTCTTCATGATCCCCCGGAGGGTGGCCTCGTTGGTCGGGCCGGCGAACGGCGTCCGGCCGTAAATCATCTCGTAAATGAAGACACCGAACGCCCACCAATCGACGGCGTTCCCGTGGGCCCCCCCGGAGGCCACCTCCGGCGCCACATACTCGTGGGTCCCGACGAAGGAGCAGGACCGGGCGGAGACCGGCTCGGCGACAAAGATGCGGTTCTTGGCGGCGCGCGATTGAACCTTCCCGGACCGGAATAGGCGGTTGTACGGGATGCAGGAGAACGGTGTGCGGGAGGAAGTTGAGAGGTCATCGGCGGGGTATTCGACGGCTGGGATTGCGTCGGAGCAAAGGGAGAGATCGAAGTCGGTTAGCATGATGTGACCGTCGGATCTTACGAGCACGTTTTCCGGCTTCAAGTCCCTGTAGATTATGCCCAGCATGTGGAGATACTCTATCGCAACCAAAATCTCCGCACCATAAAACCTGAAATCAAATACCAACACTAATTAATTATTTAACACGTGTATAATTAATTACAATTGTTTTTTTTTTATTATTATTTTCCAGAAAATATGAGGGTGGCGTAGCATAGCACATGTATAAATAAAGTGTTCACCATAAAACGCCCGAATTAGACTCGGGGAATTAATTATTTAACTTTTTTACCTTGCTGAGTTGAGAGAGAATCTTTTCTCCGGCTGCTTGTGCCGGAGCGAATGCAAGTCGCCGCCGGCGCAAAACTCCATAACCACGCACGAAAAATTGGAGGCCTCGAACTCGGCGTAAAGCGTCGGCAGGAACGGGTGATCGAGAATCCTCATGACCTTCCTCTCTGTCTCGGCCCTCTCCGTCTTCTTCTTCATGGCCAGAACCTCGCCGTCGACCACCTTCATCGCGAACAGCCGCCCCTGCTCCGCGAGGCGGCAGAGGTAGACTCTCCCGATGTCCCCGCTGCCGATCTGGCGCACAAGGGTGAAGTCGCGGAAGCTGAGATTGGTGCGGATTGGCTGGAAGGAGGAGTCCGACGAGCGGTGCGGCTTCATCGCCTCCGGCGAGGAAGTCGGGAGGTCGAAGGAGAGGCGGCTGAAGCTGGTGTCGTTGCTGTTGCTGCTCATCGAGTTTCGGTTCGGTTCGCACAACATTTTTTGTCAAGTGAACAAAATTGGTTAACTACCTGGGGCCTGAGGGACTATTTATCAAGGATTTAATTAATTAATTAATTAAACAACATTATACCGTACGTATTTGATTTAAATAAATAAATGAACCAATCAATTGGAGTAGTAATTAATTTCCGATACGACGTATTTCTTGGAATTTTCGGTTGGCACGTGAGAGGGGCCTGATACGCACGTGAGGGTGGGGGATCATCGGGAATGGTTGGTTTGGCGGGGAGTGACGTCAGGGAATAGGCACGTGGGGAGCGGGAAGGGGGTTGCTTGTGTTGCCCATTTCCTTATCACGGCAGAACGTTAGTACACTACAGTTCCCGTGGTTGGACTTTTTGCTCCTCGACAAGTAAACCTGAAATGCCGAGACTGCCCTTCTGGGTATTTTTGATTCCATTGGTCGTACGTACTCCACGGGAGAAATATTTACCAGGATCAGTCCAAAAAATATCTCAAAGTAAGGGCCAGAGATTTGCAAGTACTTGCACAGTTGCACTACCAATAAATGTTGTGACAGTTCACCCTAGTTACATAATAATATCCGGTTTTCGTTCGATTAAACGATACATCTGAGTTATTGAAATATGGTTAGCATTGCATGGATTATATAGTAACTTGGCAAGCTGACGTGGAGCCTGGTGCATGATCCCATGCACACAGGATTATGGGAGCCTGCTGTGTTCTTTGTCTTCTTGTCCATGTGTATTGATCCAGATTATTCTTTTGGTGTTTTTACTTTTCTATCCCTATTTCTACTTTACCTTTTGAGTATAAGTTTGTGTAGTTGCTTTGTTTGTAAGCGAATCGACTTTTTCCTTTCTCTCCAAGAATATTTCTGGAGATGAAATATTATGAATGAAGAACAGCCTTTTTTTCTTTTATTTGCAGATCTATTTAAAGATCATTTATATTTAAGATTATTGAGTTCTATTTTCTTTATGGTATCAGAGCTCATATAGCTATTCCGCATATTACTCTGTTTTTATTTCAGATCTGCAGATATGGCCTTGATGACCACTGATGATCAGTCCAATCCATTGTTCTTGAGCCATGGAGAAAATCCAGGTTTGATGTTGGTTACTAAGCCCTTAACATCTACTAATTATCACTCATGGAGTAGATCTATGTTTGTGGCTCTGTCAGCAAAGAACAAACTCCCATTTATTACTGGAGAGTTACCACAACCCCCAGTTACTGATCCTTCTTATTCAAGTTGGGTCAGATGCAACCATATGGTTTTGGCATGGATTACTAACAGCTTATCTGCTGAGCTTTCCAGCTATACTCTCTTTTCTGATTCAGCTGCCCAGGTGTGGAATGAGTTGAAGAAATTCTCCAAGAGCAGTAATCACAGAGTGTTCATGCTGGAACAACAGTTGACAACAACTAAACAAGAAGGTAACCCCATCAGCATATTCTATGCTAAACTCAAGGTTATCTGGGATGAAATTTCTGTATATGAGGAGAACTATGTATGTAGTGCCAATCCTTGTGGAGTTCTGTCTCTTATGTTGAAAAAGAAAGAAGCTAGAAAGGTGATGCAATTTTTGATGGGATTAGATGAGGCTTATCACACTTTGAGGAATCAGATTCTTCTTAAAAAGCCTATGCCAGATCTTGATGTGGTGTTTGGATTATTGATTCAAGAAGAAGCTAATCAAGAAATGTCAGTCAAGCCAGTATCTGTTGAAACAGCTGCTATGAATGCCAGCAAGGGAGAAGGGTCATCTGCTGCAATGTATAACAACAGAAATGATTCTCAAAAGAATTATCAAAATCAGAATACTCAAGGCCAAAAGAAAAACTGGAACAAAAATACGCAATCCAAAGGGAAAGTGTGTACAAAGTGTGGAAAGACAAATCATACAATTGAGAATTGCTATGAGATCCATGGTTATCCAACTGGACATAAATATGCCAAAGATAAACCACAACAAGGACAGCCAAGGAATCCACAACACTTGGCAAATCAGACAAACACTGGAGAAGCTGGAAAAGGTGCAACCATGAGTCATGAACAACTTCAGCAAATGATGTCTTATATTCAGGGCATGATGATGAACAGTCAGAACAGTGTTAGCTCAAAGTCTGTGAACTCAGATTTTGGCTTCAATGCAGGTAATAGCATGGTGTATACCATTTACACTTGCTCAGCTCTTCTCAATCAAGGTTGGATTATTGATTCTGGAGCTACAGATCACATCATCCATGATTTTACCTTGTTTGTTGAAAGTAAACCTATACACAATTTACATATCAACCTGCCTGATGGAAAGACCATCAAAGCTACACACACAGGCAGAGTACAACTTACAGATGAAATCAGTATAGAGAGAGTGCTATATGCACCTGATTTTCACTACAATTTATTGTCTGTTCATAAGTTGTGTGTTGCAAATGACTACATATTACATTTTGACTCTAAATTATGTGTCATACAGGACCTTCACAGCAACAGGAAGATTGGGATAGCTGAGGTTATTCAGGGCTTATATTATTTCACCACTAAATCTACCACTGTCCAAGCTTCACACATTCAGAGTTCTACTTCTTCTCTTTTATGGCATAATAGACTAGGACATCCCTCCTTGTCTAGATTTAGTTTATTTCATGATATTTGCAATCTTATTCCTGCTTCTTTGAAATGTTTAGACTGTGATATATGTCCTTTGGCAAAACAGTCTCATATCCCTTTTCAGATTATGAATAAAAGTTTTTCAGAAAATGTTTTTGATCTTATTCATGTTGATGTTTGGGGTCCATTTCATGAACCTACTTTAACTGGATGCCAATACTTTCTAACTATTGTTGATGACCATTCCAGATTTACATGGACTTATCTCATGAAATCTAAAAACCAGACCATTACTCACCTTGAATCATTTTACCAGAAAGTTCATACTCAGTTTGATAAGAAAATTAAAGCCATTAGATCAGATCAAGGGAAAGAATTTTATCTGCATAACTTCTTTCTCAGTCATGGCATAATTCATCAAACCAGTTGCCCCTATACACCTCAACAAAACAGTGTTGTTGAAAGAAAGCATAGACACCTTCTCAATGTAGCTAGAGCACTGAGATTTCAATCTTCCTTGCCTTTGAAATTCTGGGGAGAATGTCTCCTCACAGCTACATATTTGATAAACAGAACTCCTACCCCCATACTGCAGAATCTCACCCCATTTCACAAATTGTACAAAAAGCCACCCAAATATTCACATCTTAAAATTTTTGGATGTTTAGCTTTTGCATCTGCATTTCCAGTTGGCCAACACAAATTTTCTGAAAGAGCTTATAAATCTGTTTTTATTGGATATCCAGAAGGCACTAAAGGATACAAACTCTACATTCTTGATACCAATCAAGTCATTGTATCAAGACATGTTGTTTTTCATGAACATATATACCCTTTCTCTAATTCTGTGCCTTCTTCTGATTCTCAATTTCCTACCTATAACAATATCCCACATGCTTCTGATCATGATATGTATACCAATTCCAGAAGTCATCCTCCTACTACAACACACATGCCTGAACCATCTAACACTGAAACTGATCAACCTACCACTCCAATTTCCAATTCTGATCCCATTATCCCTACTGTTCCACAAAGAGTCCAAAGACAAAGAAAACCACCTTCATACCTTCAAGATTATCATTATGAGCTCTGCAATACCTCTGCTGTCTCAAACTCTCCTTCTGCAGTGCATGTGTCTGGTAAGCCATATAATATTGTCAATTATGTACCTGCCAAGATTGTCTTAAATGCTGCAGCTAGTGTTGAACCTAATTCATATGAAGAGGCTGCATCTAATCCAAAATGGCAAGAGGCTATGCAGGAAGAGCTCCAAGCATTGGAGTCAAATGGAACATGGACACTGATGCCACTACCTCCCCATAAAACCACCATTGGTTCAAAATGGGTATATAAAATAAAACTTACTGCTTCTGGTGAAGTTGAAAGGTTTAAAGCAAGACTAGTTGCTAAGGGGTATAATCAGAGAGAAGGCCTTGACTTCTTTCACACATTTTCTCCAGTAGCCAAGATCACAACAGTCAGATGTCTTCTTAGTGTTGTTGTGGCTCAGAAATGGAAATTGCATCAGCTTGATGTCAACAATGCATTTCTATATGGAGATCTTGATGAAGAAGTCTATATGACTCCTCCCCCTGGCCTCCCTTCTTCTTCTAACATGGTATGCAGGTTACATAAATCACTATATGGGCTTAAGCAAGCATCCAGACAATGGAATAACAAACTTACCCATGTTTTGATTCAACAAGGTTTTAAACAGTCTAAAGCTGATTACTCTTTATTTGTAAGAAGAAGAGGGTCATCCATTACCTTGTTACTTGTCTATGTAGATGATATAATCATCACTGGGAATTGTGAGGCTCACATCAGTTCAATTAAAACACACTTGCATACTTGCTTCAAGCTTAAAGATTTGGGGCTGCTGCATTTTTTTCTGGGAATTGAGCTTATCCACAAATCTGATGGCCTATTTATTACTCAAAGACAATATGCTTTACAGATTATAAATGAGTGTGGTCTTTTAGGTTGCAGGCCTTATTCAACTCCCTTAGATTTGAGTCAGAAACTCTCTAGGGACAGGGGGAATATTCTCAGTAACTATACTCCCTACAGAAGACTCATTGGGAAGTTGCTTTATTTAACCTTGACAAGGCCTGATATCTGCTATACAGTGAATGCTCTTAGTCAATACATGGACAAGCCTACTGATTTCCACATGAAAGCTGCATTAAGGGTAGTACATTACCTCAAACAGTCTCCTGCACAAGGGTTGTTTTATCCAACCAATAATTCACTGAAACTCAAAGGGTTCTGTGATGCTGACTGGGGTTCATGCAATGACACAAGGTCTACCACTGGTTTCTGCATTTTTCTAGGGGACTCCTTAATCTCTTGGAAATCCAAGAAACAAACCACTACCTCAAGATCATCTGCAGAGGCAGAATATAGAAGTATGGCAACCACAGTGTGTGAGGTTGTGTGGTTAAAAAGGCTACTACTGGATATGGGAGTTATTCATGAAGGGCCAGCTCACATATATTGTGATAATCAAGCAGCTGTCCATATAGCTGAAAATCCAGTATACCATGAAAGAACTAAACACATTGAAATTGATTGTCATGTGACAAGGGAGAGGCTTCAAGCAGGAGAAATCAAATTGTTCCAAATAGGGACCAAGCTTCAACTTGCAGATGTGTTTACAAAAGGTCTAACTAAAGATCAGCTTCTGGGAGTCTTGGACAAGCTTGGAGTTCAGAATCAACACTCCAAGCTTGAGGGGGAATATTGAAATATGGTTAGCATTGCATGGATTATATAGTAACTTGGCAAGCTGACGTGGAGCCTGGTGCATGATCCCATGCACACAGGATTATGGGAGCCTGCTGTGTTCTTTGTCTTCTTGTCCATGTGTATTGATCCAGATTATTCTTTTGGTGTTTTTACTTTTCTATCCCTATTTCTACTTTACTTTTTGAGTATAAGTTTGTGTAGTTGCTTTGTTTGTAAGCGAATCGACTTTTTCCTTTCTCTCCAAGAATATTTCTGGAGATGAAATATTATGAATGAAGAACAGCCTTTTTTTCTTTTATTTGCAGATCTATTTAAAGATCATTTATATTTAAGATTATTGAGTTCTATTTTCTTTATGAGTCGAATTGAAAGAGCTAACAACACAACGTACTAACAAAATAAAATAAAATCGTTCACTCGTTGTTCGAATCGCGACGGCAACTACTTATTTTATTTAAGTGGATGATTTGTATCCACATTTCACGATCTATATCCACCAAAAAAATAAAAAATGGTACTACAGAAAGTACGTTTCTTGAGCCTTGTATGAGAGGTCGGTTAGGTTTGAAAAAATCATAGTACAGTAGTGTTTTGCTCCGGTCGGTATCAATCGCACCTCATTAAATTATTGATTTCACATGATCAGATGCTTTATAAGAATTGTCTATCGACACCGCCATTTAATTTCAATCTTTTCGGGGTCATCTATAGTTTCTCAAGGCAACTTGTCATAACCTTCTTTTTCTCTATTTTTATATATTTTAATTTCGTAAATGATTAAAATTTAATTGATGTAATATTCATAAATTTAAATTTTGTGATTAATTCGTTAAATTTGATCAATAATTGTAAAATTGTTACAGTATTTTTAATTATTAAAGTATTTTTTTTATGTTTTTATTTTTACTTTTGTTAACGCGTGTTTAATTTAATTATATATATGGTATTATAAAAACATTTCATGTAATAAATTAAAAAATATATATATATTTGTCTTCAAAATGAGTTTAATTATTGCCAAATTTCATCCAATATGATTTATTTTTTGTTGCCAATTTCCGTGGAACCGACAACCATAATCGTATTTCATAACATGTAATTTAATCGTCAATTCCGAATTTGATGAGTTATGGCGTCGTAACAATGAGTTGCGGGTTAAGTGTTTTTTTTTAATTGAGATTTATGACATATAGAGTAGTATATAAATAATGCTATAAAGTTAACACAAAATCATATAAACAAATTAAATTAATTATATACTCCGTATTTCATATATGTGGGCGCTGTGGGACATATTTCATTCATAGTGATCGATAATTGTATAATCAGAAGCAGTTAGTACGTACGTAGCTTAATCATGGAAGACGCGAAACACAGTAACAATATTCTAGGTGTTTTGATCTGAAAGTATAGGGAGACAAACAGACAATATATGTTTGTCACATCATATCATATCATTTCATATACTATAGTTTAATTTTTTTAATTGCAATGACGTAGTTAATTAAGATAAACACCACGTCTCTATGCAGTAAGTACCCCAAATTTGGTCTTAAGAGTGAGCGGACATTATTACCTAATCAGTATTAATTAATTATTTAATCAATCAATCAAGGTTGTGGAACACAAGATTTGGATCTACTATATATATAGTCTTAATTAATAATATTAAATTAATTTAGATCGACGTACTGTTTGCTTTGTTACCGTGTCCCCTTTACACTATAACGCCATCAATATTAAATCTTGAAATTTCAGCCAATGTTTAGGATATGATCTTTCATATTCTTTCTCCAAGAAATAGTCATATGTTTCAAATATTAATTTTAAGTGTAATTAGTATTTTCAGAAGAGAGTATAGTAGTATATGAGAGCATTAATTGTTTGTATTTCACTTATGTTAATGACGTAATCAATTCCTTTGTAATTTAAAATGTCGTCTTCCGTGTATGTCAACTTGTTGGAAAGAGAATAGGGTATTTTGTTTTATTTTTCAATGACCATAATTAAGAAATTATTTATACGCTTTTATTTTAATAAAAGTTTATTCGGCTTAATTAACATTGTCCCTCAAAAATATAGTGGGCATGTTGAACAACTATGAATATGATACCATAAAAATAATGCAATCAGAGCATTACTTTCACCCTGCGATCTGGTGTGGTTTCGGTTGTCAATTGTCATCAGTTGTGGTCAACCAGTCAAATGGAAAGTGTCTCACAATATTATTTTAACACTTTTTTTTTCTTACTTCTAGGTCATAAGCAAATTGATTGTGATTTAACAATAGTTTGACAATCGTAACTCCCAAACCGAGCAACCATACCGGTCCATACGTCGTAACAACGGGTGATATTGAAAGTGCATAAATGCAGTTTCACGTCACAAAAAGATATGAGATAGTCGTATAAGCTTTTGTTCTTTATCGTCCGTGACTAGTCACTCACAAGTAAACGCCACATTAAAAAAATCGATGGTTAAACCATGGGTACAAATTAATTTTAACCATGGTTCTATTTTTTTTTTTTAATTTAACAATAATATTTAAGATTAAAATAAAATTTTAAATAATTTGGGTGCGTAAAAAATGACAAATAGATGAAAAGCCCAACTAAAGAGTCCAGCATCAGGCCCATTTTGTGAGATCGTATCTCAAATAAAGGTCGCCATCTATTTTTATTTATTTATGAGTATTATGACTTCAGGTAAGTTTTTAAATATTAAGTACACTTTTTTTCCTTACAAGATTATACTGTACTAAACATGTACTTTTCCACATTAATGATCCTAGGTCAACGTTAATTTTATTTTAATAATTTTTTCATAATTTTTGTATATTATTTACCATATATATTGGAGACAAAAAAAAATCAAACTTTGACCAACTTAAGATCATTAATGTGGGACATATGAATATATTGTATGTTGTATCATGTATGTGTATACTATTCCATCCATCAGTCAAATCAATGTTTATTTGTAATTAGAAAAAAAAAACAAAGGTACAAAAGAAACTTTAACATGATAATTAATTTTTTTTTCTAAATACACTAATTTGTAGTTTTTTTTTAATTATGATCAAAATTCTGATAACAAAATTTTACATTGTAACAAAGTAATGACGTGTTCTTTTGGACTGACATGGCTGAACGAAATTGAACATAAGAAACTTTAACATGATAACTTAGATTTTTTTTTTAAATACACTAATCTATAGTGATTTTTTTGTAATTATCATTTTGATCAAAATTAAGACAACACTGGATTTTTTACATCATAACAAAGTAAGGATTTTTTCTTTTGGACGGGAAACCGATTGAACTGAATTTAATAAGTTTGAACTGAACTAAACTAAACTTAATATGTCTTAATAACTGAATTGAACTTAATAAAGTATGATTTGAATGAATTGAACTGAAATTAAGTTCAATTTAATTTAATTTTAAAATATTGAAAATGAATAAAAAATAAAAACAAAGAAAAATTAAATGACTAAAGTGAACTAAAGTGAACTAAATTGAACTTAATGAATCTTAACTTAATAGATCTTAGTTGAACTGAACTGAACTTAATATGTCTGAACTAAAGCATAGATTTTAGGTCTGAACTAAAGCATAGATTTTAGCTGAACTAAAGTATAGATTTTAGCTGAACTAAACTGAACTTCATAGGCCTGAACTAAAGCAATTGAGAATAAGACTATATTTTTTTGGACTGAAACTAACTTAACTGAACTGAATGTATAACAAATTTAATTTTTTTAAAATAATAATAATTTTTATAAGTTGTTAAATTTCTTTTATAAAATATTAATAATATTACAATACCAACTTAATTATATACTAAAAATTATTTATTCGAATTATTTTTATTTATTTTTTATTTTTATTTATTTTGAAACGAACTTATTTCAATTGAACTAACGGCCTAAACTGAACTGAAATGAACTGTTCAAAAGAACAGAGCCTACGTCCAAAATAACAAATCCTAAATGCCAACTTGTTTTATCTCTTTATAAAAAAATATTAACCTTTAAATTTATCAAAATTATTTGCAAAATTTCTTAAAAATATTAGTATCGATTTTATTTTTATTTTTGTGAGCTTCTTTGTAAGTTACGAGCATACTTTTTGATGTCTCTTCAAAATGAAGATTAACTTAAAATTTCATATTTTTTCACAATAAATTGACAAATAAATTGTAAGTAGTACAATTTTCTCATCTTTTTGCAACTTAACTTGTATATTGTATTTTCATTATTTAGTGATTTATTATATTTTTGTCAATATATTTTTATCAACATTTCACACATATAACCCTCTCAATTTATCAAAAGGTACACTCCTATTCAGTAAATGAAAAATAAACTTATTAGTTTAGGAACTTTGACGTTTCTACTACGGTTTTAATCTTTGTATTCTTCTAGAGAATGGACTCAGACCCAAGTTTTGACGAGTTGAAGCCCACAATAACTTACCAAGCCCAAATTTCAATTGACAAGAAAGCGTGTTTCTCCGCAACGCAGAGAACCGCAGGCTCATACTGCACATAACCGACGCGCTAACTCATGCCCGTGGTTTTCACGCGTCATCTTTCCCATTAAAACAAGTGCAGATAGTCTTTGCACTCTCGCGAGAGTCGTCCTACGTTTAGTTCTGTCCTTCGATTTCGAACAAAATAATAGTATTTCTGTTACAACCCAATCCTAGATTCCCTTTCGTCTTCAATCTCGCGTTTGAATTCTCAGTTACTTTTTCTTCTTTGTTTTTTCCCTTCATTTTCCTGGATCTGAATCCTCTTCTTCTCCTTCTTAACCCTTATCTATTTCGTGGTTTAATCCTTTGACGATCAAACCACAGTCAAAGAAAGTAGATCCAGTGAATTTGATCAATGCAATGTCGGCTGATAACAATGGAACTGAAATAGAGGCGTCAGACGAAAATGAGTTTTCACCCGGGAGGGGTTTGGGTGGGCGCAAGTACAGACCAGTATTTGCGCACGACCAAGATCGAGCCGTTCTCGAGATGTCCTCGATTGATCCTGCCATCCAATCATCTTCTTCGGCGGCCTCTGCAACCGGACCAGACGATCTCAAGTAACTAAGGATTCTAATTTTATGTGATACCTTTTTTTTTTTTTTGTATTGTTTTTTTGTTTGTTTGTATTGTGGTGTAGTTTTTGGTTCTAGATACAGTGTGGTTGCAATGCTTAAAGCTTCATTTGTGTTGTATGGATTAAAATGATAGTGATTTAGCTCATAACTTATTCGACATTGCTGTACTTAACACCCGCATTACTATTGTTGCCTAATTGCTTGATCAACCGGGCAGTGTGGATATTTTTGGGTCATAGATAATGCTGGGTCTTGATGTTGCTTTTCAGTTATTCCTTATGAATGTGTATTCTCCACAATATTATAAGAACATGATAGCTTTAATGGGGAGGAGGCACAATAGTGTGATAGGAAATCAGATGGATATGAAAGGACTTGAGTGCATTTCATTGTTGAGCATGGAAGTACGTCAAAAGCATCTAGTCGATTCTTTTTGGTTTTCTTTAAAAAATGTGATTGCGACAAACAATTATGAAACCTTCTTCGCTGCACTCAAGTCTGCACTCTGCAGGTTCTTGTAATGGTTTGGGGGTTTTAGTATTCAGTTATTATGTTTGAACTCTTCCGAGAATCTGGATACTGAACTATAATGTGATACGACCTCCAAAATTTCGAAAGGGACATGCACTTTGAAATCCACATTGTTATGATGTGATGCATAACATTTAAAGTTTTATTTGTTCTTTTTTTTTCTTGATGTATAAATTGCTCAGTAAATCGTTAGTTTAGTGATCCTTTTGCATTTGTAGAAAAGTCAAAGTTCTTACTGAGGGAAGCGATGGGCCACTACCTAATCATGTCAATGGCTCTCATACTGAATCGAAGTTGGAATTATTTGGTTTCGACTCGCTTGTTAATATTTTGGGGCTCAAAAGGTATGGTGTAATTTAACAATTTTGTTAAGTATTAAGATATATTCGCATTATATTCTTTCTTGAAAATTTTGAGGCATCCCTATCAAATCATTTCCATACTGTAATTTTAAATACCAATTATATGTTTAGTGATCACAAGTGCTCTAGAAGGTTGTTTCTTTGATGACATGTATTGTTATTTGTTATAACTTTTCATTAGTTATGGTTGGAATACTTGTGATGAGTGTTCATGTCCCAGTATGGCAGGTGATCAGGTCCAAGCACCATCCAGTCCTAGAGATGGAGATGATGTGCCCATTGAGCGCCCACAGGTACGAATTCTATTCTCTTGCTGAGTTGCTAAATGTTGCTGGATGTCGTTTTCTCAAGATTGGTGGTGTTTGGCCCACGATTGGTTTGGCTTAATGGTCATCATGTCATTTCTTATTTTCATTATATCTTGCTACCATTTAGTTTTTATAACAATAAACAGCATCTTCAGTTTGAATTTGGTTATTGTGGATGAGTAAGTTTGTGAAATGTGGATTGAAGTTGAAGTGAATACTTGATATTTCTAAATAACAAATCCTGGCAAGTACGCACTTTACCTAGGATATGGTTGGTTGTGCGCAAGTTTAACTGAACTTATTCCAATAGAAAGGTCTCTTTTCCGTTGATCCGTTTTTTCTGAATTTATTCAAGTTCCTATTAACATTTGGCGCAAAATTAGGGTGAATTTACAAAATAACTAGGCAAAACAATGCTATTTTCTATTACGTAGGTTGAAGAAAGAGAGATTAGTTTGGCAGTATATGTCGACAGTGATGGCCATGTGTCAGTTTCTTATAGGTTAAAATTGTAAAGTCAAAGGTGAAGGGTAAATTGGTATTTTAGTGTAGAAAATATGAGTTTTTAAGTAGTGTATATAAGATGTTTTATTATGTGAATGTATGTGAATATATATATTTACACTTTCTTTTACCATTTACCTAGTTTACATTTCTGTCGATGTTTTAAACTAAGTTTGGCACCTGAGGCATAGAGATATATTCTTTCTTTTCTTTTCTTTTCTTTTCTTTTCTTTTCTTTTCTTTTCTTTTCTTTTCTTTTCTTTTTTCTCATGTTTCCTTGGTAGTTGTCTGTCTTCTTATCTATGTCTTCTGAAGCATGTTCTGTACACGCAGGCCAGCAGTCTCAAATTGGGGACAATGATGGGTGTGTTTGTGCCTTGTCTGCAAAACATTTTGGGAATTATTTACTACATCAGATTCTCATGGTACGTTCCATGTTTTTAAATGTTCTATTCTGAGCATTTTTTCTTCAGGACTGCCCTGATGCTCATGATCCTTGATATATACAGTAACTGAGAATGCACAGAACCTCTTAAAACCATATTAATCTCTCTCCTATTACTGGAAAAGTAACTTCCTGTAGGACTTATGGCTACCATTTGTGATAGAGACTAGGGTAGAGTGGATGAGCTTCATCATATGTTTTTGTTTTAAATTTGTTTCAGTTATTTTTATTTGTATAAGCTATATTCTGATCCACACCGTATGCTTTAGGATTATCGGTATGGCTGGGATTGGTCAATCATTGTTGCTGGTTGCTTTCTGTGGTTCATGTACTTTGCTTACGACTTTATCTTTGAGTGCAATCGCCACTAATGGTGCAATGAAGGTATAGCTCATATCTTTCATCGGTTCTTTGTGATTGTCCAAGATGTAGGATATGATGAAAATGTTCAGTTCAGTCAATCAGTTGATTCTGATATGCATTCTTGAACTCTTGTTCTAATACAGGGAGGAGGACCTTATTATCTAATTGGCCGTGCCTTGGGTCCAGAGGTTGGAGTGAGCATTGGTTTATGTTTTTTTCTGGGAAATGCAGTTGCTGGAGCACTGTGAGTATACACTCTATTGATAACCTTAGGGTGACTATTTATTTCGCCTGTCTTACAGTCTGAAACAAGAAGTTAAGTTCTTGCTAAACCTTTAGTCTTTCATGTTTAATATGTTGATACAGTTACGTTTTGGGAGCCGTGGAGACCTTCCTAAATGCTATACCAGCCGCTGGGATTTTCAGAGGTAAATGCTGAGAAAAATGATCTCCAGTTGACTATTAGTCTATTAGAGAATTATTAGATTCTTAAACTTTTAAGAAAACAACTTTGGGCGTGCTGCCTATTAATAAATATTAGAGGAAGCACAGTGTAATCAATCACTTGTTCATTACATGAGATTGTCTATATGATAAGGGATGATAGTGGAGTGGTAGTTATCCTTGCAATAGTTTGTTTTGTGATTATGTGTCGAGGTACATGAATTCTGGCTAGAGATTTTTAGGCTCTCACAATTCTGTAGATTAATATCATTCTTCCTTTATGGGCTGTTTTAAAGTTTTTCATCTATTTTAAATTTCAACAAAGTATTGAAGGTATAGTTGACAAACAAACACGACTCATTAAAACCTTAAACCCATTAAGTGAATCTAGACCGTGAGGGATGAATATGGACTTACAAACAGATTTAACCAGTCATGTTTGTTTGTCAACTATCAAGTATGGATGAAAAAAGAATGATGAATCCTTCTCCTAAGACTATCCTTATTAAGGGCCCTTACAATTTGAGTTTTCGGTAAATTGTTTCCCTGATCAATTGTAATGTCTTGTGTGTTTTCAATCTTCAGATTTGAGAGTTTAATCTCCAAATTAATTTTATTATTGTAGATACCCAGACTTTTGTGAAGGTAAATGGCACAGACATTGCACAACCTATTACCAGCCCAAGTTTACATGACTTGCAAGTTTATGGGATTATTGTTACAATCGTCCTATGTTTCATAGTTTTTGGTGGAGTGAAAATGATCAACCGAGTTGCACCAGCTTTTCTTTTACCTGTTCTGTTCTCATTGTTCTGCATATTTGTGGGGATATTTCTAGCAAGGGATAATTATCCTGCAGGTATGTCTTGCACTTTGCTACTTATTACTTTTTCCTTTTTTTTTAGATAAAATATTAGCTTAGTATGTCTGCCCCTGGTTCCTCTGGATTCTGTATTTTTTTCCTATTTGTAATAAGTAGCTAATTGCCAGTGAAAATTTATGAAGCTGATTTTAATACCCATTTAAGAGATATCACTTTATCAAGGTAAGATAGGGTTAGACAGTTCGTTTTGTGTTCTATATTACTCTATTTTGTTTGTAGTGCCTTACATTTGGTTTTAATTATAAAATAGGTATCTGAGAGTTAGATTGTTTGTTTCTTAACTCTTGCTATTTGCTTTTGACTACTATTGGACTTATGTGTTCCCTATGAATATTACAGATGGAATCACTGGCTTGAGCATGAAATCTTTCAAAGATAATTGGAGTTCAGAATATCAAATGACAAACAATGCTGGAGTCCCGGATCCCAATGGGAAAATATATTGGAATTTCAAGTGAGGCCTTCTCATGTTATTTGCAATCTCTTTTTAGCTTACCCTATTCTGTAGTGTTCTGGGGTATAAAATTCGTAGCATAGTAAAATAATGTACCCTAAATTGATCTATTCACAGAATTGCCATTTAAATAGATCTTACACACTGGCTCCAATGATTTGATAGTCAAAATATGAGTTTCACCTATAGTGATACCTGAATATAATTCAAGGTCTACCTAAAGAACTATGCCATGCATATCTAACTGACATCTTTTTTTATTATTGGCAGTGCACTGGTCGGTCTCTTTTTCCCTGCTGTAACGGGCATTATGGCAGGTTCAAATCGGTCGGCCTCACTTAAGGACACTCAACGTTCCATACCTATTGGAACATTAGCTGCAACTTTGACAACTTCATGTCTATATCTAATTACTGTGCTGTTTTTTGGAGCACTTGCAACCAGAGAGAAACTCTTGACAGACAGGTATTATTTGCGAGTTCCACTAAAATATATAGCTTGCTACTTGAAAAAAAGTCTGTTCATGTGTGAATTGTGTAGATGATTATGGTGAATGATTTAAGGCTGTATCGATGGTATAGCAATAGCAGTGAAGCTTCTTATTGGTCACTAGAGTCTTATTAATGAACAAGTTTAACATGTGATGATAATTGAAAATTTAAATATTACTCCCTGTCCCAAAATAGGTGCTACCTCAGAAAATTTCTCACAGATTAAGTAATCTTTTTTAAAACGGACTTATATGCCCTAATATACTTCTAGTTCTGGTGTTATAATTTTTGGTTCTTTATCTATCTTTGTAACACCTCTTTCATTCCCAAAGCTCGTATTAAATATGGGATTTTCTTGGAAGAATATGGGCCATTATGTATTGAGTTCTTAAAACAACATGCATGTTGGGTCAAGTATTTTGTGATGTTGGGAGTATTTATTTCCTGTCATCTGTAGTTTAAGAGGTGTTATTCCACGAGTTCATTTGTTTCTTTTGTTACTCCACGAGTTTGGGTCGTGACTCTGGAAACTTGGTTGTATTCAAATCAAATGTTTGACGATTATGAGATGTCTTGCCCTGATTTTATTGCAAACCTTGCCAGATATCCATATATTGCACAACTGAGCTGCTTTTCTTCAGGTTACTCACTGCTACTGTTGCTTGGCCTGTCCCCGCGATTATTTATATTGGTATTATCCTCTCAACCTTAGGCGCAGCCCTACAGAGTCTGACAGGCGCCCCCCGTCTACTTGCAGCAATAGCCAATGATGATATATTACCTGTTCTTAATTACTTCAAAGTGGCAGATGGGAGTGAGCCTCACATTGCTACCTTTTTTACGGCCTTCCTCTGTATTGGATGTGTTGTAATTGGCAACCTGGACCTTATTACCCCAACCGTAACAATGTTTTACCTTCTGTGCTATGGGGGCGTCAACTTATCCTGCTTTCTTTTGGATCTTTTGGATGCTCCTAGCTGGCGTCCTCGGTGGAAGTTTCACCACTGGAGTATCTCCCTTTTTGGAGCATTAATTTGTATAGGTCAGTTTATACGATTACTTTGCTTTATTTATGTTCATAAGTGTACAACTGTACAAGTACCTGTACCTCGTACTTGTATATTTTTTATCAATGCAAGTGTTTTACTATCGTTTGTGTTTTATGTCTTATTAATTAATTTCATTTTATTTTTGCAGTTATTATGTTTTTGATTTCTTGGACATTCACTGTGGTTGCTCTAGCCTTGGCAACTCTCATATATTATTATGTGAGTATCAAAGGAAAAGCTGGGGACTGGGGTGACGGTTTCAAGAGTGCTTACTTTCAACTTGCCCTTCGTAGTCTTCGATCTTTAGGAGGTTTGTGTGCTTATAAAATGCCATTATTTGTAACTTATAAATATGTGCCAATATCATCTAAACTTATATAAAATGCCAATATTTGTAAATACGTGCTATTTCTCTGACTCCTTCCTGTTCCCCATGCAGCAAGCCAGGTGCACCCAAAGAATTGGTACCCCATCCCCCTTGTATTTTGCCGGCCGTGGGGAAAACTCCCTGAAAACGTACCTTGCCACCCCAAACTTGCCGACTTTGCGAATTTCATGAAGAAGAAAGGCAGGGGCATGTCCATATTTGTCTCCATCCTAGACGGTGACTACCACGAGTGCGCGGAGGATGCCAAGGCCGCCTGCCGGGCCCTCAGCACCTACATCGAGTACAAGAAGTGCGAGGGCGTGGCAGAGATCATCGTGGCCCCCACCATGGCCGACGGATTCCGCTGCATCGTCCAGACGATGGGCCTCGGTAATCTGAAACCCAACATCGTCGTGATGCGGTACCCGGAGATATGGCGCCGGGAGAATCTGACCGAGATTCCGGCGACCTTCGTAGGAATCATCAACGACTGCATTGTTGCGAATAAAGCGGTGGTGATAGTTAAGGGCCTCGACGAGTGGCCGAACGAGTATCAAAGGCAGTACGGGACCATTGATTTGTATTGGATTGTAAGAGATGGCGGTCTGATGCTTTTGCTCTCCCAGTTGCTTCTGACGAAGGCGAGCTTTGAGAGCTGTAAGATTCAGGTTTTCTGTATAGCAGAGGAGGATTCGGATGCAGAGGAGCTGAAGGCGGATGTGAAGAAGTTTCTGTACGATCTTCGTATGCAGGCGGAGGTGATTGTGATCTCGATGAAGTCTTGGGATGCTCAGGATGAGTCGGTGGAGGCGTTTGGTGGGGCCCGGGAGAGGATAGCGAGCTATTTGGGGTCGATGAGGGAGGAGGCAGAGAGGGAGGGAAGTGCAGGGCTGATGGCGGATGGGAAAGCAGTGGTGGTGAATGAGCAGCAGGTGGAGAAGTTTCTGTATACGACTCTGAAGCTGAACTCGACGATATTGAAGTATTCGAGGATGGCGGCGGTGGTTCTGGTGAGCCTGCCGCCACCGCCTGTTAACCATCCGTCGTATTTTTACATGGAGTATATGGATTTGTTGGTGGAGAATGTGCCGAGGCTTTTGATAGTGAGGGGGTACCGGAGAGATGTGGTTACCTTGTTTACATAGCGATTTTCTTTTTGAATTATAGTGTTTTTTCTTTTCATTGTAGGATGAAAAGGGAAAAAAAAGTACAATCACTTTTGATTATATATGTTTTTTGTGGGTCACTTAGTTTCCAATTTATCTTTTTGAAATTATATATTTTGGATTGGATTTCACATTGTTGATTGTTTGTAACTTACCGAGTTGAGTTGTACCGCCACTTCCGAAGGGTGAAACAACCGGCGCATATAGTTCTTTGACTTTGACTTATCTCGGGCTCAGGAGTTCGGTTGTGACCACGACTCTCGACTACTCTTGGCTTGAACTGTTAAAATCGTTCATATCGTCATTTGGAATTATACCTATTTGGCATAGTAAACACAAACTGGGTGAGGGTGAAAATCCTTCGTCACTATATCTTACAACTTAGCTACTAAAAAATACTGGAAATATTGAGCAAAATATTTCAACCATTTGATGTAATGTCAATAATACCATCATATAAAATGAGGTATTCTATCAAAATTTTCAACATAAATGCAATTTGAACAAAATAATATACGAAATGTAATCAAATAAGTGCTTCATTTTCATTTTATTTGTAGCTTGATTAAATGATTATAGAGTAACAGTATAAATTAGAAATGAAAGTACTAGTAGTAGACTATAGTAGAGAATAAAGGAGAGTTTGATAGATTAGAGATGTTGTACACTTGTACCATCACAATTCATGAGTTGTACCTTCAATCTGGTAATACTAATTTCACTTTTCTTCCACTTTCACACTTGAAATTAAACATATAAAATCGCCCATCGCTCTGCAACTCCAAAAGGCATAAACCCCCAGTCCCCACACACAAATTCACGGATTTAAAACTTTTACAAAAATGGATGAAGGAGAAGGTGGTCTAAGTTTCGATTTTGAGGGCGGGTTGGACTCCGGTCCGCCCCACCCGACTGCATCCGTACCCGTTATCCAATCGACGGCGAACGGTAACGCAGCCGCCCCGGCTAATTCCAATTACCCCACCTCTGTGCCCTCGGCGGCGGCGCATACGACCGAAGGAATGGGAGGCGGAGGGAGGCGGAGTTTCCGGCAGACGGTGTGTCGGCACTGGTTGCGATCTCTGTGCATGAAAGGTGACGCCTGTGGATTCCTCCATCAGTACGACAAGTCTCGGATGCCGGTTTGCCGGTTTTTCAGGCTATACGGGGAGTGCCGCGAGCAGGACTGCGTTTACAAACACACGAATGAAGATATCAAGGAATGCAATATGTACGCAGACGACTCGTTTTTCGAGCTTTGATTTCTTCTTTTTTGTTTTCAATTTCTTGAATTTTGACTTTCTCTTGCAATACGAATGCTGTCGTTATGAAGTATAGTCCTTTACAATGTGAACTTTCGGTTTTATATGATGTTTAAATTGTGTGTGATGTTTAAATTTCTGGAGGGTGTGATTAGGCTTCATAGAGGATATGATCCTAATGACGAGTCGATGATATGTCGCCCAATAGTAATTTTCTTTCATCCACTGTGGTTTAACTAAATACTCCTCTGGTCTTCATTTACATTCTCCTTAATTCTTGTGCAAAACCTTAAACAACACGTATATACAACCGGAGTGAGTATGGTGACTATGTGTTATGTGCCCAATAATGCCTATAAGATAATAATGTTTTATTTGTTTCTTGACTCTGGACATTCTGACAAAGTCACAGTTTGTTTATATCTTCATTTTCATGTTTTTCTGATTGAAGTGGTTTGTCACAGGTACAAATTGGGATTTTGTCCGAATGGTCCTGATTGTAGGTATAGGCACGCAAAGCTGCCCGGACCTCCGCCTCCTGTGGAAGAAGTCCTTCAGAAGATTCAGCTCTTAAATTCACACAACTATGGAAACTCAAACAGATTTTTCCAAAACCGTAATAATAATCAGCAGATGGATAAATCTATGATTTCCCAAGGACCAAATGGTGGTATGCATCAGGGAGGAAGAACCACAGAGGCTGGTAACATTCATCAACAGCCACAGCAACCTCAGCAACAGGGCATCCAAGGCCCAGTACAGAATATTCCTAATGGGCAACAAAATCAAGTTAGTAGGAATGCTACAGCTCTACCCCAAGGAACATCTAGGTGTGTTCCAAAACAAGGTTTTTAACTGGGTGAAAAAATTCATGTATTACTTTATTGATGTTCATTAAAAAGATCTTCCCCCACATAACCTTGTAATACTGTTTAGTCAATTCTTAGTTGCATATTTTTGCTCCCTGGATGATGTGTGTGTATATACATATACATTAGTACTATTATTATACAGTTTGCTACTCATTTTTTTTGTTATCTTGTTAATGAAAAACTTCCATGATTTTTAGCTGGTTTAACAGTGTTGGATATCAAAAGATAGCTATGTGGCTCTCTCTTTTTGTGGAACTTATAGGCTGTGATTGCATATTTGCATGGAAACTTATTATGTTTATTGTAAAGCAAGCATCCCATATAGATATAGTAAATAAAGAAACAGACTCTTCAAGAGACGACGCCTCTGTTTTAGCCGTTCATGAACTTGGTCAAAGAGATGCAGAAATTTGGAAACTTAGGCTACTATTGTTTTGATTCAAACAATATATATCCTTTTTTTGTTCTTTTTCCTACAGCAAAATCAAACATGCATCACACTTTCCAATATATTACAACATACATTATACACCACATCAAAAGTCTCATTCTCATTACTTCCTTGAAAATGTCCAAACCCTAGTCAAATATTCCATTACATATGTACTCTACTATTGCTGTTTCTTTGCAAGCCGTAATTATCTAAAAATGGAGAAACATTTGCTGTTTTTAGAGCTTGCATTTTTAGGAAGGAAAATTACGAGGTTTTTTGAGTAGTTTTAGTTGAAGGTTGATCACAGTGCTCTAGTGTAGGGAACTTACATATGGATTGATAGCTTAAAACTGATTTGGCCTTTTCTTTCTGCCCAAAAGTTGTGTTAATTTGTGGGCCCGGTATACTTAGTTGTTTTCTAATTGTGTGAACTAAAATTTAGCATAAGCAGGTAAAGCTTTCACCTTTGATCGCATCTTTTAGTTCAATCTTTGACTTCAACTGCTAATGTCTGCAATGAATTTGGATTTTGGACCGAGGATGGGGCTTGTTTCCTGTCTTTTTCTTCTTGAGCTGGGTGGGGCACCTGATTATGACACAATTGAGCCACGTATCATTGTGGGGCCCATAGTTTGCGTTTGGGGGCTTAAGTGTTTAATTATAGTAGAACTGCTCTCTAGTTGACTATTAATGCATGTGAAGGAGACTGAGATGAATTCTTGTGCTTATCTTCTCTGCTGATTTTGTATGTTCTTAAAGCTTGGCTTCCCTTGGTTGTTCAAGTTTTTTTTGGAGATTCTTTCTTTTTAAGTCTTTCCAGCTCATGTTTCTTTTTGCAATTAAATATGATGATAATCAAGTGTCATGGCGCATGTTTTTCCTTCTCTAATCAAGTGTCATGGCCTATTATAAATGTTCTGCTGGATTGTATTTCTATCATCCAGTTTTCTGTTACCATCACTTTTTCAAGAAACATTTCTCTCTATAAAGGAAAGAAAAGGAAAAAAAATGGTTGAGGCATGGTCACTTGTACAAGTATGTGATGTGCATATGGTTATTACAGGTACTTTGTTGTGAAAAGTTGCAATCGAGAGAATCTGGAACTGTCTGTCCAACAAGGAGTATGGGCCACTCAGAGAAGCAATGAGGCTAAACTTAATGAAGCATTTGAAACTGTTGAGAACGTCATTTTGATATTTTCGGTTAACAAGACCAGGCATTTCCAGGTCATCTTTTCATGCCATTGACATAAGATACTGATTTGAGGGGTTATGATCTGAATATTTGATGAACTTGGGGGCTGTTTCAGGTTTTCAAAACAAAAAATACAAATTTTATTGTTATAGTGATGATGCTTTTATTTTGGTTTATAGGGTTGTGCAAAGATGACAACCAGAATTGGTGGCTTCGTTGGTGGAGGGAACTGGAAGCATGCTCATGGAACTGCACATTATGGACGGAATTTTGCTCTCAAATGGTTAAAGGTCCTCACCACCACTTGGCATACTTACTGAAGATTAATATATTATGAAGGAACTTCATTTATTAAAAATTGTTTGTTATCCAATGTTTATTTCTTGTGCTCATCTTTTCAGAGGAGGTATAAGATGTTTTTTTTTTGTTTGTGTGTTGTATCGAATTATGTGGCACAACATTGTTGAAGTTTTCTTATGCTGAGATTTTTTATGATTTTTTTTTATTGTGTAAACCATTCTTTGCTCTTGAAATATTTAATATACAATGTAATGTCTTTCATTGTTCAGATAGCCTTTACGTTTCTGTTTTATCGATGGCAGTCCGAAAGACTGTATGCCATTGCATTTTCTGAAATCGATTTCCCTACTAATATTTGACTAGTCACAAATTCGGAAGTTATAAACATGCACGTGTCTTGATAATTGTAAAGGATATGCTTCTTTGTGTTGTTAATCCGTAGTCATCTATGAATTGATTTGCAATGTATTGATTTTTTAACATGCACATATCTTAATTTTTTGCAATGTATTGATTTGTAAATAGATTCTGACTATTACTTCTTGTAGCTCTGTGAATTGTCCTTCGACAAAACTCGGCATTTGAGAAACCCATACAATGAGAACTTACCAGTGAAGGTAAGTTACTGGAAGTTGCGTGTCAGGCTGATAATGATATCTCATATCTTAAATATATTTGAATTTATGTTGTGTTTTATATTCTCTTTCATCATGACTGCATCTCTAGTGAAATAAATTGTTAATGCTTGGAAGCATGTGAAGTTAAGTAATATTTAGAAGATCTTTCCTAATATTATTTTATCTGGGTATGTTTGGAAAAATGCCATTAATTGGTATAGATGATCAGAAAGAAAGATAACTGTAGGTTATGAAAAAATCGTAACAAATCAAATTATGCTTATATCCTCTTGCTGTTTCATTTCCATGAACTTATATTATTCTCAGTCAGGACATTTACAGATATTAGTGGACATATATTTGTTCTTGCTGCAGATAAGTAGAGACTGCCAAGAGCTGGAGCTTTCTGTAGGCGAACAGTTGGCATCATTACTCTACCTCGAGCCAGATAGTGATCTTATGGTACTTTGTTTTCGAAATTTACCTATAATTTCTGTTATCTACTATAATAGTCTTATTGGATTGCATCACAGAGCTGTTGCACTGTTATCTTACATGTGCCCATATATATGTTGCTTTACTTTACTTCATATAGCATTTTGTTATGGTACAATTTAATTTTATGCATTTGGAATTAGTATTAGATAATAGATTAAATTTGGAAATCATCATCTTTTCCCAGGCTATCTCACTTGCAGCAGAGTTGAAACGGGAAGAGGAGAAGGCAAAGGGAGTAAACCTCGACAACATTACCGAAAACCCAGACATTGTGCCTTTCGAAGATAACGAAGAGGAGGAAGAAGAAGAAGAGGATGACGAAGAAGAAGAAAGTGAAGAAGATGATGGACATGCTTTCAGAGCCCAAGGTAGAGGAAGGGGTAGAGGGATGATGTGGCCCCCGCTCGCACGTGGGGGCCCTCGGCCTTTCCCCGGGGTACGGGGGGTTTTCCCCCCTAACATGATGGGGAGTGACGGGTTTCCTTATGGGCCTATGAATCCCAATGGTTTTCCGATGCCAGATCCCTTTGGCATGCCCCCACGCGGCTTTGGTCCTTACGGGCCAAGATTCTCTGGTGATTTTGCGGGCCCTGGGCCTGGCATGATGTTCCCGGGCCGACCAAATGGCGGGTTTGAGATGATGATGGGCCGAGGCCCTTTTATGGGCGGTATGGGTGTAAGAGGTGGGCGGCCGCCTTTTTATCCTCCACAATCACAACAACCCCAATCACAGCATTCTCAAAACATGAATCGGGCTAGGAGGGATCAAATGGATAATGCCGATCAAGCCAAGGAACAAGAGAGTGTCGGTTTAGCTGGCGATGAAGGTAGGAGTCTGCAGAGAGAACGTTATAGCGGTGGGAATAGCAGTTTTAAAAATGATGAGAGTGAAAGTGAAGATGAGGCTCCGAGAAGGTCGAGATATGGAGAAGGGAAGAAGAAGAGGCGAAGCTTGGAGGCAGATGACGGTGGCACTATTTCTGGTGAAGTTAATTAGTATGATTGATTTTTGTTGGTAACAGCAAAACTATGTATCAGATGAATCACAGAGGATAATCTATGAATCAAGATTGTTTGTACTACATTTATGTTTTTGTGACAATTGGGATATAAATATTTACCATATAATCATAATATAGATACACGATTTTGATAATAAAAATTTATTTAAATCATATAAAAGAATAATAGTAATACACTATTGTCTACCAAAATCCAAAACAGGAATCCAAGTATCAAAAACCAAGGCAGAGAAAAAAAACAGAATCCAATGTGTAGAAAATACAATCTGCAAAATCTGCAGCATGTAAGCAGGAGTTAAAACAGAATTTGCTCTAAAACTCTAAGAAAGCCGCACCCTAAATTTGTAATCTCGAGTAATTCATATTGTAATCATCTACATATATGAATATGTATATTCCCGCAAATATCTGATTCCTCAGAGATAAATGTAAACTATTTCAAGGGCATTCATCTCTGTCTCCGTTCCCGTTGCTAGGCAAAACTAGAAACTGCATCATTTATCAAACTTTATGATACTCGTTTTCTTTTACATTTCCACCATTTTCAGATATCAAGACCAATAGTTGTGATGTACTACTTATTATGAAAGCTTTAGCGGATGTAATGCAACTCCATTTTTTGCGGAAGCAAAACGTCCCCACCTTCCTAATCGGTGTTCCTGTCAAAGAAAATGTCGGTATAAGTATGAATTCAAATAATATCATAATATAGACAAATAAAATAAAAATCACCTGTCCAACCCCTGCAATCAAGAATTTTCCAGATTTCGCAAATGCCAACGAATTTACAAATCCAGCCTGCATGTCATTTCATTGCATCATATAAGCAATGGAGCAGAAGATCATATCAGATGTAGAAAAACAGTTTTTTGCCCCGATCTAGTACAAGGGTTTAAGAGTAGTAAGTGCACAGCAACATATGAAATAATTGTAGTGTTATCATGTGGGAAGAATTAAAATAAAGAGGCTACTTATTGACTGACCATGTGTAAATTTGGATTTTAACTTCTAATCTTAAAATAATTATTTATTGTACGTGACAAACTCAGTTATATAGGAAACAAGATGGAAGTATTTTAGAAATCCAAGAATATGTCAAACACATACTTCAAGTTTCTGTAACACCACTAATACAACAATAACAATTTGAAGTAATAAAGACAACATAACAAAAGGCAATATTCTCTGGGGGTTTCCAAAATGCATACCAGGGAGAGCTCAAATAATGGACGAATTCCTTTAGACTCGTTCTCGATAACCCAAAGACGTACTGAACCATTTCCAGCACCTGAAGCAGCTAGATCACTACTTCTACACACAGCGACAGAGTTAACCCAAGAAAGAGCGGACGACCCAAGACTCAGAGAATCTATTGCAACATTTTCTGCAGTACATTAATCAAGAATGAGGATGTGATTCAAAGATTCACATGGCCTACAATAAGGAAAGAGAAACCAATGTCACCTTTATGACCATTTTCTAGTCCTTCATAATTAATATTGTTTTTGCTATACGAGGCATGTGCATTTTTTACAATATGGACAGGCTTCTTGCGTAAAACGTTCCAATGCTCAATGCTTCCATCATCAGATCCCGACAAGAATTCATCATTGCCAATAAAGCAACAGCATTCCAGTGAAGCAGCTGGAGCTCGAAATACCAATTGTGATTCCTCTGGTACCTATTTCGCCACATGCAACAAGAAGGATCTCAACTAAAAGCAAAAAAGTATAAATTCTGACTACAACCATTAAAGGTGCGAATGGATGCCATTTCATTTTTAAAACTTTCAAAATCAGAGCAAATAATGATGAGTGTTTTTCAAGCAGAGTGAATAGATATGAGATGGCAATGTAATGATTAAAGTTGATTTGATGTAACAAAAATAATGATTGGTTGTGATTGGAAGTTATAGTACTTACGCGAGTAGGGTACTTCAAATGTATAGTTAGAGTTTTGTGATTGGAGAAATGGTTTTAAATGATTGTTACGGGAAATGAGAGTAAATAGTGATTTTAGATATTTTTAATTAAAATAAAAATCTCATCAAGATATTTTCTTTTTAAAAATAAAATGGCTCCCAAATTTAGTTTCACAACATCAAGTTTGATAGCTGAGAGCCAGAATATATATGTGCCTCATATCGCTATTTTAGCATATTGCGTCCAATTTGAGCATTCAAGTATTGAAATAAAATACCTTCCACAAATGCATGGTGCGGTCACGAGCAACAGTTAATACACGTTCTTTTCTCAAGCTGTCAATGGTTAACACCTCACTTTGGTGACCAAATAATGTGTTTATGTAAGTTCTATCTTCCGCGTTCCAAATCTTGATAGAGCGATCAAATGAACCCGAGAAGAGTTCTGAAGTCCCTTGCCTAAATGTTAAGCATGAGACAGGTCCTTTATGTCCAGGAAAAGCCTACATATGTTGTAATACACATATTTCAAAGTTTAGACTACAATTTATGTGTGTTTGTGTGCATCATAAGAAATATATTACATCTATTAAACTCAAACATCCTTTAAATTAATAGATTTAAATCATGTCATAAGCATGCCATGAACTAAATAGTTAAAATGCAACAAATGTCCCACAGATGAACATGACGATCAAGAAAATTTAAGCGTGTATACATTTAAATAGATTTATATTTAAAAATCAAATTTTAATAGCAGTAATGTTTAGATGGATTCAGACTTCACTACAAATATTTATACTGTATAATTTAAGCCAGATAACATAAAAACTTATACGTGGTTTATTTTTTACACTATACACAATTAAAATATCCGATATAGGCAGGTGCTTTCTGGTGGGAAAATTTTAGCCATTTTATGTAAACTTTTTTGTTATTAGTTATTATATAGTCCATAAACTTATAATGATTTTTGAATCTCGTTTTCAATTGTTTCACAAATGCAGTGATTCCCCAAGAGATATTTGGCACAAGTTATACTACTCCTTAGTGCCTAGTTCATTGGCAATAAGTGCTGAAATTTTAACCTGTTAGTTATAGTAATTGTAGTAAAAGAGAAAAAATGGACACTCGCACATGGAACACACCTGAATATGTTGTCGTGTGCGAATGTCCCACAGATGAACATGACGATCAAGTCCTCCACTTGCCAAATAACGACCATCTGAACTAACAGATAACGCTAGAACATGTTTACTTTGCTTTGTAGCGCGACCTTGTGGGTCCCTTAAACCGCGGGACTTCTTCATGACTTCATCAGACGGCCAAGCGAACTTTTCAGTCTTCCCACTATCGACATCCCATTGAAAAATGGTACCATCCTTGGATGCTGAAAACCCTCTCGAGTCATCCTCAGATAGAGCTACACTCGTGACTGTCTGCCTGTGTTTTACTAGATACCGAAATCCTTCACTTGTTTCTGGATTTCGAACCCTAAAGTAAATTCAACACGAATTAAAACACTTAGTTTTGTGTACAGCCCACAAAAACACAATGCATAAAATTTGATAACTACACACACCACTCCAAGATGAATGCTCTCATTCTCAATCTTGAGTACACCTTCCAAACACACAAAAAACAAGAGACTAATGCCTTACGTCAGTACTTGTAATAGCGCTATTTCGTATCGTATTCTACCGCTAAATTTTTAGGGCATAGAAAATAATTTAGCTCTGTCAAATTTGAATACTAGTATAAAAATAACAATTTGCTTATCTACCCAATTCTACCATTCCTAATTCAGCATATACAAATGCCGTAAAATCGAATTCTCAGTCGACTAATAAACAAACTTAGACTCAGAAATTTCAGCTGAAAATTGATAAAGACAAACCTAGACGCAATCTCTCTGCGAACGCGGCCACTCTCTTCGAGTTGATCCTGCTGCAAAAGCTTTGCAATAAGTGAATCTCTCTCCCCATCTCTCTCCATCCTCCCTTCACTGCCGTCGTCGGAATCATCACCTTCCTCTTTCAGCTTCTCCTTAGCCCTAAGCGACTCCAAAAACGCATCGGCCAAGCGTTTTTTCTTCTCCGCCGGCGTCTCGTCTATCTCCACTTCCTTCTCCACCACCGGCTCTCTTTCGCCATCCGAGCCGAACTCCCCGTCATCGCTGCTCTCGATTTCCTCATCTCCGGCGAACTTACGGCGCCGTTTCTGCTCGGTGGAATCGAAGAAAGAGTCGTTATTAATGGAGGAAAAAGGTTTCTTATTGTTGTTCTTAGTACCCTTCGCCGCCACCTGATGAGAGGAAGATGACGATGATGATGGTCTCTTCTTCTTCACGGTGCCGTTGCCTTTCATGTTTTACAGTTAGAAAACCTTCTGAGCACTGAGGTTTTGGATTGAACTAGAAAATATCCGGAGCCTTTTCCGGCGGTCGGTGAAAAGCGGAAAATGTCGGAAAGAGGTATCGACGGAGACTTGGGGAGTGATTCGGTAGCTGGCAGAGGTTTAGGGGTAGGGTTTTGGGTTGCAAAATTGGGCTGGGCTCAAAATATAAAGTATGCCTGACGATATTGACTACACTGTGTAGTCGGCCCATTTCAATTTTTAAATTTGAAAATAAAACATCAGCAATCGTCTGGAGACTCTGAACCAGCTCCGGTCCTTCTCCGTTCGAAATTTCTTTTCCGGCGCCGGCTTTTTGATATCTAAATTGAAGCTCGCGGGCATAAAATAAAACTCACGAAAAGCATAAAATGTCGATGGGCAGCGACGCCACCTGGGTTGGGAAAAAGCCACTGCGCAGGGTGGGAGGGATGTCCGACGCTCTCTCAATCGCCGCCGATCTCGGATACACAGTTCATCCTCTTCCGTCTCAGGTATGCTCGCGAAATATTACACTCGATCCCGAGCCGCGGTGCTTCAGTTCTAGTAACAAGCCCTAATTTTGACCTGCTTTTTTGGGGGGTTTCGGGATTAGGAAGATACTCAGAATTTATCGGCAGACTCTGGTGAGAAGGGTGGCGATTTGATAAGGATCCTGAGGGAATTGACTGCCGTACAAAGGAAAACCGCGGATCTGCAAGTGGAACTTCAGGGAAGAAAGGTTGATACGCTCTGAATTCTCGGTCGCAAATTCACTTTGTATGTTATTCGATTTGGGGCTCATGTAATTCATTTCTGGAAGTTGCAGGAGGACAAAAATGTTGCGTATATAACACACGTCGGTGAGATGGAGAAAAAGATTGAGACTTTAGCTCGGATCACCGCTATACTGAAAGATGTTATTCAGAACAAGGTAATTTGTAAAACGAAATCAGATAATCTCCATAGAACCCGCATCCTCCCGCGTCATATTTATCATTTTTTAGTGGGGAAGGGGTCTCTTATCTGCGATGAAAAAAAGGGAGCACATTTGATTCGACCCAACCTAACGATACATCCAATACCTGTGATCTGTGTCAAAAAATTGTGTTGCTACATCCCTAGAAAGCTATACAAGCAACAATGCTTTCCCCACGGATTTCATCAAGTTATTTTTATCTGGGTAAATATGCTGAAATGGTGCATTTTAAGTGATTGTGTCTAGCAGATAAAGTTAGAGGTAAAGTGAGAGTATTTATGACTTGTGAGTTTGTGAAATCGAAGTATGTTGATTTAGTGCGATAGATCAATTGGCTCTGTTTCGGGTTAATTTAACAAGAGATTGATCTGTTGACCCTGTTTCAGACTGAATCAATTTCATCACAAGAGTGTGCTGAACTGCTGATAAAGTTTTGGGATTCTGCTGAATCTTCTTTCTCACCGTTGTTAATAAGAAATTCTGGTTTTGTGTACTTGTTTTCTAGGATCGGATTATAGCTCGACTCCAACAACCTTACTCGTTGGATTGCATACCCGTAGAAGCTGAGTATCAGGTATATTTGATCAATGAAATACTTGTGGTGTAAAATGTTGATAATAAAACATACATACATCCACCATTTTCCATGCAAATTGGAATTGAAAGGTTTTAAATTCTCATTACTATTTGCAGAAACAATTTTCAGAACTGCTAATGAAGGCTGCAAGTGATTACGGTGCCTTGACAGCTTCTGTTGCTGACTTTCAATGGAGTCAAAACTTTAAAGAACCACCTACAGTATGGGGGGTAAGTTATTTATCTGGCGTCTCATTGTTATCAGTTTCACCGCCAAAGACGGAAGACCTTTCTGTGAATCCCACATATCTATATGTTGTTCTTGTGGCTTCAGGATTCAGATGTTTCAACTAATCTCAACTTACAAATTAAAATGCACTTTAATCATATCTTTGTATTATTATTCCATGATTTAGGAAATGCTCCGTCCTATTCCTGTGGCCTTGGCATCTTGCACTCGGTTTTTCGAAGCCAGTACTGCAATGAAAGAGTCGTACGCTAAACTTCAAACACTGAGAGTTGGCCATTCCTCTCAAAGGATCATAACCGCAGAATCTGAATGCGCAACACCTCCCTCCTGGAGGACCGGATCAAGCTTCGATGATTTAGGAGTCGTTGAAGGGCTGAGAAGACAAGGCAGCGGGGCCCAGGAAGGAGACGATGCAAGCAGTGAAGCTGGCGACTCAAATTATGCCGATGGCACCACCCACCGGAGATTGTCTTGGCCTCCACCTATCAAAAATAATGAGCTGTGATTTTGCCTAAAAGAAAGAATCAAGATTATCTCGGTGAATATTCAATTTTAATCTTCGGTTAATTATCGAGTTTTAAGCAAACGTCATCTCCTCAACTTACAACATTCGATTGAGCTGATTTCATTCAGACCAATCTAAATTAGATTATTAAGCGAGAAAACTTAACAAGCTGAGTAGTAGGAGTATGATTAAAATCTCATTCCACAAGAAACCATAGAAATACAGAAATACAGGTGAGTGGTACAGGTATCAAAACGGATCCTGCACTTACACCTGCACCTGTGCATGCATGCATAATAAATTCTTGCTCTATACAAGGTAAGCAAAATATTAGGTAGGCCCTATTTATTATTATTATTATACTCCCTCCTCTTTTTTTTATAAGTCGTTTAAGAGTTTTATTTATTTTCATTTTATAAGACGTTTTAGCGTTATTAAATAATGTAATAACATTAATTCATATTTTTTTTAATTTTTTATGCACATGTTTTTTTTCTCCACCAATCAAATTTTATTGTTTTTATCATTTTACTTTTTCAATAAATATTAATTGAAATAATTTTTTTTTCTTAATACTTGTGTTAAACCTTAAAACGTCTTATAAAAAAAATAGGAGGGAGTATTTTTTATACTAATATGATTCATTATTAGTATTATTGCACTACTGAGAAAACCAAGATTCTAAGCAAACACTGCATTAACTAATGTAGCATTGAAAAGAGGACTCAGGCGCACGCTCGTCTGAACCATATTTAAAAGCTGGACCCCACTCAGACACAAATGTTTTCTTTTATATAGTATATTAATTTTTTCATTTGTGGAGTATGAATGTTTTCATAGTTTATAATTTCAGATTTTTTTTACTGAATATTACTAACATTTAAGATAAAATCAACAAGGTTGGTTCATCATAAAAACACCATACCAATTAGTGATTACTACTAATTCAAAAGAGTTGAAATTAACATAAAAGAAAGTTGCAGCAGCTAGTGCAAAAGTTACCACTCAGGGCATAGGATAATTACTAATTACTGTTATATTTTACTAGTACTACACAAAAGACCAGCTCGTGAACATAAGAGCCAAACAGTGATTGGATTCGTCTTCGTTAAGAACCTTCCAAGCAATGGCTTGCTCGTACGACACCGGACGTCCCATGCTCGAGACGCACACTCCTGCCGGCAGATAGGCGTACCCCTGAAGTGAAACGAAACAAAAAACTCATATTATTTGTTCACCAACAATCACATTTTTCCAAAAAAGGAAGGTCTACGGGTAATTAGGATTTAGCTAATTACCTGGTGCATGATATTGGAGAACTCCGAAAGGAGAATCTTGCGACCGGTTTCGTCCAGAATCTTCTCGAGCATTATGTCCTGAAGGGACACCAGCGTCGTTTCCATCATGTCCAGCCCTGCCTGGTTGGCAAACGTGAAAACCGCCGATGCCTGAAAAAGAAAAAGAAAAACACGGTTAAATGTAAGTGATCGTTCACCCCTCGAGGCCTCGGACAAATCAGAAGAAGATAATCATGACTAACATTCATCTTGACTGAGCAGCACATGATAGCGTTCCTGTGGTGCCAAAGCTGTTTCAGAACAGCATCCCCGGATTGCGAATCGGCCTGAAAGAGCTCGTTCCTAGTATGCAACCTGAAACAGAGAGAACAGAACAAGTAAAGAAAACAGAAAATCTAATTTGTTTTTGTACAAATACGAGAAATAGGTACCTAAAGCTCCTGCAAATCCAACGTGCCAATGTGATGGCCTCAGGCGAACCTTCGGGTGAAGTAGGTACCCTATGGGAGCTGATTCGAGATGGGGCTATTGCGATGGCAACTCTCTGGACCGAGGCGACTATACTACGTACGTATTGGCGGGCCATAGCAGCTACACTGTCCTGATAGTGACTTTCGAACGTGAACTGGAATGCGATCGTCAATACAGATCTCACGTTCTCATTATCCACATCGACTAGATCAGCCCGATGAGATCCACTGTGTCCAAGATCAAGGGAGGATGCCAAGTCCAGCGTACGGCTCGATGTAGACCCATCCTGCAGCTGGCCGTGACTTAAATAATAAAAAAATAATATGGACGATTATAAAAAAGAAGAGTATTAAGGAAAGGGTCTCAACTGATTTAGGAACTAAAGGGATAACACGGAAACCCGAAGGCAGCAGCGTAGAGGCGTCATCGCCAAACGTTTCATCGATGGGAGCAAAGACCAACTGAGCACAGGCCCCTCGATTCGTTTCATCTATACCACTGCATAGCTGCAATATGTTCTTGATAAATTAAAAAGAAATGTGCAAGAATAAGTAACGAATAAATAAACAAACAAACAAACCTGTAACAAGTACATATCTCGAGACAACGCTATGTCCTCGGGAGTGAATGCATGGCCCTCTAAACGAACCACCTCTAGGGACTAAGGACATTACAAGTCGTAAGTCGTAATTCAGTGGCAAATCCATAATTACGACAGTAAAAAAAAAGGGTAAAATGACTAACCTCCTCATGTTCAACTGTCTGCGCAAGGGGTAAAATAACTTGGCTACTCGGAAACCCACCGAGCTTTGTACAAGGGACGGCATAAGGACTAGCTTTTAGAGACGCGGCGGAGTAAACGTCCACCCCATAATCAGCCCATTCCGAGCGGTGCTCTCTCAGGAAACGTACAAGCAAAGCAGGTGGCACATTCTACACCAAAGGGGGCGGGGGGTGATTATGTGAAACCTTGTTGGATTTGAATGTAAATATTATGAATCATTAGCCAGAACTAACCTGAAGAAGCATGGAAGCCCGTGCACAAAGAACACCTCCAAAAGTCGGGAGCATGGAAAGAGGGTTGTACGGGGAACAGCCGAGGAACTTTTTCGGGGATGAGTTAATGGCAATAGTTACATCTTCACTATCCATTATGGACCAACCATCATCAACAATCCCATTCACGGCATCATTAAAACCCCTGAGAGTAAATACAAAACATTCGAATTATTATTACTTTATAAAAATACTTAATCGAATCTATAATTCTATTTTCCAAGAGTAAAGCTTTTGTGCCTGCACAATCGTTGACTTAGTGATCGTAGAACAGATGGCTGTCGGCCACCACTGCATTGGATCTCTCCATTGGTTTCCTGAGCAATTTGTCTAATGTGACGCAAGGCCTGAATGGAAAGTCGATTAAGATAATGTTGCTTAAAACATATAAATTACATATTTAGAAGAAAAACAAAATTACTGCGATGGTCATTTTCTGTGCGAGGATTTTGGATGATTCGTACAGTGGCCTTAAAACTTCTGGAACAGTTAATGCCTGATGCAAGATAGGAGTGAAGTTAAATAAATAAACAAAAAGAAAGTAAAAAAAGAAAGAAAGAAAAAGTTGGTAACTCCATACGCCCAAATCAATGTGATCGACAATGTGGATAATTGAGCCACCACCCTCGCAAGGTCGTATAAGGCAACCACTAGGGAGCATTTCAGCTCTCACAAAGCAAGTGGCCGAGGGACCAGTTGGGCCACCCATAGATGGTGTTAGTGACCTTTCACAAATCTGAGGAAATAACACGGTGTTAATAGAAGTCACAAACACATACACCAACACACAGTAGGATGACTCACCACATGGCTGCCATCTTCTAAAGTGGTAGTATATCTCAGAGTCCAAAAATCACAAGCCATCGCCAAAGTTGTCAGAGCATAAGTCTGAGGTAGAGAATAATATTAATAAAAAAACAGTTATAAGCTTTGTATTATCATTAGAATACTTTTATATATATATTAGTAATATACATGCATGTATTAATAGGAGAGAGAGAGATATTGAGTAAACAATATATTTAACCTGCGTGTATATAAGCTCTATTGTACCACCGTTTCCAGTTGGGATTATGGATGCCACATCAAGACAACGACAGTCGCGATACCAAGACATTCGATCTTTGTAAATTTCGCCAACCTGCAAAATTTAATAGTGTCTAAGCTGGATTCCGGCACAACAATGTCTTTTCAACAAAAAGAAATAGAAGCAGGCATTTAGAAATGGATCACCTTCGTGGGCTCAAGACTCACGAGGCCACAGGCCCGTGCTGCGATCCCACTACAGTTGCGGGAAACAGCAACGATGCCTATAGAATCCGGACCAGGCTAGAGTAAACACACACAAACAATACATTAGAACCAAATGTCCATTTAAGGAACAAGCAAAAGAAAAAAAAGAGCAAATCACACTAAAGCCCCTTAACATGGGTTTTTGGAACTCTGTGTACACAATGGAGAGAGAGAATTTTGAGAAAGAGTGAACCTTCATCCCAATCATCTGGACCCAGTCGACAGCAGTTCCGGTAGCCTTTCCAAGGAACTCTGCAAGGGTCTCCTCAGCAATCGTGAGAAGACTAATACAGCAAATTACAAAAAAAAAGGCAAAACTGGCATTAGCTTTTCGACTATCATCCCAAAAAGGATAATAATACTAATATTAACAGAAACAAACGATGTCAAAGGTTAAATAAGTAAATCTACCCAGCTGGGCCACTAGCATCCTTCTTAGGAAGCTGAGGCGTTGGGTTTTGGTGTTGTTGCCGACCACCACTCATTACAGCAGGCTCACAGCGGGTATCACCGTCTGTTGTACTCACCTGTCAACGTGATAGATATTCAACACTAAAATTGAAAGGGGAAAAATGGGTTGGGAATCACGAGGTAGAGTGCAAGTGACTGATAGGATGGATAAATTTACAGTTTGTAGCTGTTGGCGCATGTAGCCGTTATCGTAAACCAAATGAGAGACGTGCTTTTGAAGGCGGTCGTTTTCTTCCATGAGCAGCTTGTTCATGGCAGACAGCTTCTTGTTAACTGTCTGGAGATGAGACGATTCCTTTCGCTGTTTTTCACGGCATCTGTTGAAGAAAATCAAATTCATATAGTCAGCTCATTTTCCTGAATAGTCATATACCCATAGAGAAAGAATATTTAAGCGTTTTTATGTTTTACAATCAATGCCATTCATTTATTTCTGTGATTTGTATTTGAACAGGATCTACAGAAAACATGTGATAACAATCAACTCCACAAATCCAGCAGCAAAACAAAGAATCAAGATTAAAAGAACACAAAAAAAAATATAAAAAAAAAAAAAAAGCAAGAGCAGAGAATCGAAAAACCATAGGAAAGGGGATGATGTTTTACCTTCGATTCTGAAACCAAACTTTGATTTGCTTTGGTTCGATTTGAGCAAGAATGGGAGTTTCCCTAATGAGCTGCTGCCTCCTCAAGGAGGTGGGCTTAGGGCATTCAGCATAAAACCTCTCAAGCGCGTCGACTTGCTCGGGCGTGTACCTCACGTACTTGCCGCCGTCCATTTGCTGCTGCTGCTTGCCGCCGCTGTTGTTGCTCCCGCTGCTATTGCTCTCCCTGTGAAAACAGAGGGCCATCTTTTTCTTTCAATTTAAACTACAGTACCTGATTTTTTTTCTGGGATAAAAATGGCGGCTTGCATGAACAGGTAGGCTCTCATCTTCTCACAGAGAGCCAGCTCCTCTCTCACTCATCAAATTTCAAGATTCGATTTTTATTTTTCTTTTAATTCAAGAAAATGGGTTTCAATTCTTTTTTTGAGGTTTTTACAAGGAAATTAAAAAGGGGGTTTGGGAAAGATGTTTTCTGGTCTTTATCTTGAGACGCCAATCTCGAGATTTTCCAGAGAAAATGAAGTGTAGAGAGAGAGAGAGATTTTACTACTGTATATGCATAGTTCTCAATAGAGAAATATATGGAGAGATTTCCATCTTTTTTTTTTTTAAATAACATAAAATTGTTTTTTTTTTTTTTACAATTACATTAAATACAAACATTAATGAGAGAAATTATAAAAGAGCAGTAGTGATGAATTAATGAAACACAAAAACAGTGAAAAGACTGAATAGAATAAATGGAACTCAGAAGAGCTGCCTTTATTCCAACCAGATTTCACAGTGCCATCTTTTAGCCAAATTTGGAGAGGTTCAAAACCTACACATAGTAATCATTCATGGCTTCCACCCCTCCCCTTGTGTTGTTGTATGAGAATAATGATTCCATGAAATAAGAGTGTTTATGACCCCAAACTTTGTTAAGGACTTAAATACGATCCTAGTAAGTTACAATTACTATGTTCTATTCTTGTCGTTTTAGGATCGATTATTGGATTATGACTTGAAACACTTCTCCAACCGACTAGCTCGATTATAACGTGTTGCGTTTAGATCTAGCTCGTTTCGGAACGACGGAAGCGTGTGGCTAATATGGACAAATGATACATGCATGGAAGGCATGACGACAGAGAAATGCAAGTACATAGATATGAATGTAGAGGAGGGTGTGGGTGTGGGATAGAACAAAAAAAACGGCAGGTGGGAAGGATTACTACTTGTAAGAAGAAAAAAAAAAACTGTGGAGAGTTAATGGGGTGTTTGACTTCTGTTAGGAAAATCTTGAATTGACGTTTTTTCAAAATGGGTCGTAGAATGTTGGACTGGAAAGTGGGTCCAAATTACGAACTTGAAATAACTATATGGGCCTCTTAGGCCCACTAAGTTCTCCGCTGCTGCCCATATCGTCAATCAATAAAAATGTACGTAGCAGATGTTTTTTTTTTTTTTTTTGCTTTTATATATGTATATAATGTCGGAAAGAACAAGTCTTTGTTTATAGTGAAAATGGTTGCAAAAATGTAAATTAGTTGTATTTTCTTTTTTTATTATATAATTTTCTTAAATAATATAACCACGAAACACACAAATCATTATTGTACTCGTTGCATGTATAAAATATTATATTTATTCACTATTGTATGCTATATACGTATCGAAAAGTGTTAGGATTTTCGCCTAACTTCGTAGCTGCAAGAGACGATAAACACGGAACGAGAAAAATAAACGAAGAAATAAACGACACAAGAATTATAGTGGTTCACCCAATAAGGCTACGTGCACTCTCGCCGCTGCAGATCTTTCACTAGAATAATAATAGACGACTCCGGGAGATTACAAACGTAGACACGTATTCTCAGTATTCTCGCTCTCGTCTACTCTCGCTATTCTAGATTTCTCACGCTATTAAATTACATAGATGGGAATAACTATTATATAGGCTTAGACCCATATAAAACCCTAATATTAATTAAGGTAAAGTCACGCTGAAAAAGGACTGCAAAACTTAGCGCACAAGAAAAAATCTTGCGCTAAAAACTGCCTAATCTCATTTTGGCGACCGCCAAAATCATTTCGGTGCCCGCCGAAATGACCAAAAAACGTGCAGTCCGCTGACCCCGTTTTTTCTCGGTTTCGGCGCCCGCCGAAACCATTTCCGCGCTCGCCGGCAGAGCCCCGCGACCGCCGAACCCCCTCCGGCGACCGCCGTTTCCGTTCTCTGCGATTTCGTCCTTCTTCTTCCTCGATTTCGACTCCACATCCCAACAATCTCCCACTTGGAGGCGAAACTCGATCACCTCCCACTGCAGCGGCATCCCCGGTCCTTACCAACGTCGCCCAGTCGAAGTTTCAACCAACTTCGACGCACCACGACTTCTCAGGTTCTTCCAGGCCTTCATCAACATGCACTTCGACTCTTTCATAAACTTTCCTCCAGCAGAGACGCAAGAAAGCTTACCCGAACGCATCTCCTTGTTTTCCACGGACAAGGAACCGTGTGACAATAACGAGGTTGCCTCGTTTCTCATTGCCAGCTCCCACTTGCTCGATTTCCCAGCCAACATTGCCTCATCGTCTCGACTTGAAAGCTCATGACTGGTCTTCAAGATCTCATCCGGTTGGTCTACTCTCACCGGAAAATCCTCCACGTCACTTCTCAGCTTTCCACTCTTCGACTCTCCCTCGAACACCGAGAATCGAACTTTGCTCTGCTCTTCGAGAACCGAACTCCGATCCATGCGAGAATTTCCCGAACTCTCCCTCGCACGACCCAGTCCGCAATGCTCAGGCGCATTGGTGTTGTCGGCCCCACCAATATTGTCACGACCTCCAGCCGTAGTGTAAAGAGTGCCCGTCTTACGACCTCGAGCAATCACCATCGCACCCTTCGTCACTTTCCAAGACCCATCATCGAAGGTCACCTTATGGCCGTCTCTTGCAAGCTGACTGACCGAGATCATATTTCTCTTCAGCTTCGGCACATACCTCACCTTCGAAAGCTCCAACGTCTGTCTACGAGACGTCTTCAAAGTCACGTTACCAACACCACCAACCTTCAAAGTTCGACCATCCCCGAGGCGAACTTTCCCGCGATTCCCAGCAATAAAACCATTCATGCAATCGCGCCTTGTCGTGGTATGAAACGACGCTCCCGAATCCAACACCCAGGAGTCTTCAGGATTCTCAGAAGATGTTAGCAAGACATCTCCTTCATCCTCGTCAGTCACCGCATTGGTTTGAGCCCTCGCAGACTCCCTGCAATGCTGCTTGATATGTCCCTCCTTCTTGCAATTCCAGCAAACCACTTTCTTGCTTCCGCTGCCATGATTAGTGTTGCTCCCTCGACCTCGTCCTCGGCTCTCAGCACTCAGGGCAGAACCAGACGACGGTGTCTCCAGAAAATTCTTCTTTCGCAATTCCTCGGCCAGAACGCTATCTCTGACATCAGAAAATTTGAGATTTTCCTTCCCCATGGAGTTACTAATCGCAGCCCTCATGGGCTCCCAGCTGTCCGGCAAAGACGCCAACAAGATCAATGCACACACCTCGTCGTCGAACGCAATTCCGACCGCCTTCAGCTTGTTCAGGTTTGAACTCATCTCATGGATATGAGCCGTAGCATCGAACCCGTCTTTCATCCTCAAGTTGAATAGGCTCTTCATCAGGTGTATCTTGTTGTTGGCAGTGGGCTTCTCATACTTGTTGGCAAGGGCTTTCATCAAGCCTAGAGTGGTCTTCTCATCGGCCACATCATCCGCCACCCTCATCGACAGAGATAATCGGATTATCCCCACAACCTGTCTGTCGAGCTCAAGCCATTTATCATCTTCCATCTTCTCCGGCTTCGGACCCAATGGTTGATACAGCTTCCTCCCGTACAGGTAATCCTCGATCTGCATCTTCCAGTGTCTGTAGTTCTTCCCATCAAATTTCGTCACAGAGAAATTCGCAAGATCTCCCATCGTCTCTTCAATCGCCTCCCTTGAAGCTCTGATACCAGTTGTTAGGATTTTCGCCTAACTTCGTAGCTGCAAGAGACGATAAACACGGAACGAGAAAAATAAACGAAGAAATAAACGACACAAGAATTATAGTGGTTCACCCAATAAGGCTACGTGCACTCTCGCCGCTGCAGATCTTTCACTAGAATAATAATAGACGACTCCGGGAGATTACAAACGTAGACACGTATTCTCAGTATTCTCGTTCTCGTCTACTCTCTCTATTCTAGATTTCTCACGCTATTAAATTACATTGATGGGAATAACTATTATATAGGCTTAGACCCATATAAAACCCTAATATTAATTAAGGTAAAGTCACGCTGAAAAAGGACTGCAAAACTTAGCGCACAAGAAAAAATCTTGCGCTAAAAACTGCCTAATCTCATTTTGGCGACCGCCAAAATCATTTCGGCGCCCGCCGAAATGACCAAAAAACGTGCAGTCCGCTGACCCCGTTTTTCTCGGTTTCGGCGCCCGCCGAAACCATTTCCGCGCTCGCCGGCAGAGCCCCGCGACCGCCGAACCCCCTCCGGCGACCGCCGTTTCCGTTCTCTGCGATTTCGTCCTTCTTCTTCCTCGATTTCGACTCCACATCCCAACAAAAAGAACCAAGCTTAATTCAGAGGGGACCAAAAATATATAACATTTTATATACATTTTTGTAATAAATTCTCATTTTCTTAACATGATATCATTGTCACGTGGCACGCACTAGTTAATTTCTTCCAAACATAGATCCTTTTATATACTTAAAAGCCATACATTATGAAGAGGAACTCATCATGCATGATTGCTTTAGTTGCATAAGAGAGGCTTGAAGATCACCCATCGTTTGCACTATATAATTAATTGAAACTAGGTAGCTAATAATATTGTTTATTACCTTTTGGATAAACACGGTTAAGGATAGACCACCGTGGCACCACCAACAACCCTACAACCTCATTACACTCGAAAGTGTTTCCCACCATGATCACCACTATATCTATATATAGACTGTATATATGTAGATGTAGTTCCACAATTCTAATTTTTTAAGATACAACAATACATAGATAGTGTTAGCTAGGGTATTTCAAGTTAAAACAAAAGGTGATTAGACCTAATGATAATCACCTTTAAGAAATATCCTATTTCAAAGTTCAAAACACGTACAATACTAACTTACGTACGTACACAAACATCTGAAGGGAAATTGATTACTTTTTGATACTATGGGTGATAGAATTATTGAAAATTATTATTCTTGTATATTAAAAGAATATGCAAGTGTTGAAATGTACACAAAAAATTGGAATTTATGAGAGTTTTGAACATATTAAGCTTTCCAAGTAAAATTGTCGGTATGCATGATCCACCAAGCAAGAAACGACGTTGCTTCAGTCAACACAACCTCGTTTCTTGCATATTTTCAATTTTGAGCGGCATCTTTAACCTATCACCACACACTATTTTTCAAAAGTTTTAAGTTATTTTAATTTTTTTTAATATTATTTAATTCATATTATTAAAATAAATAAATAATACTATATATATAGTATATTTATAAGTAAGTCGCATTTCCTTTGCTTCACACACCAAAAGTGTGTGAGAGTACCTCTTTCAAGACTTGCCAAATATGTGTTTGTGCCTTTCTTTTTTCTTCGCACGCATATGCAAGATCGATCATCGATTCAATATATATCATATTCCTATATATGCGTGTACCTTTGCTTCCTTTATACATAACACACATCACGGACTAGGGTTGTTCATCGACATATGATCATATATACACCGTACTCACTGCATGCATGCAAATAATAGCATGACAATTATTTTTGACAAAATCGATGCATTTGTGTCAAAAACACACACACAAAAAAAAAAAAAAAAAAAAAAAGGATGAACGAGACAAGTTGGGTGATTCTTAAGTTGCTAGTCGAGTCTAGTCAACGTTGGAACTTTCAGCTCAGTTTGACATATTAAGCTCAGTTTGACTCAATATATTTGAATACTAATTTACATGAAATTTATCTTTAAATTAGAATTAAAATCCTCACTGAATTGACTCTTATTACAATAATTAGCAATATAACAAAATCATTGTGTTGCACTTTGATATGACTATGAGTGGTAGGAAAGCATGTGAATGATACCAAGTCAAAAACCTCATAACTACAACTAAAAAGGAACAAATGTTTGTTAGTAATCTTTTCAGCTATACTTTATGGTCGAGGAAACTGACCGCAATATGTTAACGGATCTCGAATATATAGAGCCCACAAAATAGGAAGCCCATCTGAGATAGTAAGTGGGCTGAGGACTGTAAACTAATTGGGCTTTGGGTGTCCATATTCAACTCTTACTAAACTAATGAAATTGGTTTAGTGGTCACATCAAATTTCGTGTTTTTACACCCCTACAACTCTAAAGACTGAATCTTAGTTTATCATTATTTTCAACAAATTACCTATAAAATTTAATTATTAAAAACAACAAAATTATAAAAATCTTGTAGGAGCTTAAGCACCTAGAGAGCTTAACGTGTATCCGTCCCTGATTATGATAGATACTTAGATAGCGTGATTCACTAAGCTATAAATTAGGATAATAACTGTTTGAATTTATATTCTCAATTGTAATCCGTGCTCCATGCATTGTCAATAATTAATATTATCTTCTATTTTTTATACCTCATGTAAAAATATCACTATAATTAAGTTAATGACAAAAAATTTATAAAATGTTTTAGGATTGCTATAGAAAAATAAAATAAAATAAAATGTAATTGCGTGAATATTGGAAAATAGTTATATAAATGAGACTGAATAAGTAGATATTGAAGGTTTTGTATTGTTATATTAGTGAAAAAATATGCACATATTAGTTATCCAATAAATTTTATACATTTAATCATTAGTCAAAATATATACTTTTACTTGAATTGAAGACCGTGAGTTTCAAAGTTCGAACTCGAGACATTACAAATTTACAATCGACTTAAACTAAAAAAAATAAAAATATATACAGTATGATCTTTAACTCTAAGTGTATTCTTACATTTAAAAAAATTATAGCATAACTAATATATACTCCATTCATATCCCAAGCTATAGTTACGTTGATTTTTTCTTACCGTCCAATACATGTGATAAACATTATACAAAAATTAAGAAAAATTACTTAATTAAAATTTAATTATTAAATTTTATTTTAGTAATTTTTCCATATTTTTTATATAATATTTATCATATCATGTATTGTACGATAAAAAAAGTCAACGTGACTATAGAGAGATACTATATACTCAATTTTTCTATTGATGTTTGCCGGTGAGGGGTTTCACATAGTTTAAGAACTTTTTTAGTAGAATAAGAGCATCTCTAATGGTGTACCTCATGTTGAAGTACAATTTAGTTGACACATCACAAAATAATTATACCTATCAATTTGTACCTCACCATCCCAATTGTTTGAGGTACAAATTTTCACTTTTTATGCATATGGGACCCATGGTATAAGACACACAGCCAATTTGTACATAGTATCCAATATTAGATACTCAATTTTCTCTTTCCTAATTTGTACCTTCTTCCCCAATGGTATACTTAGGTACAAATTTTGGCCACATATGACTTGTACCTACCATTGGAAATGCTCTAATACTTATAAGCAGGTCAAAGTTGAATTTTTTTTGTCCGTCAATGAGAGGTTTCAGTGTTTCACGTAGTTTAAGAAAAAGTAATTTTTTTTGTGTAGAATAATATTTCCTTTCTCTCATACTTATAGACATGTCAAAGTTTATTTTTTTAATAATAATTTTTTTTTGTGTAGAATAATATTTCCTTTTTCTCATACTTATAGACAGGTCAAAGTTTACCTTTTTTTTCGTCTAATAAACAATATAAAAAATTATGAAAAAATAATTAAAATAAAATTTAATAGAAAAAAAGTCAAACTGTGACCACCTGCTATTGTTGCAGGACAAAAAAAATATAAAAGTATGTATGTAATGGGTTTTGATTTGTAATTAAATAATAATGTTAGTTAAAAATATAGTCATATGTGCTTAAATAAAAGTGTATTGTAAAAAAAACTTTTTATTTTAAAGTGTGCAAATAATTGTGGGCAGTAAAAAAGAAAAATGTGCAAACAATTATGAGACCAAAAAGTATATTTCTTACTTTAAATTATAATTTAATTTTACATTTTTTACTTTTTTTGTGTGTTTTGTAAAAATATTATTGGGAGGGTAGGGATTATCTTACCGTACTTGGAAATTGGAATTGTTATATTCCTAGAAGCTGGCCAGTTGCCACGTGAACCATGTGAGATTGTGAGCATTCATTTATTTGACTTTTGAGATAATATATTTAAGATTGATTTGATTGTAAATGAATTACACTAGCCTATATTTAAGTACGTACTTTGTTCCGGAACAATTATAAATAACTAAATTTGGACACAAAAATCAAGAGAAATGTAGTACTATTGTTTTTTATATTATATTTTATAGTTAAAAATAAAATAATTTAAAAATAATAATAAAATTGTATTTTAATTAAAATGTATTTTTTTTAGAGGTGATCATAGTATATATAAATGTTCATTTAACAAATGTATATTTAGTAATAATTTATTGTGAGACTGAAGGAAAATATATTTTGGGATCCACAATTCTTTATATAATTGCAAATCGATCCAAACGATTAGGGAGTTGATTGAGTTTTTAGTTGAAATGAATCAAATTTTAGCTAGAACTAGCCTACCCGTGAACTGCGCAAAAGCAATTTATTTCTAATGTTATATTCGTATATGACATACTATTTGAGTTACAACTTGGTGGATTTCTGATCTTGAAAGAGGTCTTTTCTAATATTCCAATATATGTTCTGGGTATCTAATCATACGATTATGAGAATTATGTTTTTCATTTTAATTCAACATTTGTTTTATTAATTGAAAATTATACTATTTTTCTAATATATATATTTTTTTTCATTTTTTTTTTGAGATGTTTCTAATAAAAGTATAAAAGTTATTGTAGAAGTTTTTATAATAAAGGACATTTTGATTTTTGAATTTAGAATTTAAACTCTATAAAAAATACGCATCATATTCAAGAGTTAAAATTATTTTACTTTTATTATTTAATGGTAACTTTTATTATTTAATGGTAGTTTAATATATCTAATTATAAAATAAGAGAACTTTTGAAAATGATAATTACTACTATTTTACCTTTATTTAAATACATGAAATTATATGAAATTATTTATTTTTAATTTACTTTTATTATTTTTAAAGACATGTGAAAATTAGTGTTTTTTTCCTAGGCGAGTGATTTGGAAAAAACGTGATCTAAGAAGAAGACGAAGATCAAATTCTTTTTATAGTGAAATATTATGTATTATAATGAAAAAGCCATATAATTATTTATTTGAAGAGTAATTAATAATTTTCCTATATTTTGGTCATTAATAATTAATAATGGATAAAATAGTAAAATACTACACGATTCATTTGTATTAAAAAAAACAACGTGACTATAAATTTAAGACAAATGAAGAATTATTTTTGTTTCATAATAATATTTTACCTTTTTTTTAGTTTTTAAAAATATTGTTAGTTTTTAATTATGTAGTTGCAACGACATCTTGTACTTTGACGTGATCAAATAAGTTAAATTGCTGTTGATTTAAAAATAAAAAAATAGTTACGGTTTAAATAGAATACTCATGCACTATACACGGATTTTGTAAAATAAAATAAAATAAGATTATATACATAATTGATTTTAGCCTTGAAATAGATAGACAGCTGCTCTCTGCCTCTCCCTCCATATCTTTGGCACACAAACTGTTAATCGGAAATCCCCAAATTGCCCTCCACCGTGATGGCTAGTTACTCGGAGGCCCACATCTGCCAGTGCCTGAGCCGCCTCGCCACTGCCAGTCGCGACTCCGCCGTCACCATCTACGGAGCCCGCCGGAAAACCGGAATGCAATTCGTTGAAGGAGTTATGGGCCTGGCCCACGGGCTTCACCGGCTCGGAATCAGGCCCGGCGACGTCGTCTCCATTTCCGCTCTCAACAGGTAATCCTCCTTTCTTCTATCAACTGTCTTGGAAGTACTCATATCGAAGCGAGATGTACAACTCCCCCTGAAATTGGTGACATTTTGTTGCAGTGATTCTTACTTGGAATGGATGCTTGCTGTTACTTACATTGGAGGAATTGCTGCCCCACTTAATTACAGATGGGTTAGTGCATGAATTTAATTAATTAAAAAAACGTGTCGATTTTTGTTCGGTGATCATAGTTTATACTACTTCTACTACTATATACAGAGCCTCGAAGAAGCTAAATCAGCAATGGAGCTAGTTAGACCCGTATTATTAGCAACCGACTCGAGCAGCGGCTTCTGGCATTCCAAGTTTCAGATGGACTCTGTTTCATGTCTACGGTGGCATGTCTTGATGGATATGCCCGATAAAGGCGACAGCACCGGGACAAGTCCGTTTTTTTTTTAAATATAATAATTATTTTTAGATGATTAGTGAGCATATGTTGATACAGCTGCTGCCTTAACATTGCAGTTTTTGCCGCTGAATTATTGAAGGAGCCCGCTAGAGGACCTGTTACACTCGACTATCTTTGGGCACCTGAAAGAGCTGCAATTATATGCTTTACCTCGGGTATTGTTTTACAAGGAGACGATGGTTTCATAATCTATCTATTTCTTTAGTTATATGTATATGTATATATACCTTTTGTTTTTTCTTGATGACCACAGGGACCACCGGAAGGCCTAAAGGAGCTACCATAAGCCATTCGGCTCTAGTCGTGCAATCCCTTGCGAAAATCGCAGTTGTTCGATATGATGACGAAGATGTATGTATTTTTTACTTCCCTCGTGATATAAATATATATTCGACGAAATTTATTGTGACCTTATATAATTGTAGGTCTACTTACACACTTCTCCGCTGTGCCACATAGGCGGAATATCATCGGCCCTGGCCTTGCTAATGGCCGGGGGTTGTCACGTTATATTGCCAAAATTTGAGGCTAAATTAGTAATTGAATCCATAAGGGAACACGGCGTGACGTCCCTGATCACCGTGCCCACTATGATGGCTGATCTAATACTCTTTAATAGGTAAAACAATTACATATTTTGATCAATGAAATTAAACTTGAATTTGTGTTATTTTTAAAATTTTATTTATTATTTAGGATGAATCATATGTCAGCGACTTACGACTCTGTGAAGAAGATTCTGAATGGAGGTGGCGGTCTGTCAGCTGAGCTCATCAACCACGCAACCAGAATATTTCCGAGAGGCACACTCCTCTCGGCTTATGGTGTGTTTTAATTTACTTCTGAAAAGAAAACAGTTTAAGTTATCAAGTTCACACTCGTTTAAATTTCATGGTTTGATTAATTGTTGCAGGGATGACAGAGGCATGCTCGTCTCTAACCTTCACGACCCTTTACGACCCGACAAAAGAGTGTGGCCATGATCGTCAGAAATCCGACTTAAGCACTCAAGGAGGTGTGTGTGTAGGAAAGCCTGCTCCACATGTTGAACTGAGAGTGACTGTCGAGGAATCTTCTGACAACGGGAGGATCTTGATGAGGGGTCCACATGCGATGCTCCGCTACTGGGGCCAAAGTCCTTCAGATAATCTTTATGGAGGTTGGATTGATACAGGAGATATAGGACAGATAGACGAGCATGGTAATCTCTGGCTCATCGGACGAGCAAAGGATAGGATCAAGAGCGGAGGGGAGAACATTTACCCGGAAGAGGTAAATTGTAGCTTGTTAGCCGAATAAACCTCAAAAACAAACATTCTGAGTTTTTGGATTGTTTGTCATAGGTTGAGTCTGTCTTATCCCAACATCCCGGATTATCCAAGATTGTTGTTGTTGGGATTCCGGATTACCGGTTAACGGAGATGGTAGTCGGATGTGTGAGACTAAAACACGGGTGGCGATGGTCTGATTGTGGAGACGAAATCCAGTGCTTGTCAAGTGAGGCCCTCAGACACTTCTGTAGAGAAAAAAACTTATCAGGGTAATAATTTGTTTTTTGTTTGTGTTTACAATACAATTACCAGATTTTCTTTATGTGAAATATTGTGTCATGTATGTAGGTTTAAAATCCCGAAAAGATTTGTGTTGTGGAAGACTGATTTTCCAACTACAACAACTGGGAAATTAAGGAGAGACCGAGTCAGTGCAGAACTTATTGGGTCAGATACTCAAATGTTGTCCAGCAAAATGTAGTATAATATTTTCTGAAGAAAAAATAACTTGTGCTTTTGTATAATAATGGCTGTGTAGTGTGTGGAATTCATGGTAAAGGCAATAATGTAATTTGTGTGCTGCAATAAGAATTTATTCAATCTTGCCCTTGATTATATTTATTTAGATAAGAGAAAATACCTTGATATATACTGGCATACTGCTTCATATTTATATTGAGCAATGGAAAAAATAGCAAAATTAGAAATAAATTTAAGTAGAAAATTGCAGTATTGAATTAGGATTTAGGAATGGTTAGTTAGCTTAACAGCGGACCCAGGCTGGAAACCAGCTCACATTGGTGATTACAGGTGTGCAAACGTAAATTTAATATACTGTGATCTGTCTGTTAGTGGATCGATTAATACTTATTTACCGATGGTGGATCGAAGAAAAAATTTAATCTATTGTCAGGCAAACTTCAGATATGTTATGTCGACAGGGGCTTGACTGGTTGAATCACAACGATGATGACCTGCATGACAACGAAAATAACAAGGATTTCTCTAGCAGAGCTGATGTTGAAAACAAGGATTATACTTTGAAGTCGTGTTGTTGACTCATATGAATTTATAATTGAGTCAATTTCAATATACAGTATATTTTATACTAATATAAAATATAATTTGTTTTTTTGGAATCACCCGCATATATAATTATATAATTATACTCCTATTATCATAATATTAATATGAATTTATTAATATAAAATATGGTTAATGGTTGAGAAAACAACAAAAACAGTGCGTGGAGACTGCAGATGTACGTGGGGTTAGTGGGTGAAAGGATTAATGATTTTGTACAATGGCAAATCGTGTAAATAAACTACTAACTAGGCCTCATTTATTGCTGCTCTATTCACTCCCGCTCTTTCAAACTCATTTCATTTGGGCCCAAATTCGTTTCATCTTCCCACAAGCTTACCAAAACCCTAGAAACCCAAATTCAACCTCTCTTTCTAATTTATCTTCTCCGAACTTTAAATTTATCTCAACGAAGAAAGGAAAGTATTTCCTCGCTCACTCACTGGTAAGCCTTTGAAAATTTATTTATTTATATATTTATTTATTGCTTACAAGCTTATGGAGAGTCAAGAAGAGCTTATGGTGCGTCCAGTAATTTTAAATGGGTTCAGCGACGTCGTTTCCAATGGAAATGGCTTCGAGCGAGAATACACTGAACACAGGTCTGTGCACGAGGGTGTTGACGAAGATGAGAAGGGGGAAATAGCCGATGTGGTTTTGGAGGGACTTGACGACTACTTGGATGACGTCACCGACCGGTTAGTGATTTCGAGGATGGTCAGTGATTCTGTTATCAAAGGAATGGTGACCGCAGTCGAGCAGGAGGCGGCAGAGAGAATCGCAGCCAAGGAGCTGGAGGTGGCCAATCTGAAGCAGTTTCTCCACTCCCGTGAGGTGGGTGCCAGACATAAGGAAGGGTTTTCTTGTATCAGTGATGCTTGTTTGAAACACGAAAAGTCGAGGGAGGAGTTGTATGCTTGGAGGAAGTTGACCCGAGAGCTGCTCAAGAAGGCGAAGAAGGAAGTTGAGCTCGGGAGAGGAGCCAATTCTGTGATGAAGATTGGTTCTGGTTTTGGGTCGGTGGGTTTGGGTGGGATTTTTCAGGAGAAGCAGTGTGGAGGCTGCGTGCATGTTGATAAGATGCTCGAAGGCCTGGAAGTTACAGTGGATGCTTTTAGTTTCAAAGTGGATGATGTATTAATGTCTTCGAAAATCGCACTTTGTGAGTCTCATGAGGACCGAGACGTATTAGGAAAAATCGAGGATATAGTGATGCAGACCGTAATTAAGAGTCTTCAGGAGGAAACAAATGCTCAGTCAGATGTTATTCAGAATGTGAATTGGCTCGAAAACTTCAAGGGTATATCTGAAATATGCATCCAGTTGAAAGAAATTCAGAAGTCACCCTGTATGAATGAAACAAGATTAGTTTCCTATGTATCTCATGATTTGGACCATTTGCACCCCAAGGCATTTGGAGAAAATGGCAAAGTGGATGAGTCTAATGTCCATGTTGCCGAGAGCTATGACTTTCAGCAGCTGAAGCACTTGACAAAGGAAAAAATGGTGGAATATTTTAATGGCATCATTACTAAGCTGAAAAGAGATCACGAGTCCGTTCTAGAGCAGGAGACTGATAAATATTTTAGACTAAAACGCGAGTTCTTGAATCTGAAAGAGAGGCCCCCCTCCACGACACTCAAGAAAAACGAAGAATTTGACATGATTAGGAAAAGGATTCCCGAAATAATCTTAAAATTGGAGGGCTTCCTTTTGGAGAACGAGAAATTTCCTGCTCTAACCAAAAGTCTTCAAAGTGCAGGGGAATTAAAGCTCCGACTAGATAGCCTCCTCTTTGAAAATCATCAACTGAGAGAATCCTTAAATGAAAAGGAAAAAGAGGTAAGGTATTTAGAAGCACAGGTTTCAAGTGCAGCCGAGGCATCATTGCAGAGTTCTTTGGCAGAGGAGAACTTGATAAAGCTTGTGGAAAATATGAATTCATCTTTGGAAGATTCATTCCTAGAAGCTTCACTCACTGATGAAGTATATAAATCTTCTCTAAGGGAGCAGCTTTCACAGATGAGGTTAGCCTCTGGAGATTCAAACATGGAGATTTGTGATACCATTCTTAGGGAATCGCCAAATAGATACGAATCGGAAGATTCAGATATCGAATCATGGATAATGCAAGAGTTGAGCGGGTTGGTATTCACAGAAGCTATCATGGAAATTAGAAACTGTGTAGAGACTACTGCTCTTGAAAAGGAACATGAATTAAGATTGGTGGTTGAAGAGAACAAGAACTTTAAGCAGGATATTCAGGATTTAAGAACTGCACTGGAACAGAAAGAGAAGTTAGCAATAGACTTGTCATTTTCACTATCCGAAGAGACGAAGAAGTTGGAGGTAGCTTCTCAGGAGTGTAGCAGTTTGAGAGAACTTGCAAGTCGACTACAGAAACAGGTTACCGAGAGTGAAATACACTTGGAGTTATTGAGGTCTCAACACTCGGAAGCATTGAAGGACATTAAACTGGATAAAATGGAACTGCTCAAGGCTAAACAAAATATTGATGAGACGAAACAGGTTTTAAGTGAAATAAACAGAGAGAAAAGCAGAGCATTGATTGAGGCCCAGGAAGTGCATGACAAGTTAGCATTAAGTGTAGCTAGAGAGGCAACGCTGAAGAAGGAAATGAAATCGGCTATCAGTCAACTCTCGGAGTTGTTTGATGATTTTGAATGCAGAATATCGGAGGCAACCCAAAAGAATATTATAAGGTAAAATCACTCAAAAAAGCAATTTATATTTGATGATATTTTCTTGAGAACTAAAATATTTATGAATCCTGATTGTGTGTTGTTGATCTGTTTTTGGGCCGATTGATTTAATTTCCAGGTTTAAAGATACAAGTTCCCACTTGAAAGCTCTTAAGAAGGTGACTATTGATCTTAAGCAGACATACCAACAGAAACTGGATATGAAAAGTGTTAATCTTCTAAAGGCCGAGTCTGAGGTAATGACAAAAAAGCTTTGTTTATGCTTTTATTGTGACCTTATTGCTATCATGCAAGTTTGTTGCTCTGCAATAATAAATTGACCGTTTCTGACAGTAAATATATTTTCTTTACTTGTTTAATTTTTCTTTTTTCTTTTTTCTTTTATTTTTTCCGGGTCTGGATCTCACAACGAAAGGAGATTTAATTAAAAATATCAAGGGTGTGATTGTTTGGCTAACCATTTCTGAAATGTGCATGATTAAAAAGTCTGATAAGATAGTTTAAAGAAGGGTAATGATTTTTTGGAATGTGTTTAAGGGTAATGGCTACATTGACGTGGCACGTATTTTTCTTCTCTATATTTTTGGATGGTTTGAAAAATTTCTTCTGATGTTTTTCTGGGCGATGCTCATATCCACAACTTGATTTTGACATTGAGGTGGTTATTTCAGTTTTTGTGTATGTGTGCTATTGATACATTTTTAAGCTTTATTAGCTCTCTCACTATCTCGTTCCCTTGTTTCAGGTTGATCTTTTAGGGGACGAGGTTGAGTCTCTATTGCGACTACTTAATAAAATATATATTGCTCTTGATCATTATTCTCCAGTATTAAAGCATTACGCAGGGGTAAGTCAAATCCGAGTTTCTAAGAATGACAAATCTTTCTCTTTCTATGTGTGTGGGGCTTTTTAACTTGTCATTAACATACATATGCATCTGATTTACCTTCTTGCATGAGCATGGCAGAGCATTACCAGAAGGGTTGTTCAGTATTATTATCTATATGTATTTTATAAGAAACGAGTCTAAGCGTCACTTATACTTCATTTATCTTTGTCTGTAATCTTGTATTATGCCTTGACAGATTGTTGAGATCCTTGCGCTGGTGAAGAGGGAATTGAGTGGAGAATCTGCTGTAGTATAGTGATCAGCTTGCCCTTTTACAAGGTAAGAAAATCCCTTGACTAGAAATGCTAATGGTTAGTACCTTTGCCATTTCATAATTTTAACAGCCAAAAAATTGCAAATTCTAGTTTGAGAAACAAATCAAATAAATGAATTTTCCTCATGGCCACAGTGCATCCAATGAAGAAATGTTAAATGAAACGAATTAATTCCAATGTATACGAAACCATTTAAATCTCAAATCTCTCAACCCAGAACAATCTTCTTGAATTGTGATCTTGATAATTTGTGATTTTTATACTTCATGATCAATGCATATCTTTTGACCAGACTCTGCTGATATTTCCATGTGTGCAGTGACTGGCAGTTTTTGACCGATATGAGTTCTGTTGCATATAATGGCCATTGGAACAGAAGGAAGGCACCCCTTCATATCTTGATAGACTTTTGGTAAAGGCATGAACCGATTTTTGCTCTCTGCAACACGGCCACTCTACAACGCGAAAGAGAAAACGTAGTTTTGGGTTCCTGTGTCTTAACTTAGATATTTCATTGTATATGACCACTTGTAGTTGTAAATCTTGCTGTTCCATTAGTTAGATTATTCATCGAAGAAGCAGGCTCTTATATTTCCCTTTGTTTTTAGTAAACTGAAAATTAACATCAGAAATATTAACGAATGTCTGTAACATGAGATTGGGTTGAGACGACTTCCAAACATTCAACACGTAATGTCATTTTGGTTTGTCTCCGAAAAATCGGGGATGTGATCGAAATTATGGGACTAAATGCTCATGCTTTTGGCATCAATAATACAACACCAACACAAAAACGATTATTAGTTGATAACTTGATATTGCAGACTTGCAGTACCATCAAAGTTCCATACGTATCATTTACAGAAAATTTTATATGGGCCGTATGATGGGCCTTGCGAGTTGCGATGGATTTGTTCCAATGGAAAGGATTTGGGCTTATAAACCCTAGAACCCCACTCACTCTCCCTTCCACTTCGAGTTCAACTATTATTTCTTCTGTAATTTCCTCATAATTTCGACCACTTCGAAAAAGGAAAGAGGAAATACAGCGAGTGAGAGATGCCTCCCAAAGCAGCGAAATCGAAGGAAGCTCCCGCCGAGAGGGCGATCCTTGGACGCTTTTCGTCTCATCTCAAAATCGGAATCGTAATCCCATTTTTCGTTTCTCGATCCTTACTCGGTGTTTATCGATTCATTTTTTCATGCCGTTTGATGTGATTGGTTTTCAGGTTGGGTTGCCGAATGTGGGGAAATCTACTCTGTTCAACACGCTCACCAAGTTATCCATACCGGCCGAGAACTTTCCCTTCTGCACCATCGAGCCGAATGAAGCCCGGGTGAATATCCCGGACGAGCGATTCGATTGGCTTTGTCAGCTCTTCAAGCCGAAGAGTGAGGTTGTTTTTTCACAAAGTTTAAATTTCGTATTGGGTTATTATGATATGTGATGTGTGTTTGCTAGCTGTATATGACCTAACTGCTGGGAATTTCTAGGTGGCCGCGTTCCTTGAAATCCATGATATTGCTGGACTCGTTCGCGGAGCGCATGAAGGGCAAGGGCTGGGGAATAACTTCTTGTCTCATATCCGTGCCGTGGATGGAATTTTTCATGTTTTACGTAAGCTCATTAGATATGTTTTTTTTTTTGTCTTAGCTAATAATATATTGAGAAGCGATGTAGGGGTTTCTTCACGATGGTTCATGATAGAGTTATTGTGTTCAGTAGATAGAAATGTTAGAAAGAACATGATGTGTGATATGACAGTGCTATTCCATTCACTAGATGAAGATGACAAACATTTTCTCTATAATAACCTATTTCCTGCGCATTTTTAGAAATCTGTCTTTCTTTTTTGTGAACTACTTGCCCTTTAGTCTATGAAGTTTGACGCCCTCTGTCAATTTGTGGAAATAAAATGACCCAATCATGGGGTTAAGAAATTTTTTGCTTCCTTTATGTATGCATATATTCTTATTGTTGCTAACTTGCTATCATTTAAATGCACTGTCTAATAGTTATGTGTTTTGTAGGTGCTTTTGAAGATCCTGATATTATCCATGTAGATGACACAGTGGATCCTGTGAGAGATCTGGAGATTATATCTGCTGAATTGCGTCTGAAGGTAACATTAATTCCACTTGTAAAATTAAATTAAGGTCCGTGTGTTGTGTTGTATGGAGATTTTTTTATTGTACTTTTCCATCCTATTTCGGAGAGAAGGTTTTGAGGTTTTGCTTCATGCACAAATATATTAAAGTTTTTAATGATTGTAGAAGTTGTGGTCTCTTCTTGATTTCTAAAATATTATTTCCCTAGGATATTGAGTTCATGGAAAGGAGAGTTGAAGATCTTGAAAAGAGCATGAAGAGGAGCAATGACAAACAGCTTAAAGTTGAGCTTGAGCTATGCCAACGGGTCCGTATACTATTTGATTCTTAAGTTCAAGATACATGGTATTTATTCAATCAGTAAATCATTTCGCATAGGGGTTGGTAATAAATTATTTGCTTTGCTATGCCATGCCTTGTTTTTTTTAGTAAAACAATAACAAATCTTATCTCTCTGTAATCACACTTGAATCATTACTAATGTTAGAAAGTGTTTGGCACTGAGTTGTGTTTTGGTTTGTAAGGTCAAAGCCTCCCTGAATGAAGGGAAAGACATCCGCCTGTTGGATTGGAAGGCTGCTGATGTTGAGATCTTGAATACATTCCAGTTGCTCACTGCAAAGCCAGTTGTCTACTTGGTGAGTAAATAGTATAAATATCTTTTGAAGGTGAAGAATTTGGAAATGCTTTCTTCATTTGGTATTTATTATTTTTTGAAATTTCCTAACGATCATACTAAAGATCTAATATAACAAATTCTCTATAGAAGACGAGCTGTTTGTTTAGCATTTTAGCAATCAATTCTATAATCCTTGATTATAATAAGGGTAGAAATATGTTCCCTTCACTAATCAATTCATTGTGAGAAAAAACAGATTTGAGTTTGAGTAAAATCCGTGGAATGAAGCCGTGAACACAAATTTCTTGATATATGAGTTGAACTCAAATAGGAGAAGTATGTCTTCATTGTTTATTATGGGGCTTATGGTGGTTTGTAGTGCGGTGTTTGGTCAAGTATAGCCGCATAGGGCATTAAGCGATTACCGGTAAACCGCTAATTAAATAAATAAATAATATTCATTAGCATATAGCAACAGTCCTACTGCCATAAAATCCTAATTCCTAATCGATTTTAGAATAAAAGAAATAAATCCCATTTCAGAAGAACCAAATCTGTCACACAGCCTAACAATCCTCCACTCACTGCCGACTGTCTGCCTCCCTTTTCCGGTCGAGTCATTCTTCTATCTCCATCAAACCCAGGGGAACTGAAAATATTTCAGCATCCACCTCAATCAATCACTTTGAGAACAATCCTGAAGCCTAAAATCACAAACTCGAAGACCACAGAAACTGATCGGCTTGAATTTGAATCCGAACGCAAACCCTTGAACACAAAAATCTAAAATTAAGAAATTAGGCATCCAAAATGACAAGAAAAGCCCTTTCAATTTTCTTCACGGAGGGCCACTGAGCACCGATTTCTCATTTTTTTCAAAAGTTAAAGGTTATTCTTAATTTAGGCCTAATAACTCAGATGTAATAGGAATTGGATTTCGGCTAAAGAAATTGTGGGTATCGGAGTCTGATTAGGATTTATGGAATAAAAATGAGAGTGAGATTTATCAAAATCACTTTCTAAGTTTTTTATCCTTTTCAAAATTTGGTCAGAGGCTATTTGGTTAACCGAGCTGAATAACCACAGTGGTTGATGGTTAACTGACTAAATGCCAGCAGTGCGGTTGTGCTTACATATATTAGTGTTTTGTCGGTTGCCGTTAGCTGCAAAATATGATGCGGTTAACCGATCTGTATAAGCAGCCCTAATTTTGTTTGTGATCTGTTTACAGGTAAACATGAATGAGAGGGATTATCAAAGAAAGAAGAACAAGTTTCTCCCAAAGATCCATGCTTGGTATGTTTCATTTAGGATTTTTTTTTTGTTTTTTATTAATTAGTTTCAGGTTGTCCTTCGTCTTTTGCACATCCTTTTATATTGAAAATTTTCTTTTGATTTCCCAGGGTGCAGGAGCATGGTGGTGAAACTATTCTTCCTTTTAGCTGTGCTTTGGAGAGAAATCTTACCGATTTGGACTCAGATGCAGTTACCAAGTATTGTGAGGAGAACAAGGTTCAGAGGTTGGTTGGTTCAACATTTACATCTCAATTTTTTTTATAACATTTTAAAAATCTGAAGATCTCAGTGCACACCCTCCTCACAATATTCACCAAGTCATTTATCACATTCATGTATTTCCTCAAACGGAGATGCATTCCCTTCAATACTCGTCCAACTATGCAAATCACAATTTAATAAAATATTCTTATAATCTTGTAGAATGTAGATATACATGAATGCAGCTGTTTTTTGTAATATCTTGGATGGGTCAGTTGGGAGTCAGATTAGAGATACTAAAGCTGCAGAAATTTATATATCAAATATATGGATCTTATTTTTGGCTGTTGCAATCCAATTATACTGCTGAAGTTTTGCTGCTTAAATTGACATTATTTTTTATGCTACGCACAGCGCTCTTCCAAAGATAATAAAGACTGGGTTTGCTGCCATCAACCTTATTTACTTCTTCACTGCTGGACCAGATGAGGTACTTTTTGCCTTTGCACTCATTAACCCATTGTTTTATTTCTCCTGAATCTTTTCTGGCCCATCGTGAACGTATGCAGGTGAAATGCTGGCAAATTCGCCGACAGACAAAAGCTCCTCAGGCTGCAGGAACAATTCATACTGATTTTGAAAAGGGTTTCATATGTGCTGAGGTACTTGCTTCCTCTTCGCCTTACCTTCTATAGATTCACATTAATCTCTCTATTGGATTTTTATGGTATTTTGTTTGTGTTCTGAACTTCACCATGTTTTGTGCTTACTATTGGAACATGTGATGTAGGTTATGAAATTTGAAGATCTGAAGGAGCTTGGAAGTGAGTCAGCCGTGAAGGTATAAATTTGTAAAAGTTCTGTATATTTCATTATGAATGAGAATGAGTTTGCATTATTTGATATGTTTGTGAAAGTGAATATTTTTTTTTTTTGTTTTTTGCTTGCACAGGGTAATGGGAAGTATAGGCAGGAGGGGAAGACATATGTTGTCCAGGATGGAGACATTATCTTCTTCAAATTCAACGTCTCTGGTGGTGGGAAGAAGTGAGATGTTTCGACATCGTTCTATTTTTCACTAAGAACCAATTTCACCAGTTGAGCGTTTGATACAAAACTATTGTTACTTGTAATCGTTTGGGATTTTATCCATCTCGTGTGGGGCTGTACAAATTTTGCTATCCTGCTTGGAAGTTTAGAGTATCTCACTGCCTTGGTATCTTTCAAAGTTGGCAATTATCCACACATTCCGATAAAATCTGCTTCCCTATTAACCTCTTTTAAGCATAAGCATGCCAATATCATGATATTTGGCTGTTCAGTTTGGTTCTTGTTGTCGTATCACCGTCTTAGATATGTGAAGTTAATACTAACAAAAATGAGATGTTTTTCCTTGTAGGTGATTATTTTGGTAACTCAAAATTTACCCTAATAAGAAATGAATGATGGACCACTTATCTCTTGTTGATGCTCATGCATAACATCATTGTACCCATTGCTTGTAGGGTGGGACCATGTTATGTTACCCAATATATCAACCCTCATACCTCAACATGTGATTGATAATCTCGCTCATTTATTTCTTTCCAATTCTCCTCATTACACCTTCACCTACTTCACCTCTTTTGGATTTAATTCATTCTTTAGACATCAAATCAAAGATAAAATATAAACAGCATTTATATCACTATTATCTTAGCTGTATAATTAATTAATTACTGAGAGTGAGTGAACTATTATTATGTTACATTACACTTTCAAATATCCTTGTAAGGGGTTCTAGTAAATGAAACACAGACAAAAAAAAAATGAATGAATCTTTAGAATAAAAATCCGAACACCCCGGCAAGATCAATTTGATACCACTGTCGACAAAACACGAAATCAAACACGAACGGGCACTCAAAGCAAAGTGAGTTGCCACCTTAGGGGCAAAGGCAATAGAAGCCCTAGTCAAGGGGGGCATGATATTCTACTCCTACATTACACGTCACTGGTTATCTCCCCCCACTGGCCAGAAGTGGACCTCAAGACAATCTTCAAAACCATATTTAATAAATTGTCTACACGTCCACCACTGCTACGGCTGCAATTTTTTTTCCTAAGGAGTATTTTTTGGCGGGTAATAAGACAAAAACTATTCACAATTGTACGATTCCACTCCCGCTACTTTTTTATTTTTATTGATTTTAAATATATAAATTACTTTTACTTGTCATTTCAAATAATAATAAAAAAATGACCTACCCTAAAAGCACCCCTTTGAACCATTAAACATGTCTAATGCCTTTTGGGGATTTTATTCCACTGTAAATTTACTGCAGCAAATTTATGTTCACAGTTGATTTTTGAAGTATTTTTTTCTCTTCCCTCCATTATCGTTTTCATTGGGTATACCCGATTACCCGGTATTCATTCGGAGCTCCGGGTTCTCTGTTTTCAGAGGTAAGCAAGTTCCGACATTTGCTTTTTTTATTCACCTCTGAAACTGTAGATTTCTCTCTGTAATTGCGTTACCATTGTTTTGGGGTGTCTGCTATTTATTTACTTGATATATGGTGTATTAAAGATTGAATTTTTATTCGTATTTTGTATTAGTTACTTGGGGGCTTTGCTTAGAATGAGAATACTCGGTCTCTATTTGGTTTGTCTTTGTACTATCTCGGCACTCGCTTCCCAGGACATTAAGCCCTTGCTTGAGTTCAAGAAAGGAATCAAGCATGACCCGACGGGATTCGTGCTCGGCTCTTGGAACGACGAGTCCGTCGATCTCGACGGCTGCCCGTCCACGTGGAACGGGATCATCTGCAATGCCAGTAGTGTGGCGGGGCTCATTCTCGACAATCTCGGGCTATCCGCTGATGTGGATTTGGGCGTGCTTGCGAGCCTGAAGATGCTCGTGAAACTCTCGATCTCGAACAATTCCATTTCCGGGAAGCTGCCCGACAACCTCGGCGGCTTCAAGAGCCTCGAGTATTTGGATGTTTCGAACAACTTGTTTTCCTCGTCGTTGCCGGCAGAGATTGGGGAGTTGGTTCACTTGAAGAATCTTTCGTTGGCCGGGAATAATTTCTCCGGCCCAATCCCGGACTCAATTTCCGGGCTTGCCTCTATCCGTGTGTTGGACGTGAGCCGAAACTCTCTTTCCGGACCGTTGCCATCGTCTCTGATGAAATTGGGGAAAGTAGTGCATCTTAATCTTTCGCATAACGGTTTTACTAAAAGCATACCAAAAGGTCTCGAGCTTATGAAAACACTCGATGTTGTTGATTTGCGTGGCAATGCACTTGAAGGCGAATTTGATCCTGACTTCTTGTCACTTACCACAGCAAGTTATGTTGATTTTAGTGGCAATGATCTTGGCGGAAAGTTTATGATGGGTATATCTTTGTCTGTTAAGTATTTAAATCTCAGCAATTGCGGATTAACTGGACCACTTGTTAGTGGAGGGGAGGCTCGGGCATTTGGAAGCTTAGAGGTTTTGGATTTGAGCTATAATCAGTTGTCTGGTGAATTGCCCGGTTTCAATTTTGTTTATGATCTTCAAGTCCTGAGACTCTCTAACAACGGGTTTTCGGGCTCCATTCCAAACGGGCTTCTGAGAGGAGGTTCCTTGGTTCTGACTGAGTTGGACTTGAGTGGTAACAATCTCTCAGGTACTTTTTTTTAAAGTTTATACTGTTCAATTTGTAATGTTGGTTTTCCTTTTTCGAAATGGTTGTGTCCCCTTCGAATAAAATGTTGTGTTATTTGACAGGACCCATAAGTATGATTACATCAACCACATTACACACCCTTAATCTCTCCTCAAATGTGCTTTCTGGCGAGCTTCCGCCATTGACAGGAAGCTGTGCGGTAATCGACCTCTCAAGAAACCAGTTCGAAGGAAATTTGTCAACGCTTCTCAAATGGGGTAATGTTGAAGTCCTCGATTTAAGCCAAAACCGGCTTACAGGCCTCATCCCAGAAGCCACTGCTCAATTCTTGCGTTTAAGTTATCTGAACATCTCCGGTAATTCCCTGCTTGGTTCTCTTCCGAAAGGGATCGCATTATTTCCAAAACTCACGGTACTTGATCTTGGATTTAACCGGTTGGATGGACCTATTTTAACGACTCTTTTAACGTCATCCACTCTGAAAGAACTTCACCTGCAGAGTAATGAATTTTCCGGAAGTATTGATTTTTCACCTTCCTCTGGGGATCTATTAAATCTCCAAGTTCTTGATCTTTCTAACAACCATCTCGATGGCTATTTTCTCGATGGGTTTGGACATCTTACGGGTCTTCAAGTGCTCAATATAGGAGGAAACAATTTCTCCAGAAATTTCCCGCCTTCAATTGGCAACATTAGCTCCTTAGTTTCACTAGATGTTTCTCGGAATCACTTCACTGGTCAACTGCCTAACAACCTATCTAACAGCCTCCAAAGCTTCAACGTGTCGTATAATGACCTTTCAGGTGTTGTCCCTGAAAATTTGAGAATGTTTCCTCTATCTTCTTTCTACCCAGGTAATTCTAGACTCCAGTTCCCTAACCCTCCCCGTGGCCCCAATAATGTTCCATCTGGAAATTCCCGCGAAAAACGAAGGAAAACCATCACCATAATCATAATAACAGCTGCTTGTTTCGTTGGTGTGATAATTCTCATTCTTCTCGGCATTTTCATTCGTCACAAGCTCAAAACAAGAAACCACCCTTTGCCGCACGTGACCAACAAAGATCCCAGCCTTCAGTCTAGTAGCGGTGTGGTCATTTCAACAGAGGATATTTCAACGTCCCAAAAAGGGCGGACAACAGAAGTAACCAGCCCCGATGAGAAAACAGAACCAGTAACAGGTTTTTCTCCGGCCAAGACCAGTAACATATCGTGGTCGCCCGGATCAGGCGATTCGAGTGCTCTGGAAAACAATGTTTCGAACATGGAAGTCGGATCTCCCGATCGCATGGTGGGGGAGCTCAACTTTCTCGATGATACAATTTCTTTTACAGCGGAGGAATTATCTCGAGCCCCTGCTGAGGTTCTTGGGAGGAGCAGCCATGGGACTTCTTACAGAGCGACTCTGGACAATGGGCTGCTGTTGACCGTGAAGTGGCTGAGAGAGGGAGTCGCAAAGCAGCGGAAGGATTTCGCCAAGGAGGCCAAGAAGTTCGCCAATATCCGACACCCGAACGTGGTTGGCTTGAGAGGGTACTACTGGGGCCCCACAAAGCACGAGAAGCTCATACTTTCAGATCACATATCTCCGGGAAGTCTTGCAACTTTTCTATACGGTAATTCATATGTCGTGTGATTCGTCCTCATCATCTGCATGAGATATTTATCTTAGTTTTTTCTAACAGATCGTCCGGGGAGAAAAGGACCTTTGTCCTGGGCCCACCGCCTCAAAATAGCAGTCGACACCGCCCGTGGACTCAACTATCTCCATTTTGACCGAGCCATCCCCCACGGGAACCTCAAGTCCACCAACGTCCTACTAGACGGGCCTGACCTCAACGCACGGGTTTCTGATTACTGCCTTCACCGACTCATGACTCAATCAGGTACCATCGAGCAGATACTCGATGCTGGCGTGTTGGGTTATCGAGCACCTGAGCTAGCAGCATCCAAGAAGCCCGCGCCCACTTTTAAATCCGATGTATATGCTTTCGGAGTTATCTTGCTTGAGCTTCTTACGGGGAAATGTGCTGGGGATGTAGTGTCAGGTGAGGATGGAGGAGGGGTGGATTTGACGGATTGGGTTCGGCTGAGGGTGGCCGAGGGCCGTGGATCGAATTGTTTTGATGGTGCGTTGACGGCCGAGATGAGTTTGCCGGGGTCGGAGAAAGGGATGAAAGAGGTTCTCAGCGTAGCCCTTCGCTGCATTCGGTCGGTGTCGGAGAGGCCGGGGATCAAGACCGTGTACGAGGATTTGTCGTCTATCTAAGTTTGTTTGGGGATGATTGTTGTTTGTGAAGAAAGAAATAGTTTGATTTGCTTAATTCTTTTTGGTTATTATTATTGTGTTATGATAATAATAGGTTTTGTGGTGTTTTAAATAACAAGAAACTACACATCAAAGAAAGGGGTCTTTTGTGCAGTTAGAGGAGATTTGAGAATCTCTCTAATTTGGTAAATTTTCAGAGGCTTGGTCTTAACAAAAGTCTCATAAGGTCAAAAATATGATACAGCACATTAATTAGTAATGAAAATTAAAAAAAAATATAGTATTAATTTTTGACCCTCCCTTAAACCCAAAACCCAAGAATTTGATGGGTTGCTGAAAACTGTAAAGTGTTTCACCAGGATCAAGAAAACCTCTATTCTCCACGATCCTCACTCCTCTATCTCCTTATCAGATTCGTAGCACACGGCGAAACTTGAAGGTACTGTATATCGTTTGATCCTCCCACATTATTCTATACTGTTTCAAAATATTTCCGCCATTATCGAGGGTTTTAAATTTTTTTTGATAATTTTGCAAAAACATTTCCGCCATTTTTGAGGGTTTTCAAATCTTCTTGAAGAAGAAAAAAGAGAAACCCATGCGCTGATCTTTACACTACCTGCACCAATTTTGTATCTTGATTCAAGGGTTCTACTTCACTTTTCTTGATCAAGTGAAACTGCCATTTTCTTCTTTCTTTTCAGTTTATATGCTTATTTTTTTTCCAAAAACAAAATAAAAATAAAAATGATTTAGTAGATTACATGTTGGAACGCAGCATCTTCCCTTTTGGAGCATCAAGCAAGATAATTCAAGATTCGACCTTTTGTTATTCCTTCTTTATATTCATCTTTGTTATGGGTGCTCTGTGAAAAAAAGGGTTTCTTCAGTTTGTATGTATTATTTGATAGGTCCTCTCAATTTGTCTGCAATATCTGTTAACAAAACTCACCCCACGTGTGGTAGTCGATTTCTTCCTGAACAGGGGGAGTTGAATACTAAGATATTCTGTTACTAGTTTGGTAGTTTGGGTGACCGCTTTATGTACGTGTGTTTGAAAGTGAGCATGCACTTGAGTTTGATATATTGAATCGTATCTAAATTGAGCATGGACTAACTGTTCTCATTATTTTGTTTGATGCAGGAGGCTAGACACTGAGTTTGTCTTCTGGATATATATATCTTCTGATGCTTGGAAAAACGATGGAAACAGGAAAAGTCTTAGCTAACCCTAAAAAGAAGACGACAATGACACCGAAGGCGCTCATACACCAGAGATTTAGCGATAAGGCCTGCTATAAGGTTGAAGAAGTCCAAGATTCGACTCAAAACGGATTTCCAGGACTATCTATCCGCCAGAAGGGACCAAGTCTTTATCGGTGCAGTTTGCATCTCCCGGATACTGCTGTTATTGTCTCCGACACCTGCAAAAAGAAAAAAGACGCTGAACATTCGGCTGCTGAGAAGGCCATAGCAAAGGTTTTACATTTTTTTTCGTTGTTTTTCCTTCCTACATTGAAGGCATTTGCAGTATGTAAACGCAGGGCCTTGCTGAATTGTTTACTTATAACCTGCTTGCTTTTATATAACATCTTATACTATTTGTTTCGCATTTATTACACGTTCTGCATTCTTTTTTGTTTTTCAAGTTATAGTAAGAAGTTTGCTTATGAACATCTTTTTTCCTTCAAGGCGGAATATAGATTTTTCCGTTGACTAATGAATCAGTTTTTGGTACTACAGCTTGGCATCCGTGAGACAGAATACAATCCCACAGTTCAGGAAGCTTGGGATGACTTAGCAGGTCGTATTACCTTTCTGTTTTCAAATGAGGTATGCATGTGAAGCATATGACGTTGTAAATTAGCTATTCCTCCATTTTCTCGTTAGCTGCTTCCCTACCAATTTATTTATAATTTTTGAAGGGATTATCATAGAGGTCTTCATACTTCATTATGGTTTTCAATTGTATTTTTTCCAATTTCAATATGCATTTTTTGAAATTTATTCACAACTGAAATGCACTTTTCTTTTTCTCAATCCGCCACCCTATTTATCTCTCCCTTTGACAACAATGAAGTTCCTATCGTCTCTCCATCCCCTCAGCAGCCACTTGAGAGCATCATGGAGAAGAGAGGCTCATTTAAATGGCCATATTCCAGTTTCGGTCATTGCAGTTTTTGACACCAGGACTCTCAATATTTGCAAATACATAAATCACGAGGCTGAGTCAAATCCACTCCTAGTGATGTCACTAATTCTGAAAGCAGCCGCTAAATTGACTGATGTAGTGTCGATATCTGATGGGAAATTTTCACTAAAGAGGAGGAATCCATACCCTCCGGAGATTGTAGCTTCAGTAAACCATGAACTGAGTTTGTCGGAAAGGGTTCCAGTTGAAATGATACGTTTTCCGGCTTCTCTTGAGAAACCTGTTTATGGTTTGAATCTTAATATTGCTGCAAGTGGTTATTACCTAGATGTTATTGCTCGCGAACTAGGTGTCTCAGATGCTTCAAATGTTCTGATTTCCAGGTAAATTCACATATTATGTCTATAATTCATGATTTCATGTTTTCATCTTATTGTTAGCAAATAGTGCTGGACTCCCTTTAGTTTCTGCAAATTTTTAGCTTTTTCTTTTTTAACGGAGCTGATCTTTTTGTAGAGTGATTGGCAAGTCTTCCTCTGAAATGAGAATATATTCTTCAGCTCCCAAGCAACTTACCCCGGATGATGTGTCGGAGCCTAAAGTGAAACAAGCTACCTACTTTGAAGGATCTTTAAATGAAAGGGCAACGTACTTTGCTGGTCAAGAAGTATACGGCGATGCGATTTTGGCTTCTGTAGGGTACACTTGGAAGTCTACAGATATTTTCCACGAACCTGTATATTTGCGCTCATATTATAGGTATACAATTTGGATTCTCTCAATGGCGGTTGTTTATCCTTATTCAATTTTTAAATAACGTACAGTAAAAAATACTCTCATCCTTTTTTATTTTAAAGGATATTTGTGAACAAGATACCTAGTGGGATATACCAGCTATCGAGAGAGGCAATACTTGCTGCTAAGTTGCCTTTAGCATTCACAACTAAAAGCAATTGGAGGGGATCCTTACCGAGAGACATGCTCTGTACATTCTGCCGTGTTCAACATCTGTCCGAACCCGTCTTCACTACTCTAAACAATTTATCAGACTCATCACTAGATTTACCCGGTTCCTGTAAAAAGTTGAAAGTCACACATTCAAGCGAGGAAAAGAAAAGTGGATCATCTCATGCTAATACAACCGGGGACACGGTGGGATCTTTTAGTTGTGATGTAAAAATTTACTCCAAAAATCAGGAATTAATCGTACAATGTTCACCTCAAGATTCCTACAGAAAGCTGAACGATGCCATGCAATGTACAAGCTTGAGAGTCCTATCTTGGCTGAATTTACTTATCGAAAATCCTGGCATATCCTTGGAGGACCTGAAGTCATGTGCCGATAAGCTTGTCATTAGCTTTAATCCTGGTTACTTGCTTAAGGAGCTTGCCTTGTGTCGTTCCATGCATAGATTTGTGAGCACTAATGGTTATGAACCGTCTTTTACTGATATTGGGGGTCAAGCCTCCGGAGTGACTCCGTCTCATGGTTCTATGGCGTGCATCAGCTATACAGTCTCATTGTTTAGTGAAGGAGAGTGCGTGAAAGAAAATCTCGAAAGCTGGGAGGAGTTTGAGTTTGAGATAGGCAATGAAGCCGTCTTGCCTCATCTTGAAGCTGCTGTTGTACAGATGGCAGTTGGCCAGTCGGCATGTTATCAGGTGGACTTGACTTCGAGCGAGTTCATTTTGGCAGCATCTGTTGACACTGTAGCAGCTATGTCGTTACTTTCTTTGAGTAAGTAACATTGGAATTTTTCGTTTTATCGTCTTCTCTTTCTTGACATATATGTTGTACAATTCAGATTGCAAATCTACGTATTTGTTTCTTTCTTTTTACTTTAATTTATTGAAGGGATTATTAAAAAAAACTAATGTTTGGGGTATTTACAAAAAGACTCAAAGGCTCATAAAAACAAAAAAAAAGTTTTTTATTTTTGTTATCTTCAGAAACTTCATTATGTTATTTATTTATTTTTATTTTTTAAATTTGTTGTAGGAAGCTGCAAATTGGAGTACAGTGTTACACTATTGCAGGTGACGGAGCCATTGGAAGATCGGATGGAGCAAGCTCTGTTCAGTCCCCCTCTATCAAAGCAGCGTGTTGAATTTGCAGTACAGCAAATAAAGGAATCTTCCGCGGCCTCGTTGGTATTAATAACTTGATATAATTTCTAGAATCCAAACCTTGATGTGTATGGACTTGAAAGTGATGGTTCGTTTTTCAAATACAGGTGGATTTTGGTTGCGGTTCTGGAAGCTTATTGGATTCTTTGCTAGCGTATCCTACGTCTCTTGAGAAAATTGTCGGCGTTGATCTTTCGCAGAGAAGTCTTGCAAAAGCAGCCAAGGTTAGCAACACCTATAAGCTGTTTTACATATGCATTTCAATGTTTTGCTATAGGTCGATTTATGAACTTTTTTTGAAGAACACTAAATAGGTTGTATTATCACACCTATTTTCTCTCTCATGTTTGATTGAATCAAATTATTTTTGCCAAGACATATTTCTGACTATTTGAAAATAGTACTAATAAATAATCTATCTACCCAAATGCAGTCACTCCACACTAAGTTGAACAGGTCGTATGATCCTAAGGAGCCGAGTAGCAAGATCAAATCGGCGGTTCTGTATGATGGCTCCATCACGAAATTTGATTCTCGATTGCATGGTTTCGACATTGGGACTTGTTTGGAGGTACTTCTTGGATATATACTTTTAACCATTTAAATTCAGATGGTTTTTCTCTTAGAATCGATACGGATTAGTGAAATTCGAGCCATCCTACTTATAGGTTATTGAGCACATGGAGGAAGACGAGGCTCAGTTATTTGGCGAAATAGCGCTCGTCTCTTTCAGTCCCAAGGTCCTAATTGTCTCCACACCAAATTACGAGTACAACCCGATCCTCCAGAAAAGCACTCCCCAAGGCCAGGAAGACGACCCAGATGAAAAGAATCAGGCGCTGAGCTGTAAATTTCGAAACCATGACCACAAATTTGAGTGGACCCGAGCCCAGTTCGAGCACTGGGCTTCTGACCTGGCCACGAGGCATAATTACAGTGTCGAGTTCAGCGGGGTTGGTGGCGACGGTGATGTGGAGCCTGGTTTTGCGTCCCAAATCGCTATTTTCCGAAGGATTGAAGATAGTGCAAGGGAAGTGGAGTTTGCAAACCACTGCGTGCCGGTATGGGAATGGAGTAGGGGAGATTAAGGCTTCTCGTAGTCCCTTTTTGTCTTTAATAAACCTGACGAAAACCTTGTAGTTTTTGCGTAGACGAGGAGATGAGAATGTTCATCGACTACTACTAATAGTATGCATTTATTCCCCAATCGAATGTTAGTCGAAAAAGATGGTTGTTTTTGAGTTTGTGGAGATTGACAACAAAGAGTAATACTATGCAGAAATGAGTTCTCAATGTTAACAATGTAATACTGAAATCAAAAAAGCTTGAATCAGAATCAGTCCGAATCTTTCAAAAAATTGAGGTCGAAAAGCTCGGAAGCCATTGGATACATTTTTTTTTCTCATTAGTTTTGACTAAATATGATGTATATTTTAATTTGTTTCAAAATATTAGAAACCTTTGGAGAAGGGAGAACGGAACATGTCGGCACACTTTAGTTCTTTTTTTCCGATTTCTGTATCGAGAATCTCCGACCGATACCAAAAACTTATTACGAAGTAATGAGAGATGAATAATAAAAATAACCTATATATATATTTTTTTAATTTCTTATTTAATATTTTCTGTAATGTAATTTTTTTAATAATTATATTATTAATAATTAAAATAAATTTTAATAATAAAATAAAAATACATATCACAAATATGAAATATAATATTAAATTATATAATTAATATTAAAAATAAAATAATAAGAAAACAAATTCTTAAAAAAATACTAAGAATTACAAAAATAAAAATAATTAATGATAAGTTTTTCTGTGATTTAATGTAATTTTTTAACAATTAATTAATATTATATTTATTATTATTTGAAAATTTAAATTGATAATAATATTAATTAGATTTTTTAATGTCAAAAATTATGAATTTAAATTGTAAATTTGTAAAGATATTGGTTATTTATAAAAATTGTATAAATATTTGTATAAAAAAAATATTTAAAGGATATTTTTTAAGTTTGAGTATTATTTTCTCTTATAGTCAAATTACTGTAAATTCAAAATTAAATTTATTTCTCGATAGAAGAGAGGGAAACTCTAATTATACACAATTAAATATCTTAGTTTTTTTTTTAATTATAACGTTAATGTAGGGTTGTTGGATACTAAAATTAACCTTGTAATTATAAATAAAATAATATTTATCACACAAAAAGATTTGATACTAAGATTAAATTGTAAAATGTATTTAAATTGCATTATTTTCATTAATTTAATTATTATTGTTCCAAAATTCAAATTTGATGAAAAATTAAGCAATTGTTATAAACTCAAGAGAAATTGAGAGAGAATAATAGAGTATAAGGAGAGACAATATAAGAGGAGAATAGAATTGTTATGAAATTGTTGTATTCATTCATATGGGGAGACTCCTTTATATAGGATACAAAGTAGGGTTTCTGTCTTGTTCACCAAGAAAGGGTAAACTAGTCATTCACTAACTAATAATATTCATAACACTCCCCCTTGAATGACTATTTACAGGATTGCTGCTTCGTTAAAACCTTGTCAGGAAAACCCAGTGGGACAAAACCTCGACGAAGGAAAAAGAGTACAACTTGCTCCCCCTGATTGTAATTACCGAAAATCTTTGACTTCTTGAAAGTAGTTATTTGTGATCAATCAGTCTCATTAAAACACACGTAACTAATAAAACCATATAGGAAAAACTTAGTTATTCAAGTATGCATTTTGGTCTTCAGGACACAACCTTTGAATTGTCGAGTTTCACGTTTATTTGTATCATTGTATATTTTTCGTCCTTCTGGGACATGCCTTTACCAGACATCTATTGACTAGAGCATTCGCAATTGCTATAACCGGCCGGTAACTCTTCTGGAGTATATTAAATGCATCTAGTGTTCAATATACATTTCTTGACAAATGAACAATAATGTGAACTTCAATTCACAATCATTTGAACTTCAGGTTCAATACCTCATTTTATCTCGAAAACAAACTCATATGGAACATTCTGATGTCCCCATTAATTATTATCGGGTGATGTACATGTCTCGTTAAAAACCTCATTAAAAACCTTGTAGGAAAAAATACTCGAGGAAAATAGTACATGAAATTCACATTTATATTGTGGTGATTGTCTCGTTAAAAACCTTTAACTAAAAAAACCCCGTGGGAAAAACTTAGTAGAGGGAAAAAGAGTGCAATCACTGGTCTTCGGGACCAATCACTGGTCTTCGGGACCTTATATTCAATATCATTTTTGTTCATAATGACATAAGTAATATGATATTGTATACATGGTTTGATTTTCATTTTCTTTCATTTCAGGAATCTTAAAGTCCATCCAGGATTTCCATGTATGTATCTTTCTAATGACTATTACATAGTCAAAACATACATTCATGCATATCTATATTTATCGTTGTTGCTGCCAGAAGTATAAGGTAGCGAAACTTAATGTCATCCTTCAAAATATCGAGTTTCTGCGAAAAACTCTTGAGCAACTAATCTCGCCTTTATATCTCACCACATCATTACTCATTTTCTTACGAACACCCACGTATATCCTTCTGGGATAATATTTTGAGGTGTATACTATAGAATCAAATATCTCTTTTATTCAGCGAGTCATGCTCAACCTCAATTGCTCGTTTCATATTCTTCGAGTGCTGCTGGCACACTATCATTGATTTAAGTTTTGGATCCAAATTTTCTAGAGCAACTCTTATGGAAAATATGTCATTGACGACTTTTTCTATGTTGATGACAATTCATTCTATAAACCAAATCTTTCATCATTTCCCAAAATATTTAATTTGTTTGTTCCGCAATCCCACAATTTTCTCTTATCATGTGCACATGTTTTTTTTTTCAATGCGATTTTCATCTAACTCTCTTCAGGAGATTTTGAGGGTGACTAAATTTCTTTGTTTTTCCGCGGATTTATTTTATATCTTGAGATCGATCTACTACGCTTCGGGCGTATATTAGAATCAATATTTGAGTTGATCTCTTTGGTATTTGAACTCTTATAGTTCATTTATCACAAATATATGTGATTTTGTCACACCTTCATTAATTTGGCAGATTACTTGCTGAATATTGCAAGTCATTTATTTTCATGAACTTCGGGTTCAATTGATTGATGCGTGGATCTAAAATTAAAGATCTCGTTTTCATTTAATGAAATTTCTCGGTATTTATAACGTTTATATTCTTATCTCCCCCTAATGCCGGGAAATGATATTCGTTAAATATGCAAATCAGCGTAATTGCTATAAACCGATCTTCTGGATCGCGGGCTTGAGATATTATGCCCGTTCATAAAAATACACTTTAGTGGTGATATAAATATAACTTGCATATTTCAAATTAATTCGCAGATGGGAAATAACAATTTCCACGCACTTAATAATAATCATGATATGTATCTTAATTTTTAAGTACATTTGTAGTACTCGTGGGGATAATTAGTAAAACTCTACTGAGATAATTAGTAAAGCTCTTCGGGAGCTTACTCTTAACATGTTATCATTTGTGTAACAGTATCTTTACCAATAATCCTTCGGGGATCAAAATACTTGTGTCATTCAAACATTATTGACGAATAATCAAATCAAATATTCTCAAGAATATTTATTAAATTAAATAAATCAATTGTGTATTCTTCATGAATAACACGTCAACCATTAAGAAAATAATCGACTTTTTCGATATTTCATGAGTACCCACATAGTACATTTGTTCGCGATTTTTAAAAGATATCCTTCAGAGATAATTCATATGTAATCATTGTTTCAACGAAAACAATCGAATTTGGCGTTATATGTTCTTCAAGAACATGTAAAACTTATTGCTACTACGAGAGGAATTTAATTTGATATTTCCGAATTTATTGCTACTACGGGAGCAATTTTATTTGATATTTATCGAATAATATCAAATCATTATGTTCTTCCAGAACGATCAATATAATATTTAAAACACGAGTATATATGTTCTTCAGTAACATTCAATTTAACTGATATATTAAGAATAATTGATTTGATATTACTTCATGAATATCAAATTATAACGTGACTCAAACTTGTGAGTCGAACTTCATGATTTTTCCACAACCAATTTATTCAGAATGCCTCGATAGATTTAAAATCTTGTAATCGAACGTGGAGTCAATCATACCACACGTTTTTTGTAGTACGACCAACTTCGGGTGATCGTATCTTTATTTTAAATCTTTCCACAAAGCTAGTGTATCTTTCACGGTGAATTTTCAAAGATATTATTCGAGATTATTAGTATATAATCATAATCAATTTGATATTGATATTTCTACAGGAATATCATATCACGATGTTTTTCAGGAACATTTAATTTTGATATTTCATCGGGAATATCATGTCACACTGTTCTTCAGGAACATTAAAAACTATAATTGGTTTATTAAGCATAATTAATTTGATATTACTTCAAGAATATCAGATTATCGGGAACATTTGATATTACTTCAGGAATATCAGATTATAATGTTCTTCAGAAACATATGATATTACTTCAGAAATATCAAATTATAATGTTTTTCGAGAACATATGATATTACTTCATGAATATCAGATTATGATGTTCTTCGGGAACATATCATATTACTTTTGTGAAGAAGGAAGAAGAAGTAGATATATTTATAATTATTTAATAAATATAAATATAAATATAAATTCTTGCCTTGGAGTTCGGATCTTGGATGACTAGAACTTCGATCAAGAACGCGGTTGAACTTTCTTGCTGATAACATGTTATAAACTCAAGAGAAATTGAGAGAAAATAATAGAGTATAAGGAGAGACAATATAAGAGGAGAATAAAATTGTTATGAAATTGTTGTATTCATTCATATGGGGAGACCCCTTTATATAGGATACAAAGTAGGGTTTCTGTCTTGTTCACCAAGAAAGGGTAAACTAGTCATTCACTAATTAATAATATTCATAACAGCAATAATGTATTTGTCAATTTGACGGGATTTTTTTTAATAGTATAATAATATAATATATTTACATTTCTCATCAAAATAATACTCTCTCTGTTCAATAGCTATTAACATATTTTATTGTAATATAAAAAAGAAGTGTGCCCTATTGGTGATGGATGTACTAATACAGTAATACATACTCCTGTTCAGTGACGGAACCAGGATTTTTCTTCAAAGGGGACCAAATATATAATACTTAATTTAAAACAATATATATAAAACCACACTTCAAAATAATGTAGAAATTAAAATTTCAAAATATCACAAGTACAAAATCGTCAAATTATTACAATCAATCCATCATAAGATTCACAACATTTCTCTTCTATTCTTCATATGTTGAAATTGTTGCATGATAGCCTCATTGCTAACATTTCGGAACACATCTTTTTCAATGTATGTTACAAGACAATCATTCAACAACCCGTCTCCCATACGATTGCGCAACGAACTCTTGACAATTTTCATTGACGAAAAGGTTCTCTCGACTGTGGCTGTAGAAACCGGTAAGATCAAACACAACTTAAGCAACAAATAAACCAATGGAAATACCAAATGTTTTCTTGTAGCAACCATCCTTTGAGCAAGCCCACTTAAACCTACTACATCATGCAAATTTTCATCCAAGCGCACATCAACAATGAAGTTTTCAAGTTGATTTCCAAGTTCATATAAAGTAGTTGCCGAAAAATCACATGGATAAAAATTGGCAAGACATATTAACTTCTCTTTGCCAAAAGCCGAAAATGAGTCAATCGGATCAAAGCATGCCATGCATAATAGTAGTTTTGTGTTCACTTCATCAAAGCGGTTGTCAAGTTCTACGGCTTGCATATCAATCACCGTATAAAATAGCCCAACTTGATAGTGGCAAAGATTAGTCAATTTTTCAACTCTACGTCTCGATCTTCCTCGGGGTGCATATGAATCTTCCATATTCAATACATCTACCTCATGTTCACTACAAAATTTCGAGACATCAACAAGCAAATTACCCCAACTATCATCTCTCATTGATTGCAAGCGAGTTTTTGCAACTTTAACAAGTTTCATTGCATTAACAATATCTTGATCTTTTCTTTGTAAAACTTGTGATAGTTCATGTGTGACTCCCAAAATTTGCACCATAAGATGTAAATGAAACACAAAATCAAATGTATTCATAATCTCCAACAAATCAATGGCTTCAGCTCTTTATGAGTCGTCATTTCCATTATTCCCAACATACTCAAGAACATTGATAACCGATGAAAATAAATGCATAAAATTTATGAACGTGTATCACCCGATCTCTTCAAAGCCCTTTCTTGATTCAACCCTTTCCCGGTTTTCACCTCATTATTTGCAATTCCTTCAACAACTTTCTCAATTTGCTTTTCTCGAATCGTATCTCTACGTTTGCAAGAACTTCCAACAACATTAATTACACGGGTAACGGCGTTGAAGAAAGATGCAACATTGATATGATTTTTAGCAACGACAACAAATGTGAGTTGGAGTTGATGAGCAAAACAATGAACAAAGTAAGTGCGGGAATTCTTCTTTAGTATTAGACTTTTTAGTCCATTGAATTCACCTTTCATGTTGCTAGCTCCGTCATAACCTTGCCCTCTCAAATTAGAAATGCTCAAGCCATATGTAGATAACAAGGAAAATATACCTTTTTCAAGTGTTGTTGCCAAGAAAACGTTCAATCACATATCCACCCTTGTTCACGTAACGTATAGTAACCCCCATTTGCTCTTTCACTGAGACATCCCGACATTCATCAACTAAAATAGAAAACATTTCACTACCAAGATCTTCAACAATAGCATTTGTTGTCTCAATCGCCGCCGCATTAATAATGTCCTTTTGGATCGAAGGAGATGTAAGTTTTAGATTTTCAGGAGCATTATCCAAAGCAACATTTCTTATATCCTCGTTGCATGAAGCAATGACCTTAAGAAGTTCAATAAAATTACCTTGATTTAATGATTCTTCAGACTCATCATTTCCTCGAAAAGGTAATCCCTGTGTAAGGAGAAATCGCAAACAAATAATTGATGCGTTTAATCTGCAACGATAATCACTCTTCGACTGTTTTGTTGCCTTAGAAATAGACACCTCAATATGTTGTGCTTGATTCATCAAATCTTCACATGCTAATCTGCATTTGTTATGATCGCTAGAATGACATCCAACATGATCTCTAATTCTTTCTTTCTTACGCCAAACATTAAAGCCACTATGCACAAAAGTATCATGGCCTTTTTCACTTGATCCCGTAGAAAAAAGATAACAATATAAACAAAATACGTCGTCTTTTTCAATGCTATACTCCAACCAATCACTATATTCATCAAACCAAGATGCAACAAATTTACGCTTCCTATTTCCATCTTGCGTTTGAGGAAACTCATGCTCACGTGGTTGACACGGACCCTTTAATAGATATGCTCTACGAACCCGTTCCACTAAGTTTGACGGGTAGCTCAATATGCTAGGTCGTAGTCCAGGATCGCTTGGAAGATTTTTCAACTAAACTTCAATATTTTCGTCACTTGCTACTTGAAAATCTTTAGAAACGGATGGAGCTTTGGTTGGCAAAGATGATGTCGTAGTGATAGAAGCTTTTATCGACGAGGACGACGTCTCGACACAATGTGATATTGCCTTAAAAAAACTTTTTCATGTTCTAAATAAAAAAATTAGGGTTAAATAAATTAATTCGATACAACAAAATATAAATCAATTTATGGTGCAAATATTGTAATAGAAGTTAAAATATATACAAACACATGAAAAATAGTTTTTTAGTGGAATAAAAAAATCATACCTTGAAAGAAGAAGAGAATGTGTTTTCTCTTGTGTTTTGTGTTGACCACTTGAGGATTCCTTTGCGTTTTGGGTTGTTATTTATTCCAATTGATTATAATATTCTTGCTTTGAGAGTGAATAAGAGAAAGAAAATGTGAGTTTGGAAAAGGGGGAATGTGGGTTTGAAAAAAGAAACAGAAGAGTCCGAATTAGAAAAAATGAAAAAGATGATAAATTAGAGATTAAAAAATAACTAAATATTAGTATTATTTTTAAGGGATAATTGTAGGTTAGTAGCTGAACTATAGACACTTTTGTACTTTGGTTACTCAACTTGCATTTTGTACACCCGAATAGCTGAACTTTGAAAAAATTGCACTTTCGTGCAAAATTGGGCGGAATCCGGCGACGCGTGTAATACACACGATTTTGATGGCATTTTCGTAATTTTGCAAATAAATAAAAATGTACAATTACATAATTAACCTCATCTTCTTCCCTTTTATCTTCATTTCTAATTTTTAAGAACACGACTCGTATGAATTTGCAGAAAAATAAACAATTATAAAAATATCAAAACTTAATTTAATTGTAAAAAATCCTCAATTACAGGGCAGCTCGACACGATTATTTTCCGAATTGCATCGCCTCGGGCCCTCGGCCATACACGCAGAATAATTTGAGCGATTTGAGACCCGAGCAATTCACAGATCTGTCTCCCCCGAGGTCAATTAGGCATCCGCGTCCTTTCAGAGATAATCCGACGAGCTTTCCGGACCCGAGCACTTCACGTGGCAAAACGAATTTCTTCTTAACGCCCGCTCTCGACATATTCGATGTCGATATCGTTAGCGCCGGATTCGATCGCTTTCCGAACCAATTCTCCGGCTATGAATTAGGGTACGAACGGGCGATGCTTATTTATAATTTACAGTATAAGCCAAATTAGGTATCTTCTTTTGGAATTGGGAATAGATTTTTTTAAGTATTATGTGTTTTTTAATTTTTGTTTTTCTTCGTATTGGGGACTGGAGTTCTTGAACAAAAATGAAGATAAGAAGATGATGGGACAATAATGTAATTTGACATTTTGAAATATTTAAAAAAATAATAAAATCATAATAAAAGTCACGTGATTTCACGCCACCCAATTTTGCACGAAAGTGCAATTTCGTCAAAATTCAGCTACTCAAATGTACAAAATGCAAGTTGAGTAACCAAAGTACAAAAGTGTCTATAGTTCAGCTACTAACCTACAATTATCCCTATTTTTAATTTTCTGCAAACTCTCAAATGGGCTAATTTGCCTTAGCGGGCTTTAGGGCTTTAGTACTTTGTTGATTCACCAACAATTAAAAGTCCAATTTCACAAACACTTATTATTATTATTATTATTAAATTATTATTTAATTAATTAAATATGTAAAATTACTAAAATACCCCTAGGTTTTTTAAAATTCTAGGGGGCACTCCTGGGTTTTTTTAAAATTCTAGGGGGGCCAGTGACCCCATTGTGCGTCCGTCTTTGCTTCTGTTTATGTTGTGAGAACCAAACATCTTTCCTCTAGAAAATACAAAGAAAAAGTCTATAGTCCGGTTGAGCCGTCAATCTCGTGAATAGACATATACCCGAGTACGTATTATTATAGTAATAGTATATTCTCATATCGAAATATTAAATTTGATGGAATTTTAAAAATTCCCTCACAGCCTAGAGAAGCAATATTAAAAAAATATTAGAATAAAATAGTTATAATTAGGTGATTTTCAACGGATAATACTGGAGTACAAATTTAATGTACATAAGTAAGGACCTGTTCTTTTGAACTTAATTTCATTCCAGTTCAGTTTAGTTCAGGTCGTTTCAGTTCAGTTCAGTTCAGTTGAGTTCGCTTCAGTTCAGTTAGTTCAGTTCAGTTCAGATTGCTTCAAAATAAATTAAAATAAAATAAACAAAAAATAATTTCAATCTATAATTTTAAATATAAAATCTAGTTACTGTTATTAATATTTTTAAAAAAATATTTAATAATTTATAAAAATTATTATTATTTTTATAAAAAAATCAATTCAGTTCAGTTTAGATCGGTTAAGTTCAGTTCATATCGCTTAAATTTATTTTAGCTTAATTCAACCGATTTCAGTTCGAAAGAACAGGTCCTAACTTGTAAATAAAAATATATTTTACTTAATTTATACTTATATTTCACAACAATGCAAAACACAATTTTTACTTTTATAAGTTTGACTAAAATACACAAATTTTATTTTATTTACATAATTATAATTAAAAAAATATATATAATAAAATGAATTCATAATTGAAATTGTACTTAGTATCAAAATTCAAAATTTAGATATTCAATTTTTTGTCTCTTCAAATGTACTTCACTCCAAATTGGTGTATTTTAGTATAAATCTCACGTTATAGAAATTGTCCACTACAAAAAAAATCGCGGGATCCCTACGGCCTTTACCGTAGGGATCCCCGTAGGGAAGCTAGTCCCCTACGGCATTCCTTACGGGATTTAGACGTAGGGGTTCTCTCGTAGGGAGCTTCATCCTTACGAAATATTCACGCCGTAGGGGAAATTCCCAACGGGAGCCCCGTAAGGGAGCTCGTAGGGGATATGGTTTCCCCGCCCCTGTTGGAGTTGTGTACTTAATGTCTAGATTTAAGTAACAGAAACTCACGATCCATTGCCATTAATCTATTTAATTAAATAAACAATTATTTGCGTTTAATTATTTATAATTAAATATATGCAAATTATAGTCCTGGATTTTATACGTTGTAGTTAGTATGGTGTGCATGGGCACACAGAAGATCATACTATCGGTTACTCGTATTTAATCGAACAGTTGCTCACGACCTAGATGGACACGGACCAATCCATCGGTATAGTCGTTGTGTGAGAGAGAAAATAATTTGTCTTAATTATTTTATCACACTTGTACACTTGGTGTATTGGACGGATCGTTTGAGATTTATCGATTAGGATTGCCTTGGATAATCGATTTAAATCTCAGTGTATTTTATTCTTAATCCCTGATACTATTGCGGGTGTGTATATTTAATATAAGTGACTTTGATTTTCCAAAGGAATTGACCGGTTTAATTACTGGGTCAATTACCGGTTAAGTTGGGTCGCTATATTTTATATATAACATGCCGTGAATACTTGACGGGAAAGTGTATCCCGGAAGGGTTGATAATATCCCCGAGATGAGTTCATAAGGAATTATTATGTAAACCCTGCAGGTGGATTTGTTCCGCATAATAATTAAGGTTGAATGGTACTAGTCTCGGATATAAGAGATGAATAAATTAATTAGCAATAAATTAATTTTATTCATGGATATTTATATCTTAAATACACGGAATAAATAATACTACCGGAGAAATATTATTTGATATAATATGGTTTAATATTGGGAGTGCAATTAATATTATATAGTGGAAAATAGAATTAATTAATATTAATGGATTAATAGATTTGGGCTTGGGCTCAATTTAATCATTAATATTGGGAGCCCAATATTCCACCTCCTTAAGATCCCCTACGTAGCCTATAAAAGCACTACATGGTCTTCTCTATTCTCATAACTTGAAGACCACAATTCTAGAGAGAGAAAGTAGAGAGGGAGATCCATGGAGTTCGGAGGATCGTCGTGTTGGAGTTGTGTACTTAATGTCTAGATTTAAGTACCGGTAAACTCCCGGTCATGGCATTTAACCTATTTAATTAATAAACAATTATTTGCAATTAATTATTATTAATTAATTATGCAAAATATAGTCCTGGATTTTATACGTTGTAGTTAGTATGGTGCGCATGGGCGCACAGAAGATCATACTATCGGTTACTCGTATTTAATCGAACAGTTGCTAACGACCTAGATGGACACGAACCAATCCATCGGTATAGTCGTTGTGTGAGAGAGAAAATAATTTATCTTAATTATTTTATCACACTTGTACACTTGGTGTATTGGGCGGATCAGCTTGAGATTTATTGATTAGGATTGCCTTGGATAATCAATTTAAATCTCGGAGTATTTTATTCTTAATCCCCGATATTATTGCGGGTGTGTATATTTAATACTAGAGACTTTGATTTTCCAAAGGAATTAACCGATTTAATTATTGGGTTAATTACCGGTAAAATTGGGTCGCTATATTTTATATATGACATGCCGTGAATACTTGACGGGAAAGTGTATCCCGGAAGGGTTGATAATATCCCCGAGATGAGTTCATAAGGAATTATTGTGTAAACCTCATGAGTGGATTCGTTCCGCACAATAATAAAGGTTGAACGGTACTAGTCCCGGATATAAGATATGAATATTATTTATTGAGCAATAAATAAATTTATTCATGGATATTTAAATCTTAAATACACGGAATAAATAATACTAATCGGAGAAATATTATTTGATATAATATGGAATAATATTGGGAGTGCAATTTTATTTATATAGTGGAAAATAAATAAAATTAATATTGATAAGAATTAATAGATTTGGGTTGGACCCAATTTAATTTTCAATATTAGAAGCCCAATATTTATTCTCCTTATGATCCCCTACGTAGCCTATATAAGCACTACATGGTCTTCACTTTTCCGAACTTGAACCTAAGTTACGCCAACCATAAAGTTCTGAGAGTGAGGAAGATCCATAGGAATCCGATAGATCGTCGCCCACACGACGTTCGGACGAAGTGCGAGGAATACGTGGGAAGATCGCAAGGTCATCAACAAGATTCGTTTCTCCGTACAACGAATCGAGGTAATAATCGAGAAACCCCCTCTTTGATTATTTGTGTTGTTTAATCGTGATATGTACATGAACAAGACGATCCGGGAAAGCGTCGAGACCGGGATACGGGGATCCCGCGATCCCCGTCGGGATCGAGAGGGGCGGCCGAACCCTAGGGTTCGACCGCCGGTACCGCGCGACGAAGGGGGAGCCCCGGCTGGAAGCCGGGGCATGTGATCGACCTCGGTCGATCGCTGGGGTGCCACGGGCTGGTGCCGTGGCGGACCCCAGCCGCCCCATCGCCGGCGGCGCGTCGGAAGCAAAGCCCTCGGCCGAAGCCGAGGGGCGATCGAGCCCGTGAGCTCGATCGCGGGTCGCTGCGGGGATGACCCGCAGCTGCCTCGTGCGCGCTACGGGTGTTCCCGTAGCGGATGCGCACGGGGCTGACCCCATGCGAGCAGCGAGTCCACGACTCGCTGCGGGGCTGCTACGAGCAGCCCCGGGGATCGCTACGAGCGATCCCAGCGATCGTCCGAGGACGATCGCGAGCCCCTCGCGGGGGCTCGGCTGGGCGCACGCAGCCTTCGGGCTTCGTTGGGCGTTCGGTCGGGCCCCGGCTCGTGAGGTGGTTCGCGTTCGTGGATCCGACTCGTGGGGGACTTCGGCTGGGGGCGGGCTGCGTGTCTTCGGGCGCGTAGTCTCCAAAGGTCGGACTCCTGCGGATGAGTCGGGGATCCAATCTTCGGTGATCGAGGGTTTTTGATCGGGTTATCGGTTCCGCAATTTTTGATAGCCCGGGACATCGAATCCCAGCAATTGGTATCAGAGAGTTTGGTTTCGTGTTCATGTATATGTTCGATTATTGTTCTACCTTGCAGGATTTCCGGCTATCATGGTTGGATTTAATTAATTGTTTTTTAATTAATTATCATGATTATTAAACTCTCGGACATGTCGAGATTCGTTTTTATGTGGTTGAATGTTTGTAATAGTAAAAATTCGGGGGTTGACCGAATTTAGGATTTATTATTACGCACTTTATTTTCCGGAAAATGTATAGGGTCGATTTCATGTATAGAATCGATACCGGAATTGTAATTTAATTTTTGTAAATTATTTACGTTGGTTTGATGATGAGACGATCGCCGGAAGACGAAGAAGTGACGAAGAGGATAGGGCTTGGGATCGATCCCATGATGGTGATCGACCCATGTCCTAGCCGGGGTGGCTAGGCGGCGGCGGCGCTCCTCCCCGAGTGGCCGGCCGATCCATCTAGGTGGGGATGGTGTGGGGTCTCCCAATCCCATGCTATTCCTACCAAGAAATTACTTTCCAAATTAATTCGGATTTTTCCTATTTGATTGTTCTCCTTTTGGAAACTCTCATGGATTAGGAAAAGAATTAATTTAAATTAATTTTATTTCTATTGATTTATTTCCTTCATGGAATTATTCATAGATTAGAAATTTAAATTAATTTAGTACTAAATTTATTTTTCCTATTTGATTATTCCTACTCATGGGAATATTCATGGATTAGGAATAAAAATAAATTTGGAAAGTAGTAAGTCCTAATTTATTTTATTTCCTTGTTCTATTATAGATATCTTCTAGAATATTCCAAGTTTTACTTGGATAGATTATTCTAAAGATTTAATAAGAACTAGATAGGAAAATAAATAAATAAAAAATATTAATAATATTTAATTTTATTTTTGATATATTCAATTGACTTAATTTTCGAATTAAGTAACTTTTGGATTAATTAAAAATAAATAGATTTAAATATTGGAAATTAATATTCTCGTCGCATGGAGCATTCAAGAAACGAAAACTGAAGACTAGAGGATGCATATGAAGATAAAGCCATGATAGTCGGGAAAATAATTCTCTAGCATTATTTTGACTATGTGATCTATGTGCTTTATTGCTTTCATGCATGCTATATGTGTTTATTTTATGCACTAGATAGCGTATCCCTTTATCGTAAAAAGCTAAGTGGGAGAGGGGATGGAAACATTCCCATGGTCTCCATCACTGTTCTCTTGGTGACTTTTATGGACTTTCAAAGTTCATATAGACAAGTCATTGGAGGAGAATTCTTGTAATTCCTCTTACAAGAAACATTGATCAAGTTATCAAACAATGCCTAATTTGTCTTTCTGAAACTGACTTCAAGTCGACTCATTCTCACCCCGGGGAGTGGAATGGAGCCAGAGCCACTTGGTCATGTGGATGACACAAATTAGAGACCTTCGTACCATTCTTTTATAGGTGGGTCGATTGTCTGCTCGGCTCCCTCATTTATGAGAGATAGGGTCGCTCGCATGGTGAATCACTGGTTAGAAACTTCGAGTTTCACTTATGATTCTCCGAGTCTTGATTTACGAAATCGAATGGATCTTGTAATTGGGAGTCAATTATAAAAATCTCTTGGTGTAGTAAACGTCCACACCACGTGGCTTGCTATGCTGACGGATTTTGGATTAATTGATGTAGACAGTTATAAGTGATTGTGAAGAGCTGTGAAATTGTCGTAAACGTCCACACCACGTGGCTTGCGGTGACGTAGCAATTCCAAGCGATATACTTTAGTGCTGAGTGATGGTTTACACTTAGATACGCGTCATAGTATTCTTCCCCACGAAGTTACGCTATGATTGATGTATGACCAAAGAAAAACTAATTGCTAAATCATTTGGGTGGGTAAACGTCCACACCACGTGGCTTGCTTTACCTGATGGGATTTTAGACGCAATTAGTAATTTAATGATATTATTTAAGGGAGATAATATCGGACATTAAATTGATTGTTTGTTTACATGTGCTTATAGGTTTAGAGAATAGCTATGAATCCACTTTCTGTGATACTCAAGGAACATAAACTCACTGGTCCCAATTACATTGATTGGAAGAGAAATTTGGACATTGTCCTGACTGCTGAAGAGTACAAGTTTGTACTCTCTGATAAATGCCCTGCTGAGCCCACGGCTGCCTCGACTGATGAGGAAAAGGCAACATATCGGAAGTGGAAAAAGGCTGATGAAATGGCTAGGTGCTATATTTTGGCTTCCATGTCAAATGTACTCCAAACCCAACGTGAGCCGATGGACACTGCCCGGGATATGATGACTAACCTCAAGGAGATGTTTGGGGAGCAGGATCGTGCGGCGAGGCAAGAAGCCATGAGAGTCCTTATGTCGACTACTCAGTCTGAAGGAACGCCCGTTGGGGAGCACGTTCTTAAGATGATGAGTTTGTTGAATGAACTTGAGGTCCTAGGAGCATCCATTGATGATGAGACGCAAGTCGACATCATACTCCAGTCTCTGACCCCTAAGTTTGAGCAGTTTCGTATGAGCTATAATATGGGTAAACTATCTTATACTCTTGCGCAACTCCTGACTGAACTCAAGGCGGCAGAGGGGATCTACAAGAAGGGCAAGTCTCAAGCGCTTGTGGCTACCAAGTCCAAAAGCTTGAAAGCTATTGGAGGTAGGGGCAAGAAAAGGAAGCAAGCCATAAAACCCAGTGGTGCCAAGAGGAATGGACCACGAGTGGGGGCTAGTAAGCCAAAGGGCTTGTGCTTCCGATGTAAGAAGTCTGGACACTGGAAGTCTGAATGTCCTCTCAGAGGTACGAATTTTTCTTTAGTCGTAAAAACATAGTCAGCGGTATTATCTACCAGAATTCTGGTGTGTAGATATGGAACCACTGACGGTATGTGCATTTCTTTAAATGCAGGGGTTCCAGAAAACCCGGCGACTTAGAGAAGAAGAGTTCGAGTCTACATGGGCGAAGCTGTTGGGGTAGCAGCGGTTGCAGTGGAAGACATTTATCTGTTTTAAGTTTTCATTTCAGTTATTGCTTATGTACCCCTTTATTTTGAAAAAGAACTTCGTTCTGGTTTTCTTTATTATTAATGGATATTTTATTTCTTTAATCATTTGATGGTTTGGATAAGAAATAATGGTGATATCTATTATGGTACATTAGATAGCAATATGTGAATGATGAATCCTTAGTCTACCACGATGCAACAAACCGTTATGTATATCTTGTTTTACTTATTAGATGTATTTCTCTTATTGATCATTGTACTCGTGAATTCTTGAACTTGGTAGTATCTATTCAAAAGGGATTCAAAAGGTCGAAATTGATTTGATCAATTATAGTTGGAGGAATGGACCTCCCGACCTAAGAATCAATCTTGAAAGATGATACAACTAAGTTAACCTTTCTGGTTAAAGCATGGAATTCGGACAAGTATAGAAAATGATTGATGATTAATGCGGTATGTGTAATTAGAGAAGGTACGAGTCATTCCAAGAATACTCGAAGATGGATTAGACTACTTGTTGTGCCATAAAAGCGGAGTGTTTTAACACAAAGCCATTATGGGGAACCCTCAAAGTATATCCATTGAAAGCCTGCGACTTGTTCGCGGAGGCTATCACCTATCTAAATAACACATAGCATAAATCAAAGATTGAGATTAAATCTCAAACGACTACACCATACACTGATGTGTGGACATGGTGTGTCAGAAATAAGAGATGAGATTCTAATAGTAAAAGAACAAGTTTGTTCGGAACTACCTATGTTCTATGGATATTTCTGGATACAACGGCACATTCAATGTGGTTGTAGAATATCCTAGAAGAACAAGTAATTGTATGTTCAATAGTACTACGAACCAGATGGGTTTCCTCACCCGGTTCTTAGAGGAAGACTATTAGATGAACAACAAATGCCCTAACTGACAAAGTACTTTAAAATGAGGAAAGGAGAGACTGAGAACCAGCCTGACCGAGTAGCGATACACCACTAACTGCACCTAATGTTATTACTGTTATACACCGGAACGCCATTGCAGTGGGAGGTTGTTAACCAACCGGAGATGTTCATAAGACTGGAGGAGTTTTTGAACTCTGGATCCAGTATACATGAAATCGATCCCTAGGTCTGCATAGTTTTGCGAGAAAGGTGTGTTAGAAACGTAATGGAAACAAAGGTGGTGTTTCTCGGAATTTTGTGTAGATAACACTTCATCATTGGCAACAATGTAAAAGTGTTGTCAAACATAAAATAGAGGTTGTCTAAATAAATCGAAATATGAGGTTAAGATGAAGTTGGATCATGTTCTTAGAAATCTTCGATCTCTGGATAAGAACATTTGTACTTCTCTTTAGATATCTTATACGATTATGGTTTGTTTTAAACATGCACAATTCTGAGAAAGGTTATTGCCTTTCGGAACAGAATACATCTATCTAAAGGTATGTGTTTCGAACACATGAAGGAGATGGATATGGACAAAGCAGTTACCTACACTTCAAGTGTAGAAAGCTTTGTAGATGCAATGTTGAAAAACAAGAACCTGATATCAACTATGCGGTTAGCGTAGTGGGAGGATATCAAAGTAATCTGGATAAGAAATATTCGAATGCTGTAAAGTACTTGGAAGTACTGGATTGCTGGCAAAACGAAATCTTCTTAGATTACAGTTTCTCAGATAAAAAATCGGAGAAAGACCAGTGTAAGTCGATATCAGGCTATGTGTTCACTTTTAAAAGAGGTGGAACCTAAGGATGAAAGAGTGATAAGCGTGATGCTTCTCGGACTCTATCATAAACCGAATAGCAGCCTCAGAGGCAGCGGAAGTTTTGGTTAGGTTCCGGAATGACCTCTGAACTTGGATATGATTCTTGGTTCACCAAGGGCTATGTACATAGCGGTGCGTGGAGAACTGGAAGAACTCATAAGTTCGAAAAGTGATGATAACACATAGAGCCAGTACCACCTGATACGAGTCATCGTCGAGGGAGACGACGCAGTAGTCACCAAGATAACTTCAGAGCGGCAACCTAGATTGCTCATTCACATAATACTTCTGGGAAGTATAACTTAAGCACGTGATGAGTATGGGAGTCGGGAGTTTGGAGGAAATGACTAGACCTTAGTACAAGTGGGAGATTGTTGGAGTTGTGTACTTAATGTCTAGATTTAAGTACCGGTAAACTCCCGGTCATGGCATTTAACCTATTTAATTAATAAACAATTATTTGCAATTAATTATTATTAATTAATTATGCAAAATATACTCCTGGATTTTATACGTTGTAGTTAGTATGGTGCGCATGGGCGCACAGAAGATCATACTATCGGTTACTCGTATTTAATCGAACAGTTGCTCACGACCTAGATGGACACGGACCAATCCATCGGTATAGTCGTTGTGTGAGAGAGAAAATAATTTATCTTAATTATTTTATCACACTTGTACACTTGGTGTATTGGGCGGATCAGCTTGAGATTTATTGATTAGGATTGCCTTGGATAATCAATTTAAATCTCGGAGTATTTTATTCTTAATCCCTGATACTATTGCGGGTGTGTATATTTAATATAAGTGACTTTGATTTTCCAAAGGAATTGACCGGTTTAATTACTGGGTCAATTACCAGTTAAGTTGGGTCGCTATATTTTATATATGACATGCCGTGAATACTTGACGGGAAAGTGTATCCCGGAAGGGTTGATAATATCCCCGAGATGAGTTCATAAGGAATTATTATGTAAACCCTGCAGGTGGATTTGTTCCGCATAATAATTAAGGTTGAATGGTACTAGTCTCGGATATAAGAGATGAATAAATTAATTAGCAATAAATTAATTTTATTCATGGATATTTATATTTTAAATACACGGAATAAATAATACTACCGGAGAAATATTATTTGATATAATATGGTTTAATATTGGGAGTGCAATTAATTTTATATAGTGGAAAATAGAATTAATTAATATTAATGGATTAATAGATTTGGGCTTGGGCTCAATTTAATCATTAATATTGGGAGCCCAATATTCCACCTCCTTAAGATCCCCTACGTAGCCTATAAAAGCACTACATGGTCTTCTCTATTCTCATAACTTGAAGATCACAATTCTAGAGAGAGAAAGTAGAGAGGGAGATCCATGGAGTTCGGAGGATCGTCGTGTTGGAGTTGTGTACTTAATGTCTAGATTTAAGTACCGGTAAACTCCCGGTCATGGCATTTAACCTATTTAATTAATAAACAATTATTTGCAATTAATTATTATTAATTAATTATGCAAAATATAGTCCTGGATTTTATACGTTGTAGTTAGTATGGTGCGCATGGGCGCACAGAAGATCATACTATCGGTTACTCGTATTTAATAGAACAGTTGCTCACGACCTAGATGGACACGGACCAATCCATCGGTATAGTCGTTGTGTGAGAGAGAAAATAATTTATCTTAATTATTTTATCACACTTGTACACTTGGTGTATTGGGCGGATCAGCTTGAGATTTATTGATTAGGATTGTCTTGGATAATCAATTTAAATCTCGGAGTATTTTATTCTTAATCCCCGATATTATTGCGGGTGTGTATATTTAATACTAGAGACTTTGATTTTCCAAAGGAATTAACCGATTTAATTATTGGGTTAATTACCGGTAAAATTGGGTCGCTATATTTTATATATGACATGCCGTGAATACTTGACGGGAAAGTGTATCCCGGAAGGGTTGATAATATCCCCGAGATGAGTTCATAAGGAATTATTGTGTAAACCTCATGAGTGGATTCGTTCCGCACAATAATAAAGGTTGAACGGTACTAGTCCCGAATATAAGATATAAATATTATTTATTGAGCAATAAATAAATTTATTCATGGATATTTAAATCTTAAATACACGGAATAAATAATACTAATCGGAGAAATATTATTTGATATAATATAGAATAATATTGGGAGTGCAATTTTATTTATATAGTGGAAAATAAATAAAATTAATATTGATAAGAATTAATAGATTTGGGTTGGACCTAATTTAATTTTCAATATTAGAAGCCCAATATTTATTCTCCTTATGATCCCCTACGTAGCCTATATAAGCACTACATGGTCTTCACTTTTCCGAACTTGAACCTAAGTTACGCCAACCATAAAGTTCTGAGAGTGAGGAAGATCCATAGGAATCCGATAGATCGTCGCCCACACGACGTTCGGACGAAGTGCGAGGAATACGTGGGAAGATCGCAAGGTCATCAACAAGATTCGTTTCTCCGTACAACGAATCGAGGTAATAATCGAGAAACCCCCTCTTTGATTATTTGTGTTGTTTAATCGTGATATGTACATGAACAAGACGATCCGGGAAAGCGTCGAGACCGGGATACGGGGATCCCGCGATCCCCGTCGGGATCGAGAGGGGCGGCCGAACCCTAGGGTTCGACCGCCGGTACCGCGCGACGAAGGGGGAGCCCCGGCTGGAAGCCGGGGCATGTGATCGACCTCGGTCGATCGCTGGGGTGCCACGGGCTGGTGCCGTGGCGGACCCCAGCCGCCCCATCGCCGGCGGCGCGTCGGAAGCAAAGCCCTCGGCCGAAGCCGAGGGGCGATCGAGCCCGTGAGCTCGATCGCGGGTCGCTGCGGGGATGACCCGCAGCTGCCTCGTGCGCGCTACGGGTGTTCCCGTAGCGGATGCGCACGGGGCTGACCCCATGCGAGCAGCGAGTCCACGACTCGCTGCGGGGCTGCTACGAGCAGCCCCGGGGATCGCTACGAGCGATCCCAGCGATCGTCCGAGGACGATCGCGAGCCCCTCGCGGGGGCTCGGCTGGGCGCACGCAGCCTTCGGGCTTCGTTGGGCGTTCGGTCGGGCCCCGGCTCGTGAGGTGGTTCGCGTTCGTGGATCCGACTCGTGGGGGACTTCGGCTGGGGGCGGGCTGCGTGTCTTCGGGCGCGTAGTCTCCAAAGGTCGGACTCCTGCGGATGAGTCGGGGATCCAATCTTCGGTGATCGAGGGTTTTTGATCGGGTTATCGGTTCCGCAATTTTTGATAGCCCGGGACATCGAATCCCAGCAATTGGTATCAGAGAGTTTGGTTTCGTGTTCATGTATATGTTCGATTATTGTTCTACCTTGCAGGATTTCCGGCTATCATGGTTGGATTTAATTAATTGTTTTTTAATTAATTATCATGATTATTAAACTCTCGGACATGTCGAGATTCGTTTTTATGTGGTTGAATGTTTGTAATAGTAAAAATTCGGGGGTTGACCGAATTTAGGATTTATTATTACGCACTTTATTTTCCGGAAAATGTATAGGGTCGATTTCATGTATAGAATCGATACCGGAATTGTAATTTAATTTTTGTAAATTATTTACGTTGGTTTGATGATGAGACGATCGCCGGAAGACGAAGAAGTGACGAAGAGGATAGGGCTTGGGATCGATCCCATGATGGTGATCGACCCATGTCCTAGCCGGGGTGGCTAGGCGGCGGCGGCGCTCCTCCCCGAGTGGCCGGCCGATCCATCTAGGTGGGGATGGTGTGGGGTCTCCCAATCCCATGCTATTCCTACCAAGAAATTACTTTCCAAATTAATTCGGATTTTTCCTATTTGATTGTTCTCCTTTTGGAAACTCTCATGGATTAGGAAAAGAATTAATTTAAATTAATTTTATTTCTATTGATTTATTTCCTTCATGGAATTATTCATAGATTAGAAATTTAAATTAATTTAGTACTAAATTTATTTTTCCTATTTGATTATTCCTACTCATGGGAATATTCATGGATTAGGAATAAAAATAAATTTGGAAAGTAGTAAGTCCTAATTTATTTTATTTCCTTGTTCTATTATAGATATCTTCTAGAATATTCCAAGTTTTACTTGGATAGATTATTCTAAAGATTTAATAAGAACTAGATAGGAAAATAAATAAATAAAAAATATTAATAATATTTAATTTTATTTTTGATATATTCAATTGACTTAATTTTCGAATTAAGTAACTTTTGGATTAATTAAAAATAAATAGATTTAAATATTGGAAATTAATATTCTCGTCGCATGGAGCATTCAAGAAACGAAGACTGAAGACTAGAGGATGCATATGAAGATAAAGCCATGATAGTCGGGAAAATAATTCTCTAGCATTATTTTGACTATGTGATCTATGTGCTTTATTGCTTTCATGCATGCTATATGTGTTTATTTTATGCACTAGATAGCGTATCCCTTTATCGTAAAAAGCTAAGTGGGAGAGGGGATGGAAACATTCCCATGGTCTCCATCACTGTTCTCTTGGTGACTTTTATGGACTTTCAAAGTTCATATAGACAAGTCATTGGAGGAGAATTCTTGTAATTCCTCTTACAAGAAACATTGATCAAGTTATCAAACAATGCCTAATTTGTCTTTCTGAAACTGACTTCAAGTCGACTCATTCTCACCCCGGGGAGTGGAATGGAGCCAGAGCCACTTGGTCATGTGGATGACACAAATTAGAGACCTTCGTACCATTCTTTTATAGGTGGGTCGATTGTCTGCTCGGCTCCCTCATTTATGAGAGATAGGGTCGCTCGCATGGTGAATCACTGGTTAGAAACTTCGAGTTTCACTTATGATTCTCCGAGTCTTGATTTACGAAATCGAATGGATCTTGTAATTGGGAGTCAATTATAAAAATCTCTTGGTGTAGTAAACGTCCACACCACGTGGCTTGCTATGCTGACGGATTTTGGATTAATTGATGTAGACAGTTATAAGTGATTGTGAAGAGCTGTGAAATTGTCGTAAACGTCCACACCACGTGGCTTGCGGTGACGTAGCAATTCCAAGCGATATACTTTAGTGCTGAGTGATGGTTTACACTTAGATACGCGTCATAGTATTCTTCCCCACGAAGTTACGCTATGATTGATGTATGACCAAAGAAAAACTAATTGCTAAATCATTTGGGTGGGTAAACGTCCACACCACGTGGCTTGCTTTACCTGATGGGATTTTAGACGCAATTAGTAATTTAATGATATTATTTAAGGGAGATAATATCGGACATTAAATTGATTGTTTGTTTACATGTGCTTATAGGTTTAGAGAATAGCTATGAATCCACTTTCTGTGATACTCAAGGAACATAAACTCACTGGTCCCAATTACATTGATTGGAAGAGAAATTTGGACATTGTCCTGACTGCTGAAGAGTACAAGTTTGTACTCTCTGATAAATGCCCTGCTGAGCCCACGGCTGCCTCGACTGATGAGGAAAAGGCAACATATCGGAAGTGGAAAAAGGCTGATGAAATGGCTAGGTGCTATATTTTGGCTTCCATGTCAAATGTACTCCAAACCCAACGTGAGCCGATGGACACTGCCCGGGATATGATGACTAACCTCAAGGAGATGTTTGGGGAGCAGGATCGTGCGGCGAGGCAAGAAGCCATGAGAGTCCTTATGTCGACTACTCAGTCTGAAGGAACGCCCGTTGGGGAGCACGTTCTTAAGATGATGAGTTTGTTGAATGAACTTGAGGTCCTAGGAGCATCCATTGATGATGAGACGCAAGTCGACATCATACTCCAGTCTCTGACCCCTAAGTTTGAGCAGTTTCGTATGAGCTATAATATGGGTAAACTATCTTATACTCTTGCGCAACTCCTGACTGAACTCAAGGCGGCAGAGGGGATCTACAAGAAGGGCAAGTCTCAAGCGCTTGTGGCTACCAAGTCCAAAAGCTTGAAAGCTATTGGAGGTAGGGGCAAGAAAAGGAAGCAAGCCATAAAACCCAGTGGTGCCAAGAGGAATGGACCACGAGTGGGGGCTAGTAAGCCAAAGGGCTTGTGCTTCCGATGTAAGAAGTCTGGACACTGGAAGTCTGAATGTCCTCTCAGAGGTACGAATTTTTCTTTAGTCGTAAAAACATAGTCAGCGGTATTATCTACCAGAATTCTGGTGTGTAGATATGGAACCACTGACGGTATGTGCATTTCTTTAAATGCAGGGGTTCCAGAAAACCCGGCGACTTAGAGAAGAAGAGTTCGAGTCTACATGGGCGAAGCTGTTGGGGTAGCAGCGGTTGCAGTGGAAGACATTTATCTGTTTTAAGTTTTCATTTCAGTTATTGCTTATGTACCCCTTTATTTTGAAAAAGAACTTCGTTCTGGTTTTCTTTATTATTAATGGATATTTTATTTCTTTAATCATTTGATGGTTTGGATAAGAAATAATGGTGATATCTATTATGGTACATTAGATAGCAATATGTGAATGATGAATCCTTAGTCTACCACGATGCAACAAACCGTTATGTATATCTTGTTTTACTTATTAGATGTATTTCTCTTATTGATCATTGTACTCGTGAATTCTTGAACTTGGTAGTATCTATTCAAAAGGGATTCAAAAGGTCGAAATTGATTTGATCAATTATAGTTGGAGGAATGGACCTCCCGACCTAAGAATCAATCTTGAAAGATGATACAACTAAGTTAACCTTTCTGGTTAAAGCATGGAATTCGGACAAGTATAGAAAATGATTGATGATTAATGCGGTATGTGTAATTAGAGAAGGTACGAGTCATTCCAAGAATACTCGAAGATGGATTAGACTACTTGTTGTGCCATAAAAGCGGAGTGTTTTAACACAAAGCCATTATGGGGAACCCTCAAAGTATATCCATTGAAAGCCTGCGACTTGTTCGCGGAGGCTATCACCTATCTAAATAACACATAGCATAAATCAAAGATTGAGATTAAATCTCAAACGACTACACCATACACTGATGTGTGGACATGGTGTGTCAGAAATAAGAGATGAGATTCTAATAGTAAAAGAACAAGTTTGTTCGGAACTACCTATGTTCTATGGATATTTCTGGATACAACGGCACATTCAATGTGGTTGTAGAATATCCTAGAAGAACAAGTAATTGTATGTTCAATAGTACTACGAACCAGATGGGTTTCCTCACCCGGTTCTTAGAGGAAGACTATTAGATGAACAACAAATGCCCTAACTGACAAAGTACTTTAAAATGAGGAAAGGAGAGACTGAGAACCAGCCTGACCGAGTAGCGATACACCACTAACTGCACCTAATGTTATTACTGTTATACACCGGAACGCCATTGCAGTGGGAGGTTGTTAACCAACCGGAGATGTTCATAAGACTGGAGGAGTTTTTGAACTCTGGATCCAGTATACATGAAATCGATCCCTAGGTCTGCATAGTTTTGCGAGAAAGGTGTGTTAGAAACGTAATGGAAACAAAGGTGGTGTTTCTCGGAATTTTGTGTAGATAACACTTCATCATTGGCAACAATGTAAAAGTGTTGTCAAACATAAAATAGAGGTTGTCTAAATAAATCGAAATATGAGGTTAAGATGAAGTTGGATCATGTTCTTAGAAATCTTCGATCTCTGGATAAGAACATTTGTACTTCTCTTTAGATATCTTATACGATTATGGTTTGTTTTAAACATGCACAATTCTGAGAAAGGTTATTGCCTTTCGGAACAGAATACATCTATCTAAAGGTATGTGTTTCGAACACATGAAGGAGATGGATATGGACAAAGCAGTTACCTACACTTCAAGTGTAGAAAGCTTTGTAGATGCAATGTTGAAAAACAAGAACCTGATATCAACTATGCGGTTAGCGTAGTGGGAGGATATCAAAGTAATCTGGATAAGAAATATTCGAATGCTGTAAAGTACTTGGAAGTACTGGATTGCTGGCAAAACGAAATCTTCTTAGATTACAGTTTCTCAGATAAAAAATCGGAGAAAGACCAGTGTAAGTCGATATCAGGCTATGTGTTCACTTTTAAAAGAGGTGGAACCTAAGGATGAAAGAGTGATAAGCGTGATGCTTCTCGGACTCTATCATAAACCGAATAGCAGCCTCAGAGGCAGCGGAAGTTTTGGTTAGGTTCCGGAATGACCTCTGAACTTGGATATGATTCTTGGTTCACCAAGGGCTATGTACATAGCGGTGCGTGGAGAACTGGAAGAACTCATAAGTTCGAAAAGTGATGATAACACATAGAGCCAGTACCACCTGATACGAGTCATCGTCGAGGGAGACGACGCAGTAGTCACCAAGATAACTTCAGAGCGGCAACCTAGATTGCTCATTCACATAATACTTCTGGGAAGTATAACTTAAGCACGTGATGAGTATGGGAGTCAGGAGTTTGGAGGAAATGACTAGACCTTAGTACAAGTGGGAGATTGTTGGAGTTGTGTACTTAATGTCTAGATTTAAGTACCGGTAAACTCCCGGTCATGGCATTTAACCTATTTAATTAATAAACAATTATTTGCAATTAATTATTATTAATTAATTATGCAAAATATAGTCCTGGATTTTATACGTTGTAGTTAGTATGGTGCGCATAGGCGCACAGAAGATCATACTATCGGTTACTCGTATTTAATCGAACAGTTGCTCACGACCTAGATGGACACGGACCAATCCATCGGTATAGTCGTTGTGTGAGAGAGAAAATAATTTATCTTAATTATTTTATCACACTTGTACACTTGGTGTATTGGGCGGATCAGCTTGAGATTTATTGATTAGGATTGCCTTGGATAATCAATTTAAATCTCGGAGTATTTTATTCTTAATCCCCGATATTATTGCGGGTGTGTATATTTAATACTAGAGACTTTGATTTTCCAAAGGAATTAACCGATTTAATTATTGGGTTAATTACCGGTAAAATTGGGTCGCTATATTTTATATATGACATGTCGTGAATACTTGACGGGAAAGTGTATCCCGGAAGGGTTGATAATATCCCCGAGATGAGTTCATAAGGAATTATTGTGTAAACCTCATGAGTGGATTCGTTCCGCACAATAATAAAGGTTGAACGGTACTAGTCCCGGATATAAGATATGAATATTATTTATTGAGCAATAAATAAATTTATTCATGGATATTTAAATCTTAAATACACGGAATAAATAATACTAATCGGAGAAATATTATTTGATATAATATGGAATAATATTGGGAGTGCAATTTTATTTATATAGTGGAAAATAAATAAAATTAATATTGATAAGAATTAATAGATTTGGGTTGGACCCAATTTAATTTTCAATATTAGAAGCCCAATATTTATTCTCCTTATGATCCCCTACGTAGCCTATATAAGCACTACATGGTCTTCACTTTTCCGAACTTGAACCTAAGTTACGCCAACCATAAAGTTCTGAGAGTGAGGAAGATCCATAGGAATCCGATAGATCGTCGCCCACACGACGTTCGGACGAAGTGCGAGGAATACGTGGGAAGATCGCAAGGTCATCAACAAGATTCGTTTCTCCGTACAACGAATCGAGGTAATAATCGAGAAACCCCCTCTTTGATTATTTGTGTTGTTTAATCGTGATATGTACATGAACAAGACGATCCGGGAAAGCGTCGAGACCGGGATACGGGGATCCCGCGATCCCCGTCGGGATCGAGAGGGGCGGCCGAACCCTAGGGTTCGACCGCCGGTACCGCGCGACGAAGGGGGAGCCCCGGCTGGAAGCCGGGGCATGTGATCGACCTCGGTCGATCGCTGGGGTGCCACGGGCTGGTGCCGTGGCGGACCCCAGCCGCCCCATCGCCGGCGGCGCGTCGGAAGCAAAGCCCTCGGCCGAAGCCGAGGGGCGATCGAGCCCGTGAGCTCGATCGCGGGTCGCTGCGGGGATGACCCGCAGCTGCCTCGTGCGCGCTACGGGTGTTCCTGTAGCGGATGCGCACGGGGCTGACCCCATGCGAGCAGCGAGTCCACGACTCGCTGCGGGGCTGCTACGAGCAGCCCCGGGGATCGCTACGAGCGATCCCAGCGATCGTCCGAGGACGATCGCGAGCCCCTCGCGGGGGCTCGGCTGGGCGCACGCAGCCTTCGGGCTTCGCTGGGCGTTCGTTCGGGCCCCGGCTCGTGAGGTGGTTCGCGTTCGTGGATCCGACTAGTGGGGGACTTCGGCTGGGGGCGGGCTGCGTGTCTTCGGGCGCGTAGTCTCCAAAGGTCGGACTCCTGCGGATGAGTCGGGGATCCAATCTTCGGTGATCGAGGGTTTTTGATCGGGTTATCGGTTCCGCAATTTTTGATAGCCCGGGACATCGAATCCCAGCACGTCGCCCACCCGACGTTCGAGCTAGTGCAAGGAATACGTGGGAAGGTCTCAAGGTCTTCATAGATCTCGTTTCTCCGTACAACGAGAACAAAGGTAAAATCGTTGAACCCCCTTCGATGATTTTAATAATTATTGTTATATGCACATGAACGAAGATCCGAGGGACGAACCCGGGGATGGGGTTTGACCGCACGGTGGTGATCCGAGATCACCGGACCGCGGGCTGTCAAGCGAGCCCCACCGGGATCGATGGCAACGAATTCTCGGCTGGACGCCGAGGGTGGCGATCGAAGCCCTAGGGCTCGATCGCCGGCAGCACGCAAGGAAGGGAGCCCCGGCTGGACGCCGGGGCGAGCGATCGACCTAGGGTCGATCGCTGGGGGCAGCCGCGGGCTGGTGCCGCGGCAGGCGCCCCCTCCCTCGACCGACGGTGGCGGTGAGTCGCCGGACTCACCGCCGGGGGCTGCTACGAGCAGCCCCGGGGGATGCGATGCGCATCCACGGCGATCACCGTGCGTGATCGCGAGCCCCTCGCGGGGGCTCGGCTAGGGCAGCCGCGGGTTCATCCCGCGGCGGGTGTTCTCGGCCGGGCTCCGGCTCGTGAGGTGGTTCGCGGTGGTTTCCGGCGAAGGGATTTTGATCGGGGTTATGTTTCCGCAATTTCGTTAACCCCGGGATATCGATTTACAACAATTGGTATCAGAGCGTTGGTTCTAGTTCATGTGTATATGCGATAAATTGTTCTACCTTGCAGGGTTTCCGACTATTATGGCTAGATATAATTGTTCGTTAATTATTGTCATAATATTGTTATTTTTTATTAAACTCTCGGACATGTCGAGATTCGTTTTATGTGTGGTGAATGCTTGTAATAGTAAAAATTCGGGGGTTGACCGAATTTAGATTTATTATTACGTTCTACTTTTTTCCGGAAAATGTATAGGGTCGATTTCATGTATAGAATCGATACCGGATTGTATAGAATTTATTTTGTAATTTATTCTATGTTGGATCGATGCCGAAACGACCGCCGGAGAAGAAGACGCGTGACGAGGAAGTACGAGGGCTCGGGGATCGACCGAGATTGATCCCCATGGAGATCGACTTGGGGCGGGGGCTGCCCGCGGACCCCTCGGCCACGCCGGCCACCGGTGGTGGTGGCGCGTGGGCTGGGCTGGGCGGCGGTGCTCCTCCCCGGGGTGGTCGATCGGCGGCGGGAGGCGCGGGGTCTCGGGATCTCGTGCTTCTCCTTCCGAGATTTTACTTTCCTATTTTAATTCGGTTTTCCTATTTGATTATTTCTTTTATGGAATATTCATGGAATAGGAAAAGAATTAATTTAGTATTAAATTTATTTCCCTATTGATTATTCCTATTATAGGAATTTTCATGGATTATGAAGAAAATAAATTTAGAATTAATTTTTCCTATTTTATTATTCCTTTATGGAATTTTAAATGGATTAGGAAAATAATTAATTTGGAAAGTTTTAAAGTCCTTAATTAATTTTTCCTATTTAATTATTCCTTTATGGAATTTTTAATGGATTAGGAAAGGAATTAATTTGGAAGGATTATGAGTCCTAATTTATTTTATTTCCTTATTCTATTATAGAAGTCTTCTAGAATGTTCCAAGTTTGACTTGGATAGGATTCTAAAGATTTAATAGAATTGGAAAGTAAAGTAAAAATAAATAAAAATATTAATAATATTTAATTTTATTTTTGATATATTCGATTGACTTAATTTTCAAATTAAGTAACTTTTGGATTAATTGAAAATAAATAGATTTAAATATTGGGATTAATATTCTCGTCACATGGAGCATTCAAGAACGAAGACTGAAGACTAGAAGATGCGTACGGGGATGCGATAAAGCCATAATAGTCGGAAACTAATATTCTAGTATTATTTTGACTATGTGATAATATTTATGTGCTTTATTACATGTATGCATGCTTATGTGTTTAATTATGCATTAGATAGCGTATCCCTTTATTGTAAAAAGCTAAGTGGGAGAGGGTATGGAAACATACCCATGGTCTCCATTGCTGCTCTCTTGGTGACTTTTATAAACTTTTGAAGTTTATATAGATAAGTTATTGGAGGAGAGTTCTTGTAATTCCTCTTACAAGAAACATTGATTAAGTTTATCAAACAATGCCTAATTTGTCTTTCCAAAGCTGATTTCAAGTCGACTCATTCTCACCCCGGGGAGTGGAATGGAGCCAAAGCCACTTCGTCATGTAGAGGACACAAATTAGAGACCTTCGTACCATTCTTTTATAGATGGATCGATTGTCTGCTCGGCTCCCTCATCTAATGAGAGATAGGGTTGTTCGCATGGTGAATCACTGGTTAGAAACTTCGAGTTTCACTTATGATTCTCCGCATCTTGATTTACAAGATCGAATGGATCAAGTAATTGGGAGTCAATTATAAAAGTCTCTTGGTGTAGTAAACGTCCACACCACGTGGCTTGCTATACTGACGGATTTTGGATTAATTGATGTAGACAGTTGTAAGAAATTGTGAAGAGTTGTGAAGTTGTCGTAAACGTCCACACCACGTGGCTTGCGGTGATGTAGCAATTCCAAACGATTTACTTTGGTACTGAGTAATGGTTTACACTTAGATACGCATTATAGTATTCCTCCCCACGAGGTTCCGCTATAAGTGATGTATGACCAAAGAAAATCTAATTGCTAAGTCGTTTGGGTGGGTAAACGTCCACACCACGTGGTTTGCCTTACCTGATGGGATTTTAGATGTGATTAGTGGTTTAATGATATTATTTGAGGGAGATGATATCGGAGATTAAATCAATTGTTTGTTGTTATATGTGCTCATAGATTAGGAGATGGCTTTGAACCCACTTTATGTGATACTTGAGGATTTAACTCATTGGTCCCTGAATGTATTGATTGGAATAGAGATCTGGACATTGCCCAGACTGTTAAAGAGTACATGTTTGTACTCAAGAGAGCTTTGTCCTCCCGGTCCTACTAATGTCTCAACTGATGAGGAAAGAACTGATTTTAAGAAGTGGGAAAATGCTTTTGCAATAACCACTGATTATGATATCATGTTCAAACTCAAGGAGATGTTTAGACATGACATAGTGGCTAGACAAGAGGCGATGAGGATACTCATAAAGGTCATTCATTCGAGGAAACGCTTAAACACGTTTTCGAGATGATGAACCTTTTAGACGAGTTGAGACGGAAATCGCAAGCTCTTGTAGCCAATGCCAAAGGTTTCGAACCTAAGGGCAAAACCGGGGGAAAGGAAAAGCAAGCAAAGAAAACCAGTGGTCCTAAGTTTCTTGGATCACGAGATGGGACGAGAAAGCCAATAGGCAAGAGTTCTCGATGCAAACAGTCTGGGTACTGGAAGTCTGATTATCCTCTCTAAGAAAGTACGAAATCTTCTTTAGTCGTAAAACATAGTCAATGGTATTATCTACCGGAACCTGGTGTGTAGATATGGAACCACTGACGGTATGTGCATTCTAAATGCAAGGGTTCCAGGAAACCCGACGACTTAGAAAAGAAAAAATCGTAAGTCTACATGGGCAATGCTGTAGAGGAGGCAGCAGTTGCAGTGGAGGACATTTTATAGGATTTCATTTTGGATTATTGCTTTTATGTACCTTTCAAATTAGAAAGAACTTTGTTCTGGATTTCTAATAAATGGATATTTTATTTCTTTTAATCATTTGATGGTTATAAGAAGAAATAATGATATTATCTATTTTGGTACATTAGTTAGCAATATATGAATGATGAATCCTGAGTCCACCACAAAGCAACGAACCGTAGTATATAACTCGTTTTACTAATAAGAGATTTCTTTGATAAATCATTTTACTTGTGGATTCTTATGCTAAGTCATATTTATTCAAATAAGAAGTTCAAAGGTCGAAAATTGATTGTAAGATCAATTAAGTTGAAGGAGTGGACCTTCCGACCTAAGAATCAAATTTGGAAGATAATACGACTAAGCAATCCTTTATGGATATAAGGTATAAGATCCGGACAAGTATTAGAATTGATTCACTCTGATGTATGCAGACCTTTGTTTACTCAGACTATAAGGTACGAGTACTTCATTTGATGATTACTCGAGAAATGGATTAGAATACCTGATGTGCCACAAAAGCAAAGTGTTTTGACAAGTCAATGGACACTAAGCAATTGTGGAGAACCTTCAAGGTATATCCATTTATAGCCTTCGATTTGATCGCGGAGGCAAGTACCTGTCTGAGGAATGCATGGCATACTGATCAGAGATTGGGATTTGATCCCAAATGACTACACCATACACTCTTGTGTAGAAATGGTGCGTCGGAAATAAGAAATGGAACTCTTATAGAAATAGTAAAAGCATGAGTTATACGGAACTACCTATGTTCTATGGATATGTCTGGAAACAACGGCGCATTCAATGCGGTTGTAGAATATCCTAGAAGAACAAAAGATGTGTGTTCAATAGTACTATGAACCAGAAGGACGTTAGTTCTAACGCCCGGTTCTTAGAGGAAGACTATTAGATGAACCACAAAGCCCAAAATGACATGATGCTTTTGTAAAGAGAGAAAACGATAAAAAGACTGAGAACCAGCCGAACCGAGTAGCGGTACACCACTAACTGCACCTACTGTTATTACTGTTTATACACCGGAATGCCGTTGTAGTGGGAGGTTGTGTGACAACCAGAGATATTCATAAGACTAGGTGAGTCTTCGGACTCTGGACCTAGCATACATGAAATCGATCCCTTGATCTACATGAAGGCAGTACTAGATCTAAATGTGCCTTCTTGGAAAGCAATAAGGATTATTGTTAAGAGGCGAGATCATTTAGAGTACAAGCTTAGTTGATCCATTTATGGATCGGAACAAAGCATTGAGTTCGTGGTACTTGCAAATTGATGAGATAGTCCATTTTATGGATTCATCAAAAGCATAGACGAATTGTGTGTATTGGAAACGTGATGGAAAACAAGGTGGTGTTTCTCGGGTTTTATGTAGATAACATTTTATCATTGGTAACAATGTAAAGATGCTGTCAGACATAAAATGATGGTTGTCTAGAAAAATCGATATATAAGATAAAGAAGAAGTTAGAGCATGTTCTTAAGATCTAGGATCTCAAGAAAAGAACATTGTACTTCTCCTGGATATCTTACATATATATGATTATGGTTCGTTTTAACATGCGAGATTCCGAGAAAGGTTTGTGACCTTTCAGATACGGAATGCATCTATCTAAGGATATGTGTTTTGAAACACAAAAGGAGATAGAAGCAATGAAAGCGGTTTCCTACACTTCGAGTGTGGAAAGCTTAATGAATGCGATGTTGAAAACGAGAACCTGATATCTGCTATGCGGCTAGTATAGTGGGAGGATATCAAGGTAATCCTGGAAAGGAATACTCGACTGCTGTAATGAACATTTTAAGTACTTTCGAAGTACTGGAAATATGTTTTGGATTACGGAGCAGACGAGCATTTCCTTTGGATTACATTCTCTTAGATTTCTAATCGAATGAGGACCGGTGTAAATCGATATCAGGCTATGTGTTTCACTATTAAAGGAGAAGGAGTTTTTAACATGGAAGAGTGATAAGCACGATGCTTTTCGGACTCTGCCATGGGTAACCAAATAGCGGCCTCAGAGGCAGCGGAAGTTTTGGTACAGCTCCGGGAATCTCTGGGACTTAGATGTGATTCTTAATTTGCCAAAGGCTATGTAAATAGCGGTGCGATGGCAAATGGTAAGAAATCACGAGTCCATAAGTGTAAGATAACACATAGAGCAAGTACCACCTGATACGAGTCATCGTCGAGGGAGACGACGCTGTAGTCACCAAGATAACTTCAGAGCGGCAACCTAGAGTGCTCATTCACATAGTACTTCTTGGAAGTACAACTTAAGCACGTGATGAGTATGGGAGTCGGGAGTTTGGAGGAAATGACTAGACCTTAGTACAAGTGGGAGATTGTTGGAGTTGTGTACTTAATGTCTAGATTTAAGTAACAGAAACTCACGATCCATTGCCATTAATCTATTTAATTAAATAAACAATTATTTGCGTTTAATTATTTATAATTAAATATATGCAAATTATAGTCCTGGATTTTATACGTTGTAGTTAGTATGGTGTGCATGGGCACACAGAAGATCATACTATCGGTTACTCGTATTTAATCGAACAGTTGCTCACGACCTAGATGGACACGGACCAATCCATCGGTATAGTCGTTGTGTGAGAGAGAAAATAATTTGTCTTAATTATTTTATCACACTTGTACACTTGGTGTATTGGGCGGATCGTTTGAGATTTATCGATTAGGATTGCCTTGGATAATCGATTTAAATCTCAGTGTATTTTATTCTTAATCCCTGATACTATTGCGGGTGTGTATATTTAATATAAGTGACTTTGATTTTCCAAAGGAATTGACCGGTTTAATTACTGGGTCAATTACCGGTTAAGTTGGGTCGCTATATTTTATATATGACATGCCGTGAATACTTGACGGGAAAGTGTATCCCGGAAGGGTTGATAATATCCTCGAGATGAGTTCATAAGGAATTATTATGTAAACCCTGCAGGTGGATTTGTTCCGCATAATAATTAAGGTTGAATGGTACTAGTCTCGGATATAAGAGATGAATAAATTAATTAGCAATAAATTAATTTTATTCATGGATATTTATATCTTAAATACACGGAATAAATAATACTACCGGAGAAATATTATTTGATATAATATGGTTTAATATTGGGAGTGCAATTAATTTTATATAGTGGAAAATAGAATTAATTAATATTAATGGATTAATAGATTTGGGCTTGGGCTCAATTTAATCATTAATATTGGGAGCCCAATATTCCACCTCCTTAAGATCCCCTACGTAGCCTATAAAAGCACTACATGGTCTTCTCTATTCTCATAACTTGAAGATCACAATTCTAGAGAGAGAAAGTAGAGAGGGAGATCCATGGAGTTCGGAGGATCGTCGCCCACCCGACGTTCGAGCTAGTGCAAGGAATACGTGGGAAGGTCTCAAGGTCTTCATAGATCTCGTTTCTCCGTACAACGAGAACAAAGGTAAAATCGTTGAACCCCCTTCGATGATTTTAATAATTATTGTTATATGCACATGAACGAAGATCCGAGGGACGAACCCGGGGATGGGGTTTGACCGCACGGTGGTGATCCGAGATCACCGGACCGCGGGCTGTCAAGCGAGCCCCACCGGGATTGATGGCAACGAACCCTCGGCTGGACGCCGAGGGTGGCGATCGAAGCCCTAGGGCTCGATCGCCGGCAGCACGGAAGGAAGGGAGCCCCGGCTGGACGCCGGGGCGAGCGATCGACCTAGGGTCGATCGCTGGGGGCAGCCGCGGGCTGGTGCCGCGGCAGGCGCCCCCTCCCTCGACCGACGGTGGCGGTGAGTCGCCGGACTCACCGCCGGGGGCTGCTACGAGCAGCCCCGGGGGATGCGATGCGCATCCCCGGCGATCACCGTGCGTGATCGCGAGCCCCTCGCGGGGGCTCGGCTAGGGCAGCCGCGGGTTCATCCCGCGGCGGGTGTTCTCGGTCGGGCTCCGGCTCGTGAGGTGGTTCGCGGTGGTTTCCGGCGAAGGGATTTTGATCGGGGTTATGTTTCCGCAATTTCGTTAACCCCGGGATATCGATTTCCAACACCCCCTTCTCCCCGTAGGCCCGGCCAACGTCGACGCCGTAGGGGTGTCCCCTACGGCGGAACCCGTAAGGAAGTCTCAGAGTTGATCCCCTACGACAAACGCCGTAGGGATTGTGGGCTGCCTATATCCCCTATGGGCTTAGCCGTAGGGGACTCCAAGAGTGTCATCCCTACGGGCTTAGCCGTAGGGGACATATAAGTACAATCCCTACGGCGTTTGCCGTAGGGATTTTGCTGTTTTTTTGGCAGGGTAATTTTTGTTTTTTATTACCCAAACCTGCACTCAAATAACCGAATACAATCCAATTAAAACTTGAATACAATCCAATTCAAATAACCGAATACAAACCAATTCAATCCTGCTACTCAAATTCTACACAAACACAATATGAAAATCATTCAAATCAACAACACAATAAAGAAACATCCAAAATCAATCCAAAGTATCCAAAAACATCTAAAATATCAAGTTAACAAAATAAGGATAACAACACACAATGTGTAATCAGGGAGGTGGAGGTGGTCGACGTAGAAGCTCATCTCGTAAACGCTGCTCCATCTCTCTCATGCTCTCAGTGTACCCCCTCTGTAACTCTCTCTGTAACTCTGCACGATCAGCAGCGCGCTCAGCCTCTCGCTCCCGAGTAAGACGTTCCTCGGTCTCTTTTTGTTTCTGCTCGAACTCCTCTCTCAAAGCCTGTCTGAAGCACTCCTCCGACTCAGACGAGCCAGACGAGGAGGACACAGAAAATGAGGAGGAGGAGCTGCTGAAGACCTGAAGCAGACGAAAGCGTAAATAAACAATTAAACTCGTTGATTTTAAGAATAAACAAACAATTAAAATCGATACCTTCGCTAAGGCGCCCGTTCCGAAGATCCTATTCTTCTTCTTTGGGGCGACGCTCAGGTAAACCTCGTCCACGTCGGGCTCCTCCTACGTAGAGGCTCGACGCTCCTCAATAGCCTGCTCCACCGAAGTCTAAAAGAAATCTTTAATTAGTCAAGAATAATTTAAACATAAAATTTAGAAAAACTCAAATTGTTAAAGTTATAAACTTACAATGAGCTGATGTGCTCGCTGAGATGTCAGGGTCCCGTCCTTCTTCACGTGCAGACGTTTTGCAACGTCCAAAGCCGTCGCAGGTCGACCTAACTCCTCAACCTTCAAAATATAAAAACATGTATAATTAAAGAACATATATAATTTAAAATATGAAAACATAATTAATTTATAAACTTACAATGTCCAAGGCATATCTGACGCCCGATCGGGATCCTCCGGCGGCCTTTGAAATGCCGGTGCCCGGCCCATCGGGCTCACTCATCCGATTCTTCGTGTTACGCTCAGACCTCTCTTTATAGTCATCTGAGTCGAAGATCACCAACCACCTCTTCCACACTTCATCGGGCACACACCTCGGCTTAGTCTGATCGGCCCTCCACATCTTACGCCACTCGCTCACGCGGCTGCTGTACCTCCTCATCAGCACTCCTCTGAAATGTTTATAGATCACAACATCACTGAACCTGCTCTTATCCCAAGAAAAGTGCTTCTTCAAAACAGACAAAATAAATACAGTTAGTAAAATCAAATATATGTGTAAAAGAATAAAGTATCAACACACGTACCTTAAACTCGGTCCAATAAATGTCCTGATGGCCCTTAGGGACCTTAGATTAAAAAGATTGCGAGCTATAAAACTGCATTAAAAAGATTAGATTAACAAAAGACAAAATCAATAGTTACTAAAATTCAAATAAAATTAAACTTACGTGTTTCCCTGTGGCCAAATCTCGACAGGAGGAGGGGGAGCAGCTGAAGAGGATGCATCTGCACTCGGAGGAGTAGCAGCAGGAGACAGATCAGCAGTAGGAGTCGCTGGAACACTCCCTGAAGAAGGAGTCGTAGGAACACTCCCAGAAGAAGGAGAATGCATCAGGGTGTCGTCATCGCCATCACGATCACTCAGTCTACGACCACCTCCACCTCCAACTCTACGTTTACCTCGACCCGCCATCTGTATAAATAATAACAACATTATTACACAACATTCCAATATTACCTGAGGATGACACTATATTATCATCATCCTCATCAAACGATCCTAGATCATCACTCTCATCATTTAGTGCATCAGCATCCTCTAGGATTTCAATGTCTTCTTGATTGATATTTGGATTTGTTAACAAAAGCAACGCATTGTCTGCTTGTACCGGAACGTGATCATCAATTATTTCTTCTTGAAAAGAGTCTGACAAATGTTCAATATATTCTATGGAAGCCCTTGGTTTTATCTTATATGTTGCCCACCAATCTTTATTCTCTCTACGAGTACTCGGGTAAGCTGAGTAATAAACTTGCTCAACTTGTGATGCCAGAACGAATGACTCGTAGCCTATGAAACGTCGATTGTGATTGATATCGACCAGTCTGTATCGCCGATCTAGTCTCGTGCCTGCTGGTGTAGGGTCAAACCATTCACATTTGAACATCAAGACTTTATTTTGAAGCATTCCCGTGTAGTCGAGATATAAAATTTCGTTTAGAAGTCCATAGTAGTCATCATCTTCAGATGAGTAGCTACTTCCTCGAATACAAACACCCATATTTGACGACATTCTGTTAGACCAGTATTCAATAGTGTGAAACTTATATCCATTGACCTTGCACCCGGGATATACTGTCACGAAAGGAGATGGCCCTATTGCTAAATTTCGAATGTCTTCGTTTACAACATTGTTTGACGGGTCTTCAGCCTACACATTTGAACAAGGAACAATTTAACTAGTAATTGAAGTTCATTCTTTGAAAATGTAATAAGTTACAAACTCAGATGCATACAAACGCTGCAAACGGGGCGTCAAAGGAAAATAATGCATTCTCTTGTACGGTGTGCTTGTCTTCTTCCGTTTGTTATTGGTCGTGTTCACTGGTTTGAATCGCGGATGATCACAAATCTTACAACTCTTTCTGTCACGGTCTTCGCTTCCCCAGTATATCATACAGTTATTGATACACGTGTCAATTTTCTCAACTGGTAAACCTATGCCTCGAAGTAGTTGCTTGCTCTTGTAGAAGTTTTCAGTTACCAAGTTACCAGCGGGCAACACTTCTTTGATCAACGATCCGTATAGGTCGTAACCTTTCTCTGAGATGTGACACTCGGACTTTATATTCATCGTTCTAGCAACAAAAGACAACTTCGAATGAGTTTCACATCCTTCGTACAATGGGTCATTCGCTGCTTTCAACATATCATAAAATCTTTGAGCCTCTGGATTGGGTGGTTCCTCAACTGTTTCAGACTGATTGAATGAAGGACCAGCAGCATCACGGATCATATCGATGTATGGATTTGGATCGTCCGGAATGTTTGATTGGCTTGGAACAGGGATCACATTCTGATTCTGAACGTGTTCATAAAGATGGCCTTCGCCGTGGAATAGCCATGTGTAATAACCCGGAACAAACCCATGTTTCAGCAGATGCTGCGTGATTGTCTCAATGTCCAAGTAATTAATATTGCTACACCTCTTTCGACTACAAGGACATTTCAACTTATCATCGTCTTTCCATTTAGCATTTATTCTTGCAAATTCAATGAATGACTCTACTCCATCAATATATTCCTTAGACAGATAACCGCCAACTCTCCGTTTGTACATCCAATTACGATCAGAGTTCATTCTATAGAATTAAAACGATAATCTTTAAACAAAATAAACAATCATACACATTTAAAAAAGTATACTAAACAATCATACACATTTAAAAAAGTTATTGAGATTTTGACATGAATTCGACAGTGTTATACCCGATGAAACGGGCACCGACACGTGTCAGCAATGAGGTAGCCACGTCATCAGATATGCAAGTCAGGAACAACCTGTGGAAAAAGACCTAGAAAGGCAACTAACAGAAGTCAGAAAAGAGCTTGGACGGGAACGATCGCACGGTAGTGTCAGACTTATTACACGGGAATATCCGTGGGGGAGGTGTCAGAGTCAACAGGTGGTCAAATGGGACTTGACGGGAGAAGGAGATAAAGTCTTTGTTAAGAGCTAAGTGGGTTTTTAATGCTAGAAATTAGTGGAGTTGTGGTCCAATAGGAAGCCGATAAGTGGGCATTAGGTGGCATAATCTTGCTATGCATGGGTTAGTATAAATAAAGGATGTAAGAGAGGAAGAAAGGGACATGCAAACCATTGTATTTCAAAATGAATTCTAAGTATGAATATTTGAATAAAGAGGTGCCTTGAGCATCCATTTTCTACTTACGATTTATGTTATAAACTATTACCCTTTGCTAGCTTACCTATAACAAATATACATTTTGTGTTGTTGCCAAAACCCTCTGTTACCATCAAATAACACCATCAAAGAGCAAAAACAACCCAAAACAGTTGGCGCTAGAAGGATCGAGCATCAGGTAATTTAGTTACAGAAAATCTCGATCCGAAATCTAGAATGGTTAACGAAAACGAAGATACTACAGTATCTGGTGGGTCTGGTACGAGTGGCCGTTGGCAGGCGGTGATGGGTAAGGCCGTGATGGTGGAACCTGAGGTTTCATCTCCGCCTAAGAACCCAGAACCTGAAAATAAGGAGCCGCCGCCGCCGCCGCTTACCCAGATCAGCTCTGATGAGCAGAATAGCAAACATGCAGGGGCCGATGAGCAGAATTGCCGTCTGCACCCCTATGATCTCGGAGGGCCGTCGACGCCGAAAGGCCCGCCTCCGATTAGATTTGGAAGTCTTGATACTCCACAGAAAATAGATGAAGCAGTTGCAGAACTTATGACGTTGAAATACGTCATGGCGACTCCTGTCATCCCGGTGAAGGGCACGCATGCAGCCACCGGGGCAAATCTGAATGTAGCTCCCGAGCAGTCTGGCCGTGTTCCCAAAAAGAACCGCAGAATGCGTCGAGCATTAGATCTGAACAAAAGAGCCGAATCTATGGCCACCTCTACTGAGCCTCGTCGGCAGATTAGTAAAAGTGACATGCATGGCTGTCATGCAAACTTTCCACCGGGAGGGGCCACTGGAGCCCCCGGTACTAATTCTGAACTGGCCGATTTAAGGCAGAAGTACTCTGAGCTGGAAAAGAGATTGAATGAACACCAAATTCTCGCTGCCCCGGCAGGTCGTCATAACGATCCTTTGGCCCCAGAGGTCGAACAAGCTCCCATGCAACTGGAAATTCAGCCCATGCAAACTATTTTGTACAGTGGAAAAACTGATCCAGAAGCTCACTTGAGCAGATTCAGGACATACATGTCCTGCCGAGGAGCCACGGATGCTACTCGGTGCAAACTGTTTCCCCTTACCCTGGGCGATATTCCCCACCAATGGTACGTCAGCTTACCCACACATTCGATCAAATGTTTTGACGATTTGGTGCAGAGGTTAGTATCGTATTTTGCCTCCAAAGCCTCCTATATGGAATATAGTCAGAAGCTGTTGGGGGTCAAACAGGGTAACACGGAATCAGACGAATCTTACGTAGATCGTGTTGAAGAACTACTTTTGGCAGGTGGTGAAGAGATTGGTGATAACCTCAAACTTCACACCGTGTTGGCAGGTTTGCGGAGAAATTCTAAGTTGTTTAAATCTGCAATGTTGAATTATCCCCGATCGTATGAGGATTTCAGGAGGAAAGCTGGGGCCCAAGTGGCCTACCAGCGTCTTGTCGCCGGCGGGGAACATCCCCCCGAGCAAAAGAAAAAACCTCCTTTTTCCTCCGATCGAAGGCCAAATTATATTGGCAAAAAACCAGGCCCAAAGCCAGCTGACCCACGGATAGACGAGATCCGTGAGTTAGAAGAAAAAATAACTACCCAGACTAGTCATACACCAGCAAATATTCTGAATATTATGCTCATGCACAAATCTGATTTGATTGAGAAACCACCACCAATTCTGACTGCCCCGGAGAAGTTGGATCCCAACAAATGGTGTGCCTATCATGAAAAGATAGGTCACAACACCAGCCAGTGCAGACAACTGGTTAAACTGTTGTGGAAACTTTTCCAGGATGGCAAGTTATGGCAATTCTTACCCAGGCCCGGTGCTGGGGGAAATCCGCAGGGGCCACCTCCCAGGAAGTACCCGCACCGGCGCCACCACCGCCTCCCCCGGCACAAGGCCCACCACGTGTGGGTCAGATTATGATGATCGGTGGGTTGAGGCCGGTGAATGAAGAAAGCCACCGCAAAAGGAAGAGAGATTTCCAGATGTGGGAAGTGTGGTATGAAACGGCCCCGAGCCAGGAGTCATCAATTTCAGACACGGCGGTGATAATTTTCACCCCGGAAGATCGAACCGTGACAAAATTCCCGAAGGATGTGCCCTTGGTGATAAGGGCCAGAGTCCTCGGTTTGGATGTGTCTCGCACGCTGGTGGACAATGGCGCGCATCTCAATGTTCTCTACAAGAGGACTCTAGATCTGATGGGGAACTTGGCGCGCTATGTCAACCCGTGCGATATGGTGTTGAAAGGTTTTGGAGATGATGTAGTCATTCCTTACGGTGAGATCATACTCCCGGTGGAATTGATGGATGTGAAGAATCCCGAAGTCATGATGGTCAGTAATCTAAAGTTTGTAATAGTTGATAAGGTTAGTGGCTATAATGCTTTGTTAGGCAGGCCCTTTCTAGACGCTTTTGAAGCTGTCGCCTCGTCCTACTACTACTGTATTAAGTTCCCTACTCCCTCCGGTGCAGTTGGCACCGTCAGAGGTGATCTAGTAATGGCTAAGAAGACTTTGATGTATTTTTACGATCTTAATAACTCCAAAACCAAAGTAAACGTAAACATTCCCCAGATCAATCTGAGAGGAACAAAGATAAAACAAATCGATCATATAAAAAATGTAATCAAGATAAACGATCAAAATTCCCAACTGAATCCTTCTCAGGAAAAACTTACCGGGGAAAAAGCTGAAACCCCCCCGGACAAGATTAGTCCCCCCAAAGAAGGAACTGGCGTAGACACAGTTTCTACCGACCAGAAGCTTCCCCCGTCAAAACCTGAAAAGGATGATTGGGGTTCAAAGGGTGGATATCAATCTAAAAAGGTACCAGTGGTAGAAATGGTCGAAAATCTGGACTCTATAGTTTTAGATCCAGAACAAGCTGAAAAGCAAATACTTGTGGGATCTCATATGGAATCAAATACCCGAAGTGGTATTATAAATTTCCTTAAAGAGAACATCTCTACTTTCTCATGGTCCAGTGCCGATTTAGGAAAAATAGATCCTAAACATGCCTGCCATCGATTGAAAATAGATCCATGCAAGAAACCAATTGCGCAGAAGCGTAGAAAAATGGGCCCCGAGAAGTGTCAAGCACTCGCCGGGGAAGTAGACAAACTAATAGAAAACAAATTGGTCAGGAAAGCTTCGAGTGATGTCACTTGGCTTTCCAATGCGGTTATGGTGACTAAAGCAACGGCTGCGTGGCGCTTTTGTATAGATTTTACAGATCTAAACAACGCATGCCTGAAAGATCTTTTTCCCATGCCGCACATCGACCATGTCGTTGACAATTTGACAGGTCATGCGATATTTTCAACACTGGACGCCAAGGCAGGATATCACCAAATCCCCATGCATCCAGACGACGTCGAGCATACGACTTTCTACTCAGAAAAAGGAATCTATTGCTGGGAAAGAATGCCTTTTGGCCTGAAGAATGCCGGGGCCACCTATCAAAGGTTGGTAAATCTGATGTTTTCTGATTTAATTGGTGTAACCATGGAAGTATACATTGATGATATAATCGTTAAAAGCAAAAATGAATCAGATCACATTAAAGACCTCGAAGAAGTTTTCAAAATTCTGGGGCATTATAACATGAAATTGAACCCCAAGAAATGTAACTTTGGAATTAAAAAAGGGATGATCCTGGGGCATGTGGTTAGCGAGAAAGGCATCGAGCCCAACCCTACCAAAGTCCAAGCAATTCTGGACATGCAAGAGCCCGGGACATAAAAGGCGTACAACGACTCACGGGTCGTTTAGCCGCCCTGAATCGGTACATTTCTTGCCTGGGGGATAAAACTCGTCCGTTCTTTGCTTCCATCAAAAGACAGGAATTTCACTGGAAAAAGGAGGCCCAACAAGATTTTGTACGGATAAAGGAATATTTGTCCAATCCCAAAGTAGTTGTGGCCCCTAAACCAGAAGAAAAACTGTACCTGTACCTAGCCGCTTCAGAACACGCCATCAGTGCTGTTCTGACCAGGGCAGAAGGGATGGTGCATTTTCCAATTTATTTCGTAAGCCAAGTACTTCACGAGGCAGAAATTAAATATACTCCATTGGAGAAATTAACATATGCTTTAATAGTGTCAATCAGAAAACTCCGGGCGTACTTATTTGAGCACCCCGTTGAGGTCTTGACAGCTATGCCTTTAAGGCAAGTATTGCACCGGTCGGATATCACCGGGAGACTCCTACGCTGGGCGTTAGAAATTAGTCAGTATGACATAACTTTCGCCCCAAGGACAGCAATCAAAGCACAAGCCCTGGCAGATTTTATTGTGGAATTAACTTTCCCTGAGAAATCCCAGAGTCAACCACGCGCCTGGCAGCTGTTCGTAGATGGATCATCTACCACCGCGTGCTCGGGGGCAGGTGTGGTATTACTAAGTGCCGACGGAGATTCAGTAACCCATGCAGTGAAGTTTGAATTTCCTGCGTCCAACAATGAAGCAGAGTACGAAGCTCTCATTTCAGGGTTGGAACTGGCCATTGCCGTCGGGGCAAGAAAACTTCATGTGTTCATGGACTCGCAGTTAGTAGTGAACCATGTAAGTGGGGATTATGAAGCCAGAGGCGAACAAATGATAAAATACCTGAAACTGGTATGGGAACTTTGCGAAAAAATCCCAGAAGTTCTAATCGAACAAATCCCACGGGAACACAATTCACAAGCTGACGCCCTGTCGAAATTAGCATCAGCTGAGGGCTCAGCAGACTTCTCAAATATTGTTTTAACAAAACTAATAATCCCATCAGTGGAACAAAGAGAAGCACAAATACAAGTACTTGCCGGGGCCGGGGAAGACTGGCGAATTCCCATTCAACGGTACATAGATACCGGGGAAGTACCAGCAGATAAAACCGAAGCAAGACAACTTCGTACCCGAGCGGCAAAATATACTTTGATAAATTCACAACTGTACAGAAGAAGTTATTCCCTTCCACTACTTAGGTGTGTGTCGAAGGAAGAAGGATTCAAAATCCTTGAAGAAATACATGATGGTGTGTGTGGAAACCACGCGGGTGGAAGATCCCTGGCACACAAAACCATGGGACAAGGATATTACTGGCCAACCCTGAGAAAGGATGCCGTCGGCTATGCACGTAAATGTGTCAAGTGCCAGACGAATGGGCCTAATATCCATGTATCCCCGGAGACCCTGAAATCCATTTACAGCCCGTGGCCATTTGCTCGGTGGGGTATCGACTTGATCGGACCACTAACAACCGCCCGGGGTGGGGTGAAATTTGCGATTGTAGCAGTCGACTATTTCACCAAATGGGTTGAAGTGGAACCGTTGAATAAGATTGATCAACCCCAGGTCATCAAATTCATATGGAAAAACATAATATGTCGTTTTGGTCTACCCGAGTCAATCATTTCCGACAACGGAAAACAATTCGATGGGGCGGAGGTAGAGGAATTCTGTGAAAGATGGAAGATTAGGAGGTTATTCTCTACTCCCTACCACCCCAGACGAATGGTCAGGTTGAAGCGGTCAATAAGATACTGAAACACACCATCAAATCAAAATTGGAAAGCCGCAAAGGAAAATGGGCGGATGAACTCCCAGAGGTACTGTGGTCATATCGAACCACAACTAGAAACGCCACTGGTGAGACCCCCTATTCTTTGGCTTTTGGAACGGAAGCGGTGATTCCAGCGGAAATAACGGTGTTATCACATCGTACCGCTCAGGAAATTTCCCCGGAGAATGAAGCAACCATTCGAAAAGAATTGGATCTCCTTGAAGAAAGGAGGTTAGCTTCTGATTCTCTGAATGCCATGAATAAGCAAAGAATTGCTAAACTATTCGACTCAAAAGTAAAAGCACGAGAATTCTGAGAGGGAGACTTGGTGATGAAGAAAATCTTAGGAACGCACCAAGGAGCATTGGGACCGAACTGGGAGGGACCGTTTAGAGTGAGCCACTGCCTCCAGAATGGAGCGTACGAGTTGGAGCTACTTGACGGGACCAAGGATCAGTATCGATGGAATGCGTTGCACCTAAAGAAGTTCTACCACTGAAAAACTCTTGGGATAAAAGTTATTTCTTAAAACTTCCTACGAAAATGATATTTTTGTAAACCTTTTCTAAACTATCTTTTGTAAAACCTTTTGTACTTATTAAAGTATATCTATGCAGTTTTTAGCAAAAGCATTTTCTATCCTTTAAAAAATAAATATATGTGAACTTTCACATTTTGTCTGTATAACAGAAATATATTACCCCGGGAAATCACATGAATTCTCCGGTACGATAAAAATATTGAGTATTCTTGAAATACTAAGGTTCGGTAAATACCCATGAGATCTATTGATCAGGGGACGATCATTTCTTTAAGGGCACAGATTCAATAGAGTAAAAGAAACTCAAGAATCGCCCTAAAGAAAATACTGGTCCGAGAAAATCCTAAAAGGTAAAGTATTCATACTAAAACCACTGGATCGGTCAGTTCTGTTGAAAGGAGAGATTTAAAGAGAAAAAATGTTACTTAGAATCATAATAATTCAGAGAGGTAACTAAATCTAAAAATCACTTTCACAGAACAAAAGAACTCACAAAGAAACCCAACAAAGTTTGATAAAACTTGGGTGTGAGCCAAAAGTTATCTATTCACAAGAATAATAATTCATCAAACAAGCTAAACTGACTTGTAAAAAGTGATAGATAATAAAGGGAAGATAAACCCTGAATAAAATGGTGATAGGGCCATTAGTAAGACCCAAAGGATGAACATCCAAAATAACATACTAAGTTATTACACACCAGCAAAATATAAATACTTGTTCCAGGCAAAAACTGCCTGTAGAATCCAAATGCGAAATAAGCAAATATTGTTTTTTGGCAATTAAGCCCAAACTGAACAGAAAATAAAGATTAAAATCTCTGAGCTTTTTACACTCAGAGTAGTCATCAAATTTTGCAGACTCCTGAGCTGTTAGACTCAGGAGGTAGAACCACCATCACCCGGGGGAGTAGTGAGGGTATCTTTTGGCTTGCCATCAGGCCCGACACCAAGAAGATCCATTTCCTCCCCTTCATCAACACCTTCATAATCAGAAGCTTCAACAGGGGGTTTAGCAGGCTCACCAGGCATTGAGAGAAGACTGTATGTGGGCCACCATTTCATGTCTATGCCGTGGACAACCTCCAGATCCATAAAGGGCTGTGGAACTCTGGAATCCAGAGTACACCCTTTCATGTGAGCTTTGAGGAGTTGTAAACCATAGTCCCTGGCCCCATCATTCTTCTCCTTTGCTGCAGACCTGATAAGATCAGCATAAGCAGTGACATAGAGTAGGTCGGCCAATACCCGGGGATTGTGAGCAGGAGACTCTAACAGGGCTTCAAGCTCTGAGACCCTCTCCATGGACTGTCCAAAGTCATCTTTGGCCTGTTTCAGCTCCCTGGTAACTTTGGCCACCTCCTCTTTGAGCTCTTTCTTCTCCCTGGTAAAGCTGTCCTGAGCATCCTCAATTTCTTCTTCTTTTTCTTTAACGGTCTTCAAGGCCTCCTGCATCTCAGATTTTAGCTTCCCTACCTCGGCCCGTGCAATATCGGCAGCCTTCTTCCACCTATCCCTGTCCCCTGCTGTGGCAGTGTATGCAGCTTTAAGCTCCTGTACCTGTGCCTCTTGCTTGCTGTTGGTAGTTTTGAGCTTGGACACTTCAGTTCTGATCTTTTCAGCCATGTTGTGAGCACCAGAAATGGCAACTGCACTTTGACTGGCCAACTTTAGGGCCAGGGAAAAGGCATGCTCCTCATGGTCCATCATATCATTGAGCTCTGAAGTCCAGCACCTACCAACAGCATCAATTGAGTCACCTACTGGATTGCCCAGGGTAGTGACAGGGTCAATGGGGCCTTTTCCAGAGAAGAAGGGAAGCAGAACTGAGGGGAGATTTTCCTGGGAAAACCTACCAAGAAATAAAACAGAAGAGTCAATTGAGTGAACCATGTAATATGAGAAGAGTGTAAATAAATAAAAACTTACTTGGTAAAGAGTATTTTTTCAACTCCAAAAACAGACTGATTTTTGTCAGCACGAGGGGGAGAATCTGTCACCTCAATAATACCCTCATCAATCTTTTTCCTTTTCTTGTCGCCTTCGAGCTTGACTTGTAAAAGAGTTGATGACCCAGAAGGGGGTAAGCCATGACTTGGAGTAGCATCAGTCATCACCACGTCTGGTGGCTGGGAGCTCTCCTTGTACGAATCCACAACATCCAAAATCCCTGAAGGATCTGTCTCACCGCCCTGTGCCGAAACCGTGTGGGATCTAGTACGGGAAGCCGGAGCACCAGGTGTGCCGCCCCGAGTTTTTGCAGATCCCCGTCCACCAACACTGGTGGAACTGGTTTTGGCCCTACGAGCCTTAGCGGCCAGGGCTGGGTTTGGGAGTCCCAGACGATCAAACAACTTATTATCTGCCATCTCGGTAGGTTTTAATTCAAAAACAGTAGAGAAGAACTCTGCACGGGAAAAGTAAAACGATTACTCCCGACAAAAATATTATAATTTCTCCGGGAAATATACTCCCAGGAAATAAAAGAAACTTATAAAAATAAAAGAAAAATACCAAAACAAGGTTGATCCTCGACGAACGGAGGGCAAAACAATCCTGCTGCGTCACGAATACTATCGTCGTTTAGATAATCCGAATCTCTTTCTTCGGCCGAGATACACTGTGCCAAAAGATTTGCAGTCTCCAAATCCCACGGGAAGGAGCAGGTCGCCCGCTTAAGCCGCGCACCTACAAAATACCAACGAGTTTAGATCAGTTAAACTGTAAAATATTAAAGCTTTAAATACTTACTTTCTTCCTTAACACCATAAGTAAGGGGGACGTCGATCTCCCCTTCTCGGGTTTGAGTTCTCCATCTCCCCGAAACAAAAAACCATCTATCCCAACAAGTCGGATCCTTTTCCTCAGGCTCTCGAATTTTCAACATGTACTTCCTGTGGCGGACGGTATAGTCTCCCAGCGAATTCTTGTTGAAGTTGACTGGACTGAAGAAAAGATGGAACTCATCCCCAGTAATGGGTCGAGAGAGTCCCACTTGCCCCAATACAGTCAAAACTCCATAGATCTGTGCCCATCCATTCAGATGAATCTGATGAGGAGCCAAACCCCACCGGTTCAACAGGCCTGAAACTGAAGGATGCAGGGGAAACCGCAACCCTTGATCCATTGCGTCGACGCCGATGGCCACCATGCCCGGAGGTGGACAACAGGCGGATTCACCCTCTTCTGGCGCATGCAGATGCACGTTGTAGGGAATCCGCCAATCGTCCCTCCAGTCGGCTAGTTGGGCCGCCGTCACCGTGCTTTCTCGGCCGTGTGCACCCCACTCCTGGTGATTCGGGTCTGGTTGAACCGCTGTAACGATCCTCTCGACAGGTATGTAAGGGTGGGCCTCCTCCAGTTCATCTAGACGGAACGCCGGCAGAGCCGGCGCGGCCTCTTCCATGAATTTTTTGTATTGGCGTGCGAGGAGAACTTCCGGTGCTTCAACTTTCGGTCGAACGACTTTGGAGATTTTCGGCATAGTGTCGGGTTGGTAAAAAAGTATTTACACAGTAAATAAATAAAGAAAATTTACAGAGGAAGAAAGAAGATTCTTACCAAATTCTGGATCTGAAAGGTCGATAAACACTTGGAGTGAATTTCAAAATTCTAAACTCCTATATGTTTATTGATTTCGAAAATCAATTTCTGCCGTTTTTTCATCCAACGGCGAGGATTAAAGGAGGGGAAGAGATAGCAGTTACCGAGGAAAAACGCACTCGAGTACGTCTCCAATACCCATCAAACCCTAAAAATACTTGGCCAGGATAATGCCACGTGGCAATTGTCTCCTGACAAGGTAAGTTGAAAAAGTTACTTTCTTTTTCAAATTTATTATTATTTTATTACGGTTAATTGTGGATAAGTATCAGAATACTTATCTCATCCAAATGAAAACATAGAATCCTTTAAGGATCGAAACTCTGATTTATTTCACCGGGAAAAATCCCAAGAAATGAAACCTGGAAAATAAACCTAGGAAAGGTAATCTTACATAAGAAAATACAAAATACTTCTCGAATAGATTTCACGGGGAAAGAAACCCCCAATTATCTTTTGCAGGAGAATTTTCCAGCTCGGAATTGATAGAGCTATCTTCAGAATCAGTTCCCAGATCAATGATCTCCTCTCCATCCTTTCCAAATACTCCAATGCTGAAAGACTTTTGCCCACGCAACTCCAGAAAGATGATTCCGCTCACTGAAACCAACCGGCGCTCACAAAACTTACTCCAACCGTCAGTCAGTACCAGACGCCGACCATCCTTCTCCACTTTCACCGTCCAGATTCTTTCAAAAGCATCTACCAAAGCGACGTCTTGTCCAGCAAGCTCCGGAAACTTCTGTGAAAAAGATAAAGACAAAGGCAGCTTAGCCTTCATCGACCGGTTTCTAATCCTGAAGGAGAAACTCGTGATATTATTCGGGTACACTTCTCTATTCCATGTGAAAGCCATGATATGAAGCCGTAATGCTATGTGAAGAGCCTTTAAAGGCGTAAAAACAACATTAAATGAAGAATCAACCACCGGCAGAAAGTCAGAATGCACATTCCAAGGCGCGAAGACCAAAGTATTCAAACACAATCTTCTGGGAAATCGAAGTTGAAAACTCCAATTTTCCTGGGGGCCTATGTTATACTCGATAAAACGGGCACCGACACGTGTCAGCAATGAGGTAGCCACGTCATCAGATATGCAAGTCAGGAACAACCTGTGGAAAAAGACCTAGAAAGGCAACTAACAGAAGTCAGAAAAGAGCTTGGACGGGAACGATCGCACGGTAGTGTCAGACTTATTACACGGGAATATCCGTGGGGGAGGTGTCAGAGTCAACAGGTGGTCAAATGGGACTTGACGGGAGAAGGAGATAAAGTCTTTGTTAAGAGCTAAGTGGGTTTTTAATGCTAGAAATTAGTGGAGTTGTGGTCCAATAGGAAGCCGATAAGTGGGCATTAGGTGGCATAATCTTGCCATGCATGGGTTAGTATAAATAAAGGATGTAAGAGAGGAAGAAAGGGACATGCAAACCATTGTATTTCAAAATGAATTCTAAGTATGAATATTTGAATAAAGAGGTGCCTTGAGCATCCATTTTCTACTTACGATTTCTGTTATAAACTATTACCCTTTGCTAGCTTACCTATAATAAATATACATTTTGTGTTGTTGCCAAAACCCTCTGTTACCAGCAAATAACACCATCAAAGAGCAAAAACAACCCAAAACAGACAGCACATATGCGTTGTGATTGCTTTATTGGTAAGGGTCCTATCCCATTCAAGAATGTGATATGATGTTCTTTGTTAGTTAGTGTCTCGAATGGACTTAAAAAATTTGGCAGCACTTCCCTACAGTTCTCTAAGTACACATGTTTTAATGTACCCGAGAACGTAGAGAAATAACTAACCAAATCTTAAAAATAAGTCCATAATCGAAAAACATATCAACTAACAAAGAACATCATAATCACATTCTCAAACTGTCCAAAAATGGGACAATTCAAGATTCAATATCGAATGGTAAGTTCGATATTAAATCTCAAACGGGTCTAAGCTCTTAATTCATGTAAATCAAAACATTACGATTACTTCAAAAAAAAAAAATTATAACTACTACTTCAAAAAATAAAAACATTACTACTACTTCAACAAATAAATTTCATAATGAAAATATAACTTACATTTTTTAAATTATAACTTTCAAAATTTCAAAAAATTAATCCCTTTTTAAAAAACTCAAATACTGCTAACTTTTTAAAAATGACTTACTGTCCAAAAATACTACTAACTTTTTAATTCAAATACTACTAACTAGATGGGATCGAGTTCAAGTTTTTACACATGTGTTATACTCTTCAATAGTACTTAATTATCCTAAACATTGACTAGAGTCCTAAACATTTTAAAACACAAAAATTTCACAAAAATTAAAAAACGTAGCCTCTTGAAGGTTTTACGAAAATCAGTCCACAAACGGGGATTTTGACCCTCAAGTAGTATGATTTAGTCCAAATTCAAAACACGAAAAAGTTGTGTATCGAGAAATTAGTGGGGGTCACGCTACTGAACTTTTCGCAAAAAAAGTCATTTTCTATCCTAAAACGTCAATTTACGGCAGCAGCCCAATAATGTTTAAAAAAAATCGTAATTTACATATAACCCCTAAAAATCATTCACATTACTACTACTTCAATATAGGCACCCATTGTAACAGCCCCAAACCCATTAAACCCCCAAAAATCGAGTTTTTGTACAAACCCTAAATATTTTAAAATATAAAAAATAAACCAATAAAAGAGTAAAACTCGAGTTCTAACCTCTGGATTGTGGGTAATCGAATGGATTGATGTAGTTGTAGGTTGAATTCTCCGGGGGGAGCTTGAAATCGCCGGAAATCGCCGCCGGGGGGAGCATCCCTCTTCTCTCCTTCGAAAAACACAATACATTAAACATTTACATAAAATCCTCCAGAAACAGTCCCAAACCCACCCCCAAAATCCTCCAGAAACAATCCCTAAATTGATTTTTCTCCAATTTACATAAACCCTAAATTGATTTTTCTCCAATTTTCGAAACACAAAATCAACAAAATTCGAGTTCTAATACAACTAGCATGCTCCATAACAACAATATAACTATCAATTTTTGAAAAAAAACCAATTTCTAAAAAAACCTAGATTTTTCGAACTATATAAAATGAACCGATAGAAAGAGAAAAATCGAAATCTAACCTTCAAGTTGTGGATAATCGGAGTGCTTGACGTGTTCGTAGCTTCAATTCGCCGGAGCAAGAGCATATTCGCCTCCAATCGACCGAAACCCTAAGCCCCTTTGTTGAAATGCGAAGAACAAAAATGAAAAATAGAGTCTGTCCCGTTTTCTGATATTCAGAAATCCCCTACGGGGATTCCCTACGGGGTGAGCCGTAGGCCATAAGTATGACTCAAAACGGCGACGTTTAATACTCCCCTACGGAGGATTTGCCGTAGGCCCCCCTACGAGGATGTAGCCGTAGGCCCCCCCTACGGGGAACACCCGTAGGGGTACTCCAATACTTGGAGGGAAGGCTTCCCGCATCCTCCCCTACGGGGATAACAGCCGTAGGGCTTAATGGCCTACGGGTATCCCGTAGGGGACCCGTAGGGCTTTTGGAGCCAAAATAGGCACGCGAATGCGCGCGCTTATCCCCTACGGGAGACCCCTACGGGATTGATCCCTACGGCTACAGCCGTAGTAGTGCCCGTAGGGATCATCTATGTAGTATTCCCCGTAGGGGATGCCGTAGAGGAGGCCTACGGGAAATTTGCCGTAGGGAATCCCCGTAGGGGATCCGCGGTTTTTTTGTAGTGGTCCCTACTTAGCTTGTTTTGTGCGGGCTTACGTGTGGCTGGTAAGTCAAAGACAATGCGGCCCGAGATCGAAATCGAAAGTCATTGAGTTTTTTTTTTTTTTTTTACTAATGATAAATCACATAAAAAAATAAAAAGTATAATACATTACAACTCATAGAAATAAAAAATCCTACTGAATTTGGTTAATGATAAATCACATAAAAAATAAAAAGTATAATACAGTACAACCCATATCAATAAAAAATCTATTGAATTATAGAACTAACAGACTACTTCTCCGATCCGCCAAAATTAAAATATTTATATTGGAGATCATTGAGCTCTTTTTGTCATTTGACTTTTGGCATTTTTTCTCCTTTATAAGTGAATTTGTATTATTGAAAGAAGTCGAGTTCGTATGATTTGAGAACGAGAACAAGACAAGACGGATTGTAATCATGCTTATTTTTTAAATTAGAAAATTGTGACAAAACTCGCTCTAGTAGGGTAATTGCTTAGTTGACCAAAAAAAAAAAAATAATAATTTGTTTAATTAAAATATATTTTTCATGTTTTTCATGGATAAATACTTTAATTTATTTTTACAATAATAAGTATATATACTTTTAGGGTGTGTCTAAAGTACATTTACAATACTATACCTAACTTTTATTTATAGTAAAAACTCTTTACAATTATATCGGATATGAAAAAGTATTACTCCTTTCGACTTAGAGAAAATGTCATACTTTACTAAGAAAGTGTTATTCTTATGTAAAGTTTTACAATTTAATCTTTTTAATTAAATATATTATTTCATTTTTATCTTAATTGTTTTCAATTTTAATATTAGTACAATTTATTAGATAATTTAATTTTATTAAATTTTAAAATGATACAAAATTAATATATAATAGGATATTAATAATTAATCCAAAACATAAATAGTAATATATAGGTACCATACAATTAAAATGTAAAAATGTATTGTAGAAACTTCTTAGAGTTCTACGTACATTTATACATTTAAAGGATTTCAACCATTTGATACAACCAAATAAATAATAACCAGTCACAATGATCATAGCCGATTGTAAGTACCGTGATGATATGGCTGTAATTCCGACGAATTGTTCGAACCTACTGTGAAACAATTTTTTATTAAAATATTATGAAAATTTGTCTATATATATATATATAGGAGAATTCTACGGTACATTTTATCATTTAAAATGTATGGTGCATTTTATTAAAATCTGTGCACTTGAATGTATAGTATAATTTCTCATATTTTTTATATTTTAATTAAATTAAATAGTATAACTCAAAAATAAGTTAGTACAGCGTATTATATGCATACATTTTTTATAAATTTAAATTAAAAACATTCAATATTTTTAATTTATTTTGATAAAAAATATTTAATATACATAAATTATTAATTAAAATAATGATTTTATAGTATTTATTTTAAATGAAATAATTTATTTAACTCAATGATTAATTAGTTTTATAACAAAAATAACAAATCTAAAATTATAAAAATTAAATAACAAAAATTATATTCAATACAAATCTAAAATTTACTTTTATTTTAAAACAAAATAAATGATATTTTCAAAAAATAAAAATAAATAAATATTACAAAAATAATTGTATGATTAGATAGAATTTATTCACCTAACAGAAAAAATATGATTAATTTCTCATCGTATTTAAAGTTCTAACAAATTAAAAGGTATTTATCAAAGTTTACGTATTAATATTTTATATTTATATATTTTAAAATTATTAATGTTATTATTCTAGATATTTTTTCTTCAAATATTATATAATTTATCTTATATATTAAAACAAGTTTTAAAATATGTAGTAATAATAATGGTGAATTAAGTAAATATAAAATTTATAATGATTTTAAAAATGATAAAATTAAAATTAAATATTATAGTGTAGAAGTAAAATAAAAAAGTAAAATAACATATAGCGTGAACTTGGTACAAATTATAGCGTGAACTTTTATTAAAATCTAACAATAGATATTAAATGTAAATATTGTAGGATTTAGATTTAATATAGGTATAGTACATTAACTGCACACTAGAACTACCATATATATATATATATATATGGGTATTGTACATTCAATAATTAGATATATATATATATATATTCTCACTATAAAATAATCTATAAATAGCAATGCTCGGCTCCCACTCACTAATTAATCTTAAACATAATGAGTTCTCCGTTTCTTCTCTCTTTCATTCTTGCTTTCCACACACTTATCCTTCTCGTATTGTCACAGGGATTTCCATTATGGAAGTCCTATGAGTCAATTACGAAGTTCTACAAGTGTGTCAACCAAACCACCAAATCCCATATTGAATTCTCCGACGGCTTTTACGATCCTAACTACGACGAGGCCTCCTTCACCTCCATCCTCAACTCCACCGCCGAAAACCTAAGATGCTTGGCCCCAACCATCCAAAAACCTATAGCCATCTTCACCCCATCCAACGATAAACAAGTCCAAGCCGCAGTAGTGTGCGCGATTCGGTATTCGCTCCACATCAGAGTCCGAAGCGGGGGCCACGACTACGAAGGCCTCTCTTACATCTCCAACATAGGCCAGCCGTTCGTGCTCATCGACCTAAGGAAAATCCGCCAAGTCAAAATCAATATCTCCACAAACACCGCGTGGGTCGACGCGGGCATGACCATCGGCGAGCTATACTACTCGATTTCCCAGAAGAGCAAAACCCTCGCCTTTCCCGCCGGCCTCTGCACCAACGTTGGGATCGGGGGCCACATCACCGGGGGGGCTTATGGGTCCCTCATGAGGAAATACGGCCTCGGGGTCGATAACGTGCTCGATGCCGAAATCGTCGACTCCCAAGGCAAGAAACTCAATAGAAAATCCATGGGGGAGGATCTCTTCTGGGCGATCAGGGGAGGAGGAGGGGCCAATTTCGGGATCATTTTACGATGGATGATTCAATTAGTCGTCGTACCGGAAAAGGTCACGGTCTTTTCGGTTCAACGAGCAGCCGATAAAGTCAACATCGGAATCCTGCGCAAGTGGCAAACCGTCGCTCCGACTATCGACAACGAGCTCTTCATCCGGGTCATCATAAGGAATACTACGCAGACTATATATCAAGCTTTGTACCTCGGCAAAGCAGCCGATTTACTCAACCTGATGAATGCCAGTTTTCCCGAGCTGGGATTGCAGATGAAAGACTGCACCGAGATGACGTGGATCGAGTCCGTGATGGTCACCGGCAGCTTCCAGCAAACAACATCTCCCAAGGAGCTGCTCAAACCCAAGAACGTTTTCCTCTTTTATTTCAAAGCGAAATCGGATTTCGTGGAACATGCCATTTCGGACGAGGGTCTTGATAACATGCTGAGTATCTTGGCTGAAGGGGAAGGGGCAGGCGGGTATATTTTCTTGACTCCTTACGGCGGAAAGATGTTCGATTTTCCAGAGGATGCGACTCCTTTTCCACACAGGAAGGTTTTGTTCATGTTGCAGTACTATAACGGTTGGAACGAGGAAAGCCCTAGACTTCAGCTCCAGCGCGAGGCTTGGGTTAGGAAGTTGTACAACTCCATGGCTGCTCATGTTACTAATAACCCGAGACAGTCTTACGTTAATTACAGAGATCTCGATATTGGAAAGAACGACACGGGGAAGAACTGCAGTTACCCGAGCATATGGGGTCCCAAATACTACAAGGGGAATTATCAGAGGCTCGTCGAGGTCAAGACGAAGGTCGATCCACTGAATGTGTTCCGCAATGAACAGAGCATCCCAACTGCGAAATTGGCCAACGGTTGCACTCCGTTTATTTGATGTTGGAATATTGGTTATGTGACAAATGATACGTTTGTTTGTACCTTATTTAAGGAGCTTGCCTTGTGTCGTTCCATGCATAGATTTGTGAGCAATAATGGCTATGAACCGTCTCTTACTGATATTGGGGGTCAAGCGTCTGGAGTGACTCCGTCTCATTGGAGTACAGTGTTACACTATTGCGGTGACGGAGCTATTGGAAGATCGAATGGAGCAAGCTCTGTTCAGTCCCCCTCTATTAAAGCAGCCTGTTGAATTTGCAGTACAAGAAATAAAGGAATCGTCCGCGGCCTCGTTGGTATTAATAACTTGATATCATTTTTTGTAAGGTCTAGATCCGGCTGCTTCGGCTCGAGAGACTTGCGAGAAAAACACTTTTAAACTTGATTAGTAGAATAAGATCAGATCTTAACAGATCTGACCGAATATCACTGAGATAAACACAACAGAAGCTATATATAGAACAAATCTAGATATATGTATAGTATAAATTACATATCTGATAATAGTCGGCTCAGTGGACTGTTAGCCTTTATTATCAGTAGTAGCAGAGTGACCAGACCGGCACCGAATACAGTCGAGAAACCACGGTGGCCACGCCGGCAAGCCCAGGAGCACACAAAGCTCACACCACTTACAGACCTCACCGCCTCACAAAGAGGTCAATCACACACGCACCAGAAGTTTTTCAGATCATCTCCGTGGTCACAAAATACTAGGGTTCAGACCGGAGAGGACAGGGGAAGCGGAGACGACGGTGAACTTGACGAAAACTTCGTAGTTTTTTCGAAGTAAACGAGGAGATGAGAATGTTTATCGACTACGTACTACTAATATGTATTTATTCCCCAATCGAATGTTAGTCGAAAAAGATGGTAGTTTTTGAGTTTGTGTAGATTGTCAACAAAGAGTAATACTATGCAGAAATGAGTTCTCAAGGTAAACAATGTACGTAATACTGAAATCGAAAAAGCTGAATCAAAATCACTCCGATTCCTTGAAAAAATGAGGTCGAAAAGCTTGGAATGGCTCACCTGCCTCACCATTCGATACAATTTTTTTTCTCTCATTAATTTTGACTAAATATTAGGGGTGGCAATGGTACAACATTCCATTCCAACCAATTCATGTACCTACCGTACCAACTATATTGGTATACCGTCAAGTTGGTACACCATAAAATGGTACAGTATACAGTACCAAATTTTAAAACTTGGTTGGTATGTGGTATATATTTTACTTGTACCATGGTATATGGTACATACCAACTTATACCAAATATATTTTTTATTTTTTATTTATGTTATTTCCATCAAATTAAATGATATTAAACAAAATAAATGAAATAATAAATTGATAAATATTTAAAATTAAATTATTAATTATGTTTTATAACATTTGATTAATTATTTTATGTTTAATCTTGGTATAGATTATTAAATACTTAAATATATATAATAATAAAATTAAGATAATATTTTACTCTTTTTTATTAGTAATATAAAAACTTATGAATTTTTACAAATAATTAAAAATATATAAATTTTTTTTTTATAATTTCAATAATTTATTTATAAAATAATTTACTATATTCGTATTTTTTTTGTTTTTTTAATTGTTTTTTTAGAATATATTACTAATTGATAGTATTTTCAAATTTTGTTTTTTTGGATTTCAACACATATTTTGCACTTTTTATTTGATAATTGATTTAAAAGTAATAAAATTTTATTTTTATTTTTCGTTAATTAAAATTTGTTATTAAAATATGTAAGTAAAAAATAAGTTGGTATAACCTTAATACCTACCGTACCAATTGAGTATCTACCGTACCGATTAGGTGGTATACCAACGTAATTGGTTGGTAGAAACGGAAAAATTTTCATATCTATTATATATTGGTTGGTACATGGTACTTCGAAAATAGAGTTGGTATACCTACCAATCCACCCCTACTAAATATGATGCACAAATGATTTTTTGGGTATTTTAATTTTTAATTTTTTTTCGATTTAGTTATTAAAGGGAAACTAAAGTTATTACACATAATTAAATATCTTTGTTTTTTGTAATAATTATAATATTACTATAAGATTGGATACCAAAATTAACTTTTAAATTATAAAACTTAAAATTTTATCACATAAAAAAGATTTGATCATACTTAAGCACGGAGAAAATATAATAACTTAATCCCACATTAGGTATATAATTCTACTTAACTAATCAAGGGAAAAAGAGTAATTATCATTTCCAAAATATAACATTATTTTATAATTACATATTTTAAACTACCTTAAATAATAAGAAAGTAAAAATAATTAACATTAAATTGTAAAATGTATTTAAATTGTTTTCCAATTTGTGTACAACCGGAATTATTTTATATTAAAATAAAATCTTTCTGTTCAAACAAATATCTTTCCTTTTTAAAATATAAAGAAAAAGTCTTTATTTTCGTCAACGTCACACATAGGAAAAAGTCTACCGCATAAACGAGCTAACAAGCTAGCTCCAAGAATCTCAACAAGAAATAAACCAACGACAAACACCTCCTATCAAGCTATACTAATACGCCACACTTGTTGCAAGGCCCACATCTGGATATAATCTGGTATGTGCAGCGCGATGATTCTATACCTCATAATTGATATAACTAGCCCTAGTAATCACCTTCTCAGCCTGTATTATAGTAATACTAGTATTAGAGAATATATTCGGCCCACTATATATGTTTAGTTGTCCAAATTCTCTAACAGTTCGAGCTGTTGGATGATGCGGCATCTAACATGGCTATAGAGCCTTTGGAAAACCCGAGTTCCTGGGTTCGACTCCCGCCAGTGGCGACTCCACCCGAATTAATTATCCACTTGTTGGGCCTCCTCAAAGACTTATTCTCAGGTCCTGGGTTCGACTCGAATTAATTATCCACTTGTTGGGCCCAAAGACTTTTTCCCAGGTCTTGGGTTCGACCCAGATTAATTCGAATTAATTATCCACTTGTTGGGCCCAAAGACTTTTTCCCAGGTTTTGGGTTCGACCCAGATTAATTATCCACGTCCTGGGTTCGACTCCCACTCCACCCGAATTAATTATCCACTTGTTGGGCCTACCAAAAAACGTTGGGCCTCCCCAAAAGACTTTTTCCCAAGTCTTGGGTTCGACTCCCGCCAGAGGCCCAAAGACTTTTTTCCGGGTCTTGGGTTCGACTTCCGCCAGAGGCCCAAAGCCCAAAGACTTTTTCCCAGGTTTTGGGTTCGACCCGGATTAATTATCCACGTCCTGGGTTCGACTCCCACTCCACCCGAATTAATTATCCACTTGTTGGGCCTACCAAAAAACGTTGGGCCTCCCCAAAAGACTTTTTCCCAGGTCTTGGGTTCGACTCCCGCCAGAGGCCCAAAGACTTTTTCCCGGGTCTTGGGTTCGACTTCCGCCAGAGGCCCAAAGACTTTTTCTCAGGTTCTGGGTTCGACTCCCGTCAGTGGCGACTCCACCCGAATCAATTATCTACTTGTTGGGCCCAAAGACTTTTTCCCAGGTCTTGGGTTCGACCCAGTTTAATTATCCACGTCCTGGGTTCGACTCCCACTCCACCCGAATTAATTATCCACTTGTTGGGCCTCCCCAAAAGACTTTTCCCCAGGTCTTGGGTTCGACTCTCGCCAGAGGCCCAAAGACTTTTTCCCGGGTCTTGGGTTTGACTCCCACTAGAGGCCCAAAGACTTTTTCCCAGGTTCTGGGTTCGACTCTCGTGGCGACTCCACCCGAATTAATTATTCATTTGTTGGGCCTTCTCAAAGACTGGAAATACGATTCTCGACTCCCGCCAGTGGCGACTCCATCCGAATTTATTATCCACTTGTTATCCCAACACAATAGTGCAAAACACAATTTTTATTTTTATAAATTTCACCAAAATACATAATTTTATTTGATTTACATACATATAATAAAAAATTGAATTATAATAAAATGAATTAATAATTGAAAATTTACTTTGTAGTAGTATCAAAATTCAAAATTTAGACATTCAATTTTCTCTCTTTAAATGTATTTTATCTCCTAATTGTGTATTATTTTTTTATTATTCCATGTCATGTAAAAATTATTATGTGCGAGCTTACCGGCTGGTGAGTCAAAGACAACGTCGCCGAGATCGAATTCGAAGCCGACGATCGAGCTCTTTTTGTCGTTTGACTTTTCACATTATTTCTCCTTTCTAAGTGGATTTGTACTGCAATATTATTGAAAGAACTATGAGTTGAGAATGGGAACAAGACGAAACAGATTGTAATCATTATTTTTTAATTAGAAAATTATGTGACACGGGCCACACGGCACCTAGGTAGGGTATTTGCTTAGTTGAAAATAAAAATTGTTTTAAATATTTATCTAACCTCAGCATATAAGAATTTGTCTCGCGTCTAAAGATTAACCAATTTTCTTACGGGGCTCAATTTTTGATCAAAAAATAATGAAATTAACGCAATTTTAACTTATTTAAAATTAAATTGAAAAAAAACTTACTTTCATTGAACATGCTATATGGATAAAGGGTTTTTATTTCATAGTATCAAATAAGGAACAAACAAACGTATCATTTGTTACTTAATCAATACTCCAACATCAAACGGAGTGCAACCATTGGACGAATTAAACGTATCATTTGTTACTTAACCAATAACATCAAACGGAGTGCAACCGTTGGACAAATTCGCAGTTGGGATGCTCTGTTCATTGCGGAACACGTTATTCGGATCGACCTTCGTCTTCACATCGACGAGCCTCGGATAATTTCCCTTGAAGTATTTGGGACCCCATATGCTAGGGTAACTGCAGTTCTTCCTCGCGTCCTTCTTTCCAATATCGAGATCTCTGTAATTCACGTAAGACTGTCTCGGCTTTTTCGTAACATGAGCAGTCATTGAGTTGTACAACTTCCTAACCCAAGCCTCGCGCTCGAGCTGAAGTCTAGGGCTGCTCTCGTTCCAACCGGTATAGTATTGCACCATGAACAAAACATTCCTATGGGGAAAAGGAGTTGCATTCTCCGGAACATCAAACATCTTTCCTCCGTAAGGAGTCCATAAAATAGCCGCGCCTGCCCCTTCTTCTTCACCCAAGATACTCAGCATGTTTTTAAGACCCTCTTCCGATATAGCACGTTCCACGAAATCCGATTTCGCTTTGAAATAAGCGAGCAACGGGTTCTTTGGGCTGAGCAGCTCCTTGGGAGACGTTGTTTGCTGGAAGCCGCCGGTGACCATCACGGACTCGATCCACGTCATCTCGGTGCAGTCTTTCATCTGCAATCCCAGCTCGGGAAAACTAGCGTTCATCACCTTAACTACATCGGCTGCTTTGCCGAGGTACACAGCTTGATAAATAGTCTGCGTAGTATTCGGGCCCCTGTTTAGCATCATGGCCCGGATGAAGAGATCGTTGTCGATACTCGGAGCAACGGTTTGCCATTTCCGCAGGACTCCGATGTTGACTTTATCGGCTGCTCGTTGAACCGAACAGACCGTGACCTTCTCCGGCACGACGACTAATTTAATCTTCCAGCGTAAAATGATCCCGAAACTCGTTCCTCCCCCTCCCCTGATCGCCCAGAAAAGATCCTCCCCCATGCCTTTTTTATTGAGTTTTTTACCCTTGGAGTCAACGATTTCTGCATCGACAACGTTGTCCGCCCCGAGGCCGTATTTCCTCAGGAGGTTCCCGTAAGCGCCCCCGCTGATGTGGCCACCGAACCCCAGGTCGGTGGCGATGCCGGCGGGAAAGGCGAGAGTGCAGTTCTTCTGGGAGATCCAGTAGTAGAGCTCGCCAGTGGTCACTCCAGCATCGACCCACGCCGTGTTTGTGGAAATATCGATTTTGACTTTGCGGATTTTAGTTAGGTCGATGAGCACGAACGGTTGTCCTGTTAAGGAGATGTAAGAGAGGCCTTCGTAATCGTGGCCCCCGCTTCGGACTCTGAAGTGGAGCGAATACCGAACCGCGCATTGTACCGCGGCTTGGACTTGCGCGTCGTTGGCTGGGGTGAAGATGGCTTTAGGTTTTTGGAGGGCTGGGGCCAAGCATCTGAGGTTTTCAGCCGTGGAGTTGAGGATGGAGGTGAATGAGGGTTTGTCGTAAGTAGGGTCGTAAAAGCCTTTCGAGATTTCGATTTCGGATTTGGAGGTTTGGTTTACGCATTCGTAGAACTTGGATATAACGTGTGATTGTGATTGAGGCCAAGAGACTAGGAATGATGTGTGGAAAGCAAGAATGAAAGAGAGAAGACATAGAGATCTCATTATGTTTAAGATTAATTAGTGAGTGGGAGCCAAAGCATTGCTATTTATAGATTATTTTATATATAACATGTATACACAAACATATTTCAAGAGGATTTAAGAATAAGATAAATATATTTTTTTCAAAAAAATTTGAATAATGTGTATTGCATACATGCATATGTCATATATTGCACACATGCATATGTCATGTATAATGATTTTTATTATAAAACAATAATTTATTTACTTTTTGTTATAAAATGGAGTAATGTGTATGTGGATGGATTTGGAGTGCAAGTTAGTGGGAAGTAATATGAACACAATATTGAATTCACCACTTTATGATCATTAACTGATGCATATGCATGTACCTATAAATAGGTACTTATATACTCTATTGTAATGTACATTTGAATACTTGCAATATAATAAGAATCCTTCAACACGTTATCAGCACGAATAACAAGATTCACAAGCACGAATAACAAGATTCTTAAGCACGAATAGCAAGATTCGCAAGCAAGAATAGCAAGATTCTTAAGGTACGCATTTTATTATTTTAATTTATAATTATTATGGCTAACATCAACAAGGTTGATTTCATTATTCTTGATCTTAGTGAAATAAATTTTTAATCGTGAAATATCCACTAACTTTGTGGAATGATTTGAAAGAAAGATACGATCACCTGAAGATGGTCGTACTACCAAAAAAACATGGTATGATTGGCTCCACATTCGATTACAAGATTTTAAATCTGTCGAGTCTTATGATTCAGCTATTATGAAAGTAGCTTGTCAATTAAAATTATTTGGTGAAACTATAACTGATGAAGACATGCTTGAGAAAATATACTCTACTTTTCATGTGTCGAATGTGCTCCTGCAGTAGCAATATCGACAAAAAGGTTTTACCAAATATTTTGAATAAATTGGTTGTTGAAAAATCACGAAACCCGACCCACAAGTTCTAGTCCATTTCCTGAAGCAAATGAGACTCAAATTCAAAATTATGAACGTGGCCGTGTACAAGGTTGTAAAAATAGTCGTGGTGAAAGTAGAGGACATGGAAACTATCATGTTGGTGTAGCCATATAATAAAAATAAGAATGATGAAAAAAAAATAATGTCTCCCAGAAGAGAGAACATGAAGAAATAAGAAATAATAATGAACAAAAGAAAGTTCATTGGTCTCGTATATGCCAAATATCGGATCATTTTGTTGATCGTTATTAAGAAAAATCGTTGAAATGAAACGAAATATGTGGAGACAAATCATGTCGATGAAAATAATGTCAATGATGATGACATATATTATATATGAAAGAAAATCAATGATTGCATCTAGCAAGAAATAATTGATGTTAAATCTTTGAAATCAAATAATGATTGTGATATTTGCCTAATTGATAGTGCTGCAACACACACAATGTTGAAAAATCGAAAATATTTCTTTCGACTTGAAGTGGGAGAAATAAGTGTTAATATAATAAGTGATAGTGCAAATCTGATTGATGTCTCCGGAAGATAACGATTTTCCCTGAAGGAAATAAATTGTTATTGATAATACACTTTTATCTTTCAAGTCTCGAATTTTTTTAAATATATCCGAAATAATGGGTATCATATTAAGACTATAAGCGAGAAAAATAAACAATGCTTCTTGATTACAAAAATTAATTTGAGAAATAAAGTGTGTACTAGAAAAGTTACATTCACTATCTTTGGACTTATATTATACGCAAATAATTTCGATAGAAGCATATCACCTAAATAGACCAGAAGTCTATTGATCCAAAGATTTATGGTGAACGACTTGGACATCCAAGTTCGACAATGATGAAAAATCGAAAATATTTCTTTCGACTTGAAGTGGGAGAAATAAGTGTTAATATAATAAGTGATAGTGCAAATCTGATTGATGTCTCCGGAAGATAACGATTTTCCCTGAAGGAAATAAATTGTTATTGATAATACACTTTTATCTTTCAAGTCTCGAATTTTTTTAAATATATCCGAAATAATGGGTATCATATTAAGACTATAAGCGAGAAAAATAAACAATGCTTCTTGATTACAAAAATTAATTTGAGAAATAAAGTGTGTACTAGAAAAGTTACATTCACTATCTTTGGACTTATATTATACGCAAATAATTTCGATAGAAGCATATCACCTAAATAGACCAGAAGTCTATTGATCCAAAGATTTATGGTGAACGACTTGGACATCCAAGTTCGACAATGATGAAAAGAATTATTGAAAATTCTCATGGTCATATCTTGAAAAAATTGGAATAAGTGTTGAACATCCTGTAGCTCATGTTCATACTCAAAATGTTCTAGCCGAAGCTTTTATCAAGCGATTACAATTAATTTCTAGACCATTACTAATGAAGTCAAAACTTCCTTTGCATGCTTGGGGACATGTCGTATTACATGCAGCAACACTTGTGAGGTTTCGACCGTAGAGTTATAATAACTTTTCTCCCCTACAATTGACATTTGGCTTTGAGCCCAATATTTCCCATCTAAGAATTTTTGGATGTAGTGTTTATGTCCCAATCACACCACCTAATCGATCCAAAATGGGTCCAAAAAGGAGGTTGGGAATATATGTTGGTTATGAATCACCTTCGATAATCAAATATATCGAACCAATGACAGGTGATTTATTTACTGCAAGATTTGTCGATTGTTATTTTGATGAATCAGTTTTCCCGACATTAGGGGGAGGAAAGGATCAACCGAAAAAAGAACTCAATTGGAAAATAAAATTGGATTTTCTTGATCCAAGAACAAAAGAATGTGAACTTGAAGTTCAAAAAATTCTACATTTGCAAAAAATTGCAAATCAATTACCGGATGTATTTACTGACTCCCGAAGAGTTACTAAATCGCATATTCCTGCAGAAAATGTTCCGGTTAAAATTGATGTCCCCGAAGGACAAATTACAAGTGCTAATGAATCAAAAGTACGCCTGAAGCGTGGAATACCTATCGGTTCCAAAGATGAAAATCCTCGAAAGAAAAAATGATTAAAGAAAAGTGACGAATTAGAATAATGAGAAAATATTATCTTTTGAAGAGATTTCTCATGAACAAGAAAAAGAACAAGTTTCTGAAGAAAATGAAACTATAGAAACTTCATAAATTATGTCACTACGGGAAAATGTTGGAATCGAAAAGAAATTGTTGATACAATGTTTGCATATAATGTAGCACTTGAAGTTATGGAAGAAATTGAGAGTAATGAAACAAAATCGGTTGATGAATGTCGGCATAAAATTGATTGGCCAAAATGGAAAGATGCAAAATCCAATCTAAATTAGATTCGTTGATAAAACGAAACGTATTCGGACCGGTAGTCCAAACACCAGAAGTTGTAAATCCCGTTGGATATATATATGGGTATTCGTGCGAAAAAGAAATGAGAAAAATGAAATTGTAAGAAATAAGGCACGATTGAAACTCCTGAAGAGCTTCAAGAATTCATTGAATATTTGAAGAAAGAATTTGAGATTAAAGACTTTGGAAAAACAAAATTCTGCATTGATTTACACATCGAACATCTAGAAGATGGAATTTTAGTTCACCAAACATCTTATGCCTAGAAGGTATTAAAGCAATTCAACATGAAAAATGCATATCTCTTATTTACTCTGATGATCGCCCGATCACTTAATCCTAAAAAAGATAATTTTAGAGCTCGAGATAAAAATGATGAGAACATTGGTCATGAAGTACCATATCTCAACTCAAATGAGAATATTTTAAAAGAGATTAAATGAATTGCAAGAAAGGTGAATGTGATGTGTAACAAATTTGATAAAGGGATAATTTGGCAAATATATTTACCAAAGCATTACCGACGACAACATTTGAAAAATTGGAATGTGTCGGTTAAAAGATCTCAAATAAATACGTGTTGCACTCTTTTCCTTCACTTGGTTTTTTCCCAAAGGGTTTTACATTGGAAGGTTTTTAACGAGGCAACTTATTTAGTGTATTAAATAAAATTTTGTTTACTAAGGTTTTCCCTCCGGGTTTTTACTTAGTAATTGAAAACGAAATATAAAAGCGATGCTTAAATCAGGGGGAGAAATACGAAAATAAATAACGGACATCCAAGGGGGAGTGTTATAAAATAATGTGTTTGTGGATGCATTTTGGAGTGCTTAAGTTAGTGGGAAATCATATGGACACAATATTGAATTCACCACTTTATGATCACTAGCTAATGCATATGCATGTACTTATAAATAGGTACTTATGTACTCCATTATAATGTACACTTGAATACTTGCAATATAATAAGAATCCTCCTTCTCCCTACTTCTACTATCTTGTTACTTTATATTATGTTCTGAGCTATTAAATTTACAACACTTTTGTATTTTTCATTAAATTTTAATTATATAGGTAGATATCTCAGCATTACACAACCACCGCGTCAATGATGTAATAACCACGACTTTGGGATATTAGACTATCTTTACCAATTACCTCTTCACAACCCAACTTGCTAATTGTCAAGGGTTGTTAGCTCAGTTGGTTGAGCACTTGAATTGAGGACCGTAAGGTCCAAGGTTCGAACCCGAGACACTGCAATTGACATAGACAAAAAAAAATCCAATTTATTATTTATTATTTTAATTTAAAATCATGTAATTAAAAAATATCATACATAAAAAATAAAAAAATGGTTAAAAAATGAGTAAAAAATTATTATTTAAAATATATGGATATTGATCTCTAATTGTAGATCATTAAAATATATGAATTTGGATATAATTATATATTTTTTGTTTTGTAATTTTTTATAAAATTTAAGTTATAAAAATAATTTAAATATTAATAACACATGGTCTGATAACCACATTACTGGCATGGAGGATTTTATTCCTCATACAAGGCGTATTTTGGAGTATGCGATTCATGGTCTACCTATGTATTCGGTAGTTAAAAAACTTAAGCTTCTTAAAGGTGTTTTAAGGCAAATGAGGAGGAGACAGGGGCACCTTGGGGCGAATGTGACGAGGGCAAGGGAGTTTCTGCTCTCTGTCCATACATATTTGACTACAGATCCCACTTTTGAGCCATTACTTGTGTTAGATGGTATATGTCGTCACTTGTACGCACGAGCGGTTGAGGCGGAGCAAACTTATTTACGCCAGAAGGCGAAGACGTCATGGTTGCGAGATGGGGATCAGTGTACAACTTTTTTCTTCAAGAGTATCGTGGTTCGACGGGCTCGATCGCGTATCCTTCTGGTTGAGAGAGCTACTGGGGATCTTGTACATGACTCTTCCCAGATCAGTAGTACGATAGTGTCGTGCTTTCAGGGCCTGTTGGGTACTTCTACTCATCATGTGGTAGGAGATTTACGACCTTTAGTGATACGAAGGTTGACTACTGAGATGGCAGAGCGTATGATCAGACTGGTGACAGCGGCGGAGATTCAGAACGTACTTTTTGCGTTCGATGATGATAGAGCTCCGGGTCCTGATGGTTCTTCTTCGGCCTTCTTCAAACAAGCCTGACCGGTGATTAAATCCGAGAGTCCTACGGCTATTTCAGATTTTTTCCACACCGAGAAGCTTGTTAGAGAGGTTAACTCGACGATTCTTTCGCTCATACCGAATGTTGCTGCCCCGAAACATCCTAAGGACTTTCGCCTCAACTCGTGTTGCAATGTGCTGTACAGGGTGATTGCGAAGATTGTCTCGAATCGTATGAGTGACAGTATGGCATTTTTGGTGGACAGATCGCAGACGGCCTTCGTCCCTGGAAGACGCATTGGGGATAACATACTCCTTGCACAAGAGATATTGCAGGGATACGGACAGAGGAGACTTCCAGCTAGATGTGTGTTGAAAGTCGATCTTATGAATGTATATGACACGGTTGAGTGGAGCTTCGTGCAGGCGACGTTGGAGAACATGGGATTCCGTCAGGTGTTCATCGGTTGGATTACGGAGTGCCTCACTACTTCGGCCTACTCGGTGAACATTAATGTTTGGCCGAGGGTTATTACTAAAGGTGCTAGGGGATTGAGGCATGGGGACCCGATGTCACCCTTTCTCTTTGTCTTATTGATGGAGTTCCTACACGGTATTTTGAAGTGGCATATTCAGGATGAGCCGGAGTTTCACTACCATTGGAGATGTGAGAGGAACTAGACTTATATTCTGAGTTTTGCTGATGACCTACTTCTTGCCTGTCATGCTGATCCTGTCTCTATTACTACGCTCAGACGGGGAGTGCAGCTTTTCTCGACTTACTCGGGTCTACATGAGAATGTAAATAAGAGTAATATTTATCTCTCCCTCGAGGCACAGGAGGATGCTTCGATACTTCATGAAGGTTTTCGATGTCGATTCAATTGCTTGATTACCTCGTTCGTGTGTGCGGAAGCGTGTAAAACGAGTAAACATGAAAATACAAGATCTAATGCACACAATATATGTATAGACACATATTTATATATATATCTAATATATATATATATATATATATACACACACACACACACACAAGGATTCGAGTACACTTACATTCGGTGATGCGTGCCTCGTTGATGATGAAGGGACCGATGTTGAACCGTCTTTAATCACCTCAATGAATCAGCCACGAAATGCTCTTCGGGATGACCTCGTCACGCCTCTCGATCGCCCGGATGTTGAAGCCGCACAAATGGCTTGGCCTCTACGTGTTGCACACGAACCCGAATGATGAACTCGCTTGTGGCTTCAAGTGATTATTCAAGAACACTCTATTCTCTCTCTTTTGGTGTGGATTTCGAAATTGTGATGCAAGTGTAAGAATGAGAGATGAAAATCTGATTTTAATACTCATAAACTCACCATTACTTCACATGTAACCCCACCATAGTGTGTGTCACTACCACACATAATGGGGTGTTATGGTGAAGTTGAATGGATACCATAACTCCCATGCCACATGACATGTGATATGGTTCCAAATCATCATCATACGTGGCATGCCACGTCACACCATGTGACATGCATCTCATGCAACCCAGCATCCCTTACATGCGAAAATCCACGTAAATATTGATTCTAAATCAATATTATTAACAAGCAATGTACATCATCATCAAGTCTGTGTGTGACCCTGTAGGTATGATTATCGATCAATATTATATTGCTCCTAGCAATAAACAATATTATCGACTAATCATTTAACATCCAAAAGACGACTTTATGACTTTATCGATTGCACACGTATGATTTGAAGGACACAACCCAACAATCTCCCACTTGGCCTTCAGAACCAATGTGCTGCCAAAATTTTAAAAATAGTGTTTGACGTTAATCATTATCCTGAAACGTCATTGCTTCTACTTTTGTTAGGGTCTTGCAACATTTTACATTTTCTTTGATAATTACAAGTTAAATATTTTACAATAAAAATAATTTTCATACTTTTTATTATTACTACCTTATATAGTACATTTATTTACATTTTATGTTATTATTTTTTCAACAAAAAAAAACACTCATTATCATTTATTACATATTTTTTTTTTAAAATATAAAAAATAAATATCACAATAAAATAATTATTTAAATTAAAAATAACACTTAAATATAAAGTTAATTTAGAAAAAATAAAATTGATAAAATGTGAATTTCAAACAATTAATTAAAATATGTTAAAATAATTAATTAGAAAATAATTGTTTTTATAATTAAGAGTGAATTCTCAATTAATTATCAACAGTTTCATATAAAAAATGTTAAGTAAATTATTTAAATAAAATCATTAATTCAACTATAATATTATCTATGTATCTAATTAAATAACAAAGTTATATGTAGAACAATTAATTACAAAAGCAATAAAATATATATATATATATATATATATATATATATATATATATATATATATATATATATAATCTCCTTCTTAATTAATAAATTATACTTTTAATATAACTTGGTGGACAATTAATTACGTACTGAGCAAAATATATATATATATATATATATATATATATATATATATATATATATATATATATATATATATATATATATATATATATATATATATATATATACCCATACATAGTGTGGCTCAATGTTATAGAAATATATAGCGGGTATTTATTTTTCTGAGGGTGGGCCTAGATATATAATACACATGCATATTGGAAGCTTTTGTAGTGGAAATACTATATACTTGGCAGTAAAAATAAAATAAAATTGAGGGGGGCCAAGGCCCACGGTGGCCCTAACGTGGGTCAGCCGTTGGCTTGCGCAATAGCTCTACTATAAATAAAGAATTATCGGATAAGCTAAGTTAATTACGTCACCTAGTTCATGCAAGAACTTTCAAATCTGAACTGTCAACATGACTACATTCAATACAATACAATACAATACTGTACTCAACTTTTGTATTTTAATCATATATATTGCATTGCATCAAACTATTCCAACACATTTCACCTACAAAATATATATCTAAATTAAAATTCATTAATTTAATTATTATTGTATGAAAATTCAAATTTGATGAAAAATTGAGCACGGATTGTTAGAGATTAATACCAAATAAGCATGATTTAATCACATAAAGCATGCTTCAACAAGTACCCTAATTGATTCTACGACGATTAACCGAAACATATGAGAATATTAATACATAAGGCGGAAGCGTACCTGAATCCATAGAATGATTGAGATGAACGAGATTACGAGATTGATGGTTTCCCAAACTATCAATTTTCCTTTTGGATTCACAGCGTATAGAGAGTACGTGAGATTAGAGATTATTGATGCTTGGGGACCATAACCCAATTTATAGATCTAGAGTATTGATTTGGTCTCTCAACAAATTAAAGTTCACTTAATGGTATCCACACATAAAAACCCATAATTATTATGCTACATACATAAGCCCAAATTTAATCTTTAATGGATCACTTTACAATAGGCTTCTTTAAAGACAACCATACACATTTAATTTGACACATGAAAGCCCAATTATTGAATATATTCAACAATCTCCCACTAGGGCAAACATGTGACACCGAACAAATGTGTATTACCAAAATGAGCTCAATATGTTGTCATACGTATAAGTATCCTTAATACAATCTTATCATCGGCGGCACTGACAAATGACTAAAGAGACTTTCGTCACATTAAGCGTAACTAGACCCAACATTAATCACATATATCAGTACAATCAATGACAGATCAATTATGGTGTGTAGCATGGAAATTACATGTAATGTGATCCTACATGTCTATTTCCAACTGGTCCTCCTAAGTTCCAAAGTGAGATCAACATAAATCTTAACTGAGTGTAAATAAACTGAAATCTTATTTGCGCACATAATTATCCCAAATACACAATAATGTGTCCAAGTACAAAGCCATAAAACACCTTATACAGACTCCCACTAAATCGAAGTATCTTGAAACAATATAACGCCCTTACGGGTAGTATGTCCATGGAAGACCTTTAGTGGTTAATCCTTAGTCAACGGATCCGTAATAATTGAGTCTATTCCAAAGTGCTATATATAAACTTGATCACTCTATTTTCTTTTACAATCAAGAACTTTATGTCAATATGTTTTGACTTAACCGAGTTCTTATTGTTCTTGAAATATGGCAGTACCAAAAAATTTCATAACATAACTTAAATGGTCTTTCGATACTCCAAAATTTTGTATCTTGTGACAACATTACTTAACCATATTTCCTTAATTGATGCCTCTGAATAAGTTATAAATTATGTTGTCATGTAGAATACATTCCAAATGTCTGCTTAGTGCTTCTACATGAAACAACTTCATATGCTACAAAGTGCAGCCCAAAGTGGATCTTTCAATAACTTGCCATCCAACAAAATCAAAATCATAAACCTAAATGATCTCCCACTGATTTGATTTTGCACATGTAAGCATGTAGTCCTTATTTCTCTGTAAATACCTTATAATTCCTTTGACTACTTTCCAAAGGTTCATACCAGAGTTACTTAAGTATTTTTCCAACATACGAACAATAAATCTCAAGTCAGGTCTCGCAGACCCGCGCATACAAGAAACTCCCACATAGCCGAAGCATAGGGAATATTTTGCTTATCTTAGATTTCCAAATAAATTTTGGGGCAATGATCAAGACTAATTTGTCTCCCTTAGCCATAGGGGTTTAGCATACCAAATCTTTGAAGCACTTTTTCTATATATCTCTTTTGTGATAATCCAATTATACATTGAGTATGATCTCGGTATGTTTGGATTCATAATACAGAAGAAATCTTTCCCAAGATCTTTTATTTCTAATAACTTTGATAGAATGATCTTGGTATCGTGCAACAAACTTAAAATCTTTTGTCACATGCAATATGTCATCGACAAATAGGTCCAAAAATAAATTACTCCTACTGAACTTGTGATACACATAATTATCAATAATATTTATCTCAAAACCAAACGAGATAACTACTTCATGAAAATTGTGGAATCACTAACGAGAAGCTTGCTTGAGCCCATCAGATGAATTTCTTTAATTTGGAAACCATATTCTTTAGGTCTCAAGACACAAAGTTTTCTGGTTGCACCATATAAATGTTTCAGCAATGTCAAAATTGAGAAACACTATTCTTACATTCATTTGATGTAACTCAAGATTGTAATGTGCAATGAATGCCATTATTTTTCTGTCTTCTCTTTGAGTAAAACTTTTAGCCAAAAGACGAGTCTTATACCTTTTCACATTATCATTTAAATAACGTTTAGTCTTAAAAATTCATTTACAACCATTGGGATTCGATCCTTCTGGTAATGAGATAAGATCCCAAACTTTATTGTCTTCAATAGACTTGAACTCTTCGTTCATGGTATCAATCCACTTTTGAGAATTCGGACCCTTCATGGCCTGATGAACACTAATATGATCCTCTTCCATTAATTAGTTATTTTTCTCATGGTCGTCCGTAATGACCCTTATTTTCTCTTAAGTGGATATCTTTAGTTCATTATGTTATTGAGGTTGTTGAGTTTGTTCTTAAATTACTTCATCAACTTGATGGGGAAGTACTTCAACATTTTCCTGTTTAGGTTCCAAAATTGCTTCTTCTTCAATGACTGGTATGAATACCTGAACATTGTCAGAAACAGTAATAGGAGTCGAAATCGACTCCTCCTCAAAGGTGACGTCTCGATTCTTATTCTTCCCCCCCAAACTCAATATCCTCAAAAAACACCGCATTTCTCGTCTCAAAAATTGACTTTCTAGTGGGATCATAAAACTTAAAACCCCTTGATTTTTCCGAGTAACCAATAAAGTAGCTTCTAACTGTTTTGGAGTCCAATTTCTTTTCATTAGGCTTGTAAGGCCTGGCCTCAGTTGGACATCCCCAAATGTGAAAGTGATTTAGACTAGGCTTGCGCCCAGTCCACATCTCATAAGGTGTTTTAGCTGCTGCTTTAGTTGGTACTCTGTTGAGAATATATGTTGCAGTCTTTATTGCTTCTCCCTAAAGTGATAATGGTAATGAAGAATGACTAATCATACTTCTCACCATATCCTTTAAAGTTTTGTTTCGTCTCTCAGCTACACCATTCATGCTAGGTGATCCTGGCATGGTATACTGTGGGACTATTCCATATTGCTTTAGGAAGACAGCAAAAAGTCATGGACGTTGTTCACCTGAACCGTCATATCTACCGTAGTATTCACCTCCACGGTCAGATCTAACGCACTTAATCTTTTTGTCGAGTTGATTCTCAACCTCGGCCTTAAATTCTTTAAACATGTCCAGTGCCTCTGATTTTACATGAATCAGATATAGATACCCAAAACGTGAATAATCGTCTATGAATGTCACAAAATATTGTTGACCATTCCAAGAATCCGTAAGAATGGACCACGAATATTTGTATATATCAATTCTAAGACATCATAAGTTCTTTGAGCACCTAATTTCTTTTGTTTGGTCTGTTTTCCTTTAATACACTCAACACATACAGTAAGATCTGAAAAATCAAGTGTATCAAGGATACTATCTGACACAAGTCTCTCAATTCTATATTTTTTTTGAGATATGACCTAAGCGCTTGTGCCATAACTTAGCAGAATTTTCTTTATTTAATTTTCGTTTAGTACCTCTACTTTCAACATGCAAGGATTCATTGTAAGAAGGAACAATATCAAGCAAATATAGATTGTCATATGAACTTAATGAACCAGTACCCATAATATTGGAATTAATTGAAAGATTAAACTGACAATCTCCAAATGAACAAGTAAAACCAAATTTTTCCAAAACGGAAAAGACGGTACAATAAAAGTATCTTTCAAATCTAAATAAGAACCGGTCTATAATAACAATCTAAAATGCCCTATTGCCTCTACTTCTACCGACTTTCCATCTCCCACATAGATGTATCTTTCACCATCACTTGGCTTTCGGCAGCTCAGGCAACCCTGCATTGAAACACTTATGTGAGTGGTAGCACCAGAATCTAACCACCAAGTGTTTTTAGGTACTGAAACTAAATTAATTTCAGAACAGACCATAGAAAATTTAATACCTTTATTTACACGCCATGCGCGATATTTGGTACACAATCCTGCTTCTTATGTCCAGGTTTATCACAAAAGAAACAATTTTTTACCTCAGTGTTTTGTTGTTTCTGGAGTGCTGGACCTTGAGTCGTAGCAGCTTTCTCAACATATTTTCTTTTCACGCCCTTTCCTTTATCTTTGGAATGAGTGGTCAGTTGAGCAACCTCAACCTTTTCCTACTTTAATCTGTCTTCTTCTTGCACACAATAAGAAATGAGCTCATTAAGAGTCCATTTCTCCCTTTGACAGTTGTAATTGACCTTGAAATGACTGTATTGTGCAGGAAGAGACAACAAGACTAAATGCACGAGTAAGTCCTCAGACACATCGAGCTTTAGCACACTTAATTTTGAAGCATAATGAGACATCTCCATGATATACTCCCTTATATTCCCTTTGCCCTTATACTTCATTGAGATCAAGTTTGCTAAAAACGTACTTGTCTCAGCCTTATCGTTTTTGACAAAACGTTGTTCAATATGGGCAAGGAACTTACTGGCCACAGTGATATCCTCAGATGATGTGCCTCGAAAGGCTTCCGGAATATTGCGCTTAATGATCATTAGACTTACACGATTTGAGCGTTCCTACTTCTCAAAGTTCTTTTTATCATCAGAAGAAATTTTATCCGTAAGAGAAGCGGGTTGCTCAAACCTTATTGCATAGTCAAGATCCATGCAGCCCAAAGTGATTAGAATATTATCTTTCCAATCCTTAAAGTTCGACCCATTAAGCATGGGTATGTTGTTAATGTTGGCAGATATTGAAGTTGCAGACAGTTTGTAACGCTTCGGTTTTCAAAACCAAATTTTAAAATAAAAAAATACTATTTTTACTTATTATATATAAAACATTTAAGCGTTCAAATTGTTTTAAAAAAATAATTACATATATAGCGACAGAAATTTTAAATAATAAAATGTCATACAATAATTATATTTATTTTTCTCGTCTTCCCTCTCGATTATCCTCGATAACCTGAAAAACAATGCGTTGATTTGGGGTGAGCTCAATGGACTCAATAAGGACGTCTCATCTCCAATCAATATCTCAAATCACCGTACGACATACATAATTATCATAGCATGAACTCATAAAATGAAACACATGCTTTTCAATTCATATTTGTGCATACTATAAAACTCGGCGTGTACACCACGATACCTCAAATCCCGACACTGACCTTTTTGGGCCACAGGTATTATAGTATTAATTTTTGACCCATGCGAGTATACCTCGGTGCCTCAAATCCTGACACTGACCCTTCAGGGTCACAAGTCCATAATTTCACAATATAATTTCACATATTCAAATCACATATAGCACATAAATTAGACATTAAAAAGGAGATGAGAAACCCCTACTTCGAAAAATGAAATATAATTAAATGAATTAATAATTGAAATTTTAGTTAGTAGTAGTATCAAAATTCAAAATTTATATATTCAATTTTCTCTCTTTAAATGTACTTTATCTCCGAATTGTGTACTATTTTGTTATAATTCCATGTTATGTAAAACTTATTGTGTGCGGGCTTAGAGCATCTCCAATGCAGCCCATTTGGGTGCATTGACCCACGTGAAATGGACTTGGGCACCAAAAAATGTTTTTTCTTGCATTGGAGCAAACATGAAAATAATGGGCATGCCCACTGTCTTGGCCATGCCCATTTCTGACATGTGGGCCACAATTAAATTTTTTGTTTTACTTTTTGTATGTTGTAGACTTTTAGTAGTTATAGTTAATTAATAAAATTGTAATTTAAAATTGAGAAGTGGGCTTTTGCATTGAAGTGAATTGCCCACTTTTCTCCTTTGCCCACTTTAACATGATGTGGCAAAAAATGGGCCCACAAAAAGTTAAAAGTGAGCTTTGTGCATTGGAGATGCTCTTACGGGCTGGTAAGTCAAAGGCAACGTGGCCCGAGATCGAAATCGAAGCCGACGATCGAGCTCTTTTTTGTCGTTTGACTTTTCACATTTTTTCTCCTTTCTAAGTGGATTCTTTCTCTTTTTGTCGATTGAAAGAACTAGAGTTCGTATGATATGAGAATGAGAACAAGACGAGACAGGTTGTAATCATGATTTTTTTTTTTAATTAGAAAATTATGTGACACGGCACTTAGGTAGGGTATTTTCTTATAGTTGAAAAAAATAATTATTTTAAATATTTATCTAACCAGCATATAAGAATTTGACTCGCATCTAAAGATAACCAATTTTCCTAACACGGCTCAATTTTTTATCAAAAAACAATCAAATTAACGCGCGATTTTAACTTATTTAAAATTAAATTGCAAAAAACTTACTTTAATTGAACATGTTTATATATATTGAAAAAGGGTTATTTCATAGTACAAAGAAACGTATCATTTGTTACTTAACCAATATTCCAACATCAAACGGAGTGCAACCGTTGGACAAATTCGCAGTTGGGATGCTCTGTTCATTGCGGAACACGTTCTTCGGATCGACCTTCGTCTTCACATCGACGAGCCTCGGATAATTTCCCTTGTAGTATTTGGGACCCCATATGCTAGGGTAACTGCAGTTCTTCCTCGTGTCGTTCTTTCCAATATCGAGATCTCTGTAATTCACGTAAGCCTGTCTCGGCTTTTTCGTAACATGAGCAGTCATTGAGCTGTACAACTTCCTAATCCAAGCCTCGCGCTCGAGCTGAGGTTGAGGGCTGCTCTCGTTCCAACCGGTATAATATTGCACCATAAACAAAACATTCCTGTGGGGAAAAGGAGTTTCATTCTCCGGAACATCAAACATCTTTCCGCCGTAAGGAGTCCATAAAATAGCCGCGCCTGCCCCTTCTTCTTCACCCAAGATACTCAACATGTTTTCAAGACCCTCTTCCGAAACGGCACGCTCCACGAAATCCGATTTCGCTTTGAAATAAGCGAGTAACGGGTTCGTCGGGCTGAGCAGATCCTCGGGAGGTGTTGTTTGCTGGAACCCGGTGATGACCATCACGGACTCGATCCACTTCATCTCGGTGCAGTCTTTCATCTGCAGCCCCAGCTCGGGAAAACTAGAATTCATCAGGTTGAGCACATCGGCAACTTTGCCGAGGTACAAAGCTTGATAAATAGTCTGCGTAGTATTCGGGCCCCTGTTTAGCATGATGACCCTGATGAAGAGATCGTTGTCGATACTCGGAGCAACGGTTTGCCATTTCTGCAGGATTCCGATGTTGACTTTATCGGCTGCTCGTTGAACCGAAAAGACAGTGACCTTCTCCGGCACGACGACTAATTTAATCTTCCAGCGTAAAATGATCCCGAAATTTCCCCCTCCTCCTCCCCTGATCGCCCAGAAGAGATCCTCTCCCATGGATTTTTTATTGAGTTTTTTACCCTGGGAGTCAATGATTTCGGCATCGAGCACGTTGTCGACCCCGAGGCCGTGTTTCCTCAGGAGGGTCCCGTAAGCCCCCCCGGTGATGTGGCCACCGAACCCCAGGTCGGTGGCGATGCCGGCGGGAAAGGCGAGAGTGCTGCTCTTCTGGGAGATCCTGAAGTAGAGTTCGCCCACGGTCACGCCGGCATCGACCCACGCGGTGTTTGTGGAAATATCGATTTTGACTTTGCGGATTTTAGTTAGGTCGATGAGCACGAAAGGTTGTCCTGTTAAGGAGATGTAAGAGAGGCCTTCGTAATCGTGGCCCCCGCTTCGGACTCTGATGTGGAGCGAATACCGAACCGCGCACTGTACCGCGGCTTGGACTTGCGTGTCGTTGGCTGGGGTGAAGATGGCTTTAGGTTTTTGGAGGGTTGGGGCCAAGCATCTCAGGTTTTCGGCGGTGGAGTTGAGGATGGAGGTGAACGAGTCGACGTCGTAGTTGGGATCGTAAAAGCCGTTGGAGAATTCGATTTGGGATTTGGAGGTTTGGTTAACGCAGTCATAGAATTTGGATATAACGTGTGATTGTGATTGAGGCCAACAGGCTAGGAATGTTGTGTGGAAAGCAAGAATGAAAGAGAGAAGAAATAGAGATCTCATTATGTTTAAGATTAATTAGTGACCGGCAGCCAAAGCATTTATAGAGGAGAAATTTTAAAATACATCTTTTTTGATATATGGTATACTCTTTTATACATTTAAGTATAAAAAATCATCTTTTATAACTCAAATTACAAAATTAACCTTATGTCATCTTCCTCCTTAATCTAACATTTAATAATATTAATTTCATCTTTAAAATTAAGAAATCACAATTCGTTTTAGTTTTTTTATTTATTTTAGAAATCAGCACCTTTTTATTTTTATTTATGCACAACAAAATTAATTCAATTACAGTACATTGAATATAAAGTAATTTAAGATTCAAGAAAGAAGATGCAATAAAAAATTATTTGGGGTTTGGGCTTTCGGGACCTTCGTGCCTGGAACCCTGTCCTTTTGATTCGGTCTATTTGGGATATTTAGTCTAAAAGGGACTTTTTTTGGGTTAAGTGGATTCATAACCGCTATCTCAGGAGACGAACTTTCTGGGACTGGCTCCATAACTGTGATGATTCTCCTATTGTCTGACATATCCTTACCACGCGCGACACCCTTGTGAGGCGTGAAGGATCCCCGGAGGCTGCCTTGTTCATCCTTCGGTCATGGTTCGACGGACATACCATTTCGACTGCAAAGCCTATGAGTATTTCCGTCCGAAGAGCACTCAGAAGTCTTGGACTAGAGACGTTTGGAGATCTTTTTTATTAACAGTTATATTGGGCTCAGCCCAAGTAGTACATACAGCCCATAATGTAAATATGATTGGGCTCCTTCTTATATGGTAGCTTCAATTATGTTACTTGATTTACTAGGTTTACCTTAATAGTCCAGTAGTCTTGTATTATTTATTTGTCGTGTTAGCTTTGTAATACTCACTAAATTGTAAAAGATTAATACAATCTTATTCCAATAATAGTCTTTCTCTCCTTTACTCTTTCTACTGAAACTTCATATGGTATCACAGAATTAGGTTTCGAATTTTTTTTTTCTCTTCCTCGATCCTTCAATTTCTGAAATCTACTCCCACCCTGTTCGATGACGAACACAGAAAATCCTGAAAACCCTAATCCTACTGGATCGAATTCCAGATCAATCCCTCCCTCACCCAACGAAGATCCAAACTCACCACTCTATCTCCACGCCTCTGATCATGCCGGCGTCAAGGTAATCTATGAAACCTTCACCGGCGACAATTACAGTGCTTGGAAGAAATCGGTGGAGATGTCCCTAGCCATCAAGAACAAACTCAGTTTCTTGGATGGCTCTACTCTGGCTCCCAGCCCACTGGATCCGATTGCCTTCACTGCGTGGTATCGGGTCAATGCCCTCCTGCTTTCATGGCTCCTCTACTCGGTCAGCCCTGAAATCCGTTCAACACTGCTATCTTTCACCAACGCCAAGGAGCTGTGGGATGAGATCAAACTTCGCTATGCCAAAAGTGATGGTCCGAGAGTCTTTCAACTGGAGAAAAATCTCAGTACTATCTCCCAAGGGTCACAGAACCTCACAACCTACTACAACATGTTCAAGGGACTATGGGATGAATACACCAATTACAGGTCCATTCTTTCTTGTTCTTGTGGTCTATGCACTTGCAACATTGCAGCAACCTTCTTGGAACTCCAACAACAGGATTCGGTTCTGAAATTTCTCATTGGGTTAAATGATCCATACTCCACTATTCGTAGTCAAATTCTTATGAATCACCCACTTCCTACACTATCTAAAGTATATTCACTATTGAGGCAAGAAGAGAGTCAAAGATCATTACAACATGACTCTCTCTCTCTGTTGGCCTCTATAGTAATGTACCTGTTGATAACAATAGTACTGCTAACTTGGCCAAGTATGCAGGTAAAGACAAACCAAAGTATACAGGTAAATGTGATTTCTTTGGTTTCAATGGCCATCCAGCAGATAAGTGTTTTCAGCAAAAGGGATATCCAAGCTATTGGAAAGGAATCAGGGCTGCCAGGATTGCACCTGGACATGTACCACCTTCCAAGTTGCATCCCAGTATCCAGCCTCTTTCCTCTGCAAATATGAGTTCTACTACTGCCAACACAGAGCTTGACTTCTGTGATCCAGGGCTCTATGACAAGTTTCTGCACTTCATGAAGAGTCAAGAAGCCTCCAACACTGAAACTACTGCATCTCCAGCTCATGCTGCTATGGCCTTAGGCTTCTCTTCACAATCTGACCCTCACACCATAGAATTTCCAGGTAACTCTAAAGCTTCCTCTATTTTACATACTACTGCCTGGATTCTTGATACTGGTGCCTCTGACCATATGGTCAACTCCTTATCCTTCTTCTGTGATTCACCTGTTAAAATTAACATTAAAGTAAAACTACCAACTGACAATTGCATTACTGCCACTCATAAATGGACTGTTTTCTTGACTTCATCCTTAATACTGCATGATGTTCTGTTTGTGCCTAGTTTTCATTTCAATCTTATCTCTATATCTAAGTTAACTGCTAAAGGGAATATTTCTGTGAATTTTGCCTCTACTCATTGTGTTTTGCAGGATCTCAAAAACAACAAAATCCTTAGCTCTGCTAAGTCCTCTAATGGACTGTATCACCTCAAAATAAACCCCACTACTTCTTTTCCCTTGCAGCAACATCCAGTGGCTTATGCTACTGAAACTTGCTCTAATAATTCATTACTTTGGCATTATAGACTTGGGCATATGCCCTTCAAAAAATTACATACCATTGCTTCTTTACATCTCTCTGATCAGACTATTGACAAACCATGTGATATTTGTCATTTTGCTAAACAAAAAAAACAACATTTATCTTCTAGTTCTTCTTATGCATCTGCTTGTTTTGATTTAGTTCACATGGATATTTGGGGACCTTTTAGGGTTGAATCTTATAATGGTTACAAGTATTTTCTTACTATTCTTGATGATCACTCTAGATGCACATGGATATATTTAATGAAAACCAAATCTGAAACCAGGCATCACATGAAATCCTTTTATACTATGGTAGAAACTCAGTTTGACAAAAAGATAAAATGTATAAGAACTGACAATGGCATGGAATTTCTCTTTTCTGATTTTTATCTTTCTAAAGGTATAATTCATCAAACTTCATGTGTAGAAACATCTCAACAGAATGGCAGAGTTGAGAGGAAACATCAACACATACTCCAAGTTGCCAGAGCTTTATTATTTCAATCTTGTATGCCTTTAACTTTTTGGGCTGATTCTGTGCAGGCTGCTGCACACCTCATCAACAGGACACCATCTGTACTTTTAAAGAACAAATCTCCTTTTAAAATCCTTTACAACAAACTTCCTGATTATTCCTATTTAAAAGTATTTGGTTGTTTATGTTATGCTTCTACTTTGAGCGCTGACAGGCACAAATTTTCCAGTAGAGCTTCCAAATGTGCTTTTATTGGCTATGTTTTTGGTACTAAGGGTTACAAATTATATAACTTATCTACTCATCAAATCTTTACTTCTACTCATGTTAATTTCTTTGAACTAACCTTTCCTTTTAAAAGAGATAATGATGAAATAGTTTTTCAAAAATCTGATTCTTTTCAAAACTACTCTGAATCTCTCCACTACAAGGATACTCTTCTCTCATCTTTTTTGCAGGCTGATATCCACAACAAACTTCCTACTGCTGTGGAACTACCACATCCTGCCATTCCCCTTTCAACAACAGAATTACATTCCACTGAAAACACTGTCCCTGCACAACCACAACCAACAGAGCCTGCAACTTCAACACTACCACCTAAAGATACAACCAGAAAATCTACTAGGATCAGAAAACTACCTAGTCACTTGGCCAGCTATGAATTGGATCATCTCCCTTCCACTACAATGCTATCCAGCACAAAGGTAGTACCTTCTCTCAACAAAGTCAGGTATCCTATCCAAAATTATGTAGGCAATTATAACATCCCTACTGAATATAAAAGCTATGTTGCATCTGTTCCAATCCTATCTCAACCTAATTCTTACTCTCAAGCCATAAAGTTCCCTGAATGGCAAGAAGCCATTTCATTAGAATTAAAAGCTTTAGAACAAAATAAAACTTGGGAATTAGTTACTTTACCCCAGGATATGCATGCTATTGGTTGTAAATGGGTATTTAAAACTAAACTGAAATAAGATGGTAGCTTAGAAAGGTACAAAGCTAGGTTAGTTGCCAAAGGATACACACCCAGGAAGAAGGCATTGACTACTCTGAAACTTTCTCCCCTGTAGTTAAACTTACTACTGTCAGGGTCCTTCTTTCCATTGCTGCTTCTAAAGGGTGGTTCTTAAAACAATTGGATGTCAATAATGCTTTTCTACATGGAGATTTAAATGAAATTATATACACGACTCCACCTCCTGGTTATTGTTCACCTTCTGATAACAGAGTTTGCAGGTTACTCAAGAGCTTATATGGCCTTAAACAAGCCTCTAGACAATGGTTTTGTAAGCTCTCTGATTCTTTAATCACCTTTGGCTATATTAAATCCAGTGCTGATTCATCCCTCTTTATAAAACATTCTAACTCTAAAATTACTGTATTGCTTGTCTATGTAGATGACATAATCCTTGCTGGTGATGATTTACAAGAAATAACTGCTGTTAAAACCTTTTTGCATGAAAAATTTACTATTAAAGACCTAGGTGACCTAAAATTCATTTTAGGCATTGAGGTCATAAGAGATTCTACTGGCATTTATCTTTCTCAAAAGCAATTCCGCCTTGATATTTTATCTTCACATGGTTATTTAAACTGTAAACCAATTCAAAGTCCAATGGACTCCAATATCAAACTTTCAAAAACAGATGGAATTGCACTTTCTGACCCTAAGCCTTATAGAACTCTTATATGAAAATTACTATACTTAACTGTTACCAGACCTGACATTGCTTTTTGTGTTCAAACTTTGAGCCAATTCTTATCTTGTCCCATTGATCATCATTTAACCACTGCACATAGAATCCTCAGATATCTTAAACAATCTGTAGGCCTAGGATTATTCTACAGTTCACTATCTACTTCCACTTTGACAGGTTACACAGACTCTGATTGGGGAGGATGCATTGATACTAGAAGAAGTGTATCAGGCTATTGTTTCTTCTTAGGGACATCCCTCATCTCCTGGCAATCCAAGAAGCAACCTGTTGTGAGCAGATCATCCACAGAGGCTGAATACAGAGCAGCAGCTAACACTGTTTGTGAAGGTCAATGGTTGTTATATTTACTTAAAGACATTCACATTTCTCCCTTACCTGTGCAGGTTTATACTGATAACCTCTCTACATATTACCTTGCGCACAATCCTGTTCAACATCAACGCACTAAACACATAGAACTGGACTGCCACCTCATCAGAGAGAAGCTAGAGACTGGCCATTTTCAGCTCCATCACATTTCAAATGAGCATCAACTAGCAGACATCTTCACAAAGCCTCTACCCTCCAATCACTAGGATTAACAGTTATATTGGGCTCAGCCCAAGTAGTACATACAACCCATAATGTAAATATGATTGGGCTCCTTCTTATATGGTAGCTTCAATTATGTTACTTGATTTACTAGGTTTACCTTAATAGTCCAGTAGTCTTGTATTATTTATTTGTCGTGTTAGCTTTGTAATACCCACTAAATTGTAAAAGATTAATACAATCTTATTCCAGTAATAGCCTTTCTCTCCTTTACTCTTTCTACTGAAACTTCATACTTTTCTCATGCCGAAGCATTCCTTTACACTTTGGCTCTGTGCTAAAGAGAAGCTTCCTACGCGCGATCGATTAGGTTACCTGAGGACGGATCCCGCTTGTGTCTACTGTCCGATTGCACCAAAGTCACTAGATCACCTGTTCTTTTCGTGCCCCGTCACATCCCGCATCTGGGGCTCTATCCGAATGTGGGTGGGCATTGAACGGAACATGTCTACCATACTGAGTGCGCTGAAGTGGATCTAGAAAGAAGTACGAGGGACGCTTCCGAAGAACAAGCTTAGGAGGATTGCTCTTGCCACGACTGTATACACCATTTGGAACTTCAGGAATCGACATATCTTCCAGCAGAAGACCATTTCAGAAACGGCTATCACTAGGGCTATTCAGATACATGTTTGCAGAGCTATGTTAGCCATTCACCCAGATTATATCTTTAGATAGGACTTTTGTCATAGAGAGTGTTTTGGAGAGCTAGGACTAGACTTCGGGCTTGTCCGTATGCAAGTCTAACTTCTCCCGTTGTTCTCTACCGGGTATGCTCGGATTATGATGTAAAGGTTTCGGCCTAACTTTTTTGGTCTCGTATATATATTTACATTTTCGATATAAAAAAAACTTTAAAAATAAGATATATATATTTTTTCAAAAACAATTAAAAAAAAAATTGAAAGAAGGATTTTCTTTAGGGGCTTAAGCTCCGTCATACATTGCATACATACATGTATATGTCCATCAGTCCATTAATGTATAATGATTTTTATTATAAAACAATAACTTATTTACTTTTGTAATATTCATTAAATTTTAGTTATATAGGTAGATATCTCAGCATTACACTACTTATGATGAAACTGTAAATTAAAGTATAATTAAATTAAATTCCATGTAATATTATTAATGATGAGCTTTGCCTACCTAAGAGGCTAAGCTTAAGTTTTGTAGCTGGCCAATGCCCATTGAAATAAAGGTTGTCGTCAATCATGTAATAACCACGATTTTGAGATATTAAGGACAATTTATACCATACAACTAGATGTACAAAACATAACATGTACCTAATATATAAATTGATTTTTTTAACATAATTTTTTATTTAACAATTTTTTTCTTCTTTTTCTTCATTTATCTCCACTTTTTCTGTCAATATTTTTTGATATCTCAAGTAATATCAAAAATAAACTTAATCATTTAAAAAGAATTAAAAAAAAATAAACATAATTTCAAAGCTGGAATATTATCTATTGTTTAAGAAAAATCACATAATTTCAAATAATACAATATTAATTTTTAGGTATTTCGAGTTTCTAAACCGTTTTTAATGAATATCAACAAACTTTATCGAATTAAAATTTCTTTATCATTTATAAAAAAAAAGAGTATGACATTTACAACGAATATATATGAGAAACATAATGAATATTTATGCTATAGAGACTGATAATTTTGGTATGAGAATGTTTCTTTTGCTTTCTCTACCAATTTCTTTTGATTACGATCGTAAATGATTTATTAATCTGCAAAATCTATTAACATATCAAAAAAACTTGTCGAAATTTTTCTCTTCCAATTTCTTTTGATTACGGTCGGAGATGATTCATTAATCTGCAAAATCTATCAACATATCAAATAAATTCATCGAAATTGATAAACAATTTATTTTAAAATCGTCCTGTCATGTAACCGTCCTGCCAGATGACTTTGCAAGGATAATTGTCAACACTGAGGGAGTTGAGTACGAGGGGTTTACCCACCAGATCCTCATGCTCATGAGCAAAATCAGAGGTTAGACGCAACACACGCAAGAAATCATCGACAGTAATTTGGGTGAAAAATCGAGTGTAATCCATTTTTATGTTCTGATATCTGTTTTAAAAAAGAAGAAAACACACACACTTACATAAACAAAATTACTACAATACATTTTTTAAGTGGTTGAAAGAAAGTAAATATCACCCCCTATCAATCAGTATGAGTAATCAAATCAATAAATTAATATGACCGTTGTCATTCTTTTCCTTCTAGGCACCACTTCGTTTCACCTCTTACATTTTAACACAAAATATTGTCATACTCAGCACGAATATTTCATTATGCACGAAATAGTTTCATCAGAAGTTAGCACGAACCAAAAAGTACTTAGCACGAACTTTGAAATTATTTAGCACGAAATAGTACATTACATAGGACAAATTGTGTTCTAAAACATCAGCATTTAAATTATGGTTACAAATCACACAACACACTCAAATACAAAAACCTCTGCATCCTCCTTTTGTCCTAAAATGAGCCGAAACAAATCCAGGTCACTATGTAAGAGTACCTTCACCTTATTAATGCTTTTGTGACGTGTGTAAAAGAACATCGAATAATCGGTGCTCCTTGAACGCAAAGCCTCTAATTAAACTTAGTAGATGAGATCGAGATCCATGGTTCGTTGGCAAGTAACGAAGCAAATCATCATTGCCTCGCTCTGAATGTTCACCATAATGGACTAAAATAGAATGAAACGACATCTAGAAAATTACAAAAACAAACAAAACAATCTGAGTACCTTTCTGTTCTTTATTTGTCTTCGAACCCCGTGAGAATTTGGAATTGGCTCAAGGAGCGTAGTATATCGTTTAACAAAATTGTTTCGAACAACCACGGTAGTTAAGCATGCAATCGTGTCGTGCTTAATAAAGTTTCCAACTACCACGGTAGTTGAGAATTAATTTTTATGGCAAGAAGTAGGAGTAACTGTGTTGATATTTAGGGTTCCCTTTTATAAATAAATCTAGGGTTTTAAACTAAGTAGCACGAATGTGAAACAAAACGGCACGAATAACATAAGAAATATATTATACAACAGACTGAAAAAAAAATTACACATCCAAAATTTCACTCGAACGATCGAATGATATTAACATATGTGCGTAAATAAAAAAGAAATAACTTTAATAGTCGCGATCCGGTTTGGGTCTCCTGTGGGCGTCGTACACATCCACTTCGATTTCATCGTCGGTGACCACCCGAAACTGCACCCACCCGCCAATCGCAAGTTCCCAGTGATCGTAGAAGCTATCCCAGCCACGTCCGAACCATACATTGTCCGAACCGAAACGACCGCAAACATGGACATCCCACAGATGAAAGCCGACCCAGAGAATTGTTCTGTTTTCTACACGGTAAGCCAATTGAGCATCGAATTTAGGGTGTAGCTGCAGCTTCCTCCGGATTATACAAACTTCGAAGTTATAGGGGGGAACGATACAGTGTAGTCAAATACAACGAACATTTGATTAACACAGAGATTTCGAGGAATGTAAAGAGGTGTCATACAGATAATTGATCTGTTTTCGTGTTTCTGATAATGCATTATGATTCGAGTTTTTTATAATAAGGTGATCGTCGACCCCAACAGTCCCCTACTCTAGAATCGCAATCGTCCCCTAATTTAGACTTGCAAGTTGCAACTGTCCACTAATCATGATTAAGCGCACGTCTTTTGAGAACTCTGCAAAAACGCATCGTTTCAGGAGATTTTGATTTCGTGCCAAGGAAAACACGAAAATTTGAAGAGCACGAACTTCTAAAAGTTCAAAGTTCGTGATATCCAGAGCACGAAGTAATGGCTTCGTGCCAAGGTAAATATTGGAGAATATATTCGGCCCACTATAAATGTCTAGTTGTCCAACTTCTCTAACAGTTTGAGCTGTTGGATGATGCGGTTTCTAACATGGTATCAGAGCCTAGACTTGTGGCAGGTCCTGGGTTCGACTCCTGCCATGTGCGACTCCACCCGAATTAATTATCAACATGTTGGATCTTTCTCTGAGGTCTAAATCGGCCCACAAGTGAGGGGGAGTATTGAAGAATATATTCGGCCCACTATAAATGTCTTGTTGCCCAACTTCTCTAACAGTTCGAGCTGTTGGATGATGCGGTTTCTAACAGTAAACACGAAATAATAAGAGCACGAACATGTAATAGATTCGTGCATTACGCTTTTCGCATTATTCGTGTTACTTAAAAAAACCATTTCCGAATTGTTTTCTTCGTGTTGGGTATCGCTTTACCATGAATAGATCGAGTGTTCTCTTTGGTTGATGTTTTTCTACATGTTTTGATCGACACCTGTATCAATCGAGAATATACACAGAATACGGAAAAAAAACGCAATACACAAATTCCTTTATTTTATTATTATTTTTATTCTTGAAAGTAAGGGCATATTTGTCTTTTAAAAAAGAACGACTTATATAACTCATACTATTATATCACGGAATATTTAAGATATATGTCTTATATGTCTGCCCCCATCTGCATGTCCCCATAAAACTATGATTGACCTTTTTTTTTTCCAGTTTTGAAATGATGGAAGGATGAAGATGATGGAGGGATAAAAGCAAGGTAATATAGTAATTACATATTTTATACTCCTCTCCTATAAAAGTTACAACACATTTTTTTTTTATTTCTCATAATAGTTGATACACAAAAAACAAAATATTATATTTTTTTCATTTTAAAATTCAATTTATTCATACTTTATTCATCTACTTTTTAAACACTACTCACAACTACGTTACTTTCCAATTTAAAAATACATTAAGTCATTTATTCTTTGGTAAAAAAAACAATATTTTTCTTAATCTCTTTGCCCAAAAAAGTATTAAATCTAAAGTAAGAAGAAGGGAGTATTTATATTAAAAAAAAAAAAATTAAAAACGCGTTTTAGTCGCGTGTCGCCGGAAACCACCCAAATTAACATTAAAGTGCAAAAATAATGAAGTTCAGCCACTTAAATGTAAAAAAGGTTCGGTAATGAAAATATTAAAATGCCCTAAGTTCAGTTAGTAAAGTATAATTATCCCAAATATTTATTTAACCCGCATATAAAATTAAAATGTTTTTTTTTTAGAACTAAATACAAAAAAACTTACTAGTACTTTAATTGAAGGGTTTTTATTTGATAGTATAAGTAAGGTACAAACAAATTAAACGTTATCATATGTTACTTATTCCAACATCAAACGGAGTGCAACCGTTGGCCAATTTCGCAGTGGGGATGCTCTGTTCATCGCGGAACACATTCAATGGATCGACCTTGGTCTTCACCTGGACGAGCCTCGGATAATTGCCCTTGTAGTATTTGGGACCCCATATGCTCGGGTAACTGCAGTTCTTCCCCGTGTCGTTCTTTCCAATATCGAGATCTCTGTAATTCACGTAAGACTGTCTCGGGTTATTAGTAACATGAGCAGCCATGGAGTTGTACAACTTCCTAACCCAAGCCTCGCGCTGGAGCTGAAGTCTAGGGCTGTCCTCGTTCCAACCGTTATAGTACTGCAACATGAACAAAACCTTCCTGTGGGGAAAAGGAGTCGCATCCTCTGGAACATCGAACATCTTTCCGCCGTAAGGAGTCAAGAAAATATACCCGCCTGCCCCTTCCCTTTCAGCCAAGATACTCAGCATGTTATCAAGACCCTCGTCCGAAATGGCATGTTCCACGTAATCCGATTTCGCTTTGTAATAAAAGAGGAAAACGTTCTTGGGTTTGAGCAGCTCCTTGGGAGATGTTGTTTGCTGGAAGCCGCCGGTGACCATCACGGACTCGATCCACGTCATCTCGGTGCAGTCTTTCATCTGCAATCCCAGCTCGGGAAAACTGACATTCATCAGGTTGAGTAGATCGGCTGCTTTGCCGAGGTACAAACCTGTGTAGTTAGTCTGCGTAGTATTCGGGGCCCTGTTTATCAAGACGACCCTGAGGAAGAGATCGTTGTCGATAGTCGGAGCTACCGTTTGCCACTTGCGCAGGATTCCGATGTTCTCTTTATCGGCTGGTCGTTGAACCGAAATGACCGTGACCTTCTCCGGTACGACGACTAATTGAATCTTCCAGCGTAAAATGATCCCGAAATTGCCCCCTCCTCCTCCCCTGATGGCCCAGAAGAGATCCTCGCCCATGGATTTTCTATTGAGTTTGTTGCCCCGATAGTCGACGATTTCGGCATCGGCAACGTTGTCCGCCCCTGTGCCGTGTTTCCTCAGGAGGTTCCCGTAAGCCCCCCCGGTGATGTGGCCACCGAACCCCAAGTCGGTGGCGATGCCGGCGGGAAAGGCGAGAGTGCTGTTCTTCTCAGAGATCCTATAGTAGAGCTCGCCAGTGGTTACGCCCGCATCGACCCACGCGGTGTTTGTGGAGATATCGATATCGACTTGGCGGATGTTTCGTAGGTCGATGAGCACAAACGGCTGCCCTTTGTAGGAGATGTAGGAGAGGCCTTCGAAGTCGTGGCCCCCGCTTCGGACTCTGATTTGGAGCGAATTCCGAACCGCGCAAACTACTGCGGCTTGGACTTGCGCGTCGTTGGCTGGGGTGAAGATGACTCTAGGTTTTTGGAGTGTTGGGGCCAAGCATCTCAGGTTTTCGGCCGTGGAGTTGAGGATGGAGGTGAATGAGGGTTTGTCGTAAGTAGGGTCGTAAAAGCCTTTCGAGATTTCGATTTCGGATTTGGAGGTTTGGTTTACGCATTCGTAGAACTTAGATATAACTTGTGATTGTGATTGAGGCCAAGAGACTAGGAATGATGTGTGGAAAGCAAGAATGAAAGAGAGAAGAAATAGAGATCTCATTATGTTTAAGATTAATTAGTGAGTGATGAGAGAGTGAGAGCCAAAGCATTCCTATTTATACATTATTTTATATTTGGAATATTACATAACCAAGGTCAACCCAGGTCAACCTAAGGTCAACTTACCTGATCTTTACCTATTCTTAGGATCACCTACCTAAATAGAAAATTTTATCTATTTTTACATTCACCATCTTAAATGGAAAATTATCTATCTATCTTTACACTTACGTACTCAAACACGGAAAATTATCTATTTATTCTTACACTTATCTGCTTAAACAGAAAAATGTTATAGTTACATACCTAAATAAATATTTTTACACAATTTTACACTCACTTTAATTGAATTCTTTTAGACTTTTATATAAATAAATGTAGCATTTTCTGATTTTCATTGAATTCTTTTAGACTTTTAAGGTTTGAGGTATTTAATCCAAATTTTAAAAAGTTCATTAAAATCATGGGTTATTCAATTTGGATTTTAAAAAATCAATTAAAATCTATACATATTCAATAGTCTATGGATTTTAATTTTTTTTAGGTTTATAAATTTTAAAATATTTTCTTTAAAAAATATATAAAAAAATCATCTTCCAAAATTTTTCATAATTACAGAGATTTCTACGATTTTCTATTTAATAAACTAAATTATTTTACAAATAATAATAAAAACTTAAAAAATTATAAAAATTAAATAAAAAAACAAAAATGGAAAAAATATGTTTATAAAAAAAATACTAATTTGAATAAGAAAAAAATTAATATTTTAAATAACAATTATACTTTAACCATTAATAGAATTTCAAAAAAAATTAAAAATATGTTATTTTATGAAAAAAATAATTAAAAATATTTTTAAAAAATTTAGGGATGTAAATAAAAGATTAAAATAATTTAAAATATTTTTAAAAAATTTAGTGATGTAATTGAAAGATAAAAATAATACTACAATAATATTTTTTTTTAACTCGGGAGCCTGGGGTTTCACACCATGGGTAGTCGTGTCGGCATGGTTAATTTCGTTCCCGAGAGACACGAGAAGATATACCTAGCGGATGATAGACCATTGGAGATCGTGGGTGTTGAAAATGTGAAGGTGAAGACGTCTGGTGGGACGTTGATATTGTTGAAGGTGAGGCCAGTATGCGCTCGAGCTAAGGAGTAGCTTGATCTCGGTGAGCCGACTTGAGAGAGAGAGGGGCATAAGGTTACCTTTGATAATGGGTCTTAGAGAGTGTTGAAGGGTGCGATTATTGTTGCTCGTGGTCCAAGGACGGACACCCTTTACACTACGACGAGAGATCGTGAGATTGGGAAATCAGATTCCTCCTCAAAAGATAAAATGTACTTCACCTTAGTCAACTTCTTGATTGATCAATTTGAGAGTCTCAACCTAATTGAACCAATACCCTCAACTTGACTTGTAATGTATTTCCAAAAACAACAGAACCACCATCTATGAACTCAAAATCCTCAAACCAATGCTTCACATGACACATATGGAAGGTAAGGCCAGAATCAAGTACTCACTCCTCATTTCTAGAGTTTGAAGTAACTGCAAGTACCTCAGCATCCTCCAAGTCAGAGGTTGACTCAACCACATCTGCAGATTGAGCTTGTTCCTTGTTTTTGCCTTGTTGATTCTTCAACTGATAGCAATTCTTCTTTAAGTGTCTTGCCTTGTTGCAATGGTATCATTTTCTTGTTTCAGAGGTTGATGCAGATGCATCACCACCCCCTTGTGGTTTCTTCTTGTTGTCCTTTTTACTCCATGACTTCTTCTTTGTCACAGTTAGAACCTCTGGATTTTGGTGATGCTCTTGCTTTGTGATCCTTCTTGTTCAATTCCTTTGACCTCAGTGCAACCAGCACTTCCACCAATGTCAAATCATGAACCCTACCATATAGCAAAGCATCCTTGAACTGATCATATGAAGAAAGCAGTGAACTAAACAACAACAGTGCTTGATTCTCTTCCTTAATCTCACCATCCACATTCTCACAAAATCATCCATCTGATCCACTACAGAAATATCTGAAGACATCCTAAAGGTATAGAGCCTTTGCTTCAAATACAATCTATTAGCCAGAGATTTAGTCATGTACAAACCTTCGAGTTTCTTCCACAGACCATAGGCAGTAGATTTCTTGCATATTTCCTTCAACACCTTGTCTCCCAAGTTCAAGATGATCACAATGTGAGCTCTCATGGATATCTCAACTGAATCAGGTGATGATTCTGTAGTACCTGACTTCTCTGCCTAGCTCCTCCTTCTCCTTTCCATTAGTTGGCGGTTTAGGTGGTAACGGAGCATCATCGCAGAGATCAACCCCTGTTATACCAGCACAGCCTTCACCTTGATTCTCCAAAGGTTGAAATTATTTTTGCCCGTGAATTTCTCCAGATCGAATTTCGCGGATCCACCTTTCATCATTTTCGCAGCAGCTGGATTAGATTTTCACAGACGACGCCACTTGTTGAGGATTCGACAAGACAACAAAACAATCGAGGTACGCGCGGTGTCGCCGGAAACCACCTAAATTAATATTAGTGCAAAAATGACGAAGTTCAGCCACTTAAATATAAGAAAAAAAAGTAAAAAAAAGTTCGGTAATGAAAATATAAAAATGCCCAAATATTTATTTAACCTCAGCATATAAAATTAAATTGTTTTTTTTTTTCAGAACTAAATACAAAAAAAAATTACTTTAATTGAAGGGTTTTTATTTCATAGTATCAAGTTAGGTACAAACAAATTAAACGTTATCATTTGTTACTTATTCCAACATCAAACGGAGTGCAACCGCTGGCCAATTTCACAGTTGGGATGCTTTGTTCATCGCGGAACACATTCAATGGATCGACCTTCGTCTTCACCCCGATGAGCCTAGGATAATTGCCCTTGTAGTATTTGGGACCCCATATGCTCGGGTAACTGCAGTTCTTCCCCGTGTCGTTCTTTCCAATATCGAGATCTCTGTAATTAACGTAAGACTGTCTCGGGTTATTAGTAACATGAGCAGCCATGGAGTTGTACAACTTCCTAACCCAAGCCTCGCGCTGGAGCTGAAGTCTAGGGCTTTCCTCGTTCCAACCGTTATAGTACTGCAACATGAACAAAACCTTCCTGTGTGGAAAAGGAGTCGCATCCTCTGGAAAATCGAACATCTTTCCGCCGTAAGGAGTCAAGAAAATATACCCGCCTGCCCCTTCCCCTTCAGCCAAGATACTCAGCATGTTATCAAGACCCTCGTCCGAAATGGCATGTTCCACGAAATCCGATTTCGCTTTGAAATAAAAGAGGAAAACGTTCTTGGGTTTGAGCAGCTCCTTGGGAGATGTTGTTTGCTGGAAGCTGCCGGTGACCATCACGGACTCGATCCACGTCATCTCGGTGCAGTCTTTCATCTGCAATCCCAGCTCGGGAAAACTGGCATTCATCAGGTTGAGTAAATCGGCTGCTTTTCCAAGGTACAAACCTGCGTAGTTAATCTGCGTAGTATTCGGGGCCCTGTTTGTCAAGATGGCCCTGAGGAAGAGATCGTTGTCGATAGTCGGAGCGACGGTTTGCCACTTGCGCAGGATTCCGATGTTGTCTTTATCGGCTGTTCGTTGAACCGAAATGAGCGTGACCTTCTCCGGTACGACGACTAATTGAATCTTCCAGCGTAAAATGATCCCGAAATTGCCCCCTCCTCCTCCCCTGATGGCCCAGAAGAGATCCTCGCCCATGGATTTTCTATTGAGTTTGTTGCCCCGATAGTCGACGATTTCGGCATCGACAACGTTGTCCGCCCCTGTGCCGTGTTTCCTCAGGAGGTTCCCGTAAGCCCCCCCGGTGATGTGGCCACCGAACCCCAAGTCGGTGGCGATGCCGGCGGGAAAGGCGAGAGTGCTGTTCTTCTCAGAGATCCTATAGTAGAGCTCGCCAGTGGTTACGCCCGCATCGACCCACGCGGTGTTTGTGGAGATATCGATATCGACTTGGCGGATGTTTCGTAGGTCGATGAGCACAAACGGCTGCCCTTTGTAGGAGATGTAGGAGAGGCCTTCGAAGTCGTGGCCCCCGCTTCGGACTCTGATTTGGAGCGAATTCCGAACCGCGCAAACTACTGCGGCTTGGACTTGCGCGTCGTTGGCTGGGGTGAAGATGACTCTAGGTTTTTGGAGTGTTGGGGCCAAGCATCTCAGGTTTTCGGCCGTGGAGTTGAGGATGGAGGTGAATGAGGGTTTGTCGTAAGTAGGGTCGTAAAAGCCTTTCGAGATTTCGATTTCGGATTTGTAGGTTTGGTTTACGCATTCGTAGAACTTGGATATAACTTGTGATTGTGATTGAGGCCAAGAGGCTAGTAATGACGGGTGGAAAGCAAGAATGAAACAGAGAAGAAATAGAGATCTCATTATGTTTAAGATTAATTAGCGAGTGAGAGTGAGAGCCAAAGCATTGCTATTTATAGATTATTTTATATTTGGAATATCACATAAACCAGGTCAACCTACCTACATAAACCAGGTCAACCTAAGGTCAACTTACCTGAGGTTTACCTATTTTTAGACTCGCCTACTTAAATAGAAAATTTTATCCATATTTACACTCACCATCTTAAATGATGGAAAATTATCTATCTATTTTTACACTTATCTACTTAAACGAAAAATTATCTATCTATTTTTACACTTATCTACTTAAACAGAAAATTATTTAAACAGAAAATTATTCCAGTTACTTACCTAATATTTTCGTTTACCCTTACCTATTTTTCTTAGATGGAACAAAATAGTTCGTTATTTGTATTTTTTAATGTTTTTAATGGTTAATTACTAAAATACCTTGAATGTAATCCCGTTAAGTGTTAAAAAATAATTTGCGGGGTAGCCTGACCCTCATCATTCTTTCCTCTCTTTCCTCCTCGTGGTCTGCGGCCGTTCGCCCTCTGATAGAGCGGTCCGCGGCCTTAACTTCTTCCTTGTGCAGTTTGTCTACTCTTGACATATTTTTTCTGTCCAAACTCCGATCGTCATGATTCAAAATTCCTTGGAATCTCGACTTCGAGATCTTTTCAATCGTGTATGTCATGAACCACGATTCTGACGGAGCGATAACAGTTTTCGACATGAAATTGCTGTAATTTTCAGGTTCGGCTCGTCGTCTCATTTTGGTCATTTCTCTTGCATTTTCACACGTATATACATAATATATGCAAAAATCACGCCCAAAATTAACAATAAAACGAGCGAAATATCAGCATTTCGGTTTGGTACTGGTAAAGTGGTAATCATGATGATATATTATATAGAATTTTTTTTATATATATATATTTATTTATTTCGTAGCACTAAACAAGGTACGTACACAAAATCATATCATTTAATCTGTTACTTAACCATTCCAATATCAAAGGGAGTGCAACCGTACTCCATATAAGAGGGTGGGATACTCTGTTCATTGCGGAACACGTTCCATGGATCGACCTTCGTCTTCACACTGACGAGCCTCAGATAATTGCCCTTGTAGTATTTGGGACCTCATAGTCTCGGGTCACTGCAATTCCAGTTTGGATTTTGCATTCCAATATCGAGATCCTTGTAATTCACGTAAGTCTGTCTCGGGTTTTTCGTAACATGGGCAGTCATGGAGCCGTACAACTTCCTAACCCAAGCCTCGCGCTCGAGCTGAAGTTTAGGGCTGCCCTCGTTCCAACCGATATAGTATTGCATCATAAACAAAGCATTCCTGTGGGGAAAAGAAGTCGCATCCTCCAGAACATCAGACATCTTCCCGCCGTAAGGAGTCCATAAAATAACCCCGCCTGCCCCTTCGCGTTCACCCAAAATACTCAGCATCTTTTCAAGACCCTCTTCCGAAATGGCTTGCTCCACAAAATCCGATTTCGCTTTGAAATAAGCGAGGATTGTGTTCTTCGGTTTGAGCAGCTCCTTGGGAGACGTTGTTTGCTGGAACCCCCCGATGACCATCACCGACTCGATCCACTTCATCTCGACGCAGTTCCTTTCCTGCAACCCCAGCTCAGGGAAACTAGCTTTCATCACCTTAACAACATCGGCTGCTTTGCCGAGGTACAAAGCTTCGTATATAGTCAGCGTAGTGTTCGGGCCCACGTTCAGCATGATGGCCCTCATGAAGAGCTCGCTGTCGATAACCGGAGCGACGGCTTGCCATTTCCGCAGGATTCCCATGTTGTCTTTACTGGGTAGGCTAACGATTTTTTGAACCGAAAAAACCGTGACCTTTTCCGGCACGACGACTAATTGAATCTTCCAGCGTAAAATGATCCCGAAATTGCCCCCTCCCCCTCCCCTGATCGCCCAGAAGAGATCCTCCCCCATGGATTTTCTATTCAGGATCATGCCCCGAGAGTCGACGATTTCTGCATCGAGCACGTTGTCGACTCCGAGGCCGTGTTTCCTCATGAGGGAGCCGTAGGCCCCTCCGGTGATGTGGCCCCCGATCCCAAGGTCGGTGGCGATGCCGGCGGGGAAGGCGAGGGTGCTGCTCTTCTGGGAGATCCTGTAGTAGAGCTCCCCGGTCGTCACGCCAGCGTCGACCCACGCGGTGCTTGTGGAAATATCGATGTCGACTTTGCGGATATTTCGTAGGTCAATGAGCAGGAATGGTTGGCCTGTTAGGGAGATGTAGGAGAGGCCTTCGTAGTCGTGGCCCCCGCTTCGGATTCTGATGTGGAGCCAATTCTGAAGCGCGCACTGTACGGCGGCCTTGACTTGTATGTCGTTGGCCGGGGTGAAGATGGCCAATGGTTTTCGGATGGTTTTGGCCAAGCACCTGAGGTTTTCGGCCGTGGAGTTGAGGATGGAGGTGAATGATTCGACGTCGTAGTTGGGATCGTAAAAGCCGCCTTTGGAAAATTCGATTTGGGATTTGGAGGTGGAATTAACGCAACTGTAGAACTTGGTAATTTGATCACGGGGTTTCCAAAATGGAAATCCCTGTGATGATGTTACTGAGAATACGAGAAGGATGAGTGTGTGAAAAGTAAGAATGAACGAGAGGATTATAGATCTCATGATAGCAAGCTAAGATTAATTACTGATGAGTGAGAGTGAGAGTGAGGAAGGTTGAGAGCCAAACATTGCTATTTATAGATTTTACTTCCATACATATGACCATTGATGTATAATGAATTTTATTACTATAAACAATAATTTATTTATTTTTGTATTTTTTAAGAAAAGTGAATTATTGCATTGAATGATTCTATCATGCATACTTTATTTTGTTATTTTTAAGAGAGTTTTATGCTCTACTCAAATTTCAATATCATATTAAAAAAAGTATATGATATAGGCAATTTATACCTTGTTCCTAAGAGTACGATTCTAATTGTACACCCAATATTATATCTTCATTTATTTATTGATAAATATTCATTGTGTATGGTAATATATTCATTAGTATGCTAATTTAAAGAATATAATAATTGTTTTTTGAAATGAAGATTTTTTAATTATTAAATGATGATTTTATTGGGCTTTTATATTTTAAAGGGTGAGAGTACGATTTTAAATGTACTCCTAGGAGCATGATATAGGTATTGGGTAAACTTTGAGATAATACTTACTGTCTTTGTCCTAAAAAATAATGCACTTACTTTGTAATTTACAAATAAAATGCATTATTTTTTGAGAAAGATGTAGTACTTGTTAGCTATTTCTTTTTAGTTTTTAAATGAATGGTCGTATAATTTTTTTAATTTACAAAAAGCTTGACTTCAAAGCAATTAATAATACAGGCATGCTAATTCACAATTTATAAATAAATAAGAGGATTAAATTCGTTGAAATGATGAAATCACTTGAGAGTCTTAGTTTTAGACAAGGGAACTATAATTTGAGTTTTGACTATATATTTTAGTCTCTTTAATTTGTTATAACAAAAAATTAATTACTACTATATGCAATATCAGTATGAGTCAATGCAACTGTAATTATTTAGTTTACTAATATGGCTCACTTTAATTAATTAATATATATTATACGTCATGCATGAGTTCATTTCTAATTTAATTATTACTTTAATTAGAATGGTTAGATAGAAAGAAGCTTCTCAAAGTTATACTAGGCGGTGTCATTCGGTTCGGAAAATCGACCGACCTCAAACCAAATCGAAGTTATATATTTTGGTTAAACTAAATCGAATAAAACTAATTCTTTAAATGTTATTGTTATATATTTGGTTAAACTAAACCAAATAAAACTAATTCTTTGATTTTTTTTTTTTTGAATTTTTTCGTTTTCAATTTAATATAATTTTTTAATCGAATCAAACCGAATAAAAAATAAATAAATAATTATATATATAATTATTTTTAGATAAAATAATATACTAATAATTTCTAATTTTTATATATATATTTTTAATAATTTGAATTTTATTTTTATATTTAGTTTCTAATTAAAATTAATAATTATTAATTTAAAATTATTTTTTTCCATTTTTTATTCTTGTAATTAATATTTGGAAAATTGAATCAAATCAAATCAAACCGAAATAGTAATTCGGTTAAAATCGAATCAAATAATTTTTAAAACGATTTGATTTTCAATTTATAAAAATTCAGGTTAAATTATTTGATTAATCGAATTTTCAGTTCGATTTGATTTTGTTTAACCAAATTAACACCCCTAACTTATACTGACCAATTATATATATATACTCGAACACGAAATAAACCATTTTTAAAGAAAAAATATTATAAAAATTGGATTTATTAAGATACAAAATATAAAAAATCAAAATTTATTTTGATATATATCACGTAACAACCCAAATTCTTACAATAAAAATTAGTTAATTAAAATAGGCTCGTTTGTACACGTGTTAATTAGATTTCGGTATAATTTATAAATTGGGCTTTTAATTAAATATACTTTTATAAAATATAAATACTTCCCGATGTAATTAATCTGGTAGTTTCATTATGAGTTGAACTTATATTTTTGGTGGGCTTTTCAAATTATAAATGGGTTTTTAAGCCTTTCATTTTTGGGTTGCTAAACTTTTAAATTTAAATGAGCTAGTTAACCTTAGGGGAAGTTTTTACAAAAATCACACGACAACATAATTAAAATAGAGGAGAGAAGAGAGTAGGCGATGGGGGAAGAGAAGAAAAGAAGAAAAAGAGAGAAGGGGCGATCGTGCGGGAAGAAAAAGAGGAGAAGAAAAATGGAAGATGTCGATTTTCATGTGGTCTTTTAACTCTTAAATCTCGTAAACGATCAGGCAAGTGAGATTTAAGATCACGTAGTTAGATTACTTTTGAATATAGGGTTGTTGGTTATCAAATTAAATTAAGCGTTTTGTTAGAAATCTGAATTGTTAAATGTTTCTAATTAAGGTTATTAGTTCGAACATGAATTGAGTTTATCTACCGGCCTTACTTAAAAACATCAAGTGTTTTGTTAAAAATCTGAATTGTTAAATGTTTCTAATTAAGGTTATTAGTTCGGACATGAATTGAGTTAAATGTGTGTTCTAGGTTAGCAGCCGTATGTACGAATATATATACTCAACCTATCTAGATGTTAGTGTGTTATATGTATGAACAACAAGGAAGAATTAACTTACATGTACAGTATATGATCATAGGTGGCCTCTGCTTTAGAAACATGAACATAATGGAAGTTGCGTATTCTTGAATTGTGTATAGGGTTGTGGAACATTATTATTTGGTCCTAGTGCGATGGTATTTTGGTATGTTTATATACGTTCATTTAGGTGGATAGTTGAATGTTCACATGCTTATACTAATGTTCATTTCAATATTTATGTTAATGATTCTTGATGTGAATTAATACATATTATTAGTTCATGCACACATGTAAGAATGCATATGCATTAAAAATCAATCTCATGATTAAAATATTAAAGAACTAAAGTTAATGTGTATTAAGTAAATATTAAGTGTCACATTTCGAAGGTTAACGTGAGTATAAAATGTAGGTCACGTTTCGAAGGTTAACGTGATAAACGTCTAAATGGTAAGTCACGTTTTGAAGATTAACGTGAGTATAAAACGTAGGTCACGTTTCGGAGGTTAACGTGATAAACGTCTACATGGTAAGTCACGTTTCGAAGGTTAACGTGAGTATAAAACGTAGGTCACGTTTCGGAGGTTAACGTGATAAACGTCTAAATGGTAAGTCACGTTTCGAAGGTTAACGTGAGTATAAAACGTAGGTCACATTTCGGAGGTTAACGTGATAAACGTCTAAATGGTAAGTCACGTTTCGAAGGTTAACGTGAGTATAAAACGTATGTCACGTTTCGGAGGTTAACGTGATAAACGTCTAAATGTTAAGTCACGTTTCGAAGGTTAACGTGAAAGAAAGTTATTTTAAGGTTTCAAGTCAAGTTTATGAACTAAGGTTAAGTTAAGTCCAGGAGCTGCATTTCATTAAAGTTCAACGTCTAAAATACGTATAAAACGACAAGTGAAAAGATTAAAGCATATAGATAGCAGGCCTACTTGCCAGTCAGTGGACTGATCCCTGTTAATATATATTATTTCAGGCGACATGTTTGATTCAACCGGACTAGCTGAGGATGCTTCTACGCCGTGATTCGTACAAAAGTAATTAAGCTCATTTATTTAATTAGTATGTGATCCACGTATTAAAATTAGTAATTAATTTCGCAGCATTCACTATTTCTTAAAGTTTTTAACCCTTAAAATTTCAAATGCCGATGTGGAATTCAAGTTTTAAATTCTCCGCCCTTGATTTCTTTTAAAATTTATAGTTGTATTTTTCTTACGAGATAATATCATATTTGGTCCTTCTCAAAGGTCCAATTCCAAAAGTAGTCCTTTATTTTTAATTTTTCCACATATAGTTCTTTTGACCTTCTAAAATGATATAGCAGGTAAAAAATCTGACATGTCATTTTACTCCACCTGCTAAGCAGGTCATTTGTCATTAAACAATAAAAATTATTATTAAAAACCATCGAAAAGGATTGAACCATGTACCTGTGTAAGTAAAAGCCTAAATCAAACAACTTTAACTAAAAGATTTGTTAAAAAAAAAAAAATCAAAATATATTCATTATTCAATTTCAAATATTACCAATTATTAAATTATATATAAAAACTCAAAATACATAATTAATTATCAAAACATAAATTAAAATATTATATATATATATATATATATATATATATATATATATATATATATATATATATATATATATATATATATATTTAAATTAAATTTAATTAGTAAATAATATTTAAAAAACTACAAAAATGATTAAAAACAAATTTAATTTATTTAATAAAATTTTAATTATTTTCATGTTATATTTTTTGTTAGTTAAATAGTTTTTATATTTAATTAATAAATTCAAACTAATTAAATATAAAATTTAAACTATTTTGTAATTAATTAATTAGTTTCATGTTAAATTAATAAAAAATAGAAGTAATAAACAAAATATTTATTACTAAATTTAAATTATTTATAATTTAGTTATTTCTTATATTATATTTTTATTAATTTTTAAATTAATTAATAACTAAATGTAAATTTATTAATATTTAATTAATTAATTTCATCATATGTATGAGAATTACTCTATTTACTAAATTTAAATTATATACTTTATATTTATATAATGATTTCATATAATACTACATTTCGTGTTGTTGAATATTATTTTTATTTTATTTATAATTTAATAAATTGTATTTTTTATTTCAATTATTTGAATTTTAGTATATTATAATTGTTTTATTTATTAAGTTTTTTTTATAAAACAAAGGATTCTGCAATATATATTCAATGTTGAATTATATTTACAATTATAGGCTTGGTCCAGTGGTATGTTTTGCATTATTATATAATGAGTGCCACATCATTATTTTTCCAATTTAGCAGGTCAAAAGGACTAAATACAATAATTTTTGCCGGTTAAGAGGACTGAATGTGGAAAAATTAAAGATAAAGGACTATTTGTGGAATCAGACCTTTGAATAGGACCATTTGTGATATTATCTCTTTTTCTTACTAAATAGAATAAAACGGGGTGTGACAAATGGTATCAGAGCGCAAAGTTTTAAAATCGGTTCTCTCGACCTGTGTGTTTAAAAATTATTAATTTGCAAGTTTGAAAACTTAGTGATGAGTATGAATCACGCCAGACGTCTTCTCTACTCCGGTGAGATCTTTTTTTTCAGTTATTTGCTATGTGATAATAATATTCATGTTACTTAATAATATGTGAATGTTCAATGATCATAATTGTTTTATTTGTGGTTTGAACATCCATAGCTCTTTCATGTAATTGAGTTTGATTCTTAAAGTGTTAAATCCTTTTTGATATGGTGTGAAATATATGATTTTTTTTTACATGTTCTGTAACGCCCCGGCCCGTTGAGGGGTCGAAGCCCGACCCTAATGGGCCGGCTCGGTTACCAATGACTGCCGTCGGGAGTGATATTCTAGCCCCACTGTACCAACACTCGTCTTTTCCAGCGCACTTTGTCCTCACTCGTGCGCACCCGGGAGAGTTCGCAGGGGGTCACCCATCCTAGAATTACTCCAGAGCCAGCACGCTTAACTTTGGAGTTCTTATAGGAGGATGCCCAGAAAAGAAGATGCATCTGTTGGTATGAGTAGCATATTCAATCATTTTTACGCCTTTGAATTTTCTGGGGCGTTACAATCACCCCACCTTTTTCTGCGCAACGTCCTCGTTGCGTGCCTTACTTGCCTTACTTGCCCAGGACCAACCATCCGTGCAGGAATGCCCCTTACGGGTACTCTCACCAACTTTTGGGTAGAGCACTTTGCCCCGCAAGACACTTAGTTCCCGGAATTCCGGTCGGCACCTGCTCTGATACCATTTGTAACGCCCCGGCCCGTTGAGGGGTCGAAGCCCGACCCTAATGGGCCGGCTCGGTCACCAATGACTACCGTCGGGAGTGATATCCTGGCCCCACTGTACCAACACTCGTCTTTTCCAGCGCACTTTGTCCTCACTCGTGCGCACCCGGGAGACTTCGCAGGGGGTCATCCATCCTAGAATTACTCCAGAGCCAGCACGCTTAACTTTGGAGTTCTTATAGGAGGATGCCCAGAAAAGAAGATGCATCTGTTGGTATGAGTAGCATATTCAATCCTTTTTAAGTCTTTGAATTTTTTGGGGCGTTACATGTTCTATGTTAATTTAACTAAGTTTCGAGGACGAAACTTTTTATAAGGTGGGTAGAATGTAACAACCCAAATTTTTACAATAAAAATTAGTTAATTAAAATAGGCTCGTTTGTACACGTGTTAATTAGATTTCAGTATAATTTATAAATTGGGCTTTTAATTAAATATACTTTTAGAAAATATAAATACTTCTAATGGCCCGATGTAATTAATCTGGTAGTTTCATTATGAGTTGAACTTATATTTTTGGTGGGCTTTTCAAATTATAAATTGGTTTTTAAGCCTTTCATTTTTGGGCTGCTAAACTTTTAAATTTAAATGAGCTAATTAACCCTAGGGGAGGTTTTTACAAAAATCACACAACAACATAATTAAAATAGAGGAGAGAAGAGAGTAGGCGATGGGGGAAGAGAAGAAAAGAAGAAAAAGAGAGAAGGGGCGATCGTGCGGGAAGAAAAAGAGGAGAAGAAAAATGGAAGATGTCGATTTTCATGTGGTCTTTTAACTCTTAAATCTCGTAAACGATCAGGCAAGTGAGATTTAAGATCACGTAGTTAGATTACTTTTGAATATAGGGTTGTTGGTTATCAAATTAAATTAAGCGTTTTGTTAGAAATCTGAATTGTTAAATGTTTCTAATTAAGGTTATTAGTTCGAACATGAATTGAGTTTATCTACCGGCCTTACTTAAAAACATCAAGTGTTTTGTTAAAAATCTGAATTGTTAAATGTTTCTAATTAAGGTTATTAGTTCGGACATGAATTGAGTTAAATGTGTGTTCTAGGTTAGCAGCCGTATGTACGAATATATATACTCAACCTATCTAGATGTTAGTGTGTTATATGTATGAACAACAAGGAAGAATTAACTTACATGTACAGTATATGATCATAGGTGGCCTCTGCTTTAGAAACATGAACATAATGGAAGTTGCGTATTCTTGAATTGTGTATAGGGTTGTGGAACATTATTATTTGGTCCTAGTGCGATGGTATTTTGGTATGTTTATATACGTTCATTTAGGTGGATAGTTGAATGTTCACATGCTTATACTAATGTTCATTTCAATATTTATGTTAATGATTCTTGATGTGAATTAATACATATTATTAGTTCATGCACACATGTAAGAATGCATATGCATTAAAAATCAATCTCATGATTAAAATATTAAAGAACTAAAGTTAATGTGTATTAAGTAAATATTAAGTGTCACATTTCGAAGGTTAACGTGAGTATAAAATGTAGGTCACGTTTCGAAGGTTAACGTGATAAACGTCTAAATGGTAAGTCACGTTTTGAAGATTAACGTGAGTATAAAACGTAGGTCACGTTTCGGAGGTTAACGTGATAAACGTCTACATGGTAAGTCACGTTTCGAAGGTTAACGTGAGTATAAAACGTAGGTCACGTTTCGGAGGTTAACGTGATAAACGTCTAAATGGTAAGTCACGTTTCGAAGGTTAACGTGAGTATAAAACGTAGGTCACATTTCGGAGGTTAACGTGATAAACGTCTAAATGGTAAGTCACGTTTCGAAGGTTAACGTGAGTATAAAACGTATGTCACGTTTCGGAGGTTAACGTGATAAACGTCTAAATGTTAAGTCACGTTTCGAAGGTTAACGTGAAAGAAAGTTATTTTAAGGTTTCAAGTCAAGTTTATGAACTAAGGTTAAGTTAAGTCCAGGAGCTGCATTTCATTAAAGTTCAACGTCTAAAATACGTATAAAACGACAAGTGAAAAGATTAAAGCATATAGATAGCAGGCCTACTTGCCAGTCAGTGGACTGATCCCTGTTAATATATATTATTTCAGGCGACATGTTTGATTCAACCGGACTAGCTGAGGATGCTTCTACGCCGTGATTCGTACAAAAGTAATTAAGCTCATTTATTTAATTAGTATGTGATCCACGTATTAAAATTAGTAATTAATTTCGCAGCATTCACTATTTCTTAAAGTTTTTAACCCTTAAAATTTCAAATGCCGATGTGGAATTCAAGTTTTAAATTCTCCGCCCTTGATTTCTTTTAAAATTTATAGTTGTATTTTTCTTACGAGATAATATCATATTTGGTCCTTCTCAAAGGTCCAATTCCAAAAGTAGTCCTTTATTTTTAATTTTTCCACATATAGTTCTTTTGACCTTCTAAAATGATATAGCAGGTAAAAAATCTGACATGTCATTTTACTCCACCTGCTAAGCAGGTCATTTGTCATTAAACAATAAAAATTATTATTAAAAACCATCGAAAAGGATTGAACCATGTACCTGTGTAAGTAAAAGCCTAAATCAAACAACTTTAACTAAAAGATTTGTTAAAAAAAAAAAAATCAAAATATATTCATTATTCAATTTCAAATATTACCAATTATTAAATTATATATAAAAACTCAAAATACATAATTAATTATCAAAACATAAATTAAAATATTATATATATATATATATATATATATATATATATATATATTTAAATTAAATTTAATTAGTAAATAATATTTAAAAAACTACAAAAATGATTAAAAACAAATTTAATTTATTTAATAAAATTTTAATTATTTTCATGTTATATTTTTTGTTAGTTAAATAGTTTTTATATTTAATTAATAAATTCAAACTAATTAAATATAAAATTTAAACTATTTTGTAATTAATTAATTAGTTTCATGTTAAATTAATAAAAAATAGAAGTAATAAACAAAATATTTATTACTAAATTTAAATTATTTATAATTTAGTTATTTCTTATATTATATTTTTATTAATTTTTAAATTAATTAATAACTAAATGTAAATTTATTAATATTTAATTAATTAATTTCATCATATGTATGAGAATTACTCTATTTACTAAATTTAAATTATATACTTTATATTTATATAATGATTTCATATAATACTACATTTCGTGTTGTTGAATATTATTTTTATTTTATTTATAATTTAATAAATTGTATTTTTTATTTCAATTATTTGAATTTTAGTATATTATAATTGTTTTATTTATTAAGTTTTTTTTATAAAACAAAGGATTCTGCAATATATATTCAATGTTGAATTATATTTACAATTATAGGCTTGGTCCAGTGGTATGTTTTGCATTATTATATAATGAGTGCCACATCATTATTTTTCCAATTTAGCAGGTCAAAAGGACTAAATACAATAATTTTTGCCGGTTAAGAGGACTGAATGTGGAAAAATTAAAGATAAAGGACTATTTGTGGAATCAGACCTTTGAATAGGACCATTTGTGATATTATCTCTTTTTCTTACTAAATAGAATAAAACGGGGTGTGACAAATGGTATCAGAGCGCAAAGTTTTAAAATCGGTTCTCTCGACCTGTGTGTTTAAAAATTATTAATTTGCAAGTTTGAAAACTTAGTGATGAGTATGAATCACGCCAGACGTCTTCTCTACTCCGGTGAGATCTTTTTTTTCAGTTATTTGCTATGTGATAATAATATTCATGTTACTTAATAATATGTGAATGTTCAATGATCATAATTGTTTTATTTGTGGTTTGAACATCCATAGCTCTTTCATGTAATTGAGTTTGATTCTTAAAGTGTTAAATCCTTTTTGATATGGTGTGAAATATATGATTTTTTTTTACATGTTCTGTAACGCCCCGGCCCGTTGAGGGGTCGAAGCCCGACCCTAATGGGCCGGCTCGGTTACCAATGACTGCCGTCGGGAGTGATATTCTAGCCCCACTGTACCAACACTCGTCTTTTCCAGCGCACTTTGTCCTCACTCGTGCGCACCCGGGAGAGTTCGCAGGGGGTCACCCATCCTAGAATTACTCCAGAGCCAGCACGCTTAACTTTGGAGTTCTTATAGGAGGATGCCCAGAAAAGAAGATGCATCTGTTGGTATGAGTAGCATATTCAATCATTTTTACGCCTTTGAATTTTCTGGGGCGTTACAATCACCCCACCTTTTTCTGCGCAACGTCCTCGTTGCGTGCCTTACTTGCCTTACTTGCCCAGGACCAACCATCCGTGCAGGAATGCCCCTTACGGGTACTCTCACCAACTTTTGGGTAGAGCACTTTGCCCCGCAAGACACTTAGTTCCCGGAATTCCGGTCGGCACCTGCTCTGATACCATTTGTAACGCCCCGGCCCGTTGAGGGGTCGAAGCCCGACCCTAATGGGCCGGCTCGGTCACCAATGACTACCGTCGGGAGTGATATCCTGGCCCCACTGTACCAACACTCGTCTTTTCCAGCGCACTTTGTCCTCACTCGTGCGCACCCGGGAGACTTCGCAGGGGGTCATCCATCCTAGAATTACTCCAGAGCCAGCACGCTTAACTTTGGAGTTCTTATAGGAGGATGCCCAGAAAAGAAGATGCATCTGTTGGTATGAGTAGCATATTCAATCCTTTTTAAGTCTTTGAATTTTTTGGGGCGTTACATGTTCTATGTTAATTTAACTAAGTTTCGAGGACGAAACTTTTTATAAGGTGGGTAGAATGTAACAACCCAAATTTTTACAATAAAAATTAGTTAATTAAAATAGGCTCGTTTGTACACGTGTTAATTAGATTTCAGTATAATTTATAAATTGGGCTTTTAATTAAATATACTTTTAGAAAATATAAATACTTCTAATGGCCCGATGTAATTAATCTGGTAGTTTCATTATGAGTTGAACTTATATTTTTGGTGGGCTTTTCAAATTATAAATTGGTTTTTAAGCCTTTCATTTTTGGGCTGCTAAACTTTTAAATTTAAATGAGCTAATTAACCCTAGGGGAGGTTTTTACAAAAATCACACAACAACATAATTAAAATAGAGGAGAGAAGAGAGTAGGCGAGGGGGGAAGAGAAGAAAAGAAAAAAAAGAGAGAAGGGGCGATCGTGCGGGAAGAAAAGGAGGAGAAGAAAAATGGAAGATGTCGATTTTCATGTGGTCCTTTAACTCTTAAATCTCGTAAACGATCAGGCAAGTGGGATTTAAGATCACGTAGTTAGATTACTTTTGAATATAGGGTTGTTGGTTATCAAATTAAATTAAGCGTTTTGTTAGAAATCTGAATTGTAAAATGTTGGAATTGGTGACACAAAACCGAGAAGAAAAAGGAAAAGTGAAGCTAGCAACCAGCTACGTTCCTAGCGCCCAGCTAGAACAGAACATGCCAGTTTGGGCACACCTTCTGCGGGCTCGGCACGAACGTGCCAGGAAGCTAGCGCCCCGCTAGGATCCTAGCGCCGCGCTAGGTCCCCAGATTCAGCAATCGGGAATCTTATTCCTTTCCTATTTTAAATAGGATTTGTTTCCTACTACTCTTGGGATTCTTTATGGGCGTGAATTATTCTTTCCATACAATAATTAGGACTCTCTCCTATATAAAGAGAGCTTCTCCATGGACACAAACAACACGAGTTAACACAAGTTAATACCATCATAGAGAGAGATAATATTGTGTGAGATTAGAGGGTTTTAGAGTGGATATCAATCCTTGTAATCATCGGCAATATTATAGTGAAAGTTCTCGTCGTTCCTCCCGTGGTTTTTCCCGATTTGGGTTTCCACGTAAATTTCTTGTCTTCTTTTCTTATCTCCTTCTTATTTATTGTTGAGTTATATTCGGGGTTCCGCATATTATTCGTACTATACATCGTCGATCTGCAACAAGTGGTATCAGAGCAAGGTTTCGATGGCGAGCGTGAGGTACGATCTACCGAATTTAAGTCTCAACACGAGGTTTCCTATTTGGCAACACAAGATGAGGTTGGTCCTCAGGTCTCTTAAGCAAGAGATTTGTCTACTTGGTGTTGACAACAAGCCGAAAGACATGAAGCATGACGAGTGGGTGGAGCTCGATCAGATGGATATGGCGACCATAGGGCTTCATGTTTCGAATTCTTTGACCGAGGAAACGACGGAGGCGAAGACCGCAAAGGAATTATGGGAGTTGTTGGAGTCGATGTATGTTGAGAAAACGGTGTCCAGCAAGCATCACTTGAAGAGAAGTCTCTACTTCCTCAAGATGGTGGAGGGGTCGTCGATTCAAGACCATGTAGCGAGATTCAAGGAGCGTGTAGCTGACCTTTGGAAAATTGGCGTGAAGATCGAAGATGATGATATTGCGTTTTGGATGTTATGCTCGCTACCCCCCTCCATGGCGGCTTTTCGGGACACGCTTCTCTATGGACGAGATAGTCTCACGTTTAAAGACGTAACTTCGGCTCTCTCGTCAAGGGAAAACGTGCAAAGGATGGAGTCCAACAAGGATGGTGTGCCCGATGTGGGTGAAGGACTTAATGTCCAAAAGAAGTACCGTGATAAAGGAAGCGACTCGGGAATTCGAAGTCGCGACACGGGAATAAGACGTGTTTCTATTGCAAGAAGAAGGGACACATAAAGTCGGAGTGCTACGCGTGGAAGAAAAAGGAGAGCAACAATAATAATTCCGGTAATAAGGATTCCGGTGACGTTGGATTAGTAGATGGGAATTTCTATGGAGAACTACTAATGGCTCTAGGCGAGAACTCCAACTTGTGTGATGATTGGATCTTAGACTCGGGTTGCTCGTTTCATATGTGTCCGGACCGGACGTTGTTCGAGATTTATGAATCCTTGGAGCATGGTGCGGTGTTTATGGCTAATAACACCTCGTGCAAGGTTGAAGGGATTGGGAATATCCGCTTGAAGATGTTCGATGGCACGGTGCGCACGTTAGGCGAGGTAAGACATGTCCCTGACTTGAAGATGAATTTGATTTCCTTGAGTACCCTTGATATGAAGGGCTATAAACTCACTTGTAAAGGTGGAGTTTTAAGGGTTACCAAAGGTGGTTTGGTAATATTGCGGGGAAAGAGAAAGACGAGTCGTCTTTATGTCCTCGATGGAAGCTCGGCGAAAGAAGTAACCGAGGTTGATACAAGCTACACCGGAGAAGGTGGAGTTTATGAGGCTATCGAAGAGGCTTTGGTAGTGTTGGGAGGAGAAGAAAAGGCGAGACGACCTTATGTCCTCCATGAAGGCGCGATGAAGGAAGTAACCGGGGCCAAAAACCGACTCTTGAAAGAAGAGTCTATCCGGCTTAGAGGCGCGCAACCAAGTAAGGCTGGAGTGACCAAGCTCATTGAAGATAAAGCGGTGAACGAAGTAACCGTGGGAAAAACTAGGCTCTCGGATGAAGAGTCTACACGACTAGACCATGTGTGGCTTGGGCATGTGAGGAAAGTCGACAAGAAGAATCGAGTGTTTCTCGATCTATGTAGTGTTTCTAAACTTGGTGAGCCATGTGCGCTTGGAAAGCGTTCGAGAGGGTATATCTCGAATTGGGCTCACAATTCGAAAAAGACACTCGGGTATGTACGTTCCGATTCATGGGGACCTTTGAAGGTCCAATCTTCTAGGAACTAGGCACGTTGGGGCGTTTGGAGGAAGACGAGGGACGAGACTTGGAGTGCGATTGATTTCGCATGGGCGATGTGATTTCGCTTGTGGTTTTGATGTGCGATGGGATTTCGCATGCGCGATGGGATTTTGAGGTTTGGTGTCAAGGCGGAGATTGTTGGAATTGGTGCACAATTGGTGACACAAAACCGAGAAGAAAAAGGAAAAGTGAAGCTAGCAACCAGCTACGTTCCTAGCGCCCAGCTAGAACAGAACGTGCCAGTTTGGGCACACCTTCTGCGGGCTCGGCACGAACGTGCCAGGAATCTAGCGCCCCGCTAGGATCCTAACGCCCCGCTAGGTCCCCAGATTCAGCAATCGGGAATTTTATTCCTTTCCTATTTTAAATAGGATTTGTTTCCTACTTCTCTTGGGACTCTTTATGGACGTGAATTATTGTTTCCATACAATAATTAGGACTCCCTCCTATATAAAGAGAGCTTCTCCATGGACACAAACAACACGAGTTAACACAAGTTAATACCATCATAGAGAGAGATAATATTGTGTGAGATTAGAGGGTTTTAGAGTGGATATCAATCCTTGTAATCATCGGCAATATTATAGTGAAAGTTCTCGTCGTTCCTCCCGTGGTTTTTCACAATTTGGGTTTCCACGTAAATTCCTTGTCTTCTTTTCTTGTCTCCTTCTTATTTATTGTTGACTTATATTCGTTGTTCCGCATATTGTTCGTACTATACATCGTCGAACATTAAATGTTTCTAATTAAGGTTATTAGTTCGGACATGAATTGAGTTTATCTACTGGCCTTACTTAAAAACATCAAGTATATCTAATATCTTATACGTATATGTGCCAAGGGGTGTGCAGTGCTTATGCAGCAATCATAAAACATGAATATATATACTACTGTATATGTAAATATGTGTTTGTGTTCTAGGTTAGCAGCCGTATGTACGAATATATATACTCAACCTATCTAGATGTTAGTGTGTTATATGTATGAACAATAAGGAAGAATTAACTTACATGTACAGTATATGATCATAGGTGGCCTCTGCTTTAGAAACATGAACATAATGGAAGTTGCGTATTCTTGAATTGTGTATAGGGTTGTGGAACATTATTATTTGGTCCTAGTGCGATGGTATTTTGGTATGTTTATATACGTTCATTTAGGTGTATAGCTGAATGTTCACATGCTTATACTAATGTTCATTTCAATATTTATGTTGATGATTCTTGATGTGAATTCATACATATTATTAGTTCATGCACACATGTAAGAATGCATATGCATTAAAAATCAATCTCATGATCAAAATATTAAAGAACTAAAGTTAATGTGTATTAAGTAAATATCAAGTGTCACGTTTCGAAGGTTAACGTGAGTATAAAACGTAGGTCACGTTTCGGAGGTTAACGTGATAAACGTCTAAATGATAAGTCACGTTTCGAAAGTTAACGTGAGTATAAAACGTAGGTCACGTTTCGGAGGTTAACGTGATAAACGTCTAAATGGTAAGTCACGTTTCGAAGGTTAACATGAGTATAAAACGTAGGTCACGTTTCGGAGGTTAACGTGATAAACGTCTAAATGGTAAGTCACGTTTCGAAGGTTAACGTGAGTATAAAACGTAGGTCACGTTTCGGAGGTTAACGTGATAAACGTCTAAATGGTAAGTCACGTTTCGAAGGTTAACGTGAGTATAAAACGTATGTCACGTTTCGGAGGTTAACGTGATAAACGTCTAAATGTTAAGTCACGTTTCGAAGGTTAACGTGAAAGAAAGTTATTTTAAGGTTTCAAGTCAAGTTTATGAACTAAGGTTATGTTAAGTTCAGGAGCTGTATTTCATTAAAGTTTAACGTCTAAAATACGATTAAAACGACAAATGAAAAGATTAAAGCATATAGAATGCAGGCCTACTTGCGAGTCAGTGGACTGATCCTTGTTAATATATATTATTTCAGGCGAAATGTTTGATTCAACCGGAGTAGCCGAGGATGCTTCTGCGCCGTGATTCGTACAAAAGTGATTAAGCTCATTTATTTAATTAGTATTTGATCCACGTATTAAAATTAGTAATTAATTTCGCAGCATTTACTATTTCTTAAAGTTTTTAACCGTTGAACTTTCAAATGCCGATGTGGAATTCAAGTTTTAAATTCTCCGCCCTTGATTTCTTTTAAAATTTATAGTTGTATTTTTCTTACTAAATAGAATAAAACGGGGCGTGACATATCAAGTAACTAATATTTTAATACTATTAATTAAACTTAATGAATAAAATATAATTACCAGCCATTATATAATATAAATATATATAATTTATAAATATAAATATAAATAAAAAAACCAATATTTTTTTTGGAATTCACACAATTCAACACACATTTTCAGTAATAAATCGAGTAAAACTCGAGAATAACAACCTAAAATACAAATTCTTATTAAATATCTCATGAAATTCAACACAACTTAACAATGGTTAAAGGATCATTATTAGTTGTTCTACCTCGTCTTGATTGCCAAACATTCAAATTTTGGTGAAATTCGAAATTCTCGTTTCTCAGTCTTACAATCGAGTTTGAGATAGTGAAGAGAGAGAAGATGAAAGATCCATGATAAAATATTTAAATTTTTTGTTTAAAATTAAGGTTACAATACACTTTTTATGGGGAAGTTAAAAAATTTATAATTTTATTAAAAATGTACTCCCTTCGTCACAGGATTGTTTGCCAACCTGGTCAACGATTTTTTTGTTTGACTGTCGATTACTTATGATAAAAAATATATAAAAATTATTTAAAAAATACTAAAATAAAATTTATTTAAAAAACTAAAAACTTTTTTGGCCCGGCCCAATAGCCTGACATTCCAAATGGGTCAAACTTGAGTTTAGCCCGATGAGTTGGGCCGGTTCAAAATTAATTTTATTTTTAATTTAATTTTTATATTTATAATTTTAATATTTTTTTATTAATTTATTAATTTAATATTATTTTTATTATTAATTTTAATTAATATTATAGTTATTTTTATTATTTTTATACAAATTTATTTATACTAGTCCTCTTGCCCGTGCGATTCACGCTAATAAATTTCAAATTTTTGTTACTCGAAATAAGCTCTTTCTGTTTATATTTGATGTTTAACCTAACAAATAATTCGATATAGACATTGATAATGCATAAATAAACATTAAGTTTGTGATCTAATTGTAATATCTAATAAGAAATTACAATGAAATTACAAATTTTGGAATACTTCTTTATAAACTACATTTGTTGTTCTATTCGTAAGACGGACACGATCATCACAAAGCAAAAGTTTCAACCCGGTGGTGTTGATTACTCTAGACAGCGCAACGGACAATTGACCGTGCGTAAATACTGGTCTCTTAAAAAATATTCCAACATTTCTCAACGACTGACCTTTACTCTTATTAATCGTCATGACATACGATGTCATAATCGGAAATTGTCTTCGTTGAAAAGAAAACGGGAATTTGGTATCTGATGGCGTCAGAGCAATTCGAGGAATAAAAACCAATTCCCCAGAATTATTTCCTCGTAATACTTTCGCCTTACAACCATCCTAGTACCATTGCATAGTCCCAAAGCGGCATCCATATTCCGTAGCAACATAACGTACACACCAACCTAATAAAAAACAATTCATGTATCAAAAATATGTAACATCTCACAAAATGGAATTAATTCATTTAATTAATTATTTAATAAATACAATACATAGAATATACCTGCATAAATGGTTGCATAAAAAAAACCAAAATTACAATTTGAATACATATATATTAACGTAATATTTGTATGAATATAAATATTAGGAATAATAAAAAATGATTGATTATTCTTCAATAATATATATATTAGTCGCACAGCTATATAATGATCATATTTGAATGTATATATTAACTACTATATTAATTAATTAATAGAAACTAGTACTATTGCCCGTGCGATGCACGTGGTATTTTTTATTTTATTTTTTTAAAAATTTATGCATATGAAAATTTTATTTTATTTTATAATCGAACTCTCACTCTAGTTTGTAAGGGTGGGCATTGGACGGGATGAGACCGGATTAGGGAGAATCTCATCCCGTCTCGATAATTTATATTCGGGACGGGATCGACGTTTAAAAAGTTCGTCTCGCATGTCTCAATCTCGTTTCGGGTTGAGATCGAGACGGGATGATATCTCCTTACTCAATTTCTCAACGTGTTTATTGATCTCTTAAATCATATAACCCATGAAATTTATAAATTAAATTGTTGAATAATTATTTCTATAATCCAACTATTTTTTTTATAATTCAAATGTCATAAGTATAGAAGGTGGTCTGTTAAACTAAACTGTAAGCATCATAGCCACTCATGGTGATTGTGGAAAGTGCTTCCGTGCATCGCACGGTGCGGGAGGCGATCGTGTCATCTTGAATGATGCGGGGTACAAAATTATCTATGGCATTATGTGCAACCTCACTTGCACCACTAAACTCAATTGTGATATATGAAAAAAGAGCCCGATAGATATTATAACGACACGGAGATCATCCAAGTGATTTAATTTTCCACGCATATACCTTCGACTATGGCTGAAACAATGTATCCTATAAAGGATCCATTGGAGCTTGGGGTAGCTAGAGGAGTAGCTGGAAGAGAAGTTTGGTTGACTGCAAGACTGCAACATTAAAATTAACATCATCGCCCGCATGTAATTAAAAAAACATAATCTCGGTATGATTACTCTATGTATTAGAACAACAATACAAACCTTACTGAGGTGGCGCACTACGTGACGTGGGACCGGGCGAGGGGCTGGACGATGTGATGAACTTCATGCAAAATTAATTAGACAACCTAATAAATTAAGCGACACGACGTCCGAGCAATAAAATCGAAAAATTAAACTTATTATTCGACCTTTAAAAAGAACAAATTAACAAAAGAAATACCGGTACACGGAATTATAGTAGAGAAATATAGACAGTTCCTCGGGGCTTGGAAAACGGGGAGTCATCCTTCCAGTTCGCACCTGCTGCTGCGCTATAGTCTGTACAGATCAAAGTTGTTATTGTAAATCAGGCTTATCTTCATATACCTCGTGTACCACTTCTTTCTCTCCTCGGGATCCTGTTCGTAGAACCCGCGCAGCCCCTCTAGCATCTCAAACAACACGGCTCTCGGAATCCCATGGTCCACCACCTGTAAAAAAACCACGACCCTGACGCAGCGCAAACCGACCCACAACCTGAAAACATGAGAAAAAAAGGTAAAAAGGGTTTAAAAGAAATATAGACACGATTGAATGAAAAAAAAAGATAATGGACATATTTTTTTTCTTATCTCAAACTAAACAAACAAAAACAAAATCAGAGAATCATACAAAGAATGATACAAACATATATCCAATCTAAAAATATAACATTAAACCGTATAACAAATTCATCTTTCTTCAAAATAACTATTAATTTTAGAGTGGTCAGAATATAGTTTGAATCAAGAAATGTAAAAACATAAAATAATTATCAACATTGTCAAAAATACTACAATTTTGAAGTCACACACACAGTCAATAACACAGTAACAAAATTAACCAAATTCAGATATCAATTCACTAATTGAACCGGAACAAATAACGAATTCAAAACAAAAAGTACAAATTAAAAATCACAGGAAAAATGTAAAAAAAAAAATCGAATCCGGTAAAGTAGTTACCTGGAGTATTGACGAAACGGTGTTGATTGGATTTCTTGGCATAGCTATGCTCTTCTTGTACGTGAGCCGCTGTTCGCATCATGATCGTTAACGTTTTATTATAATATTAATACTATTCAAATTTAGTTAGGTGAATATGAAGTTAAACAAAAAAATATAAAGGCCCTTAAAACTTATACTGTATCTGAATAACAAACATATTCAAGACGTCGAATTTTTGGATGACAGATCCACTACAAATTGATTGATGTTTATGGATGTTGGATGAAACTGGAGGGTGAAAGAAAGTCTTCAGATCAGCGTGGGGCTGGAAAAAGAGGACAGGCTCGTATGTTGTTCGTGTGATAGGGTTTTTTCCTCGGATCAACGCGGCGCGGGAAGAAGAGGACGACAAATATATTTTCGTGTGAGGATTTTGGAGAGAAAATAAAAAACGTAGAAAATTAGTAATTATTAGTTTATCCCTACTATAAATAAATAAATATGAATACACTAATTATTAAATCTTGTACAATTACCAAAAAAAGAAATTATTCAATATTCAAATTTATAAATATTTTTTATTTTTTATTATTTATTTTGCAGTGTGAACATAGTATTAATAAAGTCTTCTCATTGGTCCACGTGGATTAGTAGATTCAGGAATTATATATGTATAGATAGATTTGAAAAAAAAAAGTTATAGTAATACTAACCTTCAACTTCAGTTCATGGTTTGGCAGTCCGGAACACTTGATGGTATTTAAAAACTCAACAGAATGCATTTGAGCAAACATATTATCCCCGCGTTCGGTAGGGACGATACTATCCGAACTCAAGTAAATTCGTTCTTCAGTATTATGCATTGCAACCATGTAATCGTTGATTTCATTAACGTCATGCAGGGTCGGCGCCAGAATCTCCCGTCCGTCTAGAAAATTGATATCACCAATGTGGTCATGGAAATTCGGGTATGTGGCTTGAACAATAGATTCAATATGATTATCCGAATGAGTTATCAAATATTCATCCGGGATCTCTATATCCACTTCTCCGTCATTATCGTCACCAATAGTACCATCCTCTATAGAAGACAGCCAATCAGAGAACTCGCGCAACTTACGACCATCACTTCCCTCACCGATATTTTGCAGTCTCATATTTTTGGTCAAGCGCAAAACTTTGCAATTTATCCATATGTTGGAAGAATTAATAGTGGCATGAACTATATCTTGCCTCGTACCTTTAGGTATGACCGGTAAAATTTGTCGAAAATCTCCTCCGAACACAACAACCTTGCCTCCGAAAGGCAGATGCTGAGCTTCAGGTCGATAGGAGCTCATGATATCATGCATTGTTCGATCTAGTGCTTCAAAACAATTCCTACAAAAATCAAAACCAAAATAGAATAAATATGATTATGTTGTATTAATAATTATATAATAAACACAAAAATATAAGATAGTAAGACAACAAAATCTGATTAATTGATTGTTAATACCTGTGCATCATAGGAGCCTCGTCCCATATAATGAGTTTCGTCTTAACAATCAATTTACCTAGATCGCTTTGCTTCCTGATGTTACACGTAGAGCTTTCGTGCAAAGATATCGGAATCTTTAACCTTGAATGGGCTGTTCTACCTCCTGGTAAAAGAAGAGAAGCTATACCGCTTGAAGCAACATTTAGAACAATGTCGCCCCTAGATCGGACGACAGCAGATAGAGTGATGCAACCCAAGGTTCAACAATCGACGTTGGAGCTCGAATTCAGGCTAGAATGGCGAAGAAGACGTCGGAACGAGAGTCGGGCATACGTCGAGACGAAGACGAAGAGTTCGGTCGGACTTTTGGCTTGGTGTCGGCCGACACCAAGGCCTGTCGGCCGACACCTTCAGAAATTGACGAGATGGACAGGGAAATCAGGCCGCGATCGAAGGATTTCCTGCGGGCGCAGGATTTGCCTTGGTGTCGGCCGACACCCTATAATGTCGGCCGACATCTTCACAATTTCAGCTGCAGCGGCGGATTTTTGATGCTTTAGCGTTTTTAATCGTTTTTATTCCTTATTTTAAGCTTTTAGGGTTTCGTTGCCTATTTAAAGGCTTTTCTATTTCATTATGAACAACCAATTAAGACTTTGATAATGAATAAAGATTATTTTGTGAGTTTTTATTAAATCTCTCTTGGGTCCGAATTCTACCCAATTATCCAAAGAATTCAACCGACGAATCAACGAAGCGATCCACCCTTCGTTCGTGTGTCTTCCTCATCCCCGAGTTGCTGCGTCGATCACGTGTTGGGGTCTAGGGTTTCGTCCTTAGATTATTTCACGAATCAGTTCAGAGGTTTTGGGACTTCCGCCGGTATCTTTCTACCTTTCTGTTCTTCGTTCTTCTTCTGTCTATCTATCCCCGACGAGGTACGTATCATTTGGTATCAGAGCTAGGGTTCGTATCATTTGGTATCAGAGCCCAGGTTTGGGTTCTTTATTTTTCTGAATACGTAGCCTCGTTTTCTTGTTCGTTCCTTCTTATTTTCTTCTTCTTCTTCCTTTAAAAAAAAAAAAATAATAATAATATTTTTTTTTTTTGAAAAGTACTGTTCACGGTACTGTTCACGTTACTGTTCATCTGATTAAAAAAAAAAAAAAAAAAAAAAATTGGGCATAATTTGGTCGTTGATTTTCGAGGGTTTTCGGACATCGTATAGAGTCATCTACGTTTTCCGTGTTCCTTTTGAGATTTCCGATTTTTTCCGCACTTTCTGTGTACTTTCCTTCAGACGAGCGTTGTTGTGGTGTCGTGATTCGTGTGGCGTTGAGTTCGATTCTTGAGAGAGAGAGAAAGTGAGTGAAACACGAGTATTGAGTGACTTACCATATTGAGTGATACACGAGAGTGGTGAGGAATTTTCTATTGTGTTTCTAACACTTTTGCAGGATAACTGACATGGACACTTTTTCTGCACGGTTCGAGAGAAGGATTACACCGGAGATGAAGGTGGTGAATGCACGACCTACCGCCTTAGAGGAGAAGGTTCATCGTGAAGATGGATGGAATCGAAGAGGTGGTAGCGGATACCGAGAAGCTCAGAGTGGCTATCATCGAGCCCGTGAGCTTAGTCGGGAGCGTCGTGATGAGAGGAGGTCCAGAGCTGAGCGTTTGGACGAAGAGAGGAGGGCCAGAGCTGAGCGTTGGGACGCCGAGAGGAGGGCCAGCGCTGAGCGTTGGGGCGAGTTGTGGAGCGATATTAGGCGTCAGATGAGGGAGGAGATACAAGCGGCCCTGAAGCCTGGGAAATTAGCGGCTGTTGACGATGGCGAGAAACGGGAACCGAAAGCCGTGGTGAAATCCGAAGAAGAGTCAGTCTTGGTGTATTTCGAGGAGGATTTGACTTCGGAGGAGTCCGTAGAGGAGTGCGACGAACCGACACCATCGGTTGCCGTGGCTTCTGACATCGAGGAGGTTCCGGTGGATTCTGACGTCGCGGAAGAGGCTTCGGTAGAGTCCGAGGAGGAGGTTTCGGTAGAGCTCGAGGAGGAGGTTTTGGTGGAGTCTGGGGTGGATAATATTCTAGTCATTAAGGAGAAACCAACAGTGGATGAGGGGCAGCCGATGTTGGCGATAATATCATTTCTACGCCCTTCTGTTCTTTCTATTTTGCAGGAAATTCATGACGTCTTCTTTGACGACAAATCTCCTGGATTTCCACTACATCGAGGGTGTGGGCTGCAAACTGACGTAGTTCCGAGCTTGTTCGTGAGAGTGGTGTTCGACCCTGGCATCGACGTGGATTTGAGGACAAATCCTCTTGAAGAGGAGGGGAATGATGCAACCCAAGGTTCAACAATCGACGTTGGAGCTCGAATTCAGGCTAGAATGGCGAAGAAGACGTCGGAACGAGAGTCGGGCATACGTCGAGACGAAGACGAAGAGTTCGGTCGGACTTTTGGCTTGGTGTCGGCCGAAACCAAGGCCTGTCGGCCGACACCTTCAGAAATTGACGAGATGGACAGGGAAATCAGGCCGCGATCGAAGGATTTCCCGCGGGCGCAGGATTTGCCTTGGTGTCGGCCGACACCCTATAATGTCGGCCGACATCTTCACAATTTCAGCTGCAGCGGCGGATTTTTGATGCTTTAGCGTTTTTAATCGTTTTTATTCCTTATTTTCAGCTTTTAGGGTTTCGTTGCCTATTTAAAGGCTTTTCTATTTCATTATGAACAACCAATTAACACTTTGATAATGAATAAAGATTATTTTGTGAGTTTTTATTAAATCTCTCTTGGGTCCGAATTCTACCCAATTATCCAAAGAATTCAACCGACGAATCAACGAAGCGATCCACCCTTCGTTCGTGTGTCTTCATCATCTCCGAATTATTGATTCAACGTCTCGTTGGGGTTTAGGGCTTCGAACCTAAATCATTTCGTGGGTTAGGATCAAGGGTTTTGGGACTTTCGCAAGGTATCCTTTTATTTATCGTTTCCGTTCTTCGTTATTCTTTCACCTATCAATTCTATCCTAACGAGGTGCGTATCATAGAGTCTTCCAAACAAAAGTTTTGCCAGTTCCACTATAACTATACAAAAAGAAAACTTGTCCGTTTGGATCGTCGAGAGTTCGAATGATTGTCTTATAAGCCTTCCGCTGATCATCATTCAACATGGCTACTAATTGTTCGTACTCGATTCGGAGAGCATTTCTGTCACAGGCAAGCTCGGCTGCTAAGAGGCTGTTTTGTCCAACAGTAACATTAACGAATTTTGGATATGGCATATTTGGAATATCTTTCAGTGTTTGTCCTTGGCGCTTCAACATCTATTCAATGAATTGCAAGCACAATTATAAATCTCATCTTGTGTGAGAGTTACATCTGAGGATAATATGGAAAAAATAATTAGCGGTCGATTATCAAAAATATCGATGAATTATATTGCATGCAGGCACTGTAAAAGTTTTTCATGGGGCAAATGATGTAATACCAACATCGCTCGGAAAGTTTTTAATGGATTTTAAAAGTTGTGCAAATTTTAATAACCTGCATTAAATATAATAACAATTATAAATCACTTATTTATTACACATATATAATAAAAAAAAATGTATTTAGGTCTATAAACATTAAATTCAATAACAAACCTTTAGTAAAACAAAACGAAAGTCTTTTTCGGAGGAATTGACATCAGACCAAGACAAAATGATTAGTAAAAAGTTGAAATAAAATAAAATTATTATACAAAAATCTCTAGACAAAATAAGTTTAGTTTACCTTTGAATTTATTTAGTTGCTTAAAATAAGAATAAATTTACATACTCATAATTAATAATATTATTCATATAAAATTTTAGTTGACCATTAAATTTATTAAACCCTAAAACCTAAAAATAGATTTACCATTCTCATAATTAATAATATAATTGATATATAATTTATAATGAGATAATAAAAATTTTATTTGATTTCTCTAATTAAAGATAAATTTTATTTTATAAATTTATTAAAATACATAAATTAATTAAATCACAATTATTATTATTAGTTATATATAAAAAAAGATCAAACTAAAATACATAAATTAATTATGTTTTAGTGATATTTGTAAGTAATACAAATAAAAATATTGTTGCTAAGTTACAAAATAAAAAAAAATTAGAATAAAATTAAATAGAATTATTGTAAATTGCGTAAATTTCATTAATTACATTAAATAGATAAAATACATCATAAATAAAATGAAAACAAACTACTTTAAAATTACAGTAAATTGAGTAAATTACATCATAAATAAAATTAACACAAACTACTCTAATTTTATCGAGAAACATAAACAAAAGCTTGGAATCCATTTAAAATTTGTGCAATCAAATGTTTTAATCTTTTTTCATGACTTCGGTCGCACAATATTTTACTTATAATGAAACCTACAAATTAAATAGTTATAAATAAACCTACAAAATAAACAAAAAAGAGTAAGAAATTCAAAAGGTCTGGAAAAAAATGACTTACTTGCAAAAGTTATTAAAATCAAATTAGTAAAAGAATACATAGCTGCAAAAAATACAAAAAACAACAAAAAAAACAACAAAACATACATAGAGCTCTGCAAAAAAATAAATAAACGTGAGCAAAAACAAATAAAAAAAATAGCTAAATCAAAAGGGAAAAAAAATACAAAAAACAAAAAAAAAAAACAACAAAAACTTACACATAAAGCTCTGCACAAAAATAAATAAATGTGAGCATGAATAAATAAAAAAAAATAGCTGAAATAAAAATTAAATAAATAAATGTTAACATGAATAAATAAAAAAATAGTTCAAATTAAAAGTGAGAGGTAGTCCAAAAAAATACAAAAAAAACAACAAAACTTACATAGAACTCTACAAAAATAAATAAATGTGAGGATAAACAAATAAAAAAAAATAGCTGAAATGAAAACGCTACAAAAAATACAAAAAAACAAAATAAAACAACAAAACTTACATATAGCTCTACACAAAAATAAATAAATGTGAGCATTATTAAATAAAAAAAATAGCTGAAATGAAAATTGACTAAAAAAATGTGAGAATGAACAAATAAAAAAAATAGAAGTGAGAGTTAATGCAAAAATACAAAAAAACAACAAAACTTATATAAAGTTCTGCACAAAAATAAATAAATGTAAGCATAAACAAATAAAAAAATAGCTGAAATGAAAAGGCTACAAAAAATACAAAAAAACAAAAAAAAGAACAAAAGAGCTCTGCACAAAAATAAATAGCATGAATAAATAAAAAAAATAGCTGAAATGAAAATTGAATAAATAAATTTGAGGATGAACAAATAAAAAAATAGCTGAAATTAAAAGTGAGAGTTAGTGCAAAAATACAAAAAAAAACAAAAAAACAACAAAACTTACATAGAGTTATGCACAAAAATAAATAAATTTAAACATGAACAAATAAAAAAAATAGCTCAAATGAAAAGGCTACAAAAAATACAAAAAAACAAAAAAAAAGAACAAAACTTAAATAGAGTTCTGTACAAAAATAAATAAATGTGAGCATGAATAAAAAAAATAGCTGAAATGAAAATTGAATAAATAAATGTAAGCATGAACAAAAAAAATAGCTGAAAATAAAAGTGAGAGTTAATGCAAAAAATACAAAAAAACAAAAAAAAAACAACAAAACTTTCTGCACAAAAATAAATAAATGTGAGCATCAATAAATAAAAAAAAATAGCTGAAATGAAAATTGAATAAATAAATGTGAGAATGAACAAATAAAAAAAATAGCTGAAATTAAAAGTGAAAGTTAGTGCAAAAAGACAAAAAATAAAATAAAAAAACAACAAAACTTAAATAGAGTTCTGCAAGAAAATAAATAAATGTGAGCATGAACAAATAAAAAAATAGTGAAATGAAAAAGCTACAACAAATAAAAAGAACAAAAAAAAAGAACAAAACTTACCTAAATCTCTACACAAAAATAAATAAATGTGAGCATGATAAATAAATGTGAGCAATATTTAAATAAAAAAAATAGCAAAATGAAAAGTGAAAGATATAAATGTGAGCAATAAACAAATAAAAAAATACCTAAATGAAAAGTGAAAGGTAGGAAGTGAGTAAAGATTACGTCTTTATATAAACACTTATATAGACACGGATTTGAAGTATAGTTTGATAATATTTATTATTTTTAAATATAACTAATTTGAATTTCCTTAAATTTCGTTATTATTGTTTGTATAATAAAAATTAATTAATTTATCCATTAAATATATCAATAACAAATGTAGATTCTCTCTTATCATAATAATTAATTTTAGTAGTATAATAGAATAAACTAATTAAAATAGATAAATAAGGAATAAATGTTATATTTTAAATATTTCAAAGTCAATATTAGGGAGATTATATTAAAAAGATTATAAATGTAAATTATATTATATAAAAAAATAAATAATTATACTAATTAATTAAAAATAATTACATGCTAATTAATTACACTAAAAATAATATTTATTATGTTAAGAAGATTATAAATGTAAATTATATTATATAAAAAAAGAAAGAAATAATTACACTAATCAATTAAAAATAATTGCGCTAATTAATTAAATATAATTACGCTAATTAATTACACTAAAAATAATATTATTAATGTAAATTATATTATATAAATAAAGAAATAAATAATTACGTTAATTTATTAAAAATAATTGAGCTAATTAATTAAAAATAATAATTATCTAATTAATTACTTAAAAATAATTAAGCTAATTAATTAAAAATAATAATTATCTAATTAATTACACTAAATTAATTAGGCAATTATTTGTAATTAGTTATTATTTTACCTAATTAATTAAGTTAAAAATAATAATTAATTTCAAATAATTGCCTAATTAATTAAAAATAATTATACTAATTAATTATGCTAAAAATAATATTGAATTATATTAAGAAAAATATAAATAAAAATTATATTATATAAAGAAATAAATAATTACGCTAATTAATCAAAAATAATTGTTTCAATTAATTACGCTAAAAATTCTATTTAATTACGCTAAAAATAATAATTAATAAAACACAAATTTAATAATGCTTGTTTGTTTAATAATAGTTGTGAACACAAAAAATCAAACGGTGAAACCATAGACAACTGGGACAATTGCTAGCTGAATTATATATTATTAGTCCTCCTACCCGTGCGATGCACGTGTATTTAATTCAAATATTTGTTAGTCGAAGTAGTGCTCTTTCGTCTTAATATTAGAAGTAGATTTTGATAATTGACAAATAAATATTAAGTGAATGATCTAATTGAAATAATACAATAAAGAAAATTACATTCATATTACAAATTACGGAATATTTCTTTATAGACTACATTTGTTCTATTCATAAGACGACCACGCTGGTCACAAAGCAGAAGCTTCAACCCGGTCGTGTTGGTTACTCTAGACAACATTTGTCAACGACTGACCTTGACGAAAATTGTATTCGTTGAAAAGCAAACTGAAATTTGGTATTCGAGAGCGTGAGAACAATTCGAGTATTAAAAACAATTTCCCAGAATTATTTCCTTTAAATACTTTCGCGTGGATAGTATAATTATCAAGTAATGTTACAATCATCCTAGTACCATTGTATAGTCCGATAGAGGCATCCATATTACCAATAGTATAAAGGTCACCACAACCTAATACGAAACAGTTCATAGTTCATGTATCAAAAACTATATACAATGTCACAATATTTAATTAATTCGTATATTATATACAATAAATAGATTATAACATTACAATATAAATTGTTGCTTAAAGAAAAATAAGTATATATATATATATATATATATATATATATATATATATATATATATGTCTACATATATATATGTCTACATACATATAAGTTTATAATAATACCAACCTTCAAGTTAATGGTTTGCTAGTTTGGAACACTTGTTGGTATTTAAGCCTTTAATCAAACATATTTTTTGCGTTCTTTTTAGAAAATTGATATTCTTAATTATATAAAGAATTATTAATGATAATGATATTCTATGCGTTCTTTTTGAAAATTAATTGAATAAAAATCGCAAATTATAAAATTAAATCGGTATATTTTGGTTGAAAAATTATAATTTAATTGACTAATGAAAATAGAATAGGGTAAATTAAATTAAATGCAACATAATTACTTAATATTAATATGTTAATATGATATAATGATTAATACAAATTAATAGTAATAATATTATCTATTAAGATTTATATGATAAAGTAAATAAATAAATAATATATGATAAATAAGAAATAAAGTGAAGATATTAAAAAATAATTAATTTAATAATTTGAAATTTTCAAATTAATTTTTACTATAATTAAAGAGTTTATAAAGATAAATTATATAAAATTTAAGAGAATAATAAAAATACAAATATTATTATTTATATATTTACTTATTAAATTAATTAAGATTAAATATTAATAAATATTGGTGTGAACACAATTTTTTATCTAATGATTATTATTTTTTAATAAGTGTGTATTTTACAAATGTTAGTTTAATTATATATTATAAGGATTGAATAAAAATACGGTGGCTAAGTTACAACAGAAATAAAATTAAAATAAAATTAAATAGAAATATTATAAATTTTATTAAAATAATAATTGTGAGTTACATAATATATTATAAATTGAATCCTAAAATAAAAGATAAATAAATTATTAACGCAAAATATTCTAAATTTATTAAAGCTTAATTCCATTTAAACCTTTTGCAATCTAATGTTTCGATCTTTTAATTTGAAAAGTCTTTTACGTATAAAGAAACATACAAAATAAAAAAAGTAAGAAATACAAAAGACCTACAAAAAAAATAATCTTTAAAAAGACTAAAAAAAATTCAAAGACTTGAAAAAAAAATACAAAAAGCATTACTAAATATTTACAATACAATTATAATTAATAAACAATAAAATTAAAACTAAAATTCGAATTAGTAAAAAGTACTTACATTGAAGGCTGCAAAAAATAAAAATATTAATGATCAAACAATAATATTAAAACTAAAATTCAAATTAGTAAAAATACTTACATTTAAGGTTGTTGCAAAAAATAAAAATATTAATGATTAAACGATAATATTAAAATTAAAATTCGAATTAGTAAAAAATACTTATATTTGAAGGCTATAAAAAATAAAAACATTAATTATCAAACAATAATATTTAAATTAAAATCGAATTAGTAAAAGAATGTTTACGGGTGCAAAAAACACACAAAAAAAAAAAAAAAAAACTTACATATATCTCTGAAAAAAACAAAAGTGTGAGCATTAACAAATAAAAAAATAGAAATAGGGAAAGGTAGAGAGAGAGTGAAGATGACTTAATTTATATATAGACACTGATTTGAATTATTCATGATTATAGTAACATAAATAGTAGATAATATCAAATTTATTTAGTTGCTTTAAATAAGAAATAGATTTACTTAAAATTTCGATATTATTGTTTATATAATATAAATTGAGTAATTAAGTTAAATATATTAATAAAAAATGCAAATTCTCTCTTATCACCCTTAATTACGTTAATTAATTTTAGTACTATAAATAAATAGTAATATAATAGAATAAAGAAGATAAATAAGGAAGAAATGTGATATTTTAAATATTTCAATTCAATATTTACTATAATTAAAACATAAATATTATTATTTATATATTAATTACGTATTTAATATTTACTTAATAAATTGATTAAGATTAAATATTAATAAACATTGATGTGAAATTTTTTTTTAATCTAATGATTATTATTTTTTAATAAGTGTGAACACAAATAAATCAAAAGCTTAAAATATATTTCACAAATGTTAGTTGAATTATATATTATAAGGATTGAATAAAAATATGTCTGTTAAGTTGAAATAAAATTAGAATAAAATTAAATAGAAATATTATAAATTTTATTAAAATAATAATTGTGAGTTACATAATATATTATAAATTACATCCTAAAATAAAAGATAAATAAATTATTAACGAAAAATACTCTAAATTTATTAAAGCTTTATTCCATTTAAACCTTTTGCAATCTAATGTTTCGATCTTCTGATCGTTCGATTTGAAAAGTCTTTTACTTATAAATAAACCTACAAATAAAAAAAAAGTAAGGAATACAAATCAACAACTCCAAAAAAATAATCTTTAAAAATACTAAAAAAAATTCAAAAACTGGAAAAAAAATACAAAAAACATTATCAAATAAATTGTTATATTTACAATACAATTATAATTAATAAACAATAATATTAAAACTAAAATTCGAATTAGTAAAAAATACTTAAATTGAATGCTGCAAAAAATAATAATATTAATGATCAAACAATAATATTAAAACTAAAATTCAAATTAGTAAAAAATACTTACATTAAAAGTTGTCTGCAAAAAATAAAAATATTAATGATTAAACGATAATATTAAAATTAAAATTCGAATTAGTAAAACATACTTACATTTGAAGGCTATAAAAAAACGTTAATTATCAAATAATAATAATTAAATTAAAATCGAATTAGTGAAAGAATGTTTACCTATCGAAGGCTGCAAAAAAACACACACACAAAAAAAAAAAAAACTTAAATAAAGCTCTGAAAAAACAAAAGTGTGAGAATTAACAAATAAAAAAAATAGAATAGGGAAAGGTAAGGAGTGAGTGAAAATGATGTAATTTATATATAGACACGGATTTGAATTATTTATGATTATAGTAATATAAATAATAGATAAAATCAAATTTAATTAGTTGATTAATTAAGTTAAATATATTAATAAAAAATGCAAATTCTCTCTCATAATTTTAGTACTATAAATAAATAGTAATATAATAAAATAAAGGAGATAAATAAGAAATAAATGTGATATTTTAAATATTTGAAATCAATATTTAATATAATTAAGAGAGATTATAAATTTAAATTATATTATATAAAGAAATAAATAATTATGCTAATTAATTAAAAATAATTACTCTAATTAATTAGCAGTGTGAACACAAATTTAATCTAATGATCATTGTTTATTAATAGGTATGAACACAACATAATCTAACGGCTAAAACATATGTTACCTAAGACAATTGCTAGCTGAATTATATATTATAAGGATAATATTTGTACTGCTTTGATTAATACAAATGAATATAAATACTATTATTTATTAAAATTTATATGGTAAGATAAATAAATAAATAATAGCAGATACAAATCTTAGCTATAAAGATTCTAATGTTAAATAAAGAGTTGTAATGTTAAATAAAAAGTTGATTAATACAAATTAATATTAATACTATTATTTATTAAAATTTATATGGTAAAGTAAATAAATAAATAATTGGAGATAAATAAGTAATAAAGTGAATATATTAATAGAAAATATTAAAAAAAATATTTATTTAATAATTTGAATTTTTCAAATTAATTTGAGTTTAATAAATGTAAATTATATAAAATAAAATATATAAAAGAGAGAATAAAAAATATATAAATATTATTATTAATTACTATTTAATATTTAAATAATAAATTGATTAAGATTAAATATTAATAAATATTAGCGTAAGTGTGAACAAAATTCTTTATCTAACTATTATTATTTTTTAATAAGTGTGAACACAAATAAATCAAATTACAACATATATTATATATTATAAATTACAATATAAATAAAATTCAAATAAAATTAAATAGAAATATTATAAATTTATTAAAATAATAATTGTAAGTTAAATAAAATATTATAAATTACACTAAATTACGTAAATTACATCTTAAAAATCATAAAATAATAGATAAATAAATTATTAACGCAAAATACTCTAAACTTATGAAAAGTCCATTTAAAACTTTTTGAATCCAATATTTCGACTTCATGGAGTTGTGATTGTTTGCTGAGTCTTTTACTTATAAATAAATTAAAAAAAAAATAAGAAATACAAAAAGGCATGAAAAAAAATTAATTATTAAAAAGATTAAAAAATTTAAAAACCTGAAAAAAAATACAAAAATCATTACCATTTAATACAATTATAATCAACAAACAATAATATTAAAACTAAAATTTGAATTAGTAAAAAATACTTACATTTGCAAAAAATAAAAATATTAATGATCAAACAATAATATTAAAACTAAAATTCAAATTAATAAAAAATACTTACATAAGGCTGCAAAAAATAAAAATATTAATAATTAAACGATAATATTAAAATTAAAATTGAATTAATAAAAGATATTACATTTGAATGCTAAAAAAATAAAAACATTAATTATCAAATAATAATATTTAAATTAAAATCGAATTAGTAAAAGAAGACAAAAAATACAAAAAAAACAACAAAATTACATAGATTGGAAAAAAAAAGTATGAGCATAAACAAATAAAAAATTAAAATAGTAACAACACAAAAAAATACAAAAATCATTACCATACAATACCACTATAATCAACTAATAATAATATTAAAACTAAAATTCGAATTAGTAAAAAATATTTTGCAAAAAATAAAAATATTAATGATTAAACAATAATATTAAAACTAAAATTCAAATTAGTAAAAAATATTTAGCAAAAAATAAAAATATTAATAATTAGACGAAAATATTAAAATTAAAATTCGAATCAGTAAAAGATACTTACATTTGAATACTACAAAAAATAAAAAAATTAATTATCAAACAATAATATTTAAATTAAAATCGAATTACTAAAATAAAAAAATAGAATAGTGAAAGAGAGAGAGAGGGAGTGAGTGAAGAATGATATTCTTTATATAGATACGAATTTGAATTATTTATGATAATAGTAATATAAATAGTAGATAATATCAAAATTTTATTTAATATAAATTAATTAATTAATCTGTTAAATATATTAATAAAAATGTAGATTATTTCATCATCCTTTAATTACGCTAATTAATTTTATTACTATAAATAAATAAATAAATAGTAGTATAATAGAATAAACATAATTAAATGAGATAAATAAAGAATAAATGTGATATTTTAAATATTTCAAGTCAATATTTATAATTAAGAAGATTATAAAGGTAAATTATATTATATAAAAAATAAATAATTACGCTAATTAATTAAAAATAATTAGCTAATTAATTACAGTGTGAACACAAATTCAATCTAATAGTCTTTGCTTATTAATAGACCTGAACACAACAAAATCTAACGGGTAAAACATATGCCAACTATTTTAATTGCTAGCTAAATTATATATTATAAGGATAAATTAATTTTATTTTAGTGATATTTGTAAGTAATACAAATAAAAATATTGTTGCGTAAGTTAAAACATAAAAAAAATTAGAATAAAATTAAATAGAATTATTGTAAATTGCGTAAATTTCATTAATTACATTAAATAGATAAAATACATCATAAATAAAATGAAAACAAACTACTTTAAAATTACAATAAATTGAGTAAATTACATTATAAATAAAATTAACACAAACTACTTTAATTTTATCAAGAAACATAAACAAAAAGCTTGGAATCCATTTAAAATTTGTGCAATCCAATGAGTAAGAAATTCAAAAGTTCTGCAAAAAAAATGACTTACCTGCAAAAGTTATTAAAATCAAATTAGTAAAAGAATATTTTGCTGCAAAAATACAAAAAACAATAAAAAAAACAAAATATACATATAGTTCAGTAAAAAAAATAAACGTAAGCATAAACAAATAAAAAAATAGCTAAATAAAAGGGCTAAAAAAAACAAAAAAAAAAAAATTTACATAAAGCACTCGACAAAAATAAATAAATGTGAGCATTAACAAATAAAAAAAATAGTTGAAATCAAAAGTGAGAGTTAGTCCAAAAAAATACAAAAAAATCAAAAATAATAACAAAGAGTTCTGCACAAAAATAAATAAATGTGATCATAAACAAATAAAAAAATAGCTAAAATGAAAAGACTAAAAAAAATACAAAAAAACAAAAAAAACAACAAAACTTATATAGAGCTGCACAAAAATAAATAAATGTGAGAATAAATAAAAAAAAATAGCTGAAATGAAAATTGAATAAATAAATGTGAGAATGAAAAAATAAAAAAAATAGCTGAAATTAAAAGTGAGAGGTAGTGCAAAAAAAAAAACAAAACTTACATAGAGTTCTGCAAAAAAATATATATAAATGTGAGTATGAAAAAATAAAAAAAATAGCTAAATGAAAAGTGAATAAATAAATGTGAGCAATTAACAAATAAAAAAAAATAGTTAAATGAAAAGTGAAAGGTAGGGAGTGAGTGAAGATGACGTCTATATATAGACCGGATTTGAAGTAGGGTTTGATAATAATTATTATTTTTAAAAATAATTAATTTGAATTACCTTAAATTTCGATATTATTGTTTTTATAATAAAATATAATTAATTAATCGATTAAATATATTAATAACAAATGCAGATTCTCTCTTATCATTCCTTAATTATGATAATTAATTTTAGTAGTATAACAGAATAAACGTAATTAAAGGATATAAATAAGTAATAAAGGTGATATTGTAAATATTTCAAGTAAGAGATTATAAATGTAAATTATATTATATAAAGAAATAAATAATTACACTAATTAATTAAAAATAATTACGTTAATTAATTAGGCTAAAAATATTATAAATGTAAATTATATTATATAAAGAAAAAAATAAATAATTATGCTAATTAATTAAAAATAATTGGCTAATTAATTAAAAATAATTTTCTAATTAATTACGTTAAAAATAATAATTAATTAAAAATAATTTTCTAATTAATTAAAAATAATTACCTAATTAATTATGGTAAATATAATATTGACTACAATTAAGGAGATTATATTAAGGAAATTATAAATGTAAATTATATTATATAAAAAAATAAATAATTACGCTAATTAATTAAAAATAATTGTTTCAATTAATTACGCTAAAAATTACGCTAAATAATTACGCTGAAAAAAAATTTAATCTAACGGTGCTTGTTTATTAATAAGTGTGAACACAAAAAAATCAAACGGTGAAAACATACGATATATCAAAATAAATATATAATTGCTAGCTGAATTATATATTATAAGGATATATCAAAATAAATATTTATTGTAAATTTAATTAATATTTTTAATAAGTTTAATAATTAAAAATATAATAAATATTATTTTTTAATAATTAAATATTTATTTAATTATTTAAAGTTATCATGCCAACGAATACATGTAGAAGCCACTAGGGGCTTAAGCCCCCCTAGATTCGTATATTTTATATATTTACAATTAATATTTATATGTGATTAGTAAAAATACTATGATCAGCCCTAGAGGCCTACACCACTTTCTCGTTGAAAGAGAAATTTGGAGGGGCTGATTAATTGCTAATTATTGTAATTATTACACTTTAATAAAATTTCTTGGTGATTTAAATATTTTCAGCATTCCAAAATCTAAATAATTAATAAATAATAATATATTCTTACTTATTTTACTCCTACTGTATTGCATTATTTTAATTTTTACCGATTTTTATAATTAGGCTTTTTGTCTATAAGTTTAATAATGTTATCAATCTAAATAAACTATTTTAATATGCCTAAATTCAATTAAAAATAATTTTAGTTACTTGTACTATTATTCTCTCCATATCATAAAATGTAACACTTTTTTTTATCTCACAATAGTTGATACACACAATTGATATACACAAAAAAAATGGGAAATCAATATTATGTACAACGTTTTTTATTTTAAAATATTATTTACTTCTAATTTATACACATTTTAAACTCCACCCACAACTACTTTATTTTTAAACTTAAAAATACATATTTATCTTTTAATTTTTGGTCAAAAAATAAAAAATTAACATTTCTCTTACTCCCTCGGTCCAAAGACAGTTGTCATACTTTCCTTTTTGGGGTGTCCAACAATAGTTGACACACTCCAAAAAAGGAAATAATTATTCTAACTTTTTCATTTAAATATACAACTTTATTCTACTTTATCCCACTTACTTTTTAAACTTTATTCACAACTACTTTACTTTTCACTTTTAAAATATATTTTTACTCTTTACTTTTTAATTAAAAAATTAAAAAATAATAATTTTCTTAAACTCCGTGTCCAGCAAAGTATGACATCTACTAATGGTCGGAGGGAGTAATATTTATACCCAAAAAGTCTCTCAACTTTTATTTAAAATTTTGATAATCCAGAAAATTAAAATCAATATAGTATCAAAATTTTCGATATATCAATGATTGATATGCAAATATTTTTGTATCGAAAAAATTTATACTATATCATACCAAGCTGACTTTTTTTGACCGTCCAATACGTATGATAAACGGTACAAAAAAAATTATGAAAAAATAACCAACATAAAATTTAACTATTAAAATTTATTTTAGTTATTTTTTCATAATTTTTGTGTACCGTTTATCATACGTATTGGACGGTCAAAAAAAATAAGCGTTGACCACAAATGACTATAGCTCTGGAGAGAGTACTATATATATATATATATATATATATATATATATATATATATATATATATATATATATATATATATATATATATGTGTGTGTGTGTGTTTGTGTGTGCATGAGTCCTTTTACAAAGCCCCTACAGGAATTTTTCCTGGCTCCCCCACTGATCAGGCCAAAATGCCTGGTGGCCCAGCTGAGGCTAGACTGGGTCATAAAAATCCAGGCCCGAATATTTAAGCCCGGGCTGGGCTGGGCTGGGCTGAGCCGGGCTCTACCTGTTGCACACTCAAGATCCTTGAGGATAGATGTATATTGTATTCAAACATTTCAAAATTTTATTTGCAAACTTTGTTGTTAAGTGGAAAAGTGATAATCTATGGAAGAGGACGATAGTAGCACAATAGTAACGAAACGTGGAAGAGGACGCCCTAAAAAGAAGATTGTATCCAATAAGATTTCGTCGTTGCAGTGCGGAGCGTCGAATGTTACAAGCTCGATCTCGGTCAACACGCCCCACCTGCAACCTTTCCGCCAAGTTTCAAATGAATTGATCAAGCAAATCACATTGAGAAATCCTAACTTTGATTTTGATGTTGTCGAATTCCACAAATTGGAGGATAGGGTAGATGGACGAGAATATAAAGTAGGGGAGGGGAGTATTCTGGTGGAGGAGAAAAGTGATCAGGATGGGTTTACGGGACCACCTGGGGGTGAGATTTCTGGGTTGCTGACGGACCTGGAACTGGAAATGAGGGGTTCGTACATGATCAGTCCTGAGTTGATTGATGTCCCTATTGTTAACCCCTCCGCCGGCGAGTATCGGCTGACGTCAAACGAATTGATTGCAAATCCGAACGTTGACCTGCCAGCAATCGTAGCGGATTCGGTGGGTCACTTACTTTCCATGCAGCCGAGTCAATCGGGGATAACCGAAGGTAATATTTCAAATATTATGGGGCAGTTTCCTTCTATTCAGGAGGTGTTTAAGGGAGGTAAGGATACTAAAGACAGTTTCCTTCTATTCTTTGGGCACTTTTAACTGTCCAAAGACAGTTGTCATACTTTCCTTTTTGGGGTGTCCAACAATAGTTGACACACTCCAAAAAAGGAAATAATTATTCTAACTTTTTCATTTAAATATACAACTTTATTCTACTTTACCCCACTTACTTTTTAAACTTTATTCACAACTACTTTACTTTTCACTTTTAAAATATATTTTTACTCTTTACTTTTTAATTAAAAAATTAAAAAATAATAATTTTCTTAAACTCCGTGTCCAGCAAAGTATGACATCTACTAATGGCCGGAGGGAGTAATATTTATACCCAAAAAGTCTCTCAACTTTTATTTAAAATTTTGATAATCCAGAAAATTAAAATCAATATAGTATCAAAATTTTCGATATATCAATGATTGATATGCAAATATTTTTGTATCGAAAAAATTTATACAATATCATACCAAGCTGACTTTTTTTGACCGTCCAATACGTATGATAAACGGTACAAAAAAAATTATGAAAAAATAACCAACATAAAATTTAACTATTAAAATTTATTTTAGTTATTTTTTCATAATTTTTGTGTACCGTTTATCATACGTATTGGACGGTCAAAAAAAATAAGCGTTGACCACAAATGACTATAGCTCTGGAGAGAGTACTATATATATATATATATATATATATATATATATATATATATATATATATATATATGTGTGTGTGTGTGTTTGTGTGTGCATGAGTCCTTTTACAAAGCCCCTACAGGAATTTTTCCTGGCTCCCCCACTGATCAGGCCAAAATGCCTGGTGGCCCAGCTGAGGCTAGACTGGGTCATAAAAATCCAGGCCCGAATATTTAAGCCCGGGCTGGGCTGGGCTGGGCTGAGCCGGGCTCTACCTGTTGCACACTCAAGATCCTTGAGGATAGATGTATATTGTATTCAAACATTTCAAAATTTTATTTGCAAACTTTGTTGTTAAGTGGAAAAGTGATAATCTATGGAAGAGGACGATAGTAGCACAATAGTAACGAAACGTGGAAGAGGACGCCCTAAAAAGAAGATTGTATCCAATAAGATTTCGTCGTTGCAGTGCGGAGCGTCGAATGTTACAAGCTCGATCTCGGTCAACACGCCCCACCTGCAACCTTTCCGCCAAGTTTCAAATGAATTGATCAAGCAAATCACATTGAGAAATCCTAACTTTGATTTTGATGTTGTCGAATTCCACAAATTGGAGGATAGGGTAGATGGACGAGAATATAAAGTAGGGGAGGGGAGTATTCTGGTGGAGGAGAAAAGTGATCAGGATGGGTTTACGGGACCACCTGGGGGTGAGATTTCTGGGTTGCTGACGGACCTGGAACTGGAAATGAGGGGTTCGTACATGATCAGTCCTGAGTTGATTGATGTCCCTATTGTTAACCCCTCCGCCGGCGAGTATCGGCTGACGTCAAACGAATTGATTGCAAATCCGAACGTTGACCTGCCAGCAATCGTAGCGGATTCGGTGGGTCACTTACTTTCCATGCAGCCGAGTCAATCGGGGATAACCGAAGGTAATATTTCAAATATTATGGGGCAGTTTCCTTCTATTCAGGAGGTGTTTAAGGGAGGTAAGGATACTAAAGACAGTTTCCTTCTATTCTTTGGGCACTTTTAACTGTCCAAAGACAGTTGTCATACTTTCCTTTTTGGGGTGTCCAACAATAGTTGACACACTCCAAAAAAGGAAATAATTATTCTAACTTTTTCATTTAAATATACAACTTTATTCTACTTTACCCCACTTACTTTTTAAACTTTATTCACAACTACTTTACTTTTCACTTTTAAAATATATTTTTACTCTTTACTTTTTAATTAAAAAATTAAAAAATAATAATTTTCTTAAACTCCGTGTCCAGCAAAGTATGACATCTACTAATGGCCGGAGGGAGTAATATTTATACCCAAAAAGTCTCTCAACTTTTATTTAAAATTTTGATAATCCAGAAAATTAAAATCAATATAGTATCAAAATTTTCGATATATCAATGATTGATATGCAAATATTTTTGTATCGAAAAAATTTATACAATATCATACCAAGCTGACTTTTTTTGACCGTCCAATACGTATGATAAACGGTACAAAAAAAATTATGAAAAAATAACCAACATAAAATTTAACTATTAAAATTTATTTTAGTTATTTTTTCATAATTTTTGTGTACCGTTTATCATACGTATTGGACGGTCAAAAAAAATAAGCGTTGACCACAAATGACTATAGCTCTGGAGAGAGTACTATATATATATATATATATATATATATATATATATATATATATATATATATATATATATATATATATGTGTGTGTGTGTGTTTGTGTGTGCATGAGTCCTTTTACAAAGCCCCTACAGGAATTTTTCCTGGCTCCCCCACTGATCAGGCCAAAATGCCTGGTGGCCCAGCTGAGGCTAGACTGGGTCATAAAAATCCAGGCCCGAATATTTAAGCCCGGGCTGGGCTGGGCTGGGCTGAGCCGGGCTCTACCTGTTGCACACTCAAGATCCTTGAGGATAGATGTATATTGTATTCAAACATTTCAAAATTTTATTTGCAAACTTTGTTGTTAAGTGGAAAAGTGATAATCTATGGAAGAGGACGATAGTAGCACAATAGTAACGAAACGTGGAAGAGGACGCCCTAAAAAGAAGATTGTATCCAATAAGATTTCGTCGTTGCAGTGCGGAGCGTCGAATGTTACAAGCTCGATCTCGGTCAACACGCCCCACCTGCAACCTTTCCGCCAAGTTTCAAATGAATTGATCAAGCAAATCACATTGAGAAATCCTAACTTTGATTTTGATGTTGTCGAATTCCACAAATTGGAGGATAGGGTAGATGGACGAGAATATAAAGTAGGGGAGGGGAGTATTCTGGTGGAGGAGAAAAGTGATCAGGATGGGTTTACGGGACCACCTGGGGGTGAGATTTCTGGGTTGCTGACGGACCTGGAACTGGAAATGAGGGGTTCGTACATGATCAGTCCTGAGTTGATTGATGTCCCTATTGTTAACCCCTCCGCCGGCGAGTATCGGCTGACGTCAAACGAATTGATTGCAAATCCGAACGTTGACCTGCCAGCAATCGTAGCGGATTCGGTGGGTCACTTACTTTCCATGCAGCCGAGTCAATCGGGGATAACCGAAGGTAATATTTCAAATATTATGGGGCAGTTTCCTTCTATTCAGGAGGTGTTTAAGGGAGGTAAGGATACTAAAGACAGTTTCCTTCTATTCTTTGGGCACTTTTAACTGTCCAAAGACAGTTGTCATACTTTCCTTTTTGGGGTGTCCAACAATAGTTGACACACTCCAAAAAAGGAAATAATTATTCTAACTTTTTCATTTAAATATACAACTTTATTCTACTTTACCCCACTTACTTTTTAAACTTTATTCACAACTACTTTACTTTTCACTTTTAAAATATATTTTTACTCTTTACTTTTTAATTAAAAAATTAAAAAATAATAATTTTCTTAAACTCCGTGTCCAGCAAAGTATGACATCTACTAATGGCCGGAGGGAGTAATATTTATACCCAAAAAGTCTCTCAACTTTTATTTAAAATTTTGATAATCCAGAAAATTAAAATCAATATAGTATCAAAATTTTCGATATATCAATGATTGATATGCAAATATTTTTGTATCGAAAAAATTTATACAATATCATACCAAGCTGACTTTTTTTGACCGTCCAATACGTATGATAAACGGTACAAAAAAAATTATGAAAAAATAACCAACATAAAATTTAACTATTAAAATTTATTTTAGTTATTTTTTCATAATTTTTGTGTACCGTTTATCATACGTATTGGACGGTCAAAAAAAATAAGCGTTGACCACAAATGACTATAGCTCTGGAGAGAGTACTATATATATATATATATATATATATATATATATATATATATATATATATATATATATATATATATATGTGTGTGTGTGTGTTTGTGTGTGCATGAGTCCTTTTACAAAGCCCCTACAGGAATTTTTCCTGGCTCCCCCACTGATCAGGCCAAAATGCCTGGTGGCCCAGCTGAGGCTAGACTGGGTCATAAAAATCCAGGCCCGAATATTTAAGCCCGGGCTGGGCTGGGCTGGGCTGAGCCGGGCTCTACCTGTTGCACACTCAAGATCCTTGAGGATAGATGTATATTGTATTCAAACATTTCAAAATTTTATTTGCAAACTTTGTTGTTAAGTGGAAAAGTGATAATCTATGGAAGAGGACGATAGTAGCACAATAGTAACGAAACGTGGAAGAGGACGCCCTAAAAAGAAGATTGTATCCAATAAGATTTCGTCGTTGCAGTGCGGAGCGTCGAATGTTACAAGCTCGATCTCGGTCAACACGCCCCACCTGCAACCTTTCCGCCAAGTTTCAAATGAATTGATCAAGCAAATCACATTGAGAAATCCTAACTTTGATTTTGATGTTGTCGAATTCCACAAATTGGAGGATAGGGTAGATGGACGAGAATATAAAGTAGGGGAGGGGAGTATTCTGGTGGAGGAGAAAAGTGATCAGGATGGGTTTACGGGACCACCTGGGGGTGAGATTTCTGGGTTGCTGACGGACCTGGAACTGGAAATGAGGGGTTCGTACATGATCAGTCCTGAGTTGATTGATGTCCCTATTGTTAACCCCTCCGCCGGCGAGTATCGGCTGACGTCAAACGAATTGATTGCAAATCCGAACGTTGACCTGCCAGCAATCGTAGCGGATTCGGTGGGTCACTTACCTTCCATGCAGCCGAGTCAATCGGGGATAACCGAAGGTAATATTTCAAATATTATGGGGCAGTTTCCTTCTATTCAGGAGGTGTTTAAGGGAGGTAAGGATACTAATTTGAATTTGAATAAAGGTATGACGGGAGATAAGGAATTGGATTCAATTTCTCATTTTGGGAATAATCTTAATATTAAGCTTTTTGGTAATTTGGCGGACAAGAATAAGTTGGATGGGCCTTTTATTTCCAATGTTGAGCCTTTTATTTCTACTGTTGGGCCTATTCTGGAGGGCTCTGTGCAGTCCACTACCTTGGTCCAATCTAACACTTCCCAAGCCCAACTGAAGGATATTCCGCCTCTAACGATGGATACGGCTTCATCGCCGATGAAATCTACCAATTCTATCGAAGAAAAGGTGAATCGGGCCCAACATCAACTGGACGATTCATCAGACCCTCTTACTAATCTTTTCTTTGGGAGTGTAAGAATCAATACAACTCAGGAGATCGTTGCGCCTTCACTTAAACCGTCGAGGGTTTCGCTCCGATATGTTCCGCCGGAAATCAATAATGGGGAGCTGTTTGTACGTCCCTCATGGCAGTCAGTGCAGGAAGGGAGGAAGAGATGGCAGTTCACTTTGGTAGGTTATTTTCTGGGTGCCGAGCTAGGATTCCAGGCTATGAAGCGGTACGTCACGCCTTTGTGGAAAGGGTTGACTGAAATTAAAGCTAATGCAAATGGTTTCTTCTTCTTTTCTTTCAAATCCGAAAGGGAATTAGTCACAGTTGTTGAAGGGGGGCCGTGGTTTGTTGCTGGAAAACCACTTTTCTTGCAGCGATGGAGTGACGGGATGACACTGGAGCGGAAGGAACACAAGGAAGTACCCGTGTGGCTTAAAATCAGAAACCTTCCGCTTGAGTATTGGAATTCTGAGGGCTTAAGTACTATTGCGAGTGCAGTTGGAGTGCCTCTCTACCCGGACATTTATACCTCGACTATGGAGAGATTGGATTACGCGCGAGTATGCGTTATGATGAAGTTTGATGCTAAATTTCGTGATCATGTTATTATCCTTAAACCAACAGCATCACATGGAGAATATAAAGGCAGTTGTAAGGTTGAATTAGAGTATGAATGGAGGCCTGTCCATTGCTCCTTGTGCGACTCCTTTGGGCACACGGACCTCAAATGCCCCCGATCGATTAAATCGAGAATTTCGCAACCTATTCAACGATTTGAGCCTAAGAATAGACCTATTCAGTTGATGAATATACAGGTGCAGGAGCAGAACAAGGTAGACGAATGGCGTATTGTTGGAAAGGGGAAGAATGGACAAGGTCGGAGGGCTCCGACATCCTCCACGGCTTTAGGGCAGCGGAAAACTGCCACAGGTGGGGTATCGAAAAAGGACACTGATGAATTGCATGATAATATGCCTACGCGGACACACGCACTGTCGACTAATAAAACGGCTGATCGGCTGCCACATCCAGATTGTACAAATGCTTTTGGAGCTTTGAGTAATATTGGTGAACATGAGGTTACAGTGGGAGGTCACGATGTTAGGTTGAAGCTTAAAGACGGTAACATACAAGTCGGGGAAACAGGGGTTCAGAAAACTAGAGAGGCTACGTGTACTATAGATACGATATCGGGTGACCCTAGTGAGTCGGACGTCATTTTCGGAATGGCTGGATTTGGTTCCTTGAATATGGAGAACCAAACTTCGGAGAATATGTTGGATATTCGGGGCGATATAGAGGGTAAGGAGGTTCGGGATTGTATAGAAGGTACTATGGTTATTTACGATCAGGGTCCTATAGCAGCCCTCCAACAGAGACCTTATGTGTAGTACACTCTGTTGGAATGTTAGAGGGCTGAATAAGCCGGATCACCAGCGAGCTGTCCGGGACCTTATTCAGGAGCACTCGGTGTGTCTTGTTGCTCTACTAGAGACACACGTCATTTCTAGGAAAGCCTCTTTTGTTGCTGATCGAGTTTTTTCTTCTTGGAGCCGTTATATTGACTATACTTCTAGGCCGGGTAAGCGGATTTGGGTCGCATGGGATCAGAGTTTGGTGGATGTGCAGATGGTTCATATGTCTGATCAGTGGATACATTGTCGTGTTACGGAGCTCAGGACGACTGTCACTCGGTTCTACACGTTTGTCTATGGACATAATACTGTGATTGAGAGGAGAGTATTATGGGACTATATCATTTCTATCTCCGAGCATTTGCAGGATACTGATTGGGTGGTGTTGGGGGATTTCAACACCATCGTGGATGAGAGTGAGGCTCTGGGAGGTAGAGCGACTATGGGGACAGATGATGAGTTCAAGGCATGTTTGACGGCAGCTGATTTGGTCACTCTACCGACGGTAGGACCGTGGTATACGTGGCATAATCAGCAGGAGGGGGACCGGAAGTGGAGACGCCTAGATAGAGTGGTGGCCAACCCTTCCTGGTTGGTGCATCGTGCTGAGAGTATCTATCACACTTTGCCGTCTCGGACCTCGGATCATGCGCCTCTGCTTTTGGATCCGGTGGCAGCTAGTCAAGGATACAAAACGTGGTTTCGTTTTGATAACCACATTACTGACATGGAGGACTTTATCCCTCAAACGAGGCGTATTTGGGATTTCCCGATTTATGGATTGCCTATGTTTTCAGTAGTTAAGAAGCTTAAGCTTCTTAAGGGTGTTTTCAGACAAATGAGGAGGAGACAGGGGCATCTTGGGGCGAATGTGACAAGGGCAAGAGAGTTCTTGCTCTCTGTTCAGACGTGTTTGACTACAGATCCCACCTTTGAGCCATTATTGGAGTTGGATGGCATATGCCGCCGATTGTATGCACGGGCAGTTGAGGCAGAGCAGGTTTATCTACGCCAGAGGGCGAAGACGTCATGGTTACGAGAGGGCGATCAATGTACGGCCTTTTTCTTCAGGAGTATCGCGGCTCGACGGGCTCGGTCGCGTATACTACAGGTCGAGACTGCTAGAGGAGAGCTTGTTCATGACTCTACCCAGATTAGTAGTACGATAGTGTCGTTTTTTCAGGGACTGCTGGGTACTTCTACCCATCCTGTGGTAGGAGATTTACGACCTTTTGTGACTAGGAGATTGACAGATGAGATGGCAGAACACATGATAAGACCGGTGACAGCGGCGGAGATTCAGAGTGTTTTGTTTGCGTTCGATGATGATAGAGCCCCGGGTCCTGATGGTTACTCCTCGGCTTTCTTCAAACAAGCTTGGCCGGTTATTAAATCTGAGAGTCTCACAGCTATTTCAGATTTCTTCCGCACTGGGAAGCTTTTTAGAGAGGTTAACTCAACGATTCTTTCACTTATACCGAAGGTTGCTGCCCCGAAGCATCCTAAGGACTTTCGCCCCATCTCGTGCTGCAATGTGTTGTACAAGGTGATAGCAAAAATTATTTCGAATCGTATGAGTGCCAGTATGGCTTTACTGGTTGACAGGTCACAGACGGCTTTCGTCCCTGGCAGACGCATTGGGGATAATATTCTCCTTGCCCAGGAGTTACTGCAGGGATACGGACAGAGGCGACTTCCAGCTAGATGTGTGCTTAAAGTCGATCTTATGAAAGCATATGATACTGTTGAGTGGAGCTTTGTACGGGCGACGATGGAGACCATGGGATTTCATCAGGTGTTCATCAGTTGGATTATGGAGTGTCTCACTACTCCGGCCTACTCGGTGAACATCAATGGATCGGCTGAGGGTTATTTCAGAGGAGCTAGGGGTTTAAGGCAGGGGGACCCGATGTCTCCATTTATTTTTGTCCTTGTGATGGAGGTATTACATGGGATCTTGGAGTGGCATATACAGGATGAGCCGGAGTTCCAGTATCACTGGAGATGTGAGAGGACACAGACCTATATGCTGAGTTTTGCTGATGACTTACTGCTTGCCTGTCACGCTGACCCTGTGTCTATCGCTACACTTAGACGGGGAGTGCAACTTTTCTCGACTTACTCAGGTCTACATGCGAATGTAGACAAGAGTAACATCTTTCTCTCCCTTCAGGTGCAGGATGATGTGTCGATTCTCCAGCCTGTTTTTGATTTTCCGGTTGGGACCCTTCCGGTGCGTTATCTGGGGGTTCCTTTGATCACCTCCCAGTTGAGTCTGAGGGATTGTGCCCCCCTGCTACAGAGGATTGATGCTAGACTGGGTTCATGGACCTCTCGTACCCTATCTTATGCAGGGCGTTTACAGTTGATCCGATCTGTTCTTGGTACGCTTCATATCTACTGGGCCAGTGTCTTTATACTCCCCCAAGGGATTATCGAGGAGATTGAGAAGAGACTGAGGAGATTTCTTTGGTTTGGTCTGGGCGACAAGGGGTACGCCAAGGTTCGATGGGTTGATATTTGCAGGCCTGCTAGTGAGGGTGGACTTGGTATACGTGATCTCACTGCTCAGAATCGAGCCCTTATGACCAGACACATCTGGGCTATTCTGAGTCAGGATCCGGAATCTGTTTGGGTCAGTTGGATTCAGGAGAATCGACTGAGGAGACATTCCTTTTGGAGTGCTAAGGTGCCGAGGGTATGCTCCTGGAGTTGGCGTCAACTTCTTAAACTACGCCCAGCTGTGTTACCAGCTATACAGATGCAGGTCGGGGATGGATCGCAGTTTTACCTTTGGAGGGACCCGTGGCATACCCTTGGTCGATTGGAGGAGGTGTGTCAGTTGGGACCGTGGCTTAGGAGGCTTCCTAGGGCTGCGTCGTTGAGTATGGTGATTGTTGATGGGGTGTGGAGGTGGCCAATAGATTTTGCGGCGGAGTTCGTTGATGTTATGGATGGTTTGCCGAGTATAGTTGTGAGGACAGATACAGTGCGGTGGACTTTGCATCGATCAGGGACCTACACCTCTGATTCGGCATACACTCTTTTTTGCCCAGAGGGTCCCAGGGTGCCGTGGGCTGCTCTTTTGACTGGACCAGGACGTATCCCACGACACTGCTTCATTCTTTGGATGGCTATCCGTGGTCGGTTGCCGACTAAGGATAAGCGTTGGATTAGTCGGGGGGATGAATCATGTGTACTATGTGGTGGGGAGAGCACCGAGACACACTCCCACCTTTTCTTTGAGTGCCCCTTCTCACGGGATTGCTTGCGGAGACTAAAGGGGGAGGTGGGATTTCTATGGCCAAGGGGTAGTTGGCATAGTGCTGTTTTACGGGCTTCTAGTCGTTGGCGTGGGAGGCACTTGATATCTTGTGCGTATCGTGGACTTCTCGCTGCTCTGATCTATTTTATTTGGCTCGAGAGAAACACGAGGATACATGAGGCTCGTTCGGTGTCGTCTGGAGTGGTGGCTTCTCAGGCGATCTCTATCATACGAGAGAGGATCCACTCGTTACGACTTCCAGACTCTCTTCAGGCACGTGCATTAAAGAGGGTATGGCATATTGCCTGGTGATTGTATTTGTTTTCTTTAGTGTTATACTTTGTTGGTAGATTGTAGAGCTAGTCTGTTAGCTCGTTGATGCGATAGGGTCTTTATTCTCTATGCGCTTTACTGTATTTTACACTTTTATTTTATATGTGATTGACCTTTACCCAAAAAAAAGAGGATAGATGTATAACTTGTTAAAATTGTGAGTTTGAAATATCGACAAGTTAAGATTGAATTTGCATTGAAAGAAAGACCATTATATAATAAGTATAGAGAACTTTTCCGCCTAGTACCAATTAGGTTTGAGGTGAAACTTCTCTACTTGACCCAATTCTCGCCTGAAACTTGTACACAAAATACAAAATACGATTTAACACTTTTTATTTTTGAATTCTAATTTTGAGGATTTAGTTTACACTTTTTTTATCTTGAAATCGAGGAGATCGATTTTATTTCGGATACATAGATTGAGCCTTTGATACAGGTTCTTTATTCCAAGTCCTAATATGAGTATATATAATTTACTTGCCCATCCCAACATCAAACGGAATGCAACCGTTGGCCAAATAAGCAGGTGGGACGCTCTGTTCATTGCAGAACATATTCAAGGGATCGAACATCGTCTTCACACGGACGAGCCTCTTATAATTATCATCGTAGTATTTGGGACCCCATATGCTCGGGTAACTGCAATTCACCCTCGCGTCCTTCTTTCCAATATCGAGATCTCTGTAATTCACGTAAGAATGTCTCGGGCTAGAAACATATTTTTCCATGTTGTCGTATAACATCCTAACCCACGCCTCGTGCTCGAGCTGCGCTTCCGCACTCGCATTTTGCCAGTTGGCTACGTATTGAAATTTATATATATATTTCCTATTGTGAAAAGCCGTTTTGGTTTCCGGGATTTCCCCCACTTTGCCGCCATAAGGAGTCCCTATCACAAGCGGCGCATTACCTCCTTTCTTGATAAGTCTCAACATCTTTTCAAGGCCCTCGTTCGGAATGGGATTTTTCACGTAGTCGGATTTCGATTTGAAATAATTCAAGAACGATCCCTTCCCATTGAGCAGGTGTTTGGGAAGGGTTCCCTTGGGGAACCCAGCGTTGACTATCACCGACTCGATCCAGCTCATCTCGGAGCAGTCGATTCTCACCAATCCCAGCTCGGGAAAACTAGTTGTCATCACTGTGAGGAGGTCGGATGTGCTGCCGAGGTACAAAGCTTGATATATAGTGAGTACACTGTTCGAGCCCGGGACGTTTACCATCATGACTCTGATGAAGAGCTCATTGGCAATAGTCCAAGCAGCCGATTGCCATTTCTGAAGGATTCCCAAGTTGACTTTAGTGTCGAGGTTTACGAGTCTTTGAACCGAAAAAACCGTGACCTTCTCGGGTACGGGGACTAATTGAATCTGCCATCGTAAAATAACCCCGAAACTCGTTCCTCCCCCTCCCCTGATGGCCCAGAAAAGATCATCCCCCATGGTTGTTCTGTTGAGAATTTGGCCCCAGGGATTGACGAGTTGTGCATCGAGCACGTTATCGACCGCGAGGCCGTATTTCCTCATCAAGGATCCATACCCCCCTCCAGTAAAATGGCCTCCGACGCCCAAATCCGTGTAGATGCCAGCTGTAAATGCATGGGTCTTGCTCTTCTGGGAAATCGAGTAGTATAGCTCGCCGATGGTATTGCCCGAGTCGACCCACGCGGTGTTTCGCTTGATGTCGATGTCGACTTTGCGGATTTTCCTGAGGTCGATGAGCACGAACGGTTGCCAGAATGTGTAGGAGATGTAAGAGAGGCCTTCGTAGTCGTGGCCCCCGCTTCGGACTCTGATTTGGAGCAAATGCCAAAAGGCGCACATTACTGCGGCTTGGACTTGTCCATCGTTTTCGGGAGTGAAGATGGCTATAGGTTTTTGGAGGGTTGGGGCCAAGCACCTCAGGTTTTCGGCTGTCGAATTGAGGATGGAGGTGAACGACTTGACGTCGTAATTGGGAGCGTAAAAGCCTTTGGTGAATTCGATTTGGGAGTTGGAAGTGCGATTAACGCAACTGTAGAAATTCGTAATATCATAATGTGGTTTCCAAAATGGAAATCCCTGTGTCTGTGTCTGTGATGATACGAAAAGGATTAGTGTGAGGAGAGTAGTAAGAATGAAAGAGAGAATTAGAGATGTCATCGTGATTACGTCTGTGTGAGAGAGAGCGAGGAAGGTTGAGAGACTAAGCATTGCTATTTATAAATTTCGCATATATACGTACCTGCTTATGTAACTATAATAAAACAATAATTTTAATGTTTTTTATTTTTATTTTTAAAAAAGTTAATTATTGGTGGGAAACTTACTTGTAGATTAAGAAAAATGTTATTTTTTTGTTTTTTTAACTAAAAAATAAAGAATAAAATATATTTTTAAGTAGAGGTAAAATGTATTTTTAAATTAAAAATTAAAATAGTTGAACAAAATTTGAAAAGTAAATAAAAAAAATAAGGGTAAATATTATTTTAAAGTTGAAGAGAAAAATAATTAATTTTTGCATAATTAATTAGAAATTCCAAAAAAGTAAAGTGTGCCAAAGTAGTTGAAGGTTGAGACTCACAAAAAAACCTATATTTATCAAAAAGTAACCTATTATTACTTGAGACTAAAAAAACCTAGTATATTTAAGTTTATCTCAAACTCAAAACAATAATTATTTTTTATTTTAAAAATTTATTTTTTTACAAATTAATAAAAATAATATATCGATTTTTTTTGTTTCTTGTTTAATTTTTTTTAATAATTATATAATAATAATTTAAATAAATTTAAATAATTTTTTAATAATAAAATAAAAATAAATATTACAATATGATTTATGTATTTTTTTATATTTAATTAATATTTTATTTAATATTTTTTTATATTTATTATGTTAAAAAATTTAAATTGAAAATAGTATTTATTATATTTTTTAATCTCAAAACTTAAGAGTTTAGATTATAAATTTGTAAGTATGTAGATAATTAATAAAAAATACTATAGAAAGTGGTATAAAAAATATGTTCAATTTTTTTTTTTAAGTTTGAGTTAATTTGTTGGTTAATATTAAATTTTATAATTAAAGTAACTTAAAATATTAAGAATCTATAATAAATGTAATTAAATCAAAATCCATATAATAATCCAATAACTTTTGAAATTAGTAGACTAAAAAACACATAAATTGCACAAAGGCCGGCGGACTTGGGGGCTGCAATGTAGTTTTTCACTAGACATATCAAGTGTAATCTTATGACTATTGAAAAGTAAAATAAAAAAAATCAAGCCGTAATCATATAAAGTAGAGTAATTCCTTTTGATTATAGTTGTTTTTCAATTCCGCATTTGATCGTACAATTGACGTATAATCACAACAAGTCAACAATTATACAATTGCGGTATAGCTAGGCACGCGGACTCTGAACAAGTCAACTCATACCCATGAACTTCATAAATTTGTTAAAGAGTTTATGTGGGAATACCGGATTCAGGACCACCTCATAAAATAAATAAGTTCTGAGGTCCTGTCCGTAAAAGTAGAAGTTTATTAGGCAATTGGGTTGGAAAAGTCTACACTGCCCTCGCTGTTTAACAAATGAATATAAATTGAATATGTAATTTAAATAGAATTTCTGTTTTAAAAATTAATAATAAAACTCCAATACAATTTCAGACCATCCACGGTTAAAGTACGCCGTTAGACTATGCACGATAATAAGACACCGTGAGACCATCCACGATAAATGGACACCGTGAGGACATCCACGATAATCGAACACCGTGAGTTCATCCACGATAAAGAGAGACCGTGTGACCATCTACGATAAATGAACACCGTGAGAACATCCACGATAAATGGACACCGTGAGGACATCCACGATAAATAGAGAAAGTGTGACTATCCACAATAAATTGACACCGTGAAAACATATAAGATAATTGCACACCGTGAGCTCATCCACGATAGTCGCATGCCGTGAGACAAATCACGATAAATGGACAGCGTGACGCATACACGATAAGTCAACTCCGTGAGACCATCAACGATAATCATACGTCGTGAGACCATCCACGACAGTCATACGCCGTGTGACTAGCCACGATAAATGGGCGTCGTGGCATCGTATACGATAATTAAAAGCGACTGTGATAATTTTGATTGAGAATATGAAATTGGACAAATTTAAAATAAATTTAAATCTTATAATTTAGAACAATTGATGAATCAAAACTCTAAACCCTAAAACTTGAGAACAATTGATGGATCAAACTCTAAACCCTAAACACCATCGGGCAGCGTAATACAACAAAAGATGAGCAAACAAAAAGAATAACAAAGCACACAGAGAATCTCCTCTTTCGACATTTGGTCAGCAGCACGGATTTTTGAGCCTCAACCAGAAGTGAAACGGCGATGGAAGACCTAACTGGTGATTTCGACGGAGATAAGGAACTCATGTGCTCCCGTATCATTCCACCCGAAACCCCGAATCATCTCTGGTGGAAGATAATTCAGGGGAATATTGCTTTTATTTTTGGAAACTCGAGTATCTCGATACAGTAATGAAACTATGAAAATCGAAAAAGTGAGGTGATAAGTACTGCTCCATGAAAAAACCAGAACAAAACAGAAAAATGGATTATTAATGGGTATAGAAAAATAGAGTTCTTTCGTTCGTATTTATAGGCTTAATATTCTGATCTAATTTAAGTCATCCAACCACCAAGATTCAATCGTTTCGCGAAACGATTCAACTGCCATCTACACTTATTAATTACTAGTATTAATAAAATTAAAATTTATAGAAAATCACCACATTAAACACGCTATCCATTAATTTCATATGACCATTCAATTCAGGGAATTGATGCATCTCTGTTCTGAGTCATCCCACCGCCGAATTTCAATCGTTGCACGAAACGACTCATCAACTCCCAACCACACCCATTAAACACGTTGCGATTAATTAATTAAGAAAATAAATAAAACCCTAGAACTGTGTCGCCGTGCGGTTACCACGGTGGATTGTAACACCGTGCAACTGTATTCGATAGAAAACCCTAAAACCTAATGTGTCGTCGTGGTTAGATCACGGTGGATTGTAACACCGTCGTATGAAAAAGATATTGCAATTACATAAAACAGTGTCGCCTTGGGTATTTCACGGTGATCTAATAATTACACCGTGAAATAATATTACACCGTGAAATAATATACACCGTGCAATTATTCAAGATGCTATATCATATAACCTTATACCGATGCACGGTTACACACACCCGTATTCAACACGGTAATAGTACACGGTAAAATAAATAGTAAATTGTAATTTTAATTTTAATTTTAATTAATGAAATCCAGGCGGAGCGCCAACGCGTCTGGCAACTACGGCCGTCTCTTAATAATTAATACGTATACTGATAGATTTAGGGTTTCTATATTAATGAGTAACCGAGTGAATATTTTAGCAAGATTAATAAATGACGGTGATATTAAAATCTTTTAATGATACATTTAAGGAAAAAATACATTAAACAATTGATTGATGGTTCAAAACCCTAAAACCTATTGTGAAAAATTGATGGATCAAAATCCTGAACACTATCTATTGAAAAGTAGATACATCTTGAAAAGCCGCTTGACCCTGTACATGAATAATGGGAAGCTCGGAAGACATAACCGGATCGGAAGAGATCCCGATCTATCCCCATCAAGTTGCACAGTCTGACGAGAGTCAAGAAGATGGAGGTCGGTCATGAAAGATAAGAAGATGGTTTTCTTTTGGAAACTCAAGTATCTCGATAAAGTAATGCAACTGTGAAATTCGAAAAAGAGTGGTGATAACTGCTCCATGAATAACAAGAACAAAACAGAAAAATGGAGTATTAATGGGTATAGAAAAATAGATTTCTTTCGTTAGTATTTATAGGCTTATATTCTGATCTAATTTTAAGTCATCCAACAACCAGGGTTTCAATCGTTCCACGAAACGATTCAACTGTCCACGATGCTTATTAATTACTCGTAATTTCAATCGTTGCACTAAACGACTCAACTCCCAACCACGCCCATTAAACACATTGCGATTAATTAATTAAGAAAATAAATAAAACCCTAGAACTGTGTCGCCGTGGATTCTCTCGGTGGATTGTAACACCGTGCAACGGTATTAGGTAGGTAGAAAACCCTAAAACCTAATGTATAGCCGTGGTTGGAACACGGTGGATTGTAACACCGTGGAAGGCTCATAAATGAGAAATAAAAAACCCATAGAACAGCGTCGCCGTGGGTTCCCTCGGTGGATTGTAACACCGTGCAACGGTATTAGGTATGTAGAAAACCCTAAAACCTAATGTATCGCCGTGGTTGGAACACGGTGGATTGTAACACCGTGGAAGGCTCATAAATGAGAAATTAAACCAATAGAACAGCGTCGCCGCGGGGTTTCCTCGTTGGATTGTGACACCGTGCTACGGTATTAGGTGTAAAACCCTTAACATAATGTGTCGCTGTGGTTTGAGCACGGTGGATTATAACACCGTGGAAGGCTCATAAATGAGATACTGTACTGTATAAAACACAGAACAGTGTCGACGTGAGTTCCTCGTTTTAGAATACACCGCGAAATAAATGAAAATACAGTCGAAGTGTGTTCATTACAATATTAATAATAGGAAACCAAAATGAAAAATTATTAAACAATTTAAACTTAACAAAAGTAGTCTTATTACAATTGATGGATCAAAACCTATTGAGAATTACAATTGATGGATCAAAACCCTATTGAGAATTACAATTGATGGATCAAAACCCTAAACCCAGAACCATACATGGATGAACAAAGAAAAAAAAAATCCAACCCGCCTCAGAATCTACGCTCTGGATGAGAAGCAATTCGAAGATCCTCAATAGTGAGATGAGTGATGAGATAAAATTCAAAACCTTCTGTTTCTTTTTCCTGAATCATAGCCTGTTTCTAACAAAGATACTCGAGATGTTTTGGAAACTCGAGTACCTCGTCATTGATGATCTAGGAAAAAGAAGGTTTTCTTTTGGAAACTCGAGTATCTCGTTACCGGACTGCAGCTATGAATTTGAAAGATGTGTGGTGAATACCGCTCCATAAGAAAAAAAAAACGCAGAAAACATGAGAAAAAATTGGGTATAGAAAAAAAAAAGGTTTTTTCGTTCGTATTTATAGGCTCAATTTTCTGACTTAATAAAGTGATCCCCCCGCCTACTTTCAATCGACTCACGAAACGACTGACCTCTAAACTACGCCCATTAAACACATTGCAATTAATTAATTTATTATTTAAATAAAAACCTAGAACTGTGTCTCCGTGGGTATTTCACGGTGGATTAAATCACCGTGTCGCGGTCACTGTGACTTTGGTAACGTGACTACAACTCTGAATGGGTCGTCGTGATGTTTGCACGGTGCAGTCTAACACCGTGTACGTACATGTTATAGGTGACATTAAAAAAAACCTAATCCTCCGTCATCGTTGGTATCCCACGGTGCATAAGCCGTGGTATGTTCATATATGACATAGAAAACTTAACCCCCATCCACCACGATATCCATTAATTAGATATGACCGTGAAATTCAAAGAATTTATGATGAGTGTCTGTTCTGATCCTCCGCCGGATTTCAATCGTCTCACGACACGACCCAACCCAACTTCCAACTACACTCATTGATGGTCCAGATATGATATGATATGACCATTCAATTCAGGGAATTGATGAGTATCTGTTCTGAGTCACATCGTCGCCGGATTTAAATCGTTTCACGAAATCACTCAATTCCCAACCACCCCCATTAAACACATTGCGCCGTGGGTTTATTACAGTGGATTTCCTCACCGTGTAACGGTTACCGTGACGGTCTATGTGACACTGATAACCCTTGATAAAAACCCTTACCCACCGTCGCCGTTGGTATCTCACGGTGTATTGTGAAACCTTTATTAGTTTATTAACCCCTCAACCACCCACTTTTGGCGTGTATACATAAGCACCGTACCACGCTGAAAACCCTAATTTTTATAAAATCAAATTTCATATTCAATGGCCACCCCAATCCCGATTTGTAGATTCTTCAAAGTTATGAACACCGTTGATTTCCGCGAAGTTTGTCGTTTACCTTCTGATTTTGCTCATGAACATGAGTATCTGGCAGGCAGGGCTACTTTGCTTGGAGATTGTGAGACACTCGCCTCATTTGCCACCGCTCGTGCCCCGTGGTCCGTGGAAATCTCTTGGGTCAACGGTTGTGCTTTCATCGTGGTTGGACCGATTTCTGCACGGCTCATCATCTTAAATTCGGTTATTTTTTGGTTTTTCACTACGCCGAGAAATTGGGTCCTTTCTTTGTCAATGTATACAGTAAAGATGGTCTCGAGATTCGTAACTTTTCCGATCCTAATGCCTGTTGGAATTCGATATCCCGGGTTATTAAAAATTTGCGGAAACCAATAACCCGATCAAACCCTTCGCCGGAGATCACATGAACGCCGACTCATCCGCCGGAGTCCAGCCTTTGGAGACCACGCACCCGAAGGCACGCGGCCCGCCCCCAGCCGAACCCCCGCGAGACGGGGTTCACGCGATCGAAAATCGCGTTCGATCTTCGCGATCGATGGGGCTGCCCAGCAGCCCCCCGCGGCGAGTCCGGCGACTCGCCGCCGCCTGGAGGAGCCCCGCCTTCACGGCGGGTGGGGTGCGGCACCAGCCCGCGCCCCCAGCGATCGATCCTTGGATCGATCGCAAGCCCTCGGCCCAGCCGAGGGTTCTTTCCTCCGCGCGCCGCGAACCCTAGTTCGAGCGATCGCCCGTGGTCCGGTGGCTTCGCCACCACCACGCGATCGTCCGTCTAATCCGGGTTCGAACTTTTGGATCTTGGTTTTCCGATAATTGATTTCAATATACATGAATTAAATAGCGGAATTATTTAATTCACCTTTCGATTCGTTGTGCGGAGAAACGAGATCTTATGATGACCTTGAGATCTTCCCACGTATTCCTTGCACTTGTTCGAACGTCGGGTGGGCGACGATCCTCCGAACACTATGGATCTCCTTCTCTACTTTCTCTCTCTAGAATTGTGTTCTTCAAGTTATGAGAATAGAGAAGACCATGTAGTGCTTTTATAGGCTACGTAGGGGATCAAAAGGAGGTGGAATATTGGGCTTCTAATATTGAAGATTAAATTCAGCCCAATGCTCAAGTCCATTAATCCTTATCAATATTAATTAATTTATTTTCCACTATATAAATTAATTGCACTCCCAATATTAAACCATATTATATCAAATAATATTTCTTCGGTAGTATTATTTATTCCGTGTATTTAAGATTCAAATATCCATGAATAAAATTAATTTATTGCTAATTAATTTATTCATCTCTTATATCCGAGACTAGTACCATTCAACCTTAATTATTATGCGGAACAAATCCACCTGCAGGGTTTACATAATAATTCCTTATGAACTCATCTCGGGGATATTATCAACCCTTACGGGATACACTTTCCCGTCAAGTATTCACGGCATGTCATATATAAAATATAGTGACCCAACATAACCGGTAATTGACCCAGTAATTAAACCGGTCAATTCTTTTGGAAAATCAAAGTCACTTATATTAAATATACACACTCGCAATAGTATCGGGGATTAAGAATAAAATACACTGAGACTTAAATCGATTATCTAAGGCAATCCTAATCGATAAATCCCAGCGATCCGCCCAATACACCAAGTGTACAAGTGTGATAAAATAATTAAGATAAATTATTTTCTCTCTCACACAACGACTATAATGATGGATTGGTCCGTGTCCATCTAGGTCGTGAGCAACTGTTCGATTAAATACGAGTAACCGATAGTATGATCTTCTGTGCGCCCATGCACACCATACTAACTACAACGTATGAAATCCAGGACTATAATTTGCATATATTTAATTAACAATAATTAAATGCAAATAATTGTTTATTTAATTAAATAGATTAATGGCAATGGATCGTGAGTTTCCGTTACTTAAATCTAGACATTAAGTACACAACTCCAACAATCTCCCACTTGTACTAAGGTCTAGTCATTTCCTCCAAACTCCCGACTCCCATACTCATCACGTGCTTAAGTTGTACTTCCAAGAAGTACTATGTGAATGAGCAATCTAGGTTGCCGCTCTGAAGTTATCTTGGTGACTACAGCGTCTTCTCCCTTGACGATGACTAGTATCAGGTGGTACTTGCACTATGTGTTATCTTACACTTATGGACTTGTGACTTCTTACCATTTGCCATCGCACCGCTATTTACATAGCCTTTGGCAAATTAAGAATCACATCTAAGTCCCAGAGATTATCCCGGAGTTATACCAAAACTTCCGCTGCCTCTGAGGCCGCTTATTTGGTTACCCATGGCAGAGTCCGAAAAGCATCGTGCTTGTCACTCTTCCATGTTAAAAATTCCTTCTCCTTCAATAGTGAAACACATAGCCTGATATCGACTTACACCGGTCCTGATTTGATTAGAAATCTAAGAGAATGTAATCCAAAGGAAATGCTTGTCTGCTCCGTAATCCAGAACATAGTTTCCAGTACTTTGAAAGTACTTAAAATGTTCATTACAGCAGTCGAGTATTCCTTTCCAGGATTACCTTGATATCCTCCCACTATGCTAACCGCATAGCCGATATCAGGTTCTTTTTTCAACAATGCATTTATTAAGCTTTCCTCACTGTAAGTGTAGGAATCCGCTTTCATTGCTTCTATCTCCTTTTGTGTTCCAAAACACATATCCTTAGATAGATGCATTCCGTCTCTGAAAGGTAACAACCTTTCTCGGAATCTTGCATGTTAAAACGAACCATAATCGTATAAGATATCTAGAGAAGTACAATGTTCTTTTCTTGAGATCCTAGATCTTAAGAACATGCTCTAACTTCTTCTTTATCTCATATATCGATTTTTCTAGACAACCATCATTTTATGTCTGACAATAATCTTTACATTAGTGCCAATGATAAAATGTTATCTACATAAAACCCGAGAAACACCACCTTGTTTTCCATCACGTTTCCAATACACACAATTCGTCTATGCTTTGATGAATCCATAAATGGATCAACTAAGCTTGTACTCTAAATGATCTTGCCTCTTAGCAATAATCCTTATTGCTTTCCAAGAAGGCACATTTAGATCTAGTACCGCCTTCATGTAGATCCAGGGATTGATTTCATGTATACTAGGTCCAGAGTTCAAAACTCTCCTAGTCTTATGAATATCTCCGGTTGTCAAACAACCTCCCACTACAATGGCATTCCGGTGTATAAACAGTAATAACAGTAGGTGCAGATCGTGATGTATCGCTACTCGGTTCGGCTGGTTCTAAGTCTTAATCGTTTTCTCTCTCTTCAGAAGTATCATGTCATTTTGGGTTTGTGGTTCATCTAATAGTCTTCTTCTAAGAACCGGGCGTTAGAATTTATAACGTCCTTCTGGTTCATAGTACTATCGAACACACACCTTTTGTTCTTCTAGGATATTCTACAACCACATTTGAATGTGCCGTTGTTTCCAAGACATATCCATAGAACATAGGTAGTTCCGTTTAACTCATGCTTTTACTATTTCTATAAGTGTTCCATTTCTTATTTCCGACACACCAATCCTACAGAGGACTGTATGGTGTAGTCACTTGGGATCCAATCCCAAGCTCTGATCATAAATCAGAGTCAATCAATTCTAATACTTGTCCGAATCTTATATCTTATATCCATAAAGGATTGCTTAGTCGTATTATCTTCTAAATTAGATTCTTAGGTCGGAAGGTCCACTCCTTCAACTTAATTGATCTTACAATCAATTTTCGACCTTTGAACTTCTTATTTGAATAAATATGACTTAGCATAAGAATCCACAAGTATAAATGATTTAATAAAGAAATCTATTATTAGTAAAACGAGTTATGTATAACGGTTCGTTGCATCGTGGTGGACTCAGGATTCATCATTTATATATTGCTAGCTAATGTACCAAAATAGATAATATCATTATTTCTTCTTATAACCATCAAATGATTAAAAGAAATAAAATATCCATTTATTAGAAATCCAGAAGAAAGTTCTTTCTAATTTGAAAGGTACATAAAAGCAATAACCCAAAATGAAATCCTAAAGAATGTCCTCCACTGCAACTGCTGCCTCCTCTACAGCATTGCACATGTAGACTACGATTTCTTCTTTTCTAAGTCGTCGGGTTTCTTGGAACCCTTGCATTTAAAATGCACATACCGTCAGTGGTTCCATATCTACACACCAGGTTCCGGTAGATAATGTGATGGAGTAGTATACTTAATGTCTAGATTTGAGTATTCTGAACTCTGTATGCACTTTCATTTACCTATTAATAATGAACATTCATTTGCTTTTAATTATTGTTAATTAAATATATGCAAATCATAGTCCTGGATTTTATACGTTGTAGTTAGTATGGTGTGTCGGGCACACACAGAAGATCATACTATCGGTTACTCGTATTTAATCGAACAGTTGCTCACGACCTAGATGGACACGGACCAATCCATCGGTATAGTCGTTGTGTGAGAGAGAAGATAATTTATCTTGATTATCTTATCACACTTGTACACTTGGTGTATTGAGCGGATCGCTTGAGACTTATCAATTAGGATTGCTCTGTGATAATTGATTTAAGTCTCGGAGTATTTTATTCTTAATCCCTGAAACAATTGCGGGTGTGTATATTTAATATAAGTGACTTTGATTTTCCAAAGGAATTAACCGATTTAATTATTGGGTTAATTACCGGTTGAGTTGGGTTTCTATATTTTATATATGGCATGCCGTGAATTCTTGAAGGGACAGTGTATCCCGAAAGGGTTGATAATATCCCCGAGATGAGCTCATAAGGATTTATTATGTAAACCTCGCGAGTGGATTTGTTCCCGCATAATAAATAAGGTTGAGTGGTACTATTCTCGGATATAAGAGATGAATAAATTTATTAAGCAATAAATAAATTTTATTCATGGATATTTAAATCTTAAATACACGGAATAAATAATACTAACCGGAGAAATATTATTTGATATAATATGGATAAATATTGGGAGTGCAATTTTATTTATATAGTGGAAAATAAATAAAATTAATATTGATAAGAATTAATGGATTTGGGTTGGACCCAATTTAATTTTCAATATTAGAAGCCCAATATTTAATCTCCTTTTGATCCCCTACGTAGCCTATAAAAGCACTACATGGTCTTCACAATTCATAAACCTAAGATACGCCAATCATAAAGTCTTGAAGAGTGAAGAAGATCCATAGGAGTTCGATAGATCGTCGCCCACCCGACGTTCGAACGGAGTGCAAGGAATACGCGGGAAGATCACGAGGTCATCTTGATTTCGTTTCTCCGAACAACGAATCGTAGGTATGATATCTAAACTAACTTGATATTATTCGATTTTGTTTATTGAAAATATCGTAGAACGCAAGATCCGAAGTTCGGACCCGGAGTAGACGGACGATCACGCGGTGGTGGCGAAGCCACCGGACCGCGTGGATCGACCCGCCTAGGGTTCGGCGGGCGCGGAGGATGCGACCCTCGGCTGGGCCGAGGGCGCGCGGTCGATCACGGAGTCGACCGTCGGGGCGCGGGCTGGTGCCGCACCCCACCCCATATGGATCCGGATTCTTTTGTCTATAGCATCTCATATGGATTATGAGGTGTGGCAAATGGACGTCAAGACGGCATTCTTGAATGGGAATCTTGACGAGACCATTTATATGAGACAACCAGAGGGTTTCATCGAGAAAGGCCAAGAGCATCTAGTGTGTAAGCTAAAGCGATCCATTTATAGATTGAAGCAAGCTTCTAGATCTTGGAACATGCGGTTTGATGAGGTTATCCAGTCATATGGATTCATTCAAAGCATGGACGAGTCGTGTGTATATCGGAGAAGTGACGGAAACAGCGTGGCGTTTCTCGTGCTTTATGTAGACGACATTCTTCTAATTGGCAACAATGTGAAGATGTTGTCGGACATAAAGGGATGGTTGTCCAAGCAATTCGATATGAAAGACTTAGGACAAGTAGGGCATGTTCTTGGGATCAAAGTTATACGAGATCGCCAGAAAAGAACATTGAGCTTGTCCCAGGCTTCATATATTCATACGATTCTAGCTCGTTTCAACATGCAGAATTCCAAGAGAGGTTCTCAACCTTTCTGCCATGGAATTCATCTATCTAAGGATATGTGTCCCAAGACACAAAAGGAGATAGATTACATGAAGACGATTCCTTATGCTTCGGCAGTGGGAAGTCTAATGTATGCTATGTTGTGCACGAGACCTGATATCTGCTATGCCGTGGGCATGGTAGCTAGATATCAGAGTAACCCTGGACAGGGTCACTGGACTGCTGTAAAGAACATACTTAAGTACCTGCGAAGGACTAGGAATTATGTTCTGAGTTACAAAGCGTCTGAATTGATTCCTGTGGGTTACACAGACTCGGATTTCCAATCTGATAAGGAACAGCGAAAGTCTACATCAGGCTATGTGTTCACATTGGGAGGTGGAGCAGTTTCATGGAGGAGTGTTAAGCAGAAATGCATTTCGGACTCCACCATGGAAGCCGAATATGTAGCAGCCTCTGAGGCAGCTAAAGAATCGGTGTGGCTCCGGAACTTCATAATAGACTTGGATGTGATTCCTGATTTGCCCAGAGCTATCACAATTTATTGTGACAATAGCGGTGCAGTGGCAAATGTGAAGGAACCACGAGCCCACAATGCGAGTAAACACATAGATCGCAAGTACCACCTGATTAGAGACATCGTCAAGAGAGGCGATGCGGTTGTCACCAAGATTGCATCAGCGGATAACCTGGAAGACCCCTTTACGAAGGCACTTCCAGCGGAAGCGTTCAAGAGACACGTGAAGGGGATGGGTATCGGATGTATGGGAGAGGGCAACTAGACTTTTAGTATAAGTGGGAGATTGATGGAGTTATATTCTAAATGTCTAGTTTAGTGACAATATGGAACTCCTTATCTGTGTTTTATTATCTATTAATCAAACAGTCTGCATTTTGTTTATTATAACTCTGTGCTCTATAGTCCTAGATATATACGTTGTAGACAGTATGGCGTGAGGAGACACGCGGAAGATCATACTGTCGGTTACTCGTATATTATCGAACAGTGGCTCACGACTTAGATGGACAGGGACAATCCATCGGTACGTCGTTGTGTGACTGGTAGATAGTCGGTCTTGACTATCATGTTGCACTCGTACACTTGGTGTATTGAGCAGGACCACGGGAGGGCGTTCGATTTATACTAATCGCAGTAATCGAACTAGACCTCAGATATTACGGATATACGAATTCCTAATCCCTATATAATTATAGGTGCGTGTGTCCAATTCTCGGTTCTTTAACTTGCCAATGAGTGAGACTAATTGATTAGTCGAGATCCTCGGTAAATTGGGAATCGTAATTGTACGCACGGCATGCTATACATTATAGACAAGAAACCGTGTCCCGTTTATTGGGTTGATTACGTCCCCGAGATGAGCTCATAAAGTTTATCATGTAAACCCTGCAGGTGGATTTGTTCCACATGATAATAAGGATGAGTGGTACTAGTCTCGGATAATAAGAAACGAATTAATTTAATTATTAGTAATTAAATAAATTCGTGGACGTTCGATATCTTAAACACGGGGAAAGTCGTATATGTAATTTCGGCGGAAATATTATTGTTGATATAATATTAAATTAATTTCGGGAATTCAATTATTATTTTATAGTGGAGTTAATAATAATTAAATTTGAAATCGATTAATTAAGGAATTGCTTTTAAGTATTCCAAGTTAATTAATATTTCATTTTAGCCCCTAATTAATTTACCTAAGAGGTCCCTAGTGTAACTCTATTTAAACCCCCCCCCCCCGCCTTTGCTTCTCCTAAAACCTATCATTCGCCGCATTCTTTTTTGCAGCAGAAATTAATTGCGTTAGCGCAAAAATAATTTCTTCTGTAAAAATTAATAAAGCCTTTGCGCAATTATTTTACACAGAATAGTAAAAGGATTATTGCGGTGGTTTATCTGAGAAGCAGAAAAAGGGAGACCCAACGGAACGTTGCCCACACAACGGTTGGATCAAGGGAAGAGCCATACACTAGCAATCGCTAAGGTCTCAACAATCGACCGAGAGGTATGAGATCGATTCTTATTCCGCCATTTATTCGATCTCTGTTTTTGCGTTAATCATACAACGAACCAAAGATCGGGTTCCGTGGCTTGGATGAGATGTTCTCGGACTGCTGGGAGGTTTCTGACCTCCGGCGTGGCAGTCGGATCGAGAAAACCTCATCGGAACAGCCGGAACGGGCGGATCGCGCTGCTGTCCGCAGCAGCCAGGCGACCGCCAGAGGAGGCAAGCGCCCGCTCGCGACAGGTCGCGGGCGATCGCCTGGGCAGCAAGCGCTCGCTTGCCTTGCTGCGCGAGCGGTCGCCTGGTAGGCAGGCGGTCGCCTGCTCCGGGCAGATCGCGAGCCGCGGCTTCGGCTGCGGCGGACGCGCGATCTCTTGGGTGGGCGGCCATGGCTGTCCGAGGGTGACTTCCAGAAGTCGATTGGGGACGTCCGGATGTTCGAGTGGTCGAACGGACGTGTCCCGGGTAGTCGATTTCCAACAGATAATACCACTGACTATGTTTCACGACTAAAGAAAATTTCGTACTTTCTTTGAGAGGATAATCAGACTTCCAGTACCCAAACTGTTTGCATCGAGAACACTTGCCTCTTGGCTTTCTCGTCCCATCTCGTGGTCCAAGAAACTCAGGACCACTGGGTTTCTTTGCTTGCTTTTCCTTTCCCCCGATCTTACCCTTAAGTTCGAAACCTATGGCTTTTGGCTACAAGAGCTTGCGATTTCCGTCTCAACTCGTCCAAAAGGTCAATCATCTCAAAAACGTGTTTAAGCGTTTCCTCGAAGGACTGGCCTTTATGAGTATCCTCATCGCTTCTTGTCTGGCCGCCTATGTCAATAGGCTCGGGAGGACAAAGCTCACTGAGCACAACCTTGCACTCTTTAACAGTTTGGGTAATGTCTAGATCTCTATTCCAATCATTACATTCAGGGACCAGTGAGTTAAAATCCTTACGTATCACATAAAGTGGGTTCAAGGCCATTTCCTAATCTATGAGCACATATAACAACAAACAATTGATTTAATCTCCGATATTATCTCCCTCAAATAATATCATTAAACCACTAATCACATCTAAAATCCCATCAGGTAAGGCAAGCCACGTGGTGTGGACGTTTACCCACCCAAATGATTTAGCAATTAGATTTTCTTTGGTCATACATCACTTATAGCGTAACCTCGTGGGGAGGAATACTATAATGCGTATCTAAGTGTAAACCATTACTCAGTACTAAAGTAAATCGTTTGGAATTGCTACATCACCGCAAGCCACGTGGTGTGGACGTTTACGACAACTTCGCAACTCTTCACAATTCCTTATAACTGTCTACATCAATTAATCCAAAATCCGTTAGTATAGCAAGCCACGTGGTGTGGACGTTTACTACACCAAGAGACTTTTATAATTGACTCCCAATTACTCGATTCATTCAATCTTGTAAATCAAGACGCGGAGAATCATAAGTGAAACTCGAAGTTTCTTACCAGTGATTCACCATGCGAACAAACCTATCTCTCATAGAATGAGGGAGCCGAGCAGACAATCGATCTAGTCATCAAATGACACGAAAGTCTCTAATTTGTGTCCTCGACATGACCAAGTGGCTTTGGCTCCATTCCACTCCCCGGGGTGAGAATGAGTCGACTTGAAATCAGTTTTGGAAAGACAAATTAGGCATTGTTTGATAAACTTAATCAATGTTTCTCGTAAGAGGAATTACAAGAATTCTCCTCCAATGACTTGTCTATACGAACTTCAAAAGTCCATAAAAGTCACCAAGAGAACAGCAATGGAGACCATGGCAATGTTTCCATTCCCTCTCCCACTTAGCTTTTTATAACAAAGGGATACACTATCTAATGCATAATTAAATACACATAAGCATAATAACAAACATACATTTCATTCAAGTACGTTCACAAATAATCAAATAATTACTCAAGTAAAATTATTTCTCGACTATTCGTACCTTGATGAATTCCAGCATGCTTGTCTTGAGTCTTCATTCTACGTCTTGAATACTTTGCCGAGCGACGGAAAAATTATTTGATTCTCAATTTTACTCCAATTAAATAAAATCAATTCCATTGATTTCCATATTTAATTCTATTTTAAATAAAATCCAAGATTTTCCAATCCAAAATAAATTTTGAATTAATCTAATGATTTTAAATAAAATACTTAAATTAAATAAAATCAATATTATTAAAATCCATTGATTTCCATATTTAATTCTATTCTAAATAAAATCCAAAATTTTTCAATCCAAAATAAATTTTGAATTAATCTAATGATTTTAAATAAAATACTTAAATTAAATAAAATCAATATTTTAATAATTTCTCAATCCTATTTAGATTAGATCTCAAGAATCCTAATCAAAATCGAATTTTTGATTCTTCTTAAGACTTCTAATCCAAGTAGGTATAGGATATCTAGAGAAACTAGGATTTTCTTTCCTAATTTAACTCTCCATCTAATTCCATTATTTAATTCCATAATTAAGAAATATAATCCAAATAGAATTTGAATTAATTCCAAAATTAAATTAAATAAAATTAGAAAGATTAAATTATTTCCGTAAAGATCGGATTTACCGGGACGAACCGAAACAATCCCAAAATCGAACCATGAGATGGACCAATCGAAACCATGGCTTTTGATTCATGCATGCGGACAAGCGCATGCACACCATCGCACCAGGCCATGCAAAAGAATGAATAATTCCATTCAGCCAACCATCAATTCACGCACATGCATAACACAAATCACATGGCGTCGGCCAAAGACAAAATCGATGTCGGCCGACACCCTTAATTAATTTCAGCAGCGCGCACAATTTTGATCGCACAATTTCGATCGTCTTTCTCCGGCGGACTGTGCACGAGACTGGTTGATTTCCGGCATGGCGTCTCCTTCGACGACACACGCCATCAACCTCGACACAGTCCACGCAAGCCACGCGTCCAGCCATGCCTGCCGCCGCGACCCGTGAAGACGAATCACGACTTCGATGGCTGCGCGCTCGTAGCCGCGCCGCCGGCTGCCGGCGACTTCCGGCGAGCCATCACGCGATGGTAATCACCAAGTCGAGCAGCCCAGCACCAACAGCTCCGAGCCTTGGCGCACCAGCAGCCCACGATCCGAAGCCGAAGCCGCGAACCGAAGCCGATGCCGCGAACCTAACGCTGCCGCCGGCTGCCGTGGAACCACCACCACTGGTGGCACACGCCGGCATGCCCAGCCACGTCTAGGTCACGCCCAGCAGCCCGCACAGTCCCTTCGAGCCCAGCATGCCGCGGTCGATCGATCTAGGTTCGATTATTCCGAAAACCTCGATTTATAATAATTAATTTTTCCGACAAACACAATTCATACGAGAGAGAAAATCAAAGACGTAGAACAATATAGCACAATAATTTAACAATTTAAATTAATCTATGGCTATAAACAACGACAATCGACAATCGATTATCGAAACAATTAACGAAAAACGTAACCATACGCTCTGATACCAATTGTTGGAATTCGATATCTCGGGTTATTAAAAATTTGCGGAAACCAATAACCCGATCAAACCCTTCGCCGGAGATCACATGAACGCCGACTCATCCGCCGGATTCCAGCCTTTGGAGACCACGCACCCGAAGGCACGCGGCCATCCCCCAGCCGAACCCTCGCGAGACGGGGTTCACGCGATCGAAAATCGCGTTCGATCTTCGCGATCGATGGGGCTGCCCAGCAGCCCCCCGTGGCGAGTCCGGCGACTCGCCGCCGCCTGGAGGAGCCCCGCCTTCACGGCGGGTGGGGTGCGGCACCAGCCCGCGCCCCCAGCGATCGATCCTTGGATCGATCGCAAGCCCTCGGCCCAGCCGAGGGTTCTTTCCTCCGCGCGCCGCGAACCCTAGTTCGAGCGATCGCCCGTGGTCCGGTGGCTTCGCCACCACCACGCGATCGTCCGTCTAATCCGGGTTCGAACTTTTGGATCTTGGTTTTCCGATAATTGATTTCAATATACATGAATTAAATAGCGGAATTATTTAATTCACCTTTCGATTCGTTGTGCGGAGAAACGAGATCTTATGATGACCTTGAGATCTTCCCACGTATTCCTTGCACTTGTTCGAACGTCGGGTGGGCGACGATCCTCCGAACACTATGGATCTCCTTCTCTACTTTCTCTCTCTAGAATTGTGTTCTTCAAGTTATGAGAATAGAGAAGACCATGTAGTGCTTTTATAGGCTACGTAGGGGATCAAAAGGAGGTGGAATATTGGGCTTCTAATATTGAAGATTAAATTGAGCCCAATGCTCAAGTCCATTAATCCTTATCAATATTAATTAATTTATTTTCCACTATATAAATTAATTGCACTCCCAATATTAAACCATATTATATCAAATAATATTTCTCCGGTAGTATTATTTATTCCGTGTATTTAAGATTCAAATATCCATGAATAAAATTAATTTATTGCTAATTAATTTATTCATCTCTTATATCCGAGACTAGTACCATTCAACCTTAATTATTATGCGGAACAAATCCACCCGCAGGGTTTACATAATAATTCCTTATGAACTCATCTCGGGGATATTATCAACCCTTACGGGATACACTTTCCCGTCAAGTATTCACGGCATGTCATATATAAAATATAGTGACCCAACTTAACCGGTAATTGACCCAGTAATTAAACCGGTCAATTCCTTTGGAAAATCAAAGTCACTTATATTAAATATACACACCCGCAATAGTATCGGGGATTAAGAATAAAATACACTGAGACTTAAATCGATTATCTAAGGCAATCCTAATCGATAAATCCCAAGCGATCCGCCCAATACACCAAGTGTACAAGTGTGATAAAATAATTAAGATAAATTATTTTCTCTCTCACACAACGACTATACCGATGGATTGGTCCGTGTCCATCTAGGTCGTGAGCAACTGTTCGATTAAATACGAGTAACCGATAGTATGATCTTCTGTGCGCCCATGCACACCATACTAACTACAACGTATGAAATCCAGGACTATAATTTGCATATATTTAATTAACAATAATTAAATGCAAATAATTGTTTATTTAATTAAATAGATTAATGGCAATGGATCGTGAGTTTCCGTTACTTAAATCTAGACATTAAGTACACAACTCCAACAATGCCCCTAGAGACCCCCTTCTGCCGACTATATCTAAGGTTGTAGAAGAGATCCTGTTTGAGAAGGTGGTGGAAGTGGTGGAGCTCTCGGACGATGAGGACGATATGGGCGATGAAGCAGACGATAAGGACGAAACGACTGATGAAGGCGATGACGCAGATGGCGAGGTTGATGAACCATGAATGCAAAGAATGTTTCTTTCTGCGTTTTGTTTATGAATAGTATGTTTTTATTTTTGCTTTTACAGTATGTTTTTCTGGTTTCGTAGCTACTACACTACGTAATCTACGTTATAATACTGTACTAGTGCTTGTTTTTCTTTGTTAATATATTTCGACCTTCTCCCACCGTGCACGAGTAACCGTGTGACTTTAGCGTTTGAAGATATTACCGTGCGCCAAGGGTCGGGTGATTGAACCGTGGCAAAAGGCAACCGTCCTCTCTTTTTTTTTATTTTTTTTGGTTTTTGGGAATCCCGGTAATTTAATTTATTAAATATTAAAAGATGAATAAAAAGGTTGAATAAACCTGCGGCTTCAAAAGTTGTTCTGTTCACTGACAAAACCGTGCCACGTAAGTATCTGTTTACATACTTACATTGATTTGACCGTCGCACGGTACTGTATCACGGTGACGTCTCACGACATTACCGTGTGAGCATGAACAATGACGTTTTCACGTGATTCTTGCACAATCGCGATAATCTTTTTGGCAAAATGCTTAATAAAAGTTAATATCCTATGGACATGATTATATTGAACCTAAAAAATTCCACAATAATCCATCAAACGATTAAATTCCACAATACCATGTGCAATATGATCACACTTGAGAGTAAATTGTTACCAATGAACTACACATCTCTTGAATTTGAGACATGCACTAATGCAAATCGCATCGTACGTCTTTAATTTCAAATACTATATGTCTCACTGCCTGAAACATGACCCCGTTGATGGTAACGACGCCTTAAAAGTGTATACAAACGATTGACGATCGTTTTTTTGCGGGTTGAACAAGCCACGGTGTAGATGTATTGATGACCATGTAACGCCGTGCAGATACAACCGTGAAACTAAATGACCGTGCGAAACAAAAGAATAAAGGATGACTATACCGGCCTGCAAAAGCTGTCCTGATAACTGACACCACTAATATTTCGCGTGCATCAGTTATCCCGCTCCAATACGAAAATACGCCATCTAAAAAAAGAACTCGTCCAATTTCAAAAATGTTTAAAATTGATTTGATAACCACACGGTGTTGTACCACGGTGACGTCTTGTGAGATCACCGTGTGAGCATGAACACTCACGTTTTCGTGTGATTCTTGCACAATCGCAATAATCTTTTTGGCTAAATGCCTAAGCAAAGTTAGTTTCCTATGGAAATGATTATATTGAACCTAAAAAATCCACAATAGTCCATCAAACGATTAAATTTGACATACCATGTGCAATATGATCACACTTGAGAGTAAATTGTTACCAATGAACTACACATCTCTTGAATTTTAGACATGCACTAATGCAAATCGCATCGTACGTCTTTAATTTCAAATACCATACGCCTCACTGCCTGAAACATGACCCCGTTGATGGTAACGACGCCTTAAAAGTGTATCCAAACGATTGACGATCGTTTTTTTGCGGGTTGAACAAGCCACGGTGTAGATGTATTGATGACCATGTGTCACCGTGCACAATATACGTTTTACTGAGCCGTGCGTAAAACGGCTTCCCCCTCTCATTTATTTTCCGATGTTTTAATTTGAATTTTAAATAAAAGAATAAAAGATGAATACCCGCCTGCAAAAGCTGTCCTAATAACTGACACCACTAATATTTAATAAGTACACGTGCATCGGCTTAACCCGCCCCAATCCTAGAAACGAAAATACGCCATCTAAAAAAAGAACTCGTTCAATTTCTAATATTTTTAGAATGGATTTGATAACCACACGGTGTTGTATCACGGTGACGTCTCGTGAGATCACCGTGTGAGAGTGAAGACGTCTTTAAATTCAAATACATTAACCGTCGCCGTTGGTACCTCACGGTTCGTGCTGATACAAGACCGTAAGTGCACACGGTTATCAACAATTTTTTTTTTAGATACAGTCATTGATAGTTTTGCACACGGCGCTGATCAACCACACGGTGATAAACACACGTTTATACATACAACGGCATACAGTAATATGAAAAGTTTACTCTCTTGCAAACCAAAACGAAACCAACTGTTATCCATCCCTTAATCAAAAAGGGAGTTCAATGTCTTTGCAGGACATCCAAAATATCTTCAGTGCTATGTTTTTTCTGACAGCTTTGATATCGATGTCGTCCGCGTTACGATACAATGATGGGTCGGTGAGCAATCGTTCCAAATACATTGTGCAGAAAGGACCGCAAGAGTGGTTGTCATCTTGGGCAAATTGTTCTTCGGCTGGCATGACCTTGAGCTTGAAGTCTTCCGTTTTCACAGGTAATCTTTTTCTTTCCCAGTAACCTGTTTCCTCCAACATTCGAGGTAAGACCTTCAACAAACACTCGAACTCAGGGGCGCGAGGGTTCACACCAGGCTCATAGTTATGAGCTAACGAGTCATACAGCTCGACAGTCCAATCATCAAAACAAATTCGAACTACGACCCAATGTCCCGGAAGATGACAAACCATGACGGCCTTCACATAAAATAAGTAAACGATATCATGAGTGCTTAATTAGTGTTCAGAGTTTGTGATTTAGGGTATATGATTGTAGTACTTACGTGGGAATATCTGAACCATTCGAAATCGTAATATAAACTGACTGGGAGTTTCCAATTTGGATTGTTCAATGAGCTGTAAGCATGTTTGAAGGTCATCTGAAGAAGTGCAACGAAAATATATAAGGTCATAAGTGAGCTAGATTTTATTGAGTTCATACCACGGAGTTTGTGAAAACTTACAAAATAGTTTGGGGGTAAAATTACGAAGGATTCCTTAGGCCACTTTTCCTTTTCCATTTTTAACAACATGTAACTGCAGAAGATAGTTATCACCTGATATAAAAATACTAGTTGGTAAGTATATAAAATATATTTCTGAATTATACTACTATATACCTTAAATTTGCAATGGTTACCTCTTCGTCGAAGTCCCAATCCACGTTTTCAATGTCAAGAAATGTTTTCCGTTTCACGGTAATTTGCGTGCCACTGAAATTTACACAATCGACAGAACATTTGGTCCGTTTGGATGGTCTCAGAAACGACCGATATGCTTTTACAACGGCTTCAAGTCCTTCACTGGGAGAAAGTGGTGTCTCACCGTGAGTTTGGGGAGCATTTTTCGCCGCTTCAGGCTTACGAGTTCTCAGCCTACGGGGAGAAACAATTGGCCTACCAACATGTTCGCATGCATCTGTGGGATTCACTGTGAGCTGATCGGTGGGATCAGCTGCGTTTGATGAACTGTCGAGATCAACCGCCGCCAAGTGATCAGCTACAGCGGTTGTCGAGGCTACGTCACTGGCCACATCAGCTACCATCCCGGTATCAACTGTTGGCGATAGGTCAATGTTTTCTTGGACTTCTCCGGCAGGGAGTGTCGGTTCTAGGACACTGGCTTCATCTGCTGAAAGTTGTCCAACAATAGACATCACTAAGTCGCTGGGATCAGTGGTTTGGCCGACTTCGACGGTATCAGAAACAGGGACTGTGAATATTTGGCCGACTTCGACGGTATCAGAAACAGGATCTTGCTCCGGTTGAACGTGGTTTTTTTCGACTTCTACGGCAGCAACTGTCTGATTTTGGACGTCGGCTTCTCCGACAGCCTCACTCGCTGTATTATTGTCTGATGTGATCAGCGATACAGGTCGACGCAGATCTCCCGACGACTCATGCAGAGACGCGCTCTCATGAAGTTGTTGTGGAGTGATGCCTTTAATCCGCTCAAAGATATATCCAGCAAAATCTGCAATCAATCCCTCATCAGACAAAATTCGTTCATGCTCGGCTCTCAATTTGGCCCTCAAAAGCCCAGTCAGTCGTCTGTCCAACTCAGAAGCATCTTCATGCGGGCAACAAAGTGTACGCCAACAACACACAGGCCTACAACACACATGCCCACTTGGACCAGGAGTACTCTGCTCAGAAGCACGTTGTCTGCGTGATCTAGAAACGTGCATTTCAATATCCGTGGCTGCAGCACGCTTTTTCGAAGAAGGCTTCTTGGTTTGTGTAATTTGCTTCTCCGGATTTTGTTTGGCTGTGATTGCATTACCACCATTGCGTACTGGGCGATTGTACTCAACCATGAAATGGTCTGTCATGTACAGAAAGGTAACACGGCTCATTTTTCTCTTCATCAGTAGGAATCAAGGTTTCATGAACAACTTCAATCTGAAACTTATCAACACAGAGTATTAATATTCCACCGCGTGAAACAAATACTATTACTAGCAAAATATAAGTAGGAGTAGATGGTTACGTACCTCTCCTTGGAAGAAAAGATCATCGCAATCAGTCTTTGTTGTTGATGTACTCCACATCAAACAACGTGGCACTTTCATATTCGGATCACGTTGACCACATAACTGACCGATATTCGGAACGGACTCGAACATCCAAATTATAAAAGCCCAACTGGGGCCATAGACGTGGTACGAAGTTTTTTCTGCTAATTCAGGGTCCATCGCTGTTGTTTCGAGGTAGTAGCTCAGAGCCTGGTAGGAATAAGCGCCCCATGGAAAACTCTGCCACTTTTCCGGCTCATCCACTAATGCCCATGCCCAGTTCTCGACATACATTTCAGTGGATCGACAAAGAAAGAAGGAATAGTAGACGATGAGATTGGCGACTTTAATGTAATCCTCCAACGAGGCAGGTTGTTCGCCATCGAAGAGTTGTTTGGCTGCAAATAACTTGCGTAGATCATTGCTTCTTACACGCTTCCCACCGAATAGCCGCTTATTTAAGCTACCTGGAGCAGACTGGGGTGTGGCATGGATGTCAAATTCATCGTAGTTGCCGAAATTCAGTCCCGTTACAATGGCATAAGCGGCGGGTGTGAGTTTCGCAGTCTTACCACCGACGTAGAACCAATGCTCCTTCTCCGGTATTGACGGACCTGACAACTCTCGACATACGAGGTGGTGCAAAAAATTAGTGCTTTATTTGGCAGTAAATCTTATTCCCAGAACACTTTTCATGTAAGGCAGCGCAAAAAAATCGTGAACTGCGACGACATCACCCCCGATATCTTTTATTGTCTTCGTGATCAGTTTCGGAACTTCGTAGCGAGTATACAAATTGAGACTTAAAGTGACCGACTGCAGATTGGTTGGTCTCTTCCATTCAAATCCAGACTGAAATATGAAATAAATAAATAAGTATTAAAGGATAAAAAATGAGAAATATAACGACACGGTGAAATTACACCGTAAGAAAAAAAACCATAGAATATCAAGGTGTAAATTCACCGTGAACATACAAAGCTGTGTTCTTCCACGGTGAACATTACACACGACCTTGAACATATGGTGAATATGTTTTTTCACGGTTTACTTTATACACGGTGTTTGTACACCGTGAAATAAAACACTGTCGTGGATCGTGCTCGTACAAGACCGTAAGTACACATACACCGTGAAATAAAACACTGTCGTGGATCGTGCTCGTACAAGACCGTATGTACACATACACCGTGAAATAAAACACTGTCGTGGACCGTGCTCGTACAAGACCGTAAGTACACATACACCGTGAAATAAAACACTGTCGTGGACCGTGCTCGTACAAGACCGTAAGTACACATACACCGTGAAATAAAACACTGTCGTGGACCATGCTCGTACAAGACCGTAAGTACACATACACCGTGAAATAAAACACTGTCGTGGATCGTGCACGTACAAGACCGTAAGTACACATACACCGTGAAATAAAACACTGTCGTGGATCGTGCTCGTACAAGACCGTATGTACACATACACCGTGAAATAAAACACTGTCGTGGACCGTGCTCGTACAAGACCGTAAGTACACATACACCGTGAAATAAAACACTATCGTGGATCGTGCTCGTACAAGACCGTAAGTACACATGGTAAATGTACACCGTTAGATGAATCATAGTCGTAAATCGATAAGACCGTAAGTAGACACGGTGTATGTCACCCGTGAGATATATCACCGTCTTAAACTCTACCGTGATAATACACGGTGATAAAACTCACGGTTGAACCGTCGTCTACTAGAACTAACACACAAACGCATGCGAAAAAATTGCAGAGAGCAATTAACCATTAACCATTTTAAAATGTCGGAAACAAAAACCCTATCTTGAAAGGATATACCAATATCAAATTACAATCGAATGATTTACAAACATCAAAGCTCGAATAATCGAAAGTTCGAAAGCTAGGGTTATGGACTTACCGGAGGTTGAGCGCGATTGTCTGGGTTGTCCATGTTGTCACTGCTTGCCATAATGATGATCGTCGGAGACGGAGTTGAATAGTTGATACGATAACGGTCGGGGCTGGTGTTTCACCGTGGCGGCGCTCGTCGTGCATGTGAATTTCAAACGTCGAAAATTAATTTTGTGGGGCAACTTTATTTTTCTGATATTCTTTTTGTTATTTTGTAATATTCGATTTGTTTTTTGTGAGAAAAGATAACTTTTGAGGGCACTTAAGTCTTTTCATTCAAATTTGCCTACTTAACTTACATTTTTATGGACGGGGCTTCAGAACTTGTATACTCTTATGCTTTGGCCTTTAAATGCCTCCGCCCCAAGAGTTTATTTATGTACTTCAAATATTAAGATGATGAGTGGAACGATGACTCATTGTCTTTAAGATAAATTTGTGCTTAACAAAATTATAAATACTTTAATTGTAATTTAATCATTTAGTAAAATAATGGTTTAAAAACTACATTTAAAACAATTTAAAAATACTTTAATTGTAATTTTATTATTTAGTAAAATAGTGGTTTAAAAAATACATTTAAAACAATTTAGCGTAATTTTATAATAACATTTAATTAATTTATTATTATATAAATTAATAGTTAAAAAAAAACACAATTTCCCTACGGCATTTGCCGTAGGGAATAAATTTCTGTAGTCCCCTACGGGAAATAGCCGTAGGGAACCCCTACGGAAAAATTACCCGTACGGGATTTATTACTCCCCTACGGGGGTATGCCCGTGGGGAGTATTTCCCTGCGCCTAGCCGTAGGGGACCTCGTAGGGCCTCTTGGAGGGCGCGAATGCGCGCGCAATCCCCTACGGGGATCTCCTACGGTTGGGCCGTAGGGAAACCCCTACGGGAAAAAGGCCGTAGGGAATCCCCGTAGGGGTTCCCTGGTTTTTTGTAGTGTGATATTCCCGCAAAAATATCAAATCAAATTACTTCCGGTGTAGCAATTAAATTTTAAATATTTTAAATCGATATTGATATTTATAAGAAATAATGCAAAATATTCTTGAAAAAATATTTTTATTGATTGCTCCGAAGAAGCAAAGTTCAAACATTAAATATTTTTTAATAAAGTTATATGCTTCCGAAGAAGCAAAGCTCAAAACATTATATGTTTTAAAATAATGTTACATCTCATGATACTCAGCGTGAAACGTCAAATTCGATTGTTCTCGTTGAAACAATACATATGAATTATCCCTAAAGGATATCTTTTGAAAATCGAGAATAAATGTACTATGTGGGTACTCATGGAATATCGAAAAAGTCGATTCCAATTTCTGAGAAAATTATATATTGAGATATATTTTGTTCACCAAAAATGTTTGAGTGAAACAATCAAAGAACAAAACACGAAATCCCTGCAGGATCGTGCAAAATCATTCATCCTCTAAAGAAAAAGGTTGAGTATCTCATTGATAAACATTCCATTCATCAAATTTGCTCCTGCAGTAGCAATATTATTTTCATAATTTTAAGAAATATGTTCAACTCATATTATGTTTGCTTGTAATAGAACAAAATAATGGAATTTATGAAAAATTATGGGATACGTCCAACTCGTTGTATACTATTGCCTGAAACAAATATAAATAAACATGAAAATGGTTATGTTCATTGACGAGGACGAATAACTAAATATGAACGAGAACGTGGTAATGAAAAATCTCATTGAAAATATATTGACAAAATAATCAGCAAGAGGTAAGCCTCAAATTCATATATCAAACGAGAGTAATCCACCAAATAAGGTGTGTGAAGATAAATGCAAAAAATGTGGAATAAATTGGCATTGTTTGGCGTACTTTTCGTACGACCAAATATCTTTTTGATATTGACGCTACCGTCGTGGAGTAGCGCAAAATAATATTTATAAGCCTAAACTATTTACTAGCACAAGTACTAGTAGCAAGTATAGGGTCGATCCCACGAGGAGGCGATTTAGCTTATAGTTTTCCCGGCTTTGAATGCTCAATTGGGTTGTCACGTTTGAAAAGGTTTTGTTTTGGAGAGCAGTTGGGCACTGCCGAACCGTGGTCACCGTGTTTACTTGACTGAAAAATAACAAATGACTTAAACAAAAATAAACTAGCATGCAACCTAATGAAATGATTGAGCAATTAACAGACTCGACTAAGCAGATAAGATGAAACAAATAAAGACTAAAGTATCCAGGCATCGACTCCCCTGACTTCCCCCTTGACCTATGTGCTGCCGATCATCGGTACGTATATCATTTTGCTAACAGTTTTGTCTTCCAGTTATAGATCCCAAGTATTAACATCCCTATGATGTCACGCATATTAATACTCCGAACCCTTATTCGCTCTTATGTTTAAGTCCTGCCAGATCTCTCTCGACAGGTCTCCTGACGTTGACCAATTCGACACTATGTGACCGCATGAGTCTAAGTTGGTCAAGTCGCCTTCATCCTCCAAGCAAACCCGGAATGGCCAATAGCATGCCTGGACACACCCAAGTCATACGACCACATCTCCAGCAACATGTTGTACTTCGCGGACGCCCAGTCTCCCGGTCGCGTTGATCCACGTACTCCTGTGTTAGGCAAGTCGGGGTTCCCACTGGTCACTGTAGGATTGCCCAAGTCCCTAACATGCTTAAGTTACTACCCTGTTGAATCGGGAACAAAACTCAGCTAGTTGCTGTCATCAATAAGCCTCCCGGCACGATCACGTCTTAGGGTTGGTCAGGTTCTGCCTTTGCCCAGATACAAACGGATTAGCTACTTGACATAATTAAAACAGAAAATAAAAGAGAAGAAGTAAAGCGAACTGAACTATGCATTAAAACGGGAAATTTGTTCAAAGGGAAATAACAGCAAAGTACGGAATTAAAAACATGAAAGCATAAAAGAAATTGTTTTTAGCCCGAGGGCTTAACAGAAAATAAACGCCGGCGAGTGGTGTTGCTCACGCGGCCGCCTTCTTCGTCACTGGTCAGGTAGGGTTCCGATCCGGATTGCTCGCTGCTCATACGTCGTTCTTCTTCTTCTTCATCAGTCACTCTCTTATATAGACGGGCTTTAATTGATGGGAGACGTGTGGGGGAATACCTCCAGGGTTGGACGAGAGTCCTCCTTTTCTTTATCTCTGAATCTGGTCATCTTTGAAGAGTCCACGATTTTCAGGATTCTGGGTACACCGAATGCCCAACGTTCCGCCTCCGTCAATGTTAGCGCTTGCCCATGTATTTCCTTCTCTGACTGACTGAGGTAGCGGACCATGTGCGGTACTTGGTCGAGCTCAAGTCTTGCTCCACCTGCTGACGTCCTGGTTGCTTGCTCAACTCTGCTGGACCCTTTTCGTCAGTCTGGCTTGCTCAACTAGTGCTCTTGACCATGGAAGGTGATTTCCTTGCCTCTTTCACACAGTGCGCTCCTCTTTTCACTCCTTTACCTGCCCACCTGCAAAACTTGCCCAAGTACCCAAACGTGCCCTCCCAGACACAAATAAAGTAAAAACAAACTAAGGACTCGATTTACTTGACTCTAAAAACCTAAAAATGAGCCAAAAAATATGGCTCATCACACGCACACACTTTACTTCGCTTGTCCTCAAGCGTGTACGGTGACTTGCCTGCTCAAGCAGAAAACAAACAGGGGGTAGAGAAAGAAAGAAAACAGAAGACTCAAGGACAGCATGCTTATCAAAATACAGAGGGTTGATCAAGTGAACAGATAGTCAAAATCATAGTCAATGGAATGCATAAAAAACGGTCAAGAGTTTGCAACAGGATTTTGGGATTCTCACTAAGTGTTTCTCTCTATGTAGTGGATGGGTAGTGTTTCGCTCAATGCTGTTTTAAAAGAAGTTCTGCTTTGGGCTTGACCAAGTTCTATCCTGTGACATTTTCAATTGAGTTGGGCAATATCATTAGGGCTTTCTCGGGTGACTGTATAGGCTAGCTTGGGCAATGCCCAGAATTGATCTTAGGTAGGACATGCATTTTACTTAGCAAATTTCCTCCTAATTTCTTCTCTCTATCTCACGGGCCTTAGCACACCCTTTTATTCGTGGATCTATTTTTTTCTTTTTCTTTGTTTTTCTCTTTTTCTTTTTTTTTTTTTTTCTCTTTTTTTTTTTTTTTTTTTTGGAGAAGACTTTGCCCTGACTTGCTCTTTTTATGAACTTGAGCATATATGCAGGTTGGGTCAGGGCAGTAAGGGTTTTCCCCCAGGTGATCAAGAAATAATGGCTCGGCTCAAGGGGCTAACAAGGGTCTTCTTTTTATTTGCAGTACAGAAAGAAAATGCCTAAATCATTTACTACTCAACTCAATTTTCAAATAATCACAATGGTCAGAACTTGGGCAAGCTTCAGCATTACAAACTTTTTAAACAGCTACTCTCATGAAAGAATTATATCACACAGATGTAGGCTCAAATCCTCACAGCTTACCTAGTTGCAATTCCATCGTCCCTAATATTTTTCATGCATAGACTATTAATTTTGAAAACTGTTCAAATTGATCAAGGTATTTATCAAGCATGCGACTCGATCAAACTATGGGGTTGCTCTTGACCTTCCCCCACTCACACACTTTGCCTCTGGCAAAGTGTGCAAACAGTAATAAGTTGGGCAAGCATCCCCCCTGACTCCGACTCCAACGATGTTGGCGCACCTTCCCACATACACACTTTGCCTTGGGCAAAGTGTGCAAATAAGGAGATCGACCCCATCAGACATGAGTCGGGCAGACTCAAGGCCAAATAAAAAAAATAAAAATAAAAAATAAAAACCTAAACTACTAAAACAAAGGGAGGGTACATTTAAGTTTTGGGTTCAGGTGGGTACCTGAATCCAACATGGACGAAGTATGCCATGAGGGCAGCGTGCAGCTCGTCCTGCCTTTCTCCAATCCGGTCCTGCTTCTCCTCGAGGACATCCAGCTGTTCAAGGATCTCCTCCTTCTGCAACTCGACCCTCTCACTTGGTCGACTCACAGGCTCGGTCTTCACTTTCGCCTTGGCTGCCGTCGCCAAGGCCTTCACTTCCTCTGGGTTTGTGAACACCCAATCCTCTCCTACAACTCTGATATCAGCCATCCTATTCAAACACGCATGGTCAAACTTTTCCTCGGGCATCATCTCCATCAACTCAAAATCAAGCTTCAACTCCATCCTCTGGGCATAAATTCCTGGAAAGTGGGCAAGGGACAACCTCTGTGCTGGCTTGCTCAAGATGTTCTTCAGTTGTGCGCACAGGAAAGCTCCAAAGTTGACCTTGATCTTCTTGGTCATGCACCACAGTAGATCAAGCTCGGTCAGGGAGATAGTATTGCTGTTGTCCTTTTTCCCATAAAAGTTATACGCCAGTATACGGTGGCAGATACGCAACGCATTGTCCTTGAGCTGGTGATTTTTGGCCTCCTGTGACTTGAACACCTTCTCCTTGCTCAAGGCCCTCCAGATCTCGTTTCTCTCCTTCTGCGTGCGCTCTGGTGGCGTGGTCAATCTGTCCTGGTACTCCTTTGAAAACTTGTCTTTGAAACTGGCCGCTCCCATGGCCATGTTGATCTCGAAGATGCTCGCCTCATTATACGATCCCATCAATTTGAAAGAAATGCCCAACGCCCCGCCATCCTTGCTCGTTCTCACCTCTAACTCCTCATAGAACTCCTTGACCAACTTCTCAGAGACTTGCCCTGGCCAGGTCAAGAAGTCCTCCCATCCTATAGCTGCAAAATAACCCTTAACTTGATCAAGTATATTCAAATCTTTAAGGGTTTCGAAACATACCGTCTTGGGCACGACAACTGCCCTTTTCTGGATGTTCGAGGGTGGGGGTACTGACTGCTTGCCCTTGCCACGAGTGACTCGGGTCGACGCCGGAGTTTTGAACTTCTCAGATGGGGTGACCGGGACAGAGTGCTCCGATTCCTCTTTCACTTCGGTTTCTTCTTCGCCGTCTTTTTCTCCCTCTTCGTCGCCGGCGGTTGACATGTCGTCGGCCTTCTCGTCAGATGACGACTCCATGGTGGCGGCCGGCGAAGCTTCGCGGGGCTTCTTGAACTTACCTTTCTCCTCCGCCGTAAACTTCCTCTTTTTCACGACGTCCTCACTCGGCTCAGCGCTGTGGCTCGCCGGGTTTGACTCCTCTGATGGCTTTGGGGTCGTGTCGAGGTCGGAAAGTTTCGGGGCTTCAATTTCCGCCGTCAGTTGGTCTACCAGTATGGTGTTGATGGGGGCCGGGCTTGCCTCGCGCGTCGGGCTCTGTTTGGCCGGCGAAGGGGTGGTTTCTTTCTCCGTGGGTGGTGGTGGTGGTGGTGTTTTTTCCTTCGCGGGCACAGATGCGGCGGCGGCGGCTTTCGACGATTTTCCTCCGGCCATCTTCTTCGACGGTTGTGATTGAGGGCTTGTGAGATCGATTTTGGTACCGTGAGGGATTTTGTTTAACTTGGTGTTTTTGGGGCGGGTGGATACCATAATCTTCGGAGTTAGGGTTATGGGGGTAGTGGTGATGGTGGGGAAGTTGAGGAGTTGTGCGGTTTTTTGAAATAGAGGTGGGGGTAGTGGTGTAGATTGATTAGGATTTTGAATTTGATAGGACTCTGCAAATCCAGAACTGATTGGACTCTTTTGCGGATTCCCGATAATTCCGCAATCATCACAACTGACCACCCCTACTCGTTGCTCAACTACCGCAGTTGCTCACTCAATTTTCCTGTTTCCTGCAGACAAAAACAGACCAAAACCCTTTCCTGCCCAAGGCTACTACTTGGCGTGGTGAATTTATTAACATAAAATGAAATAAGGGAAAACATAATATACATACCGAGTTCGCCTTCGGTATTTGCCTCTATTTATTGTCATGGGCCTGACTTATTTTTCTTGCTTCACTTGGTCAAGCGGCGAGCTCAGGGGGTATCATCCCCTTGAGGTCCTCATTCCCATAGTAAGCCTTGACTCTCTGCCCATTTACTTTAAAGATATGATCGTCACCTGGCTTAAATAGCTCAACCGATCCATTTGGGCAAACAGCATGGACTATGAATGGTCCTGCCCATTTGGTGGATAGCTTTTTAGCCTTGAATTTGAACTTGGTTTGGTAAACCAGAACCAGTTGACCAGGCTCGATCTTCTTTTTCTTGATGATTTTGTCGTGGGCTCTCTTTGTCCGTTCCTTGTAATTGACCGCGTTATCATACGCTTCAATCCTTATCTCCTCCAGCTCAGTTAGGTCAAGTTTACGTCCTTCGCTGGCCGCATCCCAGTCGAAATTGACCTTGTTTACTGCCCAATGCGCCTTGTGTTCGATTTCCACGGGCAAGTGGCATGACTTGCCAAACACCATGCGGTAGGGGGAGATCCCTGAGGGTGTTTTGTAGGCGGTTCTATAGGCCCAAAGTGCATCATCGAGCTTGTCGCTCCAATCCTTACCTTCTGGCTTGACCGTCTTCCTCAAGATGGTTTTGATGATACGATTGGATAGCTCGGCTTGCCCATTGGCCTTGGGGTGATAGGCTGTGGAGATCCTGTGGTGCACTCTATACTTCCTGAGCAACCTTTCAATTATATAATTGCAAAAGTGCGTACCTTGGTCGCTGATCAATGCGCGGGATACACCAAATCTGCTGAATATGTCGCCCTTGAGGAAGGTGGCTACCACTCTTGAATCATTGGTTGTTGTAGCCTTGGCCTCGACCCATTTAGATACATAGTCAACTGCCAAGAGTATGTACTCCTTTCCTCTGGAGTTGGGCAAGGGTCCCATAAAGTCGATGCCCCACACGTCGAAGACTTCTACAGGCATGATGGGCATCATGGGCATCTCATCCCTCTTGGTCACGTTCCCCTCTCTTTGGCACTTGTCACAGCTCCTGCACCACTCAAAACAATCCCTCAAAAGAGTTGTCCAATAAAAACCACAGTCAAGTACCTTCCTTGCTGTGCGTCGGTGGCCAAAATGTCCTCCGCAGGCTTGCTCATGGCAGTGCTTCAGGATGTCTGCTTGCTCAACTTCAGGGATGCAACGTCTCAGCACTTGGTCTTCTCCCCTTTTCCACATGTAGGGATCATCCCAAATGTACTTCTTGCTCTCCCGCTTGAGCTTGTTCTTACCGTAGAGGGTCATGTCTTCTCGTATATCTCCTGTGACTATGTAGTTGGCCAAGTCTGCGTACCATGGCTCTTCTGACTTGGTTGAAATCTGATACAAGTACTCATCTGGAAAAGTCTCCGTGATGGGCATGCCTTCTTCTCGCTGGATTATCCTGCTCAAGTGGTCGGCCACTAAATTTTGGTTACCTGATTTGTCTCTGATTTCGATGTCGAACTCTTGCAGCAACAAGATCCATCTAATCAGTCGTGGCTTGGTCTCCTTTTTGGCCATCAAGTACTTCAGCGCGGCATGGTCAGTGTAAACTATGGTTTTGCTCCCGAGCAAGTAAGATCTGAACTTCTCGAATGCAAACACCACAGCCAGTAGTTCTTTCTCTGTGGTCGCGTAGTTGCATTGGGCAGGGTTTAAAGTCTTGGATGCATAGTAGATTACATGTCGTTCCTTGCCCTTCATCTGCCCAAGTACAGCTCCAACAGCATACCCGCTCGCGTCGCACATAAGCTCAAATGGCATTCCCCATTCTGGTGGTTGGATGATGGGGGCAGTGACTAACCTTTCCTTGAGGTGGTTGAAGGCAGCTTGACAGTCATCATCAAAGTTCCAGTCAACCTCATTTTGTAACAGCCTGGTCAGAGGTTGGGCAATCTTTGCAAAGTCTCTCACGAACCTCCTGTAGAACCCAGCGTGCCCAAGGAAGCCTCTCACTTGCTTGACGTTCCTTGGATAAGGCAGCTTCGATATGGTCTCTATTTTGGCTCGGTCAACTTCGATTCCCTTGGCAGAGACTACGTGCCCAAGGACTATCCCTTCCTCTACCATAAAGTGACATTTCTCGTAGTTAAGTACCAAACTTTTCTCCACACATCTGCTGAGGGCCAACTCCAGGTTGTTCAAGCATGTCTCGAACGAGCTGCCATATACAGTAAAGTCATCCATGAAGACTTCTATTCCTTGCTCGAGCAGATCGGCAAAGATACTCATCATGCATCTCTGGAAAGTCCCTGGGGCGTTGCATAGACCAAATGGCATGCGTCGATATGCAAAGGTACCGTATGGGCAAGTGAAAGTAGTCTTGTCCTGGTCTTCCGGGGCCACCCAAATTTGCATGTAGCCTGAGTACCCGTCAAGGAAACAGAAATGGGTCTTCCCGGCCAGCCTCTCGAGCATCTCGTCAATGAAGGGTAGGGGAAAGTGGTCTTTCTTTGTTACCTTGTTCAACTTTCTGTAGTCTATGCACACTCTCCATCCAGTTTGAAGTCGAGTGGCTATCTGCTCCTTTTTCTCGTTCTCGATCACTTGAATTCCTGACTTCTTGGGTACCACATGAACTGGACTTACCCATTTGCTGTCTGAAACAGGGTAGATAATGCCCAAGTTGAGCAGCTTGAGTATCTCCTTGAGCACTACTTCTTTCATAGCGGGGTTCAGTTTTCTCTGTGGATCGCGCACTGGATTCGACTCTTCCTCGAGCAATATGTGGTGTTGGAATATGGTGGGGCTGATTCCTCTTATATCTGCTAAGGTCCATCCAATGGCTTGCTTGTACTGGTCAAGGATGTTCCTTAGCTTACTTTCTTCCTCTTTTTTTAGTTTCGAACTAATGATCACGGGCAATGTATCATTCTGCCCAAGGAACATGTACTTGAGATGTGCAGGGAGTTTCTTCAATTCTAACTCTGGTGGTTTCTCCAGAGATGGTACCATGATCGTGACTTCATGGGGTGGTAACTTGCTCATTCCCATGGGATGATTCTCCAGAGCTCCCAATTGCTCAACTATCTGTTGAACTTCAGGTTGCTCATCCTCTGCATCTTCCCTGGTCAATCCCCTTTGTATCACCAGGTCTATTTTGTCAGAAACTCCATATCCTAGAGCTTGCTCCTCGATCAATTCATCAATCTGATCAACATAATGCACTTGCTCGGTGTCTTCTGGGTGCTTCATTGACTTGAACAAGTCGAATGTGACCGTTTCTCCTTCAAACTTGCAGGTTAGCTTTCCAGTTTCGCAGTCAATGTGTGTCCTTGCTGTCTTCAAGAATGGTCTGCCCAGGATCATTACTGGCTGCTTGCTTGATCTCCCCATGTCCAGGACATAGAAATCGGCAGGAAAGATGAGCTCCTCCACCTTGACCAATACATCTTCCAGAATTCCTTCGGGGTACACATTTGATCTGTCTGCCAACTGGATTACCACCCTTGTTGGTTTCATCGGCCCTATACCCAATTCTTCGTACATTGACTTAGGCATAACATTGATTGACGCTCCCAAGTCGAGCATGGCTTTTTCTATGTTCATGTTGCCTATTATGCAGGGAATATAGAACATTCCAGGGTCTGCACACTTCCTTGGTACATTCCTCTGGAGCACCGCTGAAACATTCTCTCCTACTTCGAACTTGGCATCATCTTGGTATTTCACTTTTTTGGTGCACAGCTCCTTGAGGAATTTGGCGCACCTGGGCATGGATTTCAGGATGGTCAACAGAGGCATGTTGATTTCCACCTTTTTGAACATCTGGAACATCTCGTTAGTGTCTTCCTTCTCTTTCTTCTTGCTCAATCTGCCTGGGAAAGGAGGGTAGATTTTTTGTGGTGTCACTGCTTGAGCAGATACTGATGTTTCCTTCTGTTTGGGTGGTGTCAGCTCGAGCTCTTCCTTTGACTCTTCTTCCTCGTTGACCTCTTCAACAATTCCTTCCACTTGAGATGGTGGAGTGGGCTTCTTGGGTGCTTCAGCTAGGACCTTTCCATTTTTGAGATGGATAGCATTCAGTTGGGCGTTGTTTAGTTCAATTTGGGGAGGTAGACCGTTGGTCTTCTTCTTCATCTCAGTCATTGCCTGGGTCAAGTGCGCCAGTTGGGCATTGATGTTCTGGAATTGCCCGCGCGACTCAAGCATTTGAGCATTGATATTCTGCAGTTGACCTCGAGTCTCAACCTTGTACTTCTCGTTGTCCTGTTTGTACCGGTCATTCTCCTGCTGGGCTTTGATATTTTCATTGACCAAGGTCTGCATCATGTCTGCCAAAGTTGGGCCATTGTTCTGGTTCTGCTGGTTGTTGCCCTGGTTTTGGTAGTTATTCCTCTGATGATGGTTCTGGCCGTGATATTGCTGGCCTTAATTGCCTTGGTTTCCTCCACCTTGGTAGTTGTTGTTTCCGTACCGGTTGTTCGAGTTGTACGTGTTCCCATTGGGTCTTTGTCCGTTCCCATTGTTCTGCATTATTACCTTGACCTCTTCGTCAAAAAGCTCAGGGCACTCGTCAGTGGCATGGTTACTTTCTTTGCAGATTTGGCATGCCTTGACTCCTCTCTTTAGCCCTGGGTTTTGGTTAAGCACCAGTTGCTCAACTATGTTGCACAGTTTGTCCAACTTGACTTCAGTTGCAGATGGTACGGGCAAGTTGTTTCTGGGTAGGTCACTGCCATCCTCCCTTGTTTCTTCAGCCATTTCCTTGAAGATTTTGAATGCTTCGTCGGCCCTCTTGTTTAGAATGGATCCTCCACAAGCTGCGTTGACCCATGTCCTCTCCGTCTCCCTTAGTCCAGAGATGAAGTACTGGACCAAGTCATGGTCAAGGATCTGATGCTGTGGGCACTTGGCCAACATCTGCTTGAACCTGACCCAGTAGTCATGGAAGTTCTCTCCTCCTCCCATCTTGATGCTGTTGATCTTCTTCCTCATCTGCTGGATGCGTGCAGCTGGGAAGTACTTCTCAAGGAACTTCTGCTGAAGCTGACTCCAGGTGGTCACTTCTCCAGCGGGTAGAGTGTACAGCCACTCTCGGGCACCTTCAGCCAGTGAGAAAGGGAAGGCTAGAAGTCTGATGTATTCCCCTAGCCCTTCACTTGCTCGGATGGTGCCACATGCCAATTCAAAGTCTTGGAGATGCCTCTGGGGATCCTCCAATGGCATGTCACTGAACTTGGGCAAGATCTGGATGAAGCCGTGCCTCATCTCCCAAGTATTGTTTTCAACCGTGGGCAAAGTGATACCCAGCGGCTTTAGATTCAAGTTTTCTGGGAACATCGTGTCCCTCAACGTCTTGGCTCTCTCTTCTCCCATCCTTGATCGCGTAGGTGACCTGGATGTGTTCGGTGAATCTTCTCTCGATGTGTCCGAGATTGACTCTCCTGTCTCAGTTATGGTCAACTGAGTTACTTGAGCGGCACGTGCTAATGCTTGCTTTTGCTTTGTTGCTTTTCGATTCTTCCTCGCGGTTCGCTCGATTTCAGGATCAAATAGTAGTGGCCCTGTATCCTTGCTTCCCGATGATTTAGAGTCCTGCATACAAAAATAGGTCAAGCGTTAGCACGGAAAACTATTGGCTTGGAATATTGCCTCCCCGGCAACGGCGCCAATTTTGACGCTACCGTCGTGGAGTAGCGCAAAATAATATTTATAAGCCTAAACTATTTACTAGCACAAGTACTAGTAGCAAGTATAGGGTCGATCCCACGAGGAGGCGATTTAGCTTATAGTTTTCCCGGCTTTGAATGCTCAATTGGGTTGTCACGTTTGAAAAGGTTTTGTTTTGGAGAGCAGTTGGGCACTGCCGAACCGTGGTCACCGTGTTTACTTGACTGAAAAATAACAAATGACTTAAACAAAAATAAACTAGCATGCAACCTAATGAAATGATTGAGCAATTAACAGACTCGACTAAGCAGATAAGATGAAACAAATAAAGACTAAAGTATCCAGGCATCGACTCCCCTGACTTCCCCCTTGACCTATGTGCTGCCGATCATCGGTACGTATATCATTTTGCTAACAGTTTTGTCTTCCAGTTATAGATCCCAAGTATTAACATCCCTATGATGTCACGCATATTAATACTCTGAACCCTTATTCGCTCTTATGTTTAAGTCCTGCCAGATCTCTCTCGACAGGTCTCCTGACGTTGACCAATTCGACACTATGTGACCGCATGAGTCTAAGTTGGTCAAGTCGCCTTCATCCTCCAAGCAAACCCGGAATGGCCAATAGCATGCCTGGACACACCCAAGTCATACGACCACATCTCCAGCAACATGTTGTACTTCGCGGACGCCCAGTCTCCCGGTCGCGTTGATCCACGTACTCCTGTGTTAGGCAAGTCGGGGTTCCCACTGGTCACTGTAGGATTGCCCAAGTCCCTAACATGCTTAAGTTACTACCCTGTTGAATCGGGAACAAAACTCAGCTAGTTGCTGTCATCAATAAGCCTCCCGGCACGATCACGTCTTAGGGTTGGTCAGGTTCTGCCTTTGCCCAGATACAAACGGATTAGCTACTTGACATAATTAAAACAGAAAATAAAAGAGAAGAAGTAAAGCGAACTGAACTATGCATTAAAACGGGAAATTTGTTCAAAGGGAAATAACAGCAAAGTACGGAATTAAAAACATGAAAGCATAAAAGAAATTGTTTTTAGCCCGAGGGCTTAACAGAAAATAAACGCCGGCGAGTGGTGTTGCTCACGCGGCCGCCTTCTTCGTCACTGGTCAGGTAGGGTTCCGATCCGGATTGCTCGCTGCTCATACGTCGTTCTTCTTCTTCTTCATCAGTCACTCTCTTATATAGACGGGCTTTAATTGATGGGAGACGTGTGGGGGAATACCTCCAGGGTTGGACGAGAGTCCTCCTTTTCTTTATCTCTGAATCTGGTCATCTTTGAAGAGTCCACGATTTTCAGGATTCTGGGTACACCGAATGCCCAACGTTCCGCCTCCGTCAATGTTAGAGCTTGCCCATGTATTTCCTTCTCTGACTGACTGAGGTAGCGGACCATGTGCGGTACTTGGTCGAGCTCAAGTCTTGCTCCACCTGCTGACGTCCTGGTTGCTTGCTCAACTCTGCTGGACCCTTTTCGTCAGTCTGGCTTGCTCAACTAGTGCTCTTGACCATGGAAGGTGATTTCCTTGCCTCTTTCACACAGTGCGCTCCTCTTTTCACTCCTTTACCTGCCCACCTGCAAAACTTGCCCAAGTACCCAAACGTGCCCTCCCAGACACAAATAAAGTAAAAACAAACTAAGGACTCGATTTACTTGACTCTAAAAACCTAAAAATGAGCCAAAAAATATGGCTCATCAGATCTCTACCAAAAAAATTTAAAGAACAGGTAGAGACGAATCTTGCTAATTTCAATTGTCAAGTTTTGGAGATTATTATGACAATATTGATCATGTAATTGAAAATGGCGTGATTGATCGAAGGTATAGATGTATTGTCAAAATGATTATGTATGAGATAGCATAATCACTCATACATTATTTCGTGACCTTTGTAGAAAATAATGTCAATACAAATTATGGTGCATCTAATATTATTGAAAGCCCCAGAAGAGCTAGTAATTATATTTTATGGATATATTTTAGCAAATCGAGATATCTCTTGCAATGAATATAATGTATGGAATATATTTGCATAACTTATTTTGAATCTGGACGAAACAAAAATCGATATACTGAATTAATTCTTTTTGAGACATTGGTTCTCAATCCGAGTTTAGTCGATTATTTTCTTAATGTTTGACGTGTTATTTCTGAAGAATACACAATTGATTTATGTGCATATTTCTCGAAAAATGATACACAATACAAAATATTCTTGAAGAATATTTTATGAATAAATTAGCATAATATATATTGCTTAAAGAGCAATGTATTAAATTTGATAAATATTTTTGAATAATATTTGATTTGATTATTCGTCTCTAATTTTGAATGACACAAGTATTTTGATCTCGAAGGATCATTGGTAAAGATATTGTATACCCGAAGGATTATTGGTAAAAATATTGTTATGCAAATGATGGCATATTAAGAGTGGGTTTCGCAAGAGCTTTACTAATTATCCCCGCGAGTACTACAAATGTACTTAAACATGAAAATGATGCATATCATGATTGTGCGTGGAATTGAATCAAACATTTTCCATCTACGAATTAATATGGAACTTATATTCATATCATCACTAGAGCGTATTTTTATGAACGAGCATAATAGAAAATAAGGTATATTAAATATCTCGAGTCCACCATCCAGAAGATCTGTTTATAGCAATTACGCTGAGTTGCATATTTAACGAAGATCATTTTCCGGCATTAGTGAGAGATAAGAATATAAAAGATATAAATGCCGAGAAATTTCATTGAATGAAAACGATCTTCAATTCTTGATTCACGCACCAATCAATTGAACCCGAAGTTCATAAAAATAAGTGACTTGCAATATTTAGCAAGTAATCTACCAAATTCATTTGCATAGTAATGAAGGTGTGACAAAATCACATATATTTGTGATAAAATGAACTACAAGAGTTCAAATACCAAAGAGATCAACTCAAATGTTGATTCTAATGTACGCCTGAAGCGTATTAGATCGATCTCAAGATATAAAATAAATCCATGGAAAAACAAAGAAATTAAGTCACCCTCAAAATCTCCTAAAGAGAGTTAGATAGAAATCCCATTGAAAAAATATGTGCACATGATAATAGAAAATCGTGGAATTGCGGAACAACCAAATTAAATATTTTGGGAAATAATTAAAGATTTGGTTGATATATTGAATTGTCATCAAATGGAAAATAATATTGAAGACATGGTCCCGAAGACCAGTGATTGGTCCCGAAGACCAGTAATTGGTCCCGAAAACCAGTGATTGCACTCTTTTTTCTCTACTAAGTTTTTCCAACAGGATTTTCTTAGTTAAAGGTTTTTAACGAGACAATAATCACAATATAAATGCGAATGTCATGTACTCTTTTCCTCGATTATTTTTTTCTACAGGGTTTTATAATGAGGTTTTTAACGAGGCATGTACATCACTTGATAATAATTAATGAGGACATCAGAATGTTCCATATGAGTTTATTTTCGAAATAAACTGAGATATTGAACTTGATCGAGTTCAAAAGAAAAATATAATCTTCTAGATGATTGTGAATTGAAGTTCACATTATTGTTCATTTGTCAAGAAATGTATATTAGAACACTAGACACATCTAATATACTCCAGAAGAGTTACCGGCCGGTTATAGCAATTGCGAATGCTCTAGTCAATATAGATTTCTTGTAAAGGCATTTTGGGTCCTAAAGACCAAAATTTATATTTGAATAACTAAGTTTTTCCTATATGGTTTTATTAGTTACAGGTTTTAATAAGACTGATTGATCACCAATAACTATTTTCAAGAAGTCAAAGATCTTCGGTGATTACAATCAGGAGGAGCAAGTTGTACTCTTTTTCCTTCGTCGAGGTTTTATCTCACTGAGTTTTCCTGACAAGGTTTTAATGAATCAGTATTTCTGTAAATAGTTATTCAAAAGGGAGTGTTATAAATATTAATATTAGTTAATGATAGTTACCTTTTTCTTGGTGAACAAGAATAAAAACTCTACTTTGTATCCTATATAAAGGGATCTCCCCATATGAATAAAAATACAATTCTATTCCCCTCTCATGTTTCTCTTTTGTTGAAATATTTGGGTGTTGGCCCATTCTTTAACATTGGCAGCACCCAGCCCAGTTGAGTGCTAGGCCCATTGTGTTTATTATATCAGCCCAGTCCTTGAGCCCACCTGTTTTGTTTCTGTGAAATAAAACCCAGCCCACTTATTATGTTGACCAATGCTGACCGTTGATATTTAGGGTTAATTGGTGTGGCTGAATCTGGACCATTGATTACCTATGATATAATAAACCCAACTCCACCGCATTCACTCACTTCAGCCCCTATACTCAAACCCTAATACTGTGTGCGATTCACCTTCGAGTGTGTGCGATTCCTGTGTATTCTCCGTTCACCGTCTCCGCCGCTTCCCCCTTCGTCTCCGGCTGACCTCCTCGTGAGCTCGGTTGCTGGAGACGACTAGTGAAGCTTCTGGACACGGCTGATTCACCTCTTCTGTGAGGCGGAGTTGTTTGAGTGACCGGAGCTTTTGTGCTCCTGGGCTGAGGAAGGTAGCCAATCGACGGATCTACCAGTTACCACTACCACCGGTCATAGCTACGATGATGGATCTACAGTCCTGAGCCTATCATCTATTTATCTCTATCTTATATTTTTGATATATATATATATATATATATATATATATATATATATATATATATATATATATATATATATATATATATATATATATATATAGTAGATCTGTTGTATTTTGCCGCTGCATGTTACCCTAGGGTTCATACAAGCCTATCTCCTGTTATACCGACCGGATCTCTCGAGATCCGTTGACGGTTGTGATTTGGGGCCTTGCTCTGACCTAGGGCGAATTATAGATCTGATATGTTTCTCTGTGTTTGTGTTTTGCAGGTGCCTCGAAGCGACGCTCGCCAACGTGTACGCTCAACAGTGGTATCAGAGCATCACGAAGGCTTGTTCGGCAACCGGATCTGTAGATCTGACCCCGTAGGGCTCCAGATCTGCAAGTCAAGGAGGTTCGTACGTTGCTCGGCACTGCACGGTAGGAGGCCCAGGTAGCAGATCCGAATTAGGTACCCCCGGCCATTGTAAATTGGGATTTGATCACCCTCTTGGTTGTGTAAGGTTGGTACCAGGATCGCCTGTGAAACGCGAAACGTGAACTGCATTTTGGGTCACTTGCGAACACCCGGCAAGGTAAGTATCTGAACCCCCTCATTCTGTGATGGTCAGTCCGCCTGGAGGCATTGTTTGATGGTGTGGCCCGCCTGGTGGTCGTTGTAGTGTGGTGTTGAAAATCTGTTTTTCAAAAACTGTGTTCAAAAATATTTTTCTGGAAAATTGGTTAACAGTTTTGTTTTGTGGAAAAACCTTTTGTGAAAATATGATGAACATTTGGCTTCTGTGACTTTAGTGTTGCTGTGTTGTTGCCTGAACCTGCTTGAACCCTTGCTGTCTGCACTGTAGTGTGTCTAGGGTTAGGGTTTCTTTCTGTGATACCAGAAACCTGTAGTGACTTACCCTATCTGGAGTGAGTTGAGTGCCAGTGTTAGGCCCCAGTGGGTAAACTCTCCTTGGCCAGACACCTTGAGAGTGTGTGGCATCTGGGAGGGGCTGGGGTGCACACCTGTCTGGATCAGCCTAAACTACTCAACATAGGCTCTGAGTCACTCAACAGGAAGTAAGGCGTTTAGGACCTTTTCTCTCACTTTTGGTGAGAAATAGAAGTGTGTGTGTGTGTTTGCCTGTTGTGGTGCTCACTATCTTCTGTCAACTGCTGTTGTGTGGTTCTCTGAAATTGCTTAAACTTACTGTTTTCAAACTGTTTTCAAAAACTGAGTCATCAAAATCTGTTTTCTAAAATGTCTGGTTTTAACTTGGCACCATTTGATGGAAAAGGGGATTTTTCAATTTGGAAACAAAAGATGAAAGGGATTTTAATCCAACAGAAAGTTTACAAAGCAATTAGTGGTGGATACTCCACTGATGACTCTGATGAAGTTAAATTTGAAACAAATGAACTTGCCCATTCTGCTATAATCTTGTGTCTATCTGAATCTGTTTTGAGGAAAGTAGGTGAACTTGAATCTGCTAAAGAATTGTGGGAAAAATTGCATGAACTTTATACTGAAACTTCACTGAACAGCAAACTTTTCTTACTTGAAATTTTTTTTAGATTCAAACTGGATATGAGTAAAGATATATCTGATAACATTGATGCTTTTACAAAACTCATTCAAGATATAAAATTGACTGGTGATAGACACATTGATGATTATACCCCTATTGTGTTGTTGAATGCCATTCCTGATGCCTATTCTGATGTTAAGTCTGCTATTAAGTATGGTAGAGATACAGTGACCTTAGAAACTGTGATTAATGGGCTTACAAGCAAAGAATTAGACTTAAGGTCTAATAGAGGCTATAGGGTTTCTGAAGTTAATCAAGTTAGAGGGAGGTCTAAGTCTAGGAACACTGGTAACCAGAACCATAAAGGTAATGGTAATCAAAACAATGACAGGAAAAAGGGGAGGGGTAAGTCAATGTCTAAGTCCAGACCTAAAGGAAAGAAGTGAATTAATTTTGGTGAGCTGGGACACTTCATAAAGGACTGTCCCAAGCCCAAAAAGGTCAATGGTGACCATGCTAATGTAGCTGCTGAACATGATCATGCTGGTGTTGTATTTATGATTTCTGAGAATACTGATGTTCCTGATGTAAATGCTGCACTGCCTGCTTTTCTTGATGAAAATAAATGGTTGATTGATTCTGGCTGCACTTATCACATGACTCCATACGTGCATCTGTTTACATCATACAAAAAAATGCATAACTCTTCAGTGTCTATGGCAAATGATAAAAGATGCATGGTAGAAGGTATAGGTGATGTATGTGTTAAGTTTGATTCTGGCTATCTGTACACTTTGAAAAATGTTAGACATGTGCCTGATTTAAGTCAAAATCTGATATCCTGTGCTGCATTGGAACTTGATGGTATTTCTGGAAAATGGGGGAATGGTTGTATGACAATTGTGAAGGGGTCCATCATTATGTGTAAAGCTGCTAAATGCCATAACTTGTATATCTGCAATGCATATCCTTATTTGAAAGAATCTGCTCATATTGTGCATGATAGTACCTCTGAGCTTTGGCATAAGAGGTTAGGGCATTTAAGTAGCAAAGGCATGCAATTTCTGAAATCTGATGGTTACTTTGGTGACTCCAAAATGTCTTGTTTGACTTTCTGTGAAACTTGTGTGTTAGGTAAGCAAACTAAGGTTAGCTTTCCTGTGACCCCTACCCCCAATGTGCCCTCTGCTTCTGCTGTGTTAGAATACTTGCATGCTGATTGTTGGGGCCCTGCTCCTGAACCCACTCAAGGTGGGAATATGTACTTCCTTTCTGTTATTGATGATTTTTCCAGGAAAGTTTGGGTTTTTCTTATGAAAAATAAGTCTGAAGTTTTTCAAAAATTCTGTGACTTTAAAACACTTGTTGAAAATCAAACTGGTCAGAAAATTAAAGTTTTAAGAACTGATAATGGCCTTGAATTCTGTAATTCTGAAATGAACAACTTGTGTGCCCAATCTGGTATTAAGAGACATAGGACTGTCCCCTACACTCCCCAGCAAAATGGAGTTGCTGAGAGGATGAATAGAACCCTTCTAGAGAAGGTTAGGTGTCTACTTGCATCTTTTGGCCTTAGCAAAAGGTTTTGGGGAGAAGCTGTCATTACAGCTGCTTATCTGATAAATAGGTCACCTAGTGTGCCCTTGAAAGGGAAGTGTCCTGAATCTGTGTTTTCTGGAAAATCTGTTTCTTTGGATAATTTGAAGGTGTTTGGTTGTGCTGCTTATGTTCATCAAAGTGTTAACAAACTGGAACCTAGGTCTAGGAAGTGTGTCTTCCTTGGATATCCTGAGGGGACTAAGGGCTACAGGCTGTGGCTCAGAAGTGAACCAGGTTTTAGGACTATTGTTAGTAGAGATGTGGTATTTAATGAAGATGAAATGCCTTGCTTGAATTCTAGAAACCCTAAGGATGTTGGTACCTCTGGTGGGTGGAGTCTACTCCCTCTGTAGGTCCCTTAGGTGTTGATTCTGATGTGAATTCTCCTGATAATGTGTCTGATAATGTGCCTGTTGTTCCTGCTGTTAACTTGAATGATAATGTTGATCATAATGCTCCTGAAAATCCAAATGTGAACCCTGAAAATCCAAATGAATCTCCTGTGAATCCAAATGTGAACTTGCCTGCAAATGATAATCCCCCCATGCATACTGAACATGAACCTTTGTATTTTCAAGATGAGACTGTTACTGATGTAAATCCAAATCTGACTAGTTATCAATTAACTAAGGATAGGGCTAGGAGGAATCCTAGGTTGCCTGCTAGATTTAATGATTTTCAACTTGGTAACTTTGTGTTCAATATGCATGATTTGATTGAGAACTGTGAACCTAAAACCTTTGATGAAGCCATAAAATCTGAACATTCTGAAAAATGGTTAAGTGCTATGAAAGATGAAATGAATTCACTTTTGAAAAATAACACTTGGACTTTGGTCCGCAAACCCCCTAAATGTTCTGTGGTAGATTGTAAATGGTTGTACAAGGTCAAGCATGAGGGTAGTGAGGTCAGATTTAAGGCTAGGTTGGTTGCTAAGGGGTTCTCTCAAAGGGAAGGGGTTGATTATACTGAAAATTTTGCTCCTGTTGTTAAATTCACTACAGTTAGAATTATGTTGTCCTTGTGTGCTCAATTTGACTGGGAATTAAAACAGATGGATGTAAAAACTGCTTTTTTGCATGGTGAACTTGAAGAAAAGATTTACATGAAACAACCTGAGGGTTTTGTTGAGAAATCCAAATCTGACTTTGTGTGTCTTTTAAAGAAATCTCTCTATGGTTTAAAACAATCTCCTAGACAGTGGAATAGGAAATTTGATGAATTCATGATGACCTTAAAATTCTGTAGAAGCTCCTATGATCCTTGTCTGTATTTCAAGATTGATGATGCTGTGCCTGTTTTCCTTGTCTTATATGTTGATGATATGCTTATTATGAGTCCCTGTTTGAAAGCTGTCAAATCTGTTCAAAATAATTTGTGTGGAAAATTTGAAATGAAAGATTTGGGTGATGCTAGGAAGATTCTAGGCATGAACATTGTTAGGAATAGGTCTGAAAATTGTATCCATTTAAACCAAACTGATTATGTTCAAAAGATTTTAGAGAGGTTTTCTATGGTTGGTTGTAAATCTGTTTCTGTGCCTTTAGCTGGACATTTTGTGTTGTCTAAGGACCAATGTCCAAAGACTGATTCTGAACTTTCTGCCATGAATAATGTTCCCTATGCCTGTGCTGTTGGATCTGTGATGTATCTTATGGTTTCTACTAGGCCTGATATTGCATATGCTGTGAGTTGTTTGAGTAGATATATGTCCAATCCTGGTAGGCCCCATTGGGAAGCTATGAAATGGCTGTTGAGATACTTGTCTGGTTCTAAAGGTTTTGGTCTGAAATTTGCTAAGTCTAAATCTGGAGTTTTGTTGAGTGGTTATGTTGATGCCAATTATGCCAATGATAGAGACACTAGGAAATCCTCCACATCTTATGTGTTTACTGTTTGTGAAGCATGTGTTAGCTGGAAATCTCAATTGCAACATGTAGTTGCTTTATCTACAACTGAATCTGAGTACATTGCAATTACTGATGCTTTTAAAGAAGCCATTTGGTTGAAAGGTTTGCTAACTGAAATAAACATGCTGAGTGTTCCTGTTGTTGTGTTCTCTGATAGTCAATCTGGCATTCAACTGTGTAAAAATCCTTTGTTCCATGATAGAACCAAGCATATTGATGTTAGGTTCCATTTTATAAGAGATCATGTTGAAAAGGGTGATATCTTGCTTGATAAAATCTCCACTCATCACAACCCTGCAGATATGGGGACTAAGCCCCTGGCCATTGAGAAATTCAAGCACTGCTTGCAGCTGCTGAATTTTGCCTCTCTGGACTGATGTTGTGCCAGTGGGACCCCCTGGGGTGCTACTGTTGTGTGGCCAGTCCAGGAGGTGTTCTTTTACTTATTGCTTTGGGTGCAATAAGTGTTTCTACAAATAGAAACAGCCTTAAAGCCCACGCTTTTGCCACTCCCCCTGAGTCAGTGGCGTTTCAGAAGAAACTTGTTTGTTAGCTCTCACCCTTTGGGATGTTAGCTGTCACTTTAGTGTGACGGTTGCTCAGGGTAACCACCTTGCTGTTTAGGCAGTAAGGAAAGTCCCCGTTGCTCCGGCAGCGGGGTTAGGCAATGATGAGACTGTACTTGTATTCAAAACTTGTTATTGATTGTGTTCCTAGTAGCAGGTACATGACTGTGTGGTGGTGGTCCAACAAGTCGGAGAATGTTGAAATATTTGGGTGTTGGCCCATTCTTTAACATTGGCAGCAGCCCAGCCCAGTTGAGTGCTAGGCCCATTGTGTTTATTATATCAGCCCAGTCCTTGAGCCCACCTGTTTTGTTTCTGTGAAATAAAACCCAGCCCACTTATTATGTTGACCAATGCTGACCGTTGATCTTTAGGGTTAATTGGTGTGGCTGAATCTGGACCCTTGATTACCTATGATATAATAAACCCAACTCCACCGCATTCACTCACTTCAGCCCCTATACTCAAACCCTAATACTGTGTGTGATTCACCTTCGAGTGTGTGCGATTCCTGTGTATTCTCCGTTCACCGTCTCCGCCGCTTCCCCCTTCGTCTCCGGCTGACCTCCTCGTGAGCTCGGTTGCTGGAGACGACTAGTAAAGCTTCTGGATACGGCTGATTCACCTCTTCTGTGAGGCGGAGTTGTTTGAGTGACCAGAGCTTTTGTGCTCCTGGGCTGAGGGAGGTAGCCAATCGACGGATCTACCAGTTACCACTACCACCGGTCATAGCTACGATGATGGATCTACAGTCCTGAGCCTATCATCTATTTATCTCTATCTTATCTTTCTGATCTATATATATATATATATATATATATATATATATATATATATATATATATAGTAGATCTGTTGTATTTTGCCGCTGCATGTTACCCTAGGGTTCATACAAGCCCATCTCCTGTTATACCGACCGGATCTCTCGAGATCCGTTGACGGTTGTGATTTGGGGCCTTGTTCTGCCCTAGGGCGAATTACAGATTTGATCTGTTTCTCTGTGTTTGTGTTTTGCAGGTGCCTCGAAGCGACGCTCGCCAACGTGTACGCTCAACATTTTTGTCTAATCTATTATATATTTCTCAATTTCTTTTGAATTTATAACAAAATAAAATTTGTCAAAATAAAATATCAAATAAGACATATTTAGGCACATGAGATTCTGAATGTAACAAACATAAATAAAAAGTTTTCATATCCGCTGGAAAAAAAAATCAATAACACAAATTATATATGTTATGGAAATATTTTTGTGTTGAATTATTCACTTGTTTCTTCAATTATGAAATGAAGTAATGAACTCTACTTTATACTAACTCTTGTCCCAAATGAATAGTCACAATTTCATTAAAAAATACTAAAACAAGTTACCGTACATTTGAGATGGAGTAGTAAAGTTACATCGAGAAGGTGTATGTAGCTATTCTCGAAAAGCCACTCACCCAAAGTGTAACAATACAACTTTTACTAATATACTGGCACCTTCTCATAATTATTCAACCGGCGAATTTTGATGTCACTTGAAGCATCACACACTTCACGACCATGACACATGCACACGGAGCCAGAAAATTTTTCCAGTGGAGGCTTTGCTAATATATATATATATATATATATATATATATATATATATATATATATATATATATATATATATATATAATATTATTTATTTCTTACATTTATATTGTATAATTTTATTTTTATTTTAGCGGTTTATTTAAAGAATAAATATACCATTAAATATTTAATTTGTGTTTAAAATTTATTCATATATAAAAATTTTAAAATTTATTCTATCCTATAAAATTCGTGTTCATTTGAGTTATGGATTGTCCTATATTTTATAGAGTTAATCTAAAAATATTAAATTTATTAAATATAACAACTTAAATTTAGGGAAACACTAAGTTATGGATTGCAACGTATTTGGTGAAATTAATCTAAAAATATTAAATTTATTAAATATAATAATTTAAATTTAACAAAGCACGGAAAGCAATGAATCTGATTATTTATTATAGCAATTTATTCATACATATTAATGATTTTATTAATTAAATTTATTACGTGTAATAATCAGCCTCTATTCATTAATAATTTTATCAGTTTCCTCTAGGGGCTTATCATTAATATTGACCAAATTTATATAAATATTACTTATAAAAAATAAAAAATAAAAAATCTAGTGGGGGCTTAAGCCCCCAGAACCTCCTTACTGTATCCGCCCCTGCATGCACACCTATTTTCATGACAACACATGCACACACGGAGTAATATATACTTTTACATCTCAAATTAATTGTCACAGTTCTTTTCTAATTTAAAAAAAAAATATAATCATTAGTGTGGAACGAATGTAGTAATTGATATATATGTATTATATATAATATATACAACATATATAAAGAATATTACACAAATCTAAGTTTAGAAGTTTTTATATTCACCTCTTTAAACAAATATAGAGAATTCAATGTAAGTAAATAAGTGTAAAAATATTTAAATTTTGAATAGATTTATGTAATATACTCATATATATTACTCGTGTAGGTGTAGTCGTATATAGTATATATATAGTATATATATATATACTATATATATACTATATACGACTACACCTACACGAGTAATATATATGAGTATATTACATAAATCTATTCAAAATTTAAATATTTTTACATAAATATATATGAATATATATATATATATATATATATATATATATATATATATATATATATATATATATATTATTTCTGTTTGAATCAAGGCCGGCCTTTTACAAGTGCATGTCGTGCACTTGCACATGGTCTCAAAAAGTTTAGGGCTCAATTATTTCTAGACCCGTTATTTTATTAAAAAAAATAGCGCTAAATTTCATTTGTTTTTATCGTCTTTCACGCTTGATCATCTCATCAGTCATAACTCCAACTCATTCCAACTAGGTTTTTTCATCATTATTTTTTCCAACTCTTAAAATTTATCTTTTAGTCTGATTAACCTCCAAAATTCTCATTATAGTCTTCAAGAATCAAACGGATATAATTGCAGAGCGCATATATATCTCTATATATATAAGATCAATTATCTATGCTATGTAATTATCATTCAAGTTGTCAATATTGAAGGTAATTCTTCTAATTTCTATCTTAATTGAATATTCTTCTTACATAATCTATTTTCTGATTTTAATTTTCCCTATTTTGTTGATTTTGGTTTCGTTTTCGGTTTTGCAGGAGACAATAATATAGACCTTTGTTGTTGGAACTCTCTTGCTGCAATATTTGTGACAATTGATTACATGTGTAAACGTTACAATATTTTTGTTTGGATGATTAAGAAAAATATCGTTTATTATTTGTATTTGTTTACGCACTAAATAGGGTCCTATTTTGATATTTCGCACAGGACCACTTAATCCATTATTTGTATTTGTTTACGCACTAAATAGGGTCCTATTTTGATATTTCGCACAGGACCACTTAATCCTCCAAGGCGACACTGGTTTGAATTAATTATGTATTTTTTTTTAATTTATAAAGAAATGGTGCATAATTAGTTAAGATTTAAGAAAGAGATATTATATACGATATATAACACACTAAGGACTTGTTCTTTTATACTTAATTTCAGTTTATTTTAGTTAATTCAGATCGTTTTGGTTCTACTCGGTTAATTTCGTTTAAAAATAAATTAAAATAAATAAATAATAATTTTGAATCAGTAATTTTAAGTATAAAATCTAATTAATTTCAAAATATTATTACTATTTAAAAAAATATTTAATAATTTATAAAAATTATTATTATTTTTATAAAAAAAATTAATTTAGTTCAATTTAGATCCTTTTAATTGTTCAGTTCATACGAATTCAGTTCAGTTTAGTTGGACTGGGTTGAGCCTAAAAGTGATGCTATTAATGTTTAATTATACACATTTTTTTTAATATTTTAAAAAATAAAGATAATATACAGACATTAAATTAAAATCTATGTAATTAATTAATGATGAACTTTGAGACATTGCCTTGCTAACTAGCCATCTAAAATTTGTAATTAGCTAGCAATTGAATAAAGCTTGACGTCAAAAAAGTAATAAACGCGACTTTTTTTTATTTGAATTTATAATTCAGCCGAAAGTTCAACCTGAAAAAAATTCGTTGCCGAGATAAAAAAAAAAATTGGGACTGGACGGCCAAAGGTTCGAACCAAAAAATTAAGAATCGATCCCAGCTCGGGTTCAAAAAAATTGAGGTCGAAAGTTTGGACCAGTCATTTTTTATTTTATTTTTTAAATATTTTAATTTGTTATTCAAAGTTAAAAACTTAAATTATAAATATTTTATACCTGTTATAAACTAAAGAGAATTGAGAGAGAATAATAAATTAGAAAAAAAACACAATATAAGAGAAAAATAGAATTGTTACTTCATTCATACGAGGAGACCCTTTACATATATATGATACAAAGTATGGTTTTTGTCTTGTTCATAAAGAAATTGTAAACTAGTCATTCACTAATTAATAATATTCATAACACTCCCCCTTGAATGACTATTTACTGGATTGTTGTCTCGTTAAAACCTTGCCAGGAAAACCCAGTGGGATAAAACCTCGACGAAGGAAAAAGAGTACAGCTTGCTCCCCTAATTGTAATCATCGAAGATCTTTAACTTCTTGAAAGTAGTTATTGGTGATCAACCAGTCTCATTAAAACATGTAACTAATAAAATCATATAGGAAAAACTTAGTTATTCCAAGATACATTTTGGTCTTCAGGACACAACCTTCGAATTGTCGAGTTTCACATTCATTTGTATTATTGTATATTTTTCGTCCTTCTGGGACATGCCTTTACCAGACATCTATATTGACTAGAGCATTCGCAATTGCTATAACCTGCCGATAATTAATAATATATGATACAAAGTAGGGTTTATGTCTTGTTTACAAAGAAATGGTAAACTAGTCATTCACTAATTAATAATATTCACAACACTCCCCCTTGAATGACTATTTACTGGATTGTTGTCTCGTTAAAACCTTGTCAGGAAAACCCAGTGGGATAAAACCTCGACGAAGGAAAAAGAGTACATCTTGCTCCCCTAATTGTAATCATCGAAGATCTTTGACTTCTTGAAAGTAGTTATTGGTGATCAATCAGTCTCATTAAAACATGTAACTAATAAAACCATATAGGAAAAACTTAGTTATTCCAAGATACATTTTGGTCTTCAGGACACAACCTTCGAATTTTCGAGTTTCACATTCATTTGTATTATTGTATATTTTTCGTCCTTCTGGGACATGCCTTTACCAGACATCTATATTGACTAGAGCATTCGCAATTGCTATAACCTGCCGATAACTCTCTAGAGTATATTAGATGCGTCTAGTGTTCAATATACATTTCTTGACAAATGAACAATAATGTGAACTTCAATTTACAATCATTTGAACTTCAGGTTCAATATCTCAGTTTATCTCGAAAACAAACTCATATGGAACATTCTGATGTCCTCATTAATTATTATCAAGTGATGTACATGCCTCATTAAAAACCTCGCTATAAATCTTTGTAGGAAAAAATACTCGAGGAAAAGAGTACAAGACATTCACATATATATTGTGGTTATTGTCTCGTTAAAAACCTTTAACTAAGAAAACCCAGTGGGAAAAACATAGTAGAGGGAAAAAGAGTACAATCACTGGTCTTCGGGACCTTGTCTCAATATCAATTTTGTCCATAATGACATATGTAATATGATACTATACATGTTCTGATTTTCATTTCCTTTTATTTCAGAAATCTAAAAATCCATCAAGGATTTGTATGTATGTATTTTTCGAATGACTTCTACATGGTCAAATCATACATTCGATGCATATCTTTATTTATCGTTGTTGCTGCCAGAAGTATAAGGTAGCGGAACTTAATGTCATCCTTAAAAATATCGAGTTTATGCGAAAAACTCTTGAGCAACTTATCCTCGCCTTTATATCTCAGCACGTCATTACTCGTTTTTCTTACAAACACCCACGTATTTCCTTCTAGGATAATATTTTGAGGTGTGTTATAGAGTCAAAATATATCTTTATTTATCGAGTCATGCGCAATCTCAATTGCTCTTTTCTTATTTTTCGAGTGCTGCTGGCACACTATCATTGATTTAAGCTTTGGATCCAAAATTTCTAGAGCAACTCGTTAGGCAAATATGTCGTTGACGAATTTTTCCATGTTGATGACAATTCATTCTATCAACCAAATATTTCATCATTTCCCAAAATATTTAATTTGGTTGTTCCGCAATCCCACGATTTTCTATTATCATGTGCACATGCTTTTTCAATGGGATTTCCATGTAACTCTCTTCAGGAGATTTTGAAGGTGACTTAATTTCTTTGGTTTTCCGCGGATTTATTTTATATCTAAAGATCGATCTACTACGCTTCAGGCGTATATTAGAATCAACATTTGAGTTGATCCCTTTGGTATTTGAACTCTTATAGTTCATTTTATCACAAATATATGTGATTTTGTCACACCTTCATTAATATGTAAATGAATTTGGCAGAATACTTGCTCAATATTGCAAGTCACTTTTGTTAATGAACTTCGGGTTCAATCGATTGATGCGTGGATCAAGAATTGAAGATCATTTTCATTTAATAAAATTTCTCGCCATTTATATCTTTATATTCTTATCTACCCCTAATGCCGGAAAATGATCTTCGTTAAATATGCAAATCAGCGTAATTTCTATAAACTGATCTTCTGGATCGTGGGCTCGAGATATTATGCTCGTTTATAAAAATATGCTTTAGTGGTGATATAAATATAAGTTGGATATTTCAAATTATTCGCAAATGGGAAATAACAATTTACACTCACTTAATAATAATCATGATATGCATCATTTTTATTTTTAGTACTCGTTGAGATAATTAGTAAAGCTCTTCCGGAACCCACTATTGATATGCAATCATTTGCATAACAGTATCTTTACCAATGATCTTTCAAGGATACAGTACATATTTATCAATGATCCTTCAGGAATCAAAATAAATCTCAATATATAATTTTCTCAGAAGTTACATTTAATTGGAATCGACTTTTTCGATATTGCACAAGTACGTACTCACATAATAAGATACATTTGTTCTCGATTTCCAAAAAGATATCTTTCAGACTTAATTCATATGTAATCATTGTTTAAACGAGAACAATCGAATTTGGTGTTTCATTATGAAATATCATGAGATGTAACTTTATTCAAAAACATTTAATGTTTGAACTTTGCTTTTCTTCGGGAGCAATCAATAAGAATATTCTATCAAGAATATTTTGTATTATTTCTTATGAATATTTAAATTATTTAAAGTTTAATTGCTACACCATAAGCAATTTGATTTGATATTTCTGCCGGAATATCGAGGTTCATCACGAACATTTAAAATTTAATTTTGATATTTATTCATGAATATCATATCATAATGTTCTTTAGGAACATTTAAAACTTATTGCTACTACGGGAGCAATTTAATTTGATATTTCCTGTAAAGAGAGAGTTTTGAAATGCAACATTACTGGAGAAAGGAGATTGGAGAAGTTTATTTGCGTTTTTACCTTCTTTATAGCACTTTTACTATTAAATAAATGTACACGCTTTTGTTGTATGGACCAATATAAAAGGACCATGTGTGGGACTTTTATTTGCTGAATGAATGAATTCCATTTTATCCAATTATATTTTTTTGGATATTTTATTTTACTGTTCTTCTTCTTGCTTTCGTTTTCTGTACTTTTTGTGCATAAAACTCTACATGGTATCAGAGCTAAACCCTATCCGCGCCATCTGATATTTTTTTTGCCCTCTTTCTCTATTTTGCGATGGTGAGAGGTACAACTGCTGGCAGAGACGCAGTCCTTTCTACAGAGGACCATTCGAGTCCCAATTATCTTCATCCCGGAGACAGCCCAGGCGTTGTTCTTGTTTTGCAGCCGCTCACCGGATCCAACTATAATAGGTGGAGTCGATCCATGGTGACGGCTCTAATGGCGAAAAACAAGCTGGGATTCATCGATGGGACTATTCCTAAACCAGATCCCGATGATTTGCTGTACACAGCTTGGGTGCGCAGCAATAGTATGGTGGTTTCATGGTTTCGTAACGCTGTAAGTCCACATATTCATTCTTCTCTTTTGTATCTTGATGAAGCTGCTGCTACCTGGTCAGATTTGAGAGATAGGTTTTCTACTGCTGATATGGCTCGTTTTTATCAACTGCGCCAACAGTTTATGAGTCTGAGTCAGGGTCATTTAGATGTCAGTGCTTATTATACTCAGTTGAGGGTAGTGTGGGATGAGTTCAAAAATCTGCAGCCCCTTTGCTGGTGTACCTGTAATGGTTGTCGTTGTGAGAGTAATAGGAGATGGGGTGAATACCAACAACAGGAATGTGTTGTACAATTCCTGCTTGGTTTGAATAGCTCATACTCTCAACTGAGGTCCAACATTATGTCATTGGTGCCATTTCCACCTCTTGCTATAATCTTTTCTATGGTGATTCAAGAGGAGAGACAAAGAAAGTTGCAGGGTGGAATGCAACAGCCTTTTATGCAATCTTTCAGTGAGCAGGCTAGTCCTCTTGCTAATGCAGCTGTTGTTTCTAACAAAAGTAGAGAGAGATTTCATTGCACCCATTGTGGAAAAACAGGGCACACAATGGATAGGTGCTATGAGTTACATGGTTATCCAACTGGATATGGAAAAGGAAGAGGAAGGGGAGATGGTAAACCACAGTTCGGGAATGTCCAAGGCAATGCAGCCATTGGTGAGACTGCAAGTGACACCAGTAGTCAGGGTAGTCCTTCTGGCCCCAGTCAGCCATCTGCTATTCTCAGTCCAGATCAGTGTATGCAGATGATATCCTTCTTGCAAGGGCAGATGAGTCTTGGTTCCCCAACTCAGCAGCCTCCATCTTCTGCCTCTAGTACTTCTTCCAGTGGTTCTCCTGCTCATATCAACTCTACTTCTGCAAATTTCAGTGGTACAGTATCTTTATCCCTTTTTTCTGGTGCTATTGCTTGTTCACCTAGCCATTGGTTATTGGACACTGGTGCTACACACCATGTTTGTCATGATTTTTCTATGTTACTTGATCATCAGCCTGTGAAAGGTGTGAGTGTAAATCTTCCAAATGGTTCTGTTGTTGATGTTACTCATATTGGATCAGTTCACCTATCTGATGAGATCATGCTCCATTCAGTTTTATATGTACCTTCTTTTTCTTATAACCTATTGTCCATCAGTGCCCTCACTCTCACATCTCAATGCTCAGTACAGTTTACACATGATTGTTGTGTGGTTCAGGAGATCTCAAGGGGCAGTCAGATTGGGATGGGTAAGAGAGTTGGGAATTTGTATGTGATGGAAGGCAGAAGTTCTGGCAGTTCATCTTCCATTTTGGTTAGTTCAGTTGTTTTTTTATAACATTTGGCACTCCAGGTTGGGGCATCTTTCTCATTCTAAATTGCATTTGCTTTCTAAAGATTTGAATTTCAATTGTAATAAGGATTTCATTTGTGATATTTGTCCTTTGGCCAAACAAAAGAAACTGAAATTTGATATTTCTATTTCTCATGCTTCTGAAATCTTTGATATTTTGCATTGTGATGTATGGGGTCCATTCTCTACTCCTACAGTTGATGGTTATCAGTATTTCCTCACCTTAGTAGATGATCACAGCAGGTTTGTGTGGACTTTTCTTTTAAAAGTCAAATCTGATGTCAACTCTGTTCTTACACAGTTTTTTAAAACTGTTGACACTCAGTTTAACAAGAAAGTTAAATGTCTGAGATGTGATAATGGGACTGAGTTCTCACTCAATCATCTTTTTACCCAATATGGCACCATAGTCCAACACTCCTGTGTTGAGACTCCACAACAGAATGCAAGAGTTGAAAGGAAACATCAACACTTGCTTAATGTTACTAGAAGTTTATTGTTTCAATCCTGTTTGCCAATTGAATATTGGGGAGAATGCATCCTGACTGCTTCCTATCTTATTAATAGGATTCCCTCATCTGTTTTACCTGCTGGTGCCACACCATTTACCATTCTTTTTCAGAAACCTCATTCTTACTCTCATCTTAAAACCTTTGGTTGTTTGTGTTTTTCCTCTACCTTGGAGAGGCAGAGATCAAAATTTTCTCCAAGAGCTACTAAATGTGTTTTCCTAGGATATCCTTCTAGAGTTAAAGGATACAAATTATTGAACATAGAAACACAAGTCATTTTCATTTCCAGAAATGTCACCTTTCATGAATCAATATTTCCTTTTTCACATCTTGAACCACAGGTTTTTCCTTTTACCTCAGAACCTCATACCTCCACTACCACCCCACAACCTACTGTGCCAGCATCACCTATTCAACCACTCACCACCATTACAACTCCTCAAACCACTGTCATTCCACCTCTCCCAACTAACACCTCTGGTAGAATCATCAGAAAACCTTCTTATTTAAATTACTATCTTTGTCACTCTGTTTCAGGTTCTACCAGTTCATGCCCTTATCCTATTTCTGATTACCTTTCCACACATAAACTTTCATCCTCCTACTCAGCTTTCATTGCTGCTATCACACCAGTGCCAGAGCCTTATCACTATTCTCAGGCCATTCAATACCCTGAATGGTGCTCTGCTATGAAAGCAGAGTTATTGGCACTGGAAAGAAATCAGACTTGGCAGATCACTTCTCTTCCTGTTGGTAAAAAACCCATTGGTTGTAAATGGGTTTTTAAGGTCAAATTCAATGCCGATGGCTCAGTGGAAAGATACAAAGCTAGGTTTGTGGCCAAGGGTTACACTCAACAACCAGGGCTTGATTTTCTTGACACTTTCTCCCCTGTTGCCAAGTTGACCACTGTCAAACTGCTCCTTGCTGTTGCATCAGTTAAACAGTGGCAGCTCTGCCATCTTGACATCAACAATGCCTTTCTCCATGGAGTACTCACTGAGGAGATCTATATGACCTTACCACCTGGTTTACTCAATCAGGGGGTGGAGTTTCCCAAGGGCTCTGTCTACAAGCTTCTTAAATCCATCTATGGACTTAAACAGGCATCTAGACAATGGTACATCACTTTCTCTACCACATTGTCCAAATTTGGCTTGAAGCAGTCACCATATGACCATTCTTTCTTCTTTAAAAGGACAGGGGATACATATCTTTGTCTGATTATTTATGTGGATGATATTTTGCTTGCCTGCAATTGCCCTAATACCATCACTGCTTTCAAATCATTTCTTGGATCTCATTTCAAAGACAAAGACCTTGGTTTCCCTAAGTATTTTCTTGGCCTGGAAATTGCACAAAATCCCACTGGAATTTTTGTTTGTCAGAGGAAGTATGCACCTGATTTAATCAAAGATGCAGGGCTCACTGGCTGCAAGCCTTCTTCTATCCCCATGGACTCAGTACAACACTTAAGCATCACTGATGGTGAACCACTTTCTGATATCACTATTTACAGAAGGCTAATTGGAAGGCTACTTTACTTGTGCATTACTAGGGTTGACATCACCTTTGCAGTAAACAAACTGAGTCAGTTCTTGCAGTCACCTACTGACCTACATTTGAAGGGAGCTGAAAAGATAATGAGGTATGTTAAGGGAACACTTGGACATGGACTGTTTTTTCCCACCAAAAATAACCTGGAATTGAAAGTATACTCTGATGCTGACTGGGCAAGTTGCCCTGATACTAGGAGGTCAATTACTGGTTTTTGCGTGTTGCTAGGATCTTCTCTTGTATCTTGGAAATCCAAAAGGCAACATACTGTCTCCAGATCCTCAACTGAGGAAGAGTACAGGGCAATGGCCCAAGCATGTTGTGAACTGGTTTGGACAAGGGGTCTACTGGGGGAAATTGGGATTGAGCAACCCAGGGCTGTGCCTCTTTACTGTGACAATGAAGCTGCTTTGCATCTAACATCCAATTCTATGTTCCATGAAAGGACTAAGCATATAGAAGTGGACTATCATACAGTGAGAGAAAAATATATTGAAGGCATTGTGAAGCCATTGCATGTTCATAGCCAACTGCAGCTTGCAGATGTGCTAACTAAACCTTTCGGAACTGCAGCCCTTGAGGATATTTTGAGCAAGATGGAGTTCAAAAGTATCCACACTCCATCTTGAGGGGGTGTGTAAAGAGAGAGTTTAGAAATGCAACATTACTGGAGAAAGGAGATTGGAGAAGTTTATTTGCGTTTTTACCTTCTTTATAGCACTTTTACTATTAAATAAATGTAAACGCTTTTGTTGTATGGACCAATATAAAAGGACCATGTGTGGGACTTTAATTTGCTGAATGAATGAATTCCATTTTATCCAATTATATTTTTCTGGATATATTATTTTATTGTTCTTCTTCTTGCTTTCGTTTTATGTACTTTTTGTGCATAAAACTCTACATTTTCAAACTTATTGCTACTACGAGAGCAATTTAATTTGATATTTATAAAATCATGATTTTCTTCATCAATATAATATTTTAAACTGGAATATATGTTTTTCAGGAACATTCATTTTAATTAATTGTTATATTAAAAATAATAGATTTGATAATACTTCACGAATATCAAATTTTCATGGGGATTTAAACTCATGTGGCTATCCTAATATTCAAGCAAATAACCATCGAGCTATTCAACAAGGTTTTGATTAACTTTTCCTAAAGTTTCTCCCAGTTTGGAACTCATGAAGTACCTCAATTGATTCATGGGTCGAGTTCGCACATACATGACTTGGCCACGAAAAGCTCGCACGATGTTCTTCAAGAACATTTAATTTTGATATTTTTTAAGGAATATCATATAATGTTCTTCATGAATATTTAGTTTTGATATTTTTTCGGAAATATCATATCATGTTCTTTAAGAACATTTCCGTTTGTTATTTCTTCAGAAATATAATATCATAATATTTTTCATGAATATTAAAATACGGTACCGGTTTTGGGTGGACACCTGAAATTTTTGGAAACGGCCCCCTACTAGCTTTATACTATTTGTTGGAGTCAAAATTAGTATAATTAATTTGTACTTTTAACTTATTAAAATTTTTTTATTGAAAAAATTATTATAAAAAAATATTCCAGTCTGTAAAATAAGGCAACAAAATCTTTTAATTATATATAGAATGACTTTCTTATCTTAATAGAACAATTAGTTGAGAAAGAAATTCTATTACATTATTAAATACTATTTCTGTCTGACTAATAATCTTCACTTCTTTATAATTAATTTCTGAAAGAAGTGTCACTTAGATAGAAAGAGTAGTAGTACAAGAAAAGAGCCTTGCTTATAAACCCTAATCTTCTCAATCAAATTAAACTAAGATTGAACAACTAGGTTACTCACTTCAATTGAACATAACCTTAATAAATTATTCTTTAGTAATAAGTTTAAATATAAAGTTAGAAATACTACTTATAAGTACTATTTTGTTTTTAAAAATAAAATATTTTTATTTATTAATTATTATTAATAAAAATAATTTTTGTATTTGTTTACTAATACTGTAATAACTTATTTACAAATTATTTTTAACATACATTAAATTGATTTATTTCATGCAACAAATAAGAGACATTTAATTTTATGTTATAAAAAATTTAAAATTAAGGAAATTTTATTCAATAGTTAAAAACCAGACACATGGATAATAGATAAAACAGGTTCTTCGATTCATACCACTTGAAAACAATCCAAGTACTACTAAATAACGTACATTCAAACTGATGATGTAATATTTGTTACTTACTTACCCATCCCAACATCAAACTTAGTGCAAATGTACGCCGTAATAGCAGTTGGGATGCTTTGTTCATTGCTGAACATATTCCATGGATCGACCCTCGTCTTCACATTGACGAGCCTCTGATAATTTCCCTTGTAGTATTTCGGACCCCATATGTTGGGGTCACTGCAATTCGTGTCTGGAGTGGGCTTTCCGATATCCAGGTCCCTGTAATTCACGTAAGCTTGTCTCGGTTTTTTGGAAACATATTTTTCCATTCTGTCGTACAACTTCCTAATCCAGGCCTCGTGCTGGAGTTGAAGTTTCGGACTGTCCTCGTTCCAATTGCTAACGTATTGTATCATAAACAAAACATTCCTGTGGGGATAAGCAGTCGCTTTTTCCCCAACTTCCGACGTCTTCCCGCCGAAAGGAGTCCACACTATCAGCGCAGTTGCACCGTCCTCACCGAAGATCCTCAACATGTTTTCAAGCCCCTCTTCCGGAATCGCTTGCTCCACGAAATCCGACTTCGCTTTGAAATAACCGATATTAGGGTTCTTCGGAATGAGCAGATCCTTGGGAGATATAGCCGGCTGGAACCCCGCGATGAATATCACCGACTCGATCCACTTCATCTCGATGCAGTACTTTTTCTGCAGCCCCAGCTCGGGGAAACTAGCTCCCATCACGTTAAGTAGATCGGCTGATCTGCCGAGGTACAAAGCTTGGTAAATAGTCAGCGTAGTGTCCGGGCCCGCGTTCACCATGATGACCCTGATGAAGAGCTCGTTGGCGATAGTGGGAGCAACGGTTTGCCACTTCTCCAGGAGTCTCAGATTCTCCTTTTTCCCCGGGGTCACGAATTTTTGGACCGAAAAAACCGTGACCTTCTCCGGCACGGGAACTAACTGAATCTTCCATCGTAAAATAACCCCGAAGTTGGCCCCACCTCCTCCCCGGATAGCCCAGAACAGATCCTTCCCCATAGAATCTTTATTTAGGATATTGCTCCAAAAGTCGACGATTTCTGCATCGAGCACGTTATCGACCGCGAGGCCGTGTTTCCTCATGAGGGACCCGTAGCCCCCCCCGGTGAAATGGCCCCCGATCCCAAGGTCAGTGCAGAGGCCGGCGGGGAAGGCGAGGGTGCTGCTCTTCTGGGAGATCTTGTAGTAGAGCTCGCCGACTGTCACGCCAGCATCGACCCACGCCGTGTTTGTGGCGAGGTCGATGTCGACTTTGCGGATGTTTCTTAGGTCGATGAGCACGAATGGTTGGAATTTTACGGGTATGTAAGATATGTAAGAGAGGCCTTCGTAGTCGTGGCCCCCACTTCGGACTCTGATGTGGAGCCAACTCCGAAGCGCGCACACTACTGCAGCTTGGACTTGTGTATCGTCGGATGGGGTGAAGATGGCTAGGGGTTTTTGGGTGGTGTTGGACAAGCATCTCAGGTTTTCGGCGGTGGAGTTGAGGATGGAGGTGAACGAGTCGACGTCGTAGTTGGGATCGTAAAAGCCGTCGGAGAATTCGATTTGGGAGTGGGAGGTGGAATTGACACACTTGTAGAAGCTGGAGATTGGATCACGGGGTTTCAGAAATGGAAATCCATCTGATGTTGGTACAAGGATTGTGTTACAAGTAATTATAAGAATGATGGAGAGAATTAGTGTTCTCATTGCGCGCAGTTAAAATGATCTATGGATTTTGTGTTGTGTGAACGAGAGGAGGAAGATTGATCAGAGACAAAGTTGAGATGTATTTCATTTATAGAATTTACATGAATACGGATGTACGAGTATGATGAATTTTATTAATATAAAAATAATGATTTAATAATGTTTTTTTTAGAAAACGTGTAATTTAAAATAATATTTATACTAAAATTCATGTGAGTTGATGATTGATGAACTTGAAGATACTGCCCTAGCTAGCTACTTCAAAAGAATCAAAACTATCTAGCTTATAAAGTTTTGTAGACATGGAATAAAATCGAGTACACTCTGAAAGAGCTTGTTAATTAATATTCCACTTGAACAAAAATGACAAGCATACGTTCACGAGTAGAGTTGACCTAATCGAGTTTACTCGTGTTATTCTGTGAGTAGAGCCGACGATATCTCAAGTTTATCACATAGTATATATAAGTACACAAGTACGTAGAGTCGACAAAAATCAATTTAATTTACTTGAGCAGCGTTTAAATTAATATTTCACATCTTTTCGAAAAAACATTATATTCAAATATAAGTTGGCCTTATTTTTTTTTAAAAGGATTTGTAAATCTATTATTATTAAACTCTACAATATTTCAATCAAAAATTTATTTCAACGAAGATCAAATTTGTGCGTCGTATTCTTCCGCATGCTTTATTACTCAATTTTATCCTGGGGCGAGTCTATAAATTATTAAATTATTTGCTAAAATACGTATTAGAGTTTCTGACAATGGAATTATAAATACCTAACATATACATATGATTGAGTATGAAATAATTTGTTGAATTATGAATTTTGAGTTTTAGTTCATTTTTGTTGAAACAAACAATATTGATATTTTAGTACAAGTACATGCAACTATAATTTTTTATTTGACTATTATATAGGAGTATGTTTCTCACTTTCATTAATTCTTACTAGTATACATTATGTTGTGCATGACCTAATAGAAAGAAGTTTCCTATAACTTTCACGTTAAATCAATCACTTTAATTATCCTAGTTAGAAAGAAGATTTTTAAAAATTACATAAATCATACCCGGCTTTAATATGCTTTAATATTATAGACTATCATTTGATTTAAAAGATAATATTTAATTTTAAGATCTCATGATTAAAATTAAAATAAATGTACGTGCCTCGTATGTATTGTAGAGTTGGACCAGACCGAACCGAAATCGAAATCATGCAAAATCATGACCTGAAAACCGAACCGAAATAAATCTGGTTCGGTTTTTAATTTTATTGAATTTATTTGTATTATCATTTTTTTAGTAATAAAATATTAAGAAACTTAAAAAATTATATTTTTATTTGTTAGAAATTATTTTTTATATAATTAATATGGAATATTGATTATACAACCCGGTCCAGATCAAATTTTTCGATTTTTAATCAGCACCGAACCAAGAAACCGAATTTTGATATTTGCTTATACGGAAAGATCCAAAATTTTACGGGTCCGATCCAAATTTTGAACACTCTAATGTAGAGGCCCCTAAATTTTATATAGAGACAAATTTATCTAAAAATAATTATTTATATATGAAAAATGTAGGTATGTGTAAATACTGAAAGTGAGGAAATTTTATTTCATAAATAAAAAGCAGATACATATATAGATTGAGCCTGTGAAACAGGGTCTTTGTTTATACGGAGAGTACTCCTCCTATATACTACTACTATAACTTACTTTACTTTAACCATCCCTACATCAAAAAGAGTGCATTCGTACGCCATAGAAGCAGTGGGGATGCTTTGTTCATTGTGGAACACATTCAAGGGATCGACCATCGTCTTCACCTCGACGAGCCTCGGATAATTCCCGTTGTAGTATTTCGGACCCCATGTGTCGGGATCACTGCAATTACAGTTTGGGTCCGGCTTTCCAATATCGAGATCTCTGTAATTCACGTAAGCCAGTCTCGGACTATTTGTAACATATCGCGTCATGTACTTGTACAAGTTCCTAACCCAGGCCTCGTTCTCGAGTTGAAGTTTCGGATTGTCCTCGTTCCAACTGGCAACGTATTGTATCATAAATAAAGGACTCCTCTGGGAAAAGGCGGTCTCGTCTTCCAGAACTTTCGACATCACTCCCCCATAAGGAGTCCATATCATCAACGCAGCTGCACCGCCTTCACCGAAGATCCTCAACATCTTTTCAATACCATTTTCCAGAATGGGTTGCTTCACGAAATCCGATTTCGCTTTAAAATAAGCCAAGTTCGGGTTATTCGGATTGAGAAGTTCTTTCGTAGGCATGGTTTTCGGGAACCCGGCCATGAACATCACCGAATCGATCCAGTTCTTCTCGGTGTAGTCTGTTTTCTGCAACCTCAGCTCGGAGAATTTAGATTTCATCGTGTTAAGTAGATCGGCTGCTTTGCCGAGGTACAAACCTTGATACATAGTCAGCGTGGTGTTCGGGCCCGCGTTAAACATGAGGACCCTGATGAAGAGCTCGTCGTCGATATTCGGAGCAACGGTTTGCCATTTCTGCAGGAGTCTCAGATTGTCCTTGTTGCCCGGGCTCACGAATTTTTGGACGGAAAAATATGTGACCAATTCCGGAATCCGAACTAATCGAATCTTCCAGCTTACAATAACCCCGAAGCTACTCCCTCCTCCTCCTCTGATCGCCCAGAAGAGATCCTCGCCCATGGTTCGTCTATTCAGGATCCTGCCCCAAGAGTCGACGATTTTCGCATCGAGCACGTTATCTACTCCGAGGCCGTGTTTCCTCATGAGGGAGCCGTAGGCCCCACCGGTGATGTGGCCGCCGATCCCAAGGTCCGTGCAGAGTCCGGCGGGGAAGGCGAGGCTGCTGCTCTTCTGGGAGATCTTGTAGTAGAGCTCGCCGGTGGTTACGCCCGCATCGACCCACGCGGTGTTTGTGGAAATATCGATGTCGACTTTGCGGATGTTTCGTAGGTCGATGAGCACGAACTGTTCGCCTGTTAAGGAGATGTAAGAGAGGCCTTCGTAGTCGTGGCCCCCGCTTCGGATTCTGAAGTTGAGCGAAGTCTGAATCGCGCAAACTACTGCTGCTTGGACTTGTCTATAGTTGACCGGGGTGAAGATGGTTGTAGGTTTTAGGATGGCTTTGGCCAAACATCTGAGGTTTTCGGCTGTGGAATTGAGGGTGGAGGTGAATGAGTTGAGGTTGTAGTTAGGATCGAAAAAGCCTTTGGAGAAATCGATATGGGAGTTGGAGGTGAAATTAACACACTTGTAGAAATTCGTAATTTGATCATTTTGATCGTTTGGTTTCTGAAATGGAAATCCCTGTGATGATACAAGAAGGATGAGTGTGTGGAAAGTAGAAATAAATAAAGAGAGAATTAGAGATCTCATTATAAATGTTTAATACAGTATATACTAGTATAAGCTAAGATTTATTATTGTGTGAGAGCGAGGAAGGTTGAGAGACATGGGCATTCTTATTAATAGATTTTACATGCATACGCAGTCACTGATGTAAAATTTTATATGCATACGCAGTCACTGATGTAACGTAACTATCTATATACGGTAAAAAAAGTAAATTATTAAGTGAATTATTTATTTATTAAGTGAATTATTAAGTGAATTGTTTATTTTTTTAAAGTAAATTATTAAGTGAATTATCAAAAATGTTAGTACTCTCCATCCCACAAAACTTTAAATATTTTTTATTTTGATTGTCTTTTAAAAAATTATACGCGTATAAATGAAATATTTTTTTACAACTTTAGACACTCAATTATTTTATTACATTAATACCATTTAATGAAATTCACTTTAATTTCTTGTGTAAAAAATGCATTATTGGTTGAAATAATTATAAACTCACCCAATTTTTATTTAATTAACCATTTTGAAATTACTATTTAGATGATTAAGTAGTTGAAATGATGAATGTGCTTGGAGATGATGATGATGATGGAGTCGAGAAATTAATCGTTTCATTATGAGTTAGTTTCGGACAATGGAACTATAATTTGGTTTATTGACTATTTAATTTTAGTCTCATGACTTTCGTGGAAACAAACAAACAGTGAAATTTTAAGTATAAGTCGATGTTTCTATTATGTGTTAAGAAATTTCACGTCGTCGATTGATTTAAAAACTTTAGATTAGTTGAATTATCATATTATCTTACTACATATTATAAGAAATCTTATATGATAATAAAAATTGTTACAAATAATAATTTAATTAGATTTTCTGATTTGCTAACATAATTAAGTTTTGTTGGAAAGTTGAATTATTATAAATAAATTTAGAAGTAACATATCTTAATAGTATATTATTCATATAAATAAATTTAAAAATTAATTAAAATTTAATAAATTTGAAAACTTTATATATACGTATATAATTAATTAATTAAATGGATTAGATTGAAAACTTGGTTGATTATAAATTAAGTTGTCTTCTAAAATTTAATAATTATAAAAAATATTATACATTTTTGCATTGATATTGTTTTTTCAATTCACAAATTTTGCATAATGAAGTGATTAGAAAAAATAACATTGAGATTAGTTGTATTATTCAAATTATTTATCTTTTTGTACGCAAATTTTTAATGTAAAATTTCTATTTTTTTAGCTTAATCATATTTCTAATATTCTAGATTTAGTATTTTCAATGAATCGAATATTTTAATATTCAATTTTTTAATGATATTCCTATTCGTTATTATTAGAACATATTCATTCTAATATTTGAATATATCATTTAAAAACATATAAAAATAATTTATTATATCTTTTATAAATTAAAAAAATGTTTCATTTATATAATAAATCAATATAAATAAATTTATTTCAAGATTAAAAATTACCATCACAAATTAAATTCAAATAATCAAATGCAAGTTACATTTCATTTTATTTTATCACCAAAAATATTATTTTCTTCTTAATCAAGTTTGTAATAAAATTATAATAACAGTTTTTTATTTGATTATTTTTAATTTTTTGTATTGACAATTTATTTATTTTAATTTTTTATTTGATAATATTTTTAAATGATACAATTAATATTTTTTATTGTATATATTTTTAATAAATTACTTTTGTTATTTAATTTTGATATATATTCTTTCGAATCAATACTATATATTGAATACAAATACTAAAATTAATATGTTACAAATATAAATTAAATATTTAAATATTTACTTTTATTCTATTGAAAATAGATTTAAAAACTACCTTTACAAAATTTTATAAATTTTAATTTAATTAATTCTATAATTCACCTGAAAATTTTATTTATATTTTTTTTATCTAATTGATAAATTTAATCAATTTTATTAAGATATTTTACTTTCAAATTTATTTATAATAATTATTATTTTTTTGTTGAAACATACTGTACAATATATTGATACTTTAGTATGAGTGCATGCAACTATAATTTTTTAGTTGACTAGTATATCCCACTGTCATTAATTCTTACTAGTATACATTAGGTTGTGCCTGACCTAATAGAAAGAAGTTTCTTACTTTCATTTCTAATTAATAACTTTAATTATCGTAGTAGTTAGATAGAAAGAAGCAGATACAGATACATAGATTGAGCCTGTGAAACAGGGTCTTTGTTTAGTACTAATAATTATATATATGGAGTATATATGTTATACAGAACTTAATTACCCATCCCAACATCAAACAGAGTGCACTGGTGGGCCGTATAAGCAGTTGGGATGCTTTGCTCGTGGCGGAACATATTCCAGGGATCGAACTTCGTCTTCACATCGACGAGCCTCTGATAATTGTGATTGTAGTATTTCGGACCCCATATCCTAGGGTCACTGCAATTCCAGTTTGGTTTGGCCATTCCAATATCGAGATCCCTGTAATTCACGTAAGCTCGTCTCGGCAGGGGCGGACCTACGTTGTGCTCAGGGTGGGCCTTGGCCCACCCTCAAATTTTTATTTTTTTTATTATATATATATAGTAGTGTGTTATGTATGTATATATAATTCCATGTTTATGTATGTATATTAACCTTGGCCCACGCTAAAATGTATCGCTAAAATTGATACATGCATACATGTATAAAGTACGTATTTTTAAACTATGTATGTTTGTTTGTATATTTATTATTTGAATATGTATATATGGATATATTAATATATTTTTAATTTTAAATTTCTTCTGCATAAATAATAATGATAGACTTGAAAATTATCATTTCTATTCAATATATAATAAAAAAATTAATAATTAAATATATTACATGTAAATTTTGTTTTTATGGTATATTTAAGAAAATTAATATTAAAAATATAAATTATTTTTCCTCAAATAATTTTCTTAATTTTTTTTCAAAAAAATCAATTAAATTTCTCTTGTAATAAACCGAAAATATATTTTATTTTTTTAAAATTAATTAAATTACTGTTCTTCTAAAAATACAATTTTGTTCATATTTTATTCATCTACTTTTTAAAATTATCTCACAACTACTTTATTTTTCAACTTTAAAAAATACATTTTAATCCTTTAATTTTTTGTCAAAAAGTTTAAACTTCACCCTCAACTATCTTATTTTTCAACTTAAAAATATATTTTAACTCTTTAATTTATGTCAAAAAGTAACATTTTTCTTTATTGTGGTGCCGAAAAAAATCTCGAATAAAGTACTTTTTTGGAACAGACCGAGTGCTACATTTTGGCCCCCCCTCACCTCAAAGGCTGGGTCCGCCCCTGCGTCTCGGATCGTTTTTAACAAGGGGCGTCATGTATATGTACAAGTCCCTAATCCAGGCCTCGTTCTGGAGTTGAAGTTGCGGACTGTTCTCGTTCCAATTGGCAACATATTGTACCATAAACCAAGGATTCCTCTGGGAGAAAGGAGTCGCTTCTTCCGCAAAATCCAACATCTTTCCGCCGTAAGGAGTCCATATCATCAACGCAGCCGCACCGCCTTCACCGAAGATTCTCAACATCTTTTCAATACTTTGTTCCGGAATGGGTTGATCCACGAAATCCGATTTCGCTTTGAAATAAGCGAGTAACGGGTTCGTCGGGTTGAGCAGTTCTGTAGGAGACGTGGATGTCGAGAACCCGGCCATGAACATCACCGAATCGATCCACTTGTTCTCGATGCACTCTCTTTTCCGCAATCCCAGCTCGGGAAAACTAGCTCTCACCACGTGAAGTAGATCGGCCGCTCTGCCGAGGTACAAACCCTGATAAATAGTCAGCGTAGTGTTGGGGCCCGCGTTTACCATGATGACCCTGATGAAGAGCTCGTTGTCAATTTTCGGAGCGACGGTATGCCATTTCTCCAGGACTCTCATATCCTCCTTGTTGGCCGGGCTCACGAATTTTTGGACGGCAAAATATGTAACCAATTCCGGAATGCGAACCAATTGAATCTTCCAGCTTAGAATAACCCCGAAATTACCCCCTCCTCCTCCCCTGATCGCCCAGAAGAGATCCTCGCCCATGGATTTTCTATTCAGGATCCTGCCCCAGGAGTCGACGATTTTTGCATCGAGCACGTTATCGACTCCGAGGCCGTGTTTCCTCATGAGGGACCCGTAGGCCCCACCGGTGATGTGGCCCCCGATCCCAAGGTCAGTGCATAGTCCGGCGGGAAAGGCGTGGGTGCTGCTCTTCTCAGAGATCCTGTAGTAGAGCTCGCCTACAGTCACGCCCGCATCGACCCACGCGGTGCTTGTGGAAATATCGATATCGACCTTGCGGATGTTTCGTAGGTCGATGAGAACGAATGGTTGGCCTGTTAAGGAGATGTAAGAGAGGCCTTCGTAGTCGTGGCCCCCGCTTCGGACTCTGACGTGGAGCCAATTCCATGCGGCGCAGACTATTGCGGCTTGGACTTGTGCATCGTTGGTCGGAGTGAAAATGGACAAAGGTTTTCGGAAGTGTGAGGCCAAGCATCTGAGGTTTGCAGCTGTGTTGTTGAGGACGGAGGTGAAGGAGTCGACGTCGTAGTTTGGATCGTAAAAGCCCTGGGAGAATTCGATACGGGAGTGGGAGGTGGAATTCACACACTCGTAGAAGTTGGTAATTTGATTATGTTTCCAAAACGGAAACCCGTGTGCGTGGAAATAGAAAGTAGCAAGAATGAAATACAGAATTAGAGATCTCATTGTGTTGAGAGCGAGGAAGATTGAGAGCCAACCAAAGCATTGCTATTTATAGATTTTACATGCATACGTAGTGACTGACGTTATTAAAATTTTAAATTAGACGTAAAGAATATATAATTAAAATAATCAAATCAAAATTTATATAATTATATACTTATCTTTGTCTCATTTTAATGGTCATGCTTCATTTGTTATTTATGAAAAAAGTATCTCTAGGACCAGAGATATAGGACTTGGTCCCAAAGGGTGTGATCGCATCCTCTCAATTATTTTTTAATTAATTTTATACCTTAATTTTTATATATTAAAGTAATTAATTATAATTTATCTAAAAATAATTAAAATCTAATTAAAATTTTATTGAAATATTGATATACCTTATTAAAAAAATAAGATAATAAACTATTTATTAATAAAATATTACTTCAAAAATACTAAATTAAAAAAATTAAAATATATCTATAATTAACGCCACATATTGTACCAATTTATAACGCTTTACTTAAAAATTAGAATATTATTACTAATACAATTGCCTAGTTTTTCCCAAATATTATTATTTTTTTATTTTAATATAAAATTTTATTTTTACTTTTTAAAATTTACTCACAATTTTTTTATTTTTTAACTTAAAAATACATTTATAACTTTTACGCTAAAAATAAAAAAAAACATTTTTCTTAATATTAAAAAAAATTATATTTATGAAATGGAGAAATTATTTTGTTTTCAAATTAGCACCTCTAACTAAAATTTATGGCGTCACTATCTAGGACTTTGTAGTATGAATCAACGTGTAGATAATTTCTTAGCTAACTAAATGTTGTATTCATTCAAAAAATCTTTTTAGTTGTTTAGGCGTGTGCTGGCACACGAATACAAGAGAAGAAGACATATGTCTCGTCTCGTCAAGTAAAGTTTCCTCGTCCTAAAATCAATTGAGGGTAAGTGCAGTAACTTCCTAATAAATTTAAAAAATATAGTCTCCATTTTCACGCTAATCCAATATATATATATGACACAATAATTAACAAGTGGTAATCTCAACACATAGACTTTAAGATCAAGACATCAACTAACTAATAATACGTGTGTACGTGTGGATAGATCATAGACGTATATTTCTATCGAATGAGTTTAATTATACCTCACTATTTATTAAATCCATTTTCATGTGTAAAAAATGCATTATTGGTTGGAATAAATATACTCGCCCAATTTATATTTAATTAACCATTCTTAAATTACTAATAAGATGATTAAATCGTTGAAATGGTCATGAACGTGCTTGGAGATGATGATGATGGAGTCGAGAAAATAATCGTTTCATTATGAGTTTGAGTTTCGGACAATGGAACTATAATTTGAGTTTTTGACTAGTAGTATTTATTAGCTAGTCTAGCTCATGACTTCCGTGGAAACAAAATGAGTCGATGCTTCTATATATTATGTCATGCATTCAATCACTTTTAATTATGTTTTGAATTTTTTTAAAATTTTTAAGGATTTTATTGAGGGTTCATATTAAGTGTTTACAAAATTTTATTATTTTGAAAATTATATCAATAGAAAATTAAATTAAATTAAACTCTTTTAAATATATATTTTTTATAATTAAAAAAATTATGTTGTAATAAAATTTAATATGAAGGGACCAATTTCTATACTTCTAAGGCTTTCATAATGTGGACAAATTTTTTATAGTCGATAGATAGACCCAAATTTTATCAAGTTTGTACAAATACTATTCCCTCTGTTCGCATAGAGAAATTTTCATGTAAATTAAAAAAAAATGTATGTGTTAAACAATAAATAGTAAAGGTATAATAGATATTGTTAAGTATATAATGAATGACTTAGATGAAAAAGTAATAGTATTATTATTAATGTAAATAAATAAATATTGAAAAATTAAATTATAAAACTTTTTTTTTATATTTATAGGTGTAGAGAGTTTTGTGAGACAGATTAAAAAGAAAGGTGTGAAAACTCCTGTTATTAGTTTCAGTTACTAAAAGATAGAGAGCAAGATTATATACTTGATTTAAATAATATATAGTTGACTCAGTACACTTGAGCTTGACTACCTCTTATGCCCGGGCCCGGAGCTACTTTGCCCAAAATCCGTGGCCCGCCCAGCCCAGCATAAATGTTCACAGGTCGGGTTTTGGGTCCGATTATTTCAGTCCACAACCACTTGGGCCCGTCCCAGCCCGTGCGGGTCTAATTATGATTAATAATTTAATTGGCTTTTATAGTGATAATAGATTTTTTGAAGATGATAATAATGCTTTTCTTTAGTTGTGCAAATTGAAAATAAACTATCAAGATGATGATACTGTACGTGTTGCTTTTCATTTATATTTTTTTTAACTTATAAGCAAATTAATTTTTTTTCATAATTAAAATGAGTTTTTGAAAATGATGATATGAAGATAATGTTTTTCATTTTTCTAATTCTGCAAATTGAAGAAAAATGAGTTGTTTTGCTTGCTGCTTTTCATTTTTTATGAACATTGTTGTAGATTAGCACAATCTTTTGAAACCCTATGTTAGCTTTTGCAAAGATCTTGACGTCATTTAATTGATCGTGATCTACAAAATATAATATTATAATAACAAGAAATTAAAAAATAACTCAATAATTAAAAGAAAACAAAGAATTTACATGAAAACTCAATTGAAAAAAAACCACAGAAGCAACGACGAGAAATTCACTATAATATCACAATTATTACAAATGATAGATATCCGCTCTCAATCCTCTATATATAATCTCGAGTTAGAATCACAAATGGTCCCATTGAAAAAAGTCATTCTCACAAAAGCCCCATAAGTCAGCACTTTCCAACTGTTCATCCTTTTTGACACTGTTTCGGCAGAAATCTCACTGTTCCGGCAGAAACCTCGCCAATCCACGTCAGCATTCCGGCGCCACGTCAGCGTCACGTGACTTTCACGTGCGATTCCTGTCGGAACAGTGTAAAAAAGGATGAACAGTTGAAAAGTGTTGACTTATGGGGCTTTTGTGAGAATGACTTTTTTCAATGGGACCATTTGTGATTCTAACTCATATAATCTCTCTCAATATGTGATCTCTAATATTGTCTTTTTTGGTGTTCAACACACATCTAATTGTGTGTAGATCTCTATTTATAGATGTACAAAAACCAAATAGGAATAAGAAATAAATCCTAAGTTTAATATAACTTTAAAATCTCAATAAATAAGAAATAAAATTATATCTTCTATAATTCTAATTTCCCTAAATAAGGAAACAAAATTCCTACGGATTCGAGTCATAATTTAACAATTTCCACCTTGACGAGAAACCGAAAAATCTCATCGCACATGTGAAATCCCATCACATATCAAACCAAGCCGCGAAATCCCATCGCGCATGCGAAATCATAGCGCACATAACAAACCATAAGGCGTAATAACATCGCACTCCTAGTCTCGTCCTTCGTCTTCCTCCAAACGCCTTATAACGGGCCTAGTTCCTAAAAGTTTGGACCTTCAAAGGTCCAAATGAATCGGAACGTACATACCCGAATGTCTTTTTCAAGTTGTGAACCCAATTTAAGATATACCCTCTCGGTCGCTTTCCAAGCGCACATGACTCACCATATTTAGAAACACTCAATCTATCGAGAAACACCCGATCCTTCAAGTCGAATTTCCTCACATGCTCAAGCCGCACATGGTCTAGTCGTGTAGACTCTTCATCCGAGAGTCTAGTTTTTTCACCGTTTCAATTCATCTTCATTTAGCTTGGTCACTCCGACCGTACTTGTTTGCCTCTAAGCCGGATAGACTCTTATACCAAAAGTTGAGGGTCGACCCCGATTACTTCCTTCACCGCGCCTTCTTGGAGGACATAAGGTCGCCCCGCCTTGTCGTCTCCTCCCAATACTACCAAAGTCTTTTTGATAGTCTCAAAAATTCCACCTTCACAGGTGTAGCTAAAAATAATTTTGGTTCCTTCTCCTTTCACCGAGCTATAGTGACATACCTTATTCTCGTGCGCGACTTCTTATGAGATACACTCGCCGAGCCGCTCCCTTTTTCACGGTACTTATTTTGGACGTCAAGTCCATCACGCGATGCCACATCGGAGACACCTACACCAATTCTCTTCACGTTCTCCCCCGCAAATAGCGCCAATAACACGACTTCATAGGATATAATCTCGAAAAGTTGCCATAACTCTTCAAATAATTCTCACAACTCCTTTGCGTATCTTGTCTTTATGGTTTCCTCGATTATGAAGTTCGATATATGAAGGTCAATAGTAATTACCTTCCAATCGAGCTCAATCCTTCTGGACTCCTCCATGTTGTGATGGTAAAGAGGAAACCCTCGTTGAGATCTTATATCGGTAGATCGTACTTAATGCTCGCCATCAAAACTTTACTCCGGAAGATCGTATGATCGTAGTCTGGTTCTGAAACAGGTTGCAGACTTGCAGGATCGTAACCTAGCTTTTAAAGGCCGCATGATCGTAATATGGCTCTGATACCAATTGTTGTAGATTTGAAGATGTATCGTACGATAATAACGAGAACCGGAAAATAAACTCAACAATAAATGAACACAAATAATTTACGTGGAAACCCAATTGAGAAAAACCATGAGAGCAACGACGAGAAATTCAGAATAATATCAAAATTATTACAAATGATAGATATTCGCTCTCAACTTTCTAATGACGTCTCTCTTGGAAAACTCATTAATGAGAATTAAAATTGGAAAAACTCGTTAATGAGTTTTAAATATACAAAGGTAGAAAAAGGATAAAATATTAGAACGACAATAAAAATGAAAGAAAACAAAAAAGCTTAGAATGACAAATATATAAAATGGGAGGGAGTATTGTATAAAATACTAGTTTTTAAGAGCATCACAATGGTAGGTACAATTCATACGTGACATGAAATTGTATTTAGGTACACCATTAGAGCATTTTCAGTGGTGGTTTCAACTTTTGGGTGAAGAGTAGGCAACATGTGTGCCAACTCATACTTTTTCTACTTTTACCTAAAAAAATTCTACCTCATTCAACAATTCTACCCACAAAATAAATTTTATAGGTCACATCAATAAATTTAACTATTTGAAAATTCTTATTTTGTATTAATTTTTATATAAAATAGAATAATTCGTTAAAATACAGAATAAGTTAAAATTTAATCTATTTCAAAAATTTTAATTTTAAATAATTTTTATATAAATTAAATAATAATCCGTTAAAAATTACAACGTCAATAATAATAATAATAAAATAATAATATAATTTATCTTTAACGGGTAGAAGTTCTTCTACCCAAAACTTTTAGGAATTTCTAACCTTAACACATCGCACCTCCAATTGCTTCTACCACATTTTTGGGTGAGAGGTAGAAGTACAAGTAGAGTTCTACCTCTCCATGAGAGATGCTCTTAGAGCATCTCCACTGGTGGGTTTAAGTTTTGGGTGATGAGTAGGTCACGTGTGTCAACTCATATTTTTTCTATTTCTACCCAAAAAAACTTCTAACCCATCCAACAATTTTACCCCAAAAATAAATTTGATAGGTCCCACCACTTACTTATTTTATATTTTTTATTTATTATTATATTTAAATAATAATAATAATAATAATAGTAAAAGTAAAAAAAAGGATTTTAGATGAAATAAAATAAATATTTAATATTTCATATAATTCATGATTAAAATAAAAATATCACAATGGATATATTGACTTTTAAAATTTAACTATTTCAAAATTCTTATTTTTAATTAATTTTTTATAAATACAAAATAATTCGTAAAGCTAAAAATTTAACTATTTCAAAATTTTTATTTTTAATTAATTTTTATATATAATAAAATTTTAACTATTTCAAAAAATTTAATTTTAATTAATTTTTATATAAAATAAAAATAAAAATAATTAAATTTAATTTTAATTAATTTTTATATAAAATAAAAATACAAATAATTCGTTACAAATTTAATTAGTTCAAATTTCTTATTTTTTTATATAAAAAGAAAATTTAATTAGTTCAAAATTCTTATTTTTTATATAAAAAACAAAATAACGTTAAAATATAAAATAATTTTTAATGTTAAAATTTTAACTATTTCAAAAATTACAAAGAAAATATTGATTTTATTAATTAATTTTAATAATAAATAATAATAATAATAATAATAATAATAAAATAATATTATTTTTTATCTCTACCTTCTTCTACCCAGAACTTTTAGGAAGTCCTAATGTTACACATCAGCACACCTCCAATGACTTCAACCTTGTTTTTAGGTGAGAGGTAGAAGTACACAAGTCCTAATGTTACACATCCACACTTCCAATGACTTCTACCTTGTTTTTAGGTGAGAGGTAGAAGTACAAGTAGACTTCTATCTCTCCATTTGGAGATGCTCATAGGGAGATAGTTACAACTAGGAGAGAGAAATTTAGAATATCAAATATTTGATAACTAAGTACAATTGGAAATGTGTGCCCAATTTGACACTTTATTATTTATTTTAATATATGCGTGTAAATAAAATAAAAATGTATAAAATTGTGGGACTTTGTAAAATTGTACTTTTTACCTTATTGCGAGATGTAAGTATAAATTGATAAGTACAAATTATTTAATACTTCCTCCATCCCAAAAATTGTGCATAGAAAAACTTGCACGTAGATTAAGAAAAAATGAATTTTTGTGTGTTTTATAATATGTGTATTGAGAGGATAAATGTGCACTGTTTTAAGGGATAGACTAAAAAGAAAAGTATGCATTGTTTTAAGGGATATATGGAGTATATGTCTAAGTGATGTTACGGTTTTATCTATGCTACACCGCCTCTGGAGTACACCATGCATTTAATAACCGTTAATATAATATTATTTTATACAAGTGAAGACAATCACACATGTATGCATCATCGGTTAAGATGCTACCAGAGTAATACACCAAGTTCAAGTGTAGCATCTAAGAGCAACCCCAATGGTTGTGAAATGGCAAGAGCTATTGCCATTTTTTGGCAAAAAAACCAAAAAAATCAACCCCAATGGTTGAAATGGCCCTTGCCAAAAAATTGTCATTGCCAAATTTCCATGTATATTGGGGCAAATATACATGGCAAAATAGCCCTTGCCATTTGTTCCATGTCATCACAACCACCACCTTAACCAATCAAAATTCAACAATATTTTTAAAAAAAATAAATGTTGATATGATGATATACCAAAAAGCAATATATTACTATTTAATTAATAAAATGGTCTTTTTGCTATATTTAAACCATTGGGGTAAGATTTAACAAATGACAATTGACACTTGTCATTTTTTGGCAAAATAGAAGATAACCCTTGCTATTTTAGCAAAACCATTGGGGTTGCCCTAATAGACAATGACGTGATATCAAATTGTACCTAAATATAGATACACCAGAGGTCCAATGCTCTATTAAAATAGTCTTTTATTTTACACTTATTTTTATATTATTATTTTTAAATCGAGTAGATCGATTTTATTTCGGATACATAGCCTTTGATATAGGTTCTTAATTCCAAGTACTACTAAATAAAGTACTATATATATGTTACTTGCTCATCCCAACATGATCAAACGGAGTGCAACCGTACGCCGTATAAGCAGTCGGGATGCTCTGTTCATTGCGGAACTTATCCCAAGGATCGGCCCACGTCTTCACATTGACGAGCCTCGGATAATTGTCCTTGTAGTATTTCGGACCCCATGTACCGGGGTCACTGCAATTCCAGTCTGGCTCGGGCTTTCCGATATCCAGATCCCTGTAATTCACGTAAGCTTGTCTCGGGTTTTTCGTAACATATTTTTCCATGAAGCCGTACAACTTCCTAATCCAGGCCTCGTGCTGGAGTTGAAGTTTCGGGCTGTCCTCGCCCCAATTCGCAACGCTTTGTATCATGAACAAAACATCCCTGTGGGGATATGGAGTCGCGTCTTCCGCAACTCTCGACATATTTCCGCCGTGAGGAGTCCATATCATCAACCCAGCTGTGTCCTCACCGAAGAATCTCAACATCTTTTCAAGACCATCTTCCGGAATCGCGTGCTCCACGAAGTCCGATTTCGCTTTGAAATAACCGATATTCGGGTTCATCGGAATGAGCAGATCGCTCGGAGATATAGCTGTCCGGAACCCTGCGATGAATATCACCGACTCGATCCACTTCATCTCGATGCAGTCCTTTTTCTGCAGCCCCATCTCGGGGAAGCTAGCTCCCATCACTTTAAGAAGATTGGCTGGTTTGCCGAGGTACAAAGCTTGATAAATAGTCAGCGTAGTGTTGGGGCCCACGTTTACCATGATGACCCTGACGAAGAGATCGTCGTCGATAGCCGGAGCAACGTTTTGCCATTTCTGCAGGAGTTTCAGATTCTCCTTATTTTTGCCCCCGAGGGTCACGAATTTTTGGACGGCAAAAACCGTGACCTTCTCCGGCACGCGAACTAATTGAATCTTCAAGCTTATAATAACCCCGAAGTTGGCCCCCCCTCCTCCCCGGATGGCCCAGAAGAGATCCTCGCCCATGGATTGTCTATCCAGGATCTTGCCCTGGAAGTTGATGATTCTTGCATCGATCATTCTATCTACTCCGAGGCCGTGTTTCCTCATGAGGGAGCCGTAAGCCCCTCCGGTGATGTGGCCGCCGATCCCAAGGTCAGTGCAGAGGCCGGCGGGGAAGGCGTGGCTGCTGCTCTCCTGAGAGATCTTGTAATAGAGCTCACCGACGGTCATGCCCGCATCGACCCACACGGTGTTTGTGGAGATATTGATATCCACTTGCCGGATTTTCCTTAGGTCGATGAGCACGAATGGTTCGCGTGTTAAGGAGATGTAAGAGAGGCCTTCGTAGTCGTGGCCCCCACTTCGTAATCTGAAGTGGAGCCGCTTTTGATTCGCGCAGTACACAGCGGCTTGGACCTGTGCGTAGTTGGCCGGAGTGAAGATGGCCAAAGGTTTTTGGAGGGTTGGGGCCAAGCACCTGAGGTTTTCGGCTGTGGAGTTGAGGATGGAGGTGAACGAGTCGACGTTGTAGTTAGGATCGTAAAAGCCGTCGGAGAAACCGATACGGGAGTGGGTGGTGGAATTAACACACTTGTAGAAGTTGGTAATTTGATCATGTGGTTTCCAAAATGGAAATCCATGTGATGATGCTACTGATAATACAAAGATTAAAGAGAGTATTATAAGAGATCTCATTATATCTATATATATAGAGAGAGAGGTTAATTAATACTGTGAGCGAGGAAAGTTGAGAGAGAAAGCTTTGCTATTTATAGCTTTTACATGCATGCATACTTAGTACACAGTAAAAATTTCATAGTCATATTTGGGACAGTAAAAAAATATTATTATATAAAGTTTTACAAAATAAAAATATATTTTTTATAAAAAATAATATAAATATATAAATAACAAATATATTATCTATCTTTAAGTTTACCTAATCAATTTAATAATTATGACTAAGAAAAATTGACCATATACCTTTAAAAATTTTGTTTAATATATACATTGAATAAAATACTAATGACTCAGAAGACTATAAATTTTAATCATATTATTAATTTTATTAAATATTTTAAATTATCTTAAACATAATATTGATTTTAATAAATAAAAATATTATTAATAAATATTTTTATTATATTTAATCATTTATTGTAAAAATTCTTAAAACGGACTTGGAAAATGTATCACTTATGACAAATGTGGAGTTTATTTCTATTTATAAATAAATCTCAAGTTGAAATTTGAATTTTTTATTATTATAGAAAATTTATTTCTATAAATTGAGATTTAAATTTTTTATTATTATAGAAAATTTATTTCTATATAAATTATTACTATAGAGTTTCTATTGTACTACCGGTGTGTACGTAATGAATTTATGACTATAAAAAAATAAATCAATTAATGTTTTTTTAATTTTAAAAATGCAAATTATATTGAGTGAAATACTTAAAATGCAAAAATGACGCTCGCACGTACGTGGTAAATTTTATAAAATATATATACTCCGTATAATTAAAAGCTTGACTTCAACAAACTTATAATATTGTTCATGAAACTCTGAAAGGTTTATATTTTATTCAACCATTTGTAAATTAATTAATACATAGGAGGATTAAATCGTTGAAATGATGAACGTATTTGTTGAATTATGACTAATTATGAGTTTGAGTTAATTTCGACAATGGAACTATAATTTGAGTTTTGATTATTTACTCCCACTTTTGTCGAAATAAATTAAACTATGCAATTTTAGTATCATGAGTCAATACAACTATAAGTTTTTAGTTGACTATACCTCACTTTCATTTCTTAATTTATTATATATATATATAATAATCCATGCAAGACTGACTTCACACTTCTATTTATTACTTTAATTACGTTGGTTAGATATAAGAAGTTTTGTAAGGACCTGTTCTTTTGGACTTAATTTCAGTCCAGTTCAGTTCAGTTCAGATCACTTCAGTTCAGTTCAGTTCAGTTCAGATCAGATCGCTTCAGTTCAGTTCAGTTCAGTTCGTTTCAAAATAAATTAAAATAAAATAAACAAAAAATAATTTGAACCAATAATTTTAAATATACAATATAGTTAATGTCACAATATTTTTAATATTTTTAAAATAACATTTAATAATTTATAAATATTATTATTATTTTTATTAAAAAATCAGTTCAGTTCAGTTCAGATCGCTTCAGTTCAGTTCAGTTCAGTTCAGATCGCTTCAGTTCAGTTCAGTTCAGCCGGTTTCAGTCCAAAAGAACAGGTCCTAAGTTTTACTAATTAGTATCGGTCATGATCAATAGCAAAGACTAAATTATTATGACGAATGGTTATATATACTCCTCCGTCCTATTTTGAGTCATACTACTTTTGTCTCAACACAATAATCAAACTTTCTTCACAAATAATATAAAAAAATATGACTATTAAAATAGGACATATATAATATATTACGTCATTTTAGAAAAGAACACCAGCACAATAATCAAACTTTCTTCACAAATAATAAAAAAAAATGACTATTAAAATAGGACAAATATAATATATTACGTCATTTTAGAAAAGGACACTTTACTTTAACAATTTACAATCCCAAAAATAATTACAACAACTAATTAACCCAATTAAAAATTATCAGTTATTCCGCCAAAAAATATTTCGATCGAAAAGCTCTCTAACAATTTACAATCACAAAAATAATTACAACAACTAATTGACTCAATTAGAAATTATCAGTTATTCCGCCCAAAAACATTTGGATCAAAAAGCCGTGAAAATTGAGAATTTGTAGGGCACAATAATCGTACGTGCAAGAACTCATGTGCATGTGCACTGTTCTAGTTTTGGCCAGAGACTCCAAGAAACAATGAATTAATTTGATCCAAGGTATGTATAGCTTGATTTGGAATGAAAGTTTATAAAAATAATAGTAATAAAGAAAATGTGCCTAGTATGTGTATATATATATGAGTATCTTGTCGAGGGGTTATACTACTTTTGTCTCAACACAATAGTCACACTTACTTCACAAATAATAAAAGAAATATGACTATTAAAATGGGACATAAATAGTATATTTTTTTTTTCACATCATTTTAAAAAAGGACACTTTATTTTAACAATTTACAATCCCAAAAATAATTATAACTAATTAACTCAATTAGAAATTATCAGTTATTCCGCCCAAAAATATTTGGATCGAAAAGCTCAACAATTTACAATCACAAAAATAATTACAACAACTAATTGACTCAATTAGAAATTATCAGTTATTCCGCCCAAAAACATTTGGATCGAAAAGCTCGGATCGGCGACGACACCATTTTATAGATTAAGTCGAGAGTGAAGAAAGGTAGATATCTAGCAAAAACGTAACATTGGTTTTTATAGATTTTAGTTATATACAGTAAAACCTCTATAAATTAATATTCGATAAATTAATAACTTCTCTAAAATAATAAAATTCTTCAGTCTCGACTTGAGCCTTTGTAAAAAAATGAGTGAATTCGATAATATAATATAATAATATTTTTTTGAAAAAAACCCTTTATAATTATGAGGTCCCACTACAAGAAAAAACATTTTTCGTGATGACAATATTTATCACTACATGTCTAAATGTTGTCACAACCACATGCTAGTGTCAATAATGAAAGTTATCACTATGTCGTGACTATAACTATTGTGACTAAAACCTTTGTGACGATTATCGTAGTTGCCACTGAAATCATAGTTTTAGTCACATTACATGTTGCCACTAAAATACAACTTTTTGTTACGGGCATTATTCGTCACCAGTTTTATTGACGACGCTATTAGTCACTAATGATTATGTGGTTTAGTGATAATTATTGTTGTTGTCACCTAAAAAATTATAATTAATTTCAATTGTATATGGATCAAAATAATAGTGTGATATACAATTCAATGTTATTTGAGAATTCATAGATTATTATTTTTATAAAATGATAAAAGAATAAAAACATATGTAACAATAAATTTTTTGTTTAAAAATCTTGAATACCAAGTATTGCAGAAACAAGCAATGAAATAATCAATATCACTAATTAAATACAGTATATGTTTCTAGTATAACATTAAATCGAAGCAATTGATACCAAAGACTAAAAATGTAAAATAAAAAAAAAATCTAAGTTTTTTTATAGTCTTCTCAAAGAGTCGGTCGATCCATCACGCCAATATTGAAGCTCAGTATATGTTCCTCTCATCTTGTAGTGGTTGATTACCATGGGGAGAGTGTCGGTGTCGGGTTGAAGAGGAGATTACGGCCGAGGCCTCGTCCAGTCCCTCTTTTATAGTGTTGGTGTATTCCAGCGATCCAATCGAGTTGGGGACGTAGGTTTCCTCTTCGATGATGCGATTATGAAGGATTGGTCTTTGGAATTCAAAGTTTGCTTCGTCGAACCTGCATCATCATTTCATTCATTTGCGCTAATGAATATGATAAATCTTAAAAGAAAATGAAATAGAGGTGCAATTGATAAAAAGAATTATAAATAATAGAGAGTAAATGTGAGATCGTGCATAAAGAGTGGAATGGAAATCAGTTCAGATAAAGATAATTATTAAATTATTTGTCCTAGTTTTTCTCATCACTCTCACCCGTTTTATTTGCCCACTATTCCATTTTTAAAAAAATATTCTTATATACGTAATAGTCTAATTAATAAATAATTCTTAAATCATGAATTTAAATTAAAATTATGAGATGACGAGTTAAAAAATTAATAATGTTATGATCATTTTGTTATCTATTATCAAATTGTGTTTTTTTCGTGAAGATTACATATATATTTCATAAAAAAAAAAATTATATAATAATTTTACATTAATAAAAATAAATATTATAACATAAATAAAAATTATTACTAAAATAGTTATAACAGGATAATGATTTTATATTTACATTATTCATTAACTTTAATGAGTTTAATTAATTTATTAACCTAATTATTTCACAAATTTTTCATCACTAATCTTATGAATTTAGAGTGATAATGTTAAGTTGAGACTAAAATATTTTTAAGCATTTAGTGTTGCCTTGAAAATTCATTACTGAAAATATTAAATTAGTGACAACATTTATATTTTGTCAATTGAAATTTTAGATTTAGTGATGAAATATATTGACAGTAACATATTTGTTACAAATAATAACATGTTAATTCAGCTTGTGACATAAATAAATTTTGTCACTATATATGCATTTCTATTAACAACAATAAAGCGTCACAAAAAATATTGTCACCAAAAACACTTTTTCTTGTAGTGTCCATCAAAATTTTAAATTAATAATTTATAAATATTACAATTATAAATATTAGTTCTTATCAATACTCTACTCACGCGATCTATTTAAAGTGTTTGATAATTTACCTTGACTAACATTCAAAGAATATTTTTCATCAACTAATTTTTTTAATATTTTTAGTGCATAATGATCCATTTTATATTTACATAATATTTTATACATTTGATCATTTATTGATAATTTTGTGATGCATTTTAGATGATGAGAAAACATAATTTGGTATTATAAATTAGTTTATTTTTATAAATATAATAGTTAACATTATACATTAAATCTATAATAATATATATGAATATATTAATTAGTTGTAATAAAATTGATACATGAATCTTAATTCAATTATTTTAAATAAATATATTTAAATTTGTTGAATTTGAAAATTCTCTCTTTTAATTAATAAAATATTAATTTATATATTAATACCTTTTTAAATTAATAAATTTTTATGGTCACAAGAGTATTAATTTATAAAAGTTTTACTGTAAGTATATATGTCATTACACAACCTATGATGAAACTATATAGTTTAATTAAATCAAATTCCATGTAATTAATGATAAACTTTGCCTACCTAAGCTAAAGGTTTGTAGCTGGACATTTAATAAAGGTCGATGTCAACCAAGTAATAACCAAGATCTACTTTTAGATTTCTGACTAGCTATTTACATATATTGTCTCATTAGAGACTATAATTTGAATTTCTGACTAGCTAGCTATTTACATATATTGTCTCAATTACTTATAATGCAATATAATTTATTAACGAATGATTAGTCAATACAATTATAATTATGAGTTTGACCATCCATCAAGTTTTCACTTTCATTTTGATACTGCTTCGTTTCCATAATAATGATCACATTTTTTTTAATAATAATAATTAAAGATATAGTACTCCTACATGAAGAAGTTCTTGAATTTTTTGTAAACATCTCAAAATTCATGATTTATCATTGAAGTTTTGATAAGTTTTATCAGATATTTGAAAGGAATGTTACAATATACTACTCCCTCTATCTCATATTCCGAAGGAAATGTATATGAAATTATATAGAATATATCTTAAATTAAATTTATTATTGAATTATCATATATTCGATATTTGTTTACATAAATATGAGTTTTCTTATTTTACCTAGTTCAAAAATAAATTATTTTGATTGATTGAAATATAATATAAAGACATTTAATAAAGGTCGACGCAACCAAGTAATAACCGATATCTACTTTGAGATTTCTCATAAGCTATTTACATATATTGATTGTCTCATTAGAGACTATATTTTGAATTTCTGACTAGCTATTTACATATACTGTCTCACTTAATTACTTATAATGCAATCAATACATATATCATATGAGGTCCCCAGAGCATAGCCGAGTGGTAAGGCCTGTGATGATGTAGGTGTAATTTTCCGGCGACGCAGGGTTCGAATCTCGGGTGGGACAAATTTTCATTGAAATATTATGAAGGTTTGTCCTGGGGTTCCACCTGTTGGCTCTCTCGCACAGGTGTCTGCTACTCGAGCACATTCCTCGATTTACATCATACCCGATCGAGGGACCTCCGATCGGGTGGGGGTGGAGTTTCTCGTCTCTCCTCCTTATATAAAAAAAATACATATATCATATGAGAGAAAATTTTTATTGGTCCCACAAATGTATGCTTTTTTCGTTTCAGTCCCACACATGTTCACTTTCTCAATTTAGTCCAAATAACACAAATTTGGTTTCAATTTGGTCTTTTTGGACGGAAAATTTCAAAAACGTTCGGAATCTGACCACGTGCACATCACGTGAGCTCGTCGCCGCCGCCCTCAGCGGACTCAGCGCCACGTGTCACTACCTAATTGGTCGATTACTTTTTTCAAAAAAAAAAGAAAAAAATACGAGAATACGGTGCCATGTCACATATACGGGCTTTAAAAGAAAATCAGAAATACGTAAATACACATTTAAATACGCTACTATTAAAATTAAATGAAAAAGAAAATGAAAATGAAAAAAAAGTTTTAAAACCGGTTCGTTCCCGTTTTCCCCCATTCATCTTATTCCCAAATCGTATGAACCCTAACCTTAATCATCTCCGTCAACCGAATTCATACAAATTGTCTACACAATTGAAATTCTCCATCAAACCCTATACTAGTATGTCTGAGTCAAGCGGGAATTCTGAAAACATATTTTGTTTGTGTCCGAAAATTGCTTCAAGATCTACTTCATGGAAGAGTTCGAATTCGGGTCGTCGATTTGTGGGTTGTGGAAATTTTCCGGTAAGAACTGAACTCAAAGTGAATTAATTGTTATTAGTTTTCAAATTTAGTGTTTCTGACCTAAATTTTAATTTGGTAAATTTTGTGAATTTTTTTAGAATGATGGACAGTGCAAAATTTTCAAGTGGATTGATCCACCAATGTGTGAGAGGTCAAAGCAAATCATTCCCGGTTTGTTGAAGCGTCTAAACGAAACTCAACCTATTAACTGTTGGAATTCGATATCCCGGGTTATTTAAATTTGCGGAAACCAATAACCCGATCAAACCCTTCGCCGGAGATCACATTAACGCCGACTCATCCGCCGGAGTCCAGCCTTTGGAGACCACGCACCCGAAGGCACGCGGCCCGCCCCCAGTCGAACCCCCGCGAGACGGGGTTCACGCGATGCCGATCGCGCCTTGGCGATCGATGGGTGGGGCTGCTCCCAGCAGCCCCCGCGGCGAGTCCGGCGACTCGCCGCCGCTTGGAGGATCCCCACCGTCGAGGTGGGGAGGGGGACGGCACCAGCCCGTGCCCCCAGCGATCGATCCTTGGATCGATCGCAAGCCCTCGGCCCAGCCGAGGGTTCGATCCTCTCGCCCCCGCCGAAACCCTAGCGGGCGATTGGCGTGGTCCGGTGGCTTCGCCACCACCACGCGATCGTCCGTCTAATCCGGGTTCGAACTTTTTGGATCTTTGTTCTTCGATAATTGATCAATAAACTAGAATTAAATTGCGGAAATTTAATTCACCTTTCGATTCGTTGTGCGGAGAAACGAGATCTTATGATGACCTTGAGATCTTCTCACGTATTCCTTGCACTTGTTCGAACGTCGAGTGGGAGACGATCCTCCGAACACTATGGATCTCCTTCTCTACTTTCTCTCTCTAGAATTGTGATCTTCAAGTTATGAGAATAGAGAAGACCATGTAGTGCTTTTATAGGCTACGTAGGGGATCAAAAGGAGGTGGAATATTGGGCTTCTAATATTGAAGATTAAATTGAGCCCAATGCTCAAGTCCATTAATCCTTATCAACATTAATTAATTTATTTTCCACTATATAAATTAATTGCACTCCCAATATTAAACCATATTATATCAAATAATATTTCTCCGGTAGTATTATTTATTCCGTGTATTAAGATATAAATATCCATGAATAAAATTAATTTATTGCTAATTAATTTATTCATCTCTTATATCCGAGACTAGTACCATTCAACCTTAATTATTATGCGGAACAAATCCACCTGCAGGGTTTACATAATAATTCCTTATGAACTTATCTCGGGGATATTATCAACCCTTACGGGATACACTTTCCCGTCAAGTATTCACGGCATGTCATATATAAAATATAGCGACCCAACTTAACCGGTAATTAACCCAATAATTAAATCGGTTAATTCCTTTGGAAAATCAAAGTCACTTATATTAAATATACACACCCGCAATAGTATCGGGGATTAAGAATAAAATACACTGAGACTTTAATCGATTATCGCCGGCAATCCTAATCGATAAATCTCAAACGATCCGCTCAATACACCAAGTGTACAAGTGTGATAAAATAATCAAGACAAATCATTTTCTCTCTCACACAACGACTATACCGATGGATTGGTCCGTGTCCATCTAGGTCGTGAGCAACTGTTCGATTAAATACGAGTAACCGATAGTATGATCTTCTGTGTGGGCCCGACACACCATACTAACTACAACGTATAGAATCCAGGACTATAATTTGCATATATTTAATTATAAATAATTAAATGCAAATAATTGTTTATTTAATTAAATAGATTAGTGGCAATGGATCGTGAGTTTCCGTTACTTAAATCTAGACATTAAGTACACAACTCCAACAATCTCCCACTTGTACTAAGGTCTAGTCATTTCCTCCAAACTCCCGACTCCCATACTCATCACGTGCTTAAGTTATACTTCCAAGAAGTACTATGTGAATGAGCAATCTAGGTTGCCGCTCTGAAGTTATCTTGGTGACTACAGCGTCGTCTCCCTCGACGATGACTCGTATCAGGTGGTACTTGCACTATGTGTTATCTTACACTTATGGACTTGTGATTTCTTACCATTTGCCATCGCACCGCTATTTACATAGCCTTTGGCAAATTAAGAATCACATCTAAGGCCCAGAGATTATCCCGGAGTTATACCAAAACTTTCGCTGCCTCTGAGGCCGCTATTTGGTTAACCATGGCAGAGTCCGAAAAGCATCGTGCTTATCACTCTTCCATGTTAAAACTCCTTCTCCTTCAATAGTGAAACACATAGCCTGATATCGACTTACACCGGTCCTCATTCGATTAGAAATCTAAGAGAATGTAATCCAAAGGAAATGTTTGTCTACTTCGTAATCCAGAACATAGTTTCCAGTACTTCGAAAGTACTTAAAATGTTCATTACAGCAGTCAAGTATTCCTTTCCAGGATTACCTTGATATCCTCCCACTATGCTAACCGCATAGCCGATATCAGGTTCTTGTTTTCAACAATGCATTTATTAAGCTTTCCTCACTAAAAGTGTAGGAATCCGCTTTCATAGCTTCTATCTCCTTTTGTGTTCCAAAACACATATCCTTAGATAGATGCATTCCGTCTCTGAAAGGTAACGAACCTTTCTCGGAATCTTGCATGTTAAAACGAACCATAATCGTATAAGATATCTAGAGAAGTACAATGTTCTTTTCTTGAGATCCTAGATCTTAAGAACATGCTCTAACTTTCTTTATCTCATATATCGATTTTTCTACACAACCATTATTTTATGTCTGACAAAATCTTTACATTGTTGCCAATGATAAAATGCTATCTACATAAAACCTCCGAGAAAACACCACCTTGTTTCCATCACGTTTCCCATACACTCGATTCGTCTATGCTTTGATGAATCCATAAAATGGACTATCTCATCAATTTGCAAGTACCACGAACTCAATGCTTTGTTCCAATCCACAAATGGATCAACTAAGCTTGTATTCTAAATGATCTTGCCTCTTAGCAATAATCCTTATTGCTTTCCAAGAAGGCACATTTGGATCTAGTACCGCCTTCATGTAGATACAGGGATTGATTTCATGTATACTAGGTCCAGAGTTCAAAACTCTCCTAGTCTTATGAATATCTCCGGTTGTCAAACAACCTCCCACTACAATGGCATTCCGGTGTATAAACAGTAATAACAGTAGGTGCAGTTTGTGGTGTACCGCTACTCGGTTCGGCTGGTTCTAAGTCTTAATCGTTTTCTCTCTTTACAAAAGTATCATGTTATTTTGGGCTTTGTGGTTCATCTAATAGTCTTTCTCTAAGAACCGGGCGTTAGAACTTATAACGTCCTTCTGGTTCATAGTACTATCGAACACACACCTTTTGTTCTTCTAGGATATTCTACAACCACATTAGAATGTGCCGTTGTTTCCAAGACATATCCTTAGAACATAGGTAGTTCCGTTTAACTCATGCTTTTACTTATTTCTATAAGAGTTCCATTTCTTATTTCCGACACACCAATCCTACAGCGGACTGTATGGTGTAGTCACTTGGGATCCAATCCCAAGCTCTGATCATAAATCAGAGTCAATCAATTCTAATACTTGTCCGGATCTTATATCTTATATCCATAAAGGATTGCTTAGTCGTATTATCTTCCAAATTAGATTCTTAGGTCGGAAGGTCCACTCCTTCAACTTAATTGATCTTACAATCAATTTTCGACCTTTGAACTTCTTATTTGAATAAATATGACTTAGCATAAGAATCCACAAGTATAAATGATTTAATAAAGAAATCTCTTATTAGTAAAACGAGTTATGTATAACGGTTCATTGCATCGTGGTGGACTCAGGATTCATCATTTATATATTGCTAGCTAATGTACCAAAATAGATAATATCATTATTTCTTCTTATAATCATCAAATGATTAAAAGAAATAAAATATCCATTCATTAGAAATCTAGAACAAAGTTCTTTCTAATATGAAAGGTACATAAAAGCAATAACTCAAAATGAAATCCTATAAAATGTCCTCCACTGCAACTGCTGCCCCCTCCACAGCATTGCCCATGTAGACTACGATTTCTTCTTTTCTAAGTCGTCGGGTTTCCTGGAACCCTTGCATTTAAAATGCACATACCGTCAGTGGTTCCATATCTACACACCAGGTTCCGGTAGATAATACCACTGACTATGTTTTACGACTAAAGAAAATTTCGTACTTTCTTTGAGAGGATAATCAGACTTCCAGTACCCAGACTGTTTGCATCGAGAACACTTGCCTATTGGCTTTCTCGTCCCATCTCGTGGTCCAAAAAGAACCACTGGGTTTCTTTGCTTTCTTGTCCTTTCCCCCGATTCATGCCTTTAGGTTCGAAACCTTTGGCATTGGCTACAAGAGCTCGCGATTTCCGTCTCAACTCGTCTAAAAGGTCAATCATCTCAAAAAACGTTTTTAAGCGTTTCCTCGAAGTGACTGGCCTTTATGAGTATCCTCATCGCTTCTTGTCTAGCCGCCTATGTCAATAGGCTCGGGAGGACAAAGCTCACTGAGTACAACCTTGCACTCTTTAACAGTTTGGGTAATGTCTAGATCTCTATTCCAATCATCACATTTAGGGACCAGTGAGTTAAAATCCTTACGTATCACATAAAGTGGATTCAAGGCCATTTCCTAATCTATGAGCACATATAACAACAAACAATCGATTTAATCTCCGATATTATCTCCCTCAAATAATATCATTAAACCACTAATCACATCTAAAATCCCATCAGATATGGCAAGCCACGTTAGTGTGGACGTTTACCTATCCAAACGATTTCGCGATTAGATTTACTTCGGTCATACATCATTATAGCGTTACTTCGTTGGGAAGAATACTATAAAGCGTACCTAAGTGTAAACCATTACTCAGTATCTAAGAAGATTGTTTGGGACACGCACATTCACCGCAAGCCACGTTAGTGTGGACGTTTACGTTAACATACGCTCCTTTACTCCCCTCTATAACTGTCTACATCACTTAATCCAAAATCCCATTCAGTATAGCAAGCCACGTTCGTGTGGACGTTTACTACACCAAAAGATTTTTATAAGTGACTCCCAATTACTTGATCCATTCGATTTTCGTAAATCAAGACTCGGAGAATCATAAGTGAAACTCGAAGTTTTTAACCAGTGATTCACCATGCGAACAACCCTATCTCTCATAAATGAGGGAGCCGAGCAGACAATCGATCTAGTCATCAAATGACACGAAAGTCTCTAATTTGTGTCCTCGACATGACCAAGTGGCTTTGGCTCCATTCCACTCCCCGGGGTGAGAATGAGTCGACTTGAAGTCCGCTTCAGAAAGACAAATTAGGCATTGTTTGATAAACTTAATCAATGTTTTTCGTAAAAGGAATTACAAGAATTCTCCTCCAATGACTTGTCTGTACGAACTTCAAAAGTCCATAAAAGTCACCAAGAGAACAGCAATGGAGACCATGGCAATGTTTCCATTCCCTCTCCCACTTAGCTTTGTACAACAAAGGGATACGCTATCTAATGCATAATTAAATACACATAAGCATAATAACAAACATACATTTCATGCAAGTACGTTCACAAATAATCAAATAATTACTCAAGTAAAATTATTTCTCGACTATTCGTACCTTGATGAATTCCAGCATGCTTGTCTTGAGTCTTCATTGTACGTCTTGAATACTTTGCCGAGCGACGGAAAAATTCATTTGATTCTCATATTTAATTTTACTCCAATTAAATAAAATCAACTCCATTGATTTCCATATTTAATTCTATTTTAAATAAAATCCAAGATTTTCCAATCCAAAATAAATTTTGAATTAATCTAATGATTTTAAATAAAATACTTAAATTAAATAAAATCAATATTATTAAAATCCATTGATTTCCATATTTAATTCTATTCTAAATAAAATCCAAGATTTTCCAATTCAAAATAAATTTTGAATTAATCTAATGATTTTAAATAAAATACTTAAATTAAATAAAATCAATATTTATTAAAATCCATTGATTTCCATATTTAATTCTATTCTAAATAAAATCCAAGATTTTCCAATCCAAAATAAATTTTGAATTAATCTAATGATTTTAAATAAAATACTTAAATTAAATAAAATCAATATTTTAATAATTTCTCAATCCTATTTAAATTAGATCTCAAGAATCCTAATCAAAATCGAATTTTGATTCTTCTTAAGACTTCTAATCCAAGTAGGTATAGGATATCTAGAGAAACTAGGATTTTCTTTCCTAATTTAACTCTCCATCTAATTCCATTATTTAATTCCATAATTAAGAAATATAATCCAAATAGAATTTGAATTAATTCCAAAATTAAATTAAATAAAATTAGAAAGATTAAATTATTTCCGGAAAGATCGGATTACCGGGACAAACCAAAAACGAGACCCACTCGAATGAACTAGGTCCGTGCCCAACACCAAAATCGAACCCACTTGAAGCCATGCATGAGGGGCTAGCCATGCATGAAGACATGCACAACACCATGAATCATTCATACGTACAGCACATGATAAACACGCACATGCATTCAAAATTCATGTTGTGTCGGCCTAGTGTCGGCCGACACCCTTTGAAAATTTCAGCCGCGCGCTTTGATTCGATCGTCTTCTCCGGCGAGGGTGCAGCGGCCTAGTCGATCTCCGGCACGTCGTATCCTCTGACTATCTATGCCATCGACATGCTGCGACCCACCGCACGAATAGCCCGCGACCGAGCACGAGGCCGAAGGGGCGAAACCGCGATCAAGATTGCCGCAAACGCGACCGCCGAGCTTAGCCTCCGGCTGCCGGCGAACCACCACCACTGGTGGCTTACGCCGGCACGCCCAGCCGTGCCCCGCTCACGTTCAGCAGCCATTGAGACCGCCGAGCCTTGGAGCACCAGCAGCCCGTCCGAGCACGAGGCCGAAGCCGCGACCCACGAGCCGCCGCGTGTAGCGGCTGAACCGCCTGGCTTCACGGCAGCGGTCGACCTCCGGCGACCACCACCACTGGTGGTTGATGCCGTCGACCTCCAGCCGCCATACAGCCCGGTCCCGCTACATGCCCCCGTCCGATCGATCCGGTTCGATTTCTCCGAAAAACCCTCGATTTTTAATAATTAATTTTTCCGACAAACACAATTCATACGAGAGATAAAACAAGTACGTAGAACAATATAGCACAATAATTTAACAATTTAAATTAATCTATAGCTATAAACAACGACAATCGATTATCGAAACAATTAACGAAAAACGTAACCATACGCTCTGATACCAATTGTTGGAATTCGATATCCCGGGTTATTTAAATTTGCGGAAACCAATAACCCGATCAAACCCTTCGCCGGAGATCACATGAACGCCGACTCATCCGCCGAAGTCCAGCCTTTGGAGACCACGCACCCGAAGGCACGCGGCCCGCCCCCAGCCGAACCCCCGCGAGACGGGGTTCACGCGATGCCGATCGCGCCTTGGCGATCGATGGGTGGGGCTGCTCCCAGCAGCCCCCGCGGCGAGTCCGGCGACTCGCCGCCGCTTGGAGGATCCCCACCGTCGAGGTGGGGAGGGGGACGGCACCAGCCCGTGCCCCCAGCGATCGATCCTTGGATCGATCGCAAGCCCTCGGCCCAGCCGAGGGTTCGATCCTCTCGCCCCCGCCGAAACCCTAGCGGGCGATTGGCGTGGTCCGGTGGCTTCGCCACCACCACGCGATCGTCCGTCTAATCCGGGTTCGAACTTTTTGGATCTTTGTTCTTCGATAATTGATCAATAAACTAGAATTAAATTGCGGAAATTTAATTCACCTTTCGATTCGTTGTGCGGAGAAACGAGATCTTATGATGACCTTGAGATCTTCCCACGTATTCCTTGCACTTGTTCGAACGTCGAGTGGGCGACGATCCTCCGAACACTATGGATCTCCTTCTCTACTTTCTCTCTCTAGAATTGTGATCTTCAAGTTATGAGAATAGAGAAGACCATGTAGTGCTTTTATAGGCTACGTAGGGGATCAAAAGGAGGTGGAATATTGGGCTTCTAATATTGAAGATTAAATTGAGCCCAATGCTCAAGTCCATTAATCCTTATCAACATTAATTAATTTATTTTCCACTATATAAATTAATTGCACTCCCAATATTAAACCATATTATATCAAATAATATTTCTCCGGTAGTATTATTTATTCCGTGTATTAAGATATAAATATCCATGAATAAAATTAATTTATTGCTAATTAATTTATTCATCTCTTATATCCGAGACTAGTACCATTCAACCTTAATTATTATGCGGAACAAATCCACCTGCAGGGTTTACATAATAATTCCTTATGAACTTATCTCGGGGATATTATCAACCCTTACGGGATACACTTTCCCGTCAAGTATTCACGGCATGTCATATATAAAATATAGCGACCCAACTTAACCGGTAATTAACCCAATAATTAAATCGGTTAATTCCTTTGGAAAATCAAAGTCACTTATATTAAATATACACACCCGCAATAGTATCGGGGATTAAGAATAAAATACACTGAGACTTTAATCGATTATCGCCGGCAATCCTAATCGATAAATCTCAAACGATCCGCTCAATACACCAAGTGTACAAGTGTGATAAAATAATCAAGACAGATCATTTTCTCTCTCACACAACGACTATACCGATGGATTGGTCCGTGTCCATCTAGGTCGTGAGCAACTGTTCGATTAAATACGAGTAACCGATAGTATGATCTTCTGTGTGGGCCCGACACACCATACTAACTACAACGTATAGAATCCAGGACTATAATTTGCATATATTTAATTATAAATAATTAAATGCAAATAATTGTTTATTTAATTAAATAGATTAGTGGCAATGGATCGTGAGTTTCCGTTACTTAAATCTGGACATTAAGTACACAACTCCAACATTAACAGTAAGAATGAAGATTTTGAGGTTGAGAATAGAGTGTTGAAGCTTGAGATTAAACGATTGAAAGAGAAGAACATGAAGTTAAAGGATCAGAAGATGAAATTCATGCAAAGTGTTTACAAAATGGTTATTTTGTTGGTGATTGGTCATGTGGCTGTGCTGTACTTGTTGAAGTAGGATTGTGTGTTGGTTAGATTTGAATTTCTTGTTATTGATCCCTGTTTTATATGTAACTGGATTGGTAAAATTGTGTTATAATTTGAATGACATTTGTATGGAATTTTATCCATTTCTTTTGATCAACACTAACATCATGAAATAACTAATCTTTGTTTAACAGAAATTAACCAAATGCACAAAAGTGATTTCATAACATCCTGAACCAATTTCATAACATCAACATAACCAAATCCAAAAGTACCAAAACAAGTTCTCAAATGATCTACTGGAAAACCAAATTCAAAAGTACCAAAACATGTTTCAAGTACTAAAAGATCTACTGAGAAAAAAATACTCAAAATAACTTCAAAACATCAGTGAGCACAATTCAAAAGTACATCTACTCCAATTTTGAAAAGAACAAAAGCACAGTAGGGCCTTGCATCAAGTCCATCCCCTTCTCTTCTTTGCCATTTGAAGTTGATGCATAGTAGGGTCTTGCATCAATGGTTGAGTAGGAACTTCAACTGAAATCTGAGTTTGCTGGGTGCCCACATCTTCACTTTGACTTGGTATGTCTTCAAAAGGTCTATACTGTGGTGGTGCCATCTGCAAAATGCAAAATGTAACATGTTATTTTTCATTTCCAAAAAAAGTAAAGAAAAGCATAAGGTTACCCTTACTGTGATTCCAGCATCAGCTTCATCTTGCTCAGCCCTAACTTCCCTCACAACAACATTGCTTGGTTTTATGTGGGTGCTTGTACTTGGTGTTTCTCTTGGTTTCTTGCCACAGGTGAGAGTATTGTGACCAACCACTCCACACTTCTTACACTTATATAGGTTGCATTGCTTCTTCATTTTCTGCAGCTTTCCAGCAACATTCTTCCCTTTCACTTGTGCTTCAAATGGCTCCAATCTTCTCTTCTTTTGTTTCCTTCCCCTTCTAACTCTTTCACCAAATTTTGGAGGCAGGGGAGGAACATACATTGAGTCTCCCCACAACAAATCATAGCTAGTGCCATATAGTGGCTCTGCATATGTCAAGTTATAAGTCTCTACATGGTAATATGGATGAACAAAGTCAATGGGATCAAGTTTCTGTTGGAATTCGATATCCCGGGCTATTAAAATTTGCGGAAACAATAACCCGATCAAAAACCCTTCGCCGGAGATCACATGAACACCGCCGTACGCGCCGGAGTCCGACCAAGGAGACGACGTACCCTAAGGTACGCCGCTGCCCCAGCCGAGCCCCCGCGAGCGGGGCTCCATGCGATCGAACACCGATCGCTTCATGCGATCGGTCGGGGCTGCCCAGCAGCCCCCGCGGCGAGTATGGCGACTCGCCGCCGCCTGGAGGACCCCACCGTCACGGTGGGGAGGGGTGCGGCACCAGCCCGCGCCCCAGCGATCGATCCTTGTGATCGATCGCACGCCATCGGCCCAGCCGAGGCGTCGCCTCCTCGCGACCTCGAAACCCTAGGGCGAGCGCCGGTGGTCCGGCGGTTCACACCGCCACCACCCGTTCGTCCTTCGTTTCTTGGTTCGATGCTTGGATCTTTGTTCTACGGTATTTTCAATAAATAATCGATTAAAATCATTAAGGGTGTTTACGATTTTACCTTGGATTCGTTGTTCGGAGAAACGAGATCAATCGATGACCTTTGAATCTTCCCACGTATTCCTTGCACTCGTTCGAACGTCGGGTGGGCGACGATCCAACGAACTCTATGGATCTCCTTCACGAACTCTCTAGAATATCAAGTATGATAATCTTGTCTGTTTAAATTGTGAAGATCATGTAGTGCTTTTATAGGCTACGTAGGGGATCTAAAGGAGGTGGAATATTGGGCTTCTAATATTAATGATTAAATTGAGCCCAAGCCCAAATTTATTAATCCCATTAATATTAATTAATTTTATTTTCCACTATATAAAATTAATTGTGTTGTACCCCATTTTAACAAGGTCCAATAAATCGGCCCGTAATATGATCCCACAATGGCCCATTTAGCAGCCCGCTTGAGGGGACCAAGAGCAAGAAAAAAAGCAACATACATAGCGATGAGCACGAGAATGCTGAAATTTGAGAATCAACTCCTTAGTGTTATTTTCGTAGAATATGGATTCCGATAACAATATCAGCTCAATTTCCCTAGAAGAGCCGGAAATATCGAACAGGGTCCCCGATGTTTTTCTGGCGACGCTAACATAGAACAGCTGTCAGACAAGTCCCCGATGTCTGTCCGACGACGCTAACAGAGAACATCTGTCGAACAGGTCCCTGATGTCTGTCCGACGACGCTAACAGAGAACAGATGTCGAACAGGTCCCTGATGTCTGTCCGACGACGCTAACAGAGAACAGCTGTCAGACAGGTCCCCGATGTCTGTCCGACGACGCTAACAGAGAACAGCTGTCGAACAGGTCCCCGATGTCTGTCCGACGACGCTAACAGAGAACAGCTGTCAGACAAGTCCCTGATGTCTGTCCGACGACGCTAACAGAGAACAGCTGTCAGACAAGTCCCTGATTTCTGTCCGACGACGCTAACAGAGAACAGTTGTCAGACAAGTCCCTGATGTCTGTACGACGACGCTAACAGAGAACAACTGTCGAATAGGTCCCCGATGTCTGTCCGACGACGCTAACAGAGAACATCTATCGAACAGGTCCTCGATGTCTGTCCGACGACGCTAACAGAGAACAGCTGTCGAACAGGTCCCCGTTGTCTGTCCGACGACGCTAACAGAGAACAGTTGTCGAACAGGTCCCCGATATCTGTCCGATGACGCTAACAGAGAACAGCTGTCGAACAGATCCCCGATGTCTGTCCGACGACGCTAACAGAGAACAGCTATCGAACAGGTCCCCGCCATCGCCAATAAGGAACAACATATCGACAAGGTTTCAGTTCACCCCTTCGGGCTCCGAAGTCACACCACTACGTCTAACAAGAAGCTCTATCCGAATAAAGGAGGTCAGACAAACAACCTCAACTCAATACAGGAACTGGAAGAACCGAACCTACGGCTCGGCCGACGAAGTCATTGGGCTGGGAGGTCAAACACGTCTGCTTACCACCAAAAAGCCCATTAAAGAAAGGGCCCAATACATAATAGAAGCCCTAATTTCCTCTTCTATAAATAGGAGAGTAATTGTAATCATTTGGACAATGGACGATTCCCGAAAAATAAGTATATAATACAAACGTTTATGCTCTCAATTGTTTGCTCTCCATTTACTGCTTTTCTTGTTCGCCCAAACCTCGAAATATCTATTCGTTGGTCGGTGTTTGGTCCTTTATAGGATTTTTCGACCGTCAACAAATTGCACTCCCAATATTAAACCATATTATATCAAATAATATTATCTCCGGTAGTATTATTTATTCCGTGTATTTAAGATTTAAATATCCATGAATAAAATTTATTTATTGCTCAATAAATTTATTCATCTCTTATATCCGAGAATAGTATCATTCAACTTTAATTATTATGTGGAACAAACCCACTCATGAGGTTTACATAATAATTCCTTATGAACTCATCTAGGGGATATTATCAACCCTTACGGGATACACTTTCCCGTCAAGAATTCACGGCATGTCATATATAAAATATAGTGACCCATCTTTACCGGTAATTGACCAGATATTCTAATCGGACAATTCTTTTGGAAAATCAAAGTCACTTATATTAAATATACACACCCGCAATAATATCGGGATTAAGAATAAAATACTCTGAAATTTAAATCGATTATCTAAGACAATCCTAATCGATAAATCTCAAGCGATCCGCCCAATACACCAAGTGCACAAGTGTGACAAAATAATTAAGACAAATTATTTTCTCTCTCACACAACGACTATCCTGATGGCTTGGTCCTTGTCCATCTAGGTCGTGAGCTACTGTTCGATTAAATACGAGTAACCGATAGTATGATCTTCCGTGTAACGACGCACACCATACTAACTACAACGTATATAATCTAGGACTATATTTTCATATATTTAATTATCAAATAATTAAAAGCAAACAATTGTTTATTTAATTAATAGATTAAATGCTATGATCGGGAGTTTCCGTTACTTAAATCTGGACATTAAGTATACAACTCCAACAGTTTCTTCCTTAGCATGGCACAATTAGAATGAGTGCATGGGATCCCACTGAGTTGCCAACCTCTACAAGTGCATTTCAGTTTCTTCAAATCAACCGTGTACTGGCTCCCATCAAAAGATGAAACCTGGTAATTAGTGTCATTGCATTTCATAGCAATACAGTCATTGATTGCTTCAGTGTTCTTGTTCATGATTTTCTGAATCTTTGGACAAATTGTCTTTTTCCACTTAGCCAATGCCCTGTCTCTATTCTTCTGCACCCTCACCATTAAACTCTCTCTGATCCACTCAAGCATGGTGATGATAAGTTTATCCCTTGCTTCAACAATATTGGAGTTAAAAGTCTCACACACATTGTTTAGCAGCAAGTCACATTTGGACTTTTCCTGAAAAAATGCCTTACACCATTGATGAGGAGGCTTGTTCTGAAACCACTGTCAACAAGCTTCACTCAGTTTCTTCATCTCTTCCATGGCTGATTTGAATTGCCCCTCTGTGATACTAAAAGCTGCATTCCAAAGAGCCCTATGGAACTTAATTCCTCTGAAACCATCAAGCTTCAAATTGTTGTGCAAATGCCTGACACAAAATTTGTGTTCAACTCCAGGAAAGATTGTCTCCATGGCCTTGTTAAGACCCTTTTGTTTATCAGACATGAAAGTGAAGTCAGTAAAATTGAGTTCCAAATCAGATTTCAGCACAGAAAAGAACCACTCCCATGTCTCCTGATTCTATCTTTCAACAACAGCAAATGCCACAGGGAAAGGGTTGTTGTTGCCATCCACTCCAACTGCTGTCAACAACTGATCTCCATGTTTGCCCTTGAGGAAACAACCATCAACTCCAAGAAGCTTTCTGCAGCCCCTTTTAAATCCTTTCTTCAATGCATTGAAACATTAGTAGTAGCTGAGGAACAGAGTTACACCATTATCAACTTTGGTTCCTAAAATAATTGTTGATCCAGGATTGGTTTTCCTTAGCTCTTCTGCGTATGCCCATAATTTTGAATACTGGGCATCAGGATCACCTTAAATTTTTTACAGTGCCTTGTGCTTTGCTTTGTATGCTTGTGTCTTGGAAACTTCACACCTTGTATCATGCATTGCATCCACCATGGAGCCCTTCACTGACCTCCCACCATCAGATTGTAACCTTTGCATAAATCTCTCACTCAGCCATGTAGATGTCATTTGCTTCAGCTTGTGAGATGGAGCACAACTGTGTTTGTCAAGAATCTTTCTGATTTAAAAAGAAGACTCATCCTTCATCTTCAATGCACTAACCATCCACTTACACTCATCAGAATCACACATGGCATACATTCTCCCCTTATCATTTTTTGTGAATTTTACATTCCTCCTCTGGTTGATAGCATGGGATTGCACTGCATTCTTGAACTCTTTCTTGGTGGAAAAAACATACTTCAGCACAAACTGTGGCTTGTATATTGTTTTGGGATTGAAGAGTGGGTATTGTTCTGCATCTCCATCAGAGTCTTCAGAAAATCTAGCTTCATCAAACATGTCATGGGTGTCCAAAACATCATCTACACCACTGCTGTTATCATCCTCAAGCTCACCATTGCTATTCCCTTCCCTCATAATATTTCCACTGCCCTCAGTCCCAAAATCATCAAATATATCATAATCATGTATATCATCATGTATATCATCATCAGCATTGCCTTTGTAGGGAATCGATGTCCCGGGCTATCAAAAAATGCGGAACCGATAACCCGACCGAAACCCTATCGCCGGAAGACCCGAACGCGAACCACCTCACGAGCCGGGGCCCGACCGAATGCCCAGCGAGGTCCGAGGACCGCGTGCACCCAACCGAGCCCCCACGAGGGGCTCGCGATCGTCTTCGGACGATCGCTGGGATCGCTACGAGCGATCCCCCAGGGCTGCTCGCAGCAGCCCCGCAGCGAGTCGCTGACTCGCTGCTCGCATGGGGTCAGCCCCGTGCGCCTCTGCTACGGGAACTCCCGTAGCGCGCACGAGGCAGCTGCGGGTCATCCCCGCAGCGACCCGCGATCGAGCTCACGGGCTCGATCGCCCCTCGGCTTCGGCCGAGGGCTTTGCGTCCGACGCGCCACCGGCGATGGTGGCTGGGATCCGCCGTGGCACCAGCCCACGGCATCCCGGACGATCGACCCTAGGTCGATCGTGTGCCCCTTCGCCGCGCGTCGCGGCGGTCCGAACCCTAGGGTTCGACCGCCCCTTCGATCCTCGCCGGGGATCTCGAATCCCCGTCCCCGAGGTTCGTCGTTTTCCCGGATCGTCTTGTTCATGTATACATCACAATTATATCACATAAAACATAGAGGGGTTTATGATTATGTTACCTCAATTCGTTGTGCGGAGAAACGAATTCAAACGTTGATGACCTTACGATCTTCCTACGTATTCCTTGCACCTCGTCCGAACGTCGTGTGGGCGACGATCTATCGAACTCCTATGGATCTCCTTCACTCTCAAGACTTATGATTGGCGTATGAATTATGAAGGCCATGTAGTGCTTTTATAGGCTACGTAGGGGATCAAAAGGAGGTGGAATATTGGGCTTCCAATATTGAAGATTAAATTGAGCCCAGCCCAAATCTATTAATCCTTATCAATATTAATTTATTTATTTTCCACTATATAAATTAATTGCACTCTCAATATTGAACCATATTATATCAAATAATATTTCTCCGGTAGTATTATTTATTCCGTGTATTTAAGATTTAAATATCCATGAATAAATTTATTTATTGCTCAATAAATTATATTCATCTCTTATATCCGAGACTAGTACCGTTCAACCTTAATTATTGTGCGGAACGAATCCACTCATGAGGTTTACACAATAATTTCTTATGAACTCATCTCGGGGATATTATCAACCCTTCCGGGATACACTTTCCCGTCAAGTATTCACGGCATGTCATATATAAAATATAGCGACCCAATTTTTACCGGTAATTAACCCAATAATTAAATCGGTTAATTCCTTTGGAAAATCAAAGTCTCTTATATTAAATATACACACCCGCAATAGTATCGGGGATTAAGAATAAAATACTCTGAGATTTAAATCAATTATCAACGGCAATCCTGATTGATAAATCTCAAGCGATCCGCCCAATACACCTAAGTGTACAAGTGTGATAAAATAATTAAGATAAATTATTTTCTCTCTCACACAACGACTATACCGATGGATTGGTCCGGGTCCATCTAGGCCTTGAGCATCTGTTTGATTAAATACGAGTGACTTATAGTATGATCTTTTGTGTGGGCCCGACACACCATACTAACTACAACGTATAAAATCTAGGACTATATTTTGCATAATTAATTAATAATAATTAAATGCAAATAATTGTTTATTAATTAAATAGGTTAAATGCTATGACCGGGAGTTTACCGATACTTAAATCTAGACATTAAGTACACAACTCCAACAATCTCCCACTTGTACTAAGGTCTAGTCATTTCCTCCAAACTCCCGACTTCCATACTCATCACGTGCTTAAGTTATACTTTCCAGAAGTACTAAGTGAATGAGCAATCTAGGTTGCCGCTCTGAAGTTATCATGGTGACTACTGATTCGTCTCCCTAGACGATGACTCGAATCAGGTGGTACTTGCTCTATGTGTTATCATCACCTTTTGAACTTATAACTTCTTCCAGTTTACCGTGCACCGCTATATACATAGCCTTTGGTGAACCAAGAATCATATCCAAGCTCAGAGGTCATCCCGGAACCTAACCAAAAACTTCCGCTGCCTCTGAGGCTGCTATTCGGTTTATGATAGAGTCCGAGAAGCATCACGCTTATCACTCTTTCATCTTTAGGTTCCACCTCTTTTAAAAGTGAACACATAGCCTGATATCGACTTACACTGGTCTTTCTCTGATTTTGGATCTGAGAAACTGTAATCCAAGAAGATTTCGTCTTGCTTAGTAATCTAGTACTTCCAAGTACTTTTACAGCATTCGAATATCTCTTATCCAGATTACTTTGATATCCTCCCACTACGCTATCCGCATAGTTGATATCAGGTTCTTGTTTTACAACACTGCATCTACAAAGCTCTCCACACTCGAAGTGTAGGAAACTGCTTTGTCTATATCTATCTCCTTCATGTGTTCAAGACACATACCTTTAGATAGATGCATTCTGTTCCCGAAAGGAAATAACCTTTCTCAGAATTATGCATGTTTAAAACAAACCATAATCGCATAAGATATCTTAAGAGAAGTACAAATGTTCTTATCTAGAGATCGAAAGATTTCAAGAACATGATCCAACTTACTCTTAATCTCATATCTCGATTCATTTAGACAACCTCTATTTTATGTCTGACAACACTTTTACATTGTTCCCAACGATGAAGTGTTATCTACATAAAATTCCGAGAAACACCACCTTGTTTCCATTACGTCTCTAATACACCTTTCTTTGTCTCATGCCCTTTGATGAATCCATCTCATGGACTATCTCATCAATTCGCAAGTTCCACAATTTACAGCTTTGTGATAATCCATAAATGGATTCACTAAGCTTGTACTTCTAAATGATCTTGCCTCTTAACAATAATACTTATTGCTATCCAAGTAGGCACATTTAGATTAGTACTGCCCCCTATGCAGAACTAGGGATCGATTTCATGTCTACCAGATCCAGAGTTCAAAACTCCTCCAGTCTTATGAACATCTCCGGTTGCTTAACAACCTCCCACTGCAATGGCGTTCCGGTGTATAACAGTAATAACATTAGGTGCAGTTAGTGGTGTACTACTACTCGGTTAGGCTGGTTCTCAGTCTTTCTTTATTCCTCATTTCAAAGTACCTTTGTCAGTTAGGGCTTTATAGTTCATTCTAATAGTCTTCCTCTAAGAACCGGGCGAGGACACCCCTCTGGTTCATAGTAATATTGAACATACAATTACTTGTTCTTCTAGGATATTCTACAACCACATTGAATGTGCTGTTGTATCCAGAAATATCCATAGAACATAGGTGATTCCGAATTAAACTTGCCCTCTTACTTTTAGAATTCCATTTCTTATTCCTGACACACCACCTCTACACTTCAGTGTATGGTGTAGTCCTTTGAGATTTAATCTCAATCTTTGATTTATGCTATGTGTTATTTAGATAGGTGATAGCCTCCGCGAACAAGTCGCAGGCTTTTAATGGATATACTTTGAAGGTTCCCCATAACAGCTTTGTGTCTACTGAAAAACACTTTGCTTTTATGGCACATCAAGTATTCTAATCCATCTTCGAGTATTCTTTGAAAGAACGACTCGTACCTTTCTAATTACACATGTTACCGCATTAATCATAAATCATTCTCAATATTTGTCCGAATTCTATCCTTTATCCGATAAGGTTAACTTAGTTGTATTATCTTCCAAAATTCGATTCTTAGGTCGGGAGGTCCATTCCTCCAACTATAATTGATCAAATCAATTTCGACCTTTTGAATCCCTTTTGAATAAATACTACTAAGTTCAAGAATTCACAAGTATAATGATTGATAATGAAATACATCTAATAAGTAAAACAAGTTATACATAACGGTTTGTTGCATCGTGGTAGACTAAGGATTCATCATTCATATATTGCTATCTAATGTACCAGAATAGATAACACCATTATTTCTTATCTAAATTACTGAATGATTAAAGAAATAAATATCCATTCATTAATAAAGAAAAACCAGAACAAAAGTTCTTTTTCAAAATAAAGGGGTACATAAAGCAATAATCTTGAAATGAAATCCTAAAACTACTAAAAGCAGATAAATGTCTTCCACTGCAACCGCTGCTACCCCAACAGCTTCGCCCATGTAGACTCGAACTCTTCTTCTCTAAGTCGCCGGGTTTTCTGGAACCCCTGCATTCAAAACAATGCACATACCGTCAGTGGTTCCATATCTACACACCAGAATTCTGGTAGATAATACCGCTGACTATGTTTTTACGACTAAAGAAAAATTCGTACCTCTGAGAGGACATTCAGACTTCCAGTGTCCAAACTTGTTGCATCGGAAGCACTTGCCCCTTGGCTTACTAGCCCCCACTCGTGGTCCATTCCTCTTGGCACCACTAGGTTTCCAGGCTTGCTTCCTTTTCTTGCCCCTACCTCCAACATGCTTTCAAGCTTTTGGACTTGGTAGCTACAAGCGATTGAGACTTGCCCTTCTTGTAGATCCCCTCTGCCGCCTTCAGTTCAGTCAGGAGTTGCGCAAGAGTATAAGATAGTTTACCCATATTATAGCTCATACGAAGCTACTCAAAACTAGGGGCCAGAGACTGGAGTATGATGTCGACTTGCGTCTCACCATCAATAGAAGCTCCTAGGACCTCAAGTTCATTCAACAAACTCATCATCTTAAGAACGTGCTCCCCAACGGGCGTTCCTTCAGACTGAGTAGTCGACATGAGGACTCTCATGGCTTCTTGCCTAGCCGCACGATCTTGCTCCCCAAACATCTCCTTGAGGTTGGACATCATATCATAGGCAGTGTCCATCGGCTCATGTTGGGTTTGGAGTACATTTGACATGGAAGCCAAAATATAACACCTAGCCATTTCATCAGCCTTTGTCCACTTCCTATATGCCGCTCTTTCCTCATCAGTTGAGGCAGCCGTGGGTTCAGCAAGGCAATGCTCATGGAGTACAAACTTGTACTCTTCAGCAGTCAGGACAATGTCTAAATTTCTCTTCCAATCAATGTAATTGGGACCAGTGAGTTTATGTTCCTTGAGTATCACAGAAAGTGGATTCATAGCTATTCTCTAAACCTATAAGCACATATAAACAAACAATCAATTTAATGTCCGATATTATCTCCCTCAAATAATATTATTAAATTACTAATTACATCTAAAATCCCATCAGGTAAGGCAAACCACGATAGTGTGGACGTTTACCTACCCAAATGATTTCGCAATTAGTTTTGCTTCGGTCGTACATCATCGATAGCGTTACTTCGATGGGAAGAATACTATGAAGCGTACCTAAGTGTAAACCATTACTCAGTACCAAGAAGTTTGTTTGGGAGTCGCATATCACCGCAAGCCACGATAGTGTGGACGTTTTCGTTGATACACGGATCCTTTACTCCCTTCTAAAACTGTCTACATCAATCGTTCCAAAATCCTATTCAGTATAGCAAGCCACGATAGTGTGGACGTTTACTATACCAAAAGACTTTTACAATTGACATCCTTTTACTTGATACATTGAATTCTCGCAAACCAAGACGCGGAGAATCATAAGTGAAACTCGAAGTTTCTAACCAGTGATTCACCATGCGAACGACCCTATCTCTCATAAATGAGGGAGTCGAGCAGACAATCGATCCATCTATCAAAGAATGGTACGAAGGTCTCTAATTTGTGTCATCCACATGACCAAGTGACTTTGGCTCCATTCCACTCCCCGGGGTGAGAATGAGTCGACTTGAAGTCAGTTTCAGAAAGACAAATTAGGTATTGTTTCATAAACTTGATCAATGTTTCTTGTAAAAGGAATTACAAGAATTCTCCTCCAATGACTCGTCTATACGAACTTCGAAAGTCCATAAGAGTCACCAAGAGAACAGCAATGGAGACCATGGGAATGTTTCCATCCCCTCTCCCACTTAGCTTTTTACGATAAAGGGATACGCTATCTAGTGCATAAAGTAAACACATATAGCATGCATACAAGCAATAAAGCACATAGTATCTCATAGTCAAAATAATGCTAGAAAATTATTTTCCCGACTATCATGGCTTTACTCCATCTTCATATGCATCTTCTAGTCTTCAGTCTTCGTTCTTGAATGCTCCATGTGACGAGGATATTAATACCAATATTTAAATCTATTTATTTTCAATTAATCCAAAAGTTACTTAATTCGAAAATTAAGTCAATCGAATATATCAAAAATAAAATTAAATATTATTAATATTTTATCTATTTATTTTTTCCTTTTCTACTCCATTAAATCTCTAGAATAATCTATCCAAGACCCACTTGGAATATTCTAGAAGATCTCTATAATGGAATAAGGAAATAAAATAAATTAGGACTCTTCTACTTTCCATAATTAATTAATTTCCATCTAATGAAAAATTCCCAAGAGTAGGAATAATCAAATAGGAAATAAATTAATACCAAATTAATTAGATTCCTAATCCATGAATATCTCCATAATAGAAATAAAACAATAGGAATCCTAATTAATTCCAAATTGATTCTTTTCCTTATCCATGAGAGTTCCCAAAAATTAGGAGTACTCAAAAAGGAAAAATCCGAATCAAATTAGAAAGTGGATCTTGGTAGGAGAAGCACGAGATCACGAGGACCCCGCGCCCCCCCCCCCCCCCCCCCCCCCACTTCGATCGCCGGCCGGGAGCACCACCGCAGCCACCCTCAGCCCACGCGCCACCACCACTGGTGGCCGGCGTGGTCAAGGAGCGTCGCGGACAGCCCCCGCGATCGATCTCCATGGGATCGATCTCATGATCGATCCCGAGCCCTAGCCCCCTTCGTCTTCTTCGTCACACGCGTTCTCCGGCGGTCAACTCGGCATCGATGCAATGCAAATAAATTACAAGAAATAAATTCACAATTCCGGTATCGATTCTATACATGAAATCGACCCTATACATTTTCCGGAAAACATAGAACGTAATAATAAATCTTAAATTCGGCCAACCCCCGAATTTTTACTATTACAACATTCAACCACACAAAACGAATCTCGACATGTCCGAGAGTTTAATAAACGAATAATCATGATAATTAATTAACACAATAATTAAATCCAACCATGATAGCCGGAAATCCCTGCAAGGTAGAAAAATAATAGGACATATACATGAACACGAAACCAAACGCTCTGATACCAATTGTAGGGAATCGATGTCCCGGGCTATCAAAAAATGCGGAACCGATAACCCGACCGAAACACTATCGCCGGAAGACCCGAACGCGAACCACCTCACGAGCCGGGGCCCGACCGAATGCCCAGCGAGGTCCGAGGACCGCGTGCACCCAACCGAGCCCCCACGAGGGGCTCGCGATCGTCTTCGGACGATCGCTGGGATCGCTACGAGCGATCCCCGGGGCTGCTCGCAGCAGCCCCGCAGCGAGTCGCTGACTCGCTGCTCGCATGGGGTCAGCCCCGTGCGCCTCTGCTACGGGAACTCCCGTAGCGCGCACGAGGCAGCTGCGGGTCATCCCCGCAGCGACCCGCGATCGAGCTCACGGGCTCGATCGCCCCTCGGCTTCGGCCGAGGGCTTTGCGTCCGACGCGCCACCGGCGATGGTGGCTGGGATCCGCCGTGGCACCAGCCCACGGCATCCCGGACGATCGACCCTAGGTCGATCGTGTGCCCCTTCGCCGCGCGTCGCGGCGGTCCGAACCCTAGGGTTCGACCGCCCCTTCGATCCTCGCCGGAGATATCGAATCCCCGTCCCCGAGGTTCGTCGTTTTCCCGGATCGTCTTGTTCATGTATACATCACAATTATATCACATAAAACCATAGAGGGGTTTATGATTATGTTACCTCGATTCGTTGTGCGGAGAAACGAATTCAAACGTTGATGACCTTACGATCTTCCTACGTATTCCTTGCACCTCGTCCGAACGTCGTGTGGGCGACGATCTATCGAACTCCTATGGATCTCCTTCACTCTCAAGACTTATGATTGGCGTATGAATTATGAAGGCCATGTAGTGCTTTTATAGGCTACGTAGGGGATCTAAAGGAGGTGGAATATTGGGCTTCCAATATTGAAGATTAAATTGAGCCTAGCCCAAATCTATTAATCCTTATCAATATTAATTAATTTATTTTCCACTATATAAATTAATTGCTCTCCCAATATTGAACCATATTATATCAAATAATATTTCTCCGGTAGTATTATTTATTCCGTGTATTTAAGATTTAAATATCCATGAATAAATTTATTTATTGCTCAATAAATTATATTCATCTCTTATATCCGAGACTAGTACCGTTCAACCTTAATTATTGTGCGGAACGAATCCACTCATGAGGTTTACACAATAATTCCTTATGAACTCATCTCGGGGATATTATCAACCCTTCCGGGATACACTTTCCCGTCAAGTATTCACGGCATGTTATATATAAAATATAGCGACCCAATTTTTACCGGTAATTAACCCAATAATTAAATCGGTTAATTCCTTTGGAAAATCAAAGTCTCTTATATTAAATATACACACCCGCAATAGTATCGGGGATTAAGAATAAAATACTCTGAGATTTAAATCAATTATCAACGGCAATCCTGATTGATAAATCTCAAGCGATCCGCCCAATACACCTAAGTGTACAAGTGTGATAAAATAATTAAGATAAATTATTTTCTCTCTCACACAACGACTATACCGATGGATTGGTCCGGGTCCATCTAGGTCGTGAGCATCTGTTTGATTAAATACGAGTGACCGATAGTATGATCTTCTGTGTGGGCCCGACACACCATACTAACTACAACGTATAAAATCTAGGACTATATTTTGCATAATTAATTAATAATAATTAAATGCAAATAATTGTTTATTAATTAAATAGGTTAAATGCTATGACCGGGAGTTTACCGATACTTAAATCTAGACATTAAGTACACAACTCCAACAGCCTTCAGTTGAGTCCCCACCTGATGAAAAATCTGAATCAACAAATAACTCCATATCTATATCAGCAACTTCATCACATTCCTCCTCTGCAACTTCTACTGGTATTTCATAAGCACCTCCTTCATGTTCCTCAACTGGTACTGGAATTTCATGCCCATCAAACTGATTTTCTGCAGCTTCTACTGGAATCTTATGTGCAACTTCTTCATCTCCTTAGCTTGTACTGGAATTACATTATCTTCCACTGGAAATGCAGGTATATGCTCTTCTACTGGAAATGCAGGTGCATTCTCTCCTACTATGTTGACTGCATTTATGGCTTCATACTCATCATCAACATCATCAACTTCCACATAAAAGAGAGCATCATCTTCATTACCATCTTCCAGTACATAATTAGGGTCAATATCTAAATCTGATTCATCTTCATACATAATGTCAATTCCAGTAGTGATGGCTTCATACTCACAATCAGAGATATCAACTTCCTCATCAAGGATAGCATCATCATCAATATCATCAGCTTCTAAGTCATAATTAGGCTCCTTTTCAAAATCATCATCTTCAACTTTCTCAGCAAAAATATGCATCTCTCTAACATCAAGGAAAGTACAAGCCCACTTCTTAATATCAGCATCATCAATAAGTAGTTTGTAGCTATTATCCTTCAACTTCAAGTAATATCTCATATCATCCCCAAACTCCACCCCGGTGTACAAGTTGAAATCAAATGATGTTACCTGATCAACATTGCACCAATCAAGGTAAAATGTCTTACCCCCAACGTACTGAGTGCTTGTTGAGTCTATGAATGTACCCCCAGTATGCACAACAACAGAGATAAGTCGACTTTTATGGTTTGGAAAAAAAAAATTAAAAATTAATCAAAACCCACCAAATAAATAGCTAAATATATACTTTTAGGAGGTTAAACATATCATAATGTGGCAAGCCCAAATCTTTTGCCCATTTTTTCTTAGCTCGAACATGAACAATTTTTGCGCAACACTGTTGCCAAATTAGATCTAGGGTTCTTCGATTTTGGGGATTAGGACGACAATAAACTGATTAGGGTTGTTCGATTTTACACAATTTTGCGAGATCACTGTTCTAGGAGATTTTGGGAATTAGGGTTTATGTTGATTTGGGGAAGAAAGGCAGTAATTGCGTGTGAGGTGAAAGAGGTGAATGTAAATCCTGTTTTTTCACCTTCATTTATCATGTCTGAAACTCTTTTTCCTTTTTATTTTTCATTTAATTTTAATAACTCCGTATTTAGTTCGTATTTACGTATTTTTGATTTTCTTTTAATTGAGGTATAAATGACATGGCACCGTATTCCCGTATTTTTCTTTCTTTTTTTTTTGAAAAAAGTCATCGACCAATTAGGTAGTGACACGTGGCGCTGAGTCAGCTTAGGGAGGCGGCGACGAGCTCACGTGATGTGCAAGTGGTCAGATTCCGGTCATTTTTTAAATTTTCCGTCCAAAAAGACCAAATTGAAACCAAATCCGTGTTATTTAGGACTAAATTGAGAAAGTGAACATGTGTGGGACTGAAACGAAAAAACACACATTTGTGGGACCAATAAAATTTTTCTCTCTATATCATACACTTAGATAATTGATATATTGTAAATTTAGTCCAAATTCTCATTATAAATATACAAAAAAATAATCCAAAAATATAGATAAATACATGTTATAACTTCTAAAAATAAACATAAATAATCATTATATAATAAATAATTATCATTAAAAATATTTTAAAAAAATATTCCTTAATTAACATTAAAATTATTATTATAATTGACAATAAAATAAATTGACTAATGCAATTTAATTTATTAAGTATGATTAGTCAATACAATTATAACTATGAGTTTGACCATCCATCAAGTTCTCACTTTCATTTTCATACTGGCTCATTTTCATATTAAGACTATGTACAACACGTCAAATTAACACTTCTCCCCTCCCACGTCATTTTGCCACCTTCAATTAATACTTTTTTTTCAACAACAATTTTAGCAGGATATTATTTAAAGTGTCAATTATTTTTTCTTTCTTCGAAGTCATCATATTTCACACTCACCTTATTTTTTATTTCTTTTTATTTATTTCATATATATAATTATTAAATTTAAAATTATTAAATAATTAATTTATCAAACATAAAAATTATTTAAATTTATTAAAAAATAATTTTGAAAAATCCATAATATTTTAAAGTATTAAATTATCCGGAGTAATATTTCTTTCAATTTTAAAGAGATAATCGTGAAAAAAATGAAACAAATATAAATTTTTTAGTATTCAGATTATATAAACCTACCGTCTATTTATACAGGATAAAAAAATTAAAAATAATGATATTATTATTTTGAATAATATTTGTATAAAAAAAATTTTAATGAGGGAAAAATAAAATACAAACAGACACATGTCATTTATTTATTGGTTGAAATATATGAGGTGTGGCCACACATGAGTGGAAAGAAATTTGATCCCGGATCAAATTTTGATCTCAAGTCCACGGGGTGTTAATTTTGATACCTTTAATACCCTCTAAGTGGATCAAATAACATAAAATTGACACTCAAATTTGATCTCATGATTTACATGGTTTAATGATCACACATTTTTTAAAATAACAATAATTAACGTTATAGTACTCCTACAGGGAGAAGTTCTTGAATTTTTTTGTAAACATCTCAAAATTCATAATTGATCATTGAAGTTTTGATAGGTTTTATAAGATCTTTGAAGGGAATGTTAGAATATACTTTTTATATTAGTTGTCGTATTTTTTTTGTAAATTATAAAAAAAAAATTGTGACAATTGCTATTTTAATGGGACAGAGGTAGTAGTATTTTGTATATAGTCTCTCTTTTAGTTTGTGTAAATATCTTTTATGTATGTATAGATAGATATTAGATAGCTTTATAGAGTTGGAATATATCAATGATTTTTATACCATTGTTCACATCAGTACATTAGGGGTAGAAGGTTTAGTATATATGTATGTGTAACTCTTGTGAATTGATTTAAAAAATATTTTGTTTTTATGGAATACTTATATATTATTTTTTTCCTCCCACTAATGTTTGACGGTTTTCTTTGTAAATAGGGGCAATACATTAGTTGGATTAGGGGTAGAACCCTTTGCCGGTTGTTAACTCCGTCCCACTAATGTTTGCCGGTTTTTTTTGTAATTGGGACTTAGACGAATTATGCAAATAAGGTTTTTTTTGTTTATGTCAATTGCAATGTTTTTTGTTTGAACCTTAGACCTTACAATCTTCAATTTAACTGTTCAACTAATTGAGTTAACAACTCTTTACCAAATAAAGTTTTTGAGCAAGAATGAATAGCAAAAAAGAATTTGTACAGACAATTTAGTTAAATCGATAAAAAGAACTTGACCTTTAGGTGGATTATGGATGTACAGTACTTAAATAGTTGGTTAGTTACGATGAATCTAAGTAATTGTTAAGCAATGATATTTTATTAATTTTTTTATATCTACTTACCCGTTATAAATTAAAGGTGGATGACTTTCTAATTTTGACTGGAATCAAATTTAAAAATTTGACCACACTTAGCTTAAAGCATAATATTGGTCTTACACTATGATGTTTGTTAGATGTGGATGTTTGTTATACGTATGTATGTAGATAGATCCACCATATTTATAAAAAAAAAAAATCAGAGGAGTGCACAATTAATAGTAATAATTAATTATTCATATAATAGTAAGTATGAAGTTACAATAAGACACTGTTAAACATACAACATGACCCTCAAATCAATCAAAACAATTCACAACAAACAAACATAAATCAAACTACAAATTATTCTATGCATAAATGTAATATATATATAAAGTTATAATTAAACCAACTGTGAGTCGAGTTTAACCACCAAGTTCGGGATAGATAGATAGATAGATCGGCGGCATCATCATCAGTGTCTAGTACAGCATCCTCTTAGTTGGGATGCTCTGTTCGTTCTTGAAAAAATTGTCATTGTCTACTTGTGTTTTGATATGCACAAGCCTCTTAAAATTGTGTTTGAAGTACTTGGGGCCCCACACGCTCGGCCGGGCCAAGATACTCCGTTCGTCCTCTCCGATATCCAGATCTCTGTAATTCACGTAAGCTTCTCTCGGGCTAGTCGGGGCGTAGTCGCTCATGTACTCGTAAAGGTCCTGCATCCACGCCCTGTTCCTGGCTTCCGATTCCGCGCTCGGGTCGAACCAAGTCGCCACGTATTGCGCTTTGCACACAACCCCCGCCCTGTGAGGGAAAGCAGTCGCCTTCTCCGGTATCCTCTCCATTTCCCCTCCGTAAGGATTCAGTATCATCAACGACATGTCGTTCTTCATAAGGATCGGCCACAGCCCTTCGAGCCCCGATTTAGGAACAATGTCCCTCAGGAAGTCCGACTTTGCCTTGAAGAAGCTCGCGAACGCGGGCTTCCCCTGAAGCAAGAACTCCGGCTCAACCGTCGAGTTGAAACCCGCGATGAAAAGCACTGCTTTTATCCAGCTCATCTCGATGCAATCCCCCTTCTTCAGCCCGAGAATCCGAAAACCCTTCCGCATCACATTCATCAGATTCCTCTTACTCCCGAGATACACCGCGTTGTAGTTCGCCACCACAGTCTTCTTGTTCCCCTTCAAGGTCAGGGGTTGGACCAGGACGCGTATGAAGAGGTCGTCGCTGATCGTCGGAGCCGCTTGCTGCCACTCGTAAAGGATCTCCGTCCCGCCCTGCTCGAGCGTTCTCGGGACGTTGAAAACCGTCACCATCTTCGGGACAGGGACGAGCTTCACCTTCCAGGCCAAAATAATCCCGAAGTTCGCCCCTCCCCCTCCCCTGATCGCCCAGAAGAGATCCTCCCCCATCGAGTCCCGGTCGAGAATCCTTCCTCTAGAGTTCACGATCCTCGCGTCGAGCACGTTGTCGACCCCGAGCCCGTACTTCCTCATCATGAACCCGTAAGCCCCTCCCGTGATGTGCCCCCCGATGCCGAGGCTCGTGCAGAGGCCGGCCGGGAAGCCGAGGGTGGAGCTCTTCTCCGAGATCCTGTAGTAGAGCTCCCCGACCGTGGCCCCCGCCTGGGCCCACGCGGTCTCGTCCGCCACGTCGACGCTGATGTCACGGAGGTTGGCGAGGTCGAGGACGAAGAAGAGCTCGGACGGGGACGTGGTGATGTAGGAGAGGCCCTCGTAGTCGTGGCCGCCGCTTCGGACTCGGAGATTGAGGAACGGGCCTTGGTGTTGTTGCTCTCGGGTGCAGATGACGGCGGCTGCCACGTGGGATTCGGCGGTGGCGATGTTGGATTCGGGGGAGGGCCGGTAGATGAATAAGGGCTTGCGAATGGAGGGGAGCAAGCACCGGAAGTTCTGGGCGGTGGAGTTGAGGACGGAGGTGAAGGAGGAGCTGTCGGAGGGGTAGAAGTCGGAGAACGGGACGGGTTTGGGGGAGTTTCGACTCACGCATTGGTGGAATGTAGTTACAATTTCGCTTTGCGGAGACCAGGATTCTCGGCGGCAGGCCGCCAGGATGAGGAAGGTGTTGAAAGCAAGGAGCTGGATGAAAGGGATGTTTGGAGATGTCATTTTAGGTGTTGGTGATTGTGATGGCTTGTGTGTGGGTGATGAGAGGGAGACAAGAGTGATGTGTCTATATATAGGTTTTGTGGAACATTTAGTTTGGTTGTAAAAGAAAGTAAACTTTGAGTTTTTTCTTAAAAGAATTTTAGTTGGTTGTTGTGCTATAGGCAAAGATTTGAGAGTGGGAGGAGGTTGGTTAAATTTGCACACCTGTTGACTTTGAATTAATTGGTTGCTTAAAGTTTATTCAAAAAATTCCAAGTCTACCACTACTAATAAGTCTTTTGAATGAGACCAATTAAAACAAAAACATGCTTTGTCAAAAAATGTGACAATACTCTTGTGGGTTAGTAATAATTTGACCTTCAAGTTTAGCCTTTGCCTTTTAAACTATTTAGTTGAAACTATTTGTTCCAACGTACAGACTACAGTATATGTGATGATCTTCGTGATGATCTTTGAACTCATACTAAAATAATTCAAATAAGGCATAAACTTAAAATGCATATTAAATACATTTATTCATCATTCTAAGTTACTCTGTTACTGTATTAAAAATTACAAACAATATTTTTTAAACTAAATTATTTACAATAAATCATTCTTCCTATTTTTTTTTCAAAATTTTAATCTGAACTGCACTAAATTGAATCGAGTTGGTGTGAACTAATAATTAAATTGAACTGAATTGAAATTGAATTTACTATCTCGTTCAATTTGAGCACTGATAATTAAATTAAGCTGAATATATTTATATATATTAAGTCGGATGGATTCAAGCTTTTCGAGCGATTCGAATTGAGTCAAGCTCTAGCAATTCGGTGAATCATGCCAGTCAAACATGCAATTAAAGTTGACCTAGTCAAGCAGAGCACAAGCTCGGGCCTATTTAATTTATTTTGTTCTGAGTGGACTAGATAAGCTAAGCTCAATTCGGCTCGACTATTTGATGTAGATCCATGGACGACTAGCTCTGCAGTCCAAACGAACATAAGAGCGTTGGAGTGAAATGCTGATGTAAGTAAGTATTGTACGGGGAGAGTGAATGCGGGGCCCACTCCTGAAAATTTTATCCTCTTATTTTTCAACTTTTGGGTGAGAGTAGACCACGTATGCGTCAAATCATAATTTTTCTACTTCAACCTAAAAAAAACTTCTATTTCGTCCAATGGTTCTACCTACAAAAGTCTCACCACTAACTTATTTTTTTATTTTTTATTTAATATTTATAAAAATAATCAAGTATATACTGATTTTAAAATTTTTAACTATTTTAAAATTTTCATTTTTAATTAAATTTTATATAAAATAAAAAATAATTTCTAACGCTAAAAATTTAACTATTTCAAATTCTTATTTTTAATTAATTTTTATATAAATAATTTTTAACGCAAAAAATTTAACTATTTAAATTTTTTTATTTTGTATTAATTTTTATATAAAATAGAATAATTCGTTAAAATACAAAATAAATTAAAATTTAATCTATTTCAATATTCTTAATTTTAAATAATTTTTATATATTCAAAATTCTTATTTTTAATTCATTTTTATATAAGTAATTTTTAACGCTAAAAATTTAACTATTTGAATTTTTTTATTTTGTATTAATGTTTATATAAAATAGAATAATTCGTTAAAATAAAAAATAAGTTAAAATTTAATCTATTTCAAAATTTTTAATTTTAAATAATTTTTATATAAAATAAATAATAATTCGTTACGTTAAAAATTACAATGGCAGTATTAATTTTGTTAATTAATAATTTAAATAATAATAATAAATTAATAATGGTAAATAATAATAATAAAATAATATTATTTTTCATCTCTACCCGAGTAGAAGTTCTTCTACCCCAGAAGTTTTAGGAACTTCTAATTTCAACACGTCAGCCCAGCTCCAATGATTTCTACCTCGTTTTTTGGTGAGAGGTAGAAGTACACATAGACTTCTACCTCACCATTGGAGATGCTCTTATATACGTGTATATATAGTTCAGTAGTAAAACCTTTATAAATTAATAGTAACCGTAAAATTTTATTAATTTTTTTAGAGAATAATTAATTTTTTTTGTGTATTTTTTTCATTTAAAAGAGGAAAACTTTATATTAATTTAAAAAGGTTATTAATGTATCGAGTATTAATTTATAGAAGTTTCACTGTATATGGAGTGTACTATATTATTATTTTTAATGTTTAATTAATTAATTGTAATGTTTTAATTAAATTATTTTTAGTATTAATTATTATAAAATATTGTAATTTTTATAAAATACTCATAAATAAGTGTTTACATTATATTGTTCATAAATTTATAAAATATTTTAATTTTTGTAAAATACTCATAAATAAGTGTTTACGGATTATATTATTCATAAATGTTGTAATTTGGGTGATATATAGTATAATACGATAATATCAAGAATGAATAAGAAATCGACCGTAAAAAGGAAGACAAAAAATTTACTTTAAAAACCAATTGGAAAAAAAACCACGGGAGAGGAACAACGAAATTCACTAGAATATTGTTTCACGAGGATTGATATGCTCTCTACCTTCAAATCTCACACAATAGTTATAATCTAATTTTCTGGTCTGATTGATGTTAGGTGTGTTAATGGGGCAACTCTCTTTATATAGGGGAAGATCCATTATATTATATATAAACAATATTTTATGCCCAAAAAAGAGTTTATGAATAGTTGAAAACAATCTCCGTCAAATTTGGAATTAATTCCTAAAACCCGTACCGAAAACCAAAGGGTGTCGGCCGACAGAAACAGATGTCGGTCGACATGTAACCCGCACTGCGGGTATAAACGAGTGTTGAGGCTCGCATAAGTCAGAAGTTCTCCTTGGGGGAATCTAACCACACATGTCAGCCGACACTTATTCATTTGACACAATTTTGTTACAACTAGTCCTCCTACCCGTGCGATGCACGTGTAATAATTCCACTTTTTATTACTCGGAATAGTGCTCTTTCTGCTTAATATTAGATGTAAACATTGATAATGGACAATAAATATTAAGTGAATGATTGAAATAGTACAATAAAAAAAATTACATTCATATTACAAATTTTGTAATACTTCTTTATAGACTACATTTGTTCTATTCGTCTGCGACCACGCTGATTACAAAGCAGAAGCTTCAAGCCGGTCGTGTTGGTTACTTGGTTACTCTAGACAACGCAAGGTACAATTGATCGTGCGTAAATACTGGTTTCTTCTAAAATATTCCAACATTTCCAACGACTGACATTAACTCTTATTAATAGTCATGGCATAAGATATCATAATCGGAAATTGTCTTCGTAGGAAAGCAAACTGGAATTTGGTATCTGAGGGCGTTAGAGCAATTCGAGTATTAAAAACTATTTCCCCAAAATTATTTTCTCATAATACTTTCGCGTGGATAATATAATTACCAAGTTGTAGTATCATTGCATAGTCCGACAGAGGCATCCATATTCCGCAATAGCATAACGGGCACCCCAACCTAATACGAAACAGTTCCAAAAACTATATATCATGTCACAACATTTAATTAATTCGTTAATTATATACAATAAATAGAATATGACATGTCTATATAAATTGTTGCTTAAAGAAAAATAAGTCTATATATATATATATATATATATATATATATTGTTTTGACCGTTTTTTGTCGGGGATTATTATATATTAAATACGCTTGGTAGGGTTTGGAGACGGTGCAAAAACACGTATATTTGTATGTGGAAAGAGAGCTGAAATGAAATCACACCGAGACTAGGCTTGAATGCCCGAGATGATATCTCTGTTTATTCTCTGGTATTTCCAGGTAATATTATATATGTGGGTGGGTATCAGATCACTCGTCCGGGATCTTCCTCCCCGAGTGTCCGTCAGTCTTACGACCTCCCCTCCCCCTCTCTCTCGTTCGGATCTAGTCTATTTATAGATGGATTACGCAGAATCCATCTGTCCATTATTGACACGTGTTATATACATGCAAAGATAGAGACGTCTTTGGCTCGTGCACTTCTGCCTGGTGCAGGTCGCATCTGTGTGGCGTCAGCGGCCCGGGGTACGATCCTGGGACACGATGCCCGGGAGTAAGTATGGCCTTTCTCCGTCTTCGGGCGCTCCTTCGTTCGCATGTTTATTCATGTGGTGGTCTCCCGTGATTTTGGGGCTCGGGGTTGGTTCGCCCATCGTCCACGTCATTGCGTGCGCCGGGTTGTTAATGTCCGTGTCTCGTGCCGGGGCGTGATCCCGGGTGGTCTATCCCCCCGCAAGCCGGGTCTTTGGCACCCGTGATGTTAATGTCCGTGTCCCGTGCTGGGGCGTGATCCCGGGTGGTCTGTCCTCCCGCAAGTCGGGTCGTTGGCGCCCGTGCCGGGTGCTCGCGGCGCGATCCGGGGGCTCGGCAATCGTCCTACTGCATGCGGGTCGCTGGTCGCCTTGGCTTCGTGCTGGGCCGCGTTTCGGGACCATTTGACCCGTCGTCCCGTATGTCGGGTTATTAGTGTTCGTGTCCCGTGCTGGGGCGTGATCTCGGGTGGTCTGTCCTCCCGCAATTCGGGTCGTTGGCGCCCGTGCCGGGTGCTCGCGGCGCGATCCGGGGGCTCGGCAATCGTCCCACTGCATGCGGGTCGCTGGTCGCCTTGGCTTCGTGCTGGGCCGCGTTCCGGGACCATTTGACCCGTCGTCCCGTATGTCGGGTTATTAGTGTTCGTGTCCCGTGCTGGGGCGTGATCTCGGGTGGTCTGTCCTCCCGCAAGTCGGGTCGTTGGCGCCCGTGCCGGGTGCTCGCGGCGCGATCCGGGGGCTCGGCAATCGTCCCATTGCATGCGGGTCGCTGGTCGCCTTGGCTTCGTGCTGGGCCGCGTTCCGGGACCATTTGACCCGTCGTCCCGTATGTCGGGTTATTGTCGCCCGTTGCAGTTGGCCGGGATCCGGGCACGGTATGCGTGGGCATTGTCTGGTTCTTGTGATGGCGAGTTGGCGTGTGAGTCCACGCCACCAGTCGGTGGGGGACCTGGTTGCTCGGGCGGGATCCGGGGCACATTCACGGGGCTCGGTGCCCGGGATAAGATCTCGGGAGCCTGCGTTTGGTACCCGGGGTATGGTCCCGAATCCCTTCAGTTCATGTTGTCTGGCCCCGGGCCTGGTAGAAGCCTAATCTGAGTCTCCTTCTCTGGCGTCGGGTGTTCCTGACAAGTGGGCCCATGCCACGTGTCGATGGGGGATTTTTATGGCTCAACATATATATATATATATATATATATATATATATATATATATATATATATATATATATATATATATATATATATTAATATATTACTATATTAATTAATAGAATTAGATTTTAGTAAAAAAGTTAATAATAATACCAACCTTTAACTTCATGGGTTGGTAATTTAGAACACTTGTTGGTATTTAAGAACTCAGCCGAATGCATTTAATCAAACATATTATCTCCGTGTTCGGTAGGTGAAATACTATCCGAACTCATGTAAGTCCTTTCGTCCGTATTATGCATTGCAACCATGTAATCGTTGATTTCATTAACGTCATCCAGGGTTGGCGCTAGAATCGCTCGTCCTTCTAGAAAATTGATATTCTCGATGTAATAATGGAAAGATGGGTACGCGGCATGAACAACCGATTCAATATAATTATCCTATTGAATTATCAAATATTCATTCGGGATCTCTATATCTACTTCCCGTCGTTCTCGTCGTCAGTAGTACCATCCCCTATAGAAGAGCCAATCAGAGAACTCACGCAACCTACGACCATCATTTTTATCGTCGATATTTTGCAACTTCATGTTCTTGGTCAAGCGCAAAACTTTGCAATTTATTCATATATTAGAAGAATTAATAGTGATGTGAACTATATCCTACCTCGTACATTTAGGTATAACTGGTCAAATTTGAAGAAAATCTCCTCCTGAAAATATATTACTTGTGAAAATTATAAAAGTTACATGATTGCTTTCTAATAAAATTAAATTGGTGAATAATTATAATTGTTTGTATTTGAAGTATCTTCGATCTAAATATAATTGATTTATTAATTTATTTGTCTTAATAATGATATAGAAAATTAAAAAATAATATATTCATCAAAATTCAATACAAAAAATCAATATTTATTTTTCATTTTAAATATAAAATTTATGCGAATTATTAAAAATAAATGTTTTATATAAATAAAATTAAAACATAATTTAAGAGTATTTTTAAATAATTGCAATCTTTGAATTATTAAAAATAAATATTGTATATAAAGAAAATAAAATTAAAACATGATTTAAGAGTGTTTTTAAATAATGACAATCTTTTAATTAGTCTCTTCAAACATATAATCTTTTAAATTATAAATGTGGAATGTTATAATTAATAAAATTAGATTATTCGATAATTTTGTTTTTATTTTGTATATCTTATTTTTTAATTTGTTTTATTAATTTTTATAATGATAAAAAAATAAAATAAATTAAAACTTGAAGTTTTTTTCAATCATAATTATCACTTTTTGATTGATCTTTTAAAATATATAATTTGTATGAATTTTTATATTAATATTAAATTATTAATGAATAGTTTTATTATTTTTATTTCAACTATATTTCTCAATAACATTGTTTTAATAATTTATTTATATTTATAATTATATAGAAAATCAAAAAAGATCATTTGAAGTGTTTTCTAAAAATAATTTTCGACCTTTTAATTGGACACTTGAAAGATATAAATATTATGAATAATAAATAGTAAATAATTGTATAATTAACAAATGTTAATTAAAAATATTAAATAATAGTACAAATTAAAAATAAAACTTGTCAGAAATAAGTTAATTTGAAATTCTAAAACAATATTTAATTACATAAACTTCTATTTACTATTATTTTATACGGCAATTCAGCTGTTAATGAAATTCATTGTAAAATAGAAAATATCAGTAATTAATAATATTTATTATAAAATTGAAAATATGAGTAATTTAATTTTAAATCAATACTCCAATAATCTACTAATTCTACCTTATACACTATTTGATTATTCAAATCCTAAATTTACTATTATTATCAACATTTTATATCACTTAAAAAATACATTATTAATATTTATTTTATAACTATGACTGTGATATATGCTTAAATATAATTCATTATTAAAATAAATCATAATTAATCATTATATTTAGTAATTAATTATTATTTTTATTAAAATTAAATATGATTTATATTCTTCTTTAAATGAGTTTGGGTTATTCACCTTTTAAAATACTATTTGAAAACATTTTTTATTTTTTATTAAAATTTAGTTTATCAATTAAATTTTAAATTATATAATTTATTATATTTAATAATATTAATAAACACAATCAATTTTAAATTATAGCAATTTAAAAAAAATCGTAATTATTAAATTTTGGTAATCTAAATCATAGTTTACAATAAAAAAATGTGAAATATAAGTATTTTTTAATTGATAATTTTATTTGGATTCATATAATGATAATTTTGTGCTAATGTATATTAATATTTAGTTAACTAAGTATTAGTAAAATAATAATTATATCGATAATAATAATTTTCAAGCTATTATAATTAATAATTTTTTTTGTTTATTGCATAAAAATATAAAAATAGTATATTGATTTTCAAATGAGTGATCTATATTAATAATAAAATATAAAAATGGTATAATATTTTTTTTTGAATTGATTTAAAATAGAAAATTACTATAATTAAGGATTTTAAATAGGTAATTAAATATTTTATATTTATGATTAATATAAATCCAAGTATTAATTAGTGAATTATATATTGTAAAGATATGACAAATTAATTTAAATGCTGCATAATTAATGTAATATTAATATTAGATAATATAAGTTAATTGAATGGCTATAATTAAAGATTGATTTATTTATATTAATATTATTATTTATTAATATTTATATGGTATGATAAATAAAAATGATCCAAAACATTAATTAAATACGTATATTTTAATTAAATAGTATTACATAATAATATATATTGAAATGAACATTTAAAGTTTCTATCATTAAGGAAAATGAAGAGTTGTAAAAATAATGGTCTGATTGTATTACATAATAATAATATATATTGAAATGAACATTTGAGTTTCTATCATTAAAGAAAATGAAGAGTTGTAAAAATAATGATCGTATTTTGTGGACTTAATTAAGGTTATACGGTGATGATGCGAAAACTTTGTCTTGGAAGCTAACGCGCGCAAAATAAATTTATAAAGTTCCTAAACTCAACACAAGATAGCAAGTGGTAAGTATATGGTCGATCCCACGAGGAAGCAATTGCAATTTAGTTAATCTCGGCTTTGCCCAAATAGTGTCACAATAAAAAGGTTTTAAGTTTGGTTGCTGAGTCACAGCGTTTAATCAAACTACCAACTAACAGAAACAATTAAACTAATTAACCCAAACTAACATGCAGAAATAATAAACTATCACTTTGACCAAACTGAACAGAAAACAATTAATCAAACTGAAATCAAATAAAGAAAAGTAGGCTTCTGGGCTTTGGCTTCTCTCTGGGTTCTCTGGGCAAACTACCGATCCCTGGTACTTATGGTTTTAACTGATGGTTTGTCAATCGGTTATAGGATGTCTAACAAAGTGAAAGCAGTCCTATTAAGTCACGCCTACAGTCACCCCACCCCAATCCGTCCTTACTGGGTAAGAAAGGCAAGGTATACTTATGCCTAATCCCCTGAGCCTAGACAATTCGATACCTATGTGTTCGCATGGATCTAGTTTGCCCAAACTCGCATTACTCTCTCGACGAACCCAATTCGGCCAATAGCATGTCCGGAAATCCGAATCATACGACCGCTACTCCAACACGTTCTAGCGCTATGCCCGTAGTACAACAAGATACTATTACTCGGTTTGATCAATCGTCAGTATCTCAAAGTGTAAGGGTTTCCTAACGACAAAATTAGTCTGCCCAAACCTGCAAGAATAAAGTTATTCCTCAACTGTGTAATCGGGAACAAACCCCAGGCAGTTAACTAAGCCCTATCAACCTCACGGTTCTATCTTAGCCCAGAGTCCCCGTTGATCCGCCTTTGCCCAGTCGCCCTGCAAGTTTAGCTACTCATACTCAAAGAAATAAAACAAGAAATAAATTGGAAATCGAAACTGAAATTCATATTAACTAAAATCTGAAATCGTTTAACTGGAATAACAAAAACAAAGTAATAAAAAAACACAAAGCAATAAATTGTTTAAATGCCCGCAGGCTCGGTCAACTTCAAAAACAAAACAACTTGGCCGGAAAATCTCCAAGCTTCAATCGCCGACGGCTGCTTCGTGAACGGGGTCGGAATTTTTGTGTCAGGTTCTTCTGCATTGTGACTTTGCCCAAAGTGGTGACTTTGCCTCCTTGGGTCAAACTGCTCAAGTCGCTTTGCCTCGAATCCGCGCGTTTGCCCAAAGTGGACCATTCCTTTGCCTTTTCCGCACAATCTCCACCTGCTGACATGAATCCCTGCATACTTTGCCCAAACACTCCATTGTGTGCCCTCCCAGACACATAAAACAACTCAAACTGACTCAACAACGACTCTAAAATGGCTCAAAGATGAGCAAATAAAATGGCTCATCAAACCGCACACACTTGAAGTACGCTTGTCCTCAAGCGTAGGGTATGACTTACCAGACTCAAGACCAAAGTGAAAAAAAAAAAAGAAATCAAGGTTGGGGGGGAAAAATAAAAAATAAAAATAAACAGAGACTTAAAGGACTTTAGCATGATTACAGAATAGGCAAAGCAAATACAGGCAAGTAAAAATTCAAGTTAGAGGCATAAAAATTCGGTCAAGAGTCTATACTAGGGCTTGGGGTCACACCCTCACAAGTGTATCTCTCTTTTTAGTGGATGGGTATAATGTCACTCATTTTCTGTTGTGAATCTACTTTGCCCAAAGTTGACAGTTTGCTGATCAAGTTATTCTGACTAAGTGGTGGGTCTCATCATAGGGGCTTTTATTGGGTTGTAATGTAGGCTCTTTGGGTGGATTTTGAGGTGTAGGCACTGTTTGGGCAGAGGGCTCTTTTTCGGAATTAGCCTTTCTCTACCACTTTGCCCCTTTTCTTACGGGCCTTAGCACACAACAACTTATTATTCTTTTTTTTTCTCTTTTTTTTTTCTCTCTCTCTCTTTTTTTTTTTTCCAACACCAATCTCTCTACCCCTCATTATCTGTCTGGCCGCCCATTGGCAAAGTGCCAGACTGGTATACAAAGAAAATTCAACAGGCTCAAAGGGGCTAGCACTTTTGTTGAGTAGAGATCCTCCACTGGCAGCTAGGAGTAGAGTCTTCTCATGATGTCTCAATCCGGACACAAAGTATTGGATGAGGTCGTGGTCCGGGATCTGGTGCTGGGGGCATTTAGTTAGCAGTTGCTTGAATCTCGCCCAGTAGTCTTGAAAGTTCTCGTTGGTTCCCATCCTTATGCTATTGATTTTCTTGCGCATTTGTTGGATTCGTGCCGCTGGGAAATATTTTTCCAGGAACCTCTTTTGTAGTTGTGCCCAGGTGGTCACTTCGCCTTGCAGCCACTCTCTGGCCCCATCAGTCAAAGAGAAGGGAAAGGCTAGGATTCGTATATATTGCGCTAGTACCCCAGTTGCCTGAATCGTCCCGCACGCTAGCTCAAAGTCCTGTAAATGCCTCTGTGGGTCTTCTCCGGGCATATCACTGAACTTTGGCAGGATTTGTATGAACCCCGGCAACGGCGCCAATTTTGACGACGCGAAAACTTTGTCGTGGAAGCTAACGCGGTCAAAATAAATTTATATTCTGCCAGTTTGCCCATAGCGTGTATAGTACCACATGTCATCTCAAAATCCTTCAAATGTCGTTGAGGATCCTCCCAGGGCATATCGCTGAATTTGGGCAAGATCTGAATAAAACTGTGCTTCATCTCCCAATCTGCAGTGATTCTGGGCAAAGTGATGCCCAGAGGTCCGAAGCTCAAATCGGTGGGGAACATCATTTCCCTCAAGGTCTAGACTACTGGTGGGTCATACTGATCACCCATCTCTCTTCTCTAGTCAAAACGGTACTGCTCTCTTGCTCGTCACTTGGACTGCACGTGCTCTTTGCCCTGCTCCTCTCGTTCTGCCCCCCTTTGCCCTGTACGGTCAAACTGGAGCAAAAACAAAAATAACAAGTCAAATAGCACAGAAAACTTATTGCTGGAATATTGCCTCCTCGGCAACGGCGCCAATTTTGACGACGCGAAAACTTTGTCGTGGAAGCTAACGCGCGCAAAATAAATTTATAAAGTTCCTAAACTCAACACAAGATAGCAAGTGGTAAGTATAGGGTCGATCCCACGAGGAAGCAATTGCAATTTAGTTAATCTCGGCTTTGCCCAAATAGTGTCACAATAAAAAGGTTTTAAGTTTGGTTGCTGAGTCATAGCGTTTAATCAAACTACCAACTAACAGAAACAATTAAACTAATTAACCCAAACTAACATGCAGAAATAATAAACTATCACTTTGACCAAACTGAACAGAAAACAATTAATCAAACTGAAATCAAATAAAGAAAAGTAGGCTTCTGGGCTTTGGCTTCTCTCTGGGTTCTCTGGGCAAACTACCGATCCCTGGCACTTATGGTTTTAACTGATGGTTTGTCAATCGGTTATAGGATGTCTAACAAAGTGAAAGCAGTCCTATTAAGTCACGCCTACAGTCACCCCACCCCAATCCGTCCTTACTGGGTAAGAAAGGCAAGGTATACTTATGCCTAATCCCCTGAGCCTAGACAATTCGATACCTATGTGGTCGCATGGATCTAGTTTGCCCAAACTCGCATTACTCTCTCGACGAACCCAATTCGGCCAGTAGCATGTCCGGAAATCCGAATCATACGACCGCTACTCCAACACGTTCTAGCGCTATGCCCGTAGTACAACAAGATACTATTACTCGGTTTGATCAATCGCCAGTATCTCAAAGTGTAAGGGTTTCCTAACGACCAAATTAGTCCGCCCAAACCTGCAAGAATAAAGTTATTCCTCAACTGTGTAATCGGGAACAAACCCCAGGCAGTTAACTAAGCCCTATCAACCTCACGGTTCTATCTTAGCCCAGAGTCCCCGTTGATCAGCCTTTGCCCAGTCGCCCTGCAAGTTTAGCGACTCATACTCAAAGAAATAAAACAAGAAATAAATTGGAAATCGAAACTGAAATTCATATTAACTAAAATCTGAAATCGTTTAACTAGAATAGCAAAAACAAAGTAATAAAAAAACACAAAGCAATAAATTGTTTAAATGCCCGCAGGCTCGATCAACTTCAAAAACAAAACAACTTGGCCGGAAAATCTCCAAGCTTCAATCGTCGGCGGCTGCTTCGTGAACGGGGTCGGAATTTTTGTGTCAGGTTCTTCTGCATCGTGACTTTGCCCAAAGTGGTGACTTTGCCTCCTTGGGTCAAACTGCTCAAGTCGCTTTGCCTCGAATCCGCGCGTTTGCCCAAAGTGGACCATTCCTTTGCCTTTTCCGCACAATCTCCACCTGCTGACATGAATCCCTGCATATTTTGCCCAAACACTCCATTGTGCCCTCCCAGACACATATAACGACTCAAACTGACTCAACAACGACTCTACAATGGCTCAAAGATGAGCAAATAAAATGGCTCATCAAACCGCACACACTTGAAGTACGCTTGTCCTCAAGCGTAGGGTATGACTTACCAGACTCAAGACCAAAGTGAAAAAAAAAAAAAAATCAAGGTTGGGGGGGAAAAATAAAAAATAAAAATAAACAGAGACTTAAAGGACTTTAGCATGATTACAGAATAGGCAAAGCAAATACAGGCAAGTAAAAATTCAAGTTAGAGGCATAAAAATTCGGTCAAGAGTCTATACTAGGGCTTGGGGTCACACCCTCACAAGTGTATCTCTCTTTTTAGTGGATGGGTATAATGTCACTCATTTTCTGTTGTGAATCTACTTTGCCCAAAGTTGACAGTTTGCTGATCAAGTTATTCTGACTAAGTGGTGGGTCTCATCATAGGGGCTTTTATTGGGTTGTAATGTAGGCTCTTTGGGTGGATTTTGAGGTGTAGGCACTGTTTGGGCAGAGGGCTCTTTTTCGGAATTAGCCTTTCTCTACCACTTTGCCCCTTTTCTTACGGGCCTTAGCACACAACAACTTATTATTCTTTTTTTTTCTCTTTTTTTTTTCTCTCTCTCTCTTTTTTTTTTTTCCAACACCAATCTCTCTACCCCTCATTATCTGTCTGGCCGCCCATTGGCAAAGTGCCAGACTGGTATACAAAGAAAATTCAACAGGCTCAAAGGGGCTAGCACTTTTGTTGAGTAGAGATCCTCCACTGGCAGCTAGGAGTAGAGTCTTCTCATGATGTCTCAATCCGGACACAAAGTATTGGATGAGGTCGTGGTCCGGGATCTGGTGCTGGGGGCATTTAGTTAGCAGTTGCTTGAATCTCGCCCAGTAGTCTTGAAAGTTCTCGTTGGTTCCCATCCTTATGCTATTGATTTTCTTGCGCATTTGTTGGATTCGTGCCGCTGGGAAATATTTTTCCAGGAACCTCTTTTGTAGTTGTGCCCAGGTGGTCACTTCGCCTTGCAGCCACTCTCTGGCCCCATCAGTCAAAGAGAAGGGAAAGGCTAGGATTCGTATATATTGCGCTAGTACCCCAGTTGCCTGAATCGTCCCGCACGCTAGCTCAAAGTCCTGTAAATGCCTCTGTGGGTCTTCTCCGGGCATATCACTGAACTTTGGCAGGATTTGTATGAACCCCGGCAACGGCGCCAATTTTGACGACGCGAAAACTTTGTCGTGGAAGCTAACGCGGTCAAAATAAATTTATATTCTGCCAGTTTGCCCATAGCGTGTATAGTACCACATGTCATCTCAAAATCCTTCAAATGTCGTTGAGGATCCTCCCAGGGCATATCGCTGAATTTGGGCAAGATCTGAATAAAACTGTGCTTCATCTCCCAATCTGCAGTGATTCTGGGCAAAGTGATGCCCAGAGGTCCGAAGCTCAAATCGGTGGGGAACATCATTTCCCTCAAGGTCTAGACTACTGGTGGGTCATACTGATCACCCATCTCTCTTCTCTAGTCAAAACGGTACTGCTCTCTTGCTCGTCACTTGGACTGCACGTGCTCTTTGCCCTGCTCCTCTCGTTCTGCCCCCCTTTGCCCTGTACGGTCAAACTGGAGCAAAAACAAAAATAACAAGTCAAATAGCACAGAAAACTTATTGCTGGAATATTGCCTCCTCGGCAACGGCGCCAATTTTGACGACGCGAAAACTTTGTCGTGGAAGCTAACGCGCGCAAAATAAATTTATAAAGTTCCTAAACTCAACACAAGATAGCAAGTGGTAAGTATAGGGTCGATCCCACGAGGAAGCAATTGCAATTTAGTTAATCTCGGCTTTGCCCAAATAGTGTCACAATAAAAAGGTTTTAAGTTTGGTTGCTGAGTCATAGCGTTTAATCAAACTACCAACTAACAGAAACAATTAAACTAATTAACCCAAACTAACATGCAGAAATAATAAACTATCACTTTGACCAAACTGAACAGAAAACAATTAATCAAACTGAAATCAAATAAAGAAAAGTAGGCTTCTGGGCTTTGGCTTCTCTCTGGGTTCTCTGGGCAAACTACCGATCCCTGGCACTTATGGTTTTAACTGATGGTTTGTCAATCGGTTATAGGATGTCTAACAAAGTGAAAGCAGTCCTATTAAGTCACGCCTACAGTCACCCCACCCCAATCCGTCCTTACTGGGTAAGAAAGGCAAGGTATACTTATGCCTAATCCCCTGAGCCTAGACAATTCGATACCTATGTGGTCGCATGGATCTAGTTTGCCCAAACTCGCATTACTCTCTCGACGAACCCAATTCGGCCAGTAGCATGTCCGGAAATCCGAATCATACGACCGCTACTCCAACACGTTCTAGCGCTATGCCCGTAGTACAACAAGATACTATTACTCGGTTTGATCAATCGCCAGTATCTCAAAGTGTAAGGGTTTCCTAACGACCAAATTAGTCCGCCCAAACCTGCAAGAATAAAGTTATTCCTCAACTGTGTAATCGGGAACAAACCCCAGGCAGTTAACTAAGCCCTATCAACCTCACGGTTCTATCTTAGCCCAGAGTCCCCGTTGATCAGCCTTTGCCCAGTCGCCCTGCAAGTTTAGCGACTCATACTCAAAGAAATAAAACAAGAAATAAATTGGAAATCGAAACTGAAATTCATATTAACTAAAATCTGAAATCGTTTAACTAGAATAGCAAAAACAAAGTAATAAAAAAACACAAAGCAATAAATTGTTTAAATGCCCGCAGGCTCGATCAACTTCAAAAACAAAACAACTTGGCCGGAAAATCTCCAAGCTTCAATCGCCGGCGGCTGCTTCGTGAACGGGGTCGGAATTTTTGTGTCAGGTTCTTCTGCATCGTGACTTTGCCCAAAGTGGTGACTTTGCCTCCTTGGGTCAAACTGCTCAAGTCGCTTTGCCTCGAATCCGCGCGTTTGCCCAAAGTGGACCATTCCTTTGCCTTTTCCGCACAATCTCCACCTGCTGACATGAATCCCTGCATATTTTGCCCAAACACTCCATTGTGCCCTCCCAGACACATATAACGACTCAAACTGACTCAACAACGACTCTACAATGGCTCAAAGATGAGCAAATAAAATGGCTCATCAAACCGCACACACTTGAAGTACGCTTGTCCTCAAGCGTAGGGTATGACTTACCAGACTCAAGACCAAAGTGAAAAAAAAAAAAAATCAAGGTTGGGGGGGAAAAATAAAAAATAAAAATAAACAGAGACTTAAAGGACTTTAGCATGATTACAGAATAGGAAAAGCAAATACAGGCAAGTCAAAATTCAAGTTAGAGGCACAAAAATTCGGTCAAGAGTCTATACTAGGGCTTGGGGTCACACCCTCACAAGTGTATCTCTCTTTTTAGTGGATGGGTATAATGTCACTCATTTTCTGTTGTGAATCTACTTTGCCCAAAGTTGACAGTTTGCTGATCAAGTTATTCTGACTAAGTGGTGGGTCTCATCATAGGGGCTTTTATTGGGTTGTAATGTAGGCTCTTTGGGTGGATTTTGAGGTGTAGGCACTGTTTGGGCAGAGGGCTCTTTTTCGGAATTAGCCTTTCTCTACCACTTTGCCTCTTTTCTTACGGCCTTAGCACACAACAACTTATTATTCTTTTTTTTTCTCTCTCTCTCTCTTTTTTTTTTTTTTTTTTTTTCCAACACCAATCTCTCTACCCCTCATTATCTGTTTGGCCGCCCATTGGCAAAGTGCCAGACTGGTATACAAAGAAAATTCAACTGGCTCAAAGGGGCTAGCACTTTTGTTGAGTAGAGATCCTCCACTGGCAGCTAGGAGTAGAGTCTTCTCATGATGTCTCAATCCGGACACAAAGTATTGGATGAGGTCGTGGTCCGGGATCTGGTGCTGGGGGCATTTAGTTAGCAGTTGCTTGAATCTCGCCCAGTAGTCTTGAAAGTTCTCGTTGGTTCCCATCCTTATGCTATTGATTTTCTTGCGCATTTGTTGGATTCGTGCCGCTGGGAAATATTTTTCCAGGAACCTCTTTTGTAGTTGTGCCCAGGTGGTCACTTCGCCTTGCGGAATAGTATGCAGCCACTCTCTGGCCCCATCAGTCAAAGAGAAGGGAAAGGCTAGGATTCGTATATATTGCGCTAGTACCCCAGTTGCCTGAATCGTCCCGCACGCTAGCTCAAAGTCCTGTAAATGCCTCTGTGGGTCTTCTCCGGGCATATCACTGAACTTTGGCAGGATTTGTATGAACCCCGGCAACGGCGCCAATTTTGACGACGCGAAAACTTTGTCGTGGAAGCTAACGCGGTCAAAATAAATTTATATTCTGCCAGTTTGCCCATAGCGTGTATAGTACCACATGTCATCTCAAAATCCTTCAAATGTCGTTGAGGATCCTCCCAGGGCATATCGCTGAATTTGGGCAAGATCTGAATAAAACTGTGCTTCATCTCCCAATCTGCAGTGATTCTGGGCAAAGTGATGCCCAGAGGTCCGAAGCTCAAATCGGTGGGGAACATCATTTCCCTCAAGGTCTAGACTACTGGTGGGTCATACTGATCACCCATCTCTCTTCTCTAGTCAAAACGGTACTGCTCTCTTGCTCGTCACTTGGACTGCACGTGCTCTTTGCCCTGCTCCTCTCGTTCTGCCCCCCTTTGCCCTGTACGGTCAAACTGGAGCAAAAACAAAAATAACAAGTCAAATAGCACAGAAAACTTATTGCTGGAATATTGCCTCCTCGGCAACGGCGCCAATTTTGACGACGCGAAAACTTTGTCGTGGAAGCTAACGCGCGCAAAATAAATTTATAAAGTTCCTAAACTCAACACAAGATAGCAAGTGGTAAGTATAGGGTCGATCCCACGAGGAAGCAATTGCAATTTAGTTAATCTCGGCTTTGCCCAAATAGTGTCACAATAAAAAGGTTTTAAGTTTGGTTGCTGAGTCATAGCGTTTAATCAAACTACCAACTAACAGAAACAATTAAACTAATTAACCCAAACTAACATGCAGAAATAATAAACTATCACTTTGACCAAACTGAACAGAAAACAATTAATCAAACTGAAATCAAATAAAGAAAAGTAGGCTTCTGGGCTTTGGCTTCTCTCTGGGTTCTCTGGGCAAACTACCGATCCCTGGCACTTATGGTTTTAACTGATGGTTTGTCAATCGGTTATAGGATGTCTAACAAAGTGAAAGCAGTCCTATTAAGTCACGCCTACAGTCACCCCACCCCAATCCGTCCTTACTGGGTAAGAAAGGCAAGGTATACTTATGCCTAATCCCCTGAGCCTAGACAATTCGATACCTATGTGGTCGCATGGATCTAGTTTGCCCAAACTCGCATTACTTTCTCGACGAACCCAATTCGGCCAGTAGCATGTCCGGAAATCCGAATCATACGACCGCTACTCCAACACGTTCTAGCGCTATGCCCGTAGTACAACAAGATACTATTACTCGGTTTGATCAATCGCCAGTATCTCAAAGTGTAAGGGTTTCCTAACGACCAAATTAGTCCGCCCAAACCTGCAAGAATAAAGTTATTCCTCAACTGTGTAATCGGGAACAAACCCCAGGCAGTTAACTAAGCCCTATCAACCTCACGGTTCTATCTTAGCCCAGAGTCCCCGTTGATCCGCCTTTGCCCAGTCGCCCTGCAAGTTTAGCTACTCATACTCAAAGAAATAAAACAAGAAATAAATTGGAAATCGAAACTGAAATTCATATTAACTAAAATATGAAATCGTTTAACTGGAATAGCAAAAACAAAGTAATAAAAAAAAACAAAGCAATAAATTGTTTAAATGCCCGCAGGCTCGATCAACTTCAAAAACAAAACAACTTGGCCGGAAAATCTCCAAGCTTCAATCGCCGGCGGCTGCTTCGTGAACGGGGTCGGAATTTCTGTGTCAGGTTCTTCTGCATCGTGACTTTGCCCAAAGTGATGACTTTGCCTCCTTGGGTCAAACTGCTCAAGTCGCTTTGCCTCGAATCCGCGCGTTTGCCCAAAGTGGACCATTCCTTTGCCTTTTCCGCACAATCTCCACCTGCTGACATGAATCCCTGCATATTTTGCCCAAACACTCCATTGTGCCCTCCCAGACACATATAACGACTCAAACTGACTCAACAACGACTCTAAAATGGCTCAAAGATGAGCAAATAAAATGGTTTACTTGAGCTGCAAAAATCAAATTAGTAAAAGAATACTTAGCTGCAAAAAATACAAAAAACAACAAAAAAAACAACAAAACATACATAGAGCTCTCCAAAAAAATTAAATAAACCTGAGCATAAACAAATAAAAAAAATAGCTAAATGAAAAGGCTACAAAAAATACAAAAAAACAAAAAAAAACAACAAAACTTACATAAAGCTGTGCACAAAAATAAATAAATGTGAGAATGAATAAATAAAAAAATAGCTGAAATAAAAATTGAATAAATAAATTTGAGCATTAACAAATAAAAAAAATAATTTAAATTAAAAGTGAGAGGTAGTGCAAAAAATACAAAAACACAAAAAAACAACAAAACTTAGATAGAGCTCTACAAAAATAAATAAATGTGAGCATTAACAAATAAAAAAATAGCTGAAATGAAAAGGCTACAAAAAATACAAAAAAAACAAAAAAAAAACAACAAAACTTACATAAATAAATAAATGTGAGCATGAATAAATAAAAAAAATAGCTGAAATGAAAATTGAATAAATAAATGTGAGGATTAACAAATAAAAAAAATAGCTGAAATTAAAAGTGAGAGTTAGTGCAAAAATACAAAAAAAAAAACAAAAAAACAAAAAAAACACAAAGAGCTCTAAAATAAATAAATAAATGTCAGTATGAACAAATAAAAAAATAGCTGAAATGAAAAGCTTACAAAAAAATACAAAAAAACAAAAAAACAACAACAAAACTTAAATAGAGCTCTGCACAAAAATAAATAAATAAATGTAAGTATGAATAAATAAAAAAAATAGCTGAAATTAAAATTGAATAAATAAATGTAAACATGAACAAATAAAATAAAAAAAACAGAAGTGAGAGTTAGTGCAAAAATAAAAAAAACAAAAAAAAACAACAAGACTTAAATAAAGTTCTGCACAAAAATAAATAAATGTGAGCATGAACAAATAAAAAAAATAGCTGAAATGAAAAGGTTAAAAAAATACAAAAAAACAAAAAAAAAAAAAAAGAACAAAACTTACATAGAGCCCTGCACAAAAATAAATAAATGTGAGCATGAATAAATAAAAAAAATAGTTGAAATAAAAATTGAATAAATAAATGTGAGGATGAACAAATAAAAAAATAGTTGAAATTAAAAGTGAGAGTTAGTGCAAAAATACAAAAAAAAAACAAAAAAACAACAAAACTTAGCACAAAAATAAATAAATATGAGTATGAACAAATAAAAAAAATAGCTGAAATGAAAAGGCTACAAAAAATACAAAAAAACAAAAAAAAAAGAACAAAACTTACATAGGGTTATGCACAAAAATAAATAAATGTGAGCATGAATAAAAAAAATAAATGTGAGTATGAACAAATAAAAAAATAGCTAAAAATAAAATGTGAGTATGAACAAATAGAAAAATAGCTAAAAATAAAAGTGAAAGTTAGTGCAAAAAATACAAAAAAAACAGAAAAAACAACAAAACTTATTCTGCACAACAATAAATAAATAAATAAATGTGAGAATAAACAAATAAAAAAAATAGCCAAAATGAAAAGGCTACAAAAAAATACAAAAAAACAAAAAAAAAGAACAAAACTTACTGCACAAAAATAAATAAATGTGAGCATGAATAAATAAAAAAAATTGCTGAAATGAAAATTGAATAAATAAATGTGAGTATGAACAAATAAAAAAATAGTTAAAATTAAAAGTGAGATTTAGTGCAAATATAAAAAAAAAACAAAAAAAAAACAAACTTAAATAGAGTTCTGCACAAAAATAAATAAATGTGAGCATGAACAAATAAAAAAAATAGCTGAAATGAAAAGGCTACAAAAAATACAAAAAAATAAAAAAAAAAAAGAACAAAACTTACCTAGAGCTCTGCACAAAAATAAATAAATGTGAGCATGAATAAAAAAAAAAACTGAAATGAAAAGTGAATAAATAAATGTGAGCAATGAACAAATTTGAATTATAAACACATATTTGAAGTAGGGTTTGATAATATTTATTATTTTTAAATATTCCTAATTTGAATTCCCTTAAATTTGTTATTATTGTTTGTATAATAAAAATTAATTTATTTATTCATTAAATATATTAATAACAAATTCAGATTCTCTCTTATCATAATAATTAATTTTAGTAGTATAATAGAATAAACGTAATTAAAGGAGATAAATAAGGAATAAATGTTATATTTTGAATATTTCAAAGTTAATATTTACGGAGATTTCTAATTAATTAAAAATAATTACGCTAATTAATTACACTAAAAATAATATTATTAATGTAAATTATATTATATAAATAAAGAAATAAATAATTACGCTAATTAATTAAAAATAATTGAGCTAATTAATTAAAAATAATAATTATCTAATTAATTACGCTAAATTAATTAGGCAATTATTTGTAATTAATTATTATTTTACATAATAAATTAAGTTAAAAATAATAATTAATTTCAAATAATTGCCTAATCAATTAAAAATAATTACACTAATTAATTACGCTAAAAATAATATTGAATTATATTAAGGAAAATATAAATGAAAATTATATTATATAAAGAAATAAATAATTACGCTAATTAATCAAAAAATAATTGTTTCAATTAATTACGCTAAAAATTCTAATTAATTACGCTAAAAATAATAATTAATAGGGATTATTACACATACCTACCCAAGGTTTGATCATTTTTACACTCACGTACCTGACCTGAAAACCGTTACACCCGACCACCCCATCTTTTCTCCGTTTTGCACTTATCTATTTTTTTTGGACGGATCAGAATATTCCGTTAAATATTTCGTTATCTCAATTTTTTTTTAATTTTTTATTGCTGATTACCTAAATACCCTTCACTACTATTAATATAGAACACATTATACTCTTCTACATTCATTCCCGCTCCCCCTTTTCCAAAATCGGGCAACCCTAAATAAATCCCCAAATCCTACTGCTAATCATGTCGTCAACCTCAAGCATGGACGAAGCCTTTAGATGCGGGCGGGTAGCGGATAGGCGCACATCCTGGTCTGAAATGAATCCAGGGAGGAGATATGCGTGTTGCGCCCAATTTCGGGTATGAACCCTAATTTTCCAATTTTCCCCAAATTGTTCAATTTACGAATGTACTGAATTCAACATGTTTTTGCGATTATCAGGGCGGCGGTGGTTATGGGTATTTCAGCTGGATTGATCCACCTTCATGTGGGAGATGTAATCGAATTATACCTGGGCTCCTTAGAAACATCAATGAAAAGGTTGAAGAATTGGAGGAGATTAATAAGAAAGTAGCTATGCTGAAGAAGAAGAATTTGAAGTTGTGGATTGTGATTTTTGCATTTTTTGTATTTTCTCTCTATAAAATGCTCTGAATTCAACATGTTTCTGAATTCAACATGTTTTGTGTCTGAATTCTGGATCTTTATGTGTTGTAATGTACTGGAATTTGTCTTTATGGAAGTATTGTGAGTTTATGGCCATATGTTGCTCTTTATGTGTTATAACAGTTCAAAAACAACAAATAACAAAAGGAAGTGCTAACAGGGTTCAAAATCAACAATTACATTGTTCAAAAGCAGCAGGTACAAATGTTCAAAAGAAATTGATACATTGTTCAAAAGCAAATTGTTCAAATGTGCAACAGAAACTGATAATAAAGTAGAACATCAACTGATAAAAAGGTTCATAAGCAACTAATTATTTGGTTCAACACTGACTTCAAATCCACTTCAAATCCACTTCAAAACCACTTCAAAACCACTTCCTTCCTGGCTTCCTTGAAAAAACTGGCCTGGTTCCAAGCACTGACGTGTATCCAAGTTCAAAAGCTCCTTCTGGTTGAGAAGATGACACATTGGCTTTCTCTTGGGCTTTCTTCTGTGTAACATTGGATATTGGTTGAGAGGTTGACACAAATGCCTTCTCCTGTGCTTCCTTCTGTGACATATTGGGCAGTGGTTGAGAAGATGCTTCACTTGATTTCTTCTGGACTTGCTTCTTTGCTACATGAGGAGTGGGTTGAGGATGTTTCCTTGGGCTCCTTCTGGGCTGAGAAGTTGAGGCACCATCAGTCTGACCAGTAGCTTTATTTGTGGGCCTTTGAGACTGTGAGGAACCAACTGTGTCCTGAGTTTGAGCCTGCCATAACAATAGTGAGTTAGAGAATTAATACACTTAAACAATAAGATGAAATATGTACATTATACATTTTCAGCAGAATTTTTCTTTTTGAGTCTTTGAGGAAGCAACTGTGTCCTGAGTTTGATCCTGCCATAACAAGATATGAGTTAGAGAATTAATACAAACAATAAGCTGAAATATGGAAATTATACCTTTTCAGCAGAATTTTTCTTTTTCAGTTTTTGAGTCTTTGAAGAACCAACTGTATTCTGAGTTTGATCCTGCCATAACAACATATTAGTTAGAGAATTAATACACATAAACAATAAGTTGAAATATGCAAATTATACCTTTTCAGTTTTTTTCAAAGGACAATTCCTTGAATTGTGACCTTCCTGTTTACAATGTTGGCAAGTACAAATCAACCCTGTTCTCCTCAGTTTTCCATGCTTTGCAGTTCCCTTGATCTCACCTTCCTCCAACTTTCTCTTGTGTTTTTTTGGCCTCCCAGGCATGTTATGTTTAGTAGGGGGTATCAGCTGTGGCAGGTCAGCAACTGGATGCTCACTCCACTCATCCATGTTCAACATTGGGCTCATACAATTACTATAAGTTTTCAAGCACAACTCCTTTGTATAACACTCAGCAACTTTCAGCTTTGGATTCCTCCCCATGTGATTTAGGCATGAAATAACATGAGGGCATGGAATACCACTCAGTTGCCATTTCCTGCAGCTACATGTCCTCTGACCAAGATGTACACAGAAGTATTGATCATATGGGTCTCTGACCTCAAACTCATTTGCCCCATTCCAGGTAGGTTGCCATCCAAATGCCTTTCTTTTATTCTTTTCCAAGATTTTTACAATCTTAGGGCACAGCAAACCTGGGTAGTTCTCAGTTTCAGACTTTCTGACCCCAATCCTCTTCATCAGAATCCTCCTTATGTCTTCTAACATCTTAATGATTGGCTTTATTCTTGCTTTTAGGATCATAGCATTGAAGCACTCTGGCAGGTTGTTGACATAAATATTTGTGTTGTTAATAGTTTGAAAGTGAGCTCTTACCCAGTGTTGTGGATTCCTTTCAGATATCCAATCAAATGCAGCTCTATTGTGGTTTTTGATCTCATTCATAACTCTCTGATGGTCAACAACTCTTGATGCAGCAGCGCAATTTCCAGTGCATTCTGATTTGCAGATTAGGGTTCTTGGCGGATGAATCGAGCCTTTCAATATTGGACTGGAATCGACGATATGAACTGGAATTTGGGATTAGGGTTCTAGCAATTTGGGAATTTTTGTGATTCTGGAAATCTGAGTTGCTGGAATAGGGTTCTCTGATTTGGGAATTTTTTTTAGCTGCGGGATTGAGTATATTAGGGTTCCCAAAAAAGAAACCCCGATTTTGTATTTAAGATTTTATGTTTTTTTTAATCAAAATTAAAAGTAATAGTGTAAATACATAAATGCCCTCGCAGTCAAAATGATATTTGACTAACTCGGCGAGTACACAACACGCTCTCGGAATATTCTTTAGAATATTCCGATCCGGCCAAAAAAAAAGGTAAGTGTTTAACGGAGAAAAGATGGGGTAGTCGGGTGTAACGGTTTTCCGTTCGGTTACGTGAGTGTAAAAATGATCAAATCTTAGGTAGGTATGTGTAATAATCCCTAATTAATAATGACAAGTGTGAACACAAATTTAATCTAACGGTGCTTGTTTAATAATAAGTGTGAATACAAAAAAATCAAACGGTAATTATATATTATAAGGATTCCAATAATAATAAATAAAATAAAAATTGATCTTATTATTTATGAATTATAATAATATTTAATTATTTATTTAAAAATTATAAAATATAATAAAGTAAAAAAGAATATTGAATTGGTAACCGTTGATGTATGTTAATTACAGTATTTTGATAAAAAAGATGAAGTGAAATATAAAATAAATTATGAAAGATAAATCTACAATGTGGATGAATTATTTGAAAATAGTTGAAAAATAGATATTCATTATTGTTGTACTTGGTCTAAGAAAGTAATCTCACCGAGCACTCGTAGTAATTTTTTCTTCTCTTTTAAGTAGACGAACAAATTGACTAAATTCTCTAGTAATTTTTTTGTCCAATATATATGCACACACCCTTGACTTCCTACTATAGTTCTGTTGTTGCTTAAAGTGATCTATTTCGTTAGAGGCAGTTACGAAAAAAAATGGAAATGCATCATTTCGCTGTATATAATATACTAGTATTTCGTACTAAGTTGTTACTGTATTAATTATTTGTAGATGTGGGAATATTATGACTTCTGGTAGATCATTGTCGTTTACCGTCAATCTTGTAAAATAAGTTTTTTTTATCACGCTTAACCAACCTTGCTTACTAATTAATTAAGAAAGTTAATTTACAATATACTCCGTGTATAATATTTATGGTTAGAAATATAAAACATTTACTCATTTTAACACCTCTTTTAAAATTACACTCAATTTATACATTTTGTAAAGAAAATGTCTCATTTACCCTTCCCTTTTTCAAAACATAAATAAACAATTAAAAAAATAAACTAAAAGACAAAATAAAAAAAAGAGCCCCAAAACACCAAAATCCCGTCGGTCCCCACACACCCAAAGCCACCGCCGCCGATTTTCAAGAATTCCGGCCGCCCAAATTTCGGAAAACGAGCACCAAGACGAGCACAATGACGAGGAGGAACCGGAGCACCAAGAGGAGCAACAATGGCCGCTCCAAGCTCCGGTAAGTTTTCGAAAACCTAAGTTTCGAATTTCGATTATTTCAATAATTTGTTCGATTTTATACATGAATTGGTCGCCTAGGAGTGTATATGAGTGTTGTAGTTGGTTAGGAGTCGAAATTGTGTGTCGAAATGCGTTTAAAACGCTCTGAAAATTTCCGGATCTATGGCCCTCGACCGCGGAGAAGAAGATGACCGGCCGAGGGCACTTGGTGACCGAGTAAGTGCCCGGCCAAGTGACCGGGCGAGTGACCGGGCGAGTGCGCTATCCGGTCACTCTGTCGGTCGACAGAGTGCATAATTTTTTTATTTTTTTTATTTTTGATTTTTGATATTTAAAATGTTATGTTTATTAATTAATTGTGTTTTTGCAGGAAGGGTTCCGGTGGAGGAGGCCACAATTCATTCACACGTCGAAAGAATTAAATTTGTACGACCGGTTCCCCGTATTGAAGAACATAAAAGCAATTTTGAGAGCCGTTGACGATACGCACGAGGCTCACCAGACATTCCGTCGTTCGTGTTTTGGAAGGTTGATGTACCTTCAAAGAGACGGGCGATCGAACGCGGCCATGCACCACTTGTTAGCTCGGGAGATCGTGGGTCCGACGATACCTCCGTTCGAGCATTGGTTTTCGCTCGGGGGCAAGATCATTTGCTTCCGAGGGGTCGTAAAAGAACACTGTAGGGGTCAAAATTCTCGACCGAGGGGTCAAGAACACTGTAGCCCTCGGTCGTCCTCTCGGTCACATTTTCGACCGAGGGCCAAAAAACCAGTCCGGCAAAATTAAAAAAAAAAAGACGGGGGCAAGGTCGTTCACAACGTACTTTTTTTCCGTCGAAACCTAGCTCTTTCCATGCATATTCCGACTTAGATTTTCATGTAAAGAGGTTTTTGTGTGAGAAAAGTTTTTTTTTTTTTAAATGGGTTTGAGTTATTGAGGGTTTGAGGTGGTAGAGGGGATATGCATTCATGCATTCATTTATACCCCCACCAACCTAAAAAAATTTGATTTGTGTAAGGGTGGGCCCCACAAAAAATCATTTTGTTTTTTTAAAATGTATTTTAATTGATTTTTATGTTATTAAAAGGGGAAAATATCACAAATGGTCCTGTACGGATGTCATTTTCCGTAAGTAGTCCTGTATTTTCAAAAGTTATCAGGGTTGGTCCTTTTGCCCGGGAAAGTGACGCGTTACTGTCACGCGCCGCCAAAAGTAGTCCTGTATCTTCAAAAGTTATCACAAATGGTCCTGTACGGATGTAATTTCCGATTGCCATGTCAAATTTTTGGCGGCGCGTGACAATAACGCGTCACTTTCCCGGGCAAAAGGACCAACCGTGATAACTTTTGAAAATACAGGACTACTTACGGAAAATGACATCCGTACAGGACCATTTGTGATATTTTCCCTATTAAAAGAGAGAATAAAAAGTAAGGGTATATAAAACTTTTCCTTTTCATTTTGTGTAGATTGAGTGTAGTTTTATATGTGGGTTCAAAATGTGTAGATTTTTATATTTGTGCATGAAAAGTGATATTCCTACTAATATTTATACCACTTTCTCAATTTAATTTTCAATTATATATATCTCGAGGTTATAGATATTTTAGTATTTTTATATTATAATTGTTGAATAGATCGAATTGGAAAATTTAATACCATGGATGATTAATTTTGGGTGACATCATCAATGCAATTAATTGTATCGTATGTTGAGTGGTGGTATGATGTGTCATCACGCCTCACCCTATAGGGACAAACCTAGGGCTTTTTATATTATAATTGTTGAATAGATCGAATTGGAAAATTGAATACCATGGATGATTAATTTTGGGTGACATCATCAATGCAATTAATTGTATCGTATGTTGAGTGGTGGTATGATGTGTCATCACGCCTCACCCTATAGGGACAAACCTAGGGTTGGAAATGAGTCGATTCGAGTCGAACTTTGAGCTTATCGAGCCTGATCGAAAAAAAAATTAGTAGGCTCGAGCTCGACAAGCCACTCGGGAGGATGCTCGAACTCGAATCGCGATTTTTTTTTTCATGCTCGAGCTCGACTCGATTAAGCCGCCAGTTTTTGCTCGCTCAATTAGGTCAACTTCATCTTGTTCGAGTGTCTCGACTCAAATTGCTTGACTCGATATATATACAAATATAAAGTATATTTAATTAAAAAATTATATATTTTACCGACTCGCGAGCCGCTCGATTCTTTAAGATTGATGCTTGATCTCGGCTCGTATAAAATAATGCTCGACTCGAGCTCAAGTTTGACCGAACTCGAGTCGAACGTTGACTCGAGCAGCTCGTGAGCACTCGCGAACTGCTCGGTTCGTTTCCAGCCCTAGACGGACCGAATCGATGCATGTGAATTTTCTTCGTGATTGAGTTTTGGTTTATTTTGTTTTGTACCCTTTTATTTGTTTATTTATAATTATATTAAAAATATAATTATATTTCTTATGAGTTTTGAAGTGAAGTTATATTAAGATTTTTTTTTATTTCTAATCATAATTGTTTCATTGTTTTCAATTTGATAGATTTGCTATACTTATAAATTATGGTTCTCCATAGATGAAAATATGAATTATTGTAAATCTCAACATCTAGTGAATTTATTCTTGTGGTTTTTCTCGTATTTTGGGTTTCCATGTAAATTTGTGTATTCAATCTTTTTAGTTTATCTTTTCTTTGTCATCGTATATATTCGAGAGCATGGTGCAATTATTTACTATATGTAAATAAAATAAAAATGTATGTATGTATTGTATGTAGAATGTATGGAATACATTATATATTTTGAATATCCAATTATATGTTTGTAGGATAATATATAATTTTTGTAGTTGAAATGGTTTTAGTTGACTTCAAAATTAAGGGATTTATTTATGTGTTTAAACTTTTTTTTTCTTGTTAATTTACAAGAAAAAAAAATATAGTATTATTACCAAACATAAAATTTATTCATAAAAGTTCAAATTTTACATGATCAAATTTCAATCATACATATTACGGAGTACATTAAATAAAAAGCAAAACAAGTCATTTTATTTATTTCATAAATGGAAACGTGCATGATACTATATATAAATAGGTCTCTCTCTCTCTCTCTCTCTCTCTCGACATTACTTACCCGACCTTAACATCAAACAGAGTGCAACCGTTGGCCAATTTCGCAGTTGGGATGCTCTGTTCATTACCGAACACATTCAATGGATCGACCTTCGTCTTCACCTGGACGAGCCTCGGATAATTGCCCTTGTAGTATTTGGGACCCCATATGCTCGGGTAACTGCAATTCTTCCTCGTGTCGTTCTTTCCAATATCGAGATCTCTGTAATTCACGTAAGACTGTCTGGGGTGTTTAGAAACATATTTTTCCATGTAGTCGTACAACTTCCTAATCCAGGCCTCGTTCTGGAGTTGAAGTGTCAGATTGTCCTTGTCCCAATTGGCAACGTACTGCATCATGAATGCTTTATCCCTGTGGGGATAAGCGGTCTCGCCTTCCGTAACTTCCGACATCTTCCCCCCGTACGGAGTCCATATCATCAACGCAGCTTCCCGCCCTTCCCTGAAAATACTGAACATCCCATCCAGCACTTCTTTCGGAATGGGAGTCCCCACGAAATCCGACTTCGCTTTGAAATAGTTCAAGAACGCCGGCTTCCCTTTGACCAGATCTTCGGGGGCGGTGGTCTGGTTCGCGAACCCTGCGATTCGCACCACCGACTCGATCCAGCTCATCTCGATGCAGTTATCTGCCACCAATTTCAGCAGTGGGAAACTCGCATTCATCACTCCAATCAGGTCATTCGTGCTGCCGAGATACAGGCCTTGATAATTATTGAGTAGGGTCTTCGGATTGAGGTTTAGCATGATGACCCTGATGAAGAGATCGTTGCTAATAGTATGACTCACGTTCTGCCATTGCTGCAGAACTTTCACCCCCCCTGGCGCCTCGACCACCACCGGAATCGAGAAAAACGTTACGTTCTTGGGTACGGGGACTAATCGAATCTTCCACCATAAAATAACCGCGAAATTAGCCCCTCCCCCTCCCCTGATCGCCCAGAACAGATCCTCCCCCATGGACTTTTTATAGAGCTTTCTGCTCCTGGCGTCGATGATTTTCGCATCGAGCACGTTGTCGATCCCGAGGCCGTGTTTCCTCATGAGGGAGCCGTAAGCCCCTCCGGTCAAATGGCCCCCGATCCCGAGGTCAGGGCATAGGCCGGCGGGAAAGGCGTGTGTGCTGCTCTTCTCGGAGATCCTGTAGTAGAGCTCGCCGACTGTCACGCCAGCGCCGACCCAGGCGGTGTTTTTCTCGATATCGATTTTCACTTTGTTGAAGTTTCTGAGGTCGAGGACGATGAACGGTTGCCACCACGTGTAGGAGATGTAGGAGAGGCCTTCGTAGTCGTGGCCCCCGCTTCGGATTCTGATGTTGAGGACGTGTATACGGGCGCAGTACACCGTGGCTTGGACGTGTTTGTCCTTGGATGGAGTGAAGATGGCTAGGGGCTTTTGGATGGTTGGGGCCAAGCACCGGAGGTTTTCGGCCTTGGAGTTGAGGATGGAGGTGAACGATGATTTGTTGTGATTGGGGTCGTAAAAGCCGTCGGAGAACGTGATATTGGAGTTGGAGGTGTGATTAACACAACTGTAGAAATTCGTAATTAAAAGATCCAAGTATGGTGACCAAGACGGAGAAGTTGGAAATCCGGGAAAGGGCGGAGGCAGACGAGGCCAAGAGGATACAAGTAGGAATATTGATGTGTTGAAAGAAGCAAGAATGAACACAAGTACTACTATTGAAGTAGTCATTGTGAGGAAGTTAATTAAGAAATATCAGATGATCAATTAATGGTTAAGTTGTGTGTAATTGATTAATGTGATCTCACTGGGATTTATAGATTAATTGCTTCGACTGAGTTGACCCGATTGATATATACATACGCGCATAGGTATAATGCAACTACTGTTTCTTGTTTGAATCTGCAGATTCATAAGTCAAATGGCATGCATTTCACACTCACAACGATGCGACATTAACGGAAAGAAAACATACGCCCCGATCTTTTTGATTTTCTAGACAAGTCAAATGAATACCATAAAATTGACTAACAAGTTTAAAAAATACGAGAATATAATATACATTTATACCTACTTTTAAAATAAAAAATAAAATTCATTTTTTTTAAAGTGTAGGTATTAATTTATGATATACATAAATAAATAAATATTATTGACTGATGATACAACATACTTTTGATTTATGTATTAATGAATAAAGATTGAGTGGAATTACTATATATATTTGAACCAATTCCATGTTTTTACTCATCACTCCTCAGTTTAAGATCACAACAAACAAATTAACTTTGATTTCCGTAATTTTTCAATATGCATATTTAATTTCTATGCATCAAATTTTTATCATATTACTTTGTATCATAACAACATTTATTTCCCCACAAAATATAAAGAACAAAGTTCTATTATTATAAAATGAAAAAAGTATTATATATGAAAAAGAATATGATAAAGTCGATATATTTACATTGTAACATTCAGAAGATTATCTAGGTCTCGATAAATAATTCGTGTTTCTTATCTTAAGTAGAATTAAATGTCACATGTTTATTTGGAGAATATTTTTGACAAAGCATTGGTTTGAAATTGACTCTGCTTGCTTGGTGTCTGATGAAATGATGATACATGCAATGATGTGGCGTGACATGGCATTTGACCGGCTAAATATTTTTTTAGCATCTGGAATGGGAAACACTCTTTAGTTATTTACAAATTTGTGTGATGTTATATTAAATATAAATTATTACTAATTAATTTATATTTATTTTTATCAACAATTCAAGATAGAATTTTACGTTAAAATATAACTATTTATATATTAAGAAAATGATTTATTTTTAGTTTTAATTGTTTTCAATTTGATAAGTTTTCTATACCTATAAATAATAATCTCCATTGACACAATTAGTTGTGTGTTAACACCATCAATTAGAGAAATAATATTGTGTGAGATTAGAGGGTTTTAGAGTGGATATTAATCCTTGACATCGTGAACAATAATATAGTGAAAGTTCTCGTCGTTCCTCCCGTGATTTTCTCGATTTGGGTTTCAACGTAAATTTCTTGTCTTCTTTATTTGTCTCATTCTCTTTTATTGTTAAGTTATTTTCGGGTTCCGCATTATTATTCGTACTATACATCGTCGATCTGCAACAAGTAGTATCTAGTGGCACCGGTCTTGATCGTGTGACGTTCATAGATTCGTCAAAAAGCTAACAAGTGGTATTAGAGCCAGACAACGATCTTGTGACCTTTCAGAGCCAGACTACGATCCTACGACCTTTCGGAGTAAGGTTTCGATGGCGAGCGTGAAGTACGATCTACCGATGTAAGATCTCAACAGGGGGGTTTCCTCTTTACGATCACGACATGGAGGAGTCCAGAAGGATTGAGCTCGATCGGAAGGTAATTACTATTGACCTTCATATATCGAACTCCATGACCGAGGAAACCATAAAGACAATGTCCGCAAAGGAGTTGTGGGAATTATTTGAAGAGTTGTGACAACTTTTCGAGATAATATCCTATATATGTAGCCGTGTTATTGACGCTATTTGCGGGGGAGAACATGCAGAGAATTGGTGTAGGTGTCTCCGATGTGGCATCGTGTGATGGACTTGACGTCCAAAGTAAGTACCGTGATAAAGGGAGCGGCTCGGCGAGTGGATCTCAGACGAAGTCGCGACACGAAAATAAGGTATGTCACTATAGCTCGGTGAAAGGAGAAGTAATCGGAGTTATTTTTAGCTACACATGTGAAGGTGGAGTTTCTGAGGCTACCAAAGCACCTTTGGTAGTGTTGGGAGGAGACGACAAGGCGGTGCGACCTTATGTCCTCCAAGAAGGCGCGGTGAAGGAAGTAACCACGGCCGAAACTCGACTCTTGATAGAAGAGTCTATCCGGCTTAGAGGCTTGCAACCAAGTAAGGACAGAGTGACCAAGCTGAATAAAGATGAAGACATGGTGAACGAAGTAACCGTGGGAAAAACTAGGCTCTCGGAAAAAGAGTCTACACGACTACACCATGCGCGGCTTGGGCATGTGAGGAAAGTTGACAAGAAGGATCGAGTGTATATCGATCGATGGAGTGTTTCTAAATCTGGTGAGTCATGTGCGCTTGCGAAGCGACCGAGAGGGTATATCTCAAATTGGGCTCACAATTCGAAGAAGACACTCGGGTATGTATGTTCCGATTCATGGGGACCTTTGAAGGTCCAAACTTCTAGGAACTAGGCCCGCTGGGCATTTGAAGGAAGACGAGGGACAAAACTAGAAGTGCGATGAGATTTCGCACAGGAGATGTGATTTCGATTTATGGTTTGGAGTGCGATGTCATTTCACATGGGGGATGTGATTTCGCGGTTTCTCGTCAAGGTGGAGATTGTTAAAATGTGACTCGAATCTGTAGAAATTTTGTTTCCTTATTAAGGAAAATTAGAATTATATTAAATATAATTTTATTCCTTATAGATTTAGGAGTCATATATTAGGAAAAAAATTATTCCTAACTATAATTGTTTCCAATTTGATAGGTTTTCTATACCTATAAATAGGGATTTCCATAGACACAATTAGTTGTGTGTAACACGAGTTAACACCATCAATTAGAGAGATAATATTATGTGAGATTAGAGGGTTTTAGAGTGGATATCAATCATTGTAATCGTGAGCAATATTATAGTGAAAGTTCTCGTCGTTCCTCTCGTGGTTTTTCCCGATTTGGGTTTTCACGTAAATTCCTTGTCTTCTTAACTTGTCTCATTCTCTTTTATTGTTGAATTATTTTCGAGGTTCCGCATTATTATTCGTACAATATATCATCGATCAGCAACAAGTAATATCTAGTGACACCGGTCTTGATCGTGTGGCGTTCAGAGCTTTGTCAAAAAGCTAACATTTACTATTATAAGTGTCACTACTATACACATTTTTATTTTATTTATGCACACACAGTAAAATCTCCGTAAAAATTAATACTTTTGGGACTGTGAAATTTCATTAATTTAGAGAAGTTACTAATTTATCAAGTATTTTCATTAATTAAAAAAGATTAAATATTTTTATTAATTTAAAGAGGTTATTAATTTATTGAGTAATAATTTATACAGGTTCTATTATATATATTAAAAAGAAAATAAAAAAATAAAAAAATATTTGTAACAATTTGGGCCCACATATTAAATTGTATTTAGTATCAAATATTTGATACTTAATTTTTTTTCTCTTAATTGTACTTCTCTTTTTAAGTACAATTTCATGTCATGTAGAAATTATACCTACTATTCAGGAATCAGTGGTAAGAATAAATTTTACTTGTCATAAATTTATATTTAGGTACATTATTAAGAAAGAAAGTACAGATTAGATTATGAAAGAAAAATTAATTTTATCAATTCTTTGATACTTTCAATTTCAAAAATTAAAGTAAAAAATATTGATCCAACTTATTTTTTTTGTTTTAATATATGTGTATGATACTGTATATATTAATATAATGGTGAAATCTATAAAAATAAATTGTACTAGTATTTTGCATTGTTTGATAATGTAAGTATAAATTGATAAATATATTTTATTTTTGATACGACACAAATTATTTTTGGCAAGTAAACTAAAATAAAGTACTTGTGATTGCGCATCTACAAATAAATAGTACTTTTTTTTTTACTTTATAACATAATTTTATTTTACTTTTTAATTATATATATATAGGGTGGACTTCTTATACGGACGTAACCGTACACACCAATCAAAATTTTGAATATTATAATAGTTTTTATTTAATATTCTCTTTTAATATATATTTCTATATATATTAAATAGATTTAGTCTCCTTTTCTCTCTCTTGTTTGTTAAATTACAAAGTTTCTAAAAACATAAAAAAACTATTAACATTGTAAAGATAATTCATAATCTATTTTTCACACGCAATAAAAATATATAATAATATGATAAACAAATGATTCTCAAGCCAACATGTTTAAAATTGTTGTGCCATAAAAAACCACCACCGACACGTGGAAAGAGCCGTTACCCAGACGACAGGGAAACAAGGCCCAAAACGGAGCACCAGACAGTGCCGTGGGCCCCCACATCAAATCCCCATTACTGAAGATAGAGAATACCCGCGCATCCCGTACACGGGGCAAATAAGCCGATATACGGGACGACGGGCCAATAAGACACGGACCGCGACTCAGAGCTCGGGCGCCCCGCGACCCGGGATGCATGGTCACGGGAGCAACGGGCATCGGGCCCCAGAACTCCTCCATGCCCCGGTCGCGGGGGACTGCCACATAGTTGACGCACTCAGCGGAGGGAGCATGAAGGCGGAGGACATCCGCACACGTTCCCGGGTGTCCCATACCGGGGCGTGATCACGGGACTCCGATACCCCACGGATACGACCTGCCCCAGCCCGCACATAACAAAGGCGTATTTGTCCACGCACGAAGGAACACGTGTCGATTTCAGAAAGTTGGAATCCAGCACAGGGCGTGAAGGGATAAGGATCCCATTCGTGCACATGGCCGTGGGACCCCTTCGCGAAGCCCGGATCACCAGAACCCAGACTCTCCCGCCGTCCCGGAATCAAGGCTGGGATCACCAAGCCATGCGGGCGACCAGCCACAGAGCATCCAAAGAGTGAGCTGAGCTAAGGCACTAACCTACCATCGTCACGGACCCCCTACCACGACGGGGCGGCTCGCTGTAACCAACATCAGGGATACCGTATCTCGGCAAAGCGCACCTCGGAATCGTGCCTCGGCATTTAATGTATCTAGCATAGGTCTTCGACGTGTTTAGGGTATCGTGGCATGAATGAGCATGTGCTCTTCGCCTATAAAAGGCACCCTCCTGTAAACGATTAAAGGGCGGCACAAATTAGCTAATAAAGCCATTAAAGAAATAAAGGATAATTATCCTCCCAAGCTCCAAGCTCTTATCCTGTTTCCCAGTCTAAAGTAATCAACCTTTTCTACATATAAATTTAATGTATTGGTACCGTTTCCAAACCCTCTAAATACAGCCCCGCCCCGTTACTTTCAACCCGACCAAAACGTGCCAAAACATTTGGCGCTAGAAGGAGGGGGTTGTAATCTTTAGACCCAGGAAAAAAGCCAGAACGAAAGATGTCCGGCCAGGAGCAAGACAGAGCCACCGCATCTGATTCCTCGAGATCCGATACCCGACGGAAGTTGGAGCGAGGAAAGATGCCCATGGAGGATGAGCCTACAGTCCACCCGCCAGCCAAGCAAGGATGTTACCCCGCCTCGGAGACAGAGGCCAGACGGAAGGATGCAAGGTCGCACCGGTCCATCTCCCGGCAAGCTCGGAGCGGCAACGACGCACGACGGCAGAGGCACCACCATCGCCCGGAATGACGCTATCATCGCTCACGCCGCAGCCCGATCCGGGACCCGGAGCCACTCGCCACCCCGATCCCGTTCACCAGCGACATGCTCGACACACCCGAGAAGATTGATGGGATCGTGGCCAGCCTAACCCAACGTAAGCACGCCTTAACTACTCCCGTTTTTTATTCAGGTCATAAGCAGGCCAAAGTGAGCGCCTTCGACCGGTTAAGCCGGGGTCAGAGCAGCAGAGACCAGCGGGACCCCCCGAGGAGGTCGCTGTTCAACCGGGATGATGAGGCCGAGTGTCGGTCCGCCTCGTCAGAGTCCCGGGTGCCGGAAGACGGAGACCCGGATCTACGAGCGCGGGGGAGAAGGCCTAAATTTCAGCCTATTGCGCGGGCCGCCCCCATCCCGGGGCCTGGAGCAGGCCTCCGCGACCTATACGAGCAAATGCTAGAAGTAAAGAAGGAGCTCGCCGAGGTGCGAGCCAAGCCCGAGCGAACCGATTTCTGCAAGGAGCCACTAGCCCCGGAGATCGAACACGCCCCCATGCAGTACGAAATACAGCCTTTTCAGGCGAATCTCTACGATGGAAAGACAGACCCCGAGGTCCACCTCAGCCGGTTCCGTACATACATGTCGGGACGAGGTGCCAGCGATGCCACGAGATGCCGACTGCTTCCACTAACACTGGGGGAAACGGCCCACAAGTGGTTCGCCGGGCTACCCGCCAGGTCGATCCACTGTTTCGACGACCTGGTCCAACGATTCGTCGCCCACTTCGCCTCAAAGGTCAACCGACTCGAACAGAGCCAAAGGTTGATCGGCGTGAAACAAGCGTCGCTTGAAAGTGACGAATCCTACGTGGACAGAGTGGGGGACATCCTGCTCGGCGGGGAAGAAGTCGGCGACGACATGAAGCTGCACACCGCTATGAGTGGGCTCCGGAAGAACTCGGAGCTGTTCAAACACCTGATGTTGAGCTACCCACGGAGTTACGAAGATTTCCGCGTGAAGGCAGGGGCCCAATGTTGGTTCCAGAGGCTCATGCAGGGAAGCGACAGCATCCCGGAGCCAAGAGCGAAGGTTCCGGACCCCGCACCCCGGAGGCCACCCAGCGAGCCAAGAAAGGCGCCTTACAAACCATACGAGGGGAGCCGCCCGCTCCCGAGCTACAAAGACATGGAGGTGAAGTTGGTAGAGCGGACGGGTCAAGACGCCATGACCATAATGGAAATACTACTCGCCACCGGAGAAGACGTCCTCGTCAGGCCAGAACCAATGCGGGCCCCCGACGATAAGTTGAACAAAGACCTCTGGTGTGCGTTCCATAATCAGCATGGACATGCCACAGGGCGTTGCCGAGAGTTGCTGAGGCAGTTATGGAAACTCTTCGAGGACGGGAAGTTGCGAGACATGCTATCGAAACCCGGAGTCCGGGGTTTCCATCCCGGAGCCCGAGAGAATCCCGGACAAGCAGGAATGGGATGGGATGCCGATGGGCAGAGCGGCAGACAGCCCCAAGGCCCGGTAAGGAAGATACTCTAGAGGAACGTCTGCGCGTTTCGGGATTAGCCTTTCTCTCAAAAAATTCTGGGGCAATGGACCCCATCCTGCTTTCGTTTGTTTCAATTTCCTCATCCTCTCCGGTGCTTTGGAGACCGTGGAAGGGGACGGACCAATAAAAAGTGTTTACTATACTCTTTGTCTTATGAAACCGTCAAAGCCCACTTAAAAGTGGCAGAAGGATATCACACCAGGTAGCGAGATCACCAAAAAACCCGCCTGGCCCATCCGGTCCAAGAGAAAACACGACCAACTCGCCACGCGCGACTAAACCAATAAACACATCTAGACACGGGCATGACGAGGCCTACGGAAACTATAAAAAAGCCATCAAGGCACAAACGAACCGGTCTCGGGGCCGTGCCCCGCCATACGAACCAACTTGCCCCGGGTCCCGAGTCCCGTCTACCAAACTTGCCAAAAACGGGTCCCGAACCCAATCGTTCAAGTTTGTTCCATAGAGTCATAAAGGTTGGGAGCGGTGATGACAAGAGACCCTCACCTTTGCATCTCAATGTCACGGGCGACAACGCGGATACAGGGTCCCGAGACCCCTCTCTCATAAACCAACGTGCAGTTCGCACGGTCCAAGAGGATCAGATAAGAAAAATCAATTGATGTTTCGCTATGTTCATAGGTATGTGTCATAAGTATTGTTACAGATTCTCGGCACGCAACTCGTGCAGAGTTGTTGCATGACTCGGCACAACCGACGGGCACTCGTATCGTGAAAAGGTAACCAGACCCGATCTCGCCGAGTCACGGGTCGCGAGACCCAATCCAAAGCGCGTTACGATCACGGCTAATGGAGTTCCATGGAAGGCGCCATCCCGACAGCCTCGGATCCAGGGCTGTGGGACGAGACCAACCCGAGAATTTCATGAGATCCGGGGCCCTGCCCCGGACATGGTCGAGACAAAACAGCTCTGACAACGAGCTACAAGGTACTCTGTTTCGATTTCTCAAAACTTATCGCAAGAACTTGTCACTGCCTTTGTTGAAATGAATGTCCAGAAATGACGGGCCAATGACCCAATGGCAAAACCTTCCGGGGCCTATTTGAGGAGCGAAGGTGTAGTTCTGACTCCCTGCGAGACCTGATTTTCATCACAGCACCGGGACCTCCTTGAGGAGCGGAGGTTGAGTTCTGACTCCCTACTAGGCCCGGCATGATTCACCGCACCCGAACCTCCTTGAGGAGCGGAGGTTGAGTCCCGACTCCCTCAATTACGGTGAATAAAGCGAGTGATGGAAAAACGGTTTTGATGCGAAGGTTGTGTGACAAACGGAGCATATGAGGTGAAGCAACCAGGCGGGACCCAGACCGATACCATGAAGGCCGAGCCACCAGAAGAGACTCTACCAGTGGTCAAGCCAGAAGAGCGAAGAGGAGCCCCGACAGAACCGTCCAAATAAAGGTAATAAATTATTTGCTACAGAGTAGCGAATAGAAAAACACCCCACGAGGGCCCCGGGAATTCAAAGCAATTCCCACCGGGTTACACATCGTCGCGAAAGTCGATGTGACCTAAACCAAAAAGACCCCAAGTCCCGAAGATTGAAATAAACGCAATCCCGGGACACAGGGCAAAAGCTCAAGAGCCATCGTAAAACCCCAAATGTCAACTAGTCCTAAAAACCCGTAAGAGGTACGGGAAGTGAGGGTAGCAAAAATAAATCCCCAAAACCATAATTCATAAACCCACACGGCCTCAATAGGTCTAGGGTCACAAAGTATAGGGAACCAAAGTTAAATAAAAAACCCAGTGTTCAAACGGAGTCCCGGAATAGAACCCCGGTCCCGGAAAGACACCAAAAAACATACACACAGCGCCCCGGGGTAACGTCATCCTATACGAACCCCTAGGTCGATATCAACTAGCAAAAGTCAAACCAGGTCCCGGAGTTAAACCCCGGTCCCGGATCAAACTCTTATAACATTAAATTCGGCATCCCGGAGAAACGTCGTAGCGACAGAACTCCGGGGCCGTGAACATTAAATTCGGCATCCTGGAGAAACGTCGTAACGACAGAACTCCGGGGCCGTGAACATTAAATTCGGCATCCCGGAGAAACGTCGTAACGACAGAACTCCGGGGCCGTGAACATTAAAATCGGCATCCCGGAGAAACGTCGTAACGACAGAACTCCGGGGCCGTGAACATTAAAATCAAGCTTCCCGGGAAACGACATAACGGCCGATCCCCGGGGCCGAAAGAGATAAAGTAAATAAATACCCCGAATAAATCCTCGAGGCCCGGGACAGTAAATCTCAAACGAATTGGGTTCCGCGTCCCGGAACCACCCGACCATTTTCACGGGAAGTTTTCTAAAGTATATAGAAGAGTAGTACTTTTTATAATCAATTATGAAACTTTGACATAAGTGCAAGAAAAATCTCGAGTATATTACTTTGACAAATTTCAGGAATCCAAAGCTAAAGATATGAGAAAAAACTCAGAGAGATTCAGCGGAACAAAAGAAATCCAGCAGCATAGGTAAAGCAAAATCACGGCTCCAAACCGTCGTTGTCATCTCTCTGACCCGGGGTCGCGCCCTCCGCACCAAGATCCGCCGTCACGGAAGACACAGAACCTTCAAACCGGAGAGCTGAGGCCTCACCAGAAAGGGGCGTCGAGACAGGGCGAGTAAGGTGCTCACGACCCGGCCACCAATCCATGCAGATTTTGAAATCCTCCTCAAGATCCAGAAAGGGTTGACCAATCCGAGGATCCAGAACCCGGTCGGTCATGTAATCCTTGAGGAATTGAAGGGTAAAATCAACCACGGCGGGATTTTTAGCCAAAGATGACGCCCGAATTATATCAATGAAGGCGTTCACATAAATGTGATCCGCAAAGACGGCAGGATCCCGAGTCGGGTCATCCAGATCCCTCTCGAGCGCGGAAATCGCATCCCGGGCCCGAAGCAGCTCGTCCTGGAGGTGTTTATGGCCCTTTACCGATGACAACTCTCTCTCCTTAAGGGAGCGCAACTCCAGAGCCTGGCGGTTGAAACAATCCTGAAGCATTGCGTGGGATTCCTTTATCTTATCAAGAGCAGAGTGCGCTCGGGATACCTCGCCCTCTTTGAGCTCCATCTCCTCTCGACGAGCGGTAGCCTCGGAGCGCCAGTGGTCCCGGTCCCCGGAGGCCGCGGTCAGAGCCCCGACAAGTTCTCTGTTCTGATCGGTGAGATGACGAACCTTTGAAGCAAGTGAATCCATTTCAGCCGCGTATTTCTCCGCCCACGCGCTCGCAGCGGAAATCACCACAGCCGTCTGGCTCGACAACATAGAAGCTAACATGAAGGTCTGATCAAAGCGTCCGACCATCCCGTCCAAATCCTTAGTCCAGGACCGACCCAGTGTGTTGATGGCCCTAGCCACAGAGGCATTGGACGGGGTGACAGGGACGGAGGGACCCTGGCTCGACATGAATTGGAGGAGCTCGTGGGGAAGCTTCGGCTCAAACCCAGAAAACCTGTACAAACCTCCGGGTCAAAAGGTATCCCTCGGATAAACGACGAATTCAAGAAACTATTATTGGAGATCAGAGACTTACTTTTCGAGAACGCCCATGTTCACCCCAAAGAATGATCGGTCCACGAAATCAATGCCCGGGGCCCGGGATTCAGGAGCTTTGACTTCCACCGCGTCAGCAGCTTTGCGCTTCTTGAACAAAGGGTCTACCGCGGATAAGGTCATACTTGACGGGACCGGTGCCGGACTCGCGTGTCCGGAAGCCGACGCGGAAAACACCGCGGTACCAACCCCCGTACCCGAGTTACTCACCGCGGAGTCCGAGGGAGCAGGGTACGACTTCTCGACGTCAATCGGCAGGGTGTCAGAGCTTCCCAGGACCTCAGGCCCATCCTTTTCGGTTACGGTCTGCTCCGCTCGAGTCATATACCTGGTTTTGCACGACGTCCCGGCGGAGAAGCGATCCATGATCCCCGGATACTTCGACATCTCCGGTGGACGATTCTCAAAAACAGTTGAGAAAGGCGCTGCCACAGACGACGAAAGATAAAACGACAAAAACAGAGTCACTCTCAAAACCAAAGCAGGAGGATATCAAAGGTTCCGACTTACCCGGATAAATATGATATAAATGCCTTGGCGGACAAGACAGGCGAGCCAGGTCCCGAGTGGAATCTCGGTTGACAGTCTCCAAGCTACGTTCAGAATCCAAAAACTGGTTCGCAATCACCACGGCAACCTGATAGTCCCACGCTTGGTCCTCTCGTCTCTGGATACCGGTACCTGAAAAGAAAAAGTGATTTTTAGATCAGTAGAGATCGAACGAGGACAGCGCAGAACGCAACACTCACTCTCAGGCTTCACGGAATAAAGAGTAGGAATCTCGATTTCCCCACACGGAGTCTGAGTTCGCCACGCCCCCGAGACGTAGAACCACCTTCCCCAGCTCTCCGGGTGGCGGGGCACCGTCCCGGTCATCAACACGGGACCTCGCCGGATCACCGCATAATCCCCTAAATTATTAGGGGACCACGAGCGCAAACCAAAGGAACGACGGAGTTCGCCTTCTCGAAAAGTGCGGAACAGTCCCGCCCGACCAAATATGGTCAGGACCCCATAAATCTGAGCCCAGGAAGTCGGATGCAACTGGTGCGGGGCCACGCCCCAGAAATTAAGAAGAGCAGTGATAGAAGGGTGCAGAGGGAACCTCATCCCAAAATCCATTGCATCATAACCCACGGCGACCATACCCGAGGGGGGACAGCATGCATACTCCCCGGGACCGGGGGCGTAGAGATGGACGTCGGATGGAATCCTCCACCGCGCTCGCGCCTCGGACAGGGACGACGCGTCGATCCGGCTCTCACGACCATGGGCCGCCCAGGGATAGTCCGAACACACCGTCCTCGCCGACCGCCTCCCTCGACAGACATAGCTGTAAGGGTGATCACGGCGATACGCCTCCCAGTCGAAAGGCACGGGGCGAGGGCAGTGCGCCTCCAAGAACAATCGAAAACTACGATGAAGCGAGAACACGTCACCCTCCTCAGACATCGACGAGGACCGATCGGAAGAAGAAGCGTCGTCGGATTCAGACATGAAAGGACGACGATAAAAAGGAAAAAAAAAGACCTTAAGAAAGAGAGGGAGAAAGTTTCCCGAACCTTGCCGTTAGGAGCGAAGCTCCGGCACAGAACCTATAGAAGCTCTTCAAAGGGGCGACGTAGCTAAAAATTAGGGGATCAGTTTATTGACTCTTCTCCCACTCCTTATACAACTCAAAACTAGGGTTTACCGTGGATAAAGCCCATAAAGGCGAAAGGCCACGTTCAGAAAGCCCCAGATAGCAAGTCCAGAACCGGCCCATAGGGGAAAAGAACGGCATCCCCAAACCAGGCCCAAGTGCGTGCCACGGCCCGTAAATAAAGTGCCCAGGGATCGAATATAAAGTCAAGGGCCGCAACACAACATGCAGGGAAACAAGCGGAATCACTCCACCAATTTCCCTGGGGGCCAGTGTTGTGCCATAAAAAACCACCACCGACACGTGGAAAGAGCCGTTACCCAGACGATAGGGAAACAAGGCCCAAAACGGAGCACCAGACAGTGCCGTGGGCCCCCACATCAAATCCCCATCACTGAAGATAGAGAATACCCGCGCATCCCGTACACGGAGCAAATAAGCCGACATACGGGACGACGGGCCAATAAGACACGGACCGCGACTCAGAACTCGGGCGCCCCGCGACCCGGGATGCATGGTCACGGGAGCAACGGGCATCGGGCCCCAGAACTCCTCCATGCCCCGGTCGCGGGGGACTGCCACATAGTTGACGCACTCAGCGGAGGGAGCACGAAGGCGGAGGACAGCCGCACACGTTCCCGGGTGTCCCATACCGGGGCGTGATCACGGGACTCCGATACCCCACGGATACGACCTGCCCCAGCCCGCACATAACAAAGGCGTATTTGTCCACGCACGAAGGAACACGTGTCGATTTCAGACAGTTGGAATCCAGCACAGGGCGTGAAGGGATAAGGATCCCATTCGTGCACATGGCCGTGGGACCCCTTCGCGAAGCCCGGATCACCAGAACCCAGACTCTCCCGCCGTCCCGGAATCAAGGCTGGGATCACCAAGCCATGCGGGCGACCAGCCACAGAGCATCCAAAGAGTGAGCTGAGCTAAGGCACTAACCTACCATCATCACGGACCCCCTACCACGACGGGGCGGCTCGCTGTAACCAACATCAGGGATACCGTATCTCGGCAAAGCGCACCTCGGAATCGTGCCTCGGCATTTAATGTATCTAGCATAGGTCTTCGACGTGTTTAGGGTATCGTGGCATGAATGAGCATGTGCTCTTCGCCTATAAAAGGCACCCTCCTGTAAACGATTAAAGGGCGGCACAAATTAGCTAATAAAGCCATTAAAGAAATAAAGGATAATTATCCTCCCAAGCTCCAAGCTCTTATCCTGTTTCCCAGTCTAAAGTAATCAGCCTTTTTTACATATAAATTTAATGTATTGGTACCGTTTCCAAACCCTCTAAATACAGCCCAGCCCCGTTACTTTCAACCCGACCAAAACGTGCCAAAACAAAAATTGATGAAAAAAATATTAAGAACAAATGATATGTCTAAAACAACAATTGTTTGATTTAAAAACATTGGCTCAAATATTTTTCAGTTTAAATATGCATTGTGTTCATCTTCGATGAATTACTCATGCAATTTGAATTACTGTCTTCCATTGAAGACCTTGCTAAACTATAAAATTATTATTACAATAATTCAAGACAAAAATATGAATAACTGTTATGAATATTATTAATTAGTGAATGACTAGTTTACCCTTTCTTGATGAACAAGACAGAAACCCTACTTTGTATCCTATATAAAGAGGTCTCCCCATATGAATGAAACAACAATTCACAACTATTCTATTTTTCTAATTGTCTCTCTTTCTACTCTATTATTCTCTCTCAATTTCTCTTGAGTTTATAACACGTTATCAGCACGAAAGCTCAACCGCGTTTTTCATCGAATTTCTACTCATCCAAGATCCGAACTCCAAGGCAAGAATTTATATGTTTGTTTATATTCATTAATAATTATAAATATATCTACTTCTCCTCCCTTCTTCTTAAATTCAACTGTTCACGAAGAACATTATAATCTGATATTCATGAAGTAATATCACATGTTCCCGAAGAACATTATAATATGATATTATTGAAGTAATATCAAATTAATTATGCTTAAGTTCCTGAAGAACATTATAATATGATATTCTTGAAGTAATATCAAATTAATTATGCTTAAGTTCCTGAAGAACATAATATGATATCGTGAAAAAATATCAAAATTAAATGTTCCTGAAGAACATCGTGATATGATATTCCTCCGGAAATATCAATATCAAATTGATTATGATTATATACTAATAATCTCGAATAATATCATTGAAAATTCACCGTGAAAGACCCACTAGCTTTGTGGAAAGATTTAAAAGAAAGATACGATCACCCGAAGTTGGTCGTAATACAAAAAACGTCTGGTATGATTGACTCCACGTTCGATTACAAGATTTTAAATCTGTCAAGGCATATAATTAAGCTATCATGAAATCAACTCACAAGTTTGAGTCGCGTTATAATTTGATATTCCTGAAATAATATCAAATCAATTATTCTTAATATATATATAAAATTGAATGTTCCTGAAGAACATATACTCTGGTTTAAATATTATATTGATCGTTTTGGAAGAACATCATGATTTGATATTATTCGAGAATTAACAAATCAAATTGTCCTTTGGATATTCCTGAAGAAATATTACGAATATCATCGTATGATATTATTGAGAAAATATCAAATTAAATTGCTCCCGTAGTAGCAATAGTTTGGGAAATATCAAGTTAAATTGCTCTCGTAATAGCAATAAATTTTAAATGTTCCTGAAAAGCATTATGATATGATATTTATGATTAAATATCAAAATTAAATTTTAAATGTTTTTGAAGAACATCATGATAAGATATTCCCGCAGAAATATCAAATCAAATTGCTTCTGGTGTAGCAATTAAAATTTATATTTTAAATCGATATTGATATAATACAAAATATTCTTGAAAGAATATTTTTATTGATTGCTCCCGGAGAAGTAAAGTTCAAACATTAAATGTTTTTTTAATATGATACTCATAGTGAAATGCCAATTTCGATTGTTCTCTTTGAAACAATGATTACATATGAATTATCCCTGAAGGATATCTTTTGAAAATCGACAATAAATGTATTATGTGGGTACTCATGGAATATCGAAAAAGTCGATTCCAATTAAATGTAATTTTTGAGAAAATTATATGTTGAGATTTATTTTGATCCCCGAAGGATCATTGGTAGATACTTTATGCAAATAATGACACATTAAGAGTTGACTCCGGAAGAGTTTTACTAATTATCCCTAAAGTACTACAAATGTACTTAATGATGCATATCATGATTAAGTGCGTGGAAATGAATCAAGAATTTCCCATCTGCGAATTAGTATGCAACTTATATTCATATCACCACTAAAGTGTATTTTTATGAACGAGCATAATATATCTCGAGCCCACGATCCAGAAGATCGTTTATAACAATTACGCTGAGTTGCATATTTAACGAAGATCATTTCCCGGCATTATGGGGAGATAAGAATATAAAAGATGTAAATGCTGAGAAATTTCATGGAATGAAAACGATCTTCAATTCTTGATTCACGCATTAATTAATTGAACCCGAAGTTCATGAAAATAAGTGACTTGCAATATTCAGCAAGTAATCTGCCAAATTAATGAAGGTGTGACAAAATCACATATATTTGTGATAAATGAACTATAAGAGTTCAAATACCAAAACGATCAACTCAAATGTTGATACGCATGAAACGTAGTAGATCGATCTTAAGATATAAAATAAATCCGCGGAAAAACAAAGAAATTAAGTCACCCTCAAAATCTCCTGAAGAGAGTTAGATGGAAATCCCATTGAAAAAGTATGTGCACATGATAAGAAAATCGTGGGATTGCGGAACAACCAAATTAAATATTTTGGGAAATGATGAAAGATTTAGTTGATAGAATGAATTGTCATCAACAAGGAAAAAGTCGTCAACGACATATTTGCCTTAAGAGTTGCTCTAGAAAATTTGGATCCAAAACTTAAATCAATGATAGTGTGCCAGCAGCACTCAAAGAAATAGAAATGAGCAATTGAGGTTGAGCATGACTCGCTGAATAAAGAGATATTTTGATTCTATAGTACACCTTAAAATATTATCCCAGAAGGATATACGTGGGTGTTCGTAAGAAAAATACGAGAAATGATGTGGTGAGATATAAAAGCGAGATTAGTTGCTCAAGATTTTTCGCAGAAACTCGATATATTTAAGGATGATGACATTAAGTTCCGCTACCTTATACTTCTGGCAGCAACAACGATAAATATAGATATGCATGAATGTATGATTTGACCATATAGAAGTCATTAGAAAGATACATACATGACAATCCTGGATGGATTTTAAGATTTCTGAAATGAAAGGAAATGAAAATCAAAACATGTACAATATCATATTATGTATGTCATTATGGACAAAAATGATATTGAAGATAAGGTCCCGAAGACCAGTGATTGTACTCTTTTTCCCTCTACTAAATTTTTCCCACGGGGTTTTCTTAGTTAAAGGTTTTTAACGAGACAATCACCACAATATAAATGTAAATGTCGTGTACTCTTTTCCTCGAGTATTTTTTCCTACAAGGTTTTATAACGAGGTTTTTAACGAGGCATGTACATCACTCGATAATAATTAATGGAGACATCAGAATGTTCTATATGAGTTTGTTTTCGAAATAAACTGAGATATTGAACCTGAAGTTCAAAAGTAAAATATAATCTTCTAGATGATTGTGAATTGAAGTTCACATTATTCATTTGTCAAGGATTGAATATTCGACATTAGACGCATCTAATATACTCTTGAAGAGTTACCGGCCGGTTATAGCAATTGTGAATGCTCTAGTCAATATAGATGTCTGGTAAAGGCATGTCCCAGTAGGATGGAAAATATACAATAATACAAATGAATATGAAACTCGACAACTCAAAGGTTGGGTCCTGAAGACCAAAATTTATATTTGAATAACTAAGTTTTTCCTATATGGTTTTATTAGTTACAAGTTTTAATGATATTGATTGATTACAAATATTTACTTTCAAAAAGTCAAAGATCTTCGGTGATTACAATCAGGGGGAGCAAGTTGTACTCTTTTTCCTTCGCCCAGGTTTTGTCCCACTGGGTTTTCCTGACAAGGTTTTAACGAGACAACAATCTTGTAAATAGTCATTCAAGGGGGAGTGTTATGAATATTATTAATTAGTGAATGACTAGTTTACCCTTTCTTGGTGAACAAGACAGAAACCCTACTTTGTATCCTATATAAAGGGGTCTCCACATATGAATGAAACAACAATTCACAACTATTCTATTCTTCTATCATATTATCTCTCTTTCTACTCTATTATTCCCTCTCAATTTCTCTTGAGTTTATAACAATAACTATAAATTATTTATTACTTTAAAAAATAATAGTTAAACAAATTTATTTATTGTATTATGAGACTGATTTTACTTTACCATATCAATTTAAATATAAAAAAATATTTAACGGAGAGAAATTATATAATAAATTAATATAATTTTTTTTTATATTAACACTATTGTTATGTAGTGTATCTCTTAAAGATTTGACCGGAAAATAGTGGCATCATTTTATTAGTATATATTTATACATATAGTAGCATATAGACAGAAAGTAATTAATGATATAAATTAATAGGAGTATAATATTCAAAAATTTGATTGGTGCGTACAATTACGTCCGTATAGGAAGCCCTCTCTCTCTCTCTCTCTCTATATATATATATATATATATATATATATATATATATATATATATATATATATATTATACTCTATATATTATAAGAGGGTTAAAGTCGTTAATTAGGTGGATATTGTAGACAACTAGACATTGATTCTTGAGCGTGAGTTGAGTTTGATTTAATTTCGAGTCTTCGTTTTGAATTTGGAAAACTAAGCAAAAACAAGTTTCTAAAGTGTGCTCCGAATAAAATTTGACTAGAGTCAACTTTATACTATATTTTGAGGTTGAGCAAAAAGTACATATATTTATATTTGTTAAAACTTGACTTGAAAGAAAAAAAAATTGACTATAGTCAACTTTATACTGTGAAAAGGAGATCGACTCGCAGTCCACGTGCTGAAAACAGAAACTTCAGTCACTGTAACGAATTTAAGTTCTGCTGTCCAGAGAACAACAGATTCAGTATTGCTGTCACAGAACAACAGATTCAATTATGCAGCGGAAATAGTAAAAGGTACAGCAACTGGAAAACGTAGAGAAGAAAAATATAATCTTCGTAAGTTGTATTAATCAATACAACCTACCAAGTTGCTTCAAAATCAATAAACTTTCACTATAATCGTGAATACAAAATAATACGAGAAAAATAAATAAAGACTAAACAATCACGAGATTGAATAGTTAATATTCGGATAAATAAGTAAAAAATAAAACGTGTGCTGAAAATATTTTTCTCTCTAAAAATATGGCGCTCCAGCTTCTTAATCTTCAATCCACGTGAGTCTTCTATTTATAAGACACAAGTCTTCTCCTTCAAGTAATAAGTCTTTTATGGTAAAAAAGACCCCTTCCATAACTAGAAGATCTTGTACCTTATCTTGTAGATCTTGAATATCTTTTCCTCTTTATCTTGGATTCTCCTCCCAATAATAAATATTCCCAAAATAAATATTCCACCAAAGAAAGTCAAAATTAGTCAAAGTCAAAATTAATTTCGACTCCAACAAATTCCCCCTTTTTATCTTTCTGAAGGTGTCGTCAATTCTTCGATGTCAATTCTCCTCTTGAAGTACTGTCGAGACGACTCCCCCTACATATATGAACTCTCTTGGCAAATGTAATCAACTCTGCTCCCCCTACGAGAATAAACTTCATGTGAAGTCGTAAAACTCCCCCTGCAAAGCTGGCGTTGTACTAAGTACTGGTATTCGGAACTGGGAACTCTTGCAGCAGGTCTTGAACTGGGAACTGGGAACTGAGTACTGGAACTGGGAACTCTGTACGAACTTCGGTCAGGTGTACTAAACAAGAACAGTGCTCTCATCAGGTGAGTCAGAACAGGAACTGGTGGCAGACCAGTCGCACAACACATGAAAAACAGGAACTGGGAAACCAGTCACAAAACTCATGAAAAATCGACTCCCCCTTGATGTGAGACTGGTCGAACACATACAAGAAACACACTCCACAAAACATGGGTTAGGAGATAATGAAGAGAAATCGAATAATCAAATATCAAATATACCAAACAGAAATAAAATTGAAGACAACTAACGTGGCAATCAAGAAGATCAAGAGTTTTAAACACTTAGAGAGAACTCAGTTATCAGTGCACACACAACTCACCACATTCCATGTCGAGTCAACAATGGCCAAAAACCAAATGATACTAGTTCAGCAACTAAACAATAGTTATGCCGAGTTCAGCATATTGAATGGTGAATAGTCCAATAAGCGAGAAAATCAACTCCGATGCTCATCAATACATAAATTTAATTCTACACTCGGTTTTTCAGAGACAATTTTTTTTTTATCTCTGGTACCGAACGGTGTAGAAATATGATATGCAAGCAAGTTATACATCAAGAGTGAAATAATAACACTTTCATCTCTTTGCGAAATTTTTAAGACCTCGAATTCTCAACTGAACTGAACATAAAAATTGATTAGTCACTAGACCAGAATACATACCAGTCAGTACTCATGTTGACTCAACCTCCTCGATCACTTCATGCGGTGCAAAGATAAAGAGATTTCCTTAGTGTCGAAAACCTCTCAAAACTTAAAAGCTTTGTTAGAATATCAGCAAGTTGTTTTTCTGTATTGACATATTCTAATTTGATTACCTTTTTCTCAACTAGATCCCTAATGAAGTGATGACGGATGTCGATGTGTTTAGTACGCTGGTGCTGAACTGGATTGTGACTGGTGCTGAACTGGATTGTGACTGATGCTGATAGCACTGTTGTTGTCACAGTACATGATGAGAGGTTCTGATTTCAGGCCATAGTCCTGTAACATCTGTTTCAACCAAAGTAGCTGAGTACAAGTACTTCCTGCAGCAACATACTCGGACTCGGCTGTGGACAATGCAATGCAGTTCTGCTTCTTACTGTGCCAAGACACAATGTTGTTGCCCAAGAAGCAACATCCTCCACTTGTACTCTTACGGTCGTCTGTGTCTCCAGCCCAATCAGCGTCACTGTACCCAAAAAGATTTGAATTTGTATCCTTGGTGTACCAGATTCCAAAGTCAGCCGTCGAGTTGACGTACTTGATTATTCTCTTCACAGCAGTGAGATGAACTTCCTTGGGTCTGGACTGGTACCTAGCACAAGTACAGACACTAAACATAATGTCAGGACGAGTTGAAGTTAAGTACAGTAAACTACCAATCATTGATCTGTATGTAGTTGAGTCAACATCAACTCCAGTCTCCTGACTAGACAATTTTTCAGTAGTACTTATGGGCGTTTTGGTAGTCTTTGCACCTTCAAGACCAAATCTTTTGACCAGATTTTTGGCGTACTTGCTTTGACATATGAAAATGCCATCATCCTTTTGTTTGACCTGCAAGCCTAAGAAATTTGAAAGTTCTCCAACCATACTCATTTGAAAGTTAGTAGACATGGCTTTTGTAAAGTCATCAAACATGATACAATTTGTAGAACCAAACACAATGTCATCAACATAAATCTGTGCAATCAACAAGTCAGTCTTACTCCTTTTAAAAAACAAAGTGTTATCAGACGTACCTCGAGTAAATTCAAATGACAGCAAGAAGTCAGTTAAGCAGCTGTACCAAGCACGTGGAGCCTGTTTCAAACCGTACAGTGCTTTGTGTAGGTAGTACACATAATCAGGATGTTCTGGGTCCTCGAACCCTTTTGGTTGTTCAACAAACGCTTCCTCTTCGATGACTCCATTTAGAAAGGCGGCTTTGACGTCCATTTGATGAAGTCGAATGTTGAGTAAACATGCAATGGCAATCAAAAGTCGGATTGACTCCAGTCTCGCGACTGGTGCAAACGTTTCATCGAAATCAATGCCTTCAACCTGTGTGTATCCCTGTGCAACAAGACGAGCTTTGTTTCGAACTATTTGTTCGAATTCATCAGTTTTATTCTTAAAAATCCACTTCGTACCTATAACATTTACGTTGGGGGGTCTGGGGACTAAAGTCCAAACTTTGTTTCGAACAAACTCATTTAGTTCTTCTTGCATGGCATTTACCCAAAACTCATCATCAAGTGCAACTGTAAAATTTTTGGGTTCAATTTGAGACAAGAAAGAAACTATTTTGATATTGTTAAAAGTGGAGGACATACATGCTGCATTAATCATATCTCTATAATTAAGTTTAGGTTTACCTCGTGTTCTGAGCTTATCATGCATACCTCCAATGACTTGAGATGATGGATGACATTTCCGAATATGTCCAGGTGCATCTCTTCTTGTGGTTCGTTGAACATCATCAATATCAGTCTCAGTACTGACTCGTTTTGAGGACTCATCATCAGATGACTCTGACTCATCTGCATGTTCCTGGACTGGTTCTGTAACTGGCTCTGAACCTGGTTCTGTGACTGGTTCTGAACCTGGTTCTGTGATGTGTACTGGAACTGCATCCGAATCAGTGGGTTGTGGAACATGTTTGATTTGCACAAGTCCTTGTAGGTCATTTTCCATTTGTTTTTCAGTGGCATCTTTCAGGTCATCAAACTTCACATTGACTGTCTCTTGGACAGTTCTAGTACGTAGATTGTACACCCTGTATGCTTTACTGTTTGTTGACTATCCAACAAAAATCCCCTTGTCAGATTTTGAGTCGAACTTCGAGAGAGTGTCCCTGTCATTCAACACAAAACACAAACAACCAAAAACATGAAAGTATTTAACGTTAGGTTTTCTTCCATTCAGAATCTCATAGGATGTCATCGAAGTCCCTGGTCTCAGATTCACTCTGTTGGTTATGTGACAAGCTGTGTTGAGAGCTTCAGCCCAAAACCCTTTTGACAATTGCTTGGAACTAAGCAGTACTCGTGCCATTTCCTGTAGAGTGCGATTCTTCCGTTCTGCCACACCATTCTGTTGAGGTGTCTTTGGTGCTGAGTACTCATGGTGTATCCCTCTCTTGGTACAAAAATCTGCAAACAAAGAATTCTCGAACTCCTTTCCATGATCAGTCCGTATTCTTCTTACTTTCCCTTGAAAAAGTGTACGAATACGAGTATATACTTCTTTGAAAGCATCAAAAGTTTCAGTCTTAGTACTTAAATTTTTATCCATGTGTACCTAGAGAAATCATCTACAATAACCAAAGAGTACCTTTTACCACCGAGACTTGCCGCTTCGATTGGACCCATAAGATCCATATGAAGCAATTCAAAGCATTCAGTAGTGTTCATGTAAGTTGAGTCACCTCCAATGTGTGAAGCACGTACTTGTTTTCCTTTGAAGCACTCACCACAAACTCTCTTGTCAATATTGCTTATCTTTGGCAGTCCAACAACAACATCATACATCTAAAGTTTTTGAATATTCCTGAAGTTTGTGTGTCCAAGCTTGTTATGCCACAAAGTTGTGTCGTCAACCTGTACAAAATTACAAGCAACATTTTCCGTCGAATAACAATTGATTCGAGACCTATCACCTTTCATGACACACTTTGAATTATTGTCAAACACTTCACAAGATTCTTTGTTAAACTTCACATGCAAATTATCATCACAAAGTTGACTAATGCTAATTAAATTGTCTTTTAATCCTTCAACATGCAACACGTTTGTTAATTTAGGTAGACCCTCAACATTTAAAGTACCTTTTCCGACGATTTTACCTTGAGTACCACTGCCATAAGTAACACTACCTCCAGTGAAAGGAATGTAGTTAACTAAGCAGTTTTTGTTACCTGTCATGTGACTGGAACAACCGCTGTCAAAGTACCATGCACCTGCAAACTTTGATTTAGAGACAGTGAGAACAACATTACACAGTATTTGGGACTTTGGTACCCAAATAGTCTTTGGTCTCTGAACAGAACTTGAGGTTATGTTGTCATGTCCTGTACTAATCTAAGTCTTAGTACCTGAACCAGAATTGTTCAAAATTCCTTTTCTACTGTCTCTCATTCTTATCCTGCAAAAAGGCTTAATATGTCCTGGTACAAAACAGTAATGACAAATATACTTTTTTTTTTTTATGGTTTGTTTAGTACCAACTTGTTGTTTTTCAGTAACAACTTGAAGTTCAGTAACAAGTTCCGAAGTACTGGAACTAGTTATGTCAGTCAAAGTACCAGTACCAGATTTTACAAAAGATTTTTCATTTGCTAAGACAACAGTAACAACTTGATGTTCAGTGACAAGTTCAGAAGTACTAGGACTAGTTATGTCAGATGAAGTACTAGTACCAACCTTTACAAAAGATTTTCCATTTGCTGAAACAACTTTTGAGAAAGCAGCATTTGAGTTTTTCTGGTCTTGTACTTCATCATCATTATTTTGAAAACCTAAACCACATTTATCATTATGTCCCATAACTAACAATTCATCAAGAGTAATTTTACCTTGGTTCATCTTCTTGAATGTTGCGTTTGCTTCCTCCAACTTGTTTTTAGTCTTGTTCAGTTCAACGTCCTTAGTCAGCATCCTTTTAAGTCATGTCAAATCAGCTTTATGAGACTTGTTCTCAATCTGCAGTTGTTGTACTATACTGTACTGGTCTTTGTACTTGACATTAAGGATGTCATACAACGATTTGAGTTGAAAGAATAGCTTCATGGGATCTTCCTCAGATGCATACTCGTGTTCCCCATCTGAATCATACGCAACAGAGTTTAGACAAAATAATGTAGAGTACTCAGTGTCATACCTTGTTTTCATAACATCAGAATCTGTTGAGTTATAGAACTCATAGTCTGAAAGGGTCCCCTCATCAATGTCTGCGAACAAGGCACTTTGATCATGTGTTGGGGTACTCATGTCACCTTCGTCTTCACTCAAGTTGTCATCATCTAAAGAAACATAGGTGACTTTTCTTCCCAATCTCCGTAGCGTGTTTGCACACTCATTGGCAATGTGTCCGAACCCCTTACATTCGTGACATTGAATAGTTGACATATTCTTCGATCTCGTGTTTTCAGAATAAGCACGTCTTTGGCTAGTCGGAGGACTATCAGTATGTCTTCCAGGTCTTTGTGGAGTGTTCAGCTGGTCGCTGTTACTCCCAGTATTAGTACCTTGCTGAAACTGTCCTTCAGAGTTTTTGTTCCTGGTCTCCTGACTAAAACGCCTCTTGTACAGATGCTTCATTTGTCTGGTCAATAGGGCTACCTTTTCCTCAGTACTAGCATTCAGGAGTTCCATCAGATCAGCTTCTTCATCATCATCTTCAGTCAGTTGACTGGACAGAGGTCTGGAACTGCTAGCTTGTGGTGTACCGCCTGTTTGGTCTCCTTTTGACCAGAGTGCTGTGACGTTCAGAGTACTAGAACCACGCTGATCTCGCTCAAGCATCGTCATCTCATACGTCTTGATATCGTTCATTAATTCTGAAAATTCGATGTCACCTGCAACTTTTGCCGTTTCAATAGCCGTTACCTTGATGAGAAATTTAGAGGACAGTGTTCTCAAGGCTTTGGATACGAGTGATTTGTTGAGCATGGGCTCTCCAAGTTCTGCACATTCGTTGGCAATGTCATACAACGCATTGAAGTAGCTTGTTGCGGTTTCATCTTCTCTCATCCTCATGTTCTCGAACTTAGTTGCGAGAACCCTCAGTCGAGACTCCCTCACGGACTTGTTTCCTTCACAGTGGATCTGCAACGTGTCCCAAGCCTCCTTTGCTGATTTTGAGTTCTTGATTAGTCTGAACATATTTGTGTCGACAGAACCGTAGAGTTCCGTCAACGCCTTTTCGTTTGCGGAAGCAACTTCTCGTTCATCCTTCGTCCATAACTTTGAGGGCTTGTGAACTATATCTCCACGGTCATCATGCATCGGATGTTCCCATCCGTCTTCAACTGCACCACGCACGTGTGTCAATAGATTTAATTATGGAACGAGTACGTACCTTCCAGTGGGAGTAGTTGGTTCCATCAAGCACAATAGTACGAATCAAGTAGCTTGAATCCATGTTGAGTCGACTGCACGGATCTCACTTCGTATGTCAAGTGACCTGCTCTGATACCAATTGAAAAAGAGGTCGACTCGCAGTCCACGTGCTGAAAACAGAATAGTCAGTCATTGTAACGAATTTAAGTTCTGCTGTCCAGAGAACAACAGATTGAGTACTGCTGTCACAGAATAGCAGATTCATTTATGCAGCGGAAATAGTAAAAGGTACAGCAATTGGAAAACGTAGAGAAGAAAGATATAATCTTCGTAAGTTGTATTAATCAATACAACTTACCAAGCTGCTTCAAAAGCAATAAACTTTCACTATAATCGTGAATACAAATAATCCGAGAAAAATAAATAAAGACTAAACAATCATGAGATTGAATAGTTAATACTCGGATAAATGAGTAAAAAATAAAACGTGTGCTTAAAATATTTTTCTCTCTAAAAATATGGCGCTCCAGCTTCTTAATCTTCAATCCACGTGAGTTTTCTATTTATAAGACACAAGTCTTCTCCTCCAAGTAATAAATCTTCTATTGTAAAAAGACTCCTTCCATAACTAGAAGATCTTGTACCTTATCTTGTAGATCTTGAATATCTTTTCCTCTTTATCTTGGATTCTCCTTCCAATAATAAATATTCCCAAAATAAATATTCCACCAAAGAAAGTAAAAATTAGTCAAAGTCAAAATTAATTAAATAAATTAATTTCGACTCCAACATACTGTATAATTTGAGGTTGAGCAGAAGGTATATATATTTATATTTGTTAAAACTGGACTCAAAAGAAAAAAATGGGACAGACGCAAGAGAATGGGGCGGACATGTCTCACGATGCTCACATCTTAGTTAAGGAGTCATGTTTAATGACATTACATACTACTCTCTCCGTTCTTAAACATAATATATAAAGAAACTTACGCCATTAATTAAGAAAAAAATGTTTTTTATGTATTTTATAATATAAAGTAAATGTATAATAAGTATCGATTTGTATGTAATAAAGTAATTAGTTGAAAAAGTAACAGTATAAAAGTAAATAAATATTTATTAAGAGAATAAAATTGTGAAAAGACATTTCATTTATGGAATACATTGCCTTGACTGAGGCAATAAAGGAAGCAGTGTGGTTGAAGGGTATAATTCAAGAGTTTTGGGTGTCACAAGAGGTAATCTCGGTTAATTGTGATAGTCAAAGTGCCGTGCACTTGGCGAAGCATCAAGTATTCCATGAGCGGACCAAGCATATTGACGTGAAGCTACATTTTGTTAGAGACTTGGTGGATAAAAGAGTTTTCAAGGTGGAGAAGATTGCTAGCGAAATCAATCCAGCCGATAGCTTCACTAAGTTGCTTCCGGGGAAGAAATTCAGTCTATGCCAGCAGCTCGTAACGCTGCTGGACATCTCGCAATGCTGAAATTGCGCAGGAGCTGCGGCAGGCAGACTGCCGCAGGGGCTGTGGCAGGTATCATGCTGCTGCAGGGGGGCCAAGTTAGGCAGCGAGATTCAGACTGCTGCAGGCAGTGTTGTGAGTTGCTAACTTGATGAAGTCGTCTCTGGAAGTTTTATGGAGGTGCGGGAAGGTGGAGTAACATCTACTTTCGGATTATGACTAATGTCATGTAGAGATTCTTAATGCCGCATGGTAGTGTTGAAGAATTTGGGAAGGCAGTACCTATGGCAGGTGTTGCGCTAGTATTGGGCATGGCAGGGTATGCCTAATGACAATACTCGAAAAAATATGATCGGGTATGATCATATGGGAGCAGTGTGATTCGAAATCATACTGGACTGGAGTCGAATGATCAGATTTAATCATGGCATGGTGAATAAGGTGTTGTAGCAAAAGGAGTTGTTTGGATTTTGGCTTGTCTGGGTTGAGCAGTACTTGATCACTACTGCAAAATGGTGGACATGGGTTTAGAAATTTGAACATGGTGGATATTTGTGGAAATATGTTCGAAATTCTAAGGCAGGACGCTGCAGCATTGCTAAGGCAGAGTCACTCCCGCAGCAGGGCGCTGCGCAGCAGGCGGTTTCCTGGCAGGATATAGCATCTTCTATTTTTGGTAATAAACCAAAAATTGAATATCACTTTCCATACTTATCCGATTGAGGTGATTCAAAAGGCTACGGAATCCTTGGAGCATAAGGAACCTATTACTACCATAATTCGACGTCCATGTCCTCTATAAAAGGACGCTAGATCAGATGCATCGAGAGAGAGAAAGAGAGAAAAGGAACACGTCTTCTTTAGAGATTAAACTTGTAATCGCTTACACCAAGTTTGGTTCTAGGGTTACAAGGAACAGTTGTAATCTCGTTTTTCATATAATAAAGAAGAAACACCGCTCTCCCTGAGCACGTAGGTTTCTGCTGCTGCGCAGCACGAAATCGAAGCTCGTAAATCTTGTCTTGTGCTTTTCGTTTTGTTTGCTTTCGTGTTCTTGTGAGTTCATATATACGTGAGAGATCGTGAGCTTGAGAGTCAAGTCATATTCGTGCGGTTTTGAATTATTCATATTCTTGTGGTTTATGAAAGTTTAGTTATATCGGATTTATTCGGTTATTCTAGACCTGTTGCGCGAATTCTCAACAAATTTTATTTCAAAAATATCATTTAAACAATAAATTATTCTCTCACTCCTGCCCTATCTGCACGTGCTGCCTGAATTGCAAATGTCTCATCAACCTACTCCACTCAACCCACACTTTTCAGAATAAATCCAGAATTATTCAATAATTCTTTCAAAAATCAAAAGGAAGTTACAAACATCAATTATCTTCTATTGAACATAAATACCACTCCAATTACTCTCTATTGGATATGGTCTAAGTGGGTGGAGCTACAGCATGATGACGTGTGTGAGATGCCCAATATTGAAGTTCGATTGTTCCGATTTTATTTGTTTATTTATTTAAAAAGATTTATAATTATATTCATTTAGAGTAGAAAAATGATTTATTTTTTTAATTTAATTGTTTCTAAATTTATAGATTTTTTACACCTATAAATTGGGCGTTTCCATATACGAAAATCATAAAGTGAATTATTGTAACTTCAACGTACGTCTTTCTTCCCTTGGTTTGTTTTTCGTGTTTTAAATTTTCACGTAAATTTGTGTGTTCATTTTTTTCGTTTATCTTCTTATTGGTCATTTCATATATAATTTTAGGTCCGTGAACGATTTAATTTTAATATCTCAATAATATAACAATATAACGGGTATCAGAGCTTTTTTAAAGTTTTTTAGTGTGAACATTCAATTTATGGAATGCTGGGGCAAGAGAAGAAGTGCTTCTAATTTTACCTCATGAGCAAAGTATTAAGAACACCGTCCATATCAAGTTTTGCAATTCATTATTTTTGGTCACAAACGACCTAATTCAAGTACGTCAAAACATTCGCATAAGAATTCGATCATGCATATTTAATTTATAAGTTCATGATGTCAAAACGTGTCAAGTAATTTTTTTAATACGTACTCATTCATCTATATACGAAAAGCATTCTATATATATGTAGGTTTAAAAACAAGACATAATTTTATTTCATTCAGAGATACTTATAATTCAGAGTACTACAACTGTAAAACAGGTCAGTCTTTATTTCATATTGGTAGTAGGTATAACGCAACATCTTCTCTAAGTTACCTAGCTTTCGTATCGAACGGCGTGCAACCAAGTGCGGTAATAAGAGTTGGAATGCTCTGCTCATTTTGAAACACATTAAGAGGATCAACCACGCTCTTCACGAACACAAGCTTCCAAAAATTGTCTTTGTAGACTTGTAGTATTTCGGACCCCATATCACCGGGTAACTGCAATTCCTCCCACTGTTGGGCTTCTCGATATCCAGATCCCTGTAATTCACGTACGACTGTCTCGGGCTATTACTGTAATACCCAGGGGCGGATGCAGAATTTAATAGAGGGGTGGACTGAAAAATATATGTATGTCACAATAATTTTATACTACAAAAAATATCTTGATATTCAAATTAAACAAGTTGTTTTCTACGAGAATTCAAAACATAATGTTCATCCAACTGATCAATCTATGATATATTAATTTAACAAAATCTCTTTCAATAAAAAGTATCAAAATATTTTTAAATAAGGCATCACTGATCTTGTTACGGAGTGTTGTTTTCATCAACGCACACTGAACAATTAGAATTTTTTAAAAATTGTTTTCACTACGTACACTAATTAACAATTAGATTTTTTGAAAAAAAATTCAATACGTATTTTTTTCTTCTTTTCAAATAAGTTGATACTCTATTTAAAATTGTTAAACTAAATTCACAATTCAAAAATTAATTTTAATACTAAAGACAGAAGGTAACAAAAATTAAGTTCGTAATTTGGTGAACAAATTTGTTCAAATTATTGTGACGACTGACTAGCGACACGTTTGGAGGCCACCAATGTTCACAAGAAGCGCAAATATGGAACCTCTCACAAAAATATTAAGGGTAAAAGGGTGAATCTACACTATATATTGGGAAAAGATTTAAAAAATTTCAATTCAAAATTTAACCTCAATCTCCTAAACTTTTATTTTTAAGATTTATAAAATTAAAAATTATAGAATATATGACTAAGAGAAAAATAGTATATTTTTATTTCTATTAAAGCGAATGATTTTTTTCAAAAATAAAAAATGAAAAATGCATTTTGTCTAAAACTATTTTCTAATAAAATAAGTTATTATTATTAATATATAATAAAAGTGCTCTCGGTCCTAATAATAAATAGGAACAAATATATAAAGAGTATAACTATAAAATACTCGAAATAATTATATATATAATAAATATAAAAAAAAAAAAGTTGCATTGGGCTAGAGGCCTAAGGTAAATCCGCCCCTGGTAATACCCGTGATTTAAATTAAAAAAAAAAAATTAATTTAATAATTTAAATAAATTGAATTTAATTTCTTTAATATAAAATAAATTTAATTCATAAGAAAAAAATTATATATATATATAAATAATAATTATCATAAACACAATAATAATAATAATAATAATAATAATAATAATAATAATAATAATAATAATAATAATAATAATATTCGCACTAATTAAATGTAAATAAATACTAAATGAATTATTTAAATGTAACTAAATTAATAATTACAAATTGTTTAATATTTAATAATTAATGTAAATAATGAAATATAATGAATCACTTAATTACATAGTTGATATTTCTTATTTTAATTTAGGCTGACTAATTCTAATTAAGTTAATAGGAATTATAAATTAATTAAAATGAATTAAAGTATACATTAACGATTGAGTCAAAAATCATAAAACTAATTTCCCTAATTAATTGGGTTTGACTATAACTAAAGACTAATAACAATATAACATCTTACTCGGTATTAATTTCATGCCACACTTTGACACCAAAAGCATTAATCACGTTTTCGATAAAATTAAGTTTCGATCAAACAACAACCGCTGCCCTTCCTTTCCCCTTGTCGCCTTGCGTCGACTCAAAACCACTGCCTAGATCGCGATGACCCCACACCAAGTCCCCCGCGGTCAAGCACCTACGTAGTCGTTGCCGCAGCCTGTACCGGAAAAGACGAAGATCAAAGTCGCAGGAGTTCTCACGCCGAACTCAGCCGTTGATCATTCCACCGGAGTCTTGTGTCGCTGTATCACCGGCTAGAGTTCCTCCACCGTCAGTTAGTATCGCTGAATCTCCTTTGGTCAATCAATTGGAGGAGTAGTAGATTGAAAGCATAAAAGAGAACGAGCATACGAGACTTAAAGCTTGACGTGCGAGTTAGAAGAGGCCTTTGAACTTAGGATTTACAACTAAGTAACACGCGTGTTATAAGAGGTAGGAGTTTCTTACCCCTCTTTTATGATTTATATTATTTTTATGTGTGTATATATCTATGCATGTGAATGAACTAAAATTGTATATGCTTTATGTGCTTATAATTTGAGTGACGAATAATGTGTGTGACATGTCGGTACGTGTATTTGTGTTTGTGTTATATGTGAATGTTTATGAAATTATATGTGAATGTTATATGTGAATATTTATGAAATTATACATGAATGATAATGAAATGAATATGGAAATTACGTTCAAGAGGAGAACGTTATGAAATTATGATATTATGGACTTGTGACCCTAAAGGGTCAGTGTCAGGATTTGAGGCACCGAGTTATACTCGCATGGGTCGAAAATTAATATTATAAAACCTGTGATCCAAAAGGGTCAGTGTCAGGATTTGAGGCATCGTGGTGTACACGCCGTGTTTTATAATATGCGCAAATATGATTTGAAATAAAATTATTAAATCCGTTAGACTTCGATCTTCGGATAGAGGCTCATTGACGACGGTCTTTGAGAGGAGGCCATGACGACGGTCATGGGGTATTAAATGAAAATTATATATGAGGTTACGTTCAGGAGGAGGACGTTAACTTTCATTACATCCGTTTGACTTCGGTCTTCGGATAGAGGCTCATTGACGACGGTCTTTGGGAGGAGGCATGGTAACGGCCATGGGTATAAAGAAATTAATAAATTAAAATGTAAAGTAAAACTTGATTAAAGTATTGCATATGTGAATTGATGTGTACCTATGTGAATTTATGTGTATTGATATATGCTACGTAAATATAATGTGATCATAACATTGAGGTAAGTTACTTTTATTGAGTCCGTTGATCTCACTCCAAATTCAACATGTTTTTACCCCAGGCATGAACGAGATGATCGGACAAGACGTGCAACATGGAGATGGAATGATTGGATATAAATTTAAATATTTCTTTTATACTTCCGCTGAAAAATATATTTTTAATTAAATGTTTTTCTTATTTTACGTTTAAAAGTATTTGAGTAACGCCCTTGTGACGAAAATTGTTTTGTCTTCAAAATAAAATATTATTTTTAATGTTATAAAAATCGGGGCGTTACAAATGGTATCAGAGCCTTACGATCCTCTTTTCGGACCTATATATATATATATATATATATATATATATATATATATCATTCTCATCCATGCTCTCCGGTCTCGTCGATCTCTCTCACAGGTATGAAGTTTCTATGATTAGTTATTGTGATTTAATATTATGACTATGATTATATTTGAGAATTTTATTTGAATTGTGTATGTTTACATGTATATTATAATATAGATGTACGTTAGTTAATTTAGAGGGCCTGAATATTTAGAGTTTAGGCTAGAAACGATTAGAGAAAAACAAAAATGTGATCTATTTGAGTGACTTGAGCTATCATAAGATGTAGTGAAGCAAGCAATGCCTGAACTCCAAGTCTTCTAACATAGAAGTTTTCCCGATAGAATTTACAAAACGCGATCATGTCCTTACATGATTTTAATGGTAAGGAAATTAAAACGTAAAATAAATTAATAAAATAAATACAAATTTTATTTGCCTACAGGAAAAATGGAAAATCAAATGAATCAAACAAACACTGAAAAGGAACCTCCCGTGTACCTTGTGGGCGGCGACATAGGAAGGGTGTTTGTCGAGTTCTTAAACAAGTTGCAAGGTAATGGAGATGACAACAGGAATGTCAACAATCGTGCAGTGGAACAATTTCACACTTACCAACCACCAACTTTTAATGGACGTGATGGACCAGAAGCTGTCGAAGAATGGTTTCGCAGTTTAGAAAGGATCTACCGAATGATCGACTGTGATGATGCGCAGAAAATTAATTTTGCCACTTTTCAGCTAGTGAAAGATGCTGATCATTGGTGGGAAAGAGTTTGGAGAAACATGCCCGCGGATGAGAAGAATGCTCTCAGTTGGGCAGAATTCAAATCAACCATGATGAACAAATTCTTTCCACAGTCCTACAAGGACATGAAGGAAACTGGGTTTCTTAACCTTCAACAAGGAAGTCATGCAGTCACCATTTATGAGCGGAAATTCAATGAGTTGTGTCGATTCGCTCCGCACTTGATAGACACTGATTTGAAGAAGTCACTAAGGTTCAAACGAGGATTGAGACCACAATTAGCTGCTATTATGGCAGCACAAGGTGATTTGGAATATGCAACAATGGTTAAGAGAGTTGAGGACGTGGAGCCGAGCTTGGGAATAGAAGAATTGAAACCAAAAACCACTTACATAAATGATAAAAGGAAACGAGTCGATGACGCGCCAATTCAGGATAAGAAGCCGAAAAATGAGAAAGAAAGGCGGGTGAATAATCAAACTCGTAAACCTCGATGCTCTCATTGCGGAAAATATCACTTTGGAAATTGCTTCGCAAGACAGGACAATTGTTTCAAGTGTCATCAAACGGGACATTATTCCCACAAATGCCCACAACTAAATTCAAAGCGAGATGTACCCCGAAGGAAAAGATCACAAAAATATTAACAACGAATTGGAGGTCGACCCTGAATGTACTGTATGCATGGCTCATATTAAAAATAAACTAATGTTATTTTCTAAATTTCGAGGACGAAATTTTTTGAAGGAGGGTAGTATTGTAATACCCGTGATTTAAATTAAAAAAAATATTTTAATTTAATAATTTAAATAAATTGAATTTAATTTCTTTAATATAAAATAAATTTAATTCATAAGAAAAAAATTATATATATATATATATATATATATATATATATATATATATAAATAATAATTATCATAAACACAATTATAATAATAATAATAATAATAATAATAATAATAATAATAATAATATTCGCACTAATTAAATGTAAACAAATACTAAATGAATTATTTAAATGTAACTAAATTAATAATTACAAATTGTTTAATATTTAATAATTAATGTAAATAATGAAATATAATGAATCACTTAATTACATAGTTGATATTTCTTATTTTAATTTAGGCTGACTAATTCTAATTAAGTTAATAGGAATTATAAATTAATTAAAATTAATTAAAGCATACATTAACGATTGAGTCAAAAATCATAAAACTAATATCCCTAATTAATTGGGTTTGACTATAACTAAAGACTAATAACAATATAACATCTTACTCGGTATTAATTTAATGCCACACTTTGACACCAAAAGCATTAATCACGTTTTCGATAAAATTAAGTTTCGATCAAACAACAACCGCTGCCCTTCCTTTCCCCTTGTCGCCTTGCGTCGACTCAAAACCACTGCCTAGATCGCGACGACCCCACACCAAGTCCCCCGCGGTCAAGCACCTACGCAGTCGTTGCCGCAGCCTGTACCGGAAAAGACGAAGATCAAAGTCACAGGAGTTATCACGCCGAACTCAGCCGTTGATCATTCCACCGGAGTCTTGTGTCGCTGTATCACCGGCTAGAGTTCCTCCACCGTCAGTTAGTATCGCTAAATCTCCTTTGGTCAATCAATTGGAGGAGTAGTAGATTGAAAGCATAAAAGATTGAAAGCATAAAAGAGAACGAGCATACGAGACTTGAAGCTTGACGTGCGAGTTAGAAGAGGCCTTTGAACTTAGGATTTACAACTAGTAACACGCGTGTTATAAGAGGTAGGAGTTTCTTACCCCTCTTTTATGATTTATATTATTTTTATGTGTGTATATATCTATGCATGTGAATGAACTAAAATTGTATATGCTTTATGTGCTTATAATTTGAGTGAAGAATAATGTGTGTGACATGTCGGTACGTGTATTTGTGTTTGTGTTATATGTGAATGTTTATGAAATTATATGTGAATGTTATATGTGAATATTTATGAAATTATACATGAATGATAATGAAATGAATATGGAAATTACGTTCAAGAGGAGAACGTTATGAAATTATGATATTATGGACTTGTGACCCTAAAGGGTCAGTGTCAGGATTTGAGGCACCGAGTTATACTCGCATGGGTCGAAAATTAATATTATAAAACCTGTGATCCAAAAGGGTCAGTGTCAGGATTTGAGGCATCGTGGTGTACACGCCGTGTTTTATAATATGCGCAAATATGAATTGAAATAAAATTATTAAATCCGTTAGACTTCGATCTTCGGATAAAGGTTCATTGACGACGGTCTTTGAGAGGAGGCCATGACGACGGTCATGGGGTATTAAATGAAAATTATATATGAGGTTACGTTCAGGAGGAGGACATTAACTTTCATTACATCCGTTTGACTTCGGTCTTCGGATAGAGGCTCATTGACGACGGTTTTTGGGAGGAGGCATGGTGACGGCCATGGGTATAAAGAAATTAATAAATTAAAATGTAAAGTAAAACTTGATTAAAATATTGCATATGTGAATTGATGTGTACCTATGTGAATTTATGTGTTTGATATATGCTACGTAATTATAATGTGATCATAACATTTAGGTAAGTTACTTTTATTGAGTCCGTTGAGCTCACTCCAAATTCAACATGTTTTTACCCCAGGCATGAACGAGATGATCGGACGAGACGTGGAACATGGAGATGGAATGATTGGATATAAATTTAAATATTTCTTTTATACTTCCGCTGAAAAATATATTTTTAATTAAATGTTTTTCTTATTTTACGTTTAAAAGTATTTGAGTAACGCCCTTGTGACGAAAATTGTTTTGTCTTCAAAATAAAATATTATTTTTAATGTTATAAAAATCGGGGCGTTACAAATGTAACACCACAGCCCGTTGAGGGGTCGAAGCCCAACCCTAATGGGCCGGCTCGGTTACCAATGACTGCCGTCGGAAGTGATATCCTGGCCCCACTGTACCAACACTTGTCTTTTCCAGCGCACTTTGTCCTCACTCGTGCGCACCCGAGAGACTTTCCAGGGGGTCACCCATCCTAGAACTACTCCAGAGCCAGCACGCTTAACTTTGGAGTACTTATAGGAGGATGCCCAGAAAAGTAGATGCATCTGTTGGTATGAGTAGCATATTCAATCCTTTTAAACCTTTGAATTTTCTGGGGCGTTACAATCACCCCACCTTTTCTGTGCAACGTCCTCGTTGCGTGCCTTACTTGTCCAGGACCTACCATCCGTGCAGGAATGCCCCTTGCGGGTACTCTCACCAACTTTTGGGTGGAGCACTTAGCCCCGCAAGACACTTAGTTCCCACAATTCCGATCGGCACCTGCTCTGATACCATTTGTAACGCCCCGGCCCGTTGAGGGGTCGAAGCCCAACCCTAATGGGCCGGCTCGGTTACCAATGACTGCCGTCGGAAGTGATATCCTGGCCCCACTTTACCAACACTTGTCTTTTCCAGCGCACTTTGTCCTCACTCGTGCGCACCCGGGAGACTTCCCAGGGGGTCACCTATCCTAGAACTACTCCAGAGCCAGCACGCTTAACTTTGGAGTACTTATAGGAGGATGCCCAGAAAAGTAGATGCATCTGTTGGTATGAGTAGCATATTCAATCCTTTTAAGCCTTTGAATTTTCTGGGGTGTTACAATTACAAACATAATCAATCATGTTGTCGTATAACATCCTGACCCACGCCTCGTTCTCAAGTTGTGCTTTTGAACTCGTGTTTTTCCAGTTGGCAACGTATTGAAATTTAAACATAACATTCCTGTGGGGAAACGCAACCTCATCTTCCGGAATTTCCCCCATCCGTCGGCCATAATTAAGGAGTCCCTATCACAAACGGCGCAGTACCGCCTTCCGTGATAATAGTCAACATCTTTTCAAGACCCTCGTTCGAAATGGGCTTTTCCACGTAGTCGGATTTCGATTTGAAATTATTCAAGAACGCTCCCTTCCCCTTGAGCAGATCCTTGAAATGGGTGTGAAGTTTCATTCACGCCGGAGAAGACGATCGTCGTCGGAGATGTTAGAGTATCCCACATCGGTTGGATAAAGAACCTTGGGCTCACCTATAAGTTGGATTACCTTATCAACTTAATAAGGCCTTTTAAGGTGTTATTGGCCCAACTTTGATATGGTATCAGAGCAGCTCAACACGATGTGGGGCCCCGATCGATGGAATTTCCGACTGTGGGCACCCCTGCCGATGGAATTTTCGGCCACGAGTAATTCCGATGAAATTTCCGGCTTACTCGTGAGGGGGAGTGTTGGATAAAGAACTTTGGGCTCACATATAAGTTGGATTACCTTATCACCTTAATAAGGCCTTTTAAGGTGTTATTGACCCAACTTTGATAGGAGACGATCGAAGGTGGCCGGAGGAGACGAGCCGGAGTCGAGGAGGCGCCGCGGAGGTGCCGAGGATGTCCGTCGCGTTGTAAGTGTCGGCCGACACCATTCTTTGTCGGCCGATAAGCTGGGGCTTTTACTCCCAACGAGATAGTCTTTTTTTTTTTGTCTAAGTCAATTAATAAAACAGATCTGTAGATATAGTCTTTTTTTTTTTGTCTAGGTCAATTGTATATATTTAAATACTCACACCTACATGTCTCGGGTTCGAATCTTGGACTTTACGGTTCTCAAGTCGAATGCTCAACCAATTGAGCTAACAACCTTTGACAGTAGATATAGTCTTTATTAGATACTAGGAGTAGTACTCTTTTCATGTTAGTATGTTACTTACCTAACCTTCATATCAAATGGCGTGCAACCGAATGCCGTAAAAACAGTTGGAATGCTCTGCTCATTGTGAAAGATGTTAAGAGGATCGACCATTGTCTTCACATTGACGAGCCTCTCATAATTGCCTTTGTAGTATTTCACACCCCATATGCGCGGGTAACTGCAATTCCAGCCTAGCTCATACTTTCCAATATCGAGATCCTTGTAATTCACGTAAGTTTGTCTCGGACTTTTAGAAGCATATTTTTCCATGTTGTCGTATAACCTCCTAACCCACGCCTCGTGCTCAAGTTGGGCTTCTGGGCTCGCATCTTGCCAATTGGCTACGTATTGAATTGTGAACATAACTTTTCTGTGGGGGAAAGCGGTCGCGTTTTCCGGGATTTCCCCCATCTTTCCGCCATAAGGAGTCCATATCACAAACGGCGCAGTACCTCCTTCGGTGATAATAGTCAACATCTTCTCAAGGCCCTCGTCCGGAATGGGGTGTAGCACGTAGTCGGATTTCGATTTGAAAGAATTTATAAATGCTCCCTTCCCTTTGAGCAGATATTTGGGCTGGGTTCCCTGCGGGAACCCAGCGTTGGCTATCACCGACTCGATCCAGCTCATCTCGCTGCAGTCGGTTTTCAGCAATCCCAGCTCCGGAAAACTAGCTTTCATCACATTGAGTAGGTCGGATGTGCTGCCGAGATACAAAGCCTGGTATATAGTGAGTACATTGTTCGAGCCCGCGTTTACCATGAGCACTCTGATGAAGAGCTTGTTGGAAATAGTCGGAGCAGCCGTTTCCCATTTACGCAGAATTCTCATGTTGTCTTTACTGCGTAAGTTAACGAGTTTTTGAACCGAAAAAACAGTTACCTTCTCTGGAACACGGACTAATTGAATCTTCCATCGTAAAATGATCCCGAAATTACCCCCTCCTCCTCCCCTGATGGCCCAGAACAGATCCTCCCCCATGGTTTCTCTATTGAGGATCTCTCCCCGTGGGTTGACGATTTCTGCATCGAGCACGTTATCGACTGCGAGGCCGTATTTCCTCATCAAGGATCCATACCCCCCTCCAGTAAAATGGCCTCCGACACCCAAATCCGTGTAGATGCCAGCTGTAAATGCATGGGTCTTGCTCTTCTGGGAAATCGAGTAGTATAGCTCGCCGATGGTCATGCCCGAGTCGACCCACGCGGTGTTTGTGGAGATATCGATTTCGACTTTGCGGATTTTCCTTAGGTCGATGAGCACGAACGGCTGCCCTGTGTAGGAGATGTAAGAGAGGCCTTCGTAGTCGTGGCCCCCACTTCGGACTCTGAAGTGGAGCCAATACCAAACAGCGCACACTACTGCAGCTTGGACTTGTGCATCGTTAGCCGGAGTGAAGATGGCCAAAGGTTTTTGCAGGGTTGGGGCCAAGCATCTCAGGTTTTCGGCTGTGGAATTGAGGATGGAGGTGAATGAATCGACGTCGTAGTGAGGATCGTAAAAGCCTTTGGAGAATTCGATACGGGAGTTGGTGGTGGAATTAACACACTGGTAGAAATTGGTAATTTGATCATGTACTGGTTTCCAAAATGGAAATCCCTGTGATGATGCTAATGATAATACAAAGATGAAAGAGAGAATTAGAGATTTCATATTTTCAGAAAAGGAAATGAAATGTGTTAGAAAATTTGAGAAACAAGGAGTGACATTTATAGATGCGCGATGAGTTTGGACTTTGGACTATTAAACTCGTGACAGAGACATTATAAAGTTTTTAAGCATGCGCAATTGAAAAAAGTTTGACGTCAATCAAGTAATAATAGGAAATTAGGAATACAATATAATTATAAAAAGGATAATATCAATTTATCCACGTAACTCTCCTAAAATATAAGTTCATCTTTCAAAACAAATTTTAATAATTGAACAGAAGATATAAAAAGGAATGCAATCTCAGAACAAATCAGTATGCAAGCCTAATCGGTGGGATTTCCATTTTTCGGATACCGTATCACATTTGCCATTAGTAGAGTACAGGCTATATGTCCAATTGTCAAAAAGAGTGTATAGTGTACGTGATCACTCACGTCCCAAATTTTCTTACATTTTTAAATATTATTTATAATTAATTAATTATATAATTAAAATTTAAAATTTAATTAACTTTTAAAACTGATACTATGAATTAAGTTAAATAAGTTTTAATTAAAACCTAACTGATTTTTAATAATATTAATAATAATAAATTTTAGGGAAAAATGGCAATAAGACCAATTTTTAACATTTTTTCGGTAATAAGGCTTTCGAGAAATTACGCGTGTCAATTAAGCCCCCTAAAATGTGTAAAGACACTGCTACCCTTCCACTCTTCTTTTTGCTTACACAGACATAGAGGCCGAGCCCCCGCCTCTGATTCCCGACTGCGATCGAACCATCGACTCGCGTGCGTGCGAGCCCCTCGTCGAGCCGTCGATGTTCGTGCGGTGGTGCACTCGAAATCGTACACCTTCGACCGCCTTCCCTTCGCCACCCACCTCCGATTTCAATTTCCTCTACGCCGAGTCCGCCGCCGACCAGTACACCCTCGTCTTCGCCAACTGCCTCCCGCAGCTCAAGGTCTCGATGAACGTCCAATCGGCGATGTATGATCTGGGCCTGAGACGGTGGTTCGGGGAATGCAGACCAAGTGTTCGACAAAATGACTGAAGTACGGGGGGTGTATCCCAGACATGCTAGAAGCTCTCGAGACCCACGATGACTTGGCGAGCTATGGGGGGTGTATCCCGGACATACTACTGAAGGAGCACATTGCCATTTTTGCAGGATGACGAAGGCGTCTTAGGAATGCAATTGGGTGAAGTTGCTCGGTTACGGGTAATATTCATTCTTGTGTGATGTAATATAACTGGTTGTTTTACTCGTTAATTGCATTAACTGGTGATGAGAAAAGAATGGTACAGACATCAGCTTCTTAGTCTTATTAATGGCATGTTTGGCATGGAATAAAATTTTGTTGGAATGGAATGTAGTTACTGGTTACTAAAGGAATGAACCATGAATGGAAAAAAATATAGGAAGCTATACTATTTTAATATGCGGTTACGAAAGGTAAGCTAAACTAAGTATTAACATCATTTTCTTAAGTAGCAAAATCATGTCTGTATATTCTCTGATATTACATGTCTGTATATTCATTTGCTCAATTTTCCTTTGAAATGTTGAATATGAGAATCTGTTGGCAGAGAATCTTTGAATTCATTTGCTCAATTTTCCTCCTTTTGAAATGTTGAATCGAGCTGTGGTTATTGGATCATACAAAGACCAAATTGTTATTCATCGATGCAGTTCAAACAACCTATGCAGTGTCCAATTATGAATCTGTGTTCGAGCAACGTGGACCTGCTTTCGAGCTAAATGTGGGTGGAAGGGTGGAACGCGTGTAAGCCTCTCAATTAAGTTGTTCTTCATTTCTTTTGAATGTGTGATACCAGTGCATTATGTGTGTGTGAACTAAGTTTCATTTTGCGCTGTGTACGATTTTATTGTTTGTTTGTTAATTACAGTCAAGGCATTAAATGAAATAAAGGCGTTGCTGGGATGGAGAGTGGTGTACGCGTGGGTCGGTGATGATCCTTGTGGAGATGGGGACTTGCTTCCGTGGTCTGGTGTCACATGTTTTGCATTGTGAATCTTTCTGCAAATGAATTTTAGACTTCCAAATGTAATGTACTGTGTGGTTTGAATTCAGAATCTTGCTGCAATTGGATTTTAGGTTTGTCCAATGTTATGTGATGTGGAGGTTTTGCTTTAGTTACTAATGATTTTTTTTGTGGTATTTCTAATCTGGAAAGAGATAGGGGCTTTTCTTTAATTAACACTGAATGTCATATTTTAACACTGAATGTCATAAAAACACACTACACTGAATGTCATAGTTTAACACTGAATGCCCCATTTTTACACTGAAGCATAATAACACTGAATGCCAGAGTTTCACACTGAATGTTATAAAATTACACTGAATAACAACATACTGAATGTCATATTTTAACACTTAATGACATATTTTAACACTGAACATACTGAATGTCATATTTTAACACACTGAATGTCATATTTTAACACTGAACACACTGAATATCATATTTTAACACACTGAATGTCATATTTTAACACTGAATATCATTAAAAAACACTGAACGTCTTAAAAAAATACACTGAGTATTATAAAAACACTGAATGTCATAAAAAAACACTGAACGTCATAAAAAAACACTGAAAATTAAATAAGTATCCCAAAAAAAAATCGAACATGGAAATAGGGGAATTCCTTGGAGCTGAAAGAATGAGCGATTCACATGTGAAATTAAAAATGATGAGGTACGTCTTGTCCGACTTCTCCAGGTACACCCTCAGGTCGCTCTCGTCCACCATCCTCTTAAACGACTAAACGAGGAATCTTCGAATCCATGATCATCCACTCCTGTCATCGAAAATCATCAATTCATCACACAATAAAATTCCCATTTTTTCTTAATATCAATATAAAAAATAAGATAACCTATGTACAGTTTAGAACGAACAATCCGCAGCATCAATCAAAGTATTTCATCTACAGATGACGAGATCAAGATTCACACAAGATCAAGATTCACACAACAAAAAATGTATGAAAACAAGTTTCTGCCAAATGAATCAGTATAGCCAAATGAAGTGTACAAGTCAAAGCCCCCAAATCACATCAAGCAAAAAACAACAATCAATTAAAAAAATAGTACAGTCTCCCGGAGATCCTCCCCGTGCAAATCCTGGAGGATATCGAGAAATCGATCCAAGAGCAAGGCGTCGTACTCGATTAGCTTGTCGTCCTCGGACACTTTTCCGGGGACCAGAAGCCTCAACTGGGCATCAATGGATGCCATCTTCTCCACATTCCTTCTGGCCATCAACATCTCTTCTTCATCCTAGCTAGCTATACATATCTGCAGGCATTAACAGGAGATTATTATAATGACGGTTGAATAGGTACTGCCCCATTTAGGTTGACACATACTAATAAATCCCTAAGAAAACAAAACAAAATCTACTGCAGTTGTATTTCTTACATAAATACATATTCATATTACTCGACTACTGTTCGTCATTAGCACTTTCACATGATGAACACAAACTTTGGTTACAACCTACTGCAATTAGCACCAACATCATGACACTGTCGATAAAACTTGATTCTTCAAAGAAAGCAATCAACTAAGTCGAAGCTCGACTCCGTAGACGCTAGCAGTACAAAATCGAAGCAGTGGGCGTCAACACTGAATTAAACGTAAAAACACTGAATGTATTTGTACAATTATGCAGAATCGAGTCGAGCATTTTGTCGAACACTTGGTGGGCGGAATGAGCGATCGCGTCTTTCGCGTGGAAGACGGTTTCGATCGCGGCCTCTTTCTTGTTTTGAAAATTAACGATGAAGCAATCGAAAGCAAATCAAATAATTGAAATCGAAAGCAAATTGAATAAGCAGAGACTACGGAAGAGTGCAGGAGTGTAGGAGACTAACCATCTTCTTCGGCGAGCAAGAGTGCAGGAGACTACGGCGGGGGCCTGCTCGCAGACGTCGCATGCACGGAAGCTGGTTGTGGTGGTGCTGCTGGAGGAAAGCTCCGTTGGCCGCTGTGCTCTCCGTCGTCGGAGGGAAAGCTCCGTCCAATCAAAAATTCGAAACTGATTTGTGTATCTGGGGTGGGGTAGGGGCATATGGGGGTATTTTTGTCCATCCATATACATTTTTTGGCCTAATTGGAACAAAAATGCCTAATTGACACGAAAATTAGAAATTGGCCTTATTGGCCAAAAAATGTTGAAAAATGGCCTTATTGCCATTTTTCCCTAAATTTTATTCATTATTAAATATTTATAAAATATTATGAACTAAATTGTTTAGGAGGCTCTCGCGGGCTGCGTTGAGTATGGTCATAGTTAATGGGGAGTGGAGGTGGCCATCAGACTTTCCGGCGAGTTCGTTGATCTTATGGATGGCTTGCCGAGTATAGATGTGAGTACAGATACATTGCGGTGGATATTGCATCGATCAGGGACCTGCACCTCTCACTCGGCATATACTCTTTTCTGCCCGGAGTGTCCATGGGTGCCGTGGGCTTCCCTTTTGACTGGACCGGGACGTATACCAAGACACTGTTTCATTCTTTGGTTGGCTATCCGAGGTCGGTTGCCGACTCGGGATAAGCGTTGGATTGGTCGGGGGAATGATTCGTGTGTCCTTTGTGGTGGTGAGAGCGTGGAGACACACTCCCACCTTTTCTTTGAGTGCCCATTCTCACAGGACTGTTTGCGGAGATTACGGGCTGAGGTGGGTTTTCTATGGCCACGAGGAGGTTGGCATAGTGCTGTACTACGGGCTGCGAGTCGATGGCGTGGTAGGCACTTGATCTCTTGTGCGTATCGTGGACTTCTCGCTGCTCTGATCTATTATATATGGCTCGAGAGGAACACGAGGATCTTTGAGACTCGGTCGGTCCCGTCTGTAGTGGTGGCTTCTCAGGAGATCTCTATCATACGAGAGATGATTCTCTCTTTACGACTCCCTGATTCTCTTGAGGCATGGGTACTGAAGAGGGTTTGGCATATAGAATGTTGATTGCTTTTGTATTTTTTTGTGTTATATGTCTAGTTTGGTTGGTTGGAGAGCTAGTCTGTTAGCTCTGTGTTGCGGTAGAGTTCTTTTCCCTATGCGCAGTTTTGTATCATACTCTTTATTTTATATGTTATTGACATTTACCCAAAAATCTAAATTGTTTATAAGTGAAAACAAAAATTAATTTTTAATTAATTTTAAATAAATACTGTTAAAATAATTAAGGATTTAATTTCAATTCATTTTATTTCAGTTCAGATCGATTTAATTCAATTCGATTGGTTTCAATTCAGTTCCTTTCAAATAAGTTCGTTTCAAAATAAATTTAAAAAAATAAAAAATAATTCTAATAAATAAGTTTAGATATATAATCTAATTAATATTCTAATTAATCCTAAAATATTATTAATATTTTTTAAAAATATTTTACCATTTATAAAAATTATTATTATTTTTATAAGAAAATCAATTCAATATACAGTTAAATCCATTCAGTTCAGTTCATATTTTAGTTCAAAAGAACATAACTATCTTCTATATATATTTTAAATTTTAAATTATTTATCGGTTCTTGTGAAAGTTGGGTCAATAGCACCTTAAAAAGCAAGATGATAATATAATCCAACTTATATGTGAGCCTGATGAGCCATATTTTTTGGCTCATTTTTAGGTCTATTGAGTCAAGTAAATCGAGTCATTAGTTGTTTTTACTTTTGTTTGTGTCTGGGAGGGCACGTTTTGGGTCTGTGGTTAAGTGATGCAGGTACACAACGAAAGAGGAGCAAATTGTGTGAAAGAGGCAAGAAAATCGCCTTCCTGGTCAAGGGTGCGGGTTGAGCAAGCTGGTCTGACTGGAACATCCAGGTCCCGTTGAGCAAGTTAGGACAGAGTCGGAAAGTGTACCAAGACCAAAGCTTGACCAAGTACCGCCTGATGATTGAAGTTGGACAAAGATCGGAGTTGACCAAAGATGGACGTTGAGCAAGCAGTGTACGAGTCCTGTGAATTATGGAGTCTTCAAAGGCGACCAGATTCAGAGAATTATCAATGATGGACTCTATTCAACTAAAGAGTCATTGTCCAACACGTCTCTACATCATATCAGAGTCCTATATACACAGGAGTCTGTCAAGACGTCACCACGGGCAGGCAGCTGTCAAGAATCCTGAAAATCTAGGAGTCTTCAAGAGAATCCTTATCCAATCAAGATCAACGATTTTACTTGCTTCCCAAGACTCCTATCATCTATAAATATATGAGGACGTGAAGAACACAGAGAGGAACGAAATAGACACGAAAAATCCCAGAAAAACGACCCGACGCACGAAGACGACGAAACCCTACCTGACCAGCGAAGAAGACTGAGCAGCCGCGTGATGCTACCACTCACCGGCGTTTTGATTGATTCATAGCCTTCGGGCCAAAAACAATTTCTTTATGTTTTATGCTTTTAATTTCCGTACTTAATTTTATTTTCTTGTTGAACAATTTCCCGTTTTAATGCATAATATAGTTCGTCTTATTTCCTTTGTTTTATTTTCTGTTTTAATTATGTCAAGTAGCTAATCTGTTTGTATCTGGGCAAAGACAGAACCTGACCAACCCTAAGACGTGATCATGCCGGGAGGCTTAGTGAGGACAGCAACTAGCTGAGTTTTGTTCCCGATTCAACAGGGTAGTAACTTAAGCATGTTAGGGACTTGGGCAATCCTACAGTGACCAGTGGGAACCCCGACTTGCCTAACACAGGAGTACGTGGATCAACGCGACCGGGAGACTGGGCGTCCGTGAAGTACAACATGTTGCTGGAGATGTGGTCGTATGACTTGGGTCTGTCCAGGCATGCTATTGGCCATTCCGGGTTTGCTTGGAGGATAAAGGCGACTTGATCAACTTAGACTCATGCGGTCACATAGTGTCGAATTGGTCAACGTCAGGAGACCTATTGAGAGAGATCTAATAGGACTTAAACATAAGAGCGAATAAGGGTTCGGGGTATTAATATGCGTGACATTATAGGGATGTTAATACTTGGGGTCTATAACTGGAAGACAAAACTGTTAGCAAAATGATATACGTACCGATGATCGGCAGCACATAGGTCAAGGGGGAAGTCAGGGGAGTCAATGCCTGGATACTTTAGTCTTTATTTGTCTCTTCTTATTTGTTTAGTCAAGTTTGTTAATTGCTCAGTCTGTTAGTTAAGTTGCATGCTAGTTTATTTCTGTTTAAGTTATTTGTTATTTTCCAGTCAAGTAATCACGGTGACCACGGTTCGGCAGTGCCCAACTGCTCACAAAACAAAACTTTTAAAACGTGACAACCCAATTGAGCAACAAAAGCCGGGAAAACTAAAAGCTAAATCGCCTCCTCGTGGGATCGACCCTATACTTGCTACTAGTACTTGTGCTAGTGAATAGTTTAGGCTTTATAAATATTATTTTGCGCTACTCCACGACGGTAGCGTCAAAATTGGCGCCGTTGCCGGGGAGGCAATATTCCAAGCAATTAGTTTTCCGTGCTAACGCTTTGACCTACTTTGTATGCAGGATTCTGACTCAGCGGGAAGCAAGGATAAAGATCTACTCTACGATCCTGAAATCGAGCGAACCGCAAGAAAGAATCGAAAACCAACAAAGCAGAAACAAGCACTAGCACGTGCCGCTCAAGCATCTCAGTTGACCAAGACTGAGACCAGGGAGCCAATCTCAGAAATACCGAGAGAGGACCCACCGAACACATCCAGGTCACCAACGGGATCAAGGATGGGAGATACAGCACCAAAAACGCTAAGGGAAAGGATGTTCCCAGAGAATCTGAATCTGAAGCCGCTGGGCATCACCTTGCCCACGGTAGAAAACAATACTTGGGAGATGAGGCACGGCTTCATCTAGATCTTGCCCAAGTTCAGTGACATGCCGTTGGAGGATCCCCAGAGACACCTCCAAGATTTCGAACTGGCATGTGGTACCATTCGAGCAAGTGAGGAACTAGGGGAGTACATAAGGCTCCTGGCCTTCCCATTCTCCTTGGCCGAAGATGCCCGAGAATGGCTCTACACTCTGCCTGCTGGAGAAGTGACCACCTGGAGTCAACTTCAGCAAAAGTTCCTCGAGAAGTACTTCCCAGCCGCACGCATCCAGCAAATGAGGAAAAAGATCAATAGCATCAAGATGGGAACTGGAGAGAACTTCCATGACTACTGGGTCAGGTTCAAACAGATGTTGTCCAAGTGCCCGCAACATCAGATCCGTGATCAAGACTTGATCCAGTACTTCATTTCTGGATTGAGGACTTCTGAAAGGACCTTGATCAACGTAGCCAGTGGAGGATCAATTCTGAACAAAAGCGCTGAGGAAGCGTTCAAATTGTTCAAGGAGATGGCAGAAGAATTAAGAGAGGATGGAAGTGATCTACTTAAGAGCAACTTGCCCACAGATGATAAACTTGACAAGCTATGCAACATAGTTGAGCAACTGGTACTCAACAGTAACCCAGGACAAAAAAGGGCAGTAAAGGCATGTCGAATATGCAAGGAGAGCAACCACGCAACTGTCGAATGCCCAGAATTGTTTGATGAAGAAGTCAAGGCAATCATGCAACCAAATGGGAATGGGCAAGAGAGGAGACCGATGTACGATCCGAACTCCAACACGTACAACTCATCATGGAAAAATCATGAAAATCTCCGCTATGGGAACAATAATTACCAAGGAGGAGGAAACCAAGGTAATCAAAATCAGCAATACCATGGGCAAGGCAGTCAGCAGAGAAACGACTATCAAGGACTGGGCAACCAGCAGAACCAGAGCAATGGCCCAACTTTGGCAGACATGATGCAGACCTTGGTCGCTGAAAACATCAAAGCCCAGCAAGAGAATGAGAAGTACAAACTGGAAACACGTGGTCAACTCCAAAATATAAATGCTCAATTACTTGAGTCACGTGGGCAATTTCAGAACATCAATGCCCAACTGGTACATCTCACCCAGTCAATGACCAAGATGGAGAAAAAGACCAGTGGACTGCCACCACAAGTTGAACTGAACAATGCCCAACTGAACGCCATCCAGTTGAAAAGTGGAAAGACCCTATCTGATGTGCCCAAGAAGCAAACTTCAGAACCCCGAGTGGATGGAACCGTTGAGGATGTCAACAAATATGAGGAGTCAGAGGATGAACTTGACCATGCACCACGAAAACAGAAGGAAACATCAGCACCTGCCCAAGCAGGAGCACCACCAAAAATCTACCCTCCTTTCCCAGGAAGATTGAGCAAGAAGAAAGAAAGGGAAGATACAAACGAGATGTTCCAGATGTTTAAAAAGGTAGAGATCAACATGCCTCTGTTGACCATATTGAAATCCATGCCCAGATGCGCGAAATTCCTCAAGGAGTTGTGCACAAAGAAGGTCAAGTACCAAGATGATGCCAAGTTCGAAGTAGGAGAAAATGTTTCAGCGGTTCTCCAGAGAAACGTGCCCAAGAAGTGTGCAGACCCTGGAATGTTCTATATTCCATTCATCATCGGAAAACTAAAATAGAGAAATCAATGCTCGACCTTGGGGCATCGATCAATGTCATGCCCAAGTCTATGTACGAAGATTTGGGCATAGGACCAATGAAACCCACAAGGGTAGTGATCCAGTTGGCAGATAGGTCAAATGTGTACCCTGAAGGAATCCTGGAAGATGTGCTAGTCAAGGTAGAAGAACTCATATTCCCAGCCGATTTCTATGTCCTGGACATGGGGAGGTCAAGCAAACAACCTGTCATGATCTTGGGCAGGCCATTCTTAAAAACAGCACGAACACACATTGACTGCGAGACTGGAAAGCTGACATGCAAATTCGAAGGGAAAACAGTAACCTTTGACTTATTCAAGTCAATGAGATACCCAGGAGACACTGAGCAAGTACATGTTGTTGACCAATTCGATGAAATGATCGAGGAGCAGGCTCTGGGATATGGAGTTTCTGACCAAATTGACCTGGTGTTACAAAAGGGAATGACAAAAGATGAAGCTAAAGACGAGCAACTTGAAATCCGAGAGATAGTTGAGCAACTAGGAGCCTTGGAAAATCATACTACTGGAATGAGCAAGCTGCCACCACATGAAGTTTCAATCATGGTACCATCCCTGGAGAAACCACCAGAATTGGAGCTAAAGAAACTCCCTGCACATCTCAAGTATATGTTTCTTGGGCAGAATGACACATTGCCCGTGATCATAAGTTCAAAGCTAAAGAAGGAGGAAGAGAAAAGGCTAAGGAACATCCTCGACCAGTACAAGCAAGCAATTGGATGGACCTTAGCAGATATCAAGGGAATCAGTCCCACCATATGCCAACACCACATATTGCTCGAGGAAGAGTCAAGTCCAGTGCGTGATCCACAGAGGAAATTGAACCCTGCTATGAAGGAGGTAGTGCTCAAGGAGATACTCAAGTTGCTTAACTTGGGCATTATCTACCCTGTTTCAGATAGCAAATGGGTAAGTCCAGTTCATGTGGTGCCCAAGAAGTCAGGAATTCAAGTGATAGAGAACGAGAAGAAGGAGCAGATAGCAACTCGACTTCAAACCGGATGGAGAGTGTGCATAGATTACAGGAAGTTGAACAAGGTAACTAAGAAAGACCATTTCCCCCTACCTTTCATTGACGAGATGCTCGAAAGGCTAGCTGGGAAGACACATTTTTGCTTCCTTGACGGATACTCTGGCTACATGCAAATTTGGGTGGCCCCGGAAGACCAAGACAAGACTACTTTTACTTGCCCATATGGTACTTTTGCTTACAGACGCATGCCTTTTGGGCTATGCAACGCCCCTGGGACATTTAAAAGATGCATGATGAGCATCTTCGCTGATCTGCTCGAGCAAGGAATAGAAGTCTTCATGGATGACTTCACTGTGTACGGAAACTCGTTCGAGACATGCTTGAACAACCTGGAGTTGGCCCTCAGCAAATGTGTGGAGAAAAGTTTGGTGCTCAACTACGAGAAATGCCACTTTATGGTCGAGGAAGGAATAGTACTTGGGCACGTGGTCTCTGCCAAGGGAATTAAGGTTGACCGAGCCAAAATAGATACCATATCAAAGCTGCCCTACCCCAGGAACGTCAAGCAAGTAAGAGGCTTCCTTGGGCACGCAGGTTTCTACAGAAGGTTCGTAAGAGACTTCGCAAAGATTGCCCAACCCTTGACCAGGCTGCTGCAGAATGAAGTTGACTGGAACTTCGACAAAGATTGTCAAGCTGCCTTCAACCACCTCAAGGAAAGGTTAGTCACTGCCCCCGTAATCCAACCACCGGAATGGGGAATGCCATTTGAGCTTATGTGCGATGCGAGCGGATATGCCGTAGGAGCAGTACTTGGGCAAATGAAGGGAAAGGAGCGACATGTAATCTACTACGCCTCCAAGACATTAAATGCTGCCCAATGCAACTACGTGACCATTGAGAAAGAACTATTGTCCGTGGTGTTTGCATTCGAGAAGTTCAGATCCTACTTGCTCGGGAGCAAAACCATAGTCTACACTGACCATGCTGCTCTGAAGTATCTGATGGCCAAGAAGGAGACCAAGCCACGACTGATAAGATGAATCTTGCTGCTGCAAGAGTTCGACATCGAAATTAGAGACAAGTCAAGTAATAAAAACATAGTGGCTGACCACTTGAGCAGGATAATCCAAAAAGAGGAAGGTATGCCCATTACCGAGACTTTCCCAGACGAGTACCTTTATCAAATCTCAGTCACTGGAGACAGAAGAGAAGACATGACTCTCTATGACAAGAACAAGCTCAAGAGGGAGAGAAAGAAGTACATATGGGATGACTCCTACATGTGGAAAAGGAGAGAAGATCAAGTCTTGAGGCGTTGCATCCCTAAAGATGAGCATTTATTGTCACCAGGTGACGACCAGATATTTAAAGTAAATGGGCAGAGAGTCAAAGCTTACTATGGGAACGAGGATCTCATGGGGATAATACCCCCTGACCCCGCCGCTTGACTAAGTGAAGCCAAGAAATAAGTCAGGCCCATGACAATAAATAGAGGCAAATACCGAAGTCGAACTCGGTATGTATATTACGCAATTTCCATTTTATTTTAATTTTCAGTTAATAAATTTGATCATTGCACGTCAAGGAGTAGCCTTGGGCAGGAAAGGGTTTTGGTCTGTTTGTGTTTTCAGGAAGCAGGAAAATTGAGTGAGCAAAAGCTGAAGATTGAGCCTGGAAGTCGAGCATCTGCTCGAGTTGAGTTCCAGAAGGAGGAGATCATGGAACATCTAGACTTGCTCGAAGAGAAGTAGGAAGAGACCCATACAGCCCTGATGGCATACCTTGACCACGTCGGTTTCAGGTACCCACCTTAACCAAACCTTTAAATGTGACCTCCCTCTTTTTCATTTTATTTTTGTTTTATTTTCTGAAGACTTTGGTCGATGGGGTCGACCTCCTTATTTGCACACTTTGCCCAAGGCAAAGTGTGTATGTGGGAAGGTGCGCCAACATCGTTGGAGTCGGAGTCAGGGGGGATGCTTGCCCAACTTATTACTGTTTGCACACTTTGCCGGAGGCAAAGTGTGTGAGTGGGGGAACGGCAAGAGCAACCCCATAGTCTGATCGAGTCGCATGCTTGATAAATACTTGATCAACTTGAACAGTTTTCAAAATTAATAGTCTATGCATGAAAAATATTAGGGACGATGGAATTGCAACTAGGTAAGCTGTGAGGATTTGAGCCTACATCTGTGTGTTATATTTCTTTCATGAGAGTAGCTGTTTAAAATTTTGTAATGCTAAAGCTTGCCCAAGTTCTGACCATTGTGATTATTTGAAAATTGAGTTGAGTAGTAAATGATTTAGGCATTTTCTTTCTGTACTACAAATAAAAGAAGACCCTTGTTAGCCCCTTGAGCCGAGACAATATTTCTTGATCACCTGGGGGAAAACTCCCACTGCCCTGACCCAACTTGCAGATATGCTCAAGTTCATAAAAAGAGCAAGTCAGGGCAAAGTCTTCTCTAAAAAGAAAAAGAAAAAAAAAAGAAAAAAACAAAGAAAAAGAAAAAAAATAGATCCATGAATAAAAGGGTGTGCTAAGGCCCGTAAGAGAGAGAAGAAACTAGGAGAAAATTTGCTAAGTAAAATGCATGTCCTACCTAAGATAGATTATGGGCATTGCCCAAGCTAGCTTATACAGTCACCCTAGAAAGCCCTAATGATATTGCCCAACTCAGTTGGAAATTTCACAGGATAGAACTTGGTCAAGCCCAAAGCAGAAATTCTTTTAAAACAGCATTGAGCGAAACACTACCCATCCACTACATAGAGAGAAAAACTTAGTGAGAATTCCAAAATCCTGTTGCAAACTCTTGACCGTTTTTTATGCATTACATTGACTATGATTTTGACTATCTGTTCACTTGATCAACTCTCTGTATTTTGATAAGCATGCTGTCCTTGAGTCTTCTATTTTTCTTTCTATCTCTACCCCCTTTGTTTTCTGCTTGAGCAGGCAAGTCACAGCGCACGCTTGAGGACAAGCGTAGTAAAGTGTGTGCGTGTGATGAGCCATATTTTTTGGCTCATTTTTAGGTCTATTGAGTCAAGTAAATCGAGTCATTAGTTGTTTTTACTTTTGTTTGTGTCTGGGAGGGCACGTTTTGGGTCTGTGGTTAAGTGATGCAGGTACACAACGAAAGAGGAGCAAATTGTGTGAAAGAGGCAAGAAAATCACCTTCCTGGTCAAGGGTGCGGGTTGAGCAAGCTGGTCTGACTGGAACATCCAGGTCCCGTTGAGCAAGTTAGGACAGAGTCGGAAAGTGTACCAAGACCAAAGCTTGACCAAGTACCGCCTGATGATTGAAGTTGGACAAAGATCGGAGTTGACCAAAGATGGACGTTGAGCAAGCAGTGTACGAGTCCTGTGAATTATGGAGTCTTCAAAGGCGACCAGATTCAGAGAATTATCAATGATGGACTCTATTCAACTAAAGAGTCATTGTCCAACACGTCTCTACATCATATCAGAGTCCTATATACACAGGAGTCTGTCAAGACGTCACCACGGGCAGGCAGCTGTCAAGAATCCTGAAAATCTAGGAGTCTTCAAGAGAATCCTTATCCAATCAAGATCAGCGATTTTACTTGCTTCCCAAGACTCCTATCATCTATAAATATATGAGGACGTGAAGAACACAGAGAGGAACGAAATAGACACGAAAAATCCCAGAAAAACGACCCGACGCACGAAGACGACGAAACCCTACCTGACCAGCGAAGAAGACTGAGCAGCCGCGTGATGCTACCACTCACCGGCGTTTTGATTGATTCATAGCCTTCGGGCCAAAAACAATTTCTTTATGTTTTATGCTTTTAATTTCCGTACTTAGTTTTATTTTCTTGTTGAACAATTTCCCGTTTTAATGCATAATATAGTTCGTCTTATTTCCTTTGTTTTATTTTCTGTTTTAATTATGTCAAGTAGCTAATCTGTTTGTATCTGGGCAAAGACAGAACCTGACCAACCCTAAGACGTGATCATGCCGGGAGGCTTAGTGAGGACAGCAACTAGTTGAGTTTTGTTTCCGATTCAACAGGGTAGTAACTTAAGCATGTTAGGGACTTGGGCAATCCTACAGTGACCAGTGGGAACCCCGACTTGCCTAACACATGAGTACGTGGATCAACGCGACCGGGAGACTGGGCGTCCGCGAAGTACAACATGTTGCTGGAGATGTGGTCGTATGACTTGGGTCTGTCCAGGCATGCTATTGGCCATTCCGGGTTTGCTTGGAGGATAAAGGCGACTTGATCAACTTAGACTCATGCGGTCACATAGTGTCGAATTGGTCAACGTCAGGAGACCTATTGAGAGAGATCTAATAGGACTTAAACATAAGAGCGAATAAGGGTTCGGGGTATTAATATGCGTGACATTATAGGGATGTTAATACTTGGGGTCTATAACTGGAAGACAAAACTGTTAGCAAAATGATATACGTACCGATGATCGGCAGCACATAGGTCAAGGGGGAAGTCAGGGGAGTCAATGCCTGGATACTTTAGTCTTTATTTGTCTCTTCTTATTTGTTTAGTCAAGTTTGTTAATTGCTCAGTCTGTTAGTTAAGTTGCATGCTAGTTTATTTCTGTTTAAGTTATTTGTTATTTTCCAGTCAAGTAATCACGGTGACCACGGTTCGGCAGTGCCCAACTGCTCCCAAAACAAAACTTTTAAAACGTGACAACCCAATTGAGCAACAAAAGTCGGGAAAACTAAAAGCTAAATCGCCTCCTCGTGGGATCGACCCTATACTTGCTACTAGTACTTGTGCTAGTGAATAGTTTAGGCTTTATAAATATTATTTTGCGCTACTCCACGACGGTAGCGTCAGAGCCCAAGGTTCTTTAACCAACCAATGTGGGATATATCTAACACTCCTCCTTACAAATAAGTCGAAAATTCCATCGCCAGAAGTGCCCACAGTCGAAAATTCCATCGCCTGTGGCCCCACATCGTGTTGTGCGTGCTCTGATATCATGTCAAAAGAACAGAATACAACTGTAAGACCGACCCTATGCTACCTAAATACAAATATTAAATAGATAATTATGTATTTAATATAATTATCCTTAACAATTTTTGACATAAGATTTAAAATTATTTTAACATAACTAAAAAAAATTATAAAGATACTATTTAAAATTACTATATTTTTGTAGTAAACATTAAAATTAAAAATTAATAACACTACAATATTTAAAATATATATCAAATCATTTAAAAATCTCAAATACGCTCTAAAACCAATTAACCAATTGAGCTATTCCAGCTTGTTTAACTTTAAAAATATTTTAAAATGTTTAAATGTGATCATGATTAGTACAAAGCAGTAGCAAGAACTAGCAAGTGGATTTATCTCCGTTGATCTTTGTTTCAATTTGTAAATGTTGGTTTTGGCGACAACATATTTTTGTGTTTGATTCTTGATTTCAGGTATTGAAAGCAAGAATGAAATCCAGCGCCACGAACTCTCAACTCATGAATTTAGCGCAAATGTATGTGAATGCAGATCCGGCGCCATCAGCCGTGTGTCATGGATTCGGTGCCAACGTCATATGGATGAAGATCCGGCGCCAACGTCATGTGGATGCATATCCAGCGCCTACGTCATAAGGATGCTGATCCAGCGCCAACTTCATGTGGATGCGGATTCGGCGCCATCACCCCTCATGACATAAATCCGGCGTCTGGAGCATGAAGCATCAGATCCAGCGCCAATACTCTCTGAACCTTGGATTCGGTGCCAGGATTCCAAAATATGGAGCCATGCACTAAAGTTCTAAATTCGAAGCCAATGTTGCTTGGATCTGGATTTTGCATCCTCAACATTATCAATGGCCATGAAGACGACGAGATGCTGAAGCTTCAACACTTAGAGATTTTCACGATGAAATTGAAGATGAAGTATTGAGATCGATGGAGCCAAGATTTTGCTGAAGTATGAAATTGAAATTGAAGAATTTGAAGATTCAAGATTCGAAGATTCAAGAATCCAAGATTTAAGATTCGAATATTCGAGAATCGAATAAATTAGGAAATTTTGGAAGGGACGTAATCCATGGAAATCTGATGTCAGTCAAGCGTGTGACCAATCAGAATGCAACCGCCTTAAGTTCGCACGTGCGGTCTCAACTATATATACCCATGGATTTTCGAGATGTCACTTGACGATTTTGAGATTCAGATTTCACATCTTTTGTAATCGAGTTTTGTTGGCGCTGAGCCGTATTTAGGAGTTTGTGTAGTTGATGCAACCCAAGCTTCGGCAACCGACGTTGAAGCTCGATTTCAGGCTAGAACGACGAAGAAGACGCCGGAACGGAGGTCAGACGTTAGCCGAGGACGAAGACGAGAAGTTCGGTCGAGCTTTTGGCTTGGTGTTGGCCGACATCAAGGCCTGTCGGCTGACAGAGGGCCAAAATTCCATATTCTGCCGATCCCGAGGCTCAACCCGAGGAGAAACCCGAGTTTCGGGCTGAGTGTCGGCCGACACCCATATCTGTCGGCCGACATGTTCACAAATTTCCAGCGCGCGGAATTTCTTTAATTTCAGCGTTTGTTTTATTAATTATTTAGATTTCAAGCGTTGTTTGATTAATTATTTCCTTTTTCCAATTAATTTGGGGTTATGCCTATATAATGCTCCCAAACTATTGTTTTACATAGATTTTGATGAATAAAAATTATATTTGCGTGATATAGTTTTCTCTCTTAGGGTTTGTAGAATTCTTCCGGGTTTCTACCAAAAGAATTCAAACGACGAATCAACGAAGCGACCACCCTTCGTTCGTGAGTCTTCACCATCCCTGAGTTGCTGCGACAACTACGCGTTGAGGTTTAGATCTCCGAATCTAAATCATTTCGTGGGTTCGATCCAAAGGTTTTGGGATCTTCCGCCGGTATCTTTTTTCAATTTCCGTTCTCGTACTTTTTCTATTCTTCATCTCCAACGAGGTTCGTATCATTTGGTATCAGAGCCCAGGTTAGAGTTCTAAAATTTTCGATTACGTAACCTCTTTACTTCCTTTTGTTTCTTCTTCTTTCTTTTTTTCGTTTCTTTTCTTATCAAAAAAAAAAAAATTGGGCATAATTTTTTGTCGATTGTTTCCTAGAATTCTGGCCATCTGCTAGATTTATCTTGATGTTTCCTTTGTACCTTTTGAAGTTTCCGCTTTTTCAGCACTTTCTGTGAACCTTTCTGATAGTGGTATCGTGGATTTTGTTGGAGTTAAATTCGATTGGTAGGTTGGGAATTTCGATTTCTTAAGAGAGAATTTGAGAGGACAAAAGGCAGAGTGTGAGTGAGATAAAAGCCATACTGAGAGATACACGAGAGCTGTGAGGGAGAGATTTCCTTATTTCTTTTGTTTCTAACACTTTTGTAGGATGACTGAAATTGATGACCCACAGATTAAACTCATCATGGAGACCTTGCGCTTTGAAATGAGGATGTTCATTAATTCGGAGATGGAGGTGGTGCATGAACGACTCATCGGTTTAGAGGAGAGACCTCATCGTGCTAATGCAGGGTATCAGATTGGTAGAGAATACCGAGGTTGGACTGGTCGACACCGACCCCATGGTCGATATAGCGACTTGTATTCCGAAGAGGATGAAACTTCTGACATTTATGAGAAGAGACCCAGAGCTGAGACCCAGCACGGGAGTTGGGGCAACGTTGAGCGTCTGTTAGAGGAGTTGATTCATGCATCAAGGGATGCTGGGAAAGTAGTGACTGATGATAAGGGCGAGAAGCCCGAACCGTCGACTTCGGTGGAGTCCGAGGAAGAGTCGACTTCGGAGGAGTCTGAGGAAGATCCGACTTCGGTGGAGTCCGAGGACTTTCTTCCTATTAGTAAATGCACGCATGTGGTTGGTGCAATCGAGGATCAACGATTGGAGTTACCCATGGTAAAACAAGCAGTGACAGAGGGGCAGCCGATGTTGGTGATGATGTGCAAGAAGGATTTGTTTCTCACTGGCTATCTATCATCTTGATGAGCCATATTTTTTGGCTCATTTTTAGGTTTTTAGAGTCAAGTATATCGAGTCCTTAGTTTTTTTTTACTTTGTTTGTGTCTGGGAGGGCACGTTTGGGTACTTGGGCAAGTTTTGCAGGTGGGCAGGTAAATGAGTGAAAAGAGGAGCGCACTGTGTGAAAGAGGCAAGGAAATCACCTTCCATGGTCAAGAGCACTTGTTGAGCAAGTCAGACTGACGAAAAGGGTCCAGCAGAGTTGAGCAAGCAACCAGGACGTCAGCAGGTGGAGCAAGACTTGAGCCCGACCAAGTACCGCACATGGTCCGCTACCTCAGTCAGCCAGAGAAGGAAGTACATGGGCAAGCGCTAACATTGACGGAGACGGAACGTTGGGCATTCGGTGTACCCAAAATCCTGAAAATCGTGGACTCTTCAAGGTGACCAGATTCAGAGATAAAGATAAAGAAGGACTCTCGTCAAAATTTGGAGGTATTCCCCCACACGTCTCCCATCAGCTAAAGCCCGTCTATATAAGAGAGTGACTGACGAAGAAGAAGAACAACACATGAGCAGCGAAGAAGTCGTATCGAGCCCTAACCTGTCCAGCGAAGAAGAAGGCGGCTGCGTGAGCAACCAAACTCGCCGGCGTTTATTTTCTGTTAAACCCTCGGGCTCAAAACAATTTCTTTTATGCTTTCATGTTTTTAATTTCGTACTTTGATTTTATTTCCCTTTGAACAATTTCCAGTTTTAATGCATAATATAGTTCGTCGTAATTCCTTTGTTTTATTTTCTGTTTTAATTATGTCAAGTAGCTAATCTGTTTGTATCTGGGCAAAGACAGAACCTGACCAACCCTAAGACGTGATCGTGCCGGGAGGCTTATTGATGACAGCAACTAGCTGAGTTTTGTTCCCGATTCAACAGGGTAGTAACTTAAGCATGTTAGGGACTTGGGCAATCCTACAGTGACCAGTGGGAACCCCGACTTGCCTAACACAGGAGTACGTGGATCAACGCGACCGGGAGACTGGGCGTCCACGAAGTACAACATGTTGCTGGAGATGTGGTCGTATGACTTGGGTCTATCCAGGCATGCTATTGGCCATTTCGGGTTTGCTTGGAGGGTGAAGGCGACTTGATCAACTTAGACTCATGCGGTCACATAGTGTCGAATTGGTCAACGTCAGGAGACCTGTTGAGAGTGATCTAACAGGACTTAAACATAAGAGCGAATAAGGGTTCGGGGTATTAATATGCGTGACATTATAGGGATGTTAATACTTGGGATCTATAACTGGAAGAAAAAACTGTTAGCAAAATGATATACGTACCGATGATCGGCAGCACATAGGTCAAGGGGGAAGTCAGGGGAGTCGATGCCTGGATACTTTAGTCTTTATTTGTTTCTTATTAATTGTTTAGTCAAGTCTGTTAATTGCTCAGTCTATTAATTAGGTTGCATGCTAGTTTTATTTCTGTTTAAATTTTTTGTTATTTCCCAGTCAAGTAAACACGGTGACCACGGTTCGGCAGTACCCAACTGCTCTCCAAAACAAAACCTTTTCAAACGTGACAACCCAATTGAGCATTCAAAGCCGGGAAAACTATAAGCTAAATCGCCCCCTCGTGGGATCGACCCTATACTTGCTACTAGTACTTGTGCTAGTGAATAGTTTAGGACTTATAAATATTATTTTGCGCTACTCCACGACGGTAGCGTCAAAATTGGCGCCGTTGCCGGGGAGGCAATATTCCAAGCCAATAGTTTTCCGTGCTAACACTTGACCTATCTTTGCATGCAGGAATCTAACTCATCGGGAAGCAAGGATACAGGGCTACTATTTGATACTGAAATCGAGCAAACCGCGAGAAAGAATCGAAAGGCAGCAAGGCAGAAGCAAGCATTAGCACGTGCCGCTCAAGTAACTCAGTTGACCATAACTTAGAAAGGAGAGTCGATCTCAGACACATCGAGAGAAGATTCACCGAACACATCTAGGTCACCTACGCGATCAAGGATGGGAGAAGAGAGAGCCAAGACGTTGAGGGACACGATGTTCCCAGAAAACTTGAATCTAAAACCGCTGGGCATCACCTTGCCCACGGTCGAAAACAATACTTGGGAGATGAGGCACGGCTTCATCCAGATCTTGCCCAAGTTCAGTGACATGCCATTGGAGGACCCCCAGAGACATCTCCAAGATTTTGAATTGGCATGTGGCACCATCCGAGCAAGCGAAGGGCTAGGGGAGTACATCAGACTCCTAGCCTTCCCTTTCTCACTTGCCGAAGGTGCCCGAGACTGGCTCTACACTCTACCTGCTGGAGAAGTGACCACCTGGAGTCAACTTTAACAGAAATTCCTTGAGAAGTACTTCCCAGCTGCACGCATCCAGCAGATGAGGAAGAAGATCAACAGCATCAAGATGGGAGGAGGAGAGAACTTCCATGACTACTGGGTCAGGTTCAAACAGATGTTGGCCAAGTGCCCACAGCATCAGATCCTTGACAATGACTTGGTCCAGTACTTCATATCTGGACTGAGAGAGACAGAGAGGACATGGGTCAACGCAGCTTGTGGAGGATCCATTCTAAACAAGAGGGCCGACGAAGCATTCAAATTTTTCAAAGAAATGGCCGAAGAAACAAGGGAGGATGGCAGTGACCTACCCAGGAACAACTTGCCCGTACCATCTGCAACTGAAGTCAAGTTAGACAAACTCTGCAACATAGTTGAGCAACTGGTGCTCAACCAAAACCCAGGGCAGAAGAGAGGAGTCAAGGCATGCCAAATCTGCAAGGAAAGTAACCATGCCACTGACGAGTGCCCTGAGCTATTTGACGAAGAGGTCAAGGTGATAATGCAGAACAATGGGAACGGACAGAGGCCCAATGGGAACACGTACAACTCGAAAAAACTGGAAAAATCATGACAACAACCGGTATGGAAACAACAACTACCAGGGCGGAGGAAACCAAGGAAATCAAGGCCAGCAATACCACGACCAGAACAATCATCAGAGGAACAACTAACAAAATCAGGGCAACCAGCAGAACCAGAGCAATGGCCCGACTTTGGCAGACATGATGCAGACCTTGGTCAATGAAAATATCAAAGCCCAACAAGAGAATGACCGGTACAAACAGGACAACGAGAAATACAAGGTAGAGACTCGAGGTCAACTTCAGAATATCAATGCTCAAATGCTTGAGTCGCGCGGGCAATTCCAGAACATCAATGCCCATCTAGCGCACTTGACCCAGGCAATGACTGAGATGAAAAAGAAGACCAACGGTCTACCCCCACAAATTGAACTCAACAACGCCCAACTGAATGCAATCCACCTCAAGAATGGAAAAGTCCTGGCTGAAGTGCCCAAGAAGCCCACTCCACCATCTCAAGTGGAAGGAACTGTTGCAGAGGTCAACAAAGAGGAGGAGTCAGAGGAAGAACTTGAGTTGATACCATCCAAACAGAAGGAAACATCAGCACCTGCCCAAGCAGGAACACCACCAAAAATCTACCCTTCCTTTCCAGGTAGATTGAGCAAGAAGAAGGAGAAGGAAGATACGAATGAGATGTTCCAGATGTTTAAAAAAGTTGAAATCAACACGCCTCTGTTGACCATCCTGAAGTCCATGCCCAGGTGCGCCAAATTCCTCAAGGAGCTGTTGTTTCGCACGTTTTTGTGCGACTTTTCTATTGTTTTGTGTGACTTTATTGTGATATTTTTGTGCTAATATTCATCCTATTCATGTGAGTTTGTGTATGTTTTGTTATGGTTGTGTTTTTGTAGGATTTGGACGAGAATTGAGCAAAAACGAGAAGGAAATGCACGAATCGGCTCATACCGGTTTCCAGCCTTGCGCAGCGTTGGGAGAATCCTCATCCCGACCAATTCCACCGTTGGATCGTCTCCAAAATTTCCATACCAGTAGAAGACTTCTAGAGCTACAATATCAACGGTGGATTTGGCTAAATAACATTCAGAGACAAAGATATATTGCACAGACCGAAGGACAGAGATGCTGATTTCGGCTTGAAGAAAATAAAGGTCGTGTCGGCCGACATGTATACCCGTCGGCCGACATTGAGGTGCAATTGGGCTGAGTCCCAGGAGAATCGGCCCGCGTCCGCAGGAAAAGCCGCGTCCGTGGGATTGGTGTCGGCCGACATCATTTTACGTCGGCCGACATGAAGTTCGGATTCCAGCACTGCGCGGGTTTGGGATAATTGAATTTCCCGCTTCGTTAACCGTTGGATCGAGTTGAAATTTTCAGAGCATGTTCCCAACTTCAACATCTACAACTTCAACGGTTGGATCGACAATTGGATGAACGAGCAAGGAGCAGTAGCGCCCAGAACCGACCAGCAAATTTCATGGACTATTTTGACTTGTCTTTGAGGAATTTTAAGGGCTTTTTGGTCTTTTTGTATAGGCATGTGGGGAAAATATAAATACTAGACTTGTGGAAAATCAAACATATCCATTACATCTTCACCTACATTCATCTCTTCCACCAACTTTATTTTCTTAAATATTTTTCTTGTTTTTCAATTCAAGTATTTAAATATTTAGATTTCTCTTTATTTATCGATTATCTCACAAAACTCCATTCAAAAACACCGTTCACCTCGCCGAGCCCGTCGTTTCTATCGGAGCAATTTCTTCGGGTGACACGTAGAAGTTTGGCTCGATTCCGGAAGCACGACTCGCCTCCTCCTCTCGATTCCTCGACACCTTTGTGAGCTCTTTTCGATTATGAGTAATCTATATATTATGTGCTTGATTGATTGTGTGATTATGAGTAGCTAGTCTTTTAGTTAGGGTTTTAGAGAACTTTGCTTAGGGATTGGGTTGACAATGTTTTGAGGGTTTTAAATGAATCGAGGAGTCGATCGGTTCGAGTCGTGGGGCCTCGTGTTGAATATCCTCTCCGAGGAACATCACTAGTGGGCTACGCACTCGAGTCGAGAGACGTTTAGGTTCGACTCAAGGTCGTCTCGTGTTGAGGACCTCTCCGAGGTGTATCACTAGTGGACGACGCGGTCGTACCTAAACGACCTCGTTTATAAATTGAGGAATTGCTAGATTCGAGTTGTGGGGTCTCGTGTTGAATATCCTCTCTGAGGCACATCACTAGTGGATCACGCGCTTGAGTCGAGCGATGTTTAGGTACGGTTCAATGTCGTCTCGTGTTGAGGACCTCCTCGAGGTGTATCACTAGTGGACGACGCGATCGTGCCTAAACGACCTCGTTTTTATGAAAATCATATGTTTTGTTGTGTGTCGACCCATCCCCCGAAAGCAAAGGAACCTAATTCCCTAACCTCTCTCACATTTGATATCTTCTCATTTATTACTTGTTTTATTTGCTTACTTCTTTGATTGTTGTTTAGTTGATAACCACTCTTTGAAACCCCCTTTAGTTGTTAATTATTTGTTTTTTTCTTTTTAATCTCTTTTTTTAAAACTCGAACTAAACACAAGTATGCAATGAGAGACACGTGCCGATAGTATTACTCCTCGAGAGATCGACCCGGGGAATCTACTTTCGTAGGTTTTTCGGTAAATATATAAATAACTTTTTGTGCAAACAAAAAAATGGCGCCGTTGCCGGGGAGTAATTTAGGCAACGTGTTTTGATTTGTGTTCTTGTGATTAGTTTTAGTTCGGTTTGATCGTTTGCTTGGTTGTTGTGTATGCAAGGTTGAAGTCGTTCTTCCTTTCATACTCTCATCTCTTCTACAACTACCGAGGTGATATCATGGCGAGACGGAATGGTGATCGAGCCTATGAAGTCGACTATTCCAATTTTTATCGCGAGAGGCACATTTCTTCGAGCCATTGTTCAAGCCACCGAGATCATGAGCCATATCGTCAACCTCGGTATATCGACATGAGCAACTGGGCATGAGCAAGTTGCCCAGTTGAGCAACTGGGAGCTCTGGAGAATCACCCTATGGGCATGAGCAAGTTGCCACCCCATGAAGTCACGATCATGGTGCCATCCCTGGAGAAACCACCAGCATTGGAATTGAAGAAACTCCCTGCACATCTCAAGTACATGTTCCTTGGGCAAAATGATACATTTCCCGTGATCATAAGTTCGAAACTGAAGAAGGAGGAAGAGAGCAGGCTGAGGAACATCCTTGACCAGTACAAGCAAGCTATTGGGTGGACCTTAGCAGATATACGGGGAATCAGTCCCACCATATGCCAACACCACATATTGCTCGAGGAAGAGTCAAGTCCAGTACGTGACCCACAGAGGAAACTGAACCCAGCCATGAAGGAGATAGTTTTAAAGGAGATACTCAAGTTGCTCAACTTGGGCATCATCTACCCTGTTTCAGATAGCAAATGGGTAAGTCCAGTTCATGTAGTGCCCAAAAAGTCAGGAATTCAAGTGATCGAGAATGAAAAGAAGGAGCAGATAGCCACTCGACTTCAGACCGAATGGAGAGTGTGCATAGACTACAGGAAGTTGAACAAGGTAACAAAGAAAGACCACTTCCACCTACCTTTCATTGAAGAGATGCTCGAGAGGCTAGCTGGGAAGACCCATTTCTGCTTCCTTGACGGATACTCGGGCTACATGCAAATTTGGGTGGCCCCAGAGGACCAGGACAAAACTACTTTCACTTGCCCATACGGTACCTTTGCATATCGACGCATGCCATTTGGTCTATGCAATGCCCCTGGGACTTTCCAGAGATGCATGATGAGCATTTTTGCCGATCTGCTCGAGCAAGGGATAGAAGTTTTCATGGATGACTTTACTGTGTATGGCAGCTCGTTCGAGACATGCTTGAACAACCTGGAGTTGGCCCTCAGCAGATGTGTGGAGAAAAGTTTGGTACTTAACTACGAAAAATGTCATTTTATGGTTGAGGAAGGGATAGTCCTTGGGCATGTAGTCTCTGCCAAGGGAATTGAAGTTGACCGAGCCAAAATAGAGACCATTTCAAAGCTGCCTTATCCAAGGAATGTCAAACAAGTCAGAGGCTTCCTTGGGCATGCTGGATTCTACAGGAGGTTCGTGAGAGACTTTGCTAAGATTGCCCAACCTCTGACCAGGCTGTTACAAAACGAGGTTGACTGGAACTTTGATGATGATTGTCAAGCTGCCTTCAACCACCTCAAGGAGAGGTTAGTCACTGCCCCCATCATCTAACCACCAGAATGGGGAATGCCATTTGAGCTTATGTGCGACGCGAGCGGGTATGCTGTGGGAGCTGTACTTGGGCAAATGAAGGGTAAAGAACGGCATGTAATCTACTATGCATCCAAGACCTTGAACCCTGCCCAATGCAACTACGCGACCACAGAGAAAGAACTTCTAACTGTGGTGTTTGCATTCGAAAAGTTCAGATCTTACTTGCTCGGGAGCAAAACCATAGTTTACACTGACCATGCCGTGTTGAAGTACTTAATGGCCAAAAAGGAGACCAAGCCACGACTGATAAGATGGATCTTGTTGCTGCAAGAGTTCGACATCAAAATCAGAGACAAATCAGGTAACCAAAATTTAGTGGCTGACCACTTGAGCAGGATAATCTAGCGAGAAGAAGGCATGCCCATCACGGAGACTTTCCCAGATGAGTACTTATATCAGATATCAACCAAACCAGAGGAGCCATGGTACGCAGACTTGGCCAACTACATAGTCACAGGGGATATAAGGGAAGACATGACCCTCTACGGGAAGAACAAGCTCAAGAGGGAGAGCAAGAAGTACATCTGGGACGACCCCTACATGTGGAAGAGAGGGGAAGACCAAGTACTGAGACGTTGCGTCCCTGAGGTTGAGCAAGCAGATATTCTGAAGCACTGCCATGAGCAAGTCTACGGAGGACATTTTGGCCACCGACGCACAGCAAGGAAGGTACTTGACTGTGGTTTTTATTGGACAACTATCTTGAGATATTGTTTTGAGTGGTGCAGGAGCTGTGACAAGTGCCAGAGAGAGGGGAACGTGACCAAGAGAGATGAGATGCCTATGATGCCCATCATGCCCGTGGAAGTCTTCGACGTATGGGGCATCGACTTTATGGGACCATTGCCCAACTCCAGAGGGAAGGAATACATACTCTTGGCAGTTGACTATGTATCTAAATGGGTCGAGGCCAAGGCTACAGCAACTAATGATTTGAGAGTAGTAGCCGCCTTCCTCAAGGGCGACATATTCAGCAGATTTGGTGTACCCCGCGCATTGATCAGCGACCAAGGTACACAATTTTGCAATTACATAATTGAAAGGTTGCTCAGGAAGTATGGAGTGCACCACAGGATCTCCACAGCATATCACCCTCAGGCCAATGGGCAAGCCGAGCTATCCAATCGCATCATCAAGACCATCTTGAGGAAGACAGTCAAGCCAGAAGGTAAGGATTGGAGCGACAAGCTCGATGATGTACTTTGGGCCTACAGAACCGCCTACAAAACACCTTCAGGGATCTCTCCCTACCGCATGGTGTTTGGCAAGTCATGCCACTTGCCCGTGGAAATCGAACACAAGGCGCATTGGGCGGTGAATAAGGTCAACTTCGACTGGGATGCGTCCAGCGAAGGGCGTAAACTTGACCTAACTGAGCTGGAGGAGATAAGGATTGAAGCGTATGACAACGCGGTCAATTACAAGGAGCGTACAAAGAGAGCCCACGAAAAAATCATCAAGAAAAAGAAGATCGAACCTGGTCAACTGGTTCTGGTTTACCAAACCAAGTTCAAGTTTAAGGCAAAAAAGCTATCCACCAAATGGGCAGGACCATTCATAGTCCATGCTGTTTGCCCAAATGGTTCGGTCGAGCTATTTAAGCCAAGTGATGATCATATCTTTAAGGTGAATGGGCAGAGAGTCAAGGCTTATTATGGGAATGAGGACCTCAAGGGGATGATACCCCCTGAGCCAGCCGCTTGACCAAGTGGAGCAAGAAAAATAAGTCAGGCCCATGAAAATAAATAGAGGCAAATACCGAAGGCGAACTCGGTATGTATACTATGTTTTCCCTTTATTTCATTTTATGTTGTTAAATTCACCACGCCAAGGAGTAGCCTTGGGCAGGAAAGGGTTTTGGTCTGTTTTTGTTTGCAGGAAACAGGAAAATTGAGTGAGCAAATGCGGTGATTGAGCAACGAGTAGGAGGGGCCAGCTGTGATGATTGCGGAATTATCGGGAATCCGCAAAGAGTCCCATCGATTCTGAATTTGCAGAGTCCTGCACAAATTCAAAATCCTAATCCATCTATACCACTATCCCTCTACTTCAAAAACCGCACACAACTCCTCAACTTCCCCACTACCACCACCACCCTCAAAACCCTAACTCCCTCAATCATGTTAACCACCCATCCCAAAAACACGAAGTTGAACAAAATCCCTCACGGTACCAAAATCGATCTCACAAGCTCTCAATCACAACCGTCGAAGAAGATGGCCGGAGGAAAATCGTCGAAAACCGCCGCCGCCGCCTCTGTGCCAGCGAAGGAAAAAACACCACCACCGCCACCACCCACGGAGAAAGAAACCACCCCTTCGCCGGCCAAATAGAGCCCGACGCGCGAGGCGAGCCCAGCCCCCATCAACACCATACTGGTAGACCAACTGACGACAGAAATTGAAGCCCCGAAACTGTCCGACCTCGACACGACCCCAAAGCCATCGGAGGAGTCAAACCCGGCGAGCCATAGCGCTGAGCCGAGTGAGGACGTCGTGAAAAAAAGGAAGTTTACGGCAGAGGAGAAAGGTAAGTTCAAGAAACCCCGTGAAGCCTCGCCACCCGCCACCATGGAGTCATCGTCTGACGAGAAGGCCGACGACATGTCAACTTCCGGCGGCGAAGAAGAAGAAAAAGACGGCGAGGAAGAAACGGAAGTAAAAGAGGAATCGGAGCACTCTGTCCCGGCCACCCCATCTGAGAAGTTCAAAACTCCGGCGACGACCCGAGTCACCCGTGGCAAGGGCAAGCAATCAGTACCCCCACCCTCGAACATCCAGAAAAGGGCAGTTGTCGTGCCCAAGACGGTATGTTTCGAAACCCTTAAAGATTTGAATATTGAAACTCAAGTGAAGGGTTATTTTGCAGCTATAGGGTGGGAGGACTTCTTGACCTGGCCAGGGCAAGTCTCTGAGAAATTGGTCAAGGAGTTCTATGAGAATTTGGAGGTGAGGACGAGCCCAGAAGGTGGACCGTTGGGCATTTCATTCAAATTGATGGGATCGTATAATGAGGCAAGCATCTTCGAGATCAACATGGCCATTTGAGCGGCCAGTTTCAAAGACAAATTTTCTAAGGAGTACAAGGATAGGTTGACCACGCCACCATAGCGCACGCAGAAGGAGAGAAACGAGATCTGGAGGGCCTTGAGCAAGGAGAAAGTGTTCAAATCTCAGGAGGCCAAAAATTTCCAGCTGAAGGACGACGCCTTGCGCATCTGCCACCGTATACTGGCGTACAACTTTTACGGGAAGAAGGACAACAGCAACACTGTCTCCCTGACCGAGCTTGATCTACTGTGGTGCATGACCAAGAAGATCAAGGTCAACTTTGGAGCTTTCCTGTGCGCACAACTGAAGAACATATTGAGCAAGCCAGCACAGAGGTTGTCCCTTGCCCACTTTCCAGGAATTTATGCCCAGAAGATGGATTTGAAGCTTGACTTTGAGTTGATGGAGATGATGGCCGAGGAGAAGTTTGACCACGCATGTTTGAATAAGATGGCAGATATCAGAGTTGAAGGAGAGGATTGGGTGTTTACAAACCCATAGGAAGTGAAGGCCTTGGCACTGGCAGCCAAGGCGAAAGTGAAGACCGAGCCTGTGAGTCGACCAAGTGAGAAGGTCGAGTTGCAGAAGGAGGAGATCCTTGAGCAGTTGGATGTCCTCGAGGAGAAGCAGGACCGAATTGGAGAGAGGCGGGATGAGCTGCACGCTGCCCTGATGGCATACTTCGTCCACGTTGGATTCAGGTACCCACCTGAACCCAAAACCTAAATGTACCCTCCCTTTGTTTTAGTAGTTTAAGATTTTATTTTTGTTTTATTTTATTTTTATTTGGTCTTGAGTCTGCCCGACTCATGTCTGATGGGGTCGACCTCTTTATTTGCACACTTTGCCCAAGGCAAAGTGTGTATGTGGGAAGGTGCGCCAACATCGTTGGAGTCGGAGTCAGGGGGGATGCTTGCCCAACTTATTACCGTTTGCACACTTTGCCAGAGGCAAAGTGTGTGAGTGGGGGAACGGCAAGAGCAACCCCATAGTTTGATCGAGTCGCATGCTTGATAAATACCTTGATCAACTTGAACAGTTTTCAAAATTAATAGTCTATGCATGAAAAATATTAAGGACGATGGAATTGCAACTAGGTAAGCTGTGAGGATTTGAGCCTACATATGTGTGTTATATTTCTTTCATGAGAGTAGTTGTTTAAAAGTTTGTAATGCTGAAGCTTGCCCAAGTTCTGACCATTGTGATTATTTGAAAATTGAGTTGAGTTAGTAAATGACTTAGGCATTTTGTTCTGTACTGCAAATAAAAAGAAGACCCTTGTTAGCCCCTTGAGCCGAGCCATATTTCTTGATCACCTGGGGGAAAACTCCCACTGCCCTGACCCAACCTGCAGATATGCTCAAGTTAATAAAAAGAGCAAGTTAGGGCAAAGTCTTCTCTAAAAAGAAAAAGAAAAAAAAGAAAAAAAAAGAGAAAAAAAAAAGAAAAAAAAAAGAAGAAAAAGGAAAAAAATAGATCCATGAATAAAAAGGGTGTGCTAAGGCCCGTAAGAGAGAGAAGAAATTAGGAGGAAATTTGCTAAGTAAAATGCATATCCTACCTAAGATCAATTCTGGGCATTGCCCAAGAAAGCCTATACAGTCAACCCTAGGAAGCCCTAATGATATTGCCCAACTCAATTGAAAATTTCACAGGATAGAACTTGGTCAAGCCCAAAGCAAAGCTTCTTTATAAAACAGCATTGAGCGAAACACTACCCATCCACTACATAGAGAGAAACACTTAGTGAGAATCCCAAAATCCTGTTGCAAACTCTTGACCGTTTTTTATGCATTCCATTGACTATGATTTTGACTATCTGTTCACTTGATCAACTCACTGTATTTTGATAAGCATGCTGTCCTTGAGTCTTCTATTTTCTTTCTATCTCTACCCCCTGTTGTTTTCTGCTTGAGCAGGCAAGTCACCGTACACGCTTGTGGACAAGCGAAGTAAAGTGTGTGCGTGTGATGAGCCATATTTTTTGGCTCATTTTTAGGTTTTTAGAGTCAAGTATATCGAATCCTTAGTTTGTTTTTACTTTGTTTGTGTCTGGGAGGGCACGTTTGGGTACTTGAGCAAGTTTTGCAGGTGGGCAGGTAAAGGAGTGAAAAGAGGAGCGCACTGTGTGAAAGAGGCAAGGAAATCACCTTCCATGGTCAAGAGCACTCGTTGAGCAAGCCAGACTGACGAAAAGGGTCCAGCAGAGTTGAGCAAGCAACCAGGACGTCAGCAGGTGGAGCAAGACTTTAGCCCGACCAAGTACCGCACATGGTCCGCTACCTCAGTCAGTCAGAGAAGGAAGTACATGGGCAAGCGCTAACATTGACGGAGACGGAACGTTGGGCATTCGGTGTACCCAGAATCCTGAAAATCGTGGACTCTTCAAGGTGACCAGATTCAGAGATAAAGATAAAGAAGGACTCTCGTCCAATCTTGGAGGTATTCCCCCACACGTCTCCCATCAGCTAAAGCCCGTCTATATAAGAGAGTGACTGACGAAGAAGAAGAACAACACATGAGCAGCGAAGAAATCGGATCGAGCCCTAACCTGTCCAGCGAAGAAGAAAGCGGACGCGTGAGCAACCAAACTCGCCGGCGTTTATTTTCTGTTAAGCCCTTGGGCTAAAAACAATTTCTTTTATGCTTTCATGTTTTTAATTTCGTACTTTGATTTTATTTCCCTTTGAACAATTTCCAGTTTTAATGCATAATATAGTTCGTCGTAATTCCTTTGTTTTATTTTCTGTTTTAATTATGTCCAGTAGCTAATCTATTTGTATCTGGGCAAAGACAGAACCTGACAAACCCTAAGACGTGATCGTGCCGGGAGGCTTATTGATGACAGCAACTAGCTGAGTTTTGTTCCCGATTCAACAGGGTAGTAACTTAAGCTTGTTAGGGACTTGGGAAATCCTACAGTGACCAGTGGGAACCCCGACTTTCCTAACAAAGGAGTACGTGGATCAACGCGATCGGGAGACTGGGTGTCCGCGAAGTACAACATGTTGCTGGAGATGTGGTTGTATGACTTGGGTCTGTCCAGGCATGCTATTGGCCATTCCGGGTTTGCTTGGAGGGTGAAGGCGACTTGATCAACTTAGACTCATGCGGTCACATAGTGTCGAATTGGTCAACGTCAGGAGACCTGTTGAGAGAGATCTAACAGGACTTAAACATAAGAGCGAATAAGGGTTCAGGGTATTAATATGCGTGACATTATAGGGATGTTAATACTTGGGATCTATAACTGGAAGACAAAACTGTTAGCAAAATGATATATGTACCGATGATCGGCAGCACATAGGTCAAGGGGGAAGTCAGGGGAGTCGATGTCTGGATACTTTTGTCTTTATTTGTTTCTTATTAATTGTTTAGTCAAGTCTGTTAATTGCTCAGTCTATTAATTAGGTTGCATGCTAGTTTTATTTCTGTTTAAATTATTTGTTATTTCCCAGTCAAGTAAACACGGTGACCACGGTTCGGCAGTACCCAACTGCTCTCCAAAACAAAACCTTTTCAAACGTGACAACCCAATTGAGCATTCAAAGCCGGGAAAACTATAAGCTAAATCGCCTCCTCGTGGGATCGACCCTATACTTGCTACTAGTACTTGTGCTAGTGAATAGTTTAGGACTTATAAATATTATTTTGCGCTACTCCACGACGGTAGCGTCACATCTCTACGTCTTTCTATTCTTTTTATTTTGCAGGAAATTCATAATGTTTTCCCTAACGATAAATCTCCTGGTTTACCACTACATCGAAGGTGTGAGCCTCAAACTGACGTAGTTCCGAGCTTGTTCGTGAGAGTGGTGTTCGAGCCTGGCATAGGCTTGGATTTGAGGGCAAATCCTCTTGAAGAGGAGGGGGAATGATGCAACCCAAGGTTCGGCAACCGACGTTGAAGCTCGATTTCAGGCTAGAACGACGAAGAAGACGCTGGAACGGAGGTCAGACGTGAGCCGAGGACGAAGACGAGATGTTCGGTCGAGCTTTTGGCTTGGTGTTGGCCGACATCAAGGCCTGTCGGCCGACAGAGGGCCAAAATTCCATATTCTGCCGATCCCGAGGCTAAACCAGAGGAGAAACCCGAGTTTCGGGCGGAGTGTCGGCCGACATGTTCAAAAAATTTCAGCGCTGCGGAATTTCCTTTAATTTCAGCGTTTGTTTTATTAATTATTTAGATTTCAGCGTTGTTTCATTAATTATTTCATTTTTCCAATTAATTTCGGGTTATGCCTATATAAGACTCCAAAGACTTTTGTTTTACACAGATTTTGATGAATAAAAATTATATTTGCGTGAGATAGATTTCTCTCTTAGGGTTTTTAGAATTTTCCGAGTTTCTACCAAAAGAATTCAACCGACGAATCAACGAAGCTACCACCCTTTGTTCGTATGTCTTCACCATCCCCGAGTTGTTACGACAACTACCAGGCTCGTTCCTGAGTTTTGAGGGACCCTAGGCAAAATATCGTAAACGGGCCCCACATTCAATTACTAAAGTTTTTTATTCATTTAAATTTTTATATTTTTGAACAAATTTATGAAAAGAATGATATAAATTTATCATAATAGTATGAAAAAAACTAAAATTTACAAATCAAAAAAAATTGAACTTTTTTCTTAAAATTAATAAAAGTTTTCAAAATTTAAAATTATAGAAAAAACTTGAAAAAAAATATAAAAAAGTTTACTAATTAATTCTTGTTATGAATTTTATTATTTAGTGAATAACTAGTTTACCCTTTCTTGGTGAACAAGACAGAAACCCTACTTTGTATCCTATATAAAGGGGTCTCCCCATATGAATGAAATAACAATTCTATTCTCCTCTCATATTGTCTCTCTTTATACTCTATTATTCTCTCTCAATTCCCTTTGAGTTTATAACACGTTATCAGCACGAGAAGCTCAACCGCGTTCTTCATCCAAGTTCTACCCATCCAAGATCCGAAGTACAAGGCAAGAATTTATATTTTATTTATATTTATTAAATAATTATAAATATATCTACTTCTCCTCCCTTCTTCTTAAATTCAAATGTTCTCGAAGAACATTATAATCTGATATTCCTGAAGTAATATCATATGTTCCCGAAGAACATTATAATATGATATTCCTGAAGTAATATCAAATCAATTATTCTTAATATATCAATTAAATTGAATGTTCCTGAAGAACATAAACTCTGGTTTAAATATTATATTGATCGTTCTGGAAGAACATCATGATTTGATATTATTCGATAAATATCAAATTAAATTACTCCCGTAGTAGCAATAATTTTGGAAATATCAAATTAAATTGCTCCCGTAGTAGCAATAAATTTTAAATGTTCCCAAAGAACATTATGATATGATATTCCCGCAGAAATATCAAATCAAATTGCTTCTGGTGTAACAATTAAACTTTATATTTTAAATCGATATTGATATTCAAAATATTCTTGAAAGAATATTAAATTGCTCTCGAAGAAGCAAAGTCTAAACATTAAATGTTTTTTTTTTGAATAAATTGCATCATGATACTCATAGTGAAACGTCTCGTTGAAACAATGATTACATATGATTATATGAATTATCCCTGAAGGATATCTTCTGAAAATCGAGAACAGATGTACTATGTGGGTACTTATGAAATATCGAAAAAGTCGAATCCAATTAAATATAATTTCTGAGAAAATTATATATTGAGATTTATTTTGGTCTCCAAAAGGTTGGAGTAAAATAATCAAAGAAGAAAACACGAAATCTTTGCAGGATCGTGAATAAAGTTTGAATGACACAAGTATTTTGATCCCCGAAGGATTAGTGGTAAAGATATTGTTATGTGACATATTAAAAGTGGGCTCCGGAAGAGCTGTACTAATTATTCTCTCGAATACTGCAAATGTACTTAAAAATAAAGATGATGCATATCATGATTATTATTAAGTGCGTGTAAATTGTTATTTTCCATCTGCAAATTAATTTGAAATATGCAACTTATATTCATATCACCATTAAAGTATATTTTTATGAACGAGCATAATATCTCGAGCTCACGATCCAGAAGATCGGTTTATATACGCTGATTTGCATATTTAAGGAAGATCATTTCTCGGCATTAGGGGGAGATAAGAATATAAAAGATATAAATGCCGACAAATTTCATTGAATGAAAACGATCTTCAATTCTAGATCCACGCACCAATCAATTGAACCCGAAGTTCATGAAAATAAGTAACTTGCAATATTCAGCAAGTAATCTGCCAAATTAATGAAGGTGTGACAAGAATTGAATGAATTTATTAATGAGGGGATATCTGAATGTTCTATATGAGTTTGTTTTCGAGATAAACTGAGGTATTGAACCTGAAGTTCAAATGATTGTGAATTGAAATTCACATTATTGTTCATTTGTCAAGAAATGTATATTGAACACTAGATGCATTTAATATACTCCAGAAGAGTTACCGGCCGGTTATAGCAATTGCGAATGCTCTAGTCAATAGATGTCTGGTAAAGGCATGTCCCTGAAGGACGAAAAATATACAATGATACAAATGAATGTGAAACTCGACAATTCGAAGGTTGTATCCTGAAAACCAAAATGTATACTTGAATAACTAAGTTTTTCCTATATAGTTTTATTAGTTACAGGTTTTAATGAGACTGGTTGATCACCAATAACTACGTTCAAGAAATCAAAGATCTTCGGTGATTACAATCAGGGGGAGCAAGCTGTACTCTTTTTCCTTCGTCGAGGTTTTATCCCACTGGATTTTCCTGACAAGGTTTTAACGAGACAGCAATCCTGTAAATAGTCATTCAAGGGGGAGTGTTATGAATTTTATTATTTAGTGAATGACTAGTTTACCCTTTCTTGGTGAACAAGACAGAAACCCTACTTTGTATCCTATATAAAGGGGTGTCCCCATATGAATGAAATAAAAATTCTATTCTCCTCTCATATTGTCTCTCTTTATACTCTATTATTCTCTCTCAATTCCCTTTGAGTTTATAACAATTCTCAATTTTTTTCAATATTTTTTTCTATTTTTTTTAATTACTACGTAATTTAAAACAATAAATAATTCTCAATAGAACATATTATTATAAAAAAAAGTGAAAATTAATTATTTTAGAACATGTTATTATAAAAAAAATTGAGAATTAATTATTTTTACGTAGTAATTAAAAAAAAAATAGAAGACAGTTATTTTTAATTAATTATTAAATAAACGAGATTTTTTTATGTTACTTAATAAGATTTGAAAATTGTTAAAAGATTTTGTTAAAAAATAAATAAATTACTATAAAAAAAATTAAAAATTTTAATGTTAAAAATATAAAATAATTAAAATAACCATTTTGAATTATATATATTAATATTATTTTTCAAAAACATAAATATATATATAGTTTTTTTTTTTTAATAATGGGCCCCCTAAAAAATGGGGGCCCTAGGCCGTCGCACCTTGGGCCTATGCCCAGGGCCGGCCCTAACAACTACGCGTTGGGGTTTAGATCTCCGAATCTAAATTATTTCGTGGGTTTGATCCAGAGGTTTTGGGACCTTCCGTTGGTATCTTTTTTCAATTTCCGTTCTCGTACTTTTTCTATTCTTCATCTCCTACGAGGTTCGTATAATTTAGTATCAGAGCCCAGGTTAGGGTTCTAAAATTTTCGATTACCCATGATTGAAGTACTACTTGGGACCCCATACCCTCGAGCAACTCCAATTCGACCCCGCCTCGTACTCCCCGATTTCCAAATCCCTATAGTTCCCATAATTCTCTTTCCACATCACCGTGATCCCCGGTTTCGACATCGGTTCCTTTAGGTAATCCGATTTCACTTTGAACGCGTTCAGGAACGCCGGCTTCGCCCGCAGCAGATACTCCGGCTTCAAGGCTGGATCGAACCCAACCATGTACATGACCGACTCGATCCAGCTCATCTCGACGCAATGCGTTTCGTTCAACCCCAGCTCCGGAAACCTCCGGCGATGTGTCGGAGTTTCGATAGGTCGATGAAGAATAAAAAGGGGTTTTCTTTCCCCGTGTAGGAGACGTAGGAGAGGTCTTCGTAGTCGTGGCCCCCGCTCCGAACTCTGAAGTCTAGTGGGGTGAAGATTTATTGAGGTTTGGAGACGACGGGGCCCACGAATCGGAGGTTTTTTGCGGTGGATCGGAGGAGGTCGGTGAATGCGGTTTGGTTGATGTTGGGAGCGTAGAAGGTGGAGAATGGGACTCCGGATTGGGAATGGTAACTAACGCAATGGAAGAATGCATTTGGATCCACCCGATGACAGAACCAGAAATTTTGTTTAGGGGGCAATGTTATGATAATTTTTACTAAATTTTATGATAATTTTAAAACTTTAACGAAAACTATTTTTTTGGAGGTAGAGGCAATATTATTATTTTTTTAGTATTATGACACTTTTATTTAATTTAACAAAAAAATAAGGAATAAATAATTTTTTTTAAGGTATTGTTTTATAGTAGTACACTATTATTGCCTGGAGATTTTAAAAATTCTTGAACATGTGAAGTTGTGAACACTAAATTCAACATTACACCTTTAGTGTAAATAAAATTTCTAAATGATCCCCTAAATTAATTGTCTTTTAACTTTTAAGAGATAAGTATCTAATTTATCAACCACATCTAAGTATAACTATTAATTTTTTTTTTAATTTTATGAAAATATATCAATATTATACTCTATTGATAAATAATTTTAAATTAATAATTTTAGAATAGTTTATTTTTTATTTTGTAAAACATAAATAAAATTATTGCTTATATAAATTATTATGTAAAAAAATAAAAGTAAAAGCAAAATATATTATTATGTAGCTTTTTGTCACGGACTTTTCCCCTTGAAGAGTCTCGTGCGGCACTCGACTAGTCAAACACCCCGTGTGTTGGTCGAGTTCAGCCTTCAACCTTGAATCCCGACGATGCTAAGGAAATGGAAAAGCTTTAGGAATCGAAAGAACAACGAAAGACAAGGACAATGGAAGAAAAGCTTATATTGCTTAGTAAAAGGCTTGAGTTTTCTGAGTGATTTACAAATGAGGGGAAGACCCCTTTATATACTACTTTATGTACAATAATGGGCCAAGCCCATGTTCCAGAATATTCCTAGTAATGAGCCAAGCTCAATATCTAGAATATTCCATACTCTTCTTGTAAACCCTGGAAGGTGGGCTTACTCTTGTTGGACTTGGGTCGCCTATCTTGTGGACTAGTGCGGCCCAATGGACTAGGTAATGATGTAGCCAATAAATGTGTGCCCAAATGCTCTCCAAGATGATTATTAACCTCCATCACGTGACCCACAATGCAGCCCAAATGACGGGGCGTGACATCCTCCCCCACCTGTTTTGGCGACGACCCCGTCGCCTCCCAATTTTGGAGCTGGTCTAGGAATTTCCACAAGTCATCTTCGTACTCCTATGATGCCTCAGAAACGGGCAAGTTCTTCCACCGAATAAGGAATTGCTTCCTTCTTGGTACGCCCCGACGTCTCTCAATCTTTGAGTCGAGTACCTCGTCAATCTCTCGATCATAGGACTTGGTCACTACTGGTGGTGCTCGGCTCGACTCTCCTCGAACGGGGTCTTCCATGTCCTCTTGATATGGCCTCAACATACTCACATGGAAGACCGGGTGAATCTTCAGTGTTGGCGGCAAAGTGACTCGGTATGATACTTTTCCAACTTTACCCTCAATAGGAAAGGGCCCCTCGAAACGCCTCAATAGGCCCTTGTGTAGACTCCGAAAGACCTTAAACTGTTGGGGTAACAGTTTTATAAGGACTCGGTCGCCCACGAAAAACTCCTGCGGTCTCCTCCGGGAATCGGCCCACTTTTTTATCCGCTTTTGCGCCTTCTCAAGGCAAGCGTGGGCAAGATCCGCATGCTCCCTCCAAGCTTTGGCCATGTTAGTGGCCCCTGAACTCCTCGCGGGTTCCGAAGTGGCTAAGGTATGTGGGGTAGCTGGTTGTTGCCCTGTCGCCAGCTCAAAAGCACTCCGACCCGTTGACTCGCTCCGCTGCAAGTTATACGAGAATTGGGCAATGTCAAGAAGCTTAGCCCAATCCCGCTGGTTGGCACTAACAAAGTGCCGAAGGTAGCACTCCAATAAGGCGTTCACTCGCTCCGTCTATCCATCGGTCTAAGGGTGAAAACTAGTGGAGAAGTTCAATTGCGTCCCCAGCAACTTGAAAAGCTCCGTCCACAATCGTCCCGTGAATCTAGGGTCCCTGTCACTCACGATACTCCTCGGAAGTCCCCAATACTTCACAACGCCTTTGAAAAATGCTCGTGCTGCCTCCTCTGCCGTGCAGTCCTTAGTACAAGGGATGAAGGTCCCGTACTTCGAGAATCGGTCCACCACTACCAAAATCGACCCAAACCCCTCAGACTTCGGTAATGCACTGATGAAATCCATTGAGATCGACTCCGACGGTCTCGATGGTATAGGTAATGGCTCCAAAAGCCCATACGGAAGTACAATGAGTCCTTTTTTTTGTTGGCACACAAGACAAGTCTTGACATAAGACTCAACATCACCACGCATCCCCGTCCAGAAACATGATCTTTCGAGAAGTGCTAGAGTCCGCCTCTGTCCCGGATGGCCCGCCCACCTGGTATCGTGGCACTCTCGAATGAAGTCACGCCTCAGATCATCCCCCTTAGGCACATATATTCGGTGCCTCTTGGTGTAGAGCAGCCCGCTCTCCATCCAAAATCGCCTCGTCTTGCCCTCTGCGACAAGCTCCATCAACGTCTTTGCTAAAGGATCATCTCCAAGCCCTTCTTTGATGCGCTCCATCAAAGTCCCCTTTGCTTGGCTAATAGCCGCAAGCTCCGCCTTGCGACTCAGTGCGTCCGCCACTACATTCGTACGTCCCGGCTTATACTCCAAAGTATAATCGAACTCTGCTAGAAAGTCCTGCCATCGGGCCTGCTTTGGAGATAGTTTCTTCTGGGTCTGAAAGTAACTCGTCGCGACATTGTCGATCTGAATTCTGAAATGCGCCCCCAAAAGATAGTGTCTCCAAACTCGAAGACAATGAACCACCGCGGTCATTTCTTTTTCTTGCACCGTGTAACGCCTCTCCGTCTCGTTAAGCTTTCGACTTTCGAATGCAATGGGATGTCGCCCTTGCATCAAAACTCCCCCAATGGCAAAGTCGGAAGCATCGGTATGTACTTCGAATGGCTGCGTAAAGTCTGGTAGGGCAAGAACAGGCTCTCGGGTAATTGCGGTCTTTAGCCCCTCAAAGGACTCATTACAACTCTCGGACCATTCCCATGCATGGCCCTTCTTCAGCAGGTCCGTCAATGGTGCGGCAATCGCTGAATATCCTTCTACAAAACGCCGATAGTAGTTAACCAAACCAAGGAAGGAACGTAATTCGGTTACCTTGGTTGGAGGCTCCCAGTTTTGGATCGCTTCTATCTTGGCCCCATCCATATTGATTCTTCCATGCCCAATCACATGCCCCAAAAAGTTCACTTCCTCCCGAGCGAACTCGCACTTGGACTCCTTCACGAACAACTCGTGCTCTCTGAGAAATCCGAATATGATACGCAAGTGCTCCACGTGTTCCTCCATGGAACTACTATAGATAACGATGTCATCCAAGTACACAACCACGAACTTGTCCAAATAAGGCTGGAAGATCCTGTTCATCAGGGTACAAAACGTCGTCGGTGCGTTGGTCAATCCAAAGGGCATGACCAACCACTCAAAGGATCCATAACGGGTGATGCACGTTGTCTTCGGCTCGTCCCCTTCAGCAACTCGAACTTGGTTATAGCCTTTTTGAAGATCCATCTTTGTATAGACTCTCGCCCCACCAAGTCGATCAAAAAGGTCAGCAATCAACGGAATAGGATAACGGTTTTTTATTGTTACCTTGTTAAGAGCCCGATAGTCAACGCACATCCTCAAAGAACCATCATGCTTCTTCTGAAATAGAACATGTGCGCCATACGGTGCCTTAGATGGCCGAATTCTCCCCGTGTCCAACAATTCTCCCAATTGCTTCTTGAGCTCCTCGAGCTCTGGCGGAGACATCCTATATGGTGCCATCGATGGTGGTCTAGCACCCGGTTCTAATTCAATTTGGTGATCCACCTCCCTCCTCGGTGGAAGCTCCTTCAGTAACTCGGGTGGCATGACGTCCTTATTCTCCTCAAGGACAACTCGGATGCATTCCGGGATTTCTTGTGTCGATCCAGTCTCTCCATTCTCCTTCAATACTGCAAGGTAATTCGGCTCGCCTTTCTTCGCCCCCTTGGCTACTTGCATGGCTGAGAGTTTCTTTCCCTTGGCCCCAACATCAGCCCCTTCGATGCCTGGAACCATGCACGGAGACCCCTTCTCCAAGATGCAAACAGTATTGAAAGTTGGCATAGGAATAGCTGTTACCTGACGTAAGAAATCCATGCCAAGGACAACCTTGAAGTCAGCCATAGGTGCCACCGAAAAGTTAACTTGGCCCGTCCAAGTACCCAATCGCAAAGCTACGCCTTGGGCCACGCCACTGAGCTGTTGCGCCTTGCTATTCACCGTTTCAATCATACCCCCTCCTCGGGTCCAGGAGAGCCCCAGTCTCCTGCCTTCATCTTCAGTGATGAAGTTGTGTGACGCCCCGGTGTCGACCATTGCTCGTGTTGTAACACCATTCACAATCGCCTCCAAATATAAGAGTCCCTTACTCGGTGGAGCCGGAATGGGGTTTGCCTTAAGAGCATTGAAGAGCTGCAACGACCCCACGTTCTGCTCTTCTTCGGTCTCGTCCTTCTCATGGGCGAGTATGGCTGCAAGCTTCCCAAACTTCGGACATTCCTTCATCCAATGAGGACCTTTGCACAAATGACAACCACCTTGCGGCGCACTGGTACTCTTCTTGTTCTCGTACGAAGAACGCCCCGAGCTTTTTTTATCCCGCACTGGTGTCTTGCCTTTGTCACGTTTCCCCTGCTTCTCTCCCCCACTCTTATTGGTTGCTTGTTGCTTCTTCTTGGCAGCATCCCCTGAAGGTTGAGTTTGGAAATCGGTGAGTGCCTCAGCCGCGGCAATAGCCTCGTCAACAGTCTTGACCCCTTGACGCCTTAACTCCAATTGAGCCCAACGTTGCAACCCGTCCACGAAGTGGAAAAGCATGCTAGACTCGGTTAGATCGGGAAGTTGGAGTGTCAGATTGGTGAAGTCCCGAACATAGTCCCGAATAGCCCCCGTCTGCCTCAACTCCCTGAACTTCTTTTGCGCCTCGAACACCACGTTCTCGGGATAGAACTGTCTCTTGAGGTCCCTCACAAACTCCTCGTAGGAATCGAATCGGTAGGTGCCCCGCTCGATCTCAGCACACTTCCTTCGCCACCAAAACATAGCATTATCAGTAAGGTAATCAGAAGCAGTGCGTACCTTAGTCTCTTCATCCGTGATGTGCATCCCATTGAAGTATCGCTTCATTCGCCATATAAAGTTGTCGAGTTTTTTGGCATCCCGCACGCCCTTGAACTCCAATGGCCTCGGACAATCAACCCTCGGCTTGGCTGAAGGCGTGTTAGTCTCCCCGCTAGCAACGGCCTTCTTGCAAATGGTGATATCCTCGCGCATCGTGTTTAAGATCTCCTCGATCATGTCAAGGCGGTCATTGACTTTGCCTTGACTCTCCCAGCAGCCTTTGACATCCTCCTTGACATCCTCGACCTCGTCGAGTACATTTTCTTCCAAAGTCTTGAATGAGAGTTCGACCCGCTCGAACCGCTCGGAGAATTCCGCTACAACAAGGTCTATATTCCGCCCCTTGCTACTGTCGCGTTTCTTCTTCGTTGCAGGATTGGCAACTGGCTCCCGACCACGTTCGCCATCCTCCGGTGGAATAATCTCGCTTCCACTTGTCTTCACCATCGTAGCAATGTCTTAAACTTCGGCTCTGATACCACTTGTCACGGACTTTTCCCCTTGAAGAGTCTCGTGCGGCACTCGACTAGTCAAACACCCCGTGTGTTGGTCGAGTTCAGCCTTCAACCTTGAATCCCGACGATGCTAAGGAAATGGAAAAGCTTTAGGAATCGAAAGAACAACGAAAGACAAGGACAATGGAAGAAAAACTTATATTGCTTAGTAAAAAGCTTGAGTTTTCTGAGTGATTTACAAATGAGGGGAAGACCCCTTCATATACTACTCTATGTACAATAATGGGCCAAGCCCATGTTCCAGAATATTCCTAGTAATGAGCCAAGCCCAATATCTAGAATATTCCATACTCTTCTTGTAAACCCTGGAAGGTGGGCTTACTCTTGTTGGACTTGGGTCGCCTATCTTGTGGACTAGTGCGGCCCAATGGACTGGATAATGATGTAGCCAATAAATGTGGACCCAAATGCTCTCCAAGATGATTATTAACCTCCATCACGTGACCCACAATGCAACCCAAATGACGGGGCGTGACATTTTGCTTCAAAAATTTTTTGTTAAGCGCGTTACTCACACACCCATCATTGCCCAATAAAACACTGACAAGTGGAAGTGGAAATAGGAAAACTTTGTTCCTATCGACCGAAAAGTGACCCTAGCAATTACATACATTATTTCTATTTTTAATACTAATATTAATATTAGTCTATATACTTAGAAAATTGCAAGAAGTTGGGGGCGCTACTAAAAATATTGCATTAGAAATCGGTTATTCACCGATTTCTATGAAAATCCGGACCGATGTTGATGGAGCCGATATCTATAGTCTGCAACTGTAGATATCGGTGATTAACCGATTTCTATGTACATTTTAGAAATCAATTTTTATTTTCCAACCGATTTCTTTTGTGTTCATAGAAATCGGTAGATTTCCGGTACTAACCCACAAAACTAACTGATATCTAATACCTCCTTTAATATCGGTTATTTAGTTAACTGAGTCAAGATTCACATTGATTTTTTATTGAACTCCTCAATAGGCCCACTACATCATATAATAAAAATAATAAAGGTGGCAGCTTTTAAACAACAAAAATTAGACTTTACTTGCCAATATTGTACGTGTAATAAATACAGTACTCAAATTGTCCATTGACATGTGTCCCTTTTTTCAGAAAAATTAAATAAAAATTTTTGAACTCGTTTCAATTTACTGACAAGGTACATATGTAAAATAAAACATATGTAAAATAAAGTGATCGAACTCCACTCTACAATGGTTTAAAATAATATAAGTTCATTTAGATGAGTTTGAACTCAGTTTTTTTTATACTAATGTAAAAACTCTAAGGCAAATTAAAGACTATTAGATGTTACACTTGATGTATTACTCTCGTGTCATCTTAATCGTAGATGCATACATCATACACGTCGATGTGTGTGATTGTGTGTGCAAATGTATAAAATAATATTAAATCTACTGTTATTAAATGAACTGTGTACTCTATTTGGTGTAGTCGATTTACACTTTAGTGAATTATAAAAAAATTAATTACACTATGTTCTTAATTTGGACAAAACATGAAATAGTGAAAGTCATGTGATCAATTCGGCGAGCGTGTTGCATTTGTATTAATTAAGAGGATACTTTCGACTTTCTCTAATTATTTTTTAAAAATGTCAAATAAATAATAAAAAATGATGGTAATCTCTTTCAATGTCATTTTGCAAAAACTGCAAACAAAAAATTGAAACCCACAAAAACACAAAAAAATCCGATTAACCCAAATTTATTAATTATATAAACATTCAAAACTCATGTGATAATTATATTAAGAAAAAAATACGCAAATTCAAAATTATCAAATCGAGATTGTTTCATCACGCAATCTAGACGAAGTAGCTCGAGCGCTGACCAACCACCCGATAAATAGAGGTTTTGAGGACATGGTAGCGAGATCGAGCTTAGACAGCTGAAATTAACATCCACTCTAATCTCCACTGATATTTTTATACTCCCGTTCTTCACTGATAATTAATTTTGTTTAATTTTGTGTTTTTGAATGATTAAAGGGTTTGAAAATATAAAAGATCTTCAATATTATACTTGATTCGATCCAATTAAATTAGACCTTTCTTTTACTTTGCAACAATAATATACTACCTTCCTGCTATGTTTTTATACACATGTGATTAAATGCTCTCTTGTTTGACGGTGATTATTTATCATAAAAAATATATAAAGATTATAAAAAATATTAAAATAAAATTTATCTTTTTTATATAATTTTTATATATTTTTTATCATATAAGTAATCACGTTCAAACAAAAGAATAGTTCACTAGCTGTGCATTAAAAACTTGAGACATAAGTAGTAATATACCTTCTAGAATAAATTTGGAAATCAACTATTAACTTCTAGATCAAAGACAAAAAAGGCTTCTAGAGTTTGTCGCTTAATTTATCAGGAATTTAATGTATTTTTCAAAAACTTTAAAACTTAAAGCATTCTCCGTTGAAAAATGTTTCACGTTCAATACCCTATAAATGAAGAGAGAGGGACCTCAGAATCATATGTATTTAGTATATTTTATTATATATATTTCAAATTATAATTTTGATACTCTATAGTATATTTTTTAGTGTATTTTTTCGTTATTTCATGATTTAATTAGATATATAGGAGTACTTGTTATTTATGTTGAGAGTTGAGCAAATGATTTCATGATTGCTTGCGCTTTTGAAAATTCTAAACAAGATTGTGTGAAATACAGAAATCTGGATATTCTAATAGGCCAATTTGTAAAAGGCTTTTATCAATATCAAGATCTCTGTAATTCACGTAAGCTTGTTTTGAATTTTTAGAAATATGAGCAACCATGTAGTCATATAACTTTATAATTAATGAAGATTTTCCAGATCTATAAGGATTCGATAGCCTAAATTTAGGCTAGGTGGTCAGCACTTAATTTTGTGTTATCTTATATTTTTCTTGTCTCAGAGAAACATTTTTTTTTTTTAAATATAGAGAATGATTTTGATTTTTCGCAAGTATATATGTATCATCACTATTTAATTTAGGGTGGATCGCTCCAATCCCCGTTTACGTAAGCCTCACATGTTCAACAAGTACATTATCCAATTAAAAATAAGAAATAGCTAAATTTGATCTTTTGAACATTTAAATAATCAAATATAGATCAAATTTATGTAAAAGTAAAAATTTATCTCAATTTTATCATAAAGTTTAATTTTATTTACACTTCCTTAATTATTTTACTCACCTCTCAAATTTTTATATTTTTTTAATAACATTTATACAAACTTTTATCTATATTTTTGTTCTAAAATAGAATGAAATAACAATTCACATCTCCTATTTACCGGTACGTCGTCTGAGAAAATTGACTACCGCAAAATCGTGTCCAGCGAGGATGACGAAACCCTCGAGGCACAATACATATATCATACTCTCGTGAGTACAATATAAATAGTACTATAACCCTTTAAAATATAAAAACCCAACAAAATCATCATTTAATAATTAAAAAATCTTCATTTCAATAAAAAATTATTATAAACAATAAATTAGCATAATAATGAATATATTAGCATACATAATAAATATTTCTCCATAAATACATGAATATATACTACTGGGTGTACAATTAGAATTGTAATTCTAGGAACAAGGTAAAAATTGCCCTCGAGGCACCCAAGTGTATGCCTGCAGCAGCAATCAAAACTTCCGTCGGATCCGCACCTGCTTCCCTCCCCCTTGACGAGCCGACACCACGCTGAAGGTCATTGGAGCCCGATTGCCTTTTCATGACGTCATCGAGGGGTGTGATGTGCCGGATTACTCGACGGCAAGGCCCGCTCGGCGACAACTGAGGGGGATCTGTTGTTGCGGGATAGATTGTAACGGTGTCGCCGGCCGTCGGAATCCAAAATCCCCTCTTGGTCGGATTAAAGTCACCTTCTACGAACAATTTTGGATAGTTGGCCAAGAGGCTGCCGGTAAGAGGAATATTGTTTGGATAGTTGTTAGAATGAAAGAGAGTAGAATATTGGAGATGATTTACTAGTCATCACTCATCATCTTGTAATATTGATTTGTTGATGAATGAATGCTAAGAGCATTTACATTGGTTACTATTTTTATTATTTTTATTAATATATATATATATATATATATATATATATATATATATATATATATATGAAAGGGTTTACCCAGTTTGAAGAAAAAACTAATTTCGATTTTAAGAACCAGGTAGATTCATGGCAATACGTTCTCCTCTCTCCCTCAATCAGAGGAGATCTTTCAACTGAATTAAACGCTATTTCTTTTCAAAGTTTTCTAATTTCATTCGGATTATCATGGTTCCGCCGCCGGCGGATCGGAGCGGGGGCAGTGAATCGGCGGCCGCCGGCGATGGGCCGAGGTCCCTCCCGACCCCGTTCCTAACAAAAACGTACTGGTGGATGACAACACCATCGAAAGCATTTGTGATTGATATTTAATTTAATTTTCAGATTTGTGATTTTTTTTTTTTTGGGGCGAATGTTCAGGGATTCAGGAAATCAGCGGAGATGTCGAATGACGAGATTTTGCGAGGAGATTTTGGCGGCAAGGACAGGTCGAATTCGGCGGTGAAGCCGCTGGATCTGCTGCCAATGACGAGATTTTGCGAGGAGATGCAGACCGCCGTCGCGGGTTACGAGTTGTGTGTCGCGTGTTACAGGTCTTGTGTGTTAGTGAAGTAGGAATCGATATTTGTGTAATAATAATTTTCAAAATATATATTAATTTGCTATATATTAATTTGTGTATGGAAATGTCGTTAATACACTCTAAAATTCTAAGTTGAAATTAAAATAATCACATGTTTTGCACATGTGGCCGAGATCCGCCACTCCAGCCAATAACATCTAATTAAACCTTAGTTCAAGTACTAAAACACAAAAAAAAGATGAGTCACTAAAGTCTGAAAGTACCTATAATTCAGATACTAAATTATAATTATCCCTTAAATGAACTGTGTACTCTATTTGGTGTAGCCGATTTACACTTTAGTGAATTATAAAAAAATTAATTACACTCTGTTCTTAATTTGGACAAAACATAAAATAGTGAAAGTCACGTGATCAATTCGGCGAGCGTGTTTCATTTGTATTAATTAAGAGGGTACTTTAAACTTTCTCTAATTATTTTTTACAAAATTCAAATAAATAATAAAAAATGATGTTAATCTCTTTCAATGTCATTTTGAAAAAACCGCAAACGAAAAATTGAAACAAAAAAAAAACTCAAAAAGATCCGATTAACCCAAATTTATTAATTATATAAACATTCAAAACTCATGTGATAATTATATTAAGAAAAAAATAAACTAATTCAAAATTTTCAAATCGAGATTGATTCATCACGCACTCTAGACGAAGTAGCTCGAGCACTGACCAAACGCCCGATAAATAGAGGTTTTGAGGACATGGTAGCGAGATCGAACTTAGACAGCTGAAATTAACATCCACTCCGATCTCCACTGATATTTTTATACTCTCGTTCTTCACTGATAATTAATTTTGTTAAATTTTGTGTTTTTAAATGATTAAAGGGTTTGAAAATATAAAAGATCTTCAATATTATACTTGATTCGATCCAATTTAAATTAGACTTTTCTTTTACTTTGCAACAATAATATACTACCTTCCTGCTATGTTTTTATACACATGTGATTAAATGCTCTCTTGTTTGAAGGTGATTACTTATCATAAAAAATATTTATAAAAAATATTAAAATAAAAGTTATCTTTTTTTATATAATTTTTATATATTTTTATCATATAAGTAATCACGTTCAAACGAGATAATAGTTGACTAAGTGTGCATAAAAACTTGAGACATAAGTAGTAATATACCTTCTAGAATAAATTTGGAAAGCAACAATTAACTTCTAGATCAAAGACAAAAAGGCTTCTAGACTTTATCGCTTAATTTATCAGAAATTTAATGTATTTTTCAAAAAATTTAAAACTTAAATCATTGCCCGTTGAAAAATATTTCACGTCCAATACCCTATAAATGAAGAGCGAGGGACCTCAGAATCATATGTATTTAGTATATTTTATTATATAAATTTCAAATTATAACTTTGATACTATAGTATATTTTAGTGTATTATTTCGTTGTCTCAGGATTTAATTAGATATATAGGAGTACTGGTTATTTATGTTGAGAGCTGAGCAAACAATTTCATGATTGCTCGCGCTTTTGAAAATTCTAAACAAGATTACGTGAAATACAGAAATCTGGATATTCTAACAGGCCAATTTGTAAAAGTCTTTTATCAAAATCAAGATCTCTGTAATTCACGTAAGTTTGTTTTGAATTTTTAGAAATATGAGCAACCATGTAGACTTATAACTTCATAATTAATGAAGATTTTCCAGATTTATAAGGATTCAATAGCCTAAATTTAGGCTAGGTGTGGTTCGCACTTAATTTTGTGTTATTTTATATTTTTCTTGTCTAAGAGAGAAATATTTTTTTTTTTAAATATAAAGAATGATTTTGATTTTTTGCAAGTATATATGTATCATCAGTATTTAATTTAGGGAGTGTTTTCAGCATGGATTGCTCCAATCCCCGTTTACGTAAGCCTCACATGTTCAACAAGTACGTTATCCAATTAAAAATAAGAAATAGCTAAATTTGATCTTTTGAACATTTAAATGATCGAATAAAGATCAAATTTATGTAAAAGTAAAAAATTATCTCAATTTTATCATAAAGTTTAATTTTATTTACACTTCTCTAATTATTTTACTCACCTCTCAAATTTTTATATTTTTTTAATAACATTTATACAAACTTTTATCTATATTTTAGTTGTAAAATAGAATGAAATAACAATTCGCATCTCCTATTTACCGGCACGTCGTCCGAGAGAATTGACTACCGCAAAATCGTGTCCGCGAGGATGACGAAACCCTCGAGGCACTCAAGTGTACGCCTGCAGCAGCCATCAAAACTTTCGTCGGATCCGCTCCTGCTTCCGTCGGATTGCCTTTTCATGACGTCATCGAGGGGCGTGATGTGCCGGATTACTCGACGGCAAGGCCCGCTCGGCGACAGATTAGGGGGATCTGTTGTTGCGGGATAGATTGTAATGGTGTCGCCGGCCGTCGGAATCCAAAATCCCCTCTTGGTCGGATTAAAGTAACCTTCTAGGAATAATTTTGGATAGTTGGCCAAGAGGCTGCTGGTAAGAGGAATATTGTTTGGATAGTTCTTAGAATGAAAGAGAGAATGAATATTGGAGATGATTTACTAGTCATCACTCATTATCTTGTAATATTGATTTGTTGATGGATGAATGTTAAGAGCATTTACATTGGTTAATACGGTTCATATTCACCAGTTTGTTTTTTTATTAATTTTCAATAATTATTTACTAACCAAGATTCACATTGATTTTTAATTGAACTCCTCAATAGGCGGTTGATTCTTGGCTACTCATGAGTAGTAACCTCACCCATGGGGATCTTGACATGTGTCCAGGTTGAAAAACATGAACATAAAAATTGTAAATAAAAAAACAAAGACTTGGACACATGTCAAAATCACCGGATTTAAAAGAGAAACTACTCCTGGGTAGCCAAGAATAAACCCCAATAGGCCCACTAAATAATATAATAAAAATAATAAAAGTGGCAGCTTTTAAACAACAAAAATTAGACTTTACTTGCCTATATTGTGCCTCTAATACACACTCATATTATCTATTGACATGTGTCCCTTTTTTCAGAAAAATAAAATAAAAAATCGAGTTCAAAGGTTTGAACTGGGTTCAATTTAGTGACAATGTACATATGTAAAATAAAGTGAACTCCACTCTACAATAGTTTAAAATAATATTAGTTCATTTAGATGAGTTTGAACTCAATTTTTTTTATACTTATAATGTCAATGCTCTAAGGCAAAGTAAGCACTATTAAATGTTACACCTAATGTATTACTTTCGTGTTATCTTAATCGTAGAAGCATAGACCACACATGTCGGTGTGAGTGATTGTGTGTGCAAATGTATAAAATAATATTAAATTTATTGTTATTAAATGAACTGTGTACTCTATTTGGTGTGGCCGATTTACACTTTAGTAAATTATAAAAAAATTAATTACAATATGTTCTTACTTTAAACAAAACATGAAATAGTGAAAGACACGTGATCAATTCGGCGAGCGTGTTGCATTTGTATTAATTAAGAGGGTACTTTCGACATTCTTTAATTATTTTTTTAAAAAAAATCAAGTAAATAATAAAAAAAATGATGTTAATCTCTTTCAATCTCATTTTGCAAAAACTGCAAACAAAAAATTGAAACCAACAAAAACTCAAAAAAATCGATTAACCCAAATTTATTAATTATATAAACATTCAAAACTCACGTGATAATTATATATATTAAGAAAAAAATACGCAAATTCAAAATTTTCAAATAAAGATTAATTCATCACGCAATCTAGAGGAAGTAGCTCGAGCGCTGACCAAACGCCCGATAAATAGAGGTTTTGAGGACATGGTAGCGAGATCGAGCTTACACAGCTGAAATTAACATCCACTCCGATCTCCACTGATATTTTTATACTCTCGTTCTCCACTGATAATTAATTTTGTTAAATTTTGTGTTTTTGAATGATTAAAGGGTTTGAAAATATAAAAGATCTTCAATATTATACTTGATTCGATCCAATTTAAATTAGACTTTTCTTTTACTTTGCAACAATAATATACTACCTTCCTGCTATGTTTTTATACACATGTGATTAAATGCTCTCTTGTTTGAAGGTGATTACTTATCATAAAAAATATTTATAAAAAATATTAAAATAAAAGTTATCTTTTTTTATATAATTTTTATATATTTTTATCATATAAGTAATCACGTTCAAACAAGATAATAGTTGACTAAGTGTGCATAAAAACTTGAGACATAAGTAGTAATATACCTTCTAGAATAAATTTGGAAAGCAACAATTAACTTCTAGATCAAAGACAAAAAGGCTTCTAGACTTTATCGCTTAATTTATCAGGAATTTAATGTATTTTTCAAAAAATTTAAAACTTAAATCATTGCCCGTTGAAAAATATTTCACGTCCAATACCCTATAAATGAAGAGCGAGGGACCTCAGAATCATATGTATTTAGTATATTTTATTATATATATTTCAAATTATAACTTTGATACTATAGTATATTTTAGTGTATTATTTCGTTGTCTCAGGATTTAATTAGATATATAGGAGTACTGATTATTTATGTTGAGAGCTGAGCAAACAATTTCATGATTTCTCGCGCTTTTGAAAATTTTAAACAAGATTACGTGAAATACAGAAATCTGGATATTCTAACAGGCCAATTTGTAAAAGGCTTTTATCAAAATCAAGATCTCTGTAATTCACGTAAGTTTGTTTTGAATTTTTAGAAACATGAGCAACCATGTAGACTTATAACTTCATAATTAATGAAGATTTTCCAGATTTATAAGGATTCAATAGCCTAAATTTAGGCTAGGTGGTTCGCACTTAATTTTGTGTTATCTTATATTTTTCTTGTCTAAGAGAAAAATATTTTTTTTTTAAATATAAAGAATGATTTTGATTTTTTGCAAGTATATATGTATCTTCAGTATTTAATTTAGGGAGTGTTTTCAGCATGGATCGCTCCAATCCCCGTTTACGTAAGCCTCACATGTTCAACAAGTACGTTATCCAATTAAAAATAAGAAATAGCTAAATTTGATCTTTTGAACATTTAAATGATCGAATAAAGATCAAATTTATGTAAAAGTAAAAAATTATCTCAATTTTATCATAAAGTTTAATTTTATTTACACTTCTCTAATTATTTTACTCACCTCTCAAATTTTTATATTTTTTTAATAACATTTATACAAACTTTAATCTATATTTTTGTTGTAAAATAGAATGAAATAACAATTCGCATCTCCTATTTACCGGCACGTCGTCCGAGAGAATTGACTACCGCAAAATCGTGTCCGCGAGGATGACGAAACCCTCGAGGCACTCAAGTGTACGCCTGCAGCAGCCATCAAAACTTTCGTCGGATCCGCTCCTGCTTCCGTCGGATTGCCTTTTCATGACGTCATCGAGGGGCGTGATGTGCCGGATTACTCGACGGCAAGGCCCGCTCGGCGACAGGTTAGGGGGATCTGTTGTTGCGGGATAGATTGTAATGGTGTCGCCGGCCGTCGGAATCCAAAATCCCCTCTCGGTCGGATTAAAGTAACCTTCTAGGAATAATTTTGGATAGTTGGCCAAGAGGCTGCCGGTAAGAGGAATATTGTTTGGATAGTTCTTAGAATGAAAGAGAGAATGAATATTGGAGATGATTTACTAGTCATCACTCATTATCTTGTAATATTGATTTGTTGATGGATGAATGTTAAGAGCATTTACATTGGTTAATACGGTTCATATTCACCAGTTTGTTTTTTTATTAATTTTCAATAATTATTTACTAACCAAGATTCACATTGATTTTTAATTGAACTCCTCAATAGGCGGTTGATTCATGGCTACTCATGAGTAGTAACCTCACCCATGGGGATCTTGACATGTGTCCAGGTTGAAAAACATGAACATAAAAATTGTAAATACAAAAACAAAGACTTGGACACATGTCAAAATCACCGGATTTAAAAGGGAAACTACCCCTGGGTAGCCAAGAATCAACCTCAATAGGCCCACTAAATAATATAATAAAAATAATAAAAATGGCAGCTTTTAAACAACAAAAATTAGACTTTACTTGCCTATATTGTGCGTCTAATACACACTCATATTATCTATTGACATGTGTCCCTTTTTTCAGAAAAATAAAATAAAAAATCGAGTTCAAAGGTTTGAACTGGGTTCAATTTAGTGACAAGGTACATATGTAAAATAAAGTGAACTCCACTCTACAATAGTTTAAAATAATATTAGTTCATTTAGATGAGTTTGAACTCAGTTTTTTTTTATACTTATAATGTCAATGCTCTAAGGCAAAGTAAGCACTATTAAATGTTACACCTAATTTATTACTCTCGTGTTATCTTAATCGTAGAAGCATAGACCACACATGTCGGTGTGAGTGATTGTGTGTGCAAATGTATAAAAATATTATTAAATTTATTGTTATTAAATGAACTGTGTACTCTATTTGGTGTGGCCGATTTACACTTTAGTGAATTATAAAAAAATTAATTACAATATGTTCTTACTTTAAACAAAACATGAAATAGTGAAAGACACGTGATCAATTCGGCGAGCGTGTTGCATTTGTATTAATTAAGAGGGTACTTTCGACATTCTCTAATTATTTTTTTTTAAAAATCAAGTAAATAATAAAAAAAATGATGTTAATCTCTTTCAATGTCATTTTGCAAAAACTGCAAACAAAAAATTGAAACCAACAAAAACTCAAAAAAATCGATTAACCCAAATTTATTAATTATATAAACATTCAAAACTCACGTGATAATTATATATATTAAGAAAAAAATACGCAAATTCAAAATTTTCAAATAAAGATTAATTCATCACGCAATCTAGAGGAAGTAGCTCGAGCGCTGACCAAACGCCCGATAAATAGAGGTTTTGAGGACATGGTAGCGAGATCGAGCTTACACAGCTGAAATTAACATCCACTCCGATCTCCACTGATATTTTTATACTCTCGTTCTCCACTGATAATTAATTTTGTTAAATTTTGTGTTTTTGAATAATTAAAGGGTTTGAAAATATAAAAGATCTTCAATATTATACTTGATTCGATCCAATTTAAATTAGACTTTTCTTTTACTTTGCAACAATAATATACTACCTTCCTGCTATGTTTTTATACACATGTGATTAAATGCTCTCTTGTTTGAAGGTGATTACTTATCATAAAAAATATTTATAAAAAATATTAAAATAAAAGTTATCTTTTTTTATATAATTTTTATATATTTTTTATCATATAAGTAATCACGTTCAAACAAGAAAATAGTTTACTAATTGTGCATAAAAACTTGAGACATAAGTAGTAATATACCTTCTAGAATAAATTTGGAAAGCAACAATTAACTTCTAGATCAAAAACAAAAAGGCTTCTAGAGTTTGTCGCTTAATTTATCAAGAATTTAGTATATTTTTCAAAAAATTTAAAACTTAAAGCATTTTCCGTTGAAAAATGTTTCACGTTCAATACCCTGTAAATGAAGAGCGAGGGACATCAGAATCATATGTATTTAGTATATTTTATTATATATATTTCAAATTATAACTTTGATACTATAGTATATTTTAGTGTATTTTTTCGTTATTTCAGGATTTAATTAGATATATAGGAGTACTAGTTATTTATGTTGAGAGCTGAGCAAACAATTTCATGATTGCTCGCGCTTTTGAAAATTCTAAACAAGATTACGTGAAATACAGAAATCTAGATATTCTAACAGGCCAATTTGTAAAAGGCTTTTATCAATATCAAGATCTCTGTAATTCACGTAAGCTTGTTTTGAATTTTTAGAAATATGAGCAACCATCTAGCCATATAACTTCATAATTAATGAAGATTTTCCAGATCTATAAGGATTCAATAGCCTAAATTTAGGCTAGGTGGTCCGCACTTAATTTTTTGTTATCTTATATTTTTCTTGTCTCGGAGAGAAACATTTTTTTTTTTAATATAAAGAACGATTTTGATTTTTAATTTGCAAGTATATATGTATCATCAGTATTTAATTTATGGCGTGTTTTCAGCATGGATCACTCCAATCCACATTTACGTAAGCCTCACATGTTCAACAACTACGTTTTCCAATTAAAAATAAGAAATAGCTAAATTTGATCTTTTGAACATTTAAATGATCAAATAAAGATCAAATTTATGTAAAAGTAAAAAAATTATCTCAATTTTATCATAAAGTTTAATTTTATTTACACTTCTCTAAATACTTTACTCACCTCTCCAATTTTTATATTTTTTAATAACATTTACACAAACTTTTAACTATATTCTTGTTGTAAAATAGAATGAAATAACAATTCGCATCTCCTATCTATCGGCACGTCGTCCGAGAGAATTGACTAACGCAAAATCGTGTCCAGCGAGGATGACGAAACCCTCGAGGCACTCAAGTGTACGCCTGCAGCAGCCATCAAAACTTCCGTCGGATCCGCACCTGCTTCCCTCCCCCTCGACGAGCCACCACCACGCTGAAGGTCATTGGAGCCCGATTGCTTATTCATGACGTCATCGAGGGGCGTGATGTGCCGGATTACTCGACGGCAAGGCCCGCTCGGCGACAGATTAGGGGGATCTATTGTTGCGGGATAGATTGTAACGGTGTCGCCGGCCGTCGGAATCCAATATCCCCTCTCGGTCGGATTAAAGTCACCTTCTACAAACAATTTTTTTTCACATATTCTTCCACTTCCATGCCAACTCTGGTCTCAGAAAGTATTAACTGGGGTCGGGAAGTTATTGGTGGCAGTATACACGGGAATTTCAAGAAAATCATTTTCTGGAATTTTATTTCTTAACTGTTAGTTTTATGTAAATTTTGAAGGGTGAATTGTTAATAAGGTTATTATGGGTAATTTTTAGGGGTTGTACAAAGTATTCTTTCTAACTCGTAATATATTTTTTTTAATGGAGATTAAGATAAATGTTGTGCTTTGATTTTTTTAAAAGGTTTAATTTATTTTTAAATTGAAAAATACAGTAGTAGTGAGTGAGCGGAGTTAAAAAGTAGGTAGATAAAGTATAAATAAATTTTATTTAAAAATGAAAAAATAAGAATTTTTTTTTAATATATTAACTATTATGAGACACACAAAAAGAAAAATATTGTAACTTTTATGGAACACTTTACTCATCTAGTGATGCTATATGCACACTTACATTTTTCTTTTTCTTTTTTGTTACTTTTTTTTAATTTTAATTATTTAGTTAAAACAGGTTTTTCGAAAATATTAATTAAAATTTATTTTTTCAAAACGTAATTTTTTTTACATTTTTTATATCAACAAAATGCTGACATTATATAAAAATCAATTTTAAATATCAATTAAGTCATGCGTTTTTACTTACTCGTATATGCAATTAAAGTCTTGACTCACACATGTGTGAGTGTTGTGCAATGTCTTCACTATCACTATGTCATTCTTAGGTACTCTAGATCCATATATACCCCAAGTGCACTCCTTTTGCTGACACTTTGTTTGGACCTTAAATAAGTTGTTTGTTAAAAATGTTAAAGACCTCCCTTGTTCAACTGCATATTGCCTCAACGTTGCTCTGAAAGTTGGAATGTCTTTGAAGCACAACCCAATATGAAACTGAATATTCTGCATGTCAATTTTCTCATTGAATACCTTAGACACCTTCTTTTTTGGAACTTATTTAGCTTCTGTTTTGCTTCAGGTCATAACCTTCTTTCCCTTGACATCTTTCTGCCTTACCTCATCTAACTCATCATCATCACAGTTAACAAATTCTCCAAATCCTCACCTGACTCCTCATCATGAGAGTCCACCAAATAATCTGACAACTCATAATCATCCCCCAAAGATATATCTCCATCACTATCCACCACCTCCACATCCTCATCTATCAGCTTCTCCATACTGGCTTTTAGAAGATTTGTAGGACCCACTCTGTTTTCATCACCATCCCTCTCATCTCTGCTCATGAACATCAGCCACATTATCTACATAATCCTCACTATCAACATCCACACTCTCCTTAGGACCAACCTCATTATCATCATCCTCGGACTCATCTACTTCAGGGAGTGATAACCCCTTAGATAAGTACACAATATCATCACTTTGCAAACCATCATGATCCACATATATACATGGACACAATAAGATTCTTGCTAATACAAGCAGAAATTAGTGGACCGGTATTGAAATCATCACACATGCTCTAAGCATTCACAATTATCATGCCCACTCATACTAACATAAAATTCAAGGTACCCCTCTAAACCAACAAAAGCAGCCATCAGCCCCAAATCAACTTTGAAATAGATGAATTAGGGCTTCTGCAAATTCGAAATAGAGGATTTAGGGTTTCTGGAAATTTGAAATTGAGGATTTATGGATTTATGATATGTAGAGATTTTGGGTTGTAATTTAGGGTTCTTGCATGGTAGATTTGGGGGAGAGCTGCGGGTTTTTTGAATTGAAATTAGGGAGAGTGATTAAGTTGGGGAAGAGACGATATATTTGTCTTAATTTTTGTACATTTATTTTTCATTTATTAATAACGGGAAATGTCATAAATACCCTCTGTCAGCTGTTGGAAAAAGAATCATTGATCATGTGCACCTCACGTGTCGCCGGAACCGTCCAAAATGCATTAAAGTACAATTTTATCAAATTTTTGATATTGAAATGTAAAAATTGAAACTTCAGTAACCAAAGTACAAAAGTTCCTATAGTTCAAGCACTAAAGTAGAATTATCCCTTTAATTTATTCGATCATGTCAATTCACCCCATAAAAACATCGAACAATTAATCATGCGCGCAAAGCAAACTGAAAGCAAGAGCCATGCAACAGCCATGCATGCATAACCGCCCCCTAGGTTTTAGGAAGTGATTTATGTACTGAATATTTAATTATTGATATCGCATTATATTTGGAGTTAGGTATTATATGATAAGGATGGAGATTGTCCTTGCCTATCAATATATATACCAATAACCCTAGAATCATATTTAGGGTTTCAGGAGAATGTGTTCTGCGTGCGCGCATTCATAATAAATCATTCTTTCTCCCTCTGCTACTTTTATATTTTCTCTTTATGGTATCAGAGCCTCATATGATCTGAGGCCAATATATTTTTTTTAACCATGGCTCCTTCTTCCCCAGTTCATCAACTGCAGGGACAACTTGTTACAATCAAACTCAGTGAAACCAACTACTTGATCTGGCGCCATCAAATCCTTGCAGGAGTGAGAGGATATGGCCTTGAAGGCTACCTTAATGCTGACACGAAATCACCAGATAAGATGACAAAAGATTCAACCGGAGCAGATGTTATCAATGATGACTATCTTTCATGGGTAAGACAAGATCAACTCATTGCATCATGCCTCCTTTCTTCCCTATCAGAGAGTTTGTTGATAGGTACAGTGGGACTCACCACTGCTAATGAAATCTAGACGCACCTCAACTCCTGTTTCTCCATACAATCAAGGGCAAAAATTTTGCAACTCAAGGAGCAGTTACAAAATGTCAAAAAAGGGAATTCCACCATGAGAGAATACCTGAATATAGTGAAAGGTTATTGTGATGCCTTGGTAGCTGCTGGACACAAAATATCTGATGAGGACCATCTGCTTCACATCATGTCTGGATTAGGGGCAAAATACAATCCAGTCATGGTGTCTGTCACTTCAAAATTGGATCCAGTTTCAATCATGGAGGTAACTTCACTTTTACTTACTTTTGAAGCTAGATTGGAGAGAATTGACAAGGGCATTACCAGCTTTGAAGGGTCTAATCCCTCAGTCAATTATTCCTCTCAAAGTCATGATCAGAGAGGACAAAACAGTTATAGAGGGAGAGGATATTCTAACAACAACAGAGGTGGCAACACTGGAAATTATAATTCCAGAGGTCAAAACAGCTATAGAGGGAGAGGCAGATCTGGTGGTAGAAACAACAACAATGTCAAGTGTCAAATATGTCACAGAACCAACCACACAGCTGATAAGTGCTTCTACAGAGCCAATCTCAATTATGTACCCAATCCAGAGCCTCAACAACAGTTCAATACCAACTTTACACAGCAGGCCTCCCCTCTAACATCCATCACATCTACTAATGCCATCAATGAAGCCTCTTGGTTCCCTGATTCTGGTGCCAACAGCCATGTTACTTATGATCTCAACAACCTCAGTTTCAACACTCCATATGAGGGATCAGATAAAGTTCATATGGGTAATGGCAAAGGTTTGAACATCTCTCATCTTGGTACCTCTTTTGTTAAAACTTCCCCTTCATCCAAGAGACAATTTCTTCTTAAAAATCTCTTGCATGTTCCTCATATTAAGAAAAATTTACTCAGTGTTTCACAGTTTGCAAAGGATAATAACGTTTTCTTTGAATTTCATCCTTTGTCTTGTCTTGTTAAGGACCAAATCACATCCCAAATTCTCCTCAAAGGAACTGTTAGGGATGGCTTGTACTCATTTGATCTGAGTTGTCTGCATCCTGGTTCATCCTCTCCAGTCACTTCAGCTTCACCACCATCATCATCTTCTCAGACTCCATGGATCCAGTCAGCTCAGAAACACCCTAGCTTTAAAATCTGGCATGACAGATTAGGGCATGCGCCCTTTGACATTGTCAAATCCACTTTAAATTCTGTTGGCATTTCTTTTAAAAACTCTGATGAGAATAAAGTTTGTATTCCTTGCATTCAATCCAAAAGTCACAAACTTCTTTTTTATCCATCTCAGTCACACAAATATAATTTTCTTGAGGTCATACATAGTGATTAATGGGGTCCCTCACATGTTACCTCCAGAAATGGTTACAGATACTATGTCACATACATAGATGATTGCTCTAGGTTTACTTGGATTTATTTTCTCAAATATAAATCTGAAGTAACCAACACATTCATTCATTTTAAATCCATGGTTGAAAAGCAGTTTAACAAACCTATTAAAATACTCCAAAGTGATGGAGGCACAGAGTATTTACCTTTGGCACATTTCCTTCAACAACATGGAATCTTACATAGAAAATCCTGCCCATATACACCTGAACAAAATGGTTTGGCCGAAAGGAAACACAAACATATTGTTCAAATGGCATTAGCTCTCCTTTCTCACTCATCAGTACCAACAACTTTCTGGGATGATGCTTTTGTTCACAGTGTCTACCTCATCAATCTCACTCACACACCTGTTCTGAATAGGGGTGAGCAGAGTTCGGTTATAACCAAATAACCGACCGAACCAAATCAAAATATGCATTTTGGTTCGGTTATTTAATTATCGGTTTGGATATGGTTTTAAAATTTAAAAATATTGGTTTTCGGTTTGGTTCGGTTATTTTGCGGATATAACCGATTAAATAACCAAAAACCGATATTATATATATATATATATATTAATATTATATATATATATATATATATATATATATATATATATCCCTATATATATAAATCCAATTATATAAATAAAAATATTTGTGTGTACAGTACATTATTTGAAGCTTTGTTCAATTTTCCATTACTTTTTATTATTATTAATATTATAATAAAAAATATTATTATTAATCTAATTTAAAAAGTAGAATTTATTGTTTCATATCTCTATTGTTTTGCTTGTAAGTTGTGTAATTAGCATTGCAAAATTATCAAGTTACCATTACGGATTTAATTTATATCGATCTAAGACTTGCTCTTCTTCCATCAGATTTTGAAACTTTGAACCTTAACTTGGCACTGTGAATTCATGACATGTTTTTACTTTTATTTTATTTAGTTTTGGTTATTGGTTAATAACCGAAACCGAACCAAAAATTTTGGTTTGGTTTTCTATTGGTTTTAATATAATTTAATAGGTTTGGTGACCGACCGAATTAGTTTGGTTTTGAAATTGGTTAAGGTAATTTGATTCGGTCGGTGACCAAACCGACCAATGCTCACCCCTAGTTCTGAATAACCAGTCCCCTTATGCTACTCTTCATGGTCATCCACCCAACTACTCCAACCTCAAAACCTTTGGCTGCCTTGGTTTTCCTCACATTAGGCCCTACAATGACCACAAACTCCAACCAAGAGCTTGTGCAGCTGTGTTTCTTGGATTCAGTCCTCAATACATAGGTTATAAACTTTTTCTCCTTCATTCAAAAAAGGAAATAGTCAACAGACATGTTGTCTTTAATGAAAGTGTATTTCCTTTTTCTGATAATGCCTCCAATTCACCACTCCCCACTGAAAATCCTTTCATTTCCTTACCACCTCCTCCTGTTGATACTCAAACCCCACATACTCATCCCATTCCAGTCCATACTCCAACTACAGCTCCTCCGGTTTCTCCAACTCCACCTACTCCTATCACTGATCCTAATCATCTATTTGTCCAACTACCTTCTACTACAACACCTCCTCCACCTGTTAATCATCCTCCTGCACCTTCAGTTCCACCCACTGCACCCCCTCACACTCATACTATGAGAACTAGATCTCAGTCTGGTATTTCCAAAAAAAGGGTGCTGACCACTATCACTCCCCTTCACCTCAGAGAACCAACTTCTCATAAGGAAGCCCTAACCTCTCCACAGTGGTCTAAAGCTATGCAAGCGGAGTATGCATCCATTCTCAGAAACCATACATGGTCCCTCACACCCTTACCTCATAACCAGTCTACTGTGGGGTGTAGATGGATTTTCAAATTGAAAACTCATGCTGATGGCAGTATTTCCAGATACAAAGCGCGTTTGGTTGCCAAAGGCTATTCTCAAATGCCTGGATTTGACTTTCATGACACATTCAACCCTGTTGTAAAGCCAACTACCATCAGGATTGTTCTCACTCTTGCTCTCCTTCATTCCTGGCCCTTGAAACAACTTGATGTCGAAAATGCATTTCTCAATGGTGATATGGATACCTCTTTATTCATGGACCGACCACCTGGCTTTGAGCAAGGGGGCAACCTTGTATGCAAGCTGCATAAGTCCATCTACGGTTTAAAGCAAGCTTCAAGAACCTTGACCACAAAATTTGCTTATGTGCTTCACTCCAATCAGTTTACCTCTTCAAAGGCTGACAACTCATTGTTCTTATAGAAAAACTAAATCATCAGTCATATTTATCATGATATATGTTGATGATATCATCATAACAGGCTCCAATCAAACTGATATTCAAGCTGTCATCACCTCTCTCAACAACCACTTCAGGCTCAAAGATTTGGGACAACTTAACTACTTTCTTGGCATAGAGATTGCTCAAACCACTGGTGGTCTATTTCTTGGACAGCAAAAATATGTAGAGAAGCTATTAAAAAAGGCCAGCATGACTGATGCAAGAGGCTACAATACCTCTATGATCAGTTCCAATTTCCTGTCCAAATATACTGGCCAACCCTTTGAAAATGGAAGGTTATATAGAAGCATGATTGGTGCCCTCCAATATGCAACTATTACCAGGCCTGATATAGCCTTTTCAGTCAACAAACTCAGTCAATATATGCAGGAACCAACTGATGTTCATTGGAAGGCTGTGAAGAGAGTACTTAGATACTTGGCACACACAAGGGAACTTGGGCTATCATTTCATAAACCAGACAACATCAACATCACTGCATTTGCAGATGCAGCATGGGCAACAGACCTTGATGACAGGAAATCAACTAGTGGATACTGTGTTTATATTGGGGGGAACCTGGTCTCATGGAGTTCCAAGAAACAACCAACAGTTTCAAGGTCGAGCACTGAAGCTGAGTATAGAAGTCTTGCTAATGTCACAAGTGAAGTCATGTGGATCAAATCATTATTGAATGAGCTGGGATACACACCATCAATTACTCCTGTCATATGGATTGACAACTCTGGTGTTGTGTCTTTATCTGCCAACCCTATTTCTCATTCAAAAACCAAACATGTTGAGCTTGACCTTCATTTTGTGAGAGACAAAGTGAATAATAGAGAAATATCAGTGAGGCATGTCCCAACCATTGATCAAGCTGCTGATTCTTTTACTAATGCTCTTAGTGGACAATTCTTCATGCGGATGAGAGATAAGATCAATATTGTTCCTAAAACCGTATTCGAATTGAGGGGGCATGAAAGAAAGAGCCATGCATGCATAACCGGCCCCTAGGTTTTAAGAAGTGATTTATGTACTGAATATTTAATTATTGATATCACATTATATTTGGAGTTAGGTATTATATGATAAGGATGGAGATTGTCCTTGCCTATCAATATATATACCAGTAACCCTAGAATCATATTTAGGGTTTCAGGAGAACGTGTTCTGCGTGCGCGCATTCATAATAAATCATTCTTTCTCCCTTGCTACTTTTATATTTTCTCTTTACAAACATATACAATTAGTAGAAAGCAAAGCAAGACATTTTATTTCATAAAAGAAAACCGTACATGATATATAATCCTTTTATTTCATAATTAATATAGTAAATTTCTTATAATAAAGTTATTCCTTTGAGCCTGCGAAATAGTAATAAAAAGTGAAACGAGGCACGCATGAATGCATGATAGATATATATAGGTCTCCTACCCCTTCTTCACATCAAATGGAATGCAAGCTGATCCGTTGGCAGTAAGAGGAATACTCTGCTCATTGTGGAAAACATTGTTCGGATCGACCTTCTTCTTCACATCGACCAGCTTCTGATAATTGCTTTTGTAGTATTTCGGACCCCATATGCTCGGGTCACTGCAATTCGTCCCCGTGTCGGGTTTTCCAATATCGAGATCCCTGTAATTCACGTAACTCTGTCTCGGGCTATTAGAAACAGAATCAGTCATGCTGTTGTATAACTTCCTAACCCACGCCTCGTTCTCAAGTTGGGCTTGTGCACTCGCGTTTTTCCAGTTGGCTACGTATTGCATCTTAAACTGAACATTCCTGTGGACAAATGCAATCGCATTTTCCGAAATTTCCCCCATCCGTCCGCCATAAGGAGTCCATATCACAAGCGACCTTTCACTAGCTTCGGTGATAATAGCCAACATCTTTTCAAGGCCCACGTCCGGAATGGGCTTTACCACGTAGTCGGATTTCGATTTGAAATAATTCAAGAACGCTCCCTTCCGTTTGAGCAGATCTTTGGGCTGGGTTCCCTGCGGGAACCCAGCGTTAGCTATCACCGACTCGATCCACGTCATCTCAGAGCAGTTGCTTTTCACCAATCCCAGCTCGGGAAAACTAGTATTCATCACATTGAGTAGGTCGGATGTGCTACCGAGATACAAAGCCTGGTATATAGTGGTTACATTGTTTGAGCCCGCGTTTACCATGATGACTCTGATGAAGAGCTCTTGGGCAATATTCGGAGCAGCCGTTTGCCATTTCCGCAAAATTCCCATATTGTTTTTATCGCGTGGGCTAACGAGTTTTGCAACCGAGAAAATCGTGACCTTCTTTGGTATGGGAACTAGTCGAATCTTCCAGCGTAAAATGATCCCAAAATTAGCACCTCCCCCTCCCCTGATGGCCCAGAAGAGATCCTCCCCCATGGTTGTCCTATTCAGAATTTGGCCGCAGTGGTTGACGATTTCTGCATCGAGCACGTTATCAGCACCAAGCCCGTATTTCCTCATCAGGGATCCGTATGCACCCCCGGTGAAATGGCCTCCGACACCCAAATCTGTGTATATTCCAGCCGGAAAGGCATGGGTCTTGCTCTTTTGAGAAATCGAGTAGTATAGCTCGCCGATGGTATTGCCCGAGTCAACCCACGCGGTGTTTCGCTTGATATTGATTTTGACTTTGCGGATTTTCCTTAGGTCGATGAGCACAAAGGGTTGGCATGTTAAGGTGATGTAGGAGAGACCTTCGTAGTCGTGGCCCCCACTTCGGATTCTGATGTGGAGCCCATTCTGAACCGCGCACTGTACCGCGGCTTGGACTTGTGCGTCGTTGGATGGAGTGAAGATGGCTCTAGGTTTTTCCAGAGATGGGGCTAAGCATCTGAGGTTTTCAGCAGTAGAATTGAGGATGAAGGTGAACGACGCTTTGTCGTTGTTAGGATCGTAAAAGCCTTGGGAGAATGTGATTTGGGATTTGGAGGTGAGATTAACACAACGGTAAAAATTGGATATAAAGGGAGGTGGAGGCGAAGAGGGTGCTGCCGCTGCTGCTGATACAACCATTAGGAATGATGTGTTAAAAGCAGCAGACAGAATTAATACTAGTATAAGAGAAGAAGAATATGCCATTGTTGTTGTGAGGTACGTTATGAGGAAGGTAGACCGGTATTTATTTAAAAATAGATTGAGTATGTAGTTTTTGTTACCTTAAATTAGGTGATCGACCTACGTACGTAAGCTGAGTGAGTAGTGTACTATACAGTATACTGTATATATTAATTTGACCGACTTTTCTTCAAAAGTCGCCTGTCAATTTACTTCCGCGTGAATTGCGATGCTACCTACTTCGGATTGATTATTTTATTGTTCCATAAAAACGATTTTAAATATATTTAAAATTATGAACAGAATTTTAAAAAATATTGAATAAATAAATATGTTTTATATAAAACATTAATCTGTATAAATTAAAAAAAAATCGACTCAAATACTTAATATCAAATGTTTAGCATATCATTAAAAAATCGTGTTAAAAATTAATGGACATACATTACCACATTTATCATCACATTAAATATTAAAGAAAAAATATGTTGAATTTAAAATAATACGGAGTAAACAAAATTAAAGAAAAAATATGTTGAATTTAAAATAATAAACAAAATAAGTGATAATAAATCATTTGAACAAAATATATATATATATATAAATTAAATATAAAATATACTCTTATCTATTTTAAAGAATTATGTATTGGGACACCCACACACCAATAAAAAAAAATACTAGCTTTGTTCTAGTCTTCTAGAGTTGTCACACTTTTTTCACAAAATACACAAAATACAAAGGAGATATAACAATTTTGCTGTGAAGTATTATTTCACTTGAAATAATGTAAAAAAAAATATTACATAAATAATTGAAATAAAAAGAATATATATATATATATATATATATATATATATATATATATATATATATATATATATATATATATATATATTATCTGCTAAATAAAGACAGTACATTACAAAATTTGGAAAGGGTGATTAGATTTAGTGATGTCAAATTCTCAATTGAAAATTTAATTGTACTTAAGTAGACCATTGGCAATAGAAGTACAAATAGAGAAAAAAATTAAGTATTTATTCTTAATTTGATACTAAGTACAAATATAAAGGTGGGTCCAAATTGATATCTTTTATTTTTTATTATATCTTTTTAATATATATGTTTAATAGTATACTGTATATATAATAGTGGGACCTACAATAATATAAATGGTAATTTACATTGTTGAGAAGTATAAATACAAATTGATAAGTATAATTTATTTTAATATAATTGTAATATAATTGAAATAAAAACAGTACATTACAAAATTTGGAATGGGTGATTAGATCAGTGATGTCAAATTGTCAATTGAACATTGTTTGATCTCAATATGTTTGTGGTTTTGTTTTCTTAAAAAAGGAGCTGAATAATATTAGAGTATTTTCCGTAGTAGGTACAATTAATATGTGGTATTTAATTGTACCTAAGTATACCATTGTCAATAGAAGTACAAATAAGAAAAATAAAATTAAAGTATTAATTCTTAATTTGATATTAGGTACAAATATAAATGTGGGTCCAAATTGATATCTTTTATTTTTTATTATATCTTTTTAATATATATGTGTAATATATATAATGGTGGGACCTACAATAATATAAATGGTAATTTACATTGTTGAGAAGTATAAGTACAAATTGAGTATTGTTAGCTCAGATGATTGATCACTCAAATTAAGAATTAAAAATTCTAAGTTCGAACCTAAGATATTATAACTGACCTATAAAAAAAAAGTACAAATTAATAAGTATAATTTATTTTTAATTTGAATTTCACGTGACATAAATTTTTATCTAATAACAAGTACACTATTGAAGATGCCTTGTGGGCAACCCAATCATAATATTGGGTTTGACTCCAATATGTTCCGATTACTTTTTTTTTCTTTTTGAAAAAGTTCGCCGATGTATGCCGTCCCTTTTCATTACCACTCAAAAGTAGGGTTGGACGGGCCGGGCCGGTCCCAAAATTTTTAGGTACCGGCCCAAAATCCGATTTTGTCGGTCTAGGCCGGTTCAGGTTTTTTGAAATGAAAGTTCGGTTTGAAATCGAGCCCGGCGGTCCGAGTCGAGTTTTCGAGCTTTTCGCACCCAATTTTTTAATTTTAAAAAAATATTTTTAATTATTAAAAATAATTTTTTATTAATTTATTTTATAAAAAATAAAATTTTAAATAATACTATTATATAACATATTTAAAATTTAAAATTTTAAAAATTAATTATTAATTAAAAAATTAAAAAATTATATGAAAATATATAATATTTATTAAAAAAATTATATAAAAAAATAAAAAACAGGCCGGTCCGGGCGTTTGGTCCATATTTTTTTTTGGACCAAGCCCAGACTGACTTTTTATTTTTCGATCCAGGCCCTTGGCGGGCCGATCCTAAAAAAATTAGGCTCGGCCCGTGATGAGCTTTTTTCGGATTTTTGATTCGAGTTTTCGGACCCAAACACCCAACCCTACTCAACTCAAAAGTATACACTAAACCGTGAAAATAAGGTCGATCGGGTCAAAGTTCATTCTTGCGGCCGGGTCTTTGAAATGGTATTCAACAGTTCATTTCATCATATATACCATCATATCCTAGCTACTATTAATTATAAGTCCTATATTTATTTAATAATTATATCCATTAGTTTTAGTATCAGTTCAAATTGTATGTCAATACTTTTTATTTACCAAATAATTACGCATATATAATATAAAAAGAAAGTATACATAATTTTTTTTTAATATATTGTATGTAGAGTATAATTTGGATGTTGTTGGAGGATAGAAATCCCGTCAAAGACACGTGTTCAATACTACCCGCCACGTCAACAAACGAGGAAATCAACCTACGAGGAAGCCGAAAAGAATGCCAGAGTCGCCCTGCAGGTCGCCGTTCCCGGGAAGATGTACAGGAAAAGTCGCACAGATCAAGACAGGAAGAATCGTCCTAGCCAGATATGAAAGATGCTTTGACAGTGGATCAGAAAACTGAAGGATAAAGCTCCAGGCCCGCTCCGGAGATTGGACTGGCCACAAGGACGGATCTAAAAAATAAAACGAGCGGAGATTGGACTGGCCACAAGGGCGGATCTAAAAAATAAAATGAGGGAGGGCTAAAATATATAAAAGGGCAAGGGGAGGATCAAACCCTTACCCTTCAGCTTTTCTTGGGCGGGCTAACCACTTAGGCTAGAATAATTTAATAAGAAAAATTAGCAAGAGAAAATATATTAGGGGGGGCTAGAGCCCGGCCTAGCCCCTTAATAGATCCGCCCTTGAGTCTGGCCATACGTCGTAACAATGATTAAGGAAAAGTTAAAATTTAGTGGGATTATCAAGTGAGTTTAGTGGTCCAATAAAATGTCATTAGATGGCATATAACCCATATTGTGCGGAGTCTTTCTTCCTATTGTCCGATTTTTCACAAATAAATTCAACAACCTAAAAAATGGAAATCGATAAGAGCTAGGACTTGGACCTGACCGGGCAAGCCTAACCCGATCCATCGGGCCAACACAATTTTATTTTTCCCAGCCCGACTCGACCAAAAATATTCGGGCCTGATTTTTCAAGGCCCAGCCCAGTTCCGGTTGGGCCAACGAGCCAAAATGATCCGATATTTTTAAATAAAAAATAATTAATTAATTACTTAAAAATATTAGATCATGTCAATTCACCCCATACAAACATTGAACAATTAATCATGCGCGCAAAGAAAACATATACGATCAGTAGAGAGCAAAGAAAGATATTTTATTTCATAAAAGAAAACCGTACATGATATATAATTCTTTTATTTCATAATTAATATTGTAAATTTCTTATAATAAAGTTATTCCTTTGAGCCTGTCAAATAGTAATAAAAAGTGAAACGAGGCACGGATGAATGCCTGATAAATATATAGGTCTCCTACCCCTTCTTCACATCAAATGGAATGCAAGCTGATCCGTTGGCAATAAGAGGAATACTCTGCTCATTGTGGAAAACATTCTTCGGATCGACCTTCTTCTTCACATCGACCAGCTTCAGATAATTGCCTTTGTAGTATTTCGGACCCCATATACTAGGGTCACTGCAATTCGTCCCTGGGTTGGGCTTTCCAATATCGAGATCCCTGTAATTCACATAATTCTGTCTCGGGCTATTAGAAACGTAATCAGTCATGCTGTCGTGTAACTTCCTAACCCACGCCTCGTTCTCAAGTTGGGCTTGGGCACTCGCGTTTTTCCAGTTGGCTACATTTTGCATCTTAAACTGAACATCCCTATGGACAAATGCAGTCGCATTTTCCGGGATTTCCCCCATCTTCCCGCCATAAGGAGTCCATATCACAAACGGCGCAGTACCTCCTTCGGTGATAATAGTCAACATCTTTTCAAGGCCCTCGTCTGGAATGGGGTGTAGCACGTAGTCGGATTTCGATTTGAAATAATTTATAAATGATCCCTTCCCTTTGAGCAGATATTTGGGCTGGGTTCCCGCAGGGAACCCAGCGTTGGCTATCACCGACTCGATCCAGCTCATCTCGGAGCAGTCAGTTTCCAGCAATCCCAGCTCGGGAAAACTAGCATTCATCACATTGAGTAAGTCGGATGTGTTGCCAAGATACAAAGCTTGGTATATAGTGGTTACGCTGTTTGAGCCCGCGTTTGCCATGAGCACTCTGATGAAGAGCTCGTTGGCAATACTCGGAGCAGCCGTTTGCCATTTCCGCAAAATTCCCATGTTGTTTTCATTGCGTGGGCTAACGATTTTTTGAAATGCATGGGTCTTGCTCTTTTGGGAAATCGAGTAATATACCTCGCCGATGGTATTGCCTGCGTCGACCCACGCGGTGTTTCGCTTGATGTCGATGTCGACTTTGCGGATTTTCCTGAGGTCGATGAGCACAAAGGGTTGGCATGTTAAGGTGATGTAAGAGAGGCCTTCGTAGTCGTGCCCTCCACTTCGGATTCTGACGTGGAGCCAATTCTGAACGGCGCAAAGTACCGCGGCTTGGACTTGTGCATCGTTGGCTGGAGTGAAGATGGCTCTAGGTTTTTGCAGAGATGGGGCCAAGCACCTGAGGTTTTCAGCCGTGGAATTGAGGATGGAGGTGAATGAGTTGACGTCGTAATTAGGATCATAAAAGCCTTTGGAGAAATCGATTTGGGATTTGGAGGTGAGATTAACGCAGCGGTAGAAATTGGCAATGGGATGGGATATAAATGGTGGTGGAGGCGAAGAGGGTGTTGCTGCTGCTGCTAATACAACAATTAATGTGTTAAAAGCAAGAATTAAAATAATTAATATTAGAGGACGAGATTCCATTGTTGTTGTGAGGTAATTATACTAATTAGAAAGGTATACCGGTATTTATATACTACTACTACGGAGTACTATATATAGATAGACCGAGTACTTAAGGTGAGTGAGTATAGTAGTAGTATTAATTCGACTGTTTTAGATCTCAACTTGTCTTCCAAAGCCTGTCAATTTACTTCTGCGTAAATAGCGCTACCAACTTCGGGTTGATTATTATAATCATTAACAAATGTGAACTCAACATAAACATATGAATATACTTGATCAATGGTTAAAATACTAGTGATTAGATAAGTGATGTCAATAATTTTTTTAATTTCTTAAAAAAGGCTATCCGAATAGTGCTAATATAGTCAATCCAAATTTCAAATCATAAGCTGGATTTGACTCTAGAGTATGAGTATCTCGATCACTTTTTATCTTTTTGAAAATGCCGATGCATGCCGTCTCTTTTAATTTGAGTACTACGGAGTACTAAAAAATAAACAGTGAACCCTAAGAATATGTTTATAAAATACCACAGTACTAAATGTTGGAAAATATAGATATCCAAACAAGCTTTGATTCGATATCTCATCTGTTCAAATCGGAGTTGCGATAAATAGAAATTAATGGTTGAATATTATTAAAAATATTAGAGAAAAAGAAAGGAAAAATACGTAAAAAGGGATGAGTTGTTATCCCACATTGAAAAAAGCCTAAAACTCAACTAGATATATAAAGTGCTTACTCATTAACAGTTATTCCAATGATTATTATTTATTTACTGAATAAATAAAATAATATTACAATTTCTTTTTCATTATTTAAAATGAATATTATTTATTCACTGAATAAATAAAATAACATTACATTCGGATTATAATTTTTGAATTCAAATCGATCATTAAAGAGGCTTTAATGCTGAGTCATTATGGTCAGACCGTTACGGTCAACTGTGTCCAAGTTCATGCATGAACCTTCAGCAACCCTAATGCTCGACTATATATACGAGCCTCGTTTATGAGAAAGAGCACCACTCCAGCACCTTCTGCTTTTGCTTCTCTTCTTTTGTTCATCTTTCTTTGGTCTTTTGGTGAAATCATTCGGACAACTTCTCGGTTTCACGTGCAACGTAGTTGCGTAAAGTCGTTGTATCCTGAGAAACAAACGATCGGTAGAGGTCAAATTTTGTTTTAAGGAAATCGTATTAAACACGATACTCGTCTTGTTTCTTTTCTTTGTTATCTCTATAATGCAGTACTAATTAGTTAATAACTTTTTTAACTTTACTCATAACTCAACTCAAATCAATCTAATATACTACATTCGTCCAAAGAAAGTATGTACACTTTCATTACAAAGAAAATTCTGCACTTTTTTGGGACGAAAATAGTACTATTTTTATTTATTTTATAATTTATTTAAATGCATAAAAACAAATTTATTTTAATTTAAAATTTAGAAATATATTATAAAGAGCTTATTGAAAAAAAAAGAATTTGTAAATTAAAAGCAAAGTTACGAATAGATGTTGTTCTTTTGGACTTAATTACTGTTCATTTCAGTTCAGATCGTTACAGTTTCAGTTCAGTTCAGTTCACCTCGATAAAATTCTTTTCAAAATAAATTAAAAACCGTACGGAAGACTCTGATAGCGGTGGGTGGAAGCGAGGGCCTCGAGGTTTTCAGTCAGTTCTTTCCAATTCCCAATGTAGACCGATCAAACAAGCCGATGCACAAGCTTCTATCGAGAGAGATCGTCAGTAAGACGAGAATACCGGAGATGGAGCACTGGTTTGCTGTCGGGGAACGTATTGTGCGGTTCCGAGCACGAGAATATACCCTGATCATCGGCCTGAACTTTGGGGAAAGTAACTTCAATCCCTCAGACAAAGGTCACGTCGCTCCCAGGACAAGCATCCACGTTATTTCGTGGCAGAGTTGTGAAAATGGAAGCATTACTCAATTCGTTTAAGGATTTTTGGATGGGCGACGATCTATATGATAATTTCAAGGTTGCCAAAATATTGATTTTCTACTTCATTTTGGTTGGTCGAGAGAAGTTAGAAGTCGAGAATTGGGTTTGGACACTGGTGGGGGAGTCTGATGGTTGTGAGTGGTTTCCTTGGGATTCTTATACGTTCCAGAACTTCTCGCACTACATCAGGACAACTGGGAGAAAAAAACTTATCACTTTTATGGTCCAGTTTCGGCCTTCCAGTGTTGGACCTGCGAGGCCTTTCCCGATTTAGGGAAAATCTGCGGTACTCGGTGCCGAGAGACGCAAATGCCCCGATTTTTGAATTGGACGCCGAGGAAGACTAACTTCGATTTCACGGATTACTTTGCGGATGAGCAGGTAATCGTCAATCTATTTCGTTATTAATTTTGAATTAATAATTTTATCGAATATCTAATAAATATTTTTTTTTTGTAATTTTTTTCTTTTAGCATGTAGAGCACGAGATCCTCACAGCGACACCGGAGGAGGCGGAGACGTTGTATTACAAGACCTTGGATGGGGTCGGTGAGCCGTATGACGTCCTGTACAAGTCTCCCGTCCGTTTAGCCCACGCAGCAGCGCCGACACGAGCACCCAAACCGAAGAAAAAGATAGAGAAGAAGAAGAAGAAGAAGCTGGTGGACCGCATGACCGAAAGTGTGGCCAAGATATTCAAGAAGGCAACAGGTATCCGCTCGCGTGACGATATCACGCCCAGCTCATCAGTTGAGAGACGTACATCCTGACGAGCTCGACATGCTTCTCCTGCTCGAGATGCTTCTCCTCCTCGGCCTGGACATGCATCTGAGAGAGTGGACGATGATCCACCCATTTATCGTCGGAGTGACCTCGAGAGGATCTTGTTCGACACGTCCGAGACGAGATTCACAACCCATATCGTGAGGCATGTCACGGAGAGCGTCACGGAGAGCTTGTTCTCTAAAATGAAAGCCTTCTTCGGTTTGAGACGACACTCTCAGCCACAGCCTTATCCCTCGAGGTTAGTGTACGATGAGCCACGGCCTGCTTCCTCGCCCCCTCGACATTCCTACCACGGCGAGGACATTCCTGAGACTTCTCTGCGCAGAGTACCAGCTCGATATTCGACTTCAGAGATGCCTGATCCTCAGGATTTCTATGGAGCTTCTTCATGTCATCGATTCACATCGGCTTTTCCATTTGAATTTGAGCATTACCGCGTGCAGCCCCCGGTGCCTCCATTTTAGTTTCCATTCGAGGGTTACCAGATGCCGCCACCAGCCTTCCCATTCCAGGGTTATCAGATGTCTGGACCGGCCTTTCCATTTGAGTCCTCGAGTTACCGCACGCCTCCGTCGATTGTTCCTTTTTTGATCTGGGGATGTCCAGCACGCCGACACCAGTTGTTGTGGTCGATGTAGCTATCCTGACGAGGAACTTTGTATTTCGATTTTTTTTTAAAAGACGATAGCCAATGGTCTGCTGACACGTGTCGCTGAGTCAGCAGCCATGGCCGCTCCTCCGATCACGTGCGGGTCACGTGATCACATTCCGGCCAAAATTAAATTTTTCGGCCAAAAAGGATTAAATTGAAACTCAATTCGACTTGTTTTAGAAAATTGTAACTACTCTTCTTCATACCTATATAAGGGGAAATCAGCGAAGCATAAAAAGACAACAAAAATCAAGTTTCTTCTTCCTAATATTTTCTGAGAGATAATAAGTAAAATTTGCAAATATCTCAAGTTGTAGTGTATCAACGAGAGTTCGATAGTTGTATCCTGCGAAATAGACGTCCATGTAATAATAGTCTTTTTACAACATCCCTATATTCCTTTAGCTCAGATAATGAGATCTAAACACTATTTTGATCAGCAAAGAATTTGGTCGGGGATGATCAAAGTGTGAGTTCAACAATACTTCATCAGAACTCTTACTTGTGATGAAATTAAGAGTCATGAGAGCTGAGAAGGGGTAAGAGAAAGATGTAGCACGTAGACTTGTCAAAATGTACTTTATTATTTCGAATTATTTTCAACAATTCCCAAAAGAAGTATCTGTTGGAAAATATAGAGCTCGTAGAGAGCTTCGAAATGATAACTCATTTGCTCGAATCGGAGTTGAAATGAATGAGAATTTAATGGTTGAATATTGTCAAAAATATTGGGGGAAAAAAAGGAAAATACAAATGTGATGTTATCCCACATTGGAAAAAGCCTAAAACCCAAGTGGGTATATAAAGGGCTTGCTCATTAATAGCTTATGAATGAATTATTAGAGTGTTGCTCCGCCTCCTACGTGCGCGCAGGGGAGGGGGGGGGGTGGTGCAAAACTTGGCCACGAACCCCGAACTTGTGTGCGAGCGCGACCTGCGTACACGAATGTCGGTCCGATTTGGGGCTGGACAACCAAGCTATTGTTTTGCCAATTTCTTTTTCGAACCGTTACAAAGTAACGGTTATTTTGAATGAATATTATTTATTTACTGAATAAATAAAATAATATTGCATTCAAATTTTAATTTTTGAATTCAAAATCGACATTGAAGAGGCCTTAATGCTCAGCCATTATGATCGGACCGTTACGGTCAACAGTGTCCAGGTTCATGCATGAACCCTCAGCAACCCTTATGTGCTCGGCTATATAAACGAGCCTCATGTCTGAAAGAAAAACACATCAAAACCACTCCAGCAATCTGCTACCTTCTTCTCCTTTTCTTTCATATTATCTTTGGCCCTCCGGTGAAGTCTTTCAGGCAACTCTCGGTTCGACGTGCAACGTAGTTGCTTGAGACGTTGTATCCTGGGAAACAAACGATCGGTAGAGGTCGAATTTTGTTTTAAGGAGATTGTGTCTAACACAAACCTCTTCTTTTTCTGTCCTTTGCCATCTCTGTAAAACCGAACCCCACAGTCTTAAAACAAAAATCTCTACGAGATGGCTACTTCTGACTCTCCCATCATCACCGAGATAGCGACTAACTCCACTGTCCAGAACAAGGACTCCATCCCTATTACTCCTACTGGACCCACTGGTCAATCTGGATCTACTGGACATACTGTGATTGTGCCTCCTTCGGGACCTGGTGGTGGTGCGCCACACAAGATGGCTTTTCCGGTCGTGAATCATCACGATAAACCGGAGAAGTTCAACGGCTTGAATTTCAAGCGTTGGCAACAGAAGATGTTGTTCTATTTGACAACATTGAATCTGGCGAGGTTCTTGAAAGAAGATCCTCCTCGCCTACCGGAAGATCCGGACGTGCAAGCGGTGAGCGCGCTTGATGCATGGAAGCATTGCGACTTCTTGTGCAGGAACTATTTGATGAATAGTCTTACAGATGACTTGTACAATGTGTACATTGGAGTCAAATCCGCTAAAGAGTTGTGGGAGACTCTGGATAAGAAATACAAAATCGAGGATGCCGGTGCCAAGAAATTCATTGTAGGGAAATTTCTTGATTTTAAAATGGTTGATATTAAATTTGTGATGTCTCAGGTGCAGGAGTTTCAAGTCATTATTCATGACATTCATGCCGAGGGGATGGTGATCAGCGAGACTTTTCAAGTGGCTGCTATCATCGAGAAACTTCCCCCCGGGTGGCAAGACTTCAAGAACTATCTGAAGCACAAACGAAAGGAGATGAACGTGGAAGAACTGATCGTTCGTCTTCGCATTGAAGAAGACAACAAGAAGAATGCTCGTCTCTATGGCCATGAACCCAAGGCAAATGTGGTTGAGGTTAGCTCCAAGCCTACCTACAAAGACAAAGGCAAAATGAAGGTTGACCAGATGCTTGCTCCAAAAAAGGGAGAGTTCAAAAAGAAGTTTGCTGGAAATTGTCACAACTGTGACAAACCTGGTCATCGGGCTTCCGAGTGCAGGAAGCCTAAAAGAAACAATGCACTTGTTATTGAAAATAATAATAATTTTGCTGTTGTTGTTTCATAACTGAACATGGTGGGGTCTAACACACGTGAGTGGTGGACCGACACTGGGGCTACCCGCCACATCTGCTCATCCAAGGAGTTGTTCCACACTCTTGATGAAAGTGCTACTGGAGAAAAACTCTTCATGGGGAATTCAGCAACTTCTGATGTCAAAGGGAAAGGCAAAATAATGCTGAAGTTTACTTCTGGAAAAGAATTAACTCTGAATAATGTTTTGTATGTGCCTGAGATTCGTAAGAATTTAGTGTCTGGGTCTCTTCTGAATAAGCATGGTTTTCGTATTGTAATCGAGTCGGATAATGTTATAATATCCAAGGGTGGGGTGTATCTGGGCAAGGGGTATGAGAATGATGGGCTGTTCAAGTTCAATGTAATGACTATCAACAAGAACATGAATAAGACTGCTTCTACTTCCGTTTACTTGCTTGAGTCGTCGATAACTTGGCATGGCCGTTTAGGACATGTAAACTTTAATTCATTAAGAAAATTAATGAACTTAAAAGGCATACCCACACTCCAAATTGATACAAATCACAAAAGCGAAATTTTTGTAGAAGCGAAAATGACTCGATCATCTTTTCGAACTATTGAAAGAAATAGTGAACCCCTCGATTTAATTCACACGGACGTGTGTGATTTAAAAACCGTGCAAACACGTGGTGGAAATAAATATTTTATCACGTTTATTGACGATAGCACAAATTATTGTTATGTATATCTCCTAAAAGTAAAGACGAAGCTTTCGAAAAGTTTGTACTTTACAAGACAGAAGTTGAAAATCAACTTAATCGAAAAATTAAACGATTAAGAAGTGATCGAGGAGGTGAATATGAGTTTCCGTTTGTTGATTTTTTTGAAAAACATGGAATCATGCATGAAACTACTGCACCTTATTCCCCTCAACAAAACGGTGTTGCCGAACGCAAAAACCGAACATTGAAAGAAATGTTAAATGCGATGTTGCTTGATTCTGGACTACCTCCGAACATGTGGGGAGAAGCGTTGTTAACTGCAAACTAACTTTTAAATAAAGTGCTCCGAAAGAAAATCGACAAAAATCCATATGAATTATGGTTTGGTCGAGCACCGTCGTATAAATCTTTGAAAGTATGGGGTGTTTAGCAAAGGTGGCAATTCCACTACCGAAAAAGGTTAAAATAGGCCCTAAAACTGTTGATTGTGTATTTATCGGATATGCACATAATGTTGGAGATCGTGCATGTATACGCAGCGGAAAACAAAAATTTTATGTTTTTCATTAATGTAAATATTTTACATTATATTTATTTTATTTTATTGAAAATCATATTATTCAATATTACATGCATTGATTTAATTCAAATCTATTAGAATAAATAATACACCATGTAATTTAATTATCAAATAATTAAATATTTAATTCATGCATCACATACTACATAAATTAAATCTAGCGCAATTAAATTTATTAAATAAATTAATTACTTCTAGTGCAATTATATTTATCATATAAATTAATTACTTCTCGCAATTATATTATCATATAAATTAATTACTTTTCGCAATTATATTATCATATAAATTAATTACTTCGAGCACAATTATATTAATCATATTAATATATTACACTAAACAATTAATTACGTAAACGTGCCCACATAATTAATTTGCGTCAAATTGACAATTAACATAATCGTATTATTTAATCCTAATCAACTTGAATTGTGGAATTAAATTAATCAAATTAATTAATTACACATATATAATTAATTACGTAAACATGTGCACATAATCAGTTTGCGTCAAATTGACAATTAAGATAATCATATTATTTAATTTGAATCAATTTGAATTTAATTTTAATTGACATTTAAATTAATCACAATTAATTTTTCTTTATCAATTAAAAATCCCATTATATAGCGCAAACATTAACGGTACATAGCGAAACATTTAACGCAAACAATTAAATCTGAATATAATCGTAAGTACCTCAGGGATTCATCGGACGAAACTAGGTTCGTCGGAAGTCGCGCGGATGCGACGTTGGGACGGCACGGGTCGTGTGCGGGAAAAGCCGAGCGAGTGGCGGGGCTCTCGGCTGGACTCGTGTGTCACGGCTGGAGCGCACGGGCGCGGCTCGGGCTGTGCTCGGGCGTTCCTTCGGCGTCTTTCGTCTAATCAGGTTTCACCTCGTATAGGTAATCCAACTTACGTATTGCGCTAGAAACACGTAAGGGAGAATACGACGGGAAAAACGGGCCGGAAAAACGGTGCCGGAATCGGATTCCGGCGAGGGGAGGTGGCTGCCGGCAGCGGCGGGCGGCGGCTCCGGTGGTCGGCGGTCCTCCGAGGGAGGAGCCGAGGGGGCGGACGAGAGGGAGAAGGAGAGGAGAGAAAGTGAGGCTAGGGTTTTGAGCTCTTCACTTTGGTGTGTGTTTCCTCTAGCCAAGAGGCTCCTTTTATAGGTGAGGAAAAGACCTTGTTGGGCTCAAACCCTAATGGATCGGATCCATTAACCCTAGCCGACCCAATTCACTAGCCGTCATTACGTTTCTCCAAAATTGACAATCAATTTGATCTCCGAAAAATATAACAATTATATTTTCATTCTCGTTTTAATTTTCTCATCATCAATATGAGATAATAATAAAAATTTCCAATTTCACAAAATCGGAAAGCCCATTTCAGGGGTACTGCTAAATCGGGAAATTTCCCAAAATAGAAAGTGTACACCATCGTGTCCGTTTTCTTTAGCTCAGTATTATTTCCAACTCATAATCACAATTATGAATATCGGATTCAATCATATTGACCTCCGACTATATGTACTTAATTAACAGTTAATTAATACATGATCGTATTCAAGGATCGGTTTACACGAGAATGTGACCCTCAATGGTTCAGGTGTATAACTAGCCGTGGGCTCACAACATATTGTGATTCGAACAACATATTGTTCTTATTTCAACTACTCCCAAGAGTTTTAGATTAATAATCATATTATTTAATCTCCGAACAAGTCGGTGCCCAACGAATCAGTGACGAGCGTCTAGCAGCAACGCTTCACTAATTCCCTAGATACAAATGAAGTGCCTGCAAGAACCTTGTAATATAGTTAGCGTACAGTACGATCCCTCCGATACATATGTCCCGATCAAACTAGAGATATTGGTTAATCGAGATCTCTTGTTGAGTTTGATAACTGTGCGTACGTTCTAGGTTTCGTAAAATCCAGTCGTGATTGATTCAGAGAAACACATTTCTCCAATCACCTCACTATTCAACTCTGGCCAGAGATTCCGGGACTACGAACCATTAGAACACACAGGACATCCATGATCTATATCAAGCGATCAGATCCCCTACTACCATGCACAGACTTCACATCAGATTTCGAACTGCACGAACATTGTCTCCTTTTTCGACCACCCTTTCCTGGGAATCAGAGACATGTCACGATACAGCTAGTCCTCTGATGAAGTCACGGTGATGTCTGGGTCTTAAGGATTAATTGTGTACAACTATATTATGGAATTCTCTACTCGATCTGTGATAACCACTTAGAGATTCCAGGGAGAGGGGGTTCAGTGAACTCATCAACAGTGAGCACCCACTCAAGTATGTCGATGTCCCAACACTGAGGCTCGAGATTATCCCACATACACTAAGTGCTAGTCTCAAGGGGGAAGGCCGGGTATCCTTGTTATTGGCGTAACCCATCGACTAGGAACTGAGTTTTACCAGTTACGTTGCGTTAACAGAATTATCTCTCGGTTTCCACAAAACCGAATTCATACAACATGTGTAACCGTACAGGACTATATCTATGATTCAACATTGGGAGCAGATATAGTATATTCCATTAATATAGGTTTCATTAATTAACGAAATAAACCGTTATATAACGGAATACGGTTAACCTCTCGGCCAACCGTTGGCTCGCCGGTCACCTATTCCAACAATCTCCCACTTGACCTAGAGCCAACTATCCATGAATCTTAGTCCCATCGACTCTCGATGTTTCTCGCGGACATATTCAAATAAAGGCATGGTACATTGATCTACAAAGTTATCTTCCGAAGTGACACTCTCGACTCAGACGTCACCTCTGTCATTGATCTCTTGGATCACATGATATTCTCTCAAGTACATGTTTGGACTTCTGATGAGATCTCGGTTCCTTAGCATTCGCTACAGGACACCGTATAATCACAGTACAAGTTACTTGATTATTTGTGTCCGGAATTATAACCAACATTTGGATAAAGTTCCGTGTCCAAAACAGTCTCTTTTACAGCTTTAGATGCTGCAACATATTCAGGTTCTCGTGGTAGAATCATTAGTCGTTTGCAGGAACCATTCCAGCATACGATACCACCTCTAAGCTCGAATATGAATCCCGATATCGACTTTTAGTCATCCACATCCGATTGAAAACTAGAGTTCGTAAGTACCTCTAAATTCAACTCGGACCTCCCACAGACTAAGAACAACTCCTTAATGCTTTTGATTGCTAGTGCTAAAGGATTTCGTCCTTCACGACTTCAAATAAGTCGGTCTTGGGTTCGACTGATATTCACTTGTGACACTCACAACATTTATAATATCATGTCTAGTACACAGCATGCCATACATAATGCTCCCTAGTGCGGAGATATATGTGTTGTCCATTTCATCTCCTCGAATTCCATCAACATTACAGTCGCACGAATTACGAGAGATGAACCCCATGGGACATTGGCAAGAATCTCTTCAGGATTCTTCCATGCTAAACCATTTCAGAAACAATTTCTATGTACAAGGATTGAGAAGATTTTGCATTCTTCTAGATCTATATCTATAGTGACGTATCACAATACGTAGGATGCCTCTCCTCAAATCCTTTATTCGAGAAACGTGTGGATAACCGTGCTTTCGTTGATTGCAACATCACTCAATCATCCCTATGATTAGTATGTCATCAACGTACAACACTTAAATTTCACTGCGCTCCCACTAACCTTCTTGAATGCAAGGTACCTTCAAGTTTTATACCAAGCCAACGCTTTGACTATTGTATTTAAAACACATTTTCAATTTTAGGGATGCTCGTTTCAATCCATAAATGGATCGCTGGAGTATGCAAACCTTTTGCTCCTTTCCAGAAAATATGAAGCCTTCCGGCTGCGCTACAACTCTTCCATAATATCACATTCAAGGAAAGTAGACTTCATATCTATTTTCCATATCTCATAGTCGTACTATGCAGAAATGGCCAGCAAAATTGTAATGGACTTAAGCATAGCGACTGATGGAAATATTACCTCATAAATAACACATTGTCTTTGAGTAACTTCTTTCGCCATCATCCTTGCTTTAAAGGTCACACCTTTCTATATATATACTCTCACGTCATAATTAATAGATCAATATGCAGCCTTTGGGAACGATTCCCTTTGGTGGATCTACCAAGGTCAAACCTTGTTGGAGTACATACAGTCCATTATGAATTTCATGGCAATAAACCAATGTCCCATATTCGTATCCAATACGAATCAGTTGAAGTTTATTGGATCATATCCATAGCCAACTTTATCTTGATCATTATCAAGTTGGAACAGTCTACCAGGTACCTTCCGAACACTTTCGGATTTACGAACTGATAGATGAAGAGGTATATTAGTGGTTTGTTGAATTGGTTCATCTCCAAGTACTTGTGTTTGAACTTCATAGTGTGGTTCATATTCTCGAACTATTTCGAGATTTACTATATTGCATTTTCTATCGAATAGAAACTTCTTCGCTAAGAAGGCAACATTTCTTTAGCTAAACATTTTGTTTTAGAAATATAGTAGAATAGGTATCCTTGTGAATGTTCAGGATACCCCACAAAATGGCATAAGCCGGATCTACTATCCAACTTATCTCCCACTAGCCGCTTCACGCAAACAGGATACGGGAGTGCCCAAGTTCATATGGTGTGGTTTTAACTGCTTTGGTGGTAACACTATTCAGCAAATGGACGACTGTCAAAAGTGCAGGACTTTTATAGTTTCGTCGGCAATTTGGTGAACCCCTTTGTGGATCGAACCATGTCCAACAAAGTTTGATTCCAACATTCGAACACTCAATACAATTAAGGAGTTCCAGACGGAGTCCATTGCCAGAAAATCGTATTCTCTTTTAGACAGTCAATAAGTTTGGTGCTTAAATATTTATTACCACGATCATATCGTAATTTATAAATATAGCAACCAAATTGATTTCCTACTTTGATGTCTAAAATTATTGAACATTTCAAAATTAGAGACGTGTACTTCATAAGTACATTAGGTAGTTGAAAACCACCCCCAGCACTAACACATTAGTGGATCACACATCTCCGTTAGGATCAAATTCAATAGACCTTCAACACACTCAACTAGCGTGCTAAAGTTGTGCGAGGTTTTGACTTATATCTATTGCTGATATTTGGGTTTAGTTCATTTTTGTTTATTTGTTTAATCGTCTTTAGCAAATCATATTTGCTTCCCTTTACATAAAGGAAATCGATTTTCCAAAAACAAAATTAAAACCTTTATCGTCTATATCAAATATAGAAGTAAGATCTAATAATAGAACGTTTCTATTAATAGCAGGTTTCTAAAATTAGACGAAACAAATAATCAATTGTTCAAAACAATAGAATAACTATAACCTAATACGAACCTTTGTCAGAACGTTTCTGCCCAAGGTATTTTAGTAGTTATGGCCCTATGGCCTTTATTCACACAACGATGGCAAGCGTCATCAACTCATTTGTTGACCTCACCTTTATCCATCTTTATGCTTAGACCGGAAACCATTTCCGTCATTTTCTTCAAGAAGAACACTTCTTTCATGAAGAAACAATAATGAGAACAAATTTCTCGTATTGATGGTTGACTCGTTGATCAACATCTTGAACTACTTATCCATTTAAGGATCGAGCTTGTTCATGTTGCAGTTCATAATGAACGATTCATAAGAACTAGGAATTCACTTCTCATAAGTGGAAGTCCTCAGCAGTCAAAGGTTGAGTGAGATTATCAAATAATCTATTCTCAAGTACATAGAGGCACTCATCATTTTAAATTACAAGATTGAGATTCCAATTCAAATGGTTTAGGATGTTACGGGATATTTTAGAGAATATTACTGAGAGATATTAAGAAGATTAACATTGAGATAATTCGTTATTAATGATTACAATTAAATGTTTGGTCTTTATTATTTAATTGCCTCCCACTAAATTTTTAGAATTCCGCTATCCTCTAGCAGACAGGCGGGAAAACTTATTTTTCCTTAGTTGGGCTTTACACTACAAAAAAATGGGTTTTTGCGACCACATAATGTGGTCGCAAGAAACGGGTTGTGGTCGCAAAAGGTCGTATTTGCGACCACGCGTGGTCGCTAAGGCGTGGTCGCAAATACTTGGTCTCAAATGTTTTTTTGGCGACAACAGTGTGGTCGCGAATGTATTTGCAACCACGATGTTTATTAGCGACCACATATTGTGGTCGCTTATACTCCATGCTGATGTGGCATAAACCGGTGACGTGGCAGATTAATAGCGACCACGCGTGGTCGCAATTGCTGGCGGTCAAAGATTCGGTCTGAATGTATTAGCGACCACGCGTGGTCGCAAATACTTGTTTTTCTGAAAAAAAAATATTTTAAAAATTCAATTTCCGACCTGCAAATCAATCCCAACGCAAAAAAAAACCGAATCCAAAATACAGTTCAAATACAAATACAATCTAAAATCATCAAAACAATTATTCAAGTTCATCAACACCATCCTAATAGAATAGACAAATAGTTCAATCCTTAATCAACCTAAAAACAAGCTAAGGTGAGTCACGACCGGTCAAATCACGAGCTGGAGAAGTCGAACCAGGAGGAGTAGTCGAACCACCTGCACCTGACATGGAAGGAGGTCGAATATCAAGAAACATCCTAGCCATGTGCTCGTTCCAGAAGAGCATGTCAGCCATTCGCTTGTCGTACTCAGCCTGGGATAATGCAGCAGCAGAAGATTGACTTGAAAACGAGGAACGAGATGATACCGATGGAGAAGAACCTATAACACACAATATAAAATGTGGTCTTAGTAGTTGTTGATTTGATTTAAGTTCAAATAGTTAAAGGTTGTATATATATTAAAATTAACCTGGAATTGAAGGACCAAGGCCCTTACGGTATCCACGAGTAGTCCCTAAAACCTCCTCCAATATGGCAACATCATTCACAGGTGTACCGCTGGCAGATGCTTGTGTCGACCTATCATTTAGTTCAGCCTACAATATTCAAATTCACGATTAGCTAGTTCTTAAACAATATGATTTTTTATATCAAAAAATCAATTATTACTTACAATTTTAGCTGCAGAATCGGCATCTAAAGGTTGACCATCTGGCCCAACATGAAACTTGATCCAGTTCTCAACCGGAGTAACCCCTTGTTGGGTTTGCGGATCAACCTATATATTAAAAGAAAACAAACGTTATGTAATATTCAATACATTTAACATACATAACAATGAATAAAATGATTTATTACCGATTTATCCATATGTCCAGCATAAGACAATCGACCATGAAGACTACGCATAGTATTCTTCGACCGGTTCTGACTGGACTTCTGCGAACGGGTCTGTTTCAAACATTCAAAATATTAAAACACGTATATTCATTAATTTGACCCAAAATATTATATATATAAATACATGGTTACCTGAAATGCTGGATCGATAAACATATCCACGCACCGATTCCACAACTGATCTGAACGGATAGAGTCGGGCTTAGTTCTCCTAGCTAACACCAGGTCATCTGCTCCACCATTTTTGTTGAAATGCTTATGAAGCCTGTGCTTCCAATCTGTATACCGCTCCCTACAATCTCGATTCACAACAGCTGAAATCGTAGGGTCGTTCATGTCGATTTCAAACAAATCCTACAAAATATTCAATCGTGTTAAAGAATCATAATGAGTTAACTACAATATTCAAGGTCATAAATTACCTGTAGGTGCATAATAGCAGCAGTTCGCTGCTCCTCTGGTACCGAAGACCATGTCGTATGTAAAGGATCGCAATAGTGTCTCACCTGTTACATACGAAACTTGAATGATCTTTTAAAATTAAATGTTTATTTATAATCACAACATGTAGTTAGCTTACCTGCATCCCGACAACACTTTAATATGCAGCACCATTCTCTCCAACTGCTTTCATCATACCATTCTGGTCTTCCCAAGCTAATGGGACAGGACGACCTTGCTCCGCCACCCTCAGCAATGTTCGAGCACCTTTTGCTATCCCTCGCCCAGACTTTTTCCTACGTGCTGGAGGTGTCGCCTCATCGGGGTCTCCACCTACATTAAAAAAAAAAAAGTATTATATATAATGCTACATGTTACCTGTCTGACAAGGAGCACCGAACGAACGTGGATGCCCGTGTGGTGGCTCGCCTCCACCAGATGAGCCCGCTAGCATCAGTATAGCCTGAAATTTTATCACAATATAATAAAAATATAAATTAATTAACACATATAACATTTATAGTTCATAGAAACGGTAAAAAATGTAAAATAAAGTTTTGAGCAAAAATACTAGAGCCAAAAGATGATGAAGCATTGTAGAGAGAGTCATAACTAGCTACATTAAGAACAAACATTAAGATCATAAAATAAGGTGATTTAATTGCTACATTAAGAACAAATATTTAGACAAGAAGAAAATTACTAAAAAAACATACAAACACTGATTGATTTACCTGCCCAAAAAAAAAAGAAGTCAAACACCGACTATAATTTGTAGGTATTTGACAAAGACTGTCAAACATCAAATAATTTACCACAGTAAGTATTTGACAAAGATGCATGTATTTGACAAAGATGAATGTTGCGTTTGAATTTAGTGTTTCAATTTCACACGTAAATATATTGCCACTGCCCTTTTACAGCAACAAAAAAATAATATACTTTATGTCTCTACAATATTTTCATTTTTACTTAGACATGAAAAATTAAAAATGGGAATTTATATATATAAACGAGAGAAATAGTGATAGCATAACAAAGATTTGATTATGGAAGCCATTTTCATGAAAGTAAGATTTTCAACAAAAAAACCAAGCAAATCTCAATTTCAACTGTGGTAGTTGTTTTAGTGTCAAAACTAAAACTAAACTCCGTTTACAGATATAATACACCATCATTTTGCGTGCTTTTCAATATTGCAAATGTATTCAATATTATTAGGTACCAAATCACCAATTGTTTCAATGTACCCAAGACAAAAATTCTAAAAGAAAAAAACAGAGGTAATTCCCTCCTCTACTAGCAACATCATTTTTCGTTTTTATTTGTTACTTCAAAGAAAATAAGCAAATCAGAATGTGCATCCAAACCATAACCATACAACCAAATCCCCAAATGTTCAAAAATCCCCAAATGTCCAAAAACCCTAAATCCATTTTCAACTCTAAATCCTAAATCAAAACTAAATTCAAACCTAAATCAACAAATAGTCAACAAAATGAATCAAGTAAGAGGTTAGAGTCGCCATACCTTATTGTTGTCGTCGGTGCTCGAACCCTCCCTCTGCTCGATCGAAGAAGCTGGAGAAGTGCTCGCTCGATCGAAGAAGCTGGAGAAGTGTTCGCTCGTCAAACTTCAAACCCTCCCTCTGCTCGCCGCCTCGCCGGAGAAGTGTTCGCTGCCGGAGTGAAGAAATCCTCGCTTGCTCTCGGAGAAGAAAAAACGTAAAGTGAGAAATGAAAAAAAACCCTCTCTGCCGCTGTTATCTGTAAATTTGTTCGCGGCCACGGCTTTTGCGACCACGTGTGGTCGCTAAAGAGCGCCTACGTGTCAAGTATTTTCCACGGTGGATAATCAGGTTTTCAGAAATTGGTTTTAGCGACCACATCGTATGGTCGCAAATACATTTTGGGGCTATTGCGACCACGGGTATTAATAGCGACCACTAATGTAGTTGCTAATAGGTGCGCGGGAGCTGCGAATGAACAAATAGCGAGCGCCTGCTATTGCGACCACATGTGGTCGCAAAAGGGCATTAATAGCGACCACACTTTGTGGTCGCAAATAGCGTGGTCGCTAAAAGCATTTTTTCTAGTAGTGTTAGGTCCAATAGCGTGAATATAACCCGTAGTTAATCTAGCCTGATTATATTCACCTAATGGTAGAAACATTTTCAATCACATCTCTATGTGACCCTAAAGATTACTTTTCCTCACCATGACAATGAACTACGTTAATCGTACCTTTCAAAGTCAACCATGTGTCAAGACCGACCTACCGATGTGAGAAGTGAAAGTTGGACTCCAGTAAACATGTGTAAGCCCATAGTTAATCTATCCGACCACACATATTTAAAAGAATCGTAGCTAACACGTCTCCATCTTAAGTCAATAAATTACAGCTTAACTCACAAGCAGTACTCCCCGCTAACACGGCATACCATACTACTTGTAAGTGGCTTTCACATAATTTATTGTCGGTAGAAGGAAAGGAGAAAGAACGACACATCGGTTCTCCTTTAAGGCTTGATATACATTCTTGAGAGAGAATGGAGGAGTATAGGATTAGTTATCTCATCAGAATAATCGTTATACATTCTCAGGAGAGAATGAAGTGAGTGATCGATTGTTGATTCTTAACAACTATATCCTCTATAGTCATCCTAACGAGCACATACGATCATAACATATATCACAATATATATATCTCATATAATTCACATAGCATTTAATCACAATTAAAACGAGGTATGCAAATTAAATGGTGCTCTATTAATTAACTTGATTTAACAATTAAATCAAATAATTAATTTAACACCTTGTTGATCGAATATTTAAATTAATTATTTAATTGGTCAATAAACAATTTTACTAAATTAAATATTGATACTTCCTTTTTATTTCAATTTATTAATATCTTAACAATCAAAACGTGATGTCACGTAAGTGAAACTCGAGGTTTCTAACCAACGATTCATCATGCGAGCGACCTTATCTCCCATAAATGGGGGAGCAGAGCAAACCATCGAATTATGCCATCATATGGCTCGATGTTTCTAATTTGTTTTAACAAAAACAAGTCTAGATGAATCACTCACCGAGGTGCATTCATGTTAGGTGATTATATTCATAGACAATTAATCAATTTCAGAATCTACTGATACCACTGTTGGGGATCGTGCATGTATACGCAAAAAACAAAAATTTTATGAAAAACCGTTTTTCATTAATGTAAACATTTTACATTATATTTATTTTATTTTATTGAAAATCATATTTTCAATATTACATGCATTAATTGATTTAATTCAAATCTATTAGAATAAATAATCAACCATTTAATTTAATTATAAAATAATTAAATATTTAATTTCATGCATCTCATACTACATAAATTAAATCTAGCGCAATTAAATTTATCAAATAAATTAATTACTTCTAGCGCAATTATATTTATCATATAAATTAATTACTTCTCGCAATTATATTATCATATAAAATAATTACTTTTAGCGCAATTATATTTATCATATAAATTAATTAATTCTCGCAATTATATTATCATATAAATTAATTACTTCTAGCGCAATTATATTAATCATATTAATATATTACACTAAACAATTAATTAGGCACACATAATTAATTTGCGTGAAATTCACAATTAACATAATCGTATTATTTAATTCTAATCAATTAGTTTATGTAAACATTCGCACATAATTAATTGCAATTATATTAATCATATTAATATATTACACTAAACAATTAATTACGCACACATAATTAATTTGCCTGAAATTGACAATTAACATAATCGTATTATTTAATTCTAATCAATTAGTTTATGTAAACATTCGCACATAATTAATTGCAATTATATTAATCATATTAATATATTACACTAAACAATTAATTACGCACACATAATCAATTTGCGTGAAATTGACAATTAACATAATCGTATTATTTAATTCTAATCAATTAGAATTATGTTAAATTAATTAATTACACATATATAATTAATTACGTAAACATATGCTCATAATCAGTTTGCGTCAAATTGACAATTAAGATAATCATATTATTTAACTTGAATCAATTTGATAATTAATTACGTAAACATGTGCACATTTGCGTCAAATTGACAATTAAGATAATCATATTATTTAATTTGAATCAATTTGAATTTAATTGACATTTAAATTAATCACAATTAATTTTTCTTTATCAATTAAAAATCACATTACATAGCAAACATTAACAGTACATAGCGCAAACATTTAACGCAAACAATTAAATCTGAATTTAATCGTAAGTATCTCAGGGATTCATCGGACAAAACTAGGTTCGTCGAAAGTCGCGCGGATGCGACGCGGGGACGGCACGGGTCGTGTGCGGGAAGAGCCGAGCGAGTGGCGGGGCTCTCGGCTGAACTCGTGTGTCACGGCTGGAGCGCACGGGCGCGGCTCGGGCATTGCTCGGGCGTTCCTTCGGCGTCTTTCGTCTAATCAGGTTTCACCTCGTATAGGTAATCCAACTTACGTATTGCACCAGAAACACGTAAGGGAGAATACGACGGGAAAAACGGGCCGGAAAAACGGTGCCAGAATCGGATTCCGGCGAGGGGAGGTGGCTTCCGGCGGCGGCACTAGGCGACGGCGGGCGGCGGCTCCGGTGGTCGGCGGTCCTCCGAGAGAGGAGCCGAGGGGGCGGACGAGAGGGAGAAGGAGAGGAGAGAAAGTGAGGCTAGGGTTTTGAGCTCTTCACTTTGGTGTGTGTTTCCTCTAGCCAAGAGGCTCCTTTTATAGGTGAGGAAAAGACCTTGTTGGGCTCAAACCCTAATGGATCGGATCCATTAACCCTAGCCGACCCAATTCACTAGCCGTCATTACGTTTCTCCAAAATTGACAATCAATTTGATCTCCGAAAAATATAACAATTATATTTTCATTCTCGTTTTAATTTTCTCATCATCAATATGAGATAATAATAAAAATTTCCAATTTCACAAAATCGGAAAGCCCATTTCAGGGGTACTGCTAAATCGGGAAATTTCCCAAAATAGAAAGTGTACACCATCGTGTCCGTTTTCTTTAGCTCAGTATTATTTCCAACTCATAATCACAATTATGAATATCGGATTCAATCATATTGACCTCCGACTATATGTACTTAATTAACAGTTAATTAATACATGATCGTATTCAAGGATCGGTTTACACGAGAATGTGACCCTCAATGGTTCAGGTGTATAACTAGCCGTGGGCTCACAACATATTGTGATTCGAACAACATATTGTGATTCGAACAACTACTCCCAAGAATTTTAGATTAATAATCATATTATTTAATCTCCGAACAAGTCGGTGCCCAACGAATTAGTGACGAGCGTCTAGCAGCAACGCTTCACTAATTCCCTAGATACAAATGAAGTGCCTGCAAGAACCTTGTAATATAGTTAGCGTACAGTACGATCCCTCCGATACATATGTCCCGATCAAACTAGAGATATTGGTTAATCGAGATCTCTTGTTGAGTTTGATAATTGTGCGTACGTTCTAGGTTTCGTAAAATCCAGTCGTGATTGATTCAGAGAAACACATTTCTCCAATCACCTCACTATTCAACTCTGGCCAGAGATTCCGGAACTACGAACCATCAGAACACACAGGACATCCATGATCTATATCAAGCGATCAGATCCCCTACTACCATGCACAGACTTCACATCAGATTTCGAACTGCACGAACATTGTCTCCTTTTTCGACTTACTCCCTTTCCAGGGAATCAGAGACACGTCACGATACAGCTAGTCCTCTGATGAAGTCACGGTGATGTCTGGGTCTTAAGGATTAATTGTGTACAACTATATTATGGAATTCTCTACTCGATCAGTGATAACCACTTAGAGATTCCAGGGAGAGGGGGTTCAGTGAACTCATCAACAGTGAGCACCCACTCAAGTATGTCGTTGTCCCAACACCGATGCTCGAGATTATCCCACATACACTAAGTGCTAGTCTCAAAGGGGAAAGGTCGAGTATCCTTGTTATTGGCGTAACCCATCGACTAGGAACTGAGTTTGACCAGTTACGTTGCGTTTACAGAATTATCTCCCGGTTTCCACAAAACCGAATTCATACAACATGTGTAACCGTACAGGACTATATCTATGATTCAACATTGGGAGCAGATATAGTATATTCCATTAATATAGGTTTCATTAATTAACGAAATAAATCGTTATATAACGGAATACGGTTAACCGCTCGGCCAACCGTTGGCTCGCCGGTCACCTATTCCAACACATAATAGTAGTGCCTATCGATTTCTTGTGTACGAATCAAAAATCGACGATATACACAAAAATACTATTATGGAATCAAGAAATGCTCAATTTTTTGAACATATATTTCCATGGAAGACATGCACTGATAATAGCAATGAAGTTAGTTCCTCGCGCATGCATGCAAACCCAACAATTACAGAAATTGTTGATGACATAGATGTTGAACAAAGACGAAGTAAACGAGCTCGTATAGAAAAATCATTCGGTCCTGATTTTTTAACGTACATGCTCGAGAGTGAACCTCAAAGCTTTAAAGAAGCTGTAAACTCTTCTGATGGCCCTCAATGGAAAGAGGCAATTCAAAGTGAAATTAATTCTATTTTGCAAAATCATACTTTGGAATTAGCGGACCTTCCTCCGGGAAGTAAACCCCTAGGTTCTAAGTGGATTTTCAAAAAGAAAATGAAAGCCGACGGGACTATCGATAAATACAAGGCAAGACTTGTAATTAAAGGTTATAGACAAAAAGAAGGTCTTGACTACTTTGATACGTATTCTCCTGTGACGAGAATTACGTCAATCAGATTAATTATCGCCATAGCAGCGCTAAGAAATCTCTAAATACATCAAATGGATGTAAAAACGGCCTTCTTAAATGGTGATCTAGGTGAAGAAATAAATATGGATCAACCAGAAGGATTTTCTGCTCCCGGGCAAGAAAATAAAGTGTGTAAATTGGTGAAATCCTTGTACGGATTAAAACAAGCACCAAAACAATGGCATGAAAAATTTGATTATGCTATGTTAGAATATGGCTTTCGAATAAATGAATGTGATAAATGCATTTATATAAAAAATATGGACGATGATTATTTAATTATGTGCCTATATGTTGACGACATACTTATCGTGGGAAGTAACGATAATATGGTCAAATCAGTGAAAAATATGTTAAATTCAAAATTTGACATGAAAGATATGGGCAATGCTGATGTTGTACTTGGAATTAAAATTCATAGAACATCCGACGGCTTTGCTTTGAGTCAATCTCATTATGTCGACAAAATCTTAGAGAAATTTAGCAAAGATGATATGGGTCTTGCTAGAACTCCAATAGATACAAGTCAACACCTCGCTAAAAATATAGGTGAAGAAGTGAGTCAAGTAGAGTACTCAAGAGTGATCGGCAGTCTAATGTACTTAACGAGTTGTACCAGACCAGACATAGCCTATACAGTAAATAAGCTAAGCAGATACACTAGAAATCCAAGTGAAAGCCACTAGAAAGCTATTGTACGGTTACTTAGATATTTACGATATACTCGAGATTATGGGTTGCATTATACTCGATATCCAGCTGTTATTGAAGGTTACACTGACGCAAATTGGATAATTGACATAAAAGACTCCAAGTCCACAAGTGGATATGTTTTCACTCTCGGTGGAGCTGCTATTTCTTGGAAATCGTCTAAGCAAACAGTAATTGCTAGATCCAAATTGGAATCAGAGTTTATAGCTCTAGATAAATGTGGCGAAGAGGCCGAGTGGCTCAGGAATTTCCTAGAAGATATTCCAAATTGGACGAAACCTGTGCCTCCAATTCGTATTCATTGTGATATTCAATATGCAATTGGACAAGCACAAAGTAATATGTACAATGGTAAGTCTAGACATATACGTCGAAGACATAATACCATTCGACAACTACTCTAGACTGGAGTTATCTCAATAGACTATGTAAGATCTAAAGATAATATCGCAGATCTATTAACCAAAGGGTTACATCGAGATTTAGTAATGTCGTCATCTACATGAATGGGACTAAAAGCCTTAAAAAAAGAGAGTTGAGACGATGGAAAACCTTACCTATATGACTGGAGATCCCAAGAACTAGGTTCAAAAGGACAACCTAACCGTCTAAACTTCGTTATCACTGTCCTGGGGGGAATTTGATTTCCACCGAAAGTCCATTACCTAAAAAGATGTTATAGTGATTGTGTGTGAGGATTAGCAAATGGCTATTAATGATTAAAAATAGATATTATGAATACTCTTGAAAGAAATCACCTATGTAAAAGAGAAGTGGGGCCGCTTCGAAGAGAATACAGTAAGGCATATTCTTAAACACTCTTACAGAACCAGGCAGATGTTCAGGGCCAAAATGAACATAATCATGAGAACTGAGATTTGTTAGAAAGAACGTGAGTGGAGTATATTATCGTTTACAAAAATGGTGAATAGTTCAAAGACATCGTGTCTACTAGTTAATCAGTAAAGTTGGTATGCTTTCACGAGGGAATGTTCAAAGGGTAACACCTACCTATCCTATACACGTTTCTAACGTTGATTGATTTCAACCAAACTACTTTTGTTTTTTGTGTAATTTTCATTCATGGGGCGGACTGTTGGAAAATATAGAGCTCGTAGAGAGCTTCGAAACGATAGCTCATTTGTTCGAATCGGAGTTGAAATGAATGAGAAATTAATGGTTGAATATTGTCAAAAATATTGAGGAAAAAGAAAGGAAAATACAAATGGGATGTTATCCCACATTGGAAAAAGCCTAAAACCCAAGTGGGTATATAAAAGGCTTGCTCATTAATAGCTTATGAATGAATTATTAGAGTGTTGCTTCGCCTCCTACGTGCGCGCAAGGGGGGTGCAAAACTTGGCCACGAACCCCGAACTTGTGTGCGAGCGCGACCTGCGTACACGAATGTCGGTCCGATTTGGGGCTGGACAACCAAGCTATTGTTTTGCCAATTTCTTTTTCGAACCGTTACAAAGTAACGGTTATTTTTTAATGAATATTATTTATTTACTGAATAAATAAAATAATATTGCATTCAAATTTTAATTTTTGAATTTAAAATCGACATTGAAGAGGCTTTAATGCTCAGCCATTATGATCGGACTGTTACGGTCAACAGTGTCTAGGTTCATGCATGAACCCTCAGCAACCCTTATGTGCTCGGCTATATAAACGAGCCTCATGTCTGAAAGAAAAACACATCAAAACCACTCCAGAAATCTGCTACCTTCTTCTCCTTTTCTTTCATATTATCTTTGGCCCTCCGGTGAAGTCTTTCAGGCAACTCTCGGTTCGACGTGCAACGTAGTTGCTTGAGACGTTGTATCCTAGAAACAAACGATCGGTAGAGGTCGAGTTTTGTTTTTAAGGAGATTGTGTTTGTCCAAATAACTGCTCATAAGGAGAAGTGCCAGAGTTATGAGCAGTCGGAATACGATTAATAATGTAAGTGGAGGTAAGGACAGCTTCTCCCCAAAACTCATTTGGAACACTAGCGGATAACAACATAGACCTGGCAGTTTCAACAATATGTCGGTGTTTTCTCTCAGCAACACCATTCTGCTGAGGGGTATCAGTGCACGAGGACTGATGCACAGTACCTTCAGACAAAAAAAGATCAGAAAGAGTTCCACTAGTGTATTCCCCACCCAAATCAGAACGAAAACACTTAACAACAGCGGAGTGTTAGGTTTTAACGTAGGCTTGAAAATCTGTATAAATCTTAGTGAACTCAGAACGATTTTTCATCAAAAACACCCAAACATAACGAGTATAGTCATCAATAAAGGACACATAATATCTAGACCCCCCTTTAGTAGGAATAGGAGCGGGTCCCCAAACATCAGAGTGGACTAAATCAAAAGGTGCACAAGATTTTGATGAACTATTATGAAAAGGCAAAGCAGAAAATTTCCCAAGTTTACATCCACGACAATCAGAAATATCATGAGATTTTAAAGCACCCAAAACGTCAGTATTACACAAAAATTGTAAACGAGAGTGTGAAACATGACCAAGTCTAGAATGCCATAAAAAATACTTAGAGGATGACTTGGTTAAATGAAAGGAAGATAAGTCAACAGAGGTGGCAGCTGCATAGCCAGGAGTGCGCAGCTCATCCAAAACATAGAGACCCCCCTATCTACGGCCTGTCCCAATCAGCCTCTTGGAGTCGGGTGATGGTTACGATATACCGATCCGATCGATATACCGTGTGTGCGGAAGCGTGTAAAGCGATAGATCTACTATGACATGATCTTAGTGCACACTTAATGTGTATAAGAACACATATAATCATATATATATACACATCCAATATATATATATATATATATATATATATATATATATATATATATATATATATATATATAAGGATCAACGATTACTTACTTTTGGTGATCGTTGAAATTGGTTAAGGTGGTGTTGAGTCGATTGAACCACCTTAATGGATTAGCCACGAATTGTACACCTTTGGAATGACCCCGTCACGCCTTTGGATCGCCCGGATGTTGAAGCCGCACAAATGGCCCGGCCTCTACGTGTTGCACACGAACCCGGATGACGAACACTTTGCTTGATCGAGTCAGTTCTCCAAGAACACTTTCTCCTCTCTCTCTTTGGTGTGAATTTCGTGGGTAAAGGTAATGTCTTATGAAAATCTGATTTTCATCCATATTATATCCTTATTATTCACCACATTACTCCCCTTTGTAACCTACAACATAATGGGCATCATAATGCACCATTAACATGCAAAAGGGGTTACAAAGGAGGTGAAAGGTCATGCCACATACACATGCCACTATGCATTGTATGTGGTCCCACTTGCTTGTGTGGCATGCCATGTCACACTATGTGACATGCATCCATGCAAGCCATGCATCCCATGCATGTGTATTAAATCCACGTAAATATTGATTCTAAATCAATATATTTATCAAGCAATGTATATCAATATCGAGCTCGTGTGTGACCCTGTAGGTATGATTTAATTGATCAATATTATATTGTTCCCAACAATTAATATTATCAAATAATCATTTAACATCCATAGACGACCTTATGACTTTATCGATTGCACACGTAGGATCGAAGGACATATCCCAACAATCTCCCACTTGGCCTTCAGAGCCAGTGTGCTGCCAATTTCCTGTTGTCACTTTATGTCTAAATTTGAACTTGAGGCAAGACTCGAGTCATCCTCAATCGGTTCAAACCTTTCTTGGACTTTGAGACAGACTGTAAAACCATATTTATCACTATGATACAAATCTGGACGTGGCCACGTATTTTCCACAGTCTCGACTCTCCAAGTGGCCGGTAAGACATATATCCCATAAAAATGGAGGACAATCCCATCTTGTCAATCCAAGCTCTCCCACTTGCTTTCTCAGAGGAAATTGCTCGAAAGTCAATGAAATAGTATTATGACTCGAAATCTTAAATACTATTCCAGTCGGGTCTGTTCGATCATTAGCTCCCAGCTAATATCTATGTAATTATACTTGATGTCCCACATCACTAGCCCATGAAGCGGAGCTATAGTACACATTACAATCTAGTTCATTGTATTATCGGTTTGTCCGTACTCGATTATACGAACCAGGAACAACTATATGATTCAAGTATATCAGTTCAACCATTGGGACTTCATTATGCGGTAAGTCGACCTCATAACCCAATTGATATCACTTAATCATTTGGACAATTCATATAAATTAAACCATATTTATATGAAGAAATATGTATTATACATATGAGTGAATGTTTACCAAATCTCCAAAAGTATCTAATACAGTAATAGAAATCACAACCCATCTCTAAGATGTTTGATCTCTATTGCAGTCGTGAAAGCCTCAAGCTAAAACTGCTGGAGAGGTTTAGAAAGCGGGTTTGCAACCTTACCAAAAGTTGCAACTTTATTATCTCGATGTCTCCACAAAACTATCTCCCAGATAATGTGGAACTTCCTGAGCACTAGTTTTAGACTTGTGGTGCTTCCTAGCTCATTGGCTTGCGCGATAGCTCTACTATAAATAGAGAACTATCGGATGGGCCTAACTAGTTACGCCACCTAGTTCATCGAAGAACTTTCGAATCTGAACTGCCAACATCACTACGTCCAATGCAGTGTTGTACTCAGCTTCTGTAGTTTAATCAACTATTGTATTGCATGGAACTATTCCAGCACATTTTACCTCTAAACAGACAAAAGATATAACCAGATTAAAATCGGAAATTATCTTAGTCTGTTTTGAAGTATGCATTCAAATAGATTGTTAATATCAACTCATCTTGTCCTCCAAAGACAAGATAATATTCTTTAGTCCGTAAACGACACTTTAGAATTGTTTTGGCCACATCCAATGTGCCTCACCAGATTTTCCTCGAAACCAATTTGTCATGCTCAAAGCATACGATACTTTGGGTGATAATCAAACAACGTAACTCCCACTGATCTTCTTGTAAAACAAGATTTTTCTGTGTTCTTTTGAAATCCAAACTCTAGTATGGATTCATTGAACCGAAGATTCCAGCTCCGAGATGCTTGCTTTAATCCATAAATGGATCTATTAAGCGTGCATACTCTCTCAGCCTGATTAGGATCGATAAAACTCTCTGGTTGTGTCATAAACACTTCCTCTACTAGAATCCCATTCAAGAAGGCGGTTTTAATGTCCATTTGCCATATCTCATAATCATAATGAGCAGCAATGGCTAAGAGAATCCGAATGGATTTAATCATAGCAACTGGTGAAAAGGTTTCATCATAATCCACCCCGTGAATTTGTTTATATCCTTTGGCCACCAACCTTGTTTTGAAAACTCTAGGTTTTCCATTCATGTCTGTTTTATTTTGTAAATCCATTTGCATCCAATGGGTCTAGCCCCTTTAGGCAAATCGACCAAGTTCCAAACTTGATTTTCAGACATTGATTCCATTTCGGATTTCATGGCACCCTGCCATTTCTCGGAATCTGGACTCGTCATAGCTTGCATATAGGTCGAAGGTTCATTGCTTTCTAAAAGCATGACTTCATAGCTCTCGTTTGTCAGAATACCTAAGTATCTGTCAGGTTGAGATCTAATCCTTCCGGACCTTCGAGGGTTAGGTGTGGTTTCCAAAACCACTGGAGTACTCTCGACTTGATCTTGAGTGTCCATCTCAGTTTGATCTTCTTGAACCTCATTCAAGTTATCTTGAACTTCGTTCAATTCAACTGAGCTCCCACTTACTTTCTTGGAAAGATATTCCTTTTCAAGAAATACACCATCTCGAGCAACAAAGACTTTGTTCTCAGATTGGTTGTAAAAGTGGTACCCTCGCGTTTCTTTTGGATAACCCACAAAGAAACATTTATCCGATTTGGGTTCAAGCTTTGTAGAGATATTTCTCTTCACATAAGCTTCACATCCCCAAACCTTGATATAAGACAAGTTAGGGACCTTCCCTTTCCATACCTCGTATGGTGTCTTATCAACAGCTTTTGACGGTGTCCTATTCAGTGTATAGGCCGCTGTTAAAAGTGTGTGTCCCCAAAAAGATTTTGGTAGTTCTCTAAGGCTCATCATCGATCGAACCATATCCAATAAGGTTCTATTCCTCGTTTCGGAAACACCATTCATCTGGGGTGTTCCAGGAGGAGTGAGTTGATATAGAATACCACAACTCATAAGATGATCATCGAACTCTTGGCTAAGATATTCACCACCTCGATCCGATCGAATGGCTTTTATCTTCTTACCAAGTTGATTCTTAACTTCATTTTGGAATTCTTTGAACTTTTCAAAGGCTTCCGACTTATGCCTCATTAAATAGACATAACCATATCTACTTATGTCATCGTTAAAAGTTATGAAGTAGAAATAACCTCCACGTGCTTGTGAGCTCATTGGACCACATACATCAGTATGGATTAAACCCAATAGATCATTTGCACGTTATCCTTTTCCTAGAAAAGGTGACTTTGTCATTTTGCCCATCAAACACCCTTCACATGTATCAAATGACTCCAAGTCAAAAGATTTGAGAATACCTTCTTTAAGAAGTTTCTCTACACATTTAATGTTGATGTGGCCTAATCGACAATGTGAAAGGTATGTTTCATTGAATTCATTCGATTTGGCCTTTTTGGTATCAATGTTATATATATGATTGTCAAGTTGAAGTATATATAAACCATGTTCTAATCGTGCCGAACAATAGAACACTCCACTTTTTGAAATAGTAAATAAACCATTTATTATAGTGAAGGAAAATCCTTCAGTATCCAATACTAAAATAGAAATGATGTTCTTGGTAATACTTGGTACGAAATAAACATTATTCAATACTAAAACAAGGCCCGAAGGCAAACACAAATCATAAGATCCTACGGCTAATGCAGCGACCCTCACTCCATTTCCGACCCGTAGATCGACATATCCCTTTACCAAACTTCTACTTCTTTGCAGTCCCTGCACATGTGAAACAATGTGAGCACCGCATCCGGTATCCAATACCCAAGAAGAAGAATTTGTAAAGTTTATGTCTATGACATAAATACCTGAAGATGAAGGAACGACCCCGTTCTTCACATCCTCTTTGAACTTGGGGCAATCCGGCTTGTAGTGTCCAACACCCTTGCAGTAGAAACACTCAGATTCCCCAGGAACCTTAGAAGCTTTCAAGAACCTTTTGGAAGGAGATGCCACATCTATTCCTTTCCCTTTGCCTTTCACTTCCGGTTTCTTAATCCCCTTGAACTTTTTGGTACCTCCTTCCCGAATCATAAGAACTTCCCTCCTAGGGTCCTTCTTAATCGCCGGCTCAGCAGCCTTAAGCATCCCATGGAGCTCATGAAGCAATTTCTTCAGTCCATTCATGTGGAAATTCAGCCTAAAGGCGTCATAACCATCATGAAGAGAATGGAGAATGAAATCGGTAGCCAACTCGTCATCATATGCAAAATTGAGGCGAGCACTTGAAGCAAATAATCCAATCATTTGCTGCACATGTGGTCCCACGGGTTTACCCTTTTCCAGCCTAGCTGTTGCTATAGCTCGGGTGACACCGAAGCGCTCAATCCTAGCCTGTTCCCCGAACATGCTCTTGACCTCTTCTATGATGTCATAGGCTTCCATGAACTCGAATTGTTTTTGCAACTCGGGTACCATGGATGCCAACATCAAACATGTCACCTCATTCGAGGCTTTCTTAGCAAGGGCATATGATGCCTTTTGGACATCCGTGCCCCCATCAGCGGGAAGCACGGGAAGGGGTTTGTCCAACACACTTTCCTTTTCTTCGTATTTGAGGACTATCCTCAAGTTACGTTGCCAATCAAGGAAATTGGTGTTGTTCAACTTTTCTCTATCCAAGATAGAGCTGAACTTGAATTTAGTTGAGACAGACATATTAAACTACAGAAGAAACATAAACTAAGTAAGTAAACATCCACAAAGCTGTAAACAAATAATGAAGTCTAGCAAAACTATATTATTTGTTCCATTTTGTTCATTCGATATCCAATATCGTCGTTCCCAATTATTTCAATGACAAAAAAACGTGATAAATCGTAAGTGAAAACTCGAGGTTTTCTAACCAGCGATCTTATCATGCAATTGAAGCCCTATCTCTCATTAAAATGAGGGAGCCAACCAGACAATCGATTCACGCCATCCAATGGCTCGAAAGTCTCTAATTTGTGTCATTGATGAACTTAAGTGTTTTGGATTAAATCACTCCCCGAGGTGTAAATAATCCTAACCTCATAATCCACCAAATGAAAGACAAATTAGGCATTTGTTTTTGAAATTTTAATAAATTAGAACAAAACGATCCCAAGACCCTCATCTTGCGAATTATTAAGCCGACGGAGTCCGCACTTAATAACTCAAAGATAGGTAGACATCCCATGTCAATGACATCTAATGTCACTCTCGGTCGATGAGAGTCCCATTCTCATCTCATGTCTCGATAGCCACGCCTGCAGTGGATCTATCGATGAGAAAAACAAGCTAACGTGTAAAGGTCTAACCTTTACTTCCACTTATCTCAAGATAACAAGTAGTACCCCGCTGAGGCGGACCTACCAACTTATGATCGAGGGCTTCATGAGTGTGATGTTTTTGGACAAGACATTATACTCATTATTTTGGGAACTTGCATGCATATGTGTTTATATGTAAGTTGAACATTTATAACATAAAACATCCTATAACTAGCAAAGCAATTAAATACGTAATCGAAAGGCCCCTAGAACCTCACAACTCTCAAATGAAAAGATTAAAAGCATTAAAATAGGCCTTGAACATCTTCTGGACAGGTCCACGCCCGCCGTTACAGTTCCGCGCCCGCCGATTTAGGTCAACCTTAGTCCGTACCCCAAAAACCACGAACGGCGCCCGCCGTTTCACACACAGCGGTCGCTGAACACCACCGGCGGTCGCCGTTTCCAAAACGGCGCCCGCCAAAAGGGTACAGAATCGGGGCTGACCTGAAAAGAGCCTTTCGGCGGTCGCCGTTTCCAAAACGGCGCCCGCCGAATCCATTCAGCGCCCGCCGGAGCACAAACGGCGCCCGCCGTTTTGCTCCAGCAGCCCGGTTTTCGCCCGTTTCGCTTCGTTTTGCTTCGTTTCTTCTCGTTTTCGCCGGAGAGCCGATATCCAATGTCGATCCATGGATTCAATCCATTGCTTACACATTGAACAATACATTTTTGAATAGAAAAAACCTATCTATTACAAAAGATTCCAAGGGACGCAGCCCTCCAAAACTATGGCCAATCGTACGTAAAAAACGACAATTCATTCACCCGACCACTAACGGTGGCCGGCCTTACATCTAATCACATAATCACAATTAAACATATAATCCAATTATGTTGATTTAAACTTATTGTGTCCAACACAAAAGTGTGCACGAGCCCTAGTCTCTGATGCCAATTGATGGTTACGATATACCGATCCGATCGATATACCGTGTGTGCGGAAGCGTGTAAAGCGATAGATCTACTATGACATGATCTTAGTGCACACTTAATGTGTATAAGAACACATATAATAATATATATATACACATCCAATATATATATATATATATATAAGGATCAACGATTACTTACTTTTGGTGATCGTTGAAATTGGTTAAGGTGGTGTTGAGTCGATTGAACCACCTTAATGGATCAGCCACGAATTGTACACCTTTGGAATGACCCCGTCACGCCTTTGGATCGCCCGGATGTTGAAACTGCACAAATGGCCCGACCTCTACGTGTTGCACACGAACCCGGATGACGAACACTTTGCTTGATCGAGTCGGTTCTCCAAGAACACTTTCTCCTCTCTCTCTTTGGTGTGAATTTCGTGGGTAAAGGTAATGTATTATGAAAATCTGATTTTTCATCCATATTATATCCTTATTATTCACCACATTACTCCCCTTTGTAACCTACAACATAATGGGCATCATAATGCACCATTAACATGCAAAAGGGGTTACAAAGGAGGTGAAAGGTCATGCCACATACACATGCCACTATGCATTGTATGTGGTCCCACTTGCTTGTGTGGCATGCCATGTCACACTATGTGACATGCATCCATGCAAGCCATGCATCACATGCATGTGTATTAAATCCACATAAATATTGATTCTAAATCAATATATTTATCAAGCAATGTATATCAATATCGAGCTCGTGTGTGACCCTGTAGGTATGATTTAATTGATCAATATTATATTGTTCCCAACAATTAATATTATCAAATAATCATTTAACATCCATAGACGACCTTATGACTTTATAGATTGCACACGTAGGATCGAAGGACATATCCCAACATCGGGATCCTACACAGAACAAGAAGTGGAAGAAAAATGAACAGAATATCCAGAATCACATAATTGACCAACAGATGCAAGACTTAGAGTAAGCTTAGGTATACAATATACATTTGAGAGAGACACGTGAGGAGTGTTAATAGTGCCAACGCCAACTAATGGTAAGGATGAACCATCAGCAATAACAACAGTAGGGGAACAAGACTCAGAAGACAAGGATGTAAACTTAGATGGATCAGGAGACATATGAAACGAAGCCCCAGAGTCCAAGACCCAAAGGGATGATGATATATCTGAGGGATTTGATGAAGGCAAACCTAATGGAGAACGAGTAGTCATGGCAAAATGCTGAGGCGGGGGGACTGTCTGACCTGAGGACGAAGACTGAGTAGCAAGGAATCGTTGAAACTGTTCTGCAAGAGCAACCATAGAAGTATTCTGAGAAGAAGCCACATCCAAATCATCCGCAGATGCAGCTGCAGCCATATAAGATGACCCACTACGGGTTTGTCCGGTACCCAATGTGCGTTGCTGTCCACCACTTTTCTGTTGCTGAGACTTATCACCAGACGAGTTCTTCAAGGCTAATACAGGACACTGACTTTTCCAATGTCCAGGCTTCTTGCAATAACGACATTCATCCTTTTTAGCAGTATTTGTTCGAGACTGTTGAGATGGTGCTGCCAAAACGGATGCAGAAGGGGCGGTTGGTACCTTTTCAGTTTTCGTTTTCAGACGAGTTTCTTCAGCTAGTAACTCGTGAACCACTGAATCGACAGAGGGCAAAGGATTACGATGCATAATCGAAGCACGACAGTGCTCGTATTCCAGACGAAGCGAGTGCAGAAGCTGAACAAGACGCGATTCCTCCTGATGAACAAGATAAGGTCCAAAGGCTTTTAATTCAGCAGACTCTGTCATAGCCAACTGATCCCAAAGAGCAGTGATTTCAGCATAAAATTCCTGAATGTTGCGATCATTCTGTGACAGAACACGAATTTCCCCTTCTAATTGAAAGCGAACAGATATATTGGTGCGCATAAATAGTCTTCCCAAGTAGTCCCAAACCTCCTTAGCAGTTTCATATTTAGCCAATTGCACACCAATCTTAACATCGACAGAATTATTGATCCAAGTAATAATTTTGGAATTGGCACAATCCCACTTATCAAGCAAATCATCATAATTATCAATACCTGTTGTGGGAGCTTGAGCAACCCCAGAAACATATTTCCACATCTCTTTACCGCGAAGAAAATTTTTCATAACGTAGCTCCAATACGAATAGTTTTTACCATCCAAGCGAACACCAATTGACTGCAACGAGTCCTCACTAGGAGCCATTGGAGAACAAGCGAAACCGAAAACCCCAATAACCAAAACGAACAGGGAAAATTAACCAAAACGAACTGAAGAAAAAAAAAAACAAAGCGAACAAGTGAGGTTTAGATGATTGATGGCTGTGATACCATGTTAGGATTCATATAATCGAACAAGGATTAAAGGAAAGGAAAAGATAAACATAGAAAACTTGTGGTATTAGAACAAAATAAGCGTAATCTAAAATATACAAGAGAGATGCTTTATATAGCCAAAATACAAGGTAAACTCTAATCCTATAAATATAAGGTAAACCCTAATCCTATAAATATAATAACTAATATAAATATATACTAACAGTGTCTAACACAAGCCTCGTCTTTTTCTGTCCTTTGCCATCTCTGTAAAACCAAACTCCATCTCTGTAAAACCAAACTCCACAGTATCAATGCAAACAACTAAACAAACCATTTTATTTCATAAAATAAAAGCAGACACGTGGTGTAATAAAGTTACAGGGATAACATAACGAAAATGATCCATCGATCGATCTGGTTACCTAACTAGCTACATGAACTCAGTGCAAAATCCCGCCAGATAAATGGGTGGGATGCTCTGCTCATTGCGGAACACATTCCATGGATCGACCATCGTCTTCACCCGGACCAGCTTCTCATAATTTCCTTTGTAGTATTTCGGACCCCATATGTTGGGGTCACTGCAATTCCAGTCTGGATTGGGCTTTCCGATATCCAGGTCCCTGTAATTCACGTAAGCTTGTCTCGGGTTTTTAGAAACATATTTTTCCATGCTGTCGTACATCTTCCTAATCCAGGCCTCGTGCTGGAGTTGAAGTTTCGGACTGTCCTCGTTCCAATTGCTAACGTATTGTATCATAAACAAAACATCCCTGTGGGGATAAGGAGTCGCGTTTTCCGCAAATTCCGACATCTTCCCGCCGAAAGGAGTCCACACTATCAGCGCAGTTGCACCGTCCTCACCGAAGATCCTCAACATGTTTTCAAGCCCCTCTTCCGGAATCGCTTGCTCCACGAAATCCGACTTCGCTTTGAAATAACCGATATTAGGGTTCTTCGGAATGAGCAGATCCTTGGGAGATATAGCCGGCTGGAACCCCGCGATGAATATCACCGACTCGATCCACTTCATCTCGATGCAGTTCTTTTTCTGCAGCCCCAGCTCGCGGAAACTAGCTCCCATCACGTTAAGTAGATCGGCTGATCTCCCGAGGTACAAAGCCTGATAAATAGTCAGCGTAGTGTCCGGGCCCGCGTTCACCACGATGACCCTGATGAAGAGCTCGTCGGCGATAGTGGGAGCAACGGTTTGCCACTTCTCCAGGAGTCTCAGATTCTCCTTTTTGCCGGCCGGGCTCACGAATTTTTGGACCGAAAAGACGGTGACCTTCTCCGGCACGACGACTAATCGAATCATCCATCGTAAAATAAGACAGAAATTGGCCCCTCCCCCTCCCCTGATCGCCCAGAAGAGTTCCTCCCCCATGGTTGTTCTGTTGAGCTTTTCGCCCCGGGCATTGACTATTTCCGCATCGAGCACGTTATCTACTCCGAGGCCGTGTTTCCTCATGAGAGAGCCGTAGGCCCCACCGGTGATGTGGCCGCCGATCCCGAGGTCAGTGCAGAGGCCGGCGGGGAAGGCGAGTGTGCTGCTCTTCTGGGAGATCTTATAGTAGAGCTCGCCGACTGTCCCGCCAGCATCGACCCACGCGGTGTTTGTGTCGATGTCGATTTTGACTTTGCGGATTTTTCTGAGGTCAACGACGATGAACGGTTGCCAGTATGTGTAGGAGATGTAAGAGAGGCCCTCGTAGTCGTGGCCCCCGCTTCGGGCTCTGAGGTTGAGCCAGTTGGCAGCGGCGCAGTAGACGGCGGCTTGGGCTTGTATGTCGTTGGATGGAGTGAAGATGGATAGGGGTTTTTGGATGGTGTTGGACAAGCATCTGAGGTTTTCGGCCGTGGAATTGAGGATGGAGGTGAACGAGGGTTTGTCGTAGTTGGGGTCGTAAAAGCCGTCGGAGAATTGGATATGGGATTTGGAGGATTTGTTAACGCAGTCGTAGAAATTGGTGAGGGGGTTCCATGTCTGTGGCCAAAATGGTGGGAATACTTGTGATGGGAAAGAGGATACTAATAGTGATGTGTGAAAAGAGGCAAGAATGAAAGCAACAATTTTCAGAGATGATGTCGACGACATTGTTACGTATGTTAATGTGAGGTAATTACCACAAGGAATTGGTATTTATAGATTGACCATATCATCATGATTAAGTCTCTCAAGGGCATACATGTAATTTCATGCGTGTATTTATAAAATGTTTTTATTTTAAATTTCTTCAACTGGATTGCGTGCGATTAATGTCTTAATTAATAATTATGATGAATTAAAAAAAAAAAAAAAAGGATGTGCAAATGCGGTGTCTCTTCTAGTTAACGCTCAAAAATTCAAAATACGTACTTAGTGACTTTGGCTGGTTCAGTGAATTAAACTAAAACCGTCAAAGACTCAAAGGTCGTGCAGGTCAAAGTTCGGCAACCCTAACCTATGCATGGAAAAATGTTTGAAGTCAACCCAGTAATAGTAGTTTATTACTAGTAGTATAATTAAGAGTAAATACTACTCCAGGTTCCGTATATTAAAAAATGTTAGGCATTTTTTTATATTCGGACAAGAAATAATTATTTATACTTTTCTCATTTTAAAAAAAATAATATATATTATATTACATTTTTACTTATTTTTTAAACATTATTCGGCCAAAATTGGGTTAATAAATTTAGAATCTAGCAATCGGTTTGGTATATCTAACACACCCTTGACGAGTAGATTCGAATTTGTCAGCTCTACTCATGAACTTAGTGTTATCTTTATGCAAGCTATAAATTTTATCTATCTTCTTGTTGGGTTTTATTAGAGAATATATTCGGCCCACTATAAACTAGACATTTATAGTTAGCGAAATATATTCTCCAATAAGTCTAAGTATAGTACTATGTTACTTCAATTATTTATTTTATTAATTTAAAAATATACTTTAATTTTTTCTTTCATTGTTTCAAGTTTCAACAACCCTATAGTCGAATTAATGAGAGTATAGGTCGGTTTAATAAAAAAAGAGTGTCAAAGCTAGTCTCACCAACAATGGTCACAAGAGCACCATAAATTAAGAAAATATTATTTCATCAACATTTTATTTATGACCTCACATATATATTATTTATGATGTCATTAGACTATGTACAATACGGTGTCAAATAAGGTGTCATAATTTGATCGTTTATTTATGACCTCACATATATATTATGTATGATGTCATTAGACCATGTACAATACGATGTCAAATAAAGTGTCAAAATTTGATCGGATCAAATTTTTTTAACACCCTCTTTTGGGCCCTACTACCTTAATATTGTAATATAAAAATAAAAATATGATCAGTCATTAGAAAATCTACCAAAAACCTATTATAGGTATTAAAGTGGATCCACAATAAAAATACTTAAATTTACGTTTACCTTAAACTCAAACAAAAATCATTATTATTTATAAAATTATTCTTTTTATATAAATTAATAAAAATAATCTATCAAAATTTTTTAGTTTCTTATTTAATATTTTTTATAATGTAATTTTTTTTAATAATCATATCATAAATAATTAAAATAAATTTTAATAAAAATATTTTAAATAATAAAATAAAAATAAATATGATAATACAAAATATAATTAAATATTAAATTATTTAATTGACGTTAAAAATAAAATAATAGTATGGAATATCACAATATTTTTTTATTATTTTTGAAATTTTAAATTGAAAATAATGAATATTAAATTTTTTAATGTCAAAAGTTATGAGTTTAAATTGTAAATTTGTAAAGATATTGGTTATTTATAAAAAGTTGTATTAGAAGAATATTTTGAAAATATTCTTTTAAGTTTTAGTATTAGAATCTCGGTTGGAGTGAAATTACTATAAACTTAAAATAAAACTTATTTTTTAGTTTAAGTTTTTGTGTTATGGTGGTACATTTTAATTATTTTTTTCCTTTCATTTTAAATTCATTTTTTACACAATATTTATTCAAATTAAAAAAAAAACATATCATTATTTTTTATTTTTTGTCCTTTATAAATAGACTATAGATTTGTATCAGTTGGACAAAAAAAATCATAATTATCTATGTAATTTTCTATGTTTATTATTTGTGTGTATTTTAATATTTTCAATATTTTATACTCATCTGTGGAAGAATAGTTGTCACAATGTTCTCTTGTTTGACCGTTAATTAATTAGTTGAGAGGGTTGGACAGAGGGAGTATATGTTTTTTTATTGAAATAAATATTATTATTTATTATTTTAAAATATTATGAATTTTTTAAAATTATTTTTGGGTAAATTTAAATTATTTTTATGTTTTATAAATTAATTAATAAAATTAATTATGTAGTAATTTTAAATTTAATAATTATATATATGAAATAAATAAATAGAAATGAAAATTATTGTGAGTATATGATATGATATGTGGGAAGAAAGAGAAAATAATTAATACTATAATTGAAGGTGTCAAAGAAGAGAAAAGTGTCAAATTTGACACCCATACACATAAATATGGTTTCACGTACCTAGCCCTAATTGGTAGAACCGCTTAAGTTTTCTTAACATACATTACTTAGTTTTAAATTACAGTATTACAATCTTCAGACACACCCGAATGAAAAATTCAAAACATATAGTACAAACAAAACAAACAAATTATAACGTCTTCATCACTCCGTTCAAACCAGAATATTTCTTGATCAAAGGCAGAACCGGAATACTCTGTTCGAATCTGAATACATTGTCAGGATCAACCTTCGTTTTCACCTCCACAAGCCTAACGAAATTTCCTTTGAAATACTTAGCACCCCACCTGCTGGCCTCGACCAAGCTCGAGCAGTTATCGTTCGTCCCCAAATCCAGATCTCTGTAATTCACGTAAGCTTCTCTCGGCATCACCGACGCATAATTCCCCATGTACTCGTACAACTTCCTGATCCACTCCACGTGCTTATCCAACGATCCCGGCTTCTCGTCGTTCCAAAGGGTCAAGTACTGTGCTTTGTACAACACTCCTTTCCTGTGAGCAAACGGAGTCTCGCATTCTAGAATCCTACTCATCATCCCTCCGTACGGATTGAATATAACCAGCGCCGAATCCTCTTCCTTGATACGTCTCCACAGCCCCTCCAGCCCTTCTTCCGGAACCGGCTTCCGGAAGAAGTCCGACTTCGCCTTGAACCGGTTCTTGAACAGAGGCTTCCCCTGGAGGAGAACCTCCGGGGGAGTCTTTGCCGGGAATCCGGCAATGTACAACATCGACTCGATCCAGCTCATCTCGACGACGTCGTTTCGAGCCAATCCCAACTCAGGGAAACTCTCCCCCACCACGCTCATCAGCCTATCTGCTCTGCCCAGAAACAGAGCATTGTAAGTAGTTTGCACGGTCATTTGACCTTTTTGCCCCCGGGGGACTTTCTGCATGATCACTCTGACGAATAGGTCTTCGTCGATCACACTAGCAACCCGCTGCCACCTCGACAGGATCCTCGTCCCGCCTTCCTCCAACGTCCTCGAAACCGTGAAAACCGAAACCGTCTGCGGAACCGGAACCAACCTCACTTTCCACGCGGTTAAAATCCCGAAACTACCCCCGCCGCCTCCTCGTATCGCCCAGAAGAGATCCTCCCCCATCGATTCCCTGTCGAGGATCCTCCCCTGGGCGTCGACGATCCGCGCGTCGACCGCGTTGTCGGCGGCGAGCCCGTATTTTCTCATCATGGGCCCGTAGCCGCCGCCGAGGATGTGGCCCGCGACGCCTATGCTGGGGCAGAGGCCCGCGGGGAACCCGCGGGTCTTGCTCTTCTGGGAGATCCTGTAGAAGAGCTCGCCGATGGTGGCCCCCGCCTGGACCCACGCGGTCCCGTCCTGGACGTCGACGGAGATGGAGCGGAGTCGGGAGAGGTCGATGACGATGAAGTCATCTCGTTGTTGTTGTTGTTGTTCGTTGACCGAGATGTAGGAGAGGCACTCGTAGTCGTGGCCCCCGCTTCGGACTCGGAAGCTGAGGGATTGCTCCTTGGAGCAGATGAGGGCGGCTTGGACGTGGCTCTCGGTGAGTGGGGTGAAGATGAGTCGAGGTTTGACGACGGAAGGGGAGAGGCATCGGAGGTTTTGGGCGGTGGAGTTGAGGATGGAGTTGAAGGATGAGTTGTTTGGGGTGTAGAAGGCGGAGGAGAATGGGACGGGGGAGTCGGAGTTGAGGTTGATGCATCGGTAGAAGGTTTGTGGTATGGGTTGGGAAGAAGAAAAAGGAGCGAGTACAAGGATCAGTATTAATGTAGTAAGAGTTATAGGAATGAAAGGTCTCATTGTGAATGTAGTTTTTGTTGTTTTGTTGAAGGAAATTAATGGTGTTTATATATAGTGTAATTTTGATTTGAGTGTAAATGGAGACGTAAATTGTAGGATAAGAAACGGTAGGGTTTACACTATTTTTCTTATCTTCTAATCGCAGTTTAGTTGAATTTGTTGCTTCGCACGATTATTCTTACCTTTCCACTAAAACAAATGTATTGCCTCTATTTAAACTTTGAAAATATCACTTCCTCATATTCTCAATCGAAGTCCGTGCACAAGACAAAACACACAAAAATATTGTTGAAAGTTGCGCGGTAAATTGATTTTATAATACGAGTAACATTCTCTGAAAATTAATGAAAGAACTACCAGTATGATTTATATTGGTGATTGATAAATTTAATTTAATTTTGAATTGCAGAAATTTAAGATAATCAAAAATCAAAAATCTTAACAAAATTGAGTTCAGATAAAAGCATCATCTTATTGGTTGGTGTATTCACTTTTGAGTTTTTAAATATTTTTTGGTTTTTCAAAATTTGAGGATATTAAATTCGAATTTTAAAAAAATAATAAGAATTATGAGATATTCCTATTTAATATGTATTTTAGAAAGTCTTAAAATTTCTATTTATATTTAAAAGTTTATAAGGGCGATTTATTCAATTGAGAGTACGTAGTATTTTAATAGAATTCTTTACCCGAAAACTAAAACACAAAATAAAAAATAAAAACAATTGTTGGTAAGAGTGGCACAAATCACTCTATTAAAATATTAAAAATAATATTTAAAAAAACTGATCTTATCATATTTTGTTAAAAATAATCAAACTCTCCAATTCTATGGATTTTCAAAATTCATGAACTTTTTAAAATTCAAAAAAATCCTATAAAATCCTAATACACCCTCCTAAATTTAAATTTTAAATACAGGATTTTGTTTGATTTTTTTTGAATTTTGCTTGATTTTCTTTTAATATATTTCACTCTCCAAAATCTCATTAATACTTAATACTACTTAATAGGCCCATTTCTTAACTCTACATTTTTTTCATTGAATGCATTAAATTTTACTCATAATATATATTTTTTAATATAACAATATATTTTTATCCATTATGTTTACAAATAGTAAAAAATATCATTTGATGAATACTATAGCTAAATTGAGAATCACAAGATTGTTAAAACAAACGTATTTCATATAAATGGAGAATTTTATTAGTTAGAAAAACTAATATGATTCCCAATAAACAATATGCTATCAAGATTTATTTAATCTTGAATGCTCAAACATATTCAATCATCTCTATGAGAGATGATGCTCTTTCTAGCTCCTACACAAGGGAGTACAGGGATGCTTTGTTCATACCTGAACACATTCCCCGGATCCACCTTGCTCTTTATTTGTACCAACCTATCGAAGTTATTTTTGAAATATTTCAATCCGTATACTCTCCCTTGCTCGTAACTCTTCTTCGGATTACTCAAGTCGTCGGCTATACCAATGTCGACGTCCCGATAATTCAGATACGACTCTCTAGGATTCTTCGACACAAACGGTGTCATGAAACTGTACAATTCCCTGATCTGGCTAATGTAATTCTTATCAACCTCTTCGCCTTCCTCTTCCCAGTTAACCGAATATTGAAGCTTGAAAAGATTCCCCGCCCGATGAGGAAACGGGGTCGCGGATTCCGGAATCCTGCTCATCACCCCTCCGTAGGAATTGAACACGATCCCCACTTTCCCTATCTCCGCCATCTTATCGAAAATGCTCTTCAGGCCCTCCTTCGAAATCGGGCTCTTCACGTAGTCCGACTTCCGTTTCAAGAACTTGACCGAGTCGGGCTTCCTACTGAGCAGCACGTCGGGAGAAGTCGTGTTGTCGAAATTGGCCCAGTAGAGGACAGACTCGATCCACGTCATCTCCTCGCAATCGGCCTTCTTCAGGCCGAGAGCCGGGAACTGGGACCCGATTATCGACAGGAGCCTGTCGGGCCCGCCGAGGAACATCCCGATGAACTTGGCCCGAACGCTCCTCGTCTTGTTGATGGTGACCGGCTGGAGCAGGATCCGAATGAACAGATCGTCGTCGATTTTGTCGACGATTTGCTGGTACTGGAAGAGGGGCTCGACCGGGTTTTGGTCGGCGGTTCTCTGGACGGTGAAAACAGTGACGGTCGGCGGGACGGGGACGAGCCCCACCTTGTACGCGAGGACGACGCCGAAGCTGGCGCCGCCGCCGCCGCGGATGGCCCAGAAGAGATCCTCCCCCATGGATTTCCGGTCCAGGACGCGGCCGCTGGCGTCGACGATCTTGGCGTCGAGGACGTGGTCGACGGCGAGGCCGTGCTTGCGGATCAGGTTCCCGTACCCGGCGCCGCTGACGTGGCCGCCGATTCCGACGGTGGGGCAGACGCCGGCGGGGAAGGCGAGGGTTTTGCTCTGCTCGTAGATCCGGTAGTAGAGCTCGCCGAGGAGCGCGCCGGATTGGACCCAGGCCGTCCGGTCGGAGAGGCTGACGTTGATCGACCGGAAATTGAAGGTGTCGAGGACGAAGAAGGCGGGCTGGTCGGAGACGTAGGACAGGCCGTCGTAGTCGTGGCCGCCGCTGCGGATTTTGAGTTGGATTTTGAGGGCTTTGGAGCATATGACGGCGGCGGAAACGTGGGCTTCCTGGGTGGGGGTGATGATGGCGGCGGGCTTGACGGTGGCGGAGACGTTGAAGCGGCGGTTGCGGATGAGGGATTGGAGGACGGTTTTGAAGGAGGGGTTTTGCGGGGCGTAGAGGATCCGGGAGATTTCGGGCTTGGGAATGTTGTTTCGGGCCAAGCAGTTGAAAAGGGAGTCGTAAACGGAATCCGCTGCAGAGGATTCGACGAAGGAGAAACAGAGGAAGACGATGAGAAGAAAATATTTCTTCATTTTATTTTAAATATTGTAAAAAAGAAAAGAAAACATATAACTTCTGAAGAAAATAATTGAGGATTTTATATGTGAAGAAATAAATAGATAGTCAAAGTCAAAGATGAAATAAACTTACTTGTTTAAGGAAATTTACTAGTATGTTAATTGGCAATCGTTAGCCCACGTGTACAGATTATATTTGGTAATAGAAAGAAATCTATAATTACAACGAGAGAATTTTGTAGATTTTATAACAAAGACACTTCTGGAATTTCGTTAATGAATTTTTAATTATACGCGATTTTGACTTTATAATAATGGATTTTGGATTAAAACTTGTTTTCCATTTCTAAAAACTGCCAAATCCATTTTAAAATCTTGCTTCTTTTAAGTAAAATATAATCTGAATAATTTTATTTAATTTAATAGAATATTAATTGCGGTTACTTTTTTTGGATAAAGAAGAAAGACTAAAAATAGTGAGAAATTTGGTTTTAATATCGCAACAAGTGGTGTCACGTTATCGTAAAAAGCATAACAAATGCAATGTTTTGAAATTTAGAATTCTAGTACCGGCGCGGCGGTTGAGCTGAGAGAGAAAATAAGAACAAAATAAATTAAAAGGAGTTAGGTTAAATATAAATAAAGTAATTTGACTCAAATTAATTTTTTTGGATAAAAAAGAAAAACGAAAAACTCTACCCATCAATCATAACCCTTTAAATCAAATATGATGTCACAACAGACAAACTTTATAATATTTTAATAAACGTCAAGTCATAAACCTTAGCACTCCACAATGTCTCTTGAAGGCAAAAAAGAAAGCGTATCGGTTACATTACATGTGCATATTGTAACCGGCCCCTTCAAACAATTTGTAGGAACACAACTTGTCTTTTTATAGGGTCACGGGCCACCAGAATATTTACATGTTCTCCGCACATTTAATTTTATTTATTTAACTTTTAAATTTTATTTTAAATTATAATTACTTTTTCACTTACAAAAATACTACAATATATTTTACTTTAACTTTTTAGTCAAAATATATAGTATACTTTTTAATTTATCATTTTAATACTTATTTATTTAGATTAATGTCATTATTTTTTAACTAAATCATTCATTAACACATAAAATTATGCTTATTATATTCCTACATTTTATTATTACCTATTATATTAGTGCTTATACTTATTATATTCTTACATTTTATTATTTCACACATAAAAAATTATTTTTTCTTAATATATGTAAAAATTTATCAAAGCAATGTATATTACAGTATATTCTTAATTTTTATTATTTAACATATAAAAATTATTTTTTCTTAATTTATGTAAAAGTTTATTTATGCAAACTTTAAAAAATTGAAGGAAGTGTATTTTTTTTCGATTGGATAGTATAAAGTGAGGCATTATTGTCTTATTGATGTTTAAGTAAATAAAAAAGGTAATTTTGAATATAGGTTAATTTTTATTTTTATTTCATAATTAAGGAGGGTGTACAAGTGTATTCAAGACACTATAGGATTTTTATAGACTTTTAAAGTCATTCAATCCGTTTTTTAAAAATCCATTAAAATACTAAGGTATACAATACGGATTTAAAAAAAGTCTTTAAAAATCTACTTGTATTCAAAAGTCAATTGATTTCATTTTCAAAATACAAAAGAATTTCATTCTTTGAAATTTCTCATAAATAAATGAGATTTATATGTATTTCAATTCTAATTGATTAATTTATTATTAAAACATAAAAAAAATATAAATAAACATAATACAATTAAAAAATATGAAGAAAAAAATAAAATTTAAAATAAAATAATTTTTTCAAAAAAGAATATGTTATTATATGTTTGATATATATATATATATAAATAATTGAATATATTAATAAATTTTAATTCACTGAAAAATTATAATGGTATAACAATTGTAAAAATAAACAAATTTATTTATCATGTTATTTTTACAAATATAACTACTTTTTGTAATTTAAAAATTATATATATATATATATATATATATATATATATATATATATTCATTTAAATTCAAATTTATTAGTTCAAAATTAAAATTTGTTAGAAAATTAAAATTTTAACTTTTTTAAACCGAAAAAAAAATTTAAAATTAAATCAATTTATTTTTAAATACGATTCAAATTTTGAATTTCAAAATTAAATATAAAATATAAAAATTAATATAAATCAATAAAAGATAAGTCAATTTGAATCTCAAAATTAAATATAAAATATAAAAATTAATATAAATCAATAAAAAAATAAGTCAATTTGAATCTCAAAACTAAATATAAAATATAAAAATTAATATAAATCAATAAAAAAAATAACTCATTCAAACTCTACGAAAAATACATATAAATCAATATAAAAAGTCAGTCAAACTCTATATAGACTTGTGAATTTTTTAAATCCATGAAAGTCCATAAACTTATTAAAGTACAAAAAAATTCAATAAAATCTTAATTGAATAAACCCTCCTAAATAACTATCTTTTTTTAATTACTAGTTGATTCGGCCCATTGCACCGGATGATTAACTGTAGTTTATTTCTTTATTTATGATTTTTTTGATAAATATATATATTTTAGACCTATATATATATACACATATATACACATAAGAATTCTATATTGTGGTAATAAATATGAACAATTTTTTTAAACTACTCATCTCATCTCCTTAATCAGTGTTTCAATCTCACTTAAGTATAGTTTTTTTTAATTGATTTTTTGTGAGAATGATAGATGTATAAAAATAAAAGAAAGATTAAGAACATAATTGAATTAAGATTGTAAAAAATTAAATTAAGATTCTTAACTACCTGGTTGCAGCGGCTTGACTCGTGAGGTCTTCCTAACAATGTGTGTCACTCTTCCCATGTGTAAGTTATAAAAATTGAATTGTTTTATAGTTAATAAAATAAAATTTTTAAATAATTATTGTGCTTGAGTTTCAATAATGTTTAATTACTAATGTAAAATTAATTTTTTCTTAAAAATAATTGTATAATAATTAAAATTTTCGATTAGCATTCAATTTAAAAATATAAATAATAATAATAAATGAGATATTTTGTAGTTAATATTTTTGTTCTTAATTTTATAAAGAGATTGTGAATCAACAAAAGATTTATAACATGAGACATTATATTGAAAGTGAAATAATTAAATAGATTTCTTTAAAATTAATTGAGAAATATATTCATAATTTAAATTTTAAATTAAGAAATTTATATTTCTGAATAAATTAACTCATATTTAGATTTTAAATATATTTTAATTATATTTTAAAATATACAACATATATTGATTATATTTTATAAAACATAAAATATACAACCTATTTCAAGATTTAAAATATATTTTAATTATATTTTAAAATATTGTATATAACATAATTTAAAATTTAAAATATATTTTAAATATACAACATATATATTTAAATATATTTTAATTATATTTTAAAAAACAGGAAAAAACAATAAAAATATTTTAAAAAATAATAGAATTTATAAGCATAACATTGATTAAGTAATTATAAAATTAAAAAATATAAAATGTTTTCTAGAGATAAAAATGATTAAAATTAAATAAGGTTAATAAAAAATAATATTATTTGAATTGATAAGGTTGTAAATAATTACATAATTTAAAAAATGTTTTAAAATATAAGTATAATAGATTTGAGATAATATAAAAATTTTAGATTATGATATAATTCCATAATTTACTATAATTCTATAAAATGAGATAAATAAATATATTAATTAAAAATTTCTATTAGTATTATTAGTATTAGGAACATGAATAATATTTGAAATATAATAGTTTAATTGAATTATACTATTATTTAATTTTTTTATTTATTAATTTATATATTTAATTTTAATAGAAGAAATATAATTGATAAATATATATAAGTAATTTATCATAACTATTAAATGGAAGTAAATATGACAAATGTAAAATTTATAATTAATTGAGATGAATTTAAATATACTTTAATTAATAGATTGAAGTAAATAAGTAATTAAAGAATCAATTGTAAAGAGAAGAAAAGAAAAATTATGAACTGAGACAAAGAACACTTATATAAATTTTTATTCTTCTACTTTATTTCTTTCTTTTTTGTAAATAAAAAATCTATTCTTCTACTTTATAATGACACTATAAAAAATATTATCTCGATCTCAAACGGATAGTCTTACTTTCTTTAAAATATTACAAAAGAACTAAGACTTACTTTCTTTAAAATATTACAAAAGAAGTAAGACTGTTCGTTTGGGATAGAGGTAGTAATTTTTTTTTAAAAACTTGATCAACGTTTTCCCATAATATATTCGATTATTATAATTAATTTTTTAAAGTATATAACCCGTTTAAATTATAACTTAAATTGTTAGATTTTTTTTAGTGTTTTGACCATATCTCATTATTAATTTATTTTATTAATTTAAATGTATTAATACTAAGAAATAAAATCAAAAAAATATTGAAAGTATAGTTCAATAATATAATATTTAGAATTTTTATTGGCAATTAAATTAAATTAAATTATATCGTTGTTTTGTTAATATAATTATTCTCTTAAAATATTTTTCAATATTAATTTACAACGTTTTATAATAATAATTTTGTAAAATTTTATGTATAATGTTTGGTATCATTAATAACTCATTTATGACTAAAGTGTATTGAATTAATCTATTAATTTTTTTATTAAAAAATATAAAAATAATTACTAAGTAAAAAAAAAATACTATATACTCCCTCTAACTCTTTAAACATGCATTACTTTGTTTTGCAGGAAGATTAAAAAAAATATTGTTTTTTGACTTTTTGATCTAAAAGTAAAGTTTAAAAATGTATTTTTAATTTGAAAAATAAAATAGTTGTGAGTGGAATTTATAAAGTAGGTGTATAAAGTATGAGTAAAATTGTATTTTCAAGTGAAAAAGTAGGAATGTTTATTTCCTTTTTTGGGTGTATCAACTACTTTGGGACATCAAAAAAAAGTAGTGCATGTATTGTGAGAGGTAGTGAGTATTATTTTAATAATTAGTGTTGTATTTAAATATTCAACATACATATTTAAATATATTTTAATTATCAACACTATATTCATATAAAAATATAAAATAAACGTAAATAAATTTTACAATACCACATTTTGATTGGAACATATTATTTAAGATGTTAATAGGGAATTTAATTGATAAATAAAGAAATATAAGGAATTTAGTGTATATATATAAATTAATTATATTTTTATTATTATTTAATTAATTATAAAATATGATTAATACGGAGTATTATTTTTATAAATAATTTTTTGATTTAAAACTAAAGGGTAAAAGTACTTTTAATAATCAAAATCTTAGCAAAATTAATTAAAGTGAGAAATTTAAATTTTGAATGAGAAACGGATGTTTTTGAATGAGAAGCGCATGAAGAGCAATAATATTTTTCAAATAATTTTTTTTAATTAATAAATGAAGCAATATGTTTGTTTTATTTGATGAAGCGCAAAAATATGTTTCAATTGATAATTTTTTTAATTAATAAATAAAGAATATGTTTCAGTTACTGTTTTTTTTAATTAATAAAATGATATTTTTTAATTAATTAATGATTTTTTTAATTAATAAAATGATATTTTTTACCTAATAAATAAAACGCACGAATATGTTTTGATTATTATTTTTTAATTAAAAAAATAGAAAAGATTGTCTATGTTGATAGACAATATTTTTATATTATTATTTTTGTATATTTTTTATTTATTTTAATTATTTTTTTATAATAATAATAAGGTAATATTACACAATAATATTTTTTTAATAATAATTGTGCGCCCCAATTAATTTTTATAACACATTTATAAAAAAAATTGTATAATTGTTATTTTTTGTATAGTTTTTTTGTTTTTTTAATTAATTTTTATAGTGATAATAAGATAATACTATATAATAATATTTTTTTAATAATAATTATATTTTTAATAATAATTATTTTTATTTATTTTTGTATATTATTTATTTATTTTAATTACTTTTTTATAATGATAATAAGGCAATACTAAATAATAATATTTTTTAATAATAATTGTGTGTTTAGTTAATTTTTGTAACACGGTTATTTTTTTGATATATTTTAATAATTATTATTTTTGTAATATTATTATTTTTTTATATTTTTTATGTATTTTAATTACTTTTTTATAAATAATAAGGTAATACTGCATAATAATAATTTTTAATAATAATTATATTATTTAATAATTATTATTTTAATTTATTTTGAATATTTTTTATTTATTTTAAATACTTTTTTAATGATAATAAAGTAATACTAAATAATAATATTTTTTAATAATAATTTTGAATGAAGCCCACGAATATATTTCAAATGAAGCGTAAGAATATATTTTAAATGTAGCAATATATTTCAAATGAAGCGCAAGAATATTTATTAATTACTGAAAGGCTGATCATTTTTTTAATTATTAAAAGAAGCGAAAGAATATTATTGTTTCAGTTACAGATTTTTTTTAATTAATAAAATTATAATATTTTTTTGAAAATTATGTTTTAGTTCATGATTTTTTTAATTAATAAATGAAGTGTAAGGATATGTTTCAATTAGTGATAATTTTTTGTTGATTTTTTATTATTGATATTTTTTAAAATTAATATATTAATTAATAAATGAGATATTTTTTAAAATTAATATATTAATTATAAATGAAGCGAAAAAATATTTTTTAATTAATAAATGAAACGCACAAATATGTTTTTTATTTTTATTAAAAAAATAAAAAAATTGCCTATAGTGTAAACTAAATGAAGCGCACGAATATGTTTTTCTTTTAATTAATAAAATAATAATTTTTTTTTTATTTTTTTAATTAATAAATGTAGCGCAAGAAAATTATGTTTCATGATTTTTTTAATTAATAAAATGATAATTTTTTAAAATTAATAAATGAAGCAAGGATATGTTTCAATTATGATAATTGTTTTTTTAATTAATAAATGAACAAAAATATTTTTTAATTAATAAATGAAGCGCGCACGAATATGTTTCAGTTACTTATTATATTTTATTTTTATAAAAAAAATAAAAATATTGCGTATTAAATTAAAGATTTTAATTGGTCACTTAATCTGACGTAGCAAAATTCAGTATTTTAATTGGATTCGGGTGAAAGTGGATTCAGAATTTATATATATATAGATAAATAAGTGGTAACTACCACAATTATCTTAATCAATAAAAGAATGGCGGCTAAAAACATATGGTAATTTAATAATTAACAATTATAAGATATATCTTTTTTATAATTATAAATTTAGTTATACACTAATTAATAAAAAAAATCAAAAATAATGAATCCTAAATTTTAAATTTTAATTTATGATTAATAAATGTAATTTAATAAATTAAAGTACTTTGTTTTTCAAAAATACCAATAAAAAAGTTAGTTTAAAATATATGTAAATAAATTAGGATTGTGAAGATAACTGCATAAAGTTATAATTATTTTAATTTTATCTAACAACAATTATATACGAGACAAAAGAAAAAACAAATGTGAAACTGGACGAGTACTACTTTAATTGTAAAAATGATCAGAGCTGTGGTCTTTTAAATTGATACGAAGGCATATATATATGTATATCTCCTACAAAAACTTAGAAAATATACTATGATTTGGAACGGTTTGAACACATGACCTCAACGGTTAGCCCATCCAATTTGCTTATTCTCTTAGAGCATCTCCAATGATAGTTTCAACTTTTGGGTGAGGAGTAGACCACGTATGCGCCAAATCATAATTTTTCTACTTCTACCTAAAAAAACTTCTACCTCGTCCAATGGTTCTACCTACAAAAGTCTCACCACTAACTTATTTTTTTATTTTTTATTTAATATTTATAGAAATAATTAAGGATATACCGATTTTAAATTTTTTAACTATTTCAAAATTTTCATTTTTAATTAAATTTTATATAAAATAAAAATTAATTTCAAACGCTAAAAAATTAACTATTTCAAATTCTTATTTTTAATTAATTTTTATATAAATAATTTTTAACGCAAAAAATTTAACTATTTAAATTTTTTATTTTGTATTAATTTTTATATAAAATAGAATAATTCGTTAAAATACAAAATAAGTTAAAATTTAATCTATTTCAATATTCTTAATTTTAAATAATTTTTATATATTCAAAATTCTTATTTTTAATTCATTTTTATATAAGTAATTTTTAACGCTAAAAATTTAACTATTTGAAATTTTTTATTTTGTATTAATTTTTATATAAAATAGAATAATTCGTTAAAATAAAAAATAAGTTAAAATTTAATCTATTTCAAAATTCTTAATTTTAAATAATTTTTATATAAAATAAATAATAATTCTTACGTTAAAAATTACAATGGCAGTATTAATTTTGTTAATTAATAATTTAAATAATAATAATAAATTAATAATGGTAAATAATAATAATAAAATAATATTATTTTTCATCTCTACCCGGGTAGAAGTTCTTCTACCCCAGAAGTTTTAGTAACTTCTAATTTCAACACGTCAGCGCAGCTCCAATGATTTCTACCTCGTTTTTGGGTGAGAGGTAGAAGTACACATAGACTTCTATCTCACCATTGGAGATACTCTTAAAGCTCTTTTATCCAAATTAGGGTAAGATACTTTTGTTGAAATCAAGTACGGAAATACTCAAAGAGAAGGTGAATATATACATATCACAACTTAAAAAAATGATTTTTTTTTCCTTATTTTAATTATTAATCACATATTTAGAAATACATTTTTTACACATATACTATATACATCAAACATATTTTAAATTTGCAATTAATAAATAATTAGCCGACATTCCATTCCACCAAAACAAAAGGAGCTTAATAATAGGCATTAGGCAATGTGGGGTTCCTAGTAATTAGGAGTTCGTTAGCGGCCGTTATTATAAGTTATAACCTTAAATACAATCCCCAATAACCTCCATTTCCACGATCCCCTCTCACTCACTCTCTCCATTTGTCTCTTTGTTGGTAGTTTCTTTCTAGTTAAAAACACTCCCTCTCTTTTTTCTTGCAATTAATTAATCCATCCATTCATCCATATCATCATCAAATGGCTATGTCCTACTGCCCCAACTGGGACACACTTCTCTTTCAACAACAAGATTTCTTTCTAGAAGATGCAACAATGCTTTTCGACGATTTCGCCATCCCACCAGCTGACTCTTACTTCAACGTCGACACTTTCTTTGCCCCCGACCCCACCGCCGAAAACAACATCATCTTCTCCGATTCCCTCAAGCGGCAGAAGCTGATTATCGAGGATGACTTTCCATCTCCCCCGCCTCGCAAGAGCGTCTCGCCTCAGAGCGTCGCGGCCAGGCAGAGGAGGAAGAGGATAAGCGAGAAGACTCACGAGCTCGGAAAGCTCGTTCCCGGCGGCATCAAGATGAACACCGCCGAAATGTTCGGAGCGGCCTACAAGTACATTCAGTTTTTACAGGCTCAAGTTGGGATTCTTCAATCCATGAATAGTTCTGAGGAACGTCGGGTAAGTAAACGCCGCTACGTCACTCTTGTCGAAAGAAATATATTGTTTAATTTCGATGTATGTAAATTGAAATTTTGTTTTCGTTCGATTTTTTCGCAGGGCGAGGTGTTCGAAAGCGAGGAGCTGCGTGGTCTTCTTGAATCTACGTCGATTCAAGAGAAATTGTACTCCGCGGAAAAGTGCATGGTGCCCCGAGAGTTCGTTCGAGAATTAGCTAGCGATGGAGCGCGTGTTCTTGAATCGGAGCCGCGAGTTTTGAAGGAGGTGAAGGAATTGATTAATTGATGATTAGAGCATTAGTTAAGTTAGTTATGATATCTTGTTTGTTATGGTTGTTTGTTTTAATTTGTTGTCATTAGTTGTGACTTAGATTATGTTTGAGGTTCAAATCTTTTGTTCTTGTAAATTCCTTCTTACAAGACTTGATGAATTAATTAACTGATTTAATCAAATTCTTATTATTATATAATAAATTAATAATCATGAGAAGCTATTCAAGAAGACATTGACCATTTGGTATTTTAGTCGCTATAGACTTGTGTTGACCGAGTAAAAGAAGTTAAATGGGTATATAATGGTGGAGTGATAATAGGAGTTTGTTACACTTACACCACCACATGATATGATATGAGAATGGTTTAGGGCCTGCAGATAAAATCTCTAAAACAAAATTATATCTTAATGGGCTAAAATAGCTCATATACATTTCATAAATCCGGTCCAGCAAAGACCGCCGGATCACTTTCTTTGATTTTTTTAGGTGCCAGCCCGACTAAAATTTAATGTTTCTTTTAAACACAAAACATAAGAAATAAAAATATTTAGAGTATGAAAGTTTAGTACAATAAAAACTCCATACAAACAGAGTCATAGATAGCGAAAAAATTATTTTTATATTGACGAGCGCGAATACTTGTCGTTTGAGCAAACGCGCTGCCAAAATAAAATTTATATTTAGCCAGTACTCTTATAACTACAAAACGTAGATAATGGTAAGTACGTGGGGTCGGTCCCACAAGGAGGCAATTACAGTAGGTGATCTCGACTTTGCCCAAGGGGTTGTCACAAAAAGTTTTGAGTTTGGGTTGCTGTGGGCACAGCGGTTTTGCAAACGTTTCAAACACTTTGATCTAACTACGGCTAACAGAAATAGCATGCAAATAAATAAGTCTAAAAGTAAACTAAGCAAACAACTCAGACTCAACAGAATACTAAAAGGGAAAACTTAAATCAAATGGGAAACAAAGCATCCGGGCAGACAACTTCACTCAGGTTCATTAGGGCAAACTACCGTTCATTGGCACTAAGGATTTCTACCAGCGGTTTGTCAGCAGTTATAGGGTGCAAAAAACAAAAGTGGTCCTATTGCGTCACGCCCAGCAATTGCCCCACCCCTTATCTATCCTTACTGTGTAAAGAGAAGGCTAGCTATCACTATGCCTAATCCCCCTGGATCTGAACAATTCGATAACCTATGCGACCAAACATGGATCTAGTTTGCCCAAACCCGCATTACCCTCTAGACAGACCCGCTCGGCCAATAGCATGCTCGAAACATACGACCGCATCTCCTGCAAGTTCTAGTGCTATGCCCGCAACAATACTACAAGGTACATCTATGCGGTTTGCCAATCACCAGTATCCCAGTTTGTAAAGGTTCACTAGTGGTCGTCCTAGTTTACCCAAACTCCCCAGAAATAAACCTCAAACAACTTTGCCTCGGGAACAAACACCCAACCGGTTAGTTCAGCCCCTCCAACCTCGCGGCCTAACTAAACCCTAATTTCACCTTCGATCCGTCCCTGCCCAGATGCACAATCAATTTAGCTACTCATACAGAAATTAAAAGACGAAATAAATAAGGGAAAGCAAACTATATTAACCATAGCTTCAAATCGTAAAAACGTTTTTGAAGGAAAGTGAAATACGGAATTAAAAACTTAAAAACAAAACATAAACCAAATTGTTTCTCGACCCGAAGGTCGGATCTACTGCAATAAAATAAAGGAACCCGGACGAACAGCTCCGCTTCCTTCTCCGGCGACTTAGGCGGCGACGGCGATCTGCGGGACCGGCGGCTCTTCCGACTTCTCGGTGCGTAATTGTGTGTGTCTTTGCTGCCCGTCGCGCCCCTTTAATAGACTTCGAATTTGAATTTGAATTCCCGGCTGTTGCTCGCCCCTTAGGAATAGGCGTCCTTGGTCAATGGGCTGGGGGATAAGTCAGATCCCCCGAATCCAGGGATTCTGGTATGCTGCCAGCTTGCCCGCAGCGAATCTCCTGTCAACAACCGCTCTCTGCCCAAATCGAAGTCTGCAGGTAATTCTTCTCCTCCACAGGTGGTCGGACCAGGCACGGTACTTGGTAGGAATTCTGGGTCTTCTGCTTCGTGACCTTACCCATTTGCCCGATGTGGTCAAACTGTTGCTTGTCACTACCGCTCCAGAATCTGATTTGCCCAAAGAAGGGGATTTCCTTGCCTCTTTTGCCCAGTGCGCCACCTGTTACCTGCATCACCACACACTCTGCCCAAACACCTAATTGTGCCCTCCCAGACACGTTAACGACTCAAACTGACTCAATAAAGGGTGTAAAAATGCTCTAAGATGAGCAAATAAAATGGCTCATCAGAACCGCACACACTTGGATACGCTTGTCCCCAAGCGTGGGCTCTGATTTGCCTGACTCAAGACCAAAGTGAAAACAGAAATGAAAGAAATAGGAAGAAATAAAGCAAGGGACTTTAGCATGATCAGTAAAGGGCATAGTACATACAGATAACACAAAATTCAAGTAAAGATAAAAATAAGTCAAGAGTCTGTTCTAGGTCTTTGGGTTCACTCCCTCACAGTGTTTCTCTCTTTTCAGTGTATGGGTTTAATGACACTCATTTTCTGCTGTGACTCCACTTTGCCTAAATTTGCCTTATTGCTAATCTGAGTTTGTTTTAACTAAGCAGGGGGTTATCAAAGGGGCTTTTATTGGGTTGTAGTGTTGGGCTCATAAGGGTAGATTTTTCTGGGAGTAGGCTCTATTTGGGCAGAGGGCTTTTTGATGTTAGCCTTTTCTCTGCCACTTTGCCCCTTTCTTACGGGCCTTAGCACAACAACTTTTTATTTATCATTTTTTCTTTTCTGATTTTTTTTTTTTGAACACTATGCCTTAACTCCCTTTCTCTCTCTGGCTGCCTATGTAATGTGGGCATAATACCAGATGGGTTCACAAATAATATTCAATAAGGCTCAAAGGGGCTAGCAAGGGATAATGTTACTTATTCTGGGGAAATAAAACAAAGAAATGCCCTAATCATTTAACAACCCTACTCAGTCAAACTACTCAATTCAGCAAACAGGCAAAGAAAAGCATTGTAAAGATCACAGCAGACTCTCAAACAAAGAAATCATATATCAATGTAGGCTCAATTCTCACAGTTTGCCTAGAACAGTTCCATCATCCCTATTTCATGCATCTTTACTATAAAGTTTGAGTTACTGTATGTATGTTTGCCCAAGGTGACACATAATCATGCTGACTCGATTAGAAACAGGGGTTTGCCCTTTCCCTTTCCCCCCTCACACACTTTGCCTGGGCAAAGTGTGCAAAAGTAATAAGATCAGTAAGGGCTAACCACGACCAGACTATGACTCAAAAAGTTGGCGCACCTGCCCCCTCACACACTTTGCCTGGGCAAAGTGTGTCAGCAGGGAGATCAACCTAGTCTCCCCCGAACCAAAGTGACTCGGGGGTGACCTTAACAAAAACAGAAAAAAGAAAGAAAATAAAAAAAAACTAACAACTACTACAAACAAGGGAGGGTACAAATTAGGAGGTGGAAGCAGGTGTGTACCTGAATCCACTGTGGTCAAAGTATGCGATCATCATCGCCTTTACTTCCTCGAACACCTTCTCGATCTTGTCCAAACGAGCCTCGATGGCTCCCTGTCTCTCTGCAACTTCCTCTTTGGCCTTAGCCTCAGCAACCGAATCCTTCACCTCTACCTTCACTGGTTTCTCCTCCAAAAACTTTACACTGCCATCACCCATAGGCACAATATCCTGCATGCGCTTGAAGCACTGGATGTCAAACTTGCCCTCCACCATCATCTCCAGCTCTTTGCCCTTCTTGATCAGGTTCATCTTCGAAGCAAACATCATTGGGAAGTGGGCCAGTGAGAGACACTGGAGGGGTGAGTTTGCAGCCACTTCATTTGGGCACAGAGGCAGGCACTGAAATGCAGCCTGATCTTCTGATGCATACACCACAGTATGCCCAGTTCCAGATGGGAAACAGCACTGCTAGTGTCCGTCTTGACAAAGAAGTTGATGGCCAGGATCCTGTGGCAAACCCTGAGTGCATGGCTCTTCAACTGGATTGACTTGGTGCTTTGCCCCACGAACTCGCCTCCTTTACCCAACTGCTTCCAGATCTTCTGCAGCTCCTTCTTTGTGTACTCTGGCAAAGCCCTCAGTGACTCCTGGTAGGCCTTTGACTTCAGATCTGCAATACCTGCCATATCCAAACACAAATCCAATTCATTACCACCAATAGAAACAGTTCGATCAAACAACTCAAACTGAATCCCTATGACTCCCTCATCCTTAGTTTCTTTGATGCCCAGAGAACCAAAGAATTCTCTCACGATGCCTTCATTGATTTGCCCAGACCACTCAAGAAACGGCTCCCACCCTATGGCCTTGAAATACCCTCGAACCTCCTTCTCCACACCCATCAGTTTGAGCGATTCGAAGCACACCGTTTTCGGGGCCGCGATTTCGCGCGCCGTGGTGTCAACCGCCTTTCTCTTCTTGGTGGATGCGCGGGTCCTGCTTTTGGGGGCTGGGCTTTTTATCACCTCCTCTTCTTCTTCCTCTTCCACCGGAGTTTTACCGGCGGCCGTCGAATCTTCCTTCTCCTTGTCGTCGGAGGTGGATCCGGCAGTGGGGGTGGGAGTAACCTTCTTCTTGCCTTTGCCTGCCGACTTCTTTTGCTTCTTTTTCGGGGGGCTGTCGACGGCGGCTTTGCCCTCCTCCTTCTGAGCGGCGGTGGCTAGGGTTTCCAGATCTTCCTTTTCGCCGGTGGTTTTGGATTCGTCAATCTCCTTGGCCAAATCGTCGATAGGAGTGTTGTCAGTTTCCGTCGTGGCTGGACTCGGCGGGATGGTGGCCAGCGGGACGGCGTGGATGGCTTCTTCGGCGGCGGGGGATTTGGGCTTTGCCGGACTCGATCTTTTTGGAGACACCATCTTTTTCAGTTTGGATGCGGCGGTACCTATAGTAAGATCAATTAGGGTTCCGTGAGGGATTTTTCTGAGTTTGTTTTTTGCTCTCGTTGATACCATTTGGAGAGAGAAATAAAAGATATATAATGTGTTTTTGAATTTTGAAAATAGGGGATTAATGGCAGTTATCGGGAATCGCGGGCGGATAGGGATAGAGGCGTGATGATGGTGGAGTTGCAGAGTCCCTGATGGGACGGTTTTCAGCCCTTGAAAATCGCAACTGCCCCACTTGCGTCCCTATTTGCCCAAAGGCTCAGTCTGCCCAAAGTCCTCCTGCAAAATCAAAAACAAACAATACCCTTTCTCACGGCGTAGTCAAAGTCTCTTGTTGCTAGTAGTTTATTCCTAATAAAAAAAATGAAATAACAAAATTATACAAACATACCAGGTTGCCTCCTGGCCAGCGCCCTATTTATAGTCCCGGGCAGGACCCAACTGCTTTATCTGATCACTCAATCAGGGCAAGCTGCCCTTCCAGATTCTCTTGCCCGAAGTAGGGCTTCACTCTATGGCCATTCACCTTGAAAATGTAGTCATCATCTTTTTTGCTTTTCAGCTCCACAGATCCATTTGGGCTGACATGGTGAACAAAATAAGGTCCTTCCCATTTGGAGGACAGTTTGCCCGAACGGAACTGATTTCTGGTTTGGTACAGTAAAACCAACTGTCCAGCCTCAATCTTTTTCCTCTTGATCAGTTTGTCATGAGCCCTCTTGGTCCGCTCTTTGTAGTGGGCAGCATGGTCATACGCCTCAATGCGAAGCTGCTCTAATTCGACCAAGTCAAGTTTACGCTCGTTCCCAGCCAAATCCCAATCAAAGTTGACTTTATTCACTGCCCAGTGTGCCTTGTGCTCTATCTCTACGGGCAAATGGCAAGCTTTCCCAAATATCATTCGGTAAGGGGAGATACCAAATGGAGTCTTGAATGCAGTGCGGTATGCCCACAACGCATTATCCAGTTTGCCTGCCCAATCCTTCCCTTCTGGCCTAACTGTCTTCCTCAGAATAGCTTTGATAATCCTGTTGGAGAGCTCTGCTTGGCCGTTTGCCTGGGGGTGATAGGCACAAGTAATTCGATGAGTGACTCCATATTTTCGCAACATCCTCTCAATTACAGCGTTGCAAAAATGGGTCCCCTGGTCGCTTATTAGTGCTCTGGGCACACCGAACCGAGTGAAAATATTCCCTTTGAGGAATTCGGCCACAATGCGCGAATCATTGGTGGGTTTGCCTTTGCCTCGACCCATTTGGAGACATAATCAACTGCTAGGAGTATATATTCCTTACCTTGTGAATTTGGAAATGGCCCCATGAAGTCTATACCCCAGACATCAAAGATCTCTACTGGCAGTATGGGCACAGAGGGCATTTCATTGCGTTTGGTCAAATTGCCTTCCTTCTGGCACTCATCACATCTATTGCATAGCTCATAGCAGTCTCGAACCAAAGTGTTCCAGTAGAATCCGCAATCCAGAATCTTTCTTGCCGTACGCCTAGGCCCAAAGTGGCCTCCACAGGGTTGCTTGTGGCAGTGATCCACTATGCCCTGTTGCTCGGACTCAGGAATGCATCTTCTAAGGACTTGGTCTTCACATCTTTTCCACAAATAGGGTTCATCCCAGACGTAGCTCCTTGCCTCACGTTTCATTTTGTTTTTCTCGTAGTAGGTCATGCCTTCCCTGAAAATACCAGTAACCATGAAGTTCACAAGGTCAGCGAACCATGGCTCTTCGCCCAAAGCGGTGATAGAATATAAATGCTCATCAGGGAATGTCTCGGTTATAGGCATATCCTCTTCTTTCTGGAGAATCCTACTTAGATGATCTGCAACGAGGTTTTGATTGCCAGACTTGTCTCGAATTTCGATGTCAAACTCCTGAAGTAACAGGATCCATCGAATAAGCCTTGGTTTAGTCTCCTTCTTTGCCATGAGGTACTTCAGTGCAGCGTGGTCTGTATACACTATGGTCTTACTGCCCAGCAGATAAGACCTAAACTTCTCAAAGGCAAAGACAATGGCCAAAAGTTCCTTCTCAGTCGTGGCATAGTTACTTTGGGCAGCATTAAGGGTCTTCGAGGCATAGTAGATCACATGCCTTTCTTTCCCTTTTATTTGCCCTAACACAGCTCCCACTGCGTATCCACTTGCATCACACATCAGCTCGAATGGCATGCCCCATTCTGGTGGTTGAATAATAGGCGCTGACGCTACCGTCGTGGAGTAGCGCAAAATAATATTTATAAGACCTAAACTATTCACTAGCACAAGTACTAGTAGCAAGTATAGGGTCGATCCCACGAGGAGGCGATTTAGCTTATAGTTTTCCCGGCTTTGAATGCTCAATTGGGTTGTCACGTTTGAAAAGGTTTTGTTTTGGAGAGAAGTTGGGCACTGCCGAACCGTGTTTACTTGACTAGAAAATAACAAATGCTTAAACAGAAATAAAACTAGCATGCAACCTAATTAAAAGACTGAGCAATTAACAGACTCGACTAAGCAGATAAGATGAAACAAATAAAGACTAAAGTATCCAGGCATTGACTCCCCTGACTTCCCCCCTTGACCTATGTCCTGCCGATCATCGGTACGTATATCATTTTGCTAACAGTTTTGTCTTCTAGTTATAGATCCCAAGTATTAACATCCCTATGATGTCACGCATATTAATACCCCGAACCCTTATTCGCTCTTATGTTTAAGTCCTGCCAGATCTCTCTCGACAGGTCTCCTGACGTTGACCAATTCGACACTATGTGACCGCATGAGTCTAAGTTGGTCAAGTCGCCTTCATCCTCCAAGCAAACCCGGAATGGCCAATAGCATGCCTGGACAGACCCAAGTCATACGACCACATCTCCAGCAACATGTTGTACTTCGAGGACGCCCAGTCTCCCGGTCGCGTTGATCCACGTACTCCTGTGTTAGGCAAGTCGGGGTTCCCACTGGTCACTGTAGGATTGCCCAAGTCCCTAACATGCTTAAGTTACTACCCTGTTGAATCGGGAACAAAACTCAGCTAGTTGCTGTCATCAATAAGCCTCCCGGCACGATCACGTCTTAGGGTTGGTCAGGTTCTGTCTTTGCCCAGATACGAACAGATTAGCTACTTGACATAATTAAAGCAGAAAATAAAACAAAGAGATTACGACGAACTATATTATGCATTAAAACTGGAAATCGTTCAAAGGGAAATAAAATCAAAGTACGAAATTAAAAACATGAAAGCATAAAAGAAATTGTTTTTAGCCCGAGGGCTTAACAGAAAATAAACGCCGGCGAGTGGTGTTGCTCACGCGGCCGCCTTCTTCTTCGCTGGACAGGTTAGGGCTTGCTCCGGTTTCTTCGCTGCTCATACGTACCTCTCTTCTTCATCAGTCACTCTCTTATATAGACGGGCTTCAGCTGATGGGAGACGTGTGGGGGAATACCTCTAGGGTTGGACGAGAGTCCTCCTTTATCTTTATCTCTGAATCTGGTCATCTTGAAGAGTCCACGATTTTCAGGATTCTGGGTACACCGAATGCCCAACGTTCCGCCTCCGTCAATGTTAGCGCTTGCCCATGTACTTCCTTCTCTGACTGACTGAGGTAGCGGACCATGTGCGGTACTTGGTCGTGCTCAAGTCTTGCTCCACCTGCTGACGTCCTGGTTGCTTGCTCAACTCTGTTGGACCCTTTTCGTCAGTCTGGCTTGCTCAACGAGTGCTCTTGACCATGGAAGGTGATTTCCTTGCCTCTTTCACACAGTGCGCTCCTCTTTTCTCTCCTTTACCTACCCACCTGCAAAACTTGCCCAAGTACCCAAACGTGCCCTCCCAGACACAAACAAAGTAAAAACAAACTAAAGACTCGATATACTTGACTCTAAAAACCTAAAAATGAGCCAAAAAATATGGCTCATCACACGCACACACTTTACTTCGCTTGTCCTCAAGCGTGTACGGTGACTTGCCTGCTCAAGAAGAAAACAAACAGGGGGTAGAGAAAGAAAATAGAAGACTCAAGGACAGCATGCTTATCAAAATAGAGAGTTGATCAAGTGAACAGATAGTCAAAATCATAGTCAATGGAAATGCATAAAAAACGGTCAAGAGTTTGCAACTGGATTTTGGGATTCTCACTAAGTGTTTCTCTCTATGTAGTGGATAGGTAGTGTTTCGCTCAATGTTGTTTTAAAAGAAGTTCTGCTTTGGGCTTGAACAAGTTCTATCCTGTGACATTTTCAATTGAGTTGGGCAATATCATTAGGGCTTTCTAGGGTGACTGTATAGGCTAGCTTGGGCAATGCCCAGAATTGATCTTAGGTAGGACATGCATTTTACTTAGCAAATTTCCTCCTAGTCTCTTCTCTCTCTTACGGGCCTTAGCACACCCTTTTATTTATAGATCTATTTTTTTCTTATTCTATGCTTCTTTTTTTTTTTTTTTTTTTTTTTTTTTTTTTTTTTCAGAGAAGACTTTGCCTTGACTTGCTCTTTTTATGAACTTGAGCATATATGCAGGTTGTGTCAGGGCAGTGGGAGTTTTCCCCCAGGTGATCAAGAAATATTGGCTCGGCTCAAGGGGCTAACAAGGGTCTTCTTTTTATTTGCAGTACAGAAAGAAAATGCCTAAATCATTTACTACTCAACTCAATTTTCAAATAATCACAATGGTCAGAACTTGGGCAAGCTTCAGCATTACAATCTTTTTTAAACAGCTACTCTCATGAAAGAAAAATATCACACAGATGTAGGCTCAAATCCTCACAGCTTACCTAGTTGCAATCCATCGTCCCTAATATTTTTCATGCACAGACTATTAATTTTGAAAACTGTTCAAATTGATCAAGGTATTTATCAAGCATGCGACTCGATCAAACTATGGGGTTGATCTTGTCCTTCCCCCACTCACACACTTTGCCTCTGGCAAAGTGTGCAAACAGTAATAAGTTGGGCAAGCATCCCCCCTGACTCCGACTCCAACGATGTTGGCGCACCTTCCCACATACACACTTTGCCTTGGGCAAAGTGTGCAAATAAAGAGGTCGACCCCATCAGACATGAGCCGGGCAGACTCAAGACCAAATAAAAAAAAAGAAAACAAAATAAAAAAAATCCTAAACTACTAAAAAGGGAGGGTACATTGGGTTTTGGGTTCAGGTGGGTACCTGAATCCGGCATGGACGAAGTATGCCATGAGGGCAGCATGCAGCTCCTCCTGCCTCTCTCCAATCCTATCCTGCTTCTCCTCGAGGACATCCAATTGCTCAAGGATCTCCTCCTTCTGCAACTCGACCCTCTCACTTGGTTGACTCACAGGCTCGGTCTTCACTTTCGCCTTGGCTGCCATCGCCAAGGCCTTCACTTCCTCTGGGTTTGTGAACACCCAATCGTCTCCTTCAACTCTGATATCAGCCATCCGGTTCAAACATGCGTGGTCAAATTTCTCCTCGGGCATCATCTCCATCAACTCAAAGTCAAGCTTCAAATCCATCTTCTGGGCATAAATTCCTGGAAAGTGGGCAAGGGACAACCTCTGTGCTGGCTTGCTCAATATGTTCTTCAGTTGTGCGCACTAGAAAACCTCCAAAGTTGACCTTGATCTTCTTGGTCATGCACCACAGTAGATCAAGCTCAGTAAGGGAGATAGTGTTGCTGTTGTCCTTTTTCCCATAAAAGTTGTACGCCAGTATACGGTGGCAGATGCGCAACGCGTCGTCCTTGAGCTGGTGATTTTTGGCCTCCTGTGACTTGAACACTTTCTCCTTGCTCAAGGCCCTCCAGATCTCGTTTCTCTCTTTCTGCGTGCGCTCTGGTGGCGTGGTCAACCTGTCCTGGTACTCCTTTGAAAACTTGTCCTTGAAACTGGCCGCTCCCATGGCCATGTTGATCTCGAAGATGCTCGCCTCATTATACGATCCCATCAATTTTAAAGAAATGCCCAACGGCCCGCCATCCTTGCTCGTTCTCACCTCTAACTCTTCATAGAACTCCTTGACCAACTTCTCAGAGACTTGCCCTGGCCAGGTCAAGAAGTCCTCCCATCCTATAGCTGCAAAATAACCCTTAACTTGATCAAGGATATTCAAATCTTTGAGGGTTTCAAAACATACCGTGTTGGGCACTACAACTTCCCTTTTCTGAATGTTGGATGGTGGGGGTACTGATTGCTTGCCCTTACCGCGAGTAATTCGGGTCGACGATGGGGTCTTGAATTTTTCAACTGGAGTCGCCGGAATCGACTTCTCCGTTTCGTCCTCTTTCTCCTCCGTCTCATCCTCTTCCATCTCCTCGCCGCCAGCGGTAGACATGTCGTCGCCCTTCTCGTCAGATGACGACTCCATGGTGGCGGGTGGCGTGGCTTCGCGGGGTTTCTTAACTGCTTTTCCTTTTTCTTCAGCCGTGAACTTCCTCTTTTTCCCAACGTCTTCACTCGGCTCGCCACTCTGGCTCGCCGGCGCCGATTCGGTTGACGGTTTAGGGGTCACATCAAGGTCAGAAAGTTTTGGGGCTTCGATTTCGGCCGTCAATTGATCTACCAGTATGGTATTGATGGGGGCTGGACTTGCTTCACGCGTCGGGCTTGGCGACGGCGTGCTCGCTTTCTTTGGTGACGGGGTTTTCGCCGGTGGTGGTGGTGGTGTTTTCTCTTTCGCGGCTGCAGCGGCAGCGGCGACTTTGGACGACTTTCCTCCGGCCATCTTTTTCGATGATTGTGGTTGGGGGCTGGTGAGATCGATTTGGGTACCGGTTGGGATTTTGTACTTGGTGTTTTTGGTGCGGGTGGAAACCATTATTGGGGAAGTTAGGGTTATGGGGCGTGGTGGTGATGGGGGGAAGTTGAGGGGTTGTGCGGTTTTTTTTTTTTTTTTTTTTTTGAAGTAGTGGGGTAGTGGTGTAGATGGTTTAGAATTTGAAATGGTTTAGGACTCTGCAAATTCAGAGTCGATGGGACTCTTATGCGGATTCCCGAGAATTCCGCAATCATCACAGCTGGCCTCTCCTACTCGTTGCCCAATCACCGCCATTGCTCACTCAATTCTCCTGTTCCCTGCAAACAAAAGCAGACCAAACCCCTTTCCTGCCCAAGGCTACTCCTTGGCGTGGTGAATTTATTAATGAAATAAAGGAAAAACATAATATACATACCGAGTTCGCCTTCGGTATTTGCCTCTATTTATTGTCATGGGCCTGACTTATTTTTCTTGCTTCACTTGGTCAAGCGGCTGGCTCAGGGGGTATCATCCCCTTGAGGTCCTCATTCCCATAGTAAGCCTTGACTCTCTGCCCATTCACTTTAAAGATCTGATCGTCACCTGGCTTAAATAGCTCAACCGAACCATTTGGGCAAACAGCATGGACTATGAATGGTCCTGCCCATTTGGTGGATAGCTTTTCAACCTTGAATTTAAACTTGGTTTGGTAAACCAGAACCAGTTGACCAGGCTCGATCTTCTTTTTCTTGATGATTTTGTCGTGGGCTCTCTTTGTCCGTTCCTTGTAATTTACCGCGTTATCATACGCTTCAATCCTTATCTCCTCCAGCTCAGTTAGGTCAAGTTTACGTCCTTCGCTGGCCGCATCCCAGTCGAAATTGACCTTGTTCACTGCCCAATGCGCCTTGTGTTCGATTTCTACGGGCAAGTGGCATGACTTGCCAAACACCATGCGGTAGGGAGAGATCCCTGAAGGTGTTTTATAGGCTGTTCTGTAGGCCCAAAGTGCATCATTGAGCTTGTCGCTCCAATCCTTACCTTCTGGCTTGACCGTCTTTCTCAAGATGGTTTTGATGATACGATTGGATAGCTCGGCTTGCCCATTGGCCTGGGGGTGATAAGCTGTGGAGATCCTGTGGTGCACTCCATACTTCCTGAGCAACCTTTCAATTATATAATTGCAAAAGTGTGTACCTTGGTAGCTGATCAATGCGCGGGGTACACCAAATCTGCTGAATATGTCACCCTTGAGGAAGGTAGCTACTACTCTCGAATCATTGGTTGTTGTAGCCTTGGCCTCGACCCATTTAGATACATAGTCAACTGCCAAGAGTATGTACTCCTTCCCTCTGGAGTTGGGCAATGGTCCCATAAAGTCGATGCCCCATACATCGAAGACTTCTACAGGCATGATGGGCATCATGGGCATCTCATCCCTCTTGGTCACGTTCCCCTCTCTTTGGCACTTGTCACAGCTCCTGCACCACTCAAAACAGTCCCTCAAAAGAGTTGTCCAATAAGAACCACAGTCAAGTACCTTCCTTGCTGTGCGTCGATGGCCAGAATGTCCTCCGCAGGCTTGCTCATGGCAGTGCTTCAGGATGTCTGCTTGCTCAACTTCAGGAATGCAACGTCTCAGCACTTGGTCTTCTCCCCTTTTCCACATGTAGGGATCATCCCAAATGTACTTCTTGCTCTCCCGCTTGAGCTTGTTCTTACCGTAGAGAGTCATGTCTTCCCGTATATCTCCTGTGACTATGTAATTGGCCAAGTCTGCGTACCACGGCTCTTCTGACTTGGTTGAGATCTGATACAAGTACTCATCTGGAAAAGTCTCCGTGATGGGCATGCCTTCTTCTCGCTGGATTATCCTGCTCAAAAGTGGTCAGCCACTAAATTTTGGTTACCTGATTTGTCTCTGATTTCGATGTCGAACTCTTGTAGCAACAAGATCCATCTAATCAGTCGTGGCTTGGTCTCCTTTTTGGCCATTAAGTACTTCAGCGCGGCATGGTCAGTGTACACTATGGTTTTGCTCCCGAGCAAGTAAGATCTGAACTTCTCAAATGCAAATACCACAGCCAGTAGTTCTTTCTCTGTGGTCGCGTAGTTGCATTGAGCAGGGTTCAAAGTCTTGGATGCATAGTAGATTACATGTCGTTCCTTGCCCTTCATCTGCCCAAGTACAGCTCCAACAGCATAACCGCTTGCGTCGCACATGAGCTCAAATGGCATTCCCCATTCTGGTGGCTGGATGATGGGGGCAGTAACTAACCTCTCCTTGAGGTGGTTGAAGGCAGCTTGACAGTCATCATCAAAATTCCAGTCAACCTCATTTTGCAACAGCCTGGTCAGAGGTTGGGCAATCTTGGCAAAGTCTCTCACGAACCTCCTGTAGAACCCAGCGTGCCCTAGGAAGCCTCTAACTTGCTTGACATTCCTGGGATAAGGCAGCTTCGATATGGTCTCTATTTTGGCTCGGTCAACTTCGATTCCCTTGGCAGAGACTACGTGCCCAAGGACTATCCCTTCCTCCACCATAAAGTGACATTTCTCGTAGTTAAGTACCAAACTTTTCTCCACACATCTACTGAGGGCCAATTCCAGGTTGTTCAAGCATGTCTCGAACGAGCTGCCATATACAGTAAAGTCATCCATGAAGACTTCTATTCCTTGCTCGAGTAGATCGGCAAATATGCTCATCATGCATCTCTGGAAAGTCCCTGGGGCGTTGCATAGACCAAATGGCATGCGTCGATATGCAAAGGTACCGTAAGGGCAAGTGAAAGTGGTCTTGTCCTGGTCTTCCGGGGCCACCCAAATTTGCATGTACCCCGAGTATCCGTCAAGGAAACAGAAATGGGTCTTTCCAGCTAGCCTCTCGAGCATCTCGTCAATGAAGGGTAGGGGGAAATGGTCTTTCTTTGTTACCTTGTTCAGCTTCCTGTAGTCTATGCACACTTTCCATCCAGTTTGAAGTCGAGTGGCTATCTGCTCCTTTTTCTCGTTCTCGATCACTTGAATTCCTGACTTCTTGGGCACCACATGAACTGGACTTACCCATTTGCTGTCTGAAACAGGGTAGATAATGCCCAAGTTGAGCAGCTTGAGTATCTCCTTGAGCACCACTTCCTTCATAGCAGGGTTCAGTTTTCTCTGTGGATCGCGCACTGGATTCGACTCTTCCTCGAGCAATATGTGGTGTTGGCATATGGTGGGACTGATTCCTCGTATATCTGCTAAGGTCCATCCAATGGCTTGCTTGTACTGGTCAAGGATGTTCCTCAGCCTGCTTTCTTCCTCCTTCTTCAGTTTCGAACTTATGATCACGGGCAATGTATCATTTTGCCCAAGGAACATGTACTTAAGATGTGCGGGGAGTTTCTTCAATTCTAACTCTGGTGGCTTCTCCAGGGATGGTACCATGATCGTGACTTCATGGGGTGGCAACTTGCTCATGCTCATGGGGTGATTCTCCAGAGCTCCCAATTGCTCAACTATCTGTTGAACTTCAAGTTGCTCATCCTCTGCATCTTCTCTGGTCAATCCCCTTTGTATCACCAGATCTACTTTGTCAGAAACTCCATATCCTAGGGCTTGCTCCTCGATCAATTCATCAATCTGATCAACATAATGCACTTGCTCGGTATCTTCTGGGTGCTTCATTGACTTGAACAAGTCGAATGTGACCGTTTCTCCTTCAAACTTGCAGGTTAGCTTTCCAGTCTCGCAGTCAATGTGTGTCCTTGCTGTCTTCAAGAATGGTCTGCCCAAGATCATCACTGGCTGCTTGCTTGATCTCCCCATGTCCAGGACATAGAAATCGGCAGGAAAGATAAGCTCCTCCACCTTGACCAATACATCTTCCAGAATTCCCTCGTGGTACACATTTGATCTGTCTGCCAACTGGATTACTACCCTTGTTGGTTTCATCGGCCCTATGCCCAAGTCTTCGTACATTGACTTAGGCATAACATTGATCGATGCTCCCAAGTCGAGCATGGCTTTTTCTATGTTCATGTTGCCTATTATGCAGGGAATATAGAACATTCCAGGGTCTGCACACTTCCTTGGTACATTCCTCTGGAGCACCGCTGAAACATTCTCTCCTACTTCGAACTTGGCATCATCTTGGTATTTCACTTTTTTGGTGCACAGCTCCTTGAGGAATTTGGCGCACCTGGGCATGGATTTCAGGATGGTCAACAGAGGCATGTTGATTTCCACCTTTTTGAACATCTGGAACATCTCATTAGTGTCTTCCTTCTCTTTCTTCTTGCTCAATCTGCCTGGGAAAGGAGGGTAGATTTTTGGCGGTGTCACTGCTTGAGCAGGCACTGATGTTTCCTTCTGGTTGGGTGGTGTCAGCTCAAGTTCTTCCTCTTCTTCCTCGTTGACCTCTTCAACAATTCCTTCCACTCGAGATGGTGGAGTGGCTTTCTTGGGTGCTTCAGCCAGGACCTTTCCATTCTTGAGATGGATAGCATTCAGTTGGGCGTTGTTTAGTTCAATTTGGGGAGGCAGACCGTTGGTCTTCTTTTTCATCTCAGTCATCGCCTGGGTCAAGTGCGCCAGTTGGGCATTGATGTTCTGGAATTGCCCGCGCGACTCAAGCATTTGAGCATTGATATTCTGCAGTTGACCTCGAGTCTCAACTTTGTACTTCTCGTTGTCCTGTTTGTACCGGTCATTCTCCTGCTGGGCTTTGATATTTTCATTGACCAAGGTCTGCATCATGTCTGCCAAAGTTGGGCCATTGCTCTGATTCTGCTGGTTGTTGCCCTGATTTTGGTAGTTATTCCTCTGATGATGGTTCTGGCCGTGATATTGCTGGCCTTGGTTACCTTGGTTCCCTCCGCCCTGGTAGTTGTTGTTTCCGTACCGGTTGTTGTCATTATTCTTCCAGTTGTTCGAGTTGTACGTGTTCCCATTGGGCCTCTGTCCATTCCCATTGTTCTGCATTATCACCTTGACCTCTTCGTCAAAAAGCTCAGGGCACTCGTCAGTGGCATGGTTACTTTCCTTGCAGATTTGGCACGCCTTAACTCCTCTCTTTAGCCCTGGGTTTTGGTTAAGCACCAGTTGCTCAACTATGTTGCACAGTTTGTCCAACTTGACTTCAGTTGCAGATGGTACGGGCAAGTTGTTCCTGGGTAGGTCACTGCCATCCTCCCTTGTTTCTTCGGCCATTTCCTTGAAGATTTTGAATGCTTCGTCGGCCCTCTTGTTTAGAATGGATCCTCCACAAGCTGCGTTGACCCATGTCCTCTCCGTCTCCCTTAGTCCAGAGATGAAGTACTGGACCAAGTCATGGTCAAGGATCTGATGCTGTGGGCACTTGGCCAACATCTGCTTGAACCTGACCCAGTAGTCATGGAAGTTCTCTCCTCCTCCCATTTTGATGCTGTTGATCTTCTTCTTCATCTGCTGGATGCGTGCAGCTGGGAAGTACTTCTCAAGGAACTTCTGCTGAAGCTGACTCCAGGTGGTCACTTCTCCAGCAGGTAGAGTGTAAAGCCACTCTCGGGCACCTTCGGCCAGTGAGAAAGGGAAGGCTAGGAGCCTGATGTATTCCCCTAGCCCTTCGCTTGCTCGGATGGTGCCACATGCCAATTCAAAGTCTTGGAGATGTCTCTGGGGATCCTCCAATGGCATGTCACTGAACTTGGGCAAGATCTGGATGAAGCCGTGCCTCATCTCCCAAGTATTGTTTTCAACCGTGGGCAAGGTGATACCCAGCGGCTTTAGATTCAAGTTCTCTGGGAACATCGTGTCCCTCAACGTCTTGGCTCTCTCTTCTCCCATCCTTGATCGCGTAGGTGACCTGGATGTGTTCGGTGAATCTTCTCTCGATGTGTCCGAGATCGACTCTCCTGTCTCAGTTATGGTCAACTGAGTTACTTGAGCGGCACGTGCTAATGCTTGCTTTTGCTTTGCTGCTTTTCGATTCTTCCTCGCGGTTCGCTCGATTTCAGGATCAAATAGTAGTGGCCCTGTATCCTTGCTTCCCGATGAGTTAGAGTCCTGCATACAAAAATAGGTCAAGCGTTAGCACGGAAAACTATTGGCTTGGAATATTGCCTCTCCGGCAACGGCGCCAATTTTGACGCTACCGTCGTGGAGTAGCGCAAAATAATATTTATAAGACCTAAACTATTCACTAGCACAAGTACTAGTAGCAAGTATAGGGTCGATCCCACGAGGAGGCGATTTAGCTTATAGTTTTCCCGGCTTTGAATGCTCAATTGGGTTGTCACGTTTGAAAAGGTTTTGTTTTGGAGAGAAGTTGGGCACTGCCGAACCGTGTTTACTTGACTAGAAAATAACAAATGCTTAAACAGAAATAAAACTAGCATGCAACCTAATTAAAAGACTGAGCAATTAACAGACTCGACTAAGCAGATAAGATGAAACAAATAAAGACTAAAGTATCCAGGCATTGACTCCCCTGACTTCCCCCCTTGACCTATGTGCTGCCGATCATCGGTACGTATATCATTTTGCTAACAGTTTTGTCTTCCAGTTATAGATCCCAAGTATTAACATCCCTATGATGTCACGCATATTAATACCCCGAACCCTTATTCGCTCTTATGTTTAAGTCCTGCCAGATCTCTCTCGACAGGTCTCCTGACGTTGACCAATTCGACACTATGTGACCGCATGAGTCTAAGTTGGTCAAGTCGCCTTCATCCTCCAAGCAAACCCGGAATGGCCAATAGCATGCCTGGACAGACCCAAGTCATACGACCACATCTCCAGCAACATGTTGTACTTCGCGGACGCCCAGTCTCCCGGTCGCGTTGATCCACGTACTCCTGTGTTAGGCAAGTCGGGGTTCCCACTGGTCACTGTAGGATTGCCCAAGTCCCTAACATGCTTAAGTTACTACCCTGTTGAATCGGGAACAAAACTCAGCTAGTTGCTGTCATCAATAAGCCTCCCGGCACGATCACGTCTTAGGGTTGGTCAGGTTCTGTCTTTGCCCAGATACGAACAGATTAGCTACTTGACATAATTAAAACAGAAAATAAAACAAAGAGATTACGACGAACTATATTATGCATTAAAACTGGAAATCGTTCAAAGGGAAATAAAATCAAAGTACGAAATTAAAAACATGAAAGCATAAAAGAAATTGTTTTTAGCCCGAGGGCTTAACAGAAAATAAACGCCGGCGAGTGGTGTTGCTCACGCGGCCGCCTTCTTCTTCGCTGGACAGGTTAGGGCTTGCTCTGGTTTCTTCGCTGCTCATACGTACCTCTTTTCTTCATCAGTCACTCTCTTATATAGATGGGCTTCAGCTGATGGGAGACGTGTGGGGGAATACCTCTAGGGTTGGACGAGAGTCCTCCTTTATCTTTATCTCTGAATCTGGTCATCTTGAAGAGTCCACGATTTTCAGGATTCTGGGTACACCGAATGCCCAACGTTCCGCCTCCGTCAATGTTAGCGCTTGCCCATGTACTTCCTTCTCTGACTGACTGAGGTAGCGGACCATGTGCGGTACTTGGTCGTGCTCAAGTCTTGCTCCACCTGCTGACGTCCTGGTTGCTTGCTCAACTCTGCTGGACCCTTTTCGTCAGTCTGGCTTGCTCAACGAGTGCTCTTGACCATGGAAGGTGATTTCCTTGCCTCTTTCACACAGTGCGCTCCTCTTTTCTCTCCTTTACCTGCCCACCTGCAAAACTTGCCCAAGTACCCAAACGTGCCCTCCCAGACACAAACAAAGTAAAAACAAACTAAAGACTCGATATACTTGACTCTAAAAACCTAAAAATGAGCCAAAAAATATGGCTCATCAGGCGCTGTGACCAATCTCTCCTTCAAGTGATTGAAGGCAGCCTTGCAGTCCTCATCAAAGTCCCACTCTACATCATTCTGAAGCAGTCTGGTCAAAGGGCGAGCAATTTGGGCAAAGTCCTTCACAAAACGTCTGTAGAAGCCAGCATGCCCTAAGAACCCCCTGACTTGTTTCACATTTCTAGGGTATGGCAGCTTTGAGATGACTTCGATTTTGGCTTTATCCACTTCTATGCCCTTAGCTGAAATCACATGCCCAAGGACAATTCCCTCTTCGACCATGAAATGGCATTTTTCGTAGTTCAGTACAAGGCTCTTCTCCACACACCTCTTGAGCACCATCTCTAAGTGTTTCAGGCAGGAGTCAAAGGAGTTTCCATACACGGTGAAATCGTCCATGAACACTTCAATTCCATTTTCGAGCAGGTCAGCGAAGATACTCATCATGCACCTTTGAAAAGTTCCTGGTGCATTGCAGAGGCCAAAGGGCATTCTTCTGTAGGCAAAGGTGCCAAAAGGACAGGTGAAGGTGGTTTTGTCCTGATCCTCTTGAGCAACCCATATCTGCATGTACCCTGAGTAGCCATCCAGAAAGCAAAAGTGCTTCTTCCCAGCCAATCTTTCCAACATTTCATCAATGAAAGGTAAAGGGAAGTGATCCTTGCGGGTTACCTTGTTCAGTTTGCGGTAGTCAATGCAAACTCTCCACCCAGTTTGTAGTCGGGTGGCAATCTGCTCATTTCTTTCGTTCTCTATGACTTGAACTCCAGACTTCTTTGGCACTACATGCACTGGGCTAACCCACTTGCTGTCTGACACTGGGTAGATTATGCCCACACTGAGAAGCTTCTTGATCTCTTTGAGCACAACTTCCTTCATTGCTGGATTGAGCTTCCTTTGAGGATCACGTACGGGCACAGAGTCATCTTCCAGAAGAATGTGGTGTTGGCAGATGCTTGGACTTATCCCTCTGATGTCAGCCAAAGTCCATCCTATGGCTTGTTTGTACTGCCCCAGCACATATCTCAACTTTGCCTCCTCTGCCTCTTGTAAATAGGCACTTATGATGACGGGCAAAGTGTCATTATCTCCCAAATATAGGTACTTGAGGTGCTTGGGCAGCTTTTTCAATTCCAGCATTGGTGGCTTTTCGAGGGAAGGCACCATGATCATTTCTTCAATCTCTATCGGTTTGCCCGGATTGCCTTTGAAACTCTCCAGAGAATCTAACTGCTCAATTGCCTCTTGCAATTCTTCCGGTTCGTCCTCCATGTCAAACTCTGTAAGCCCTTGTTGAATGGCTATCTCAGTATGGTCGTACTTGCCACATTGGAGCGCCTTTGCCTCCACTGCCTTCTCAATTTGGTCAATGTAGTGGATCTCCTCGGTGTCAGCTGGGTGCTTCATGGACTTGTAGAGGTCAAAGGTGACCGTCTCTCCCTCGAATTTGCACGTCAGCCTACCGGTTTCGCAGTCGATGTGGGTCCTTGCTGTTTTCAAGAACGGTCTGCCCAATATCATCACTGGGGCTTTACTTGATCTGCCCATATCGAGCACATAGAAATCAGCAGGGAATATCAACTCTTCCACTTTGACCAGGACATCTTCCAGTATGCCCTCAGGATAAACGTTCGATCTATCAGCCAGTTGGATCACAACTCGAGTGGGCTTCAGTTGCCCTATCTCCAAGTCTTCGTACATCGTTTTGGGCATAACGTTGATTGATGCTCCAAGATCGAGCATTGCCTTCTCTATCTTCATATGCCCTATGATGCACGGAATGTAGAACATGCCTGGGTCTCCACACTTTGTAGGTCCAGTCTTTTTAATCACGGCAGAGACATTCTCCCCCACCTCAAACTTCGCATCATCCTGATATTTGACCTTCTTTGTGAAAAGCTCCTTCAAGAACTTAGCACATCTGGGCATAGCGTTCAGTATGGTCAGAAGAGGCATATTGATTTCCACCTTCTTAAACATCTTGAACATCTCTTGAGTTTCTTCCCTCTCACGGTTTTTACTCAGTCTGCCCGGGAAGGGTGGCCTGATTTTCGGTGGTGGGGACTTGTCCCTCTTTGCCCTGACTATCACCTCTTCTTGCTCATTATCTGTCCCAGGGTCTTCCTCAATGACTGGGGGATCATCTAACACGGGCTCTTTGCCCTTTACTGCAGAATTTTCCACTATAGTAAGTGGTTTGCCACTCCTGAGCTGGACGGCATTAACATGGGCATTGTTCACTTCAACTTTCGGGGGCAAAGTACCTCCTTTCTGTTCTAGCTTTGCCACCACCTGAGTAAGATGGGAGACTTGGGCTCCTAGACTTTGGAACTGCCCTCTAGTCTCTTGCTTGAAATTTTCATTCTCTTGGTGGGCTTTGGCATTCTCTTGCTGGAACTTGATGTTCTCTTTGACCAGAGTTTCCATCATTTCGGACAAAGTAGGCCCTTTGGTCTGAGTAGGTTGGTGATACATCCCGGGGCCATGTTGTTGGTACTGCCCCGGTTGGTTGTAGCGCTGGAAATTTTGGTTACCATTATACCCTTCATTGTAGTTGTTGTTATTCCCATACCTATTATCATAGTATGGTTTCCCCCTTCCTTGCCCGTTACCGTTACTTTGCCCCATTACTTTGACCTCCTCGTCATACAGCGTGGGGCACTCATCAGTGGCATGCTCCGTGCCCTGACAGATCTGGCAAGCTTTCACTCCTCTCTTTGGCCCGGTGGCCATAGAGTTCATAAACTTCTCCATTGCGCTGCACAGTTTGTCGATTTTTAAATCCGCAGCGGTGGTTGTCCCCAAATTGGTCCTGGGCAACTCACTTCCATCATCCCTGAACTCCTCTGCCATCTCCTTGAAGAGTTTAAATGCCTCCTCAGCACTTTTATTCAGGATAGACCCTCCACTGGCAGCGTGCAGGAGGGTTCTCTCGTGCATCCTTAGCCCAGACACAAAGTACTGGATCAAATCGTGATCAGGGATCTGGTGCTGAGGACACTTTGCCAACATCTGTTTAAACCGTGCCCAATATGCTGGAAACTCTTCGCCTGCCCCCATCTTAATGCTACTGATGTTTCTTCGCATGTGTTGGATTCGGGCGGCAGGGAAGTATTTCTCCAAGAACTTCTGTTGGAGCTGTGCCCAAGTAGTGATTTGTCCTTCGGGCAGAGTGTAGAGCCACTCCCGTGCTCCATCCCCAAGTGAGAAGGGAAAAGCCAGCAGTCGGATGTATTCACTCAAAGGGGGCCCTCCCCTTATGGTTCCGCAGGCTAACTCGAAGTCTTGAAGATGCCTTTGTGGGTCTTCCATGGGCATATCGCTGAACTTAGGCAGTATTTGGATGAAATTGTGTTTCATCTCCCAGTTCTCGTTGATGGTGGGCAAAGTGATGCCTGATGGTCGGAGGTTCAGATTGGCAGGGAACATCATTTCCCTGAGGGTTTGGTTTGCCATTGTGGCTGGTTCCGGTGAAGGTCTTGGTGGGGTAATTGGGTCACCTCTCCTTGCCCTTCGCGGATTTTCTGCCCTTGGTGTATGGGCAGCTTCTTGGGCGGCACGTGCTAACGCTTTGGCTAGCCTTGTTTCTTTCCGGATTCGCTTTGCGGTCTTTTCGATCTCTGGATCGTACCAGGTTACAATCTCTTTGCCAGCAACAGAATCCTGCATAAACAAAACAAGTCAAACTGTTAGCACAGACGACTTACTGTTGGAAATTTGCCTCCCCGGCAACGGCGCCAATTTTGACGAGCGCGAATACTTGTCGTTTGAGCAAACGCGCTGCCAAAATAAAATTTATATTTAGCCAGTACTCTTATAACTACAAAACGTAGATAATGGTAAGTACGTGGGGTCGGTCCCACAAGGAGGCAATTACAGTAGGTGATCTCGACTTTGCCCAAGGGGTTGTCACAAAAAGTTTTGAGTTTGGGTTGCTGTGGGCACAGCGGTTTTGCAAACGTTTCAAACACTTTGATCTAACTACGGCTAACAGAAATAGCATGCAAATAAATAAGTCTAAAAGTAAACTAAGCAAACAACTCAGACTCAACAGAATACTAAAAGGGAAAACTTAAATCAAATGGGAAACAAAGCATCCGGGCAGACAACTTCACTCAGGTTCATTAGGGCAAACTACCGTTCATTGGCACTAAGGATTTCTACCAGCGGTTTGTCAGCAGTTATAGGGTGCAAAAAACAAAAGTGGTCCTATTGCGTCACGCCCAGCAATTGCCCCACCCCTTATCTATCCTTACTTTGTAAAGAGAAGGCTAGCTATCACTATGCCTAATCCCCCTGGATCTGAACAATTCGATAACCTATGCGACCAAACATGGATCTAGTTTGCCCAAACCCGCATTACCCTCTAGACAGACCCGCTCGGCCAATAGCATGCTCGAAACATACGACCGCATCTCCTGCAAGTTCTAGTGCTATGCCCGCAACAATACTACAAGGTACATCTATGCGGTTTGCCAATCACCAGTATCCCAGTTTGTAAAGGTTCACTAGTGGTCGTCCTAGTTTACCCAAACTCCCCAGAAATAAACCTCAAACAACTTTGCCTCGGGAACAAACACCCAACCGGTTAGTTCAGCCCCTCCAACCTCGCGGCCTAACTAAACCCTAATTTCACCTTCGATCCGTCCCTGCCCAGATGCACAATCAATTTAGCTACTCATACAGAAATTAAAAGACGAAATAAATAAAGGGAAAGCAAACTATATTAACCATAGCTTCAAATCGTAAAAACGTTTTTGAAGGAAAGTGAAATACAGAATTAAAAACTTAAAAACAAAACATACACCAAATTGTTTCTCGACCCGAAGGTCGGATCTACTGCAATAAAATAAAGGAACCCGGACGAACAGCTCCGCTTCCTTCTCCGGCGACTTCGGCGGCGACGGCGATCTGCGGGACCGGCGGCTCTTCCGACTTCTCGGTGCGTAATTGTGTGTGTCTTTGCTGCCCGTCGCGCCCCTTTAATAGACTTCGAATTTGAATTTGAATTCCCGGCTGTTGCTCGCCCCTTAGGAATAGGCGTCCTTGGTCAATGGGCTGGGGGATAAGTCAGATCCCCCGAATCCAGGGATTCTGGTATGCTGCCAGCTTGCCCGCAGCGAATCTCCTGTCAACAACCGCTCTCTGCCCAAATCGAAGTCTGCATGTAATTCTTCTCCTCCACAGGTGGTCGGACCAGGCACGGTACTTGGTAGGAATTCTGGGTCTTCTGTTTCGTGACCTTACCCATTTGCCCGATGTGGTCAAACTGTTGCTTGTCACTACCGCTCCAGAATCTGATTTGCCCGAAGAAGGGGATTTCCTTGCCTCTTTTGCCCAGTGCGCCACCTGTTACCTGCATCACCACACACTCTGCCCAAACACCTAATTGTGCCCTCCCAGACACGTTAACGACTCAAACTGACTCAATAAAGGGTGTAAAAATGCTCTAAGATGAGCAAATAAAATGGCTCATCATATATATAGTTTTACAAAATAAAAATAATTTTTTCGTATAAAAAATAATATAAATATGAAAATAAAATATATTGTATATTATCTATTATTAAGTTCACCTAATCAATTTAATAGTTTTGACCAAAAATTTGACTATATGTTTAAAAATTGTGTTTAATATATATGTTGAATAAAATATTAATTAATTTAAAAACTATAAACTTTGACTATATACGTTGAATAAAATATTAATTTAACCAACTATAAATATGTTATTGATTTTCATAAATATTTTAAATTGTTTTTAAAATGTTATTGATTTTGATAAATAAAAATATTATTAACAAATATTTTTATTATATATTAATCATTTATTTCATAAAACGGGACCTGAAAAATGTATGACTTCTAAAAATTTATTTCTATTTATAATTAGTTCCAAATTGAGAAATATCAATATATAAAATTTCTGCCGTATTCTATTACTCATTCTTTGAAACAGATTTTCTTTTTTCATATAAAAATTACTCCGTATTAATCAAATAATGATTACAAACATACAAATTATTATACTCAATAATTATAATCATACAATTTTGATATTTTTAATTATCAACTAGTTTAAATCAGTAAAAAAAAATATTTTTCATTTTTTTCTTATTTCAAGACATGTCGTTCGGTAATTATCGACTACAAAAATTCATCGGTAAATCGATTGTTAATTAACGACGAATAATTATTATTCAATCGTCGATAATTCAAATCGGTCAAAAAACGAACTCAGCTCGCATATCTGTTGAATTGATTGGAGCCGTTTTAAAAGGCCGAATAGGGAGAATTACATAGTTACATGTTCTAAGGTCGTGATGAACTCAAAATTAGGTGTTCTTTGTGTTTATACATATATATTACTCCCTCCATCCAAAGACAGTTGTCATACTTTCTTTTTTGGGGTGTCCAACAATAGTTGACACACCCCAAAAGAGGAAATAATTATTCTAACTTTTTCATTTTAATATACAATTTTATTCTACTTTATTCCACCTACTTTTTAAACTTTACTCACAACTAATTTACTTTTCACTTTTAAAATATATTTTTACCTTTTACTTTTCCATTAAAAAATATAAAAATAATAATTTTTTTAAACTCCGTGTCCAGCAAAGTATGACATCTATTAATGGCCAGAAGGAGTAGTTAATTGTAAAAAGCTACACCTAGTGTAGTAAAAGTAGTAAAGGAGACCTTTTTTTTTCTTTTTGCAAGCACGATCTTCCCTTAGACGACGTATAACCTTAAACCTAATTTCAAATATTTGGTCATCGCTCTCATTTTTTGTGTCCAAAGTCAAGCAATCATAAGTACTACTTTTAAATTTACGACATTTTGGTAACTAAGCCTATATATATACGACAGTTGGCTAGGAATAATTTTATAGCATCCATCGAATTGTGACTTTTACTTCATTCGTACCATTAAAAAGAATGCAAAATAAAAGTAAACAATTGCGGAGGATGAAGACATCTGTATGAATTCATGAACGTTTAGTATTATATATTCACGTGTGTGGGACTGTGGCCTGTGGCTGTGGGTGTACGGTGTACCGTATACATATATACAATAATTTAAATTATACATATAAAGTATAGAATATATATACCAACTCGAATATGGTACAAGAAATGACATGGCAATTGCAATTAGCCAATCACACATGGGAAGCTTTCACATTATGATTCAAAATTATTATTTGTTCATATAAGTCAAAGTTAATGTATTTATTCACGGTCACGCTATTGGAATAAACTTTTTTATTTAATTATTTTACTAATTAATTAAATACTCCTAACATGTAAAATCTTGAATATATACATATAGACATAAAATTCATTTTATTGTTAAACATTGCACGTTGCCACATGAACCATCCATTCAAATCAATATTTGTGTAGTAATAGTGTTAAAACATTTATATCAACCATAAATTAATTAAAATTTTCTTTTGTCATATGAGTTTGCAATTGGCATTTAAATGTTTTTTAAGAATTAATTAATCATATAAAACGTGTGGACTTTATTAGTATAGAGTGTAATGTTTTTGAAAATATGATTTATGGTTTTATCTATGTTACTCTTGGTGGAGTGTACCGTTTACATTTTGATCGTAAATTTAATATTATTATATTAAATACACACGCAATCACACACTATGATGTATGTATTTATGTACTTAGACCATGATTTATAATTAAACAAAATTAATTAAGGTTTGCAATATAAGGCAAGTGATATATTTTTATTGCATTTGTCACATGACTCATATATCTAAAATTTGGACATGTAATTATTTGGGGCAAGATGTAAAGGCCTGCCTAGGTGATCAATACTTGTTTGTTAATGGAGGAAGCTTTTTATGCCCTTCTTTCCCATCACAAACAGTCTCTCCAATATAGTATATAATTATGTACACGATCAAAAATCCCATCACACACATGCATATATAATTCTCCCTCTCAATAAATTAAATAAATCACCAACTTTTTTTTTTCTATTTTGTTTTGGGTATTTGTTGTTGATGAAATGACCTGATTTGCAAGATCATGTACTTACAATTCAATTATATATGCTGTCACATTTGATGGACTTGACTCTTCTTCAAGTCACTATTTCCACATTAATTCAAACACTCCTCATTTCCTAATTATTACGTATTTTTCTATTATACATAGGCCGCGGTTGAATGACTTATAGTATACTTGCTAGCCTTGGTCGAGTTAAATGTACGCGTGAAAAACACACAAAACGTTAACCATTCATGAGAACGAACTTACGAGCATTCTGAAAACAAATTAAAAATCAATTAAAATGAATCAATTACTGCATGCAAATAAAATAAAATTGACGTTACAACAAAACCAAACATATATATATACTCCTATATAATATAGGAGTAGTAGGAGTATATATAATCCAATATAATCCCCATTTTAATAGCTAGTATATTAACTAATGAATTAAATAATTAAAGGTCGGCTCACGTAGTAATTTGATGAGGAAGATGTAATTAAGATAGAGTCCCATCCATCATCACATTGAGCTTTCGAGTCATGTCTCACACACTCATAAATTCTAACTGTTAAAATCTTCTGTTCCTCCTCACATCACCTTTACGTCCCATCCCAACCTTTTTTTTTCCTTTCTTTCTTCTAAATATTTCTTTGGAAATTAAATTAATTAAGTGCTGTGACATGCATGAAGAGAAATGCAAACCACATGCATGCATCAAAACATCATCTTCAAATCATATCATATAAACTCACCACAACAACAAACCGCTATAACTGTACATTATTCCGGCCCCCCGTATGACGTGGCGGGGGTGGTGGCAGTCGAGCCGGAGGTGATCGTAGCGTCTTCGTTCGTCGCCCAGTCGTAGAAACCTCCGAACGACCCCCGCCCGTCTTCGTCGGGCCCACCGCAAAACCCTTGAGTGAAAAGAAGATCCAACGGGTCGGGTTCGATCTCTCCGAGATCCGCGAAAAAGCTGTCTTCGGACTGATTCATGTTGTTGTTATTCGGGTCGGGCTTGTAGGGCCCGGCCGAGAACCCGACTTCTTCGAAGTAAGCGTCGTCCATTTCCAACTGGTTGATGTTGTTGTCGAAGTCGTGATCCATCTCCTCCAGCTTGACGCTGCTGCTGCCGCCGGAGTTGGGGTCGGGGTTTGATATCTCCGTTTTACCTTCCTGCTTGGTCGGATCGTTGTCGAGTTTTTGCGAGTCATCCGAGGGTGTGGGGTTCTTGGAAAGAGTGGTAGAGGTTTTGGAGGGCTGAGATCTTGTGGAGCCCGCGAGGGCGTTTCTCTGGGTGGGCCAGGGGTGGTTGTGCTCGGACGTGTAGGTTATGACCAGCATGTTCGGGTCCGTTCGACTCCGCTCCACTTGTTTCCTCGCCGAACACCCCTTTGAGCTACTGCATCGATAGTAGCCCCTGGATAAATTCATGATATATATGTTAAAATATACTCCTTCTCATCCAGACTAATAGTCACACTTCCTTCACAAAATACAAAAGAAGTGTGATTATTCGTTAAATTGGAAGGTAGTATTCAATTGAACCTTGGACGTGTTATCTACTTTTGACATTGTATCAAAACAGACTCAATATGACATGTTATCTACTTTCAAATACAATATAAGTTCTCTGAAGATAATGTCATTATTCGTTATTTTATGGTAAAGAATAACTTATGGGAAATTTTATTTTTCAAGTTGAAACATAAGTAGTATATAATACATATGACATTTAAAAAAACATAGTATAAATAATTGAGACAGAAGTAGTATATAATATAAAATTTTGAAAAGAGATTAGTAAATATACATTTGATATTTAAATAGATACACAATATATTATTTATCACGGTGTATAAATATTATGTTCTTGTAAAATATATAGTTGGAATTAACAAATGAATTGAATAATTAATAGTAGTGTATTAATAAAAGTACAAATTTGATGAATTAATTAAAGGGTACCTTGGATAGGGGGAGCCTTTAATGGGCTTCTGGCCGTACTTTCTCCAGGCCCAAAGATCCGACGGGACAATCTCTCCACTGGACTTGCTGTTTGCAGGCGCTGGCGCTGGTATGCAAACCACTTTCTTCGCCTGACTCTTCCTGCAAATACATTTATATATTTATCCTCGATCGTCTCAGTCATTTTTCATCAACACAAAAAAATAAAATTAAAAATTAAAAAAATACTCGTGTATTCCGAATTAGTTCATATCATGATCATGGGACGACATATATAAATATTTTCTGCACGTTAGCTTTTTCTCCGTAGAAAAAGCCTAAAGCGGTGGAAGGATTTGAAAGACTAAACAGATAAAACCACAGAAAATGGGGTATGGTGCGTTTCAAATCAACAGTACTTTCTTCTGTGCACAAAATAGTGCAACACAGAAACAAAATTTTCTAATTACATTTTTTTAATAAGAATCGAAACGACAAAGTGTTGATCTTATCTAAACATACCGGATTTATTACACTATGTATTTCATCAAAACCCTAAGCATTAATTACAAACGTAATTAATGAAATCTCACTGTTTTCCGTGTCCCATGTTGTATAAAATTATACTATGTGTGATGTGAACAGAAAAGTAATAAAAATAAAAAGAGGTAACGAGGCACGTACCTTCGCTTGATCCCCGTGTTTCGCGGAGACGAGATCTGCAAACCTGCTCCCGGGCTCTCGACTAAGCAACCTTTCGAGCTGCTCTGAGAAATCATATTAATATTGCTATTAGACAACAACATAGTCGGAGTAGTCGGAGTCAGAGGAGGAGGATGACCCTTCGAAACCCTCGGCGATCCAACAACCGCCGAGTCGAACACAGCTGGCACCTTTACATTATTATTATTATTAATATTATTATTAATATTGGGAGAGATGTGCAACATCCTTGAAAACAAGTTGGCCGGCCTCTTAGCCTCCCGATCGCCGCCGGAGAAGATTCCGGTTTCTTGATCGGAGGCGGCGGCCTTGACGTTGTAGAAGAATCCGGGCGGCTGGATCGGAGGATCGAGAGTGTGGAGGAGTGGATCGCCGAGGAAGGTGAAGGGGTCTCCGAAGTCTTCGACTGGGTCGGAAGGGAACTTGATCGTTGAGTCGTTGGTGCTCGGATGAACGAACTGCCAGCTGTCGGGGATGGCGGCTGTGGCTCGGACTATATCGGCTAGATCGCCTTGGAGATCTTCCATCGTCCTCTTCATGAAGCGATCGATATATCAATTAAGAAGAAGAATTAGTACAAGGTTTCATTCGACGGCTATGATTGTGTTTCGATATATACGGAATCATGCAACGGGTAGGGTGATCGATCTGTCTGGATCAGAGAGGGAATGAAAATGGAGAGGATTTTAGAAAGAGAAAAAACAAAAAAGAATGAAGAATGAAGTATCGCTGACTTTGGGTGTGTAGATAAAAACAGCTATTTGTCCATACGCAACTAAGTATTGAAGAATGGGATTTTGAAGGAGAAAGACATACTTAATAATATCTTTATTCTTTAATTAATAATAACTGTTTTTGAGCTGTTTCTTTTTTTCTTTTTTTAAGGTCAAGAAATTATTAACAGTTAACACACTTGTTACTGTATTAAGTTTTACTTTGAGGCATGCATATACACATTCAATTCTAGAGTTTAATAATATTGGTGGAATTAATCATGTTTAGTAACAAGATAAGGGCTTCAGTTTCAAATTAATTAGTAGCAAAAACCTAAATCATTGACATCTGAAAAGTTCATGAAATCATTCGGTTTTTTTTATCGAGCGAACGAACACTAGGCTACTGTCGACCTCTCCTTCTCTTGTTTTTTGTATCTGACACAATCGTTAGAATACCCTTCTTGCAACTAATGCTTTTGCACAAGCCCCTCTCACAGCTTAATTAATTACTAGCAACAAGAACTCATTTAATGTAAGATATGGAGCTGATATTAATTTTTCCAACTTACAAAAAACATATGTAAGCATACAAATTGTAGATATAATTCGTATGTGGCATCAAATTGTACCTAACTAGGTATACCATTGAAATGTGGCATCAAATTGTACCTAACTAGGTATACCATTGAAAACGTGGGTACAATTGAAGAAAAAAAAAATGAGTATCAAAGTTTAGATACTAAGTACAATTTGATATGTGTTTTAAGTGTGTGTTCCTCATGCATAAAGAAAAAAAATTGTACTTCAAACTATTGAGATAGTGATGTACAAATTGTTAGATGCAATTATTTTGTAACGTGTCAACTAAATAGTACCTCAACACGAGGAACACAAATGGAGATGCTCGAATCTGATAACAAAATTAAGTTGGGATCAGCGTGCTTGGCGTGACTTTAATTCAATCTAATGAGAATTAAAAATTATTCGAGTGGAGTTGTCTCTGACGGAAGTCGAACCCAAGCTGACTTGAATATTAGTCTAATGCTCTGATATCATGTTAGATTTCGAATTATCTAAAAGCTCGAACTATTACAATATTATAATTAAACAATTTAACATTTATGTTAGTGTGTCAAAAATACTCTCCCAATAATAATTATGGCTAGAAACTAGTCAATCAAACTCAATATCTACGACCGTTGGTAAACGGGTCAATAAAACTTAGACAAAATCCCAGGCCAAACACCCCCGGCCAATTCTGATTTTTTTAGTATAGATTTTATTTAACAAATATTTATATTGTACCCGAAAACCTATTTTTAACCCAATTCAAATTAATATATATATAAGCTCTATATGAGTCATATGATCAAGAGTCGTAAGCGTGGTCCTCGTCCTACTTTCGATCGATCGAGGTGTTGACTCTGGAAATTGATCTTCACGTTGAATAGAGAGCTCGAAGTGAACTTCCCATTCCCATGTAATTAGAGAGCTAGCTAGCTAGGTGAAAGTACACATTAATTAATAGTAGGTTAATTATAAGGTTGTTATCGTATATAAATATCAAAATTATTACGAGTGTTACTCTTAATAAGTTATAAATTGTATTCCTCGGAAGATTTGTGGTGGTCCAACCCTAGAAAGACCTGACCAAATATTTGTATTTATATACTCCAATTGGGTGGAAACAAACAACAACGCATACAAGACAAAAACAAATTTAATTAATTAACACTCGGATTCTCTGATTAATTAATTAGTTAATACTGTCACAGAATTAATTTGTCTTTAATTAATCAACAAATCCAAAACACAATAGAATCAGAAGCATCCTTCCATGTGATTAAGATAATTCATTTTATTTTTTTTAATCATAATTAATGATAATTCACTCACATATATTACTATAATTAATTAAATCCACAATCAATAATCCGTGACTCAACAACAATCCCGCCAGGATGCTTGCGAATTCTTTTTGATTAATAAAATAATCACAATCATGGTTATCAAGTAATCACGCCTCATATACTGTATACGTATATGAATAAATATTTTTTCTGTATTAATTAAATATAATACTCCACGAAAACAAGTCAAAGTGGGAGTCCATGACTATAATTTCCAATTTATACTTTTAAATTTAATTTATGAATTTGTAGAAATCAAAACGGTGTGAGTGTGGTTTTAAGGCAATACGAAAAAGAATGTCCAAGACAATTAGAGATTAGTACATCTTAAAATCAATTTGCATTAAGAGGAAAAACTTATAGCATGTGATTCATTTACAAATTTAATCGAAACCAATTTACAAGTGAACATTCATAATTCATACATTAATACACTTTCATTTGTAAGTTCAAGACAAATCGATCTAAATTCCAACAATGGTCACAACAATAGTTAAAACTTGAGAGTCACTTAGATAAGTTACAACATAAACTAATTCACAATATATATTTACACACGTATGACAATGAAGATGCTCTCTAGGCTTATAAGACAGATTGATCATTTATACAAATTCAATGTAAGACAGTAAATGATCATTAAAAATTCAAATTCAAATTAATTGACAACAAAAAAAGTAGCTCCATAAACTTGTAAGATAAACAAAATTTCTACTTAATTTATTGTGAAAGACAACTCAGGAATATCCAAAATGAAAGTGAAACAGTTAATAGTACTGTCTCCGTAATAATATACCTACAAATTTACAAAGTTTAATTTCAATAAGGATAATATAAAAATAAACAACTATAGTTTGCATGTGGAAATAATTGTAATTAAGTCCCTGGGATTGTGTGAAATGTGTTTAATGACGTATTTACTTTACTTCCATTGGCAACAAGTTATTTCGGTGATATGATCGATCCGATTTCGAAAATAAAATAAAAAAATCTATCCTTTAAGTGTACTTAAATTAATTCTTTTTCGAAAAACCAAAGTCATGAAATAATATTAAAAACAATAATTAAATTTCAGTATCCTGACGTTTCTTATTTTTTACTTTCTGACTAATAAAGGGTTGTCACGGAGGGAACACAAGTAATTAATGTGAAACATTAATAACTTAATTTATTAATTTAATTAATTAAATAGTAGCAATGCCAAGTTGTTGTTTGTATTTTTTAATTGAGGCTTGCGCAGAACATGCCAAGAACTCACTTTAACTCGTCCACGAAATCTGGTTCGTTTGTTTTTTGTTTTTCAAATATATAAAATAAAAATAAAATAATATGTGAAGTAATTAAGAATGTGGGCTTCTCAGCCGATAACATAAATGTTCAACCCTAAATAAAAAGAGTTGGGCTGGACTGGGTTGAGTTAGGTTGGGCTTGGAGATGGGTTTAGGATGATGGATGGAAATTTGAAAGGCATATTTACACTTCTATCTTTAATTTACCCACCCTCCATATTAATTCAAGTGAACTAATTTAATGGTTTCATTAATACACCCCCTTCAAATTATCTATACTAGTACTATTTCCCCGTGCGATGCACGTGATTTATTTCAATTATGAAATTTCTATTATTTTTAAAGATTATGCATGTTTGATGTAATTTATAGTATGAAACTTTCTTGGGGCATAGCCGAGTTGTAAGGTATGTGGTGATGTTGGTGTAATATCTCGGATATGACAAATTTTCAATTAAATATTATGAAGTTAGTCCTAGGATGAGACCTATTGGCTATCTCCCACGTGTGTCTGCTACTCGAGCACATCCCTCGATTTAAATCCTACCCGATTGAGGAGCCTTTGATCTGGTGGGAGAGGAGTTTTTTGTCTCTGCATTCCGTTTCTCGTCTCTGCATTTCTCGAGTTTCATCCAACAAATACCTAAAACCGGTGAGGAAAATCAAAATAAATGGAAAATAAAAATTATAAAGTTGGAAAATAAATAAAAATATAAAAAAATTAATTTTACTTGGTGAACATGAAGGGGATGAGATGTCACACACACAATTATATTAATATAATGTTCGTTAACTTGCAAAACAAAATTTACAAAACTGAATTAAGGATAACCTAAAAATATTTAAAAAAATCTAGTCGAACATAATAAATACCTCGACAATTTGATTATGTAATATGCGAAAAAATCATAATTAATACATATAATTTTAAAAATCGATGAAACAAAATGAATAAATAGAAGAACATATACATGTAAATCGATTCAATGTTCAGAAAAATAAAAAAGAACATACGAAGCCTGATTACAGCGAGAGAAAATAATATACCTATAAAGTTTGATCAATTTTTTTTAACTCATGTGGATTAGGGAATAGGAAGAGATCGATTTTTATGAGATACGATTAATTGAAATTAAATTAATATTAATGGAATAAAAAATAATTTTGAGAAGAGAAATAGAAATGTATATATATTTAAGATGATGATTAATTATTATTACTAAAATATATATAATTTCAAATTACTATTTAAATTTTATATATAATTTAAATATGGTTAATAATATTACTATTTAGAATTTATAATTTTTTATTTATAATTTATAGTGTGAACACAAGACATTAGTGGATCCTGAAATTATATATGTATAGATTACCTTTTTTATTTACACATCATCTTCTTTACATACCGTCATCCCATCACGACTGTAATTCAATAAAAAAATCTATATCAAACAATATTAATCCAAAACTTGCATATGATATTAAACTCACAATTTGTTTATGTAGCATAAAAGTGTATACTCCATCTAGGCCTGTCAATTAGGTCGGGCCGGCCCGAACTCGGCTCGTTCGGCCCTAACGAAAACCCGTTCGTTTTAAATTTTTTTAAGGCCGAATCGGGTTTGTGCTTAAAATTTAAGCTCGAATTATATATAGGCCGAGCTTGGGCTTTTCTAAGCTCGGCCTTATATAAGCCCGGCCCATTTTATAATAATTATATTACAAAATAATAATATTATTTTATTAATTTGTTATATAAATAAATAAAATAGTAATTGTGCATATATAAATAAGATGAAAAGTATTAAAAGTAAATTATATTATTTTGGATTTTGATAAATTAATTATTTTAATTTGATAAAATTGTATATATGAGTTTGTATAAATTTAAAATTGTTATTTTATTTTATTTTTAATTTTGCAATCTTCACATAACATGTAAAAAGTATTTTTGAAAAATAATTTATATTTTTATTTAAATAATATTGTATTATTTAAGTATTATTTTTGGATTGATATACTTATTTGGACAAAAAATATAATTATGTACTAAATTAGGGCTTAGCCCGACATAGGCCCGAAACCTATATTTTTATATAGGTCGAGCTTGGGCTTGAAATTTTCAAGCCAAAGGCCGAAGCCCGAAGCCCATAGCCCTTAAAATTGCATAAGCCGAGCTAGGGTCAATCAAAGCCCGACCCATTAAGCCCAATTGACAGGCCTAACGCCATCGGATTTTTTATATAAGACTTCCTAATTAGTTTTGACACAATATTTAAGAAAGTAATTTATGGTAATATCTATTAAAATATTTCTAAAACTAAAAATAATGAAATATGATTGGTTGAAAAAAAAAAAATTTGCATAGAAAATTGAAAATTTAAGAAATTAATGTCATTACATCTTTTATTAATGCTAAAATATCTTATAATTTGAACAAAATAGAAAAGCTATAAAGGCTTTTATAAAAAAAATAGGAGGGAGTATAATATAAATAAATAATAGGAGGGAGTATAATATAAATAAATGTGTATGTGTTCCCGATTGCATTTCTTTTCCAAATCACAGGCAAAGATCCTCCCGGAGAGGCATTCGTCAATGTATGGAGGGGAAGGGGCGGCTACGGATTGGATAGCTTTGGCATCGGGTTTGGTTACATCATATTTTCGCAGTGGTATGAATCAAATAGATACGTAAGCGCAGAGGGGACTGGGCGGTGCGGTCGGGTAAACAGAGTTGTGTGGTGAAGGCTTGGGCCCAGAGGAAAGTGATGAAAATTCATTGCTATTGTTATTGTTAGCTTTTAGGATTGTAACTTGGCTCTCATACCACTTGTTACAAGATAAAGTTCTAAACGCCACACGATCAAGACCGATGCCACTAGATACTACTTGTTGCAGATCGACGATGTATAGTACGAATAATAATGTGGAACCTCGAAAATAACTTAACAATAAATAAAAAAAGAGACAAGTAAAAAAGACAAAGAATTTACGTGGAAACCCAAATCGGGAAAAACCACGGGAGGAACGAAACGACGAGAACTTTCACTATAATATTGCCGACGATTACAAGGATTGATATCCACTCTAAAACCCTCTAATCTCACACAATATTATCTCTCTTTATGATGGTATTAACTCGTGTTCTACACAAATAATTATGTCTATGGAGATCCCTATTTATAGGTGTAGAAAACCCATAAATTAGGTAACCAATAGAAATAGGAATAAACCCTTTTCCTAATATATGACTCCTAAATTCATAAGGAATAAAATTATATTATATTCAATATAATTCTAATTTTTCTAAATAAGGAAACAAAATTCCTACGAATTCGAGTCATATTTCAACAATCTCCACCTTGACGAGAAATCGCGAAATCCCATCGCACATGTGAAATCACATCACATACCAAGCCGCGAAATCCCATCGCGCATGCGAAATCTCATCGCACATCAAAACTATAAAGCGAAATCACATTGCCTATGCGAAATCACATCGCACTCCATAGTCTCGTCCCTCGTCTTCCTCCAAACTCTCCAACGGGCCTAGTTCCTAAAAGATTCGACCTTCAAAGGTCCCCATGAATCGGAACGTACATATCCAAGTGTCTTCTTCGAGTTGTGAACCCAATTCGAGATATACCCTCTCGACCGCTTTCCAAGCGCACATGGCTCACCAGGTTTAGAAACACTCCATAGATCGAGAAACACTCGATACTTCAAATCGACTTTCCTCACATGCCCAAGCCGCACATGGTCTAGTCGTGCAGACTCTTCATCCGAGAGCCTAGTTTTTCCCACGGTTACTTCGTTCACCGCTTTATCTTTATTTTTAAGCTTGGTCACTCCGGCCTTCGATTGCATGCCTCTATGCCTGTTAGACTCTTCTACCAAGAGTCGAGTTTCGGCCCCGGTTACTTCTTTCATCGCGCCTTCTTGGAGGACATAAGGTCGTCTCGCCTTTTCGTCTCCTCCCAACACTACCAAAGCCTCTTCGGTAGCCTCATAAACTCCACCTTCTCCAGTGTAGCTTGTATCAACCTCGGTTACTTCTTTCGCCGAGCTTCCATCGAGGACATAAAGACGACTCGTCTTTCTCTTTCCCCGCAATATTACCTAACCACCTTTGGTAACTCTTAGAACTCCACCTTTACAAGTGAGTTTATAGCCCTTCATATCAAGGGTACTCAAGGAAATCAAATTTCTCTTCAAGTCAGGGACATGTCTTACCTCGCCTAACGTGCGCACCGTGCCATCAAACATCTTTAAGCGGATATTCCCAATCCCTTCGACCTTGCACGAGGTGTTATTAGCCATAAACACCGCACCATGCTCCAAAGCTTCATAAGTCTCGAACAACGTCCGGTCCAGACACATATGAAACGAGCAACCCGAGTCTAAGATCCAATCATCACACAAGTTGGAGTTCTCGCCTAGAGCCATTAGTAGATCCCCATAGTAATGCCCATCTACTAATCCAACGTCACCGGAATTCCGATTACCGGAATTATTGTTGTTGTTCTCTTTTTTCTTCCACGCGTAGCACTCCGACTTTATGTGTCCCTTCTTCTTGCAATAGAAACACGTCTTATTCCCGTGTCGCGACTTCGAATTCCACGAGTCGCTCTCTTTATCACGGTACTTCTTTTGGACATTATGTCCTTCACCCACATCGGGCACACCATCCTTGTTGGACTCCATCCTTTGTACGTTTTCCATTGACGAGAGAGCCGAAGTTACGTCTTTAAACGTGAGGCTATCTCGTGAATAGAGAAGTGTGTCCCGAAAAGCCGCCATGGAGGGGGGTAGTGAGCATAACATCCAAAACGCAAGATCATCATCTTCGATCTTCACGCCAATTTTCCCAAGGTCAGCTACACGCTCCTTGAATCTCGCTACATAGTCTTGAATCGACGACCCCTCCGCCATCTTGAGGAAGTAGAGACTTCTCTTCAAGTGATGCTTGCTGGACACCGTTTTCTCAACGCACATTGACTCCAACAACTCCCATAATTCCTTTGCGGTCTTCGCCTTCGTCGTTTCCTCGGTCAAAGAATCCGAAACATGAAGCCCTATGGTCGCCATAGCCATCTGATCAAGCTCAACCCACTCGTCATGCTTCATGTCTTTCGGCTTGTTGTCAACACCAAGAAGAACAATCTCTTGCTTAAGAGATTTGAGGACTAACCTCATCTTGTATTGCCAAATAGGAAACCTCGTGTTGAGACTTAAATTCGATAGTGTTGGAGTTGTGTACTTAATGTCTAGATTTAAGTATCGGTAAACTCCCGGTCATAGCATTTAACCTATTTAATTAATAAACAATTATTTGCATTTAATTATTATTAATTAATTATGCAAAATATAGTCCTGGATTTTATACGTTGTAGTTAGTATGGTGTGACGGACCCACACAGAAGATCATACTATCGGTTACTCGTATTTAATCAAACAGTTGCTCATGACCTAGATGGACACGGACCAATCCATCGGTATAGTCGTTGTGTGAGAGAAAAAATAATTTATCTTAATTATTTTATAACACTTGTACACTTGGTGTATTGGGCGGATCGCTTGAGATTTATCAATTAGGATTGCCTTTGATAATTGATTTAAATCTCAGAGTATTTTATTCTTAATCCCCGATACTATTGCGGGTGTGTATATTTAATATAAAAGACTTTGATTTTCCAAAGGAATTAACCGATTTATTTATTGGGTTAACTAGTATTACTTCCCGTGCGATGCACGTGATTTATTTATTTAAATAATTTAAAATTTTATTTAATCTTCCCACATATTTGACCAAAAATTTATTAATGAACTAAGAAATTATTTTATTTAATTATCGAACTCTCACTTAAATTTTTAAACTCGTATTAATCTCATTATTAACAGTTATCTCAATTATGATTTTTTTTATTATTTTCAAAGATTATGCTTGTTTAATGTAATTTGTAGCATCTAAGCTTTTGGGGTATAGCGGAGTGGTAAGGTCTGTGTGATGTTGGTATAATTCTCCGACAACGAAATCTGACAAATTTTTCATTAAAATATTATGAAGTTAGTACTGGGATGAAACCTATTGGCTATCTCCCACATGTAGACCTGTCAATTAGGCCGAGCCGGCCCGAACTCGGCTCGTTCGGCCCTAACAAAAACCCGTTCGTTTTAAAAAAAAAAATTAAGGCCGAATCGGGTTTAGGCTTTAAATTTAAGCCCGAATTATATATAGGCCGAGCTTGAGCTTTTTCTAAGCTCGGCCTTATATAAGTCCGACCCATTTTATAATAATTATATTACAAAATAATAATATTATTTTATTAATTTGTTATATAAATAAATAAAATAGTAATTGTGTATATATAAATAAGATGAAAAGTATTAAATGTAGATTATATTATTTTGGATTTTGATAAATTAATTATTTTAATTTGATAAAATTGTATGTATGAATTTGTATAAATTTAAAATTGTTATTTTATTTTATTTTTAATTTATCAATCGTTCACATAACATGTAAAAAGTATTTTTGAAAATTAATTTATATTTTTATTTAAATAATATTGTATTATTTAAGTATTATTTTTCGGATTGATATACTTATTTGGACAAAAAATATAATTATGTACTAAATAAGGGCTTAGCCCGACATCGGCCCGAAGCCTATATTTTTATATAGGCCGAGCTTGGGCTTGAAATTTTCAAGCCCAAAGGCCGAAGCCCATAGCCCTTAAAATTGCATAGGCCGAGCTAGGGCCAATCAAAGCCCGACCCATTAAGCCCAATTGACAGGCCTACCCACATGGCCACATGTGTCTGCTACTCGGGCACATCCCTCGATTTATATCATACTCGATCGGGGAGCCTCTGATCTGGTGGGAGAGAAGTTTCTCGTTTCTGCATTCCTCGAGTGTCAAACGCATCCAACAAATACCTAAAACCGGTGGGGGAAATATCAAAATAAATGGAAAAAAATTATAAACCTAAATAAGTAAATAGAAATAAAAATTAAATTTACTTGGTGAACATGAAGGGGATGAGATGACACAAATGTAATTATATTAATATAACGTAAGTTAACCTGCAAAACAAATATCTCGACAATTTGAACATAATTAAAAATATATAGTCGAACATAATTAATACCTCGACAATTTGAATATAATTTGAACATAATTAATATCTCGACAATTTGAACATAATTTGAACATAATTAAAATTTTGAATTAGGGATAAACTAAAAATTTAAAAAATATATAGTCGAACATAATTAATACCTCGACAATTTGATTTTGGAATCTGCGAAAAAAATATAATTAATACATAAAATTAAAAAAAAAAACGAGGAAAAAAATGAATGAATAAAAGAACAGAGTATATATATAAATCGATTCAATGTTAAGAATACATGTAAATCGATTCATCATTTTTTTTTAATTTCAGTGTATTAGAGAATATGAGAAAATCAATTTTTATGAGATAATTTCAAATTACTATTTATATTATTACCAAAAATATATAATTTCAAATTACTATTTATAATTTATTTATAATAATTTAAATTTGCTTAATAATATTATTATTTATATTTTATAATTTTTTTATTTATGATTTATAGTTTGAACACAACATTATTATTGTCTTCCTATTGGTCCACGTGGCATTAGTGGATCCTGAAATTATATATGTATAGATTACCGGTAAAATTGGGTCGCTATATTTTATATATGACATGCCTTAAATACTTGACGGGAAAGTGTATCCCGAAAGGGTTGATAATATCCCGAGATGAGTTCATAAGGAATTATTGCGTAAACCTCATGAGTGGATTTGTTCCGCACAATAATTAAAGTTGAATGGTACTATTCTCGGATAAAAGAGATGAATAAATTAATTAGCAATAAATTAATTTTATTCATGGATATTTAGATCTTAAATACACGGAATAAATAATAAATTAATTAGCAATAAATTAATTTTATTCATGGATATTTAGATCTTAAATACACGGAATAAATAATACTACCGGAGAAATATTATTTGATATAATATGGTTTAATACTAGGAGTGCAATTAATTTATATAGTGGAAAATAAATTAATTAATATTGATAAAAATTAATAGATTTGGACTGGGCTCAATTTAATCATCAATATTAGAAGCTCAATATTCCACCTCCTTTTGATCCCCTACGTAGCCTATAAAAGCACTACATGACCTTCATAATACATACACATAGTAATACAAGAATATCATACATGATATTTCTTGAGAGTTGAAGGAGATCCATAGGAGTTCGATAGATCGTCGCCCACACGACGTTCGGACGAGGTGCAAGGAATACGTAGGAAAATTCGAAGCTCTTCAACGTTTTGATTTCGTTTCTCCGCACAACGAATCGAGGTACAAAATCATAAACCCCCTCTATGATTTTATGTGCATATAATTGTGATATATACATGAACGCACGATCCGGGAAAACGACGAACCTCGGGGACGGGGATTCGAGATCCCCGGCGAGGATCGAAGGTGGCGGTCGAACCCTAGGGTTCAAACCGCCGGTATTGGCGACGAGGGGAGCCCCGGCT